>OX422212.1:593845667-595095667 GCA_949130495.1 Sambucus nigra | reverse complement strand
ATAAAAAACTGTATATTAAATTGTTTATTAAAATATTTTTTTACTTTTTAAAATTAAAAAATAATTTGTTTTTATAAAAACTGTTAAAAAAAACTATTATGATAGTTTTAAAAACCCTTTTTTATTTAAAAAATCTGTTATGATACTTTTATAGAAGTTTTTTTTAAAGATAGATTTAAAAACTGTTTTAAAAAAAAAAATGTTTTTTACATAAAATTGGGAAAAAAATTAACAAATAAAAACAGTTTTTTTAAATTGAAAATTGTTTTTATAACCAAACACGACTCAAATAAAAGCAACTCGACACAACACGATAATTTTTTTTTAACCAAACATGAACACGATCCTAATAAAAGTGACACAACACAATATGACATATTATTTTTTTTTATAAAACACGAACACGACCCAAGTAAAAGTGTCACGCCACAATATATGTTATTTGTTTATCCAAACACGAACCCAACCAAAATAAAAATGACACGACACGCCTCAAAATCTTATTTTCACCTATAAAAGTAATATGACACCACGAATCTCATTTTTTACCAAATACTAACACAACCCACTTAAAATGCAACACGACAAGTGCGGCGTATTCCAATTTTGTAAAAAACGGGATTTTGTGTCCTGCCATGTCACTTTCATATGTGTCATATTCATTTTACGTAAAATTAAGATTTTGAGGTGTGTCGTGCCATGCCGTGTTAATTTTATTTTGATCGCATATTATAAAACATTTTAAATAAAATGTACAAAAAAAATAGTTTTAAATAAACGGTTTTAAACAATTTTTTAAGTGCCTAAAGATTTTATTTAAAAAAAATTAAGATTCTAATAGTTACTGTTTTGGAACTACTGACTTTTTATTTTTATAAAACAATTTTTGTAACTATTAGAATTTTTGTAACAATTTTTATAACTAATAGAATTTTTGTAACAATTTTCTTAAAACACTCCCATGCTTGGATTTTACTTAAATTTTTTTTAGTAAAATCTTTAGGCACTTAAAAAATTGTTTAAAACTATATTTTTTACATTTTATTTAAAATATTTTATAATACCGCCTATACATACCACTGGCGCGTACCAACATACTAAAAAAATGGTCCTCGCCAGCGGTATGTAAAGGTGGTTGGACCGCCTATGCATACCGCAGGCGCGGACCATTTTTTAAAATAGTAAAAAGATTATTTTTGAAATAATAAATAATGGCCCTCGCTACCGGTATAAAAAAAAATACGACTACATGTCACGTCGCGTTTTATTTGGGTCGTTATCGTGTTACTTAAAAAATATAAAAAACAGTTTTCAATATAAAGAACAGTTTTTTTATTTGTTAATTTTTTCCTCAATTTTATGTAATTTTTTTTTTTTTTTAAATCTATCTTAATTTTTTTTTAAAACTATCATAACAACTTTTTAAATAAAAAAAGGTTTTTAAAACTATCATAACAATTTTGATAAAAAACAGTTATTTTTTTTTTTTTTTTTTTAAAAACAGTTTAAAATACTATTCTTTATTAGAAAAAAAATTAACAAATAAAAAAGTATTTGTTTGATCTTTAGAGCAAAGTGCAAGTTTGTCTTTCAAAAAGTATTTGGAGTGTTTTAAGATTTTTTGGAGCATGGTTAGCTATACCCGTTAATACTACATTGAAAATATTTTCTATAATTTATATTCGAAATGGTCATATATTTCCTTTGAATTTTTTTAGAATACTGCCTATATTTGTGGTCAAAGCTTAGATTGTCCTTCTCATAGTGAATGAATCTCACTTTGGTTTACGAGGTAATTGCAATTGATTAATGTATCATTGCTATTTTTACTTATCATTTAGAAACTGGTCTATATAAGAGTCTCTTATGTTGACAAAAATAAAAAAGTAGGGTTCGTCATAACCGTGATGATAATCATTCATACGTTTGCCGAACAATTTTCTAATCTCAAATACCTTTTTGTAAAATAAATAAATGATTATATATATGTTTAGAGTATATGCTTTGATCCAATTATGTATAATTGTTTTATGAGTGTCGGATAATTAAACTCTGTTAGTGTGAATGAAATCCATTGCATATCATGTGTTTGACAATATTCATCGATGTTTTTTTTAACATTTCTGTTGACGCCACTAAAATGGCAGTGGCCATTGCAGATAAATGATGAGGATGAGATTGAAGATGAAGATAAACGTTCACATCAAACATATAAGAGACAAAGGCTTTTAAAGTGGTTCGGCTATGAATAAAGCCTACGTCCACTGTTATTTTATTCCCAGGGGTTTACAATAGCACAATATGGTGTAGAGAGAGAGGATGTGTATCTTGTGTATGGTGTTTATTAGTTTTCTCCCACCGTCCCCCCCTTTAGGCTAAGGGAATACATGTATTTATAGTGATGGGAGATAAAGAGATACAATGTCTTTATACATTCAAACATTTATGTCTACATATAATGAATCTAATTGTTGGCCTTCTATGATGGTTGATCCCCCTTAAATTGCTTGGTATGCTATGTGTTGTCATCTATTAATACAGTATAAATGTACATTAAGGCTCATTAAATGTGCTGTCATCTTCATTAATGCACATTAAATGCATAGTTATCCTTTGATCTTCCTGGTTGGTATGCCGAACAACTCTCCTCGGGTGCCGACTAACTCTCCTCGGGTGCCGACCAACTCTCCTCGGGTGCTGACTAACTCTCCTCAGGTACCGACCAACTCTCCTCGGGTGCCGAATATTTCCACGTAGGATGACATGTGTCCTTTTCTGATTGGTCCTCGTAGATGGAGAATTTTTTGCGTCAACAGAAGCCCCCAATGCTCCATGCTCGATGGTTTACTGAAAGGATGAAGTATTTATTCTGCAGTGTTGCTCGGTGCTCGTGAAATTCTTGATCTGTCTTCTTGATTTGTTCAACATAAAGTGCACTATCTCCTGGATGACATATGATGCAGGCTGATTGATGGTTGCTAATATCTCTTTTGAGGAACTCCATTCGTCAAGTGAACGTGTGCTATGTATCACCCCTGGGAATTTGGATGCAGCCATGCCATAGTATGCAGCTTGTAGCTTGTCATAATCTTCAAGTATGTTGATTGGTTTGCTAGCCGACCAACTGCCTCCTGTGCCGAGCAACTGAGTGCTAACTTCACGTGCTTGATTTTTCTGATTTATGCTCCTCTAAATACTTTATCGAGTAACATACTAGCTTTTGAACCCAACTCTTCAATCTGATTAGTACCAAGCTAGTGGTGGACTTCGAAACATTTTCATACAACTTCTTCTTCAATATTGGTCAGGACAGTAGTAGTAAAGATCTCAGTGCTGTAGATGCTGAATTTGACTCCTGAACTTCAATAGCATGTGCATAATAACTCCTGAATATGCCTCCTGAACTTCTGAATACACCTCCTGAACTTCTGAATACGCCTCCTGAACTTCAATATACCTCCTGAACTTCAATATAAAAACTAATTCTCGAGCAAGAAAAACAACTTCTGAATGATAATTAGTCGGGGCCCCGACTATGTAAGTTTATGGAGTTGAATTTGATGCTCGACTTCATGATGTTATAAGAATGTGCCACCGAATGAACAACTGAATTTGTAATAGAAGCCCCCAAGTGTGGAATATGAATTTTGAATGATTTCTCGGCCTTGAAGTATGTTATTTGACAAATTTTCTTATTTTGCATAGACAATAAGATTTGCTCCACCTGCTGTCTGCTGTTCGACCAACCGGAGTTGATGGAGATTGATTCCCGACCAACCGTAGTTGGTGGATTTTTATTCCCGACCAACCGTAGTTGGTGGATTTTTTATTCCCGACCAACCGTAGTTGGTGGATTTTCTTCCCAACTAACCGTAGTTGGTGATTCTGGGCTTTTTTCATTCCCGACCAACTATAGTTAGTGGATTTTCTTCCCAACCAACCGTAGTTGGTGATTCTGGGAAATTTTTTATTCCCGACCAACCTTAGTTGGTGGATTTTCTTCCCAACCAACCGTAGTTGGCGTTTCTGGGAAATTTTTTATTCCCGACTAACCTTAGTTGGTGTATTTTCTTCCCAACCAACCGTAGTTGGCGTTTCTGGGAAATTTTTTATTCCCTACCAACCTTAGTTGGTGGATTTTCTTCCCAACCAACCGTAATTGGCGTTTCTGGGAATTTTTTTTATTCCCGACCAACCTTAGTTGGTGGATTTTTTTATAATAAATGATGGAGACTTCCTCGGAGCTGACCAACGGATTGTTGGGAATAAGATATAATAATTGTTGGAGACATCCTTGAAGCTGAATATATATATAGAGAAGAAATTTTTCGAGCTCCATGCTGAATATAAATAAGAATTACCCCGACCAACTATTCGTTGGGGGTGAAATATAATAAATGTTATAGTTCTTCCTCGGAGCTGAATATGAATATCTCGCCGAGTTTCGTGTTGAGATGAATATACAATATGAATCCTAAGGGATATATAGAATAATTTGTGCGTGAGCCGATATCTCCGAGCAATAATAAAATATATAATGCCTTGTTGAGGTGAAATGATAATAGTTTCCAGATTGTTTCCGAGCATTCGTCGGCGTTGAGTCTTGTACCTGTAAAAATTAATATCTTGCTCTACCATATGTGTACGCTGAATTGATTAGTCATGAGAATAATTTAATCATTCAATAAATATATGATAGGTATATGCTTGAGAAATAAAAATATTAATTTCAAAAAATGAAATAATATATGTTGGCTGATATGTCGAGGCAAAATTGTCTGATGTCGAGCAATACTAGTTTCCAGAGGTTTACAAGAGCTTTCATCGAGATTGAATCTCGTTCCTACGAAATTTTAATAAGCTGCCCAAGCACCTGTCGAGACTAGATCAAATAATTATTGTCATGAGAATAATTATTTAGCCAAACAATATGTGATGTGTATCAGCATAAAATAATAAAAATTTCAAAATATGAAATAATATTTTTGTGCCACACATGTATTTCATGAGCAAATTTTGATAAAAATGCTAGGCATTTTAATTTTAAGTAAAAGACCAAATATAAATTGGTTCAGAAAATTTATTCTAAGGTAAAGCTTTGGGTTATATTTTATTTAGCTTTACAAAATTTATTTTATTAGAGAAGTGTGAATTAAGAAATAGTAGGGAGCTATGGTGATGATTTTGACTTTGTCAAAATTAATAATCTGGGCAACTAAATATCAATTTCGAAATATGAAATAATATGCCTTGTCCCAACTGTGCGTCATATGAGCAAATTTTTTATTGAATAGATGCCATAATTTTTTTATAAAATTATTTCAACTATAGTAAATTTTTTTATATAAGTTGATTTTCCAAAGTATTTAATAATTAGTTTTGAAGTATATAAATTTTTTATTATGGTAGGGGTGAATTTGTCTTTTTAACACCATGTTGATGATTTGGACAAAATCAAAATGAGAAATTTGGGGGAACACAATTTCCACTCCTTCATTCTTCCGTATGTTGTGAGCAAACTATCGCCGACTAACAATAACTGTCGCCGACCAACGAGTATCAATAGATTCGTCGACCTGTGTTAGATATTGTCGACCAGAACTTCACCGACCAATAATGGTTGATCTTTGCTGTTGCAGTGGTGGTCGCCGACCACTAGACTGGATCTTGGTGCCGACTAGCATTTAGGAGAACGTCCGACCTGTGCCGACCAACATTAGATGGTCAAGAAACATTTGTCCTTTTATCTTGCTGCCGACCTGTTTTACGTGAGGTCGATCAAGATTATATGATGCCGACCTACTTAGACAACAGCCGACCAAGTATATGAGAACTGCCGACCAACAATAGGAGGTTGGGAAACACCTCCAACTGTGCAATAAATGCCTCTGACCATCCATTTGATTTCGCCAACCAGCAATTGACTTTGCTGAGACATGATAGTTTCCCCAACCAGTTATATGTGGTTGTGAACTCTTCATTCTCGTCATATTCCTGCCACCGACCAGTTATATATGGCTGGGAAGCCTCCGACCTGTGCAAATCATAATGTAAGAAAATTGGTATGATGTCGACCAGTAAGTTTTGACGCTAACCAGAAGATTTTGTTGAAGTTTTCTTATGAACATCAGATCAACATGGATATCTGAGATGATATTGCGACCATCGTTATCAGAACGGCAGTCTGAGTATAATTCTACAGCTAACACAACATTTATATTCACAATCATGACTGATTCAAGTTAGATTTCGTGACCAAGACTTATCAACCAAATATTCTCATTTTCAACAACTACCGACCAACACCAAAGTTGCTGATGGATCTTCACAACTTATCACCGACCAACAAATAGTAGGTCGGGGGGTTCCCCGTCCTGTGCAAATGTTAAGATGACTCTTGCTGACCAGGAGTAGATGCTGTCGATTGTCGCTGACCAAGATAGGTGCTGTTGATTTATGCAACATTAGTGATGGATCTTCGAACTTTACCGTCGACCAACGATAATGGTTCGGTGAAATTGCCGACCAAGAATAGTTTCTACCAACCAACAAAAATTGTCTCCGACCAAGAAACTGTTATAAGACTATATTTCCGATCTACAATAGGTCCTTTGTATAAAACTCTGGTGCCAGCAAAAGCCAAAATAAGTTGAAAAAAACTCCGGTACTTTGATCCCATGCCGCCGACTAGTTAAAAGTGGTCGAAATCCCCTGACTTATGAAAATCATGTCGCCAACCTTCAGCAAATTAAGAACTTTGGCAGCAATCCTACTGCCAACCAGTTTTGATGATCGTCGTCCTGGTATCGAAATCCATGTTGCCGACCAACAAGTCTTTGATCCATTATCTGGGCACTGGCATCAGATCAATTGATACTGACCAACGAATCTCTAATCAATATTATTGGTTGAAATCTGTGTGGATGCGGTTAGAATATCAATCACCATTTTTAAGATCTGGCATCTCTTGAAGAGAAAAAAATGGAATCCAGAGTCTTGGTTTCTTCTAATAATCAGAATCTGATGACTGGGATACACAAATATATATTCTTGACTTGTTGATGACTATCTTCTTCAACTATCACAAAAATTTACGGAGACATTAGATCAAAAATTGAAATTAGATCCGAAATCAAGACGTAGATGTTCCCCATTCTGGTTCCTTACTATCGATGGAAAATCCTCTGATATATCGGTGGAATCATTTGAATATTTTTTATTCAGTTCAAAAAATTTTGATACAGGGGATCAACATAGGGGTATATTTATCCCCATACTGATTTAGGATATTATGGTATCTTTACGTACCTCCGATAGTAGAAAACTATCCAAAATTAAGAATTACGACATATATAAATCGAAAGGACGAGGAGAATTGGTCTGGGTCAAAATTTTCTGGAGAGAGAAAATTCTTCTTGATATTTGCACATATAAAAGCGTGATGAACAACTGTTTATTAAATATATGCAATTCGTATCAAAAAAGTTTTGAAAGTGACACTTTTGTGTAGATTGACGGATAAAAATTGAGTGTATAATTCCTCCACACAATTATGAGAAAATTTGGATACATATTGGGTTTCCAGAAATTGGTGCAACCCATGTTTTAAACGTATTGGTTTAGAAAATTTTCAAGTGGATCCATGTATGTAAGGATTTGTGTAATATTTATGAGTCTAAAATTCACCAGATCCCCAAATTGAAATCGATCACACAGTTAGTGCATACACAAATTAAAAGATTTCCAAATGAATCAGATATGTATATACTCATATAAAAGAGATATTATTTTATCTCCTTAAAGGAGAAATAATATAATATGTACACAAATTTCTCAAACTTTGTGATTTTGAAATATACATTTATACAGATTTATAAAAATTGATTCAACAATTTGTGAATATAAAATCATAATTGAATTAAAAGATGTATGCACAATATATAATTGATTTGATCTCTAAGTTTATGGATATAAACATATGAGAATCATGATTTGAACAAAAAGATGCGTGCATATAATTAGTTATACGTAGAGAAAATAAAAACTTAGCTTTTGATGGAGAACAATGCTTGTAACACGTTCCCACAGACGGCGCCAATCTGTTGAAGACAGAAAATGGCCACTGCCATTTTAGTGACGTCAACAGCAGATAAATGATGAGGATGAGATTGAAGATGAAGATAAACATTCACATCAAACATATAAGAGACAAAGGTTTTTAAAGTGGTTCGGCTATGAATAAAGCCTACGTCCACTGTTATTTTATTCCCAGGGGTTTACAATAGCACAATATGGTGTAGAGAGAGAGAGGATGTGTATCTTGTGTATGGTGTTTCTTAGTTTTCTCCCACCGTCCCCCACTTTTGGCTAAAGGGAATACATGTATTTATAGTGATGGGAGATAAAGAGATACAATGTCTTTATACATTCAGACATTTATGTCTACATACAATGAATCTAATTGTTGGCCTTCTATGATGGTTGATCCCCCTTGAATTGCTTGGTATGCTATGTGTTGCCATCTATTAATACAGTATAAATGTACATTAAGGCTCATTAAATGTACTGTCATCTTCATTAATGCACATTAAATGCATAGTTATCCTTTGATCTTCCTGGTTGGTATGCCGACCAACTCTCCTCAGGTGCCGACTAACTCTCCTCGGGTGCTGACTAACTCTCCTCGGGTACCGACCAACTCTCCTCGGGTGCCGAATATTGCCACGTAGGATGACATGTGTCCTTTTCTGGTTGGTCCTCGTAGATGGAGAATTTTTTGCGTCAACAGAAGCCCCCAATGCTCCATGCTCGATGGTTTACTGAAAGGATGGAGTATTTATTCTGCAGCGTTGCTCGGTGCTCGTGAAATTCTTGATCAGTCTTCTTGATTTGTTCAACATAAAGTGCACTATCTCCTGGATGACATATGATGCAGGCTGATCGATGGTTGCTAATATCTCTTTTGAGAGACGCCATTTACAAGATACGCAACCTTTCTCTCTCTACACCATATTGTGCTATTGTAAACCCCTGGGAATAAAATAACAGTGGACGTACGCTTTATTCATAGCCGCACCACTTTAAAAATCTTTATCTCTCATGTGCTTGATTGGATTGCTTTTATCTATTTATTTGTGATCATAAAAATGGAATTCAGTCCAGTTTTTTGCATCAACAATTTCTATCTCTGTTTTCTGTTTTTGGTATCCGATTTACGAATTATAAAATACAAATGTATACATACATAATACTGAAAGAAATGCAGGTGATATAGTTCTTTAAAAGGGGTTTATTTACAAACTATGCGTGTATAATAAATTATAGAGCAGAACCAAGTAGACACCCAAATTTTTATAAAATAATGAAGAACATAATTGTTCAGATAAACAAAATTATGCCATTGCAATATACATATTAAACTTTCAGATATCATGATAAATGAAACAACCTATGAACCAAAATAATCAAAGACTCCGATGATTCATTATTTAGTGGGCTTTTTTGGAGCGATTGGGTACTCGGTGAGTGGAATTTTGGGGCCACTAAGTTTAAAATTATATTCAGGCACAAACTTACGTATTGATACATAATTTATTTTTATATTAGCCGAATATATGTTTTTTTAACATACATTTTTCAAACTATTTTCATTATGTCATAATTGTTGGATTCATATATATGGGAGACTAGATGAATACGTATATAGAGAGAATGTTGATGTGTTTGGCATTGATTTTATAGGGTGCAACCTAAATTGTTGAGTATAATGAAGATGGTGGCACATATTGTCCCTTTTATTTATTTCTGAAAATTTAGCACTTGGCAAAATACTATCGTCTTTCGCCTACATCGGAGAGAAGATTTTTTCCCACGTGATTAGTGTAGGGTACATCTGATTGGTAAGTTATAAACATGGTGAATAACATTTTAATTTTTTATGGTAGTAAGAAAAAGAGACAAGTGGTTAGGTACCCAATTAATAAAGTCAATGATGAGAAACCTATTTATTTGGGACGGGAGAAAAATAGAATAATATTAAGTCGAAAGCATTAGAAAATAATCCACTAACTTAACGAAAAATAATACGACCGGTGGTTTCGAATGCAACATCTGCCTAGACATGGTTCAAGACCCTATAACCACCTCTATTGCTGTCCTTATATTTACAAATGGATTCATTACCCAAGTGTATCAGTTGAAATTCAAGATCACCAACAACCTCAATGCCTTGTGTGCAAGGCTGAAATTATAGAATAAACCTTAGTACCAATCTACGGGCGCGGTCAAATAGAAAAAGCATCCAAAGACAAAGTCCTACACATGGATTTAGTCATACCACGAAGGCCTTCAAGTCCTAAATAAGATTTAGTCATCAGTCGATATCGCCCACATGCATGGTAGGCTGGCAACAATAGCAGCTGCTACTATTGCTTACAGATACCTGTCAGCTGGCTGGCATAGAGGAGTAAGCACGGATGAATGACTAAGCAAGAATAGTAGCTACTGCTGTAACTAGAATTTTAGCGAGAAAAGATAGGATTCTTTCAGCGAAATCAACCTTAGTGAATGCATAATATAATAATGTGTTGTCTTCTAAGTTGGTTTACTATTGAACTTAGCATCTTTCACTTAATATAATTCATGGTGGAATTCAGTACATTTTCCTAGAATTTGTGACAACTTGGTTGTTGTGAATATTTGGAGTAATAATTTAATTGGTGAGATAGGAAATTCCCTTGATGTATGCTCTAATATTCAGTATGTTGATCTGAGCGCTAACAAATTGAGTGTAAATTTAGGGTTTGAATTTGAGAAGCTGGAAGAGTTTTGGGAATCGGAGAACATATTAGGTAGCATAGTGTCACTCACAGAAAATTGCACTTTACAAACTCTAGACTCGTCGAAAAATGATTTAAGAGGATAATAACCTAGGGGAATTCCAAACTGTCAAAATTTACCTGTATTGACTTTATAAGGTTACAGGGCCATCTTAACAAGATATTGGTTTATTTTCGAATCTCCAGGGACTTTTTTTGGGTAACAAATCCTTAATTCTAGAGTCATTATTAAGCCTAAGAAAATTGTCTTTCCTAGATGTAAGTACGAATAAATTTTATACTCCATATTAACATCTCCTCATTTTTTACCCATTTGATGAGCCACATAAATCATCTCAACCACTCGGAAGAGGTATTTTTACCAGAGTTTTTGCCGTACTTCTGTTGCATTTATAGGGATTCTAAATGTCTCATTATGGTTTGTCGAGGAGAAAATTTTGAGGATTGATTGTGAGTTATTTCCGCTGGAGGTATTAACCTATCATATATGCTTTAAACTGATTTCAATTGACATTTTTTTTGTGATTATTCGATAGATAACGATGTTCAGTTCGCTCTTCTTACTATCTTGTTGTATATGTCCTAGGTTTATATTATATATATCATGTGTGTATGTTATGTTTGATCAAATGTACCAAACACAAACTCCTATATGCTTTCTGCTTGATACAAACTCAACTCCGTAATTAATTTGTAATTTGGTGTATAGTTGTGTTATAAGGTAATAATATCTCTTAAGTAGCTACTGTTACTCTTTGTTTAAGTTTAACGTTCTCTATCAGATTACACATAACATGTTTAGGTAAAATCTTCAATGAAGAGGAATAAAAGGAATATTTTTGGCTTTCTATTTATTTAAAATAGATACCATGATATTAGATTTTTTGGTTTGAGAATTCAAAATCTCAAATCTTTTGATTGTTAGTGTTTTTGTAATCTAATTTAATTCCAATTTCCCCTGTGTTGGAATTTTTTCACACTGTATGTGATAGCGTGCGCGTGTAAAGTGCACAGTCGTTGTTTTCTGTCTCGCCGTGACTATACAAACAAACCTAAATTACGACTACACTCAACTGGTGAGTATAGCGGTAAGTCGGGTAT
The DNA here is from genome assembly GCA_949130495.1 of Sambucus nigra. Lineage (NCBI taxonomy): Eukaryota > Viridiplantae > Streptophyta > Magnoliopsida > Dipsacales > Adoxaceae > Sambucus > Sambucus nigra. The sequence continues at coordinate 595,083,728 of OX422212.1, read as the reverse complement.
CGAAAATCCACAGGGACAAGTTGTTAGAATTTAAGTGATTTAGTACTCCGAAATAAAAGTGTAAAAGGTGATTACAAACTAAAAAGTAAAAGATGCATAAAAGAGAAATGTTAATCTAGGCAAGGTATTAAAACTAGATTATGAAAGCGAGTAAAACTATAGGGCCCGAGTTAATTTGTATAAAATAGTTACATCGGTCGACGAGTTATTTAGAATCCGTCTCGTTTCGACAGTTAATTGAACCAAGGGTTGTCACGCCCCTAAATCCGCATAAAAGCCTAATATGATTTTGGCGTCAACAAATATCCCGTAAATTATGCGTGAAAGGTCGTAAGCACGGGACATACATGATATGCCCCGTCAAATATCCTAGGCGTAATAACTAAGAGAACGCACCCGAAATAAACCCGTAAACACCATCACCAAAGAAAAGCAACGCGTTAACCCGAGTGAGTTCCATTCAAACACAACCTAATTTAAATTACCTAGAAAGCATCGTAAAAACGCGGTAAATGGAAAGCAATAAATAAACGCGGTAAATTTAAACTAGAAAGCATGTAAAGAAAGCAAGTAAACCTAATTAACAAAGCATGTAAATTAACTATAAAGCAAGAAATGAAGTAAATACAAACTATATTAATGGAAGAGGATGATAAATAGTGTAACTTACAACCCAATTGGGTGTCAAACCAAGAAGAATCCAAGCCAAACTCTCCAAAACCCTCAAAACCCTAAGCTAACCTAAGCTAAAATCGTGTATATCTGTTTATTACAACAAAATTGGTATATATACTAAGTTGGAATTAAATTAGAAAAGAAAAGAGAAAAGAAAAGAAATGCCAAAATATCTCCTGAAAACAGGGGATCGATCGATCGACGATTTTGGTCGATCGATAGATTAAGGCCAATTTTCAGCTGCAGAGAAAGATCGATCGATCGACCAAAAGGGTCGATCGATCGATCAAGCAAGCAGGGGTGAGCCAAGCAGCAACTTCTGCATTCCTTTTCTTCCTTTTTCCTCCTCGTCTTTTGGTTCATTATTTTTCCCTCCGCTGAAATCGCCGTAACTTCATCATACGGACTTGGAATCGCGCATCGTTCACGGCCACGCGAAGCTAGCGAGGAGGGATACAACTTTCGTGAGATGTCGAGCCAAGTGCCTATGCTGTGAAAAGACTAAAATGCCCTTAAACATGCAATTGCGTACGAAACTTCACCGAAATGCGTCCGAACTCCATACTTAGTACCTAAATACCTACAAAAGCCCAATTATACCTCATATAGCATGTTTATAATATAAACTGAGGTTGTATGGTTAACGGGCTTAAATATAGAGATTAAGGCACTTGAGGGGGCTAAAATGCGTACGTTCGAGAGATGAAATACGCAATATTTGCGTATTATCACACCCCTTATCTTACACATTGCTAGTCCCTAGCAATGAAATAGGATGCAACAAGAACTACAAGCAAACCTAAAGCATGAGATATTACAAAAGTATGTTATAAAAGCAAAAGGCCACTTTCACGGGTGATTCAATTGCATTTAGCGTATGCAATTGTCCGTTAAACCCCTAGGTTACCCTAGTGGACGAGTGTCGTCTCGTGAGGGTTTTCAGGGATGGTACCCACAAACATCACACGGTTTCCTCAAAATAGGCCCAACCCAACATGTGACAAGCCCAACAATGGCGAAAAGGATTTCATACACATTATTAACAAAGTGAATGAATTCAAACAAAAGTCCAAATCATTAACATTATAGAATGCACCTCATAGAATTGAAACCTTAAAATGTGGGAGGGGGAGCGAGCACATGCAAAGTGTGATTTAGCAAAAACTTAAATAAACCGGATACACATTAAAGCAAGTATACATTCAATCCTCATGGGCATTACACTCATCAAGAGAATTCACTCGAAACGGGGAGGTAACACACGGAACATGCGGGCTAAAGAGTAAATATAAATGGAAACTAGGCCGCACACATGTCACAAAAGAAGAACGCTATATATAAAATGAAAAGCTGTAATCTCAATGAAAGATACTGCACACTAAAAGAGGCGAAATGTATTTTCACAGATTATCAAAACTATTATGACTTTTAAATTACATCAACCTAAGATCACATAGGACTTTAATAGGGTTGTAATGTAGGTTAGGCTAGGGTAAGAAATGAAGGAATGTATGTACGGATTCAAAGTGTTCGGAATGAAAACTCGGGATAATGGAAAAATGCGGGCAATATCAAAATTGGAAAACAAGTTCCAAAACGGAATTAGATATATCATTGGGGAGAGTAATCAAAGCTTATTGAACTATATACAACATTTACAACTTTCTCTTTCTTTTTCTTTTCTTCTTTTTTCTTGTTTTCTTTTGTTTTCTTTTTCTTTTTGCTTTCTCTTTTTCATCTCTTTTTCACTACTTTCTTCTCTTTACTTTTCAAACTCTCATATGCCTAAATTGCAACCGACATCACAACAACAACATTCAATCCCAAGCAACATTCCAAACAAAGGTACGGAAAGTGTATGTATGGGCTAAAACTTCAATTTAGAGTTGGTTATGGGATTGGGGTATGGAATGAAAGGCTAATATTTAGGCTCAACGGGGTTAACGAGGGTAAACATATAAGGGTGAGGTCAAGGCTAATATGGGTGATATAACAAAGAATGCCTATGATCATTTCCAAAAGTTTATGCAATTCTCGAATCAAAACAATACATGAAAATCATGATCAAGTAACACATTTCATGTATGAACTCAATTAATGAACGATCAAATGAAAGAATAGTGAGATTACCAACGAATTCAACGTTTTCAATGAGAAAAGAAAAGTGTATACACTCACAAATGACGAAAGGTACAAAGCTTACTCGGTGTAAGTATATACAATGCAACAAAAGATTACCGAGTTATAAAAATATTAAACTAAATCAATAAGGCAATAAAAGTGCATGTGCTCATGGGATTAAAGTTTAATTCATGAAGTTATTCATAATATCAATAATCGAGATTAAAGTCTAATAACTTCTAAAATCGAGAACATGCATCACTGGGTTGTCTATTGGATCGGACAATTATTGAAATTTATCATCGGAAACAAAGGCAAAATGCCCAAAAAAGGAGAAAAAAGAAAGAAAATCTTTTTGAAAATTTTGAATTTTTCTAAGAAAAGCCTACTAAGTAACTAACATGTGAGCAAAAATATGGACTAAATAAAGAAATGGATAGAATATCCCACACCCCCTAACTTAAAACTTGACATTGTCCTCAATGTGAATTAAGAACCAAGTTAAAGAGAGGAAAATAACGATATTACCCAAAAGTGGAGCGATCCCCATATGAACAAGTCCTAAGAATCAACAAAACAAGTTAGTACCGAGCATAGCAAAAATAAATAACGAAAAGTTAACTAATTACACTAAACTAAATTAAAAAGGAAAGAAAAAATAAAAAGAAAGAATAAAAAGCTAACTATATACAACCTACTATTTAGGCCTCACACTAACTATACACTAGAAGTCTAAATAATTGAGGGTCCACCATAAGAATGATTTGACTTTGGAGGATAACCGGTGTACCTTTACATACAAGCATATCTTCTGAAAAATATGAATTCCGTTTTAACAACGGAAGGCATGTGTAAGGCGTAAGAAAGGAACCATCGCCAATTAAAATTTTTGGCGGGACGATGGGGGGTTTGGATTGAACGGGTGACAAAAACAAGTGGGGAACGAGAAAATTCAAATATCCTCCCAATGATTTTGAAATTGGAATGGGAGGCGGCGCACACGAAGGCACGAATGCGATCGTGGAAGGCAACTCGAGCAAGTACTCCTCATCGGCGATAGGGTTTAAAACATTAAAGTTTGAAACCGAATCATCGGGTACTTGTTCCGGTGGGATAATAGAGAATGAAAATGGGGATGAAAGAAATTCAAACTCATGAGATGAATCATCATCGCATGAAGTTTGAGTTTCGAAGGAAATAATATCATTTTTAATGAAATGTTCTTTTCTGGGGGCCAAAGAAGAAATCATTTCATTGCAAATAGATATTACGTCATTTTCATCCTCACTTTCAATATCTATTACGCAATGGGCAAAGTCTAGAATGGCTTGTTCCAAAGTAGGCACAAGTACCTCATTTGGTTCAAAACATTCCTCGACCTCAAAAGTCTTGGAAGTAAAATCGTCGTCGGACTCAAATAATAAATCCAACTCATGTTCCCACGAACGATTCTCTTCCTGATAATGATTTTCAAGTTTCTCATTCTCATACATACGCAAGCCCTCACCGAATGTCATAGGTCGAGGTGCGGATACATGAGAATGAGAACTTTGAAAGTTGCCATCAGACTTAAACGAAAACTCATTATTATAGGAATTTTGAAAACTATTCGAATTCATTTCGAAATTCCTATTATAAGGAGGTAAAAGCCCAAAATCATTGTCATCATCATCAAAATTCCAATAACCTAAATGTTGACTTTCGTTATACTCACCCAAAGTCATATTTGATTTTGTTATACTTTAGGATTCTAAGTATTCACCGAAAGTCATAGGCTTGCGAGAATTTTGAGAATTATAACAAGGATTACCGAAAGAATTGGAATAAGACATGCTTACCCCAAAAATGGCTTAAGTGGCGAATTCCACAAACTAAGTGCGCGCGGGAAAAATTCGAGCGTTTCTAAGTGCTCAAATGTGGAAGTCCTGCAAAAAGGTTAACAAATAATATAAATAGAAAGAAAATACTATGAAATACTAAATCAAATAAAGTCTAAAACAAACAAGTCCCCGGCAACGGCGCCATTTTGATCAGGGCGCGAGAAACATGGTCGCGTAAGGGCACAGTCGTTATTTTCGTCTCGCCGCGACTATACAAACAAACCTAAATTATGACTACACTTGTGGGGCAAGCACAACGGTAAGTCGGGTATCAAAAATCCACAGGGACAAGTTGTTAGAATTTAAGTGATTTAGTACTCCGAAATAAAATTTTAAAAGGTGATTACAAACTAAAAAGTAAAAGATGCATAAAAGGGAAATGTTAATCTAGGCAAGGTATTGAAACTAGATTATGAAAGTGAGTAAAACTATAGGTTACATCGAATATCCCTAACCCGAATTAATTTGTATAAAATGGTTACATGGGTCGACGAGTTATATAGAATGCGTCTCATTTCGACGGTTAATTGAACTAAGGGTTGTCACGCCCCTAAATCCGCATAAAAGCCTAATATGATTTTGGCGTCAACAAATATCCCGAAAGTTACGCTCGAAAGGTCGTAAGCACGGGACATACATGATATGCCCCATCAAATCTCCGAGGCGTAATAATTAGGACAACGCACCTGAAATAAATCCGTAAATACCATCACCAAAGAAAAGAAACACGTTAACCCGAGTGAGTTCCATTCAAACACAACCTAATTTAAATTACCTAGAAAGCATCGTAAAAATGCGGTAAATGGAAAGCAATAAATAAACGCGGTAAATTTAAACTAGAAAGTGTGTAAAGAAAGCAAGTAAACCTAATTAACAAAGCATGTAAATTAACTAGAAAGCAAGAAATGAAGTAAATACAAACTATATTAATGGAAGAGGATGATGAATAGTGTAGCTTACAACCCAATTGGGTGTCAAACCAAGAAGAATCCTAGCCAAACTCTCCAAAACCCTCAAAACCCTAAGCTAACCTAAGCTAAAATCGTGTATATATGTTTATTACAACAAAATTGGTATATATACTAAGATGGAATTAAATTAGAAAAGAAAAGAGAAAAGAAAAGAAATGTCAAAATATCTCCTGAAAACAGGGGATCGATCGATCGACGATTTTGGTCGATCGATCGATCAAGGCCAATTTTCAGCTACAGAGGAGGATCGATCGATCGAACAAAAGGGTCGATCGATCGATCAAGCAGTGGTGAGCCAAGCAACAGCTTCTGCATTCCTTTTCTTCCCTTTTCGTCCTCCTCTTTTGGTTCATTGTTTTTCCCTCCGCTGAAATCGCCGTAACTTCATCATACGGACTTGGAATTGCGCACCGTTCGCGGCCACGTGAAGCTAGCGAGGAGGGATACAACTTGCGTGAGATGTCAGGCCAGTGCCCAAGTTGTAAAAAGACTAAAATGCCCTTGAACGTGAGATTGCGTACATAACTTCACTAGAATGCGTCCGAACTCCATACTTAGTACCCAAATACCTACAAAATCCCAATTATACCTTATATAGCATGTTTACAGTATAAACCGAGGTTTTCTAGTTAACGGTCTTAAATATAGAGATTAAGGCACTCGAGGGGGCTAAAATGCGTAGGTTCGAGAGATGAAATACATAATATTTGCGTATTATCAGTATGGTTCAATGTATTCATTTTGTCTCTCGACATATATATATTCTTCTTATTAAGTCTTACGTCGGTTCAGGTTGTAACTCCCCAACTAAGAAAAACATAACTTCCAAGAAAATCAAATAAGTGAGCAAAATGAGTCCAAATTACCTACTGAAGTTGCAATTACATGCCTTGGTTGAATTATCTTTGTCAACTCAAACACACACTCTAAACTGTATCTTTATCATCTTTAGATACATAGTGTTCAAAGAATTTCAGTTTGTTCTTCCATGCTCTTAATATTTAGTACTGAGTGTTACTTATTTAGTTCATGGTTTATGGATACTTATGGAATACATTGCACTTATTCAAGTACCATAATTTTTTTCAATTTTTTAAAATTAATTTACAATTATTGTTTTCAATTCATCTTATTGTTGAGTAAATTATTTTAATTTCTTGAAAATTTAGGTTTGGCCATACTTATTAACCGGATGAATTCCCTTTGTTATTTTGTAATTTCTATTCAATGAACATGAATGCAGTTTCTCTGTCTTAGGTAATTTATCTTTGAAAGTTGTTGTATTGATATGTTATAATCCATCCATCATATTATGTAAAAGTAATGACTAAAAAGAACTAATTCCCTGTTTAACTTCATAGTGATGATTAAGTAATTAAGCATTTGGGTATCAATTCCTCACTTAGTGATTTTCTTTTAAGGATTGACAATGGGAAGGAAGCATCAACGCATGATGAGGGCCCCGAACAGTCTCTCATTGACGTCATCTTCTCATCATTAAATATAAATGCCAACTCGCCAAACTTCTTGACAGATCAAGCAATTCTTGCAACAACAAACGAGCACGTAGACTCACTCAATGATATGATGATTGATATGTTCCCCGAAGAATTAAAGACATTAAATAGCTTTGATGAAGGCCTGAAGGTGTGGATGACACGCACAACTATTACCAAGAATAATTTTTAAATTCTTTGATGCCGAATGGATTGCCACCAATTGCATTGAAACTTAAACATAATTGTCCAATCATTCTTCTACGCAATATAAATCCATCAATTGGATTATGTAACAAAAAAAGAATGTTGTACAAAGGTTCTTCGGATAATGTTATCCACGTTCGTCGCTCATAAAGTTGAAGAGGAAAAATAACCTTTGAATCCTACAAACATCAAAATCAACATATTTAAGCATTAAATTTTCAGTTTTTAGGATTACACTCTTTTTATCAAATGTCATCTTTCAATAACTGCGATTCGGAATTTGCTTGCTGAAGCTTTTTTTAACTTCTTTTTTTTAATGATATTTTCCTATAAATCATTTTAAGCTAATTTCACTGTGATATATTTAATCGGATTATATATACATACACGTTTGCGTGTATTTCTTCCTGCTTTTGAGTAGGGAGTTCTGTAATGATTGATGCTTCGTACTAGGTACTTTATGTTATATTATAACAAAACAAATTCTACATAATATGTTGCAAGTATTTTTATTACTTTGTCCTTCACAGATTTGCAGTGGAAGATTAATTTCTGAAAACGGTCACACGTGCAACGCACGTGGACACAACTAGTGTATCAAAATCTGGTGCCGGCCTAGAAAAAGACCTTATGAAAAAAGTTCATCGAGATGAAAATGAATAACAAAATGAAATTACAGCCAAAACAAAAATTAACCAACACCTCGTTTAAAATAACCAACACCTCGTTTAAAATCGAAAAGCAAATAACCAACACCTCGTTTAAAAACTTGTGTATCAAATGGTCCATTTCCAAATCTTGATCCGAAGATCAACCTTACACTTGTCATTCCCAATCACCGCCGTGGCAGTAGTCGACTTCCCTGCTGGCCTATTAACTTTAACGCCACCACAATAAACCCTCACTCTAACTTTCCAACTCTTCAACCTTCCAACCTTCGCTTTCACTCTCGTATCAAACAAAACCTTCAACTCTAAACTCTTTTTCTCCTTATTGACATCTTTTGTGGTTACAAGTATTGTTGTCATTAAAGTTGTATTTTTGGTCCCCTGGATGAAACCAGGGAGAGACCCTTCGCCAAGTGAGAGATCATTGGAGGAGATTGAAACGGTAAACGGGTCGTAGAGATAAATGAGTTTTTTGTTTGGGTTTTGAGCAGTGAGGGTGAGGTTGAGGTTTGAGTGGGATATTTTGAGAGATGAGAGTGAAAACATGGGGCGGTGGGGGTGGTAGACCAACCAAAAAGCGGCGGTGGTGATGGCGGTGAGAAGGATGAGAATGAGGATGATGAAAGTGGTGCAAAGGCAGCAGCTGCGGTTGCGATTGTGGCGGGGTTTAGGGCGGTAGGTGGGGTTGTAAAGATGAGATTTGGTAGTGGGGAATGAAGGTTTGTTTGAAGGGTTGTTCATGGTTGAAATTACTTGTTGTTTTGTGTTTGTGTGTGAACATGAGTTTATAAGTTTTGTTTTGATAAGAAAAAAGGTTGAAGAGGAAGGGCTATGGATGGAGTGGAAGGTGGAACAGCAAGGAGGTAGGAGATACGTCGTGCATGGTAAAGGGTGCTATCAAATAGGTGAAAAATCCCACTACCACTCAAGTGTTAAAGACCATCTAATCTATATATTCCCCTAATATGAGCTTTGTTTTCTATCAATTTGATCAAAAAGTTTGTTTTGATACGACCAACATAAGTTGTATTTGAGCAACTACAACTTATGAAAAAACCTGGCCGTTGTAATCCCCTCCAATCTTAAAGGAGCTGTTCTCCCTTATTATTAAAAGGTATGCTAAATTTAAAAAGCTCTAATTGCCTTATGGGCCCGAGGGCGAGAGTGACGGCCTACTTATCCATGAAGAACAGGAGAGAATTGATGATCAATTTGATTTACGTACTATATAAGTAAACTGATATTTATTATTTAAAATATGAAAAAATTAGTAAAATGAATAAAAGTTCAAAAATCGCAAAGTTGAAGGGAAGAAATAGCTCGAGTAGTTAATCGGTAAACTAATTATTTATAATTTCCTTAACTAAACCACATATGGGTGATTTGGCACCCCCCCTCCAAAATAAATCACCATTGACCCCCAATTTTTGAGAAAAAAAAAATCCTTGGACACCCTCGCTCCGAACCTTTACCCCCTCGCTATTTCCTATCCCTCTCTCTTTCCATCCTCCTAGTACCATCATTGTTAAAGCTTTAAAAACTTTTCGATTAGATAAAAAAATTACATTAACAAATTTTTTAAAATGGAAAATATTCATAAAAACAAAACATATATGAAACATAAGATGCACTTACGAAACAAGTAAAAAAAATAGAAAATAGGAAATGACATTGTAAATTGCAAAAAATTAAAAAAAGAAAAATTATGAAAATACAGAAATTAGCACAATAATCGGGAAAAGCAAAAAAAAAAAGAAAATTTTCAAATAGTGAATTGAAAAAATTTAAGTAATTTTTAATTTTTTAATAAGCCTTTTAAGAATAGAAATATTTTTGCAAAAAAATATTATTACAAAATCCAGAAACTTCTCTCCCTCCTTTATCTACTTCGATGGCAAGAGCTTGTTTCTACAAATTTTCAAAGCAAAAACATCCGACTTTTGTCAAACTGAAGGCAACGAACGGCTTATAAAGCTAAAATTAAAATTAGAGAAGACACTGAGGAGATAAAGAGATATAGATTCTAAGTTTGAGAAGTGAGATCGAATCAAAGAAAAAAGCGCGCGTGAGAGAGAGAGATAGATAGTTGGGCAAGGGTTTGATCACGAGAATGAGTGTAAGGGCGAGGGTTTCTGTTTGAGTAAATTACTCATTTGGACCCTAAACTATCACTATAGTTCCGAAATGGTCCATGAACTATTAAAAGTGTTAACTTAATGAATAAATTACTTGAAATAATTTAATAAGATCCTTCTGTTAGTTTGGACCGTTAACTTGGATGGAAATGACGTACACATGACTCATTGTTGATGCTGAATAGGTAACATAATAAAATTAGGGGGTTAGTGGTAATTTACCACCAATTGATAGTTAAAATAAAAAATAAAAAATTAACCCATATGTCTATCTCTCCCCAACGAAACCCTCTCTTACCCATGTTTCCATTATCGGCCAACCCCTCTTCCTTCCTCTCTATTTCTTCCAGCCCAATGAAACCCTCTTCTTTCCTCTTTCTTTCTCTCTTTTACTATTGTTTCTAGGTAACCTCCTCCCATTCCCTCATGCTTATCAAAGAAACCCCCTCCCCTTACCTTTCCATTATTCGATAAAAATACCGTGACACCTCGCACAATTAAATAACTGGTGATCAGACATTTATTAAATTAAAACAAGATTTACAACATGGTTTATTCTTAGCATCACTGTCGAAAACCAAATTAATTACTAATCACCTGTCGGTTAATTAAGCCGGTGTCAAATTTTATCTTGCACTAAATACAACAATTTATAAATCTAAACAAACTAACTTAAACCATCCACAACATATATAATCCAAACCATAATAAGATATTGTAAGTAAACGCTATGCTGATATAATCATCGACTATAAAAATCCAAAACCAACTGATAATCCAAAAATGAATGTTTAAACTAAAACTAATTTAGTACTGAAGGAAAACATGTCCATAATGAAATACTAAATCGAAATCCTATACTAGATCTGAATAGATATGGAAGCGTCTAATCAAAGTCCCGTGAACATCCACTTGTGTCGTAGTTGCGTCTCCCTGAAACAGAATATAAAGTCTGGCGCCCCTGTTGCTGGACATCTAAAAGGTTTTTTAAAAATATTTTATAGCAAGGAGTTAGAACTCAAAACAGTTTGGAAATATTTAGCAAGAGTTTATAACATCTTAAAAATTAGTTATTGATTACACATGTTAGGTTAGCGTACACTCTCTTGAATTTTCCTCACCTCTCAACTATTTTGCACGCCTAACGTTTCTACTTAGCCCACCTACCCATACAACCCAAGCTAACTAGACATTATATAACCAAACTATTGACACTTCTAAGTCCCCGTACCGTCCATACAATATGCTAATTGGTTTAACATCTCTCGTATGTTATAATCGTTATAAGTAACATTTCCCACATGTCATCTTTTTATTATTTAATTAAGTCTCACTACTTAATTCACTACTCAGATACATATCATCTAATGGTTTACTATTTCACACAAGTAGATTATTCGTACGGTATATATTTCACACACAATATATATATTATAAATGCATACTTTGCTATAATGTCCCCGTATCACACATTAAGGATTATTAGTTCAGAATGTCTCCTCGAACTTGGTTCGGAATGTCTCATCAAACATGGTTCAAAATGTCTTATTAAACTTGGTTCAGAATGTCTCATCGAACTTATCAAATAAGTAGGTATTCATTTCACTTATAATTAAATTAGTAGGTATACACAACCTAGTTATTCGTACTCGTACGTGTTATATTTCTCTTGAATACTCACCGTACATACTACTTTACGATTTACCTCACTATCGTATTTATTCGAGTATTCACACAACTCTAAGGGTCCTGGTTACGCATTCGTTAATTTCACTAGTTAAAACTCTCTTAACCTACTGGTCTTCTATTTAACTCATTCAAAATTCCCGTAATTAGTTATCTTTCTTTCCAATAAATTACGACATAATTTAACCAAATTCATCCTCATTTTAATCCTCTTAATAAGACTAAATCATCACCCTATCATATGCCTACTGTAATATAATAAGTCCCTCATTATTATTTTAATAAAGTCCCAAAAGTTTCCCCGAACAAAATTTAGGAATTCTAGGCTTAAAAGGGAAAATCTTTTGTTTTCTGGGAAACCGAATCGATTTTCCAGGAGGCTGAATCGATTCACTTTACGAATTGATTCGCCTCTAGGCTGAATCGATTTGAAAAGGTACTGATCATCTCCTTCGTCTAGTTCATGCGTTATCCACCATTTTTATTTATCAAACGTACATGATACTTCACCAAAATAACAACCAAATGTCCTAAACCATTTCTACATGTATTATGATGATTTCTAACGTTCTAAACATATCAAATCTTCACATAATTCCATTAAGAACGAATGAAAACTCCAAAACTGTTCAAGAACCCTAGTTTTGTGTTCTTCCCATATATTCCTTCAAAAATCCAGATTTAATTTGTGTTAATGATGGCATCTCCTCTGATTATTAACTCCCTACATATGTTAAATCGCACTACATGCAAATCCTATCCAAACATGCATATAAATAATCTTTTTCTTCTTCCAAGAACATTGATTTAATCATATTTATCTTTACAAACCTACTTATGGGTATTATAACTTTAAAGGACTTATATATAAACACTTGTCTTAATAGATGGGGTCTGATTTCGTGATAGTGATGATGTATTTGTGTTCTTCTCTTCCAATCATCTCTCCCCAATAGATTGTGTTTTAAGAACACGGTGAAAGGCTTCAAAATTCTCCTAAAAAGCTCCAAGATTCTTTTTCTCTTATTGTCTAATGTTCTCTTTGTGTTTTCAACGTTGTTAACCCTAACCCCTTCTATCTAATGTCTAATATAGGGTTGTAAATTTCTTTGGTCTTTAAACCTCCTTATGTAAAATGATCGAAATGCCCTCAATAGGTGCCGAAAATGATCCGGGACCCAAACAATACCCCTGGGTACACTACTCTGACTATTTCGACCCTTTCGGAATCATTTGTGATATCTAAATTATCATCTGAGTCACTTATAATATATTTCATATCTTAACCTCAATTTAGTCTACACGCGACTCCCAATTGAGATGTAAACAAATACGCCTATATTACTTACTATGACGTAATTCAATAATCATCAATTATTTACTCTTCACACTTAGTAAATTTTATTTCATAATATTAATCAATATCCATCTCTTTATTAATATATAACCTCACATTTATTATTTAATCACATTAAATTATGACACACGTGTAATTTAACTAAAACGTATTTTTCCAATTAATTTTTGAATTAATTAAATTTCTAATACGCAGAAATACGGGGTATTACATACTCCCCCACTTACAAAGAATTTTGTCCCCGAAATTAGGACATACCTGCAGTGAATAACTCAGGATACTGTTCTTGTATGTCATCCTTTCGCTCCCATGTCGACTCATCAGTATTGTGGTGTCCCCACTGAACTCGAACCAACGACACCATCTTGGACCGCAACTTACGTTCACTACGATCCAAAATAGCCATGGGTCTCTCCTCGTACGAGACATCTAGTTGCAAATCAATCTCCTTGAGTGGAACATGCCAAAAAGCTCTCTCTCTCTCCTCTGATATTTCTTCAACGATGACACATGGAACACGTCGTGTATTCGATGAAGATGCTACGGTAGACCCAATCTTTAGTCCACCAACTTAACCCTATCAATCACTGGAAATGGACCCACATACCTCGGCTCTAGTTTATCCCTCTTGCCGAACCTCTGGATCCTCTTAATATGACCAACCTCTAACTCAGCATGCCTACAGTTTGCGTCAGCATAGCTCTTCTGCCTGTCCTGAGCTATCTGGATATGTCCCCAAATCAACTTGATCTTAGCCATAGTCTCCTATATCATCTCGAGTTCTAATAACTTATTGTCTCCCACCTCTAGCCAACAGGCAGGTGAACAACAAGTTCTCCCATATAATGCCTCGAACGGTGCCATGCTAATAGTAAATTAGTAAGAGTTATTATATTCAAACTCTACTAATGGAAGGTATCGCTCCCAACCTCTCCCAAAATCTAGGATGCACATCCTCAACATGTCCTCTAACATCTGACCCACCCTCTCGATCTGTTCCTCTATCTGTGGGTGATAAGCCGTACTCAACCTCAAGTATATACCCATGTCCTCCTGAAAGCTCTACTATAAATGGGACACAAAGATCTTGTCTCTGTCAGACACATTGTTAATCGGTATCCCGTGCATCTTAACAATCTCTGAAATGAATAGATGCGCATACTGCATCGTCTCGTAGTCGGTACGAACTGGCAAGAAATGGGCCACCTTGGTCAGCCGATCCACTATCACCCAAATGGAATTATAACCTCGCTGCGACGTCAACATCCCTATAATAAAATCCATTGATGCTTTCCCACTTCCACATGAGAATCTATAGTGGTTGTAGCATCCCTGAAGGCCTCTGATGGTCAACTTTCAGAATCTGACAAGTAGCACACTTCATGCCTCACTTCATCCCTGAGCACCAATACTGTCTCCTCATGTCTTGGTACATCTTATCCCCACCAGGATGTACCGCAAACCTCGAATCGTAGGACTCAATCATCACTGGATGCCTCAGATCCTCATCCTCTGGCACTATAAGTCTCCCATTAAGACATAGGCCACCCTCTGAGCTAACCGAATAGGACTCTGCACCCTCGGCTAATAACTGACGTACTTGGTCCGGACAAAACTGATCCTCTACTTGTGCTTTCACTACCCTCATCACTATCTCGAGAGTGATAGTCAAAACTGTCATACACACTCTAGAAATCTCATCATCGTGTCGAAGTTCATTCCACTTTGATTTCCAGACCTCTACCAACTCCCCCGTAGGCCGTCGGCTCAAGACGTCTGCCACCACATTAACCTTACTAGGATGGTACTGGATATCAAACTGATAGTCCTTCACAAATTCTAGCCACCGCCTCTGCCTCATATTTAGATCCTTATGCGTGAAGAGATACTGAAGTGACTTATGATCCGTGAATAATGTGAGCTGCTCTCCCAGCATATAATGTCTCCATATCCTCAAAGCAAAAATGACCGCTTCCAACTCAAGGTCATGGGTGGGGTAATTCTTCTCATGAGGCTTAAGTTTTTTGGACGCATAAGCTACAACCACGCATAATCTATACCCCTCTCTTCCTTCTTTAATACACCCCCAAGTTTCTGTAAAGATGCATCCATGTAGACCCGATACTCCACCCCACTCCTAGGCAATGCAAGTACCGACACTAACATCAACTTATCCTTCAGCTCATCAAAGGCTAGCTGACAGTGATCACTCCATACAAATGGCACTCCCTTACGAGTCAGGTTCGTCAAAGGACTCGTAATCTTTGAGAACCCTTTAATGAATCGGCGATAATACCCGGCCAACCCCAAGAAGCTACTAATCTCTATCGGTGTCATGGGTTATCCCCACTCCCTCACTGCCGACACCTTACTAGGATCCACTGCAATACCCCTGTCCGATATGATGTGTCCAAAAAACTGTACCTTTCGTAGGCAAAATCCACACTTCTCGAATTTGGCATATAACTAATGGTCCTGAAGTGTCTGCAAGATCCTACACAGATGCTCCGTGTGCTTCTCCTCCGTACAAGAGTAAACCAGAATGTCATCTATGACACGATCACAAACTGATCCAAAAACTCCCTGAATGCACTGTTCATTAGATCTATGAATACTGCTAGTGCATTAGTGAACCCAAATGGCATCACCCTGAACTTGCATAACCCATACCGTGATAAGAAAGAGGTTTTGGGAACATCCTCCTCCCGAATACATACCTGGTGATAACTCGATCTTAAATCAATCTTTGAGAAGTAGGCAACCCCTCTCAACTGATCAAATAAGTCATAAATCCTTGGTAACAAATACTTATTCCATATTGTGACTTTGTTCAGCTCCCTATAATCCACACACAAGTGAAGCGAACCATCGCCCTTTTTCATAAAAAACACCGGCGCAAACCCACGACGATGTGCTTCGCCGAATGAAGCCCTAACCCAAGAGATGCTGAATCTTCTCCCTCAACTCCCGCATATCTAAAGGGGATATACAATACGGTGCTTTGGCAATAAGTCTCGTCCCCGGTGCTAAATCGATGACAAATTCTATTTCCCAGCTTGGTGGCAGCCCAAGTATCTCCTAGAATACATCCTTGAACTCCCTCACTACCGGAATCGAGTCTAACGGTACCACTATCTCCTGCGAGGTCTCCTTCTCAATGTAATATAAGTGGGTGCGCGATCCTCCCTCGGGTATAGGCATCTCCACTAGGAACGTATCCTACCCCAAAATGGAGAACACTATTATCCTCTCATTAAAATCTACTGTCGCTCTGTAGTCGGCTAACCAGTCCATCCCTAGAATAAAATCATACCCCTCCATATCTAGCACTAGGAGGTCTGCTTCTAGACTCAGTCTCTTAATTAAGATGTCTACCCCTCTACACACCAAGTGAATGAGTGAGCTGCTACCCAACGGTGACTCCACACACATAAGGCGAGTGTCGACCGTCTCTAAAAGACCACCAGCTCGTGAAAATCTAGTGGCAATAAAAGAGTGTGATGCTCCCGTATCAAAAAGTACCCTTAGACCCATGGATAGAAAACATAACCTCAATTATTAGCGGTACCTAAGGTGTTGGAGGCATAGGTACATCCCGAACGTTATACACACGCCCGTAGTGCATCTGAACCTCTTACTGTTGTGGGGCCGGTGCTGGTGCTATAGTTGGAGGTAAAGGAGCCTGCTGCCCCTGTTGGGCACCCTACTGTTGTGCCCCGCCATGCTGTGGGTAATGTCTCCTCTTGTGACCCCGTTGACCACATATAAATCACTACCCCAAAAAGGTCTCCTCTGTCCCTGATGTTGTCCCTAATAACCACAACCCTGTTGGCCACCTCCGTTGTTCCCTTGGCCTTGACGGCCTTGAGGAACTTAATGATGCTGATTATGACCCTGCTAGTCCTTCCTAAATCTCTGACCCTATGGTCTCTGACCCCTATATTTGGATCTTTTGTTATGATTTCCCTGGAGGGAATCCTTCCCCTGGTGTCTCACTGTCTACTACTGTGGGGGTGCCCCACCGGTACTACTGCCCCCTGACCTACTAGGCTGACTCGTCTCCCCCTCAAATGGAAGTGGTGCCCTGACAGTGTAATAATGCAACATTAACAACATCTATGTAAGTCGCCAATGTAGGGTTGGTGATCAAATACCACCTGATCCTCGAGGCTAAACCAACCATGAACCGTGCCTTCTTTCGATCCTCGTTGCTCACCTCGTTTGGCATGAAATTTGCCAAGCGGGTGATCCCCTCCTTATATTCTGCTACCGAGCCATCTCCCCGTGTTACCCCCTTAAATTTCTTTTGCATATTTGCCTTCACTACTGGTGGGAAGTATTTACGGTCAAATCGCACTCAAAACTCTGTGATAGTTATTCGGTCTCTCTCATCGACGGTGGTAACCGACTCCCACCACTACAAAGTGGCTCCAGACAACTTGAACGTCACTGACAACTGCTTCTGCATATCCGTACAATCCACCATGCGCAGGTGGCGCTGTGTATTCTTTTTCCACTAGCAAGTCTCAATAACATCAGAACTTCCCTGAATCTCGGGCGGGTGAGCCTTATGGAAGGTCTCTCTAACTCCTTGCCAAGTGGACGACACTGCCTAGGCCTGGATATCTGGTGCCACTAGTAGCTGTGCCTGGGGCTGGAGGAAATGGGCTGCCATAGCTCTCATAGTTGTGTCGATCGCCTGGGCCACTATCACTGCCACGTGTGCAGTCGAAATCACCTCTAGTGGTGTCGGCAATTGTGTCTCCTAACGGGCCTCCCTTGTCTTATCCCTAGCCGCTTCCCTCTCATCTCGTTGTCTGCTTGATGGCATTTGAAAACATATCAAATTTGTATCAGTACACGGTTTATACAAAAATCTAGTAGTAGAAGCACGATATCTCAAACATGCAAGGATAAAACAACAGTTTTAATAATAAGGTTCTAGATCAAAAGGACGAAATGCTGAAATCGTAGTAAGCCGTGCAGATCCTATTGGACACTAGAACCTAATGCTCTGATACCATCCGTGACACCCCGCCTAATTAAATACCGGGTGATCAGGCCTTTATTAAATTAAAACATGATTTACAGCATGGTTCATTCTTAGCATCATAGTCAAAAATCAAATTAATTACTAATCACCAATAAGTTAATTAAGCCGGTGTCAAATTTTATCTTGCATTCAATACAATAATTAATAAACTTAAACAAACTAACTTAAACCATCCACAACATATAGAATCCAAACCATAAACAAATATAATAAATAAACGCCATGTCGATATAATCATCGACCATAAAATCCAAAACCAACTGATAATCCAAAAATGAAAACGAACCAATGTTTAAACTAAAACTTATATAGTACTGAAGGACAACATGTCCATAATGAAATACTAAATTGAAATCCTACACTAAATCATAATAGATATTGAAGCGTCTAATCAAAGTCCTGTGAATATCCACCTGTGTTGCAGCTACGTCTTCCTGGAACAGAATATCAAGTCTGGCGCCCCTGTGGCTGGACACCTAAAAGGTTTTTTTGAAAATATTTTATAGCGAGGAGTTAGAACTCAAAAAATTTTGAAAATATTTAGAAAGAGTTTATAACAGTCAAAAGTCAGTTATCAATTACACATGTTAGGTTAGCGTACACTCTCTTGAGTTTTCCTCATCTCTCAACTATTGTGCACGCCTAATATTTCTACTTAGCCCACTTAGCCATACTACCCAAGCTAACTAGAAATAAAAGTATATAACCGGACTATTGACACTTCTAAGTCCCCGTACTTCCCATACAGTATGATAATTGGTTTAACATCTCTCGTATGTTATAATCATTATAAGTAACATTTCCCAAATGCCATCATCTTATAATTTAATTAAGTCTCTCTACTTAATTCGCTACTCAAATACGTATCATCCAATGGTCTACTATTGCACACAAGTATATTATTCATATGGTATATATTTCACACATAATATATATACTATAAGTGCATACTTTGCCATAATGTCCCCGTATCACACATTAAGGACTATTAGTTCAGAATGTCCCCTCGAACTTGGTTCCGAATGTCTCATAGAACATGGTACGAAATGCCTCATCGAACTTGGTTCGGAATGTCTCACCGAACTTATCAAATAAGTATATAATAGGTATTCATTCCACCTATAATTAAATCATTAGGTATACACACAACCTAGTTATTCGTACTCGTACATGGTATATTTCTCTTGAACACTCGTACGTGTTCAAGAACCCTAGTTTTGTGTTCTTCCCACATATTCCTTCAAAAACCCAAATTTAATTTGTGTTAATGATCACATCTCCTCTGATTATTAACTCCCTATATATGTTAAATCGCACTACATGCCAATCCTATCCAAACATGCATATAAATCATCTTTTTCTTCTTCCAAGAACATTGATTTAATCATATTTATCTTTACAAACCTACTCATGGGTATTATAACTTCAAAAGACTTATATATAAACACTTGCCTTAATAAATGGGTCTGATTTCTTGATGGTGATGATGGATTTGTGTTTTTCTCTTCCAATCCTCTCTCCCCAATAGATTGTGTTTAAGAACAAGGTGAAGGGCTTCAAAATTCTCCTAAAAAGCTCCAAAATTCTTATTCTCAAATGTTCTCTTTGTGTTTTCAACGTTTTTAACCCTAACCCATTCTATCTAATATTTAATATAGGGTTGTAAATTTAGTAGGTCTCTAAACCTCCTCATGTAAAATGACTGAAATGCCCTCAATAGGTGCCAGTTTGGCCAAAAATTGACCCGGGACCTAAACAATACGCCCCGAGTACACTAGTAAATTTTATTTTATCATATTAATCAGTATCTATCTCTCGATTACTATAAAACCTCACATTTATTATTTAATCACATTTAATTATGACACACGTGTAATTTAACTAAAACGTATTTTTCCAATTAATTTATGAATTAATTTAATTTCTAATACGCAGAAATACGAGGTATTACAAATACTTCTACCAACCTTATAATTTTTTGTGATCCAAACCATCAACTTTTTTTGATTTTCCTCCCAAATCTGGAAGTTATATATATATATATATATATATATATATATATATATATATATATATATATATATATGTGTGTGTGTGTGTGTGTGTGTGTGTGTGTGTGTAACTCTACTTTTCGACCAAATTCGAGTGATGGGTGCAGATTATTTGGGAGGTTATGATAGTGGAGGAGATAAAAAATGGTTTTACAATGTTTTTATTTATTTTAGGTAGTTGTGTGGTTATTGGACGGTAGGGGAGGAGGTGGTGTTTTTACGAGGGTTTATTGAAGAGGGAGGTTGGGTCCAAGTAAGTAGAAAGGTTGCGGGAGAGGGGAGTGTGGGGTG
This sequence comes from Sambucus nigra, assembly GCA_949130495.1. Taxonomy (NCBI): domain Eukaryota; kingdom Viridiplantae; phylum Streptophyta; class Magnoliopsida; order Dipsacales; family Adoxaceae; genus Sambucus; species Sambucus nigra. The sequence continues at coordinate 595,063,137 of OX422212.1, read as the reverse complement.
GGGGAGTGGGTTTCACTAATATATCGAGAATGGCCACGGTTTTGGACCATGACAAAGGCAAGGTGTTACGGTTTGGGTCCGTGAACATTAGAAGGGTGACCAATATGGGGGTTACGGTCTGAAATCGTGATTATATTAGGTGTTCACAGATCGATTCATGACATCATATTAGGGGTTTAGTCACGGATTTGGATTGTGACCCGGTGGTTATGGTTTAAACCTTTACCCAAGCCGTGATAGTAATGTGTGGTATTTTATTGGTCACGGTCCTCATCCGTGATCATTCTCGATGAAATTTCATTACTAGTCACGGTTTGTAGTTGTGACCCTCTATAATAACCAAAATGGTCACAATTATGAGTCGTGACCACAATCGTGACCATTTAAATTGTATTAATATATGGTCAAAGTTTGATATCGTGACCATATATTAATACAATTTAAATGGTTTCGATTGTAGTCACGACTCTGACTCATGACCATAAATAAATTTAATTAAAAAATAATTTTTATTTTTTTGCCTCCCAAACAAAACTTGCACATGTTTTCAAGCCTATATATATTTTCATGATAGAAATAACTAATCCATGAATCAAAAAATAATAACGCAACACAAATGAACTAACTATTAAATCGTCAAATTATTCTACACAAATAATAATATAACACAACCTGTATATATTTTCACAAATAATAATACGACATAACCTGCATATATATCCATAAATAAATACTTAAATCTTCAATGTGCTCCTTCCAAACAATAACATCTTATCTCAACCAACCACTTCACGAGCACTGGAGACATGACCTACTGCTGTTAAAAAAGAGTACACCGAACTCCATGCTCCCCTCTATAAAGTTTATCAAGACCATATATCCCATAACCTCATTAAACCTCTGGACCCTCATCCAGTACCTAACCCTTTTACATGACATTTGAAACATGATGCTCACTATAATTTTGACTAAACAACGAGACATACCCTCGATCAAGGCCATCTCCTTAAAAATGTTGTGTAAGGACTCATTAATAAGGGTATGATCGCCCCTCCCGTGGGTCCAAAACCAAACACTACCCAAAATCCTCTGCCATTACATCAAGTTAGTGTGAACGGCGTAATCATCAATGAATATCAGACTTCGATCCCTCAACTAAGATAAATCCCATAAATAGTCCCACTTCATTTACCAACCTAGAATAATAACCGAGCACCCTCCCTAGTAATAAGGGCTTGTATAGCTTCCCATACCAAATTATAACTACAGAGCATGGACTTCCGACTATCCTTGAATATTTAAGATATTTCAAAATGAACCTTTCCCCAAGATTCACCCTCAATGAAGAAAAGTGTGCAAGAATCAGTGATCTTTACATGTAATTTAAGAAATTGGCCAGATAATCACATGATTGGTTCGTACATCCTGAAGAATTAAATCTAGACATCATTGTTTAGTTCTTAATAGAGGAAAGTACCATGAGGGAAATAATTTGTGAAACTCCTGATCTACTTGTTACCATGAAGATAAAATGATACTATTACCATGCTAGAGACTAAGTCATTTGATGCGTTTTATGCACGATTTAATGATATCGTTAACTTTATTTTTAATTTAGGTGAGAGAAATCCTGAGATGAGAGTCGTGAAAAATATTTTGAGATCCTTTCCATCCCATTTTATTCCAAAAGTCACGGTCCTTAATTCATTGGGAATTTTAGATACGTTTAGGTTAGAAGAACTCGTAAGAGTCCTTTAAACTTATAAAATCGATATGTTTCCCAAAACTAAAAAGAATAAGGAAATAAGGATTACTTGAAAGCTCAGTCCAAAAAGAAAAAAGGAAAAGTTTTTTTTACTCCGACTCTGAGTTTGAATTTGAGGTTGATGATTTAGTCCTTTTTGCGATTTTTTTTTTTAAAATTTAACAAAGAAAATTCTTCCAAAATAAACAAAAGTTTTAAGAAAAATAAAAATATAAATGAGGGCAAGAATGTTTGTGAGAATGAGGTAAGATGTTATGAGTGTGAGGATAAGGGTCATAAATCCCATGAGTATGCCACTAGGCTAAAGAGATAGGGCAAAGACAAAGTTATCCACAAAATCACTTTTAGCAATAGTGACGTCGAGTCACTGAATTCTGGAGATGAATCACCATATGAACCTAATTACTCCGCGTTCATGGATTCACATGAGTACTTATAATTCTTCCTATTCCGATGAGGAGCTTTCTAAATGTGATAGCCTTGACAATTTGTTGAACCATTTTGGAAAAAGTGGTAGTGAGGAGGAGAATTTGGGTAAGGGAGAATGTGGACTCCAAAAAGCCTACGCCAATATTCACACCAAGACTTTAAAAACCAAAAAGAAAAATAAATATTTTTCTCTTAGGGTGTTTGATTTATAGAAGGAGGTGAAAGTTTTAAGAGAGTGTGAGGCGTCAGTGAGTCAACTTGAGAAGTTAAAAGTTTTTTGGCATGAGCAATCGATTATTGTTCGTAAGGAAAATATCAATTTGACCAATATCTTGGCTAGTCTTATGATAGATATTCAAGCCTAATTAGAGATCGTGAGAAAATTGAAGCTCATGTATCCCAACTCGAGATTAATCTCGAAGAGCTCGGAAGGCCAAGGTCAACATTTACAAAACAAGCCTAAAAGATTAACTATAAACAAAAACATAAGTATTGAGGCTATTTTTTTTTCATTGATGCTTCGCTACATATAAGCATTATGATATCATCAAAATTTGAGAGTGAATTCTTATATTTGTGAGATTTTGAGGGTGTTATAAAGTATAAGATCAACGGTGAGATTTTGAGGGTGTTATAAAGTAGAAGATCAATGGGTTTGAACAATTGACTCTCTTGAAAAACATTAAATCGTTTGACATTATTATTCTGAGAAGCATTTAAATTCGTGACATGTTGCATAAGTCGAGTCAATTTCATTTTGTTCAACATTCTTACACTTAAGGTTTATATTGAGTTCTTTCTTCAGAAGTATCTCATGAAATTGTGCAACTTTGTTAAGTATGCCTATGTTGATTTGCCCATGGAACTTGTTCACACAATTTTATTACACTTTCATAATTCAAATATTTTAGTATTATTTGATGGTGTGATATATTTGTACACATATGTACCACTTATACATATACTGTTTATACCAAAACATTGAAAAATTTCAAAAATAGTTGTTTGAAAGCCTTATAAAATTCCATCACATGTGCTAATTGATTATCTTTGTGATGTTATTTATTTTGGATTCATGTGATGCTTACTATTCACGATTAGTTTCTAACCCTTTGTGTATTACGGACAAAAAGGGGGAGAGCAAATTGAGGGGGAGTTTATTTATTTCTTTAAACTTGTACGTGTCACGATATTCTTTTGTTTCATTTATGTAGGTCTCTTTCACATTTAATGATGATCTTATGGACCACACAATATGAAGAATTTCAATTGAATATACATCTCGAATGTCATTTCATTTTAGGTTTGGTAGGAAATTAATAACATATTGCCTTAGGGGTTTTATTATAATTTGGGATTTGATTTTTATTTTTGTACCAGAATAGCCAAAGGGGGATGTTGATGTCTAAAAATGGAATGGGTCCAAATTTAGAATCACAGATAAAATAAAGATTTCCAAGCAAAACAAACACACAACAAGAAGGATTTTAAAGTAGTTCAGTTATGAGAAAAGCATACGTCCACTATTGGTATTATTTCTGGTGGTTATAATAACTCAGGGTTGTTTATGTTTGTGCCTGATTGAATCGTCCCTTTAAGCTAAGGGATATCGTGGTTAGGAACCCAAGAGATGGAATGCCTTTATATCATCATACATTTACATCTGTATACAATAAAAAGACTTTTGATATTCATTGGTACATGTATAAGAGCTGTTAGTTATTCCACCCGAGTGAATTTTACTATTTTTGATGATTTGTAGTCTTGAGGTTAGTCGATCAAGTGCCTATGAGCCAACCCAGAAAGTAAGCACTGTGAAAATCGTCACGTAGGAGGAGGTGTCTATTTCTCATTGGTTCATGTAGATGAGTAATATTTACATACAACAAAAGCCCCTAATGCTCCTTGCTTGATTATTGATAAAAAATATGAGGTATTTGTTCCAAAATCTTGCTCCGCGTGCTATATGGGAATTGATTGGTAGTCAACCTCCTAGACTTGTAATTTTTTTTACCAGTTTAGCGGGTGGTGGTATTTTTGTAAATAATTTGAAAAATAACAAACCACCAAAGGGTATGATAGTCCTTTCACGTCTTTAGGAACCGCGCGTTCGCTAGCAGTTTAATCGTTTGTCCAGTTCAATCATTTCATTTCTTATTTCGAGGTAACCTATAAAAGGATAGTTGTTCCCTCCATTTCTATTTACCTTAAACTTCCTGGACTTAGGCTCTCTCTTTCTCGTCAATCTTTCCTTTTGCTTTCGCTGCTTGCTATTTGCCGTTGTTTTTCAAACTCTATAAGCTCTCTTGCCTTTCCCTCCTTTGATTGTCCTGTATTTCAATTATGGCGTACATCATAGATGTAGGTTCTTTAGAAAAATTTAGGGAAAGAAGGAGTATTTTCAGTTGGGTAGGTTTAGAAATAGCTAGTGGTTTTGTTGATGTGTTGTCACTGGATGAGGTCACTGGATTCCCACTTTATTCATTACTGAGTGTGGAATCACCTTTCTTCCAAATCTAATTTTTCTTCAATTTTGCTAATATTTTGATGTCATCCCAGCAGAAGTATCCCCCAATACATGGAGGGTTATAAATGGGGTGAATAGGTTAAACAAAATCCATAAGACTCGTATTGGGATTCTCGAGTTGAGGTTCTATTACAGATGGGGAACCATTGATGATAATACCTATTATATGAAGACCAGACAGACCAATAAGGCATTGGTGGTTAACTTGCTAGATTAAAATAAAGATTACTGGGATTATGGTGTTATAGTAAAGAACTGAAAATATGCCCCTTTTCTGAGGGGGTAACCTATACCGGACCCAGATGTCCCCAAGAAGGGCATAGTATCGGTCGTACATTTATTATGATTTTCAATATCTCCCTCTGTTCACTAATTGTTTGATGGTTTGTCGACTAACTATTTCATCCGCTTTTTATGCAGAGGAGCACAAAAAGAATTGCCCAAAGGAAAGTGAGTTAATATTGATGACCTTAAATATTTATCATTCACCAAAGAGGAGGAGAGGTGCATCCCCAAGAAGTTTCTGTCCTGCTAGAATACAAGAGTTTTGTTACTTCGTTTGCTACCTGACTAATAATAATTTTTCTGCAGTCCCCCATTAACTTGGTCGAGGAACCAGAATCTACCTCCTCTACAACCGAGTCAACTGGAGTAGAGAGAGAGCTTTCACAAGGAGCAATTTCATCTTCCTTCTAATCTTTTAAACTTATCACCTTATCCACTTCGTATACTGCATAAATGGTGAAGAGAACAATCCCTAATTTGTTGACTGGATATGGATCACCTACTCCTATCAAGAAGAGTACTGTCGTCGATAAGAGGCCTATAGTCCTGAATGCTGAAGAAGTATAAACTATTGAGCCTCAATTCAATAGGTTGAAGAAAGGTCTGCCCAGCCACCAAGATTTAGCCCAGAAATCCCCTACCGAATAAGGTAGGATTGAAGATGCCTCTTTGGAAATCAACCCTGGATTGGCCAGGGGTTTGATAAAGGCTGGATTTTTTTCCAGCAGATAGGTCGACAGTAGCCCATATGTTCAGATCCCGATTGGTTAAGAGGGCTAGTCAAAACTGTAAGGACATTTTTCTCATTTTCGTATGTTACATTAGTGTGTATCGTACGCCGCTACACCCGTCAGAGAAGTTTAAGCTCATACATGCATAAAGACAGATTCAAACATTAAAAAATTATCAACAAAGCCTCGACGAGATTAACTTTAGTGAAGTTGAGTTTTAAATTCCTTAAAAGTTTCATTTTAGTATTGGGGAATTTTTTTAAAATGTTTTAGTAAACCGAGGCATTTTTTATAAAATAATTATTAACTGCAAATATCGAACTGAACCGATGCCATTTTACCCGGACCGATTTGTTTTTATAAAAAGAATCGAACCGATAGAAATTCTACCCGGACCGATTCTCTGTCGATAAATTTTTCCATCGCCTTCGAAATTTTTAGATTTCTATAAATTGGTATTTTGGTGGTGTATTTTTTTAAGACTTTGAGAGACTTTTTTGAGAGTCCAAATACAATAGGTCTTCATATTTTTGAGTCCCAAAACACCTTTTTGATTCACACAAAATTCCCATATTCTTTTGTGAATCTTTTGAACCCCAAGTCACGTTCTTGTCAAAGTTTCTTTCATAGAGAAAGATCTCTACTACTATTTTGGTATCTCTTGAGGGAGGTGCTTGCTGAAGGTGATTGCGTGTCATTGATGAATGCTTGAGGGAATTCCTTTGCTGAAGATTGGATTGAGGTTCATGTGGGTTTGCTGCGTGAAATCCATTATTAACTCTAGACTGCGTGTCTATGTAGGTTTGCCGAGATAAACTTATTGCAGTTTTTATTGTTATCCTTGTAAGTTGCGATTTACTATTTATAATGAAATAAAGGTTTTCCCTTTGGGGTTTTTTTCCTGAAATCTGTGAGTTAGCATATATGTGTTTATGATGGTTCGACACGCGCACACACGTAGTTATATGTTTAAGGGCTGAATTAACTTGGTTTAAAAATGGACTCTAAGTAAATAAGTTTGTGGTTAGAATTTGCGCATTTATTTAAATCAGTACCGCACATGACACTTTACAAAAAATTGGCCTTGGCAATTAGTCAACTTTTTTTTTTATTTATCTTCAATAATATTTGCTGAAATTCTTCTGTATTGATGTTGCATATTTATACTTTTACAATTCATTGTAACCAAATGCTCGAGAAGGACGACCAACTAAAGCCTTCCTCGGCAGATGTGGAAGAAACATTTGAAGGCTTGCAGAAGTTCTTGCAGAAATTTAAAGAGGCCTTAGAGAGAGAGAAAAGCTTGGCCGGATAAGCTTAAAGTGATCGAGGATAGGGCAATGGAAGCAGAGGATAAAATAAAGGTTGTCGATGGCAAAATGACCCTTGTCAAGTAAAAAGTGAAGGAAACTGAGAGCAGGGAAAAGGTTATTGAGGGTAAAACTCCTTGCCTGAGCAATGAACTTACTGCTCTAAAGGCCAAGAGAAAAAATGATAATGAGGAGACCATAAATAAAGGATGGGACAAGGCATTTCTACTGAAATAATCCAAATTGAGTACTCCAAGAATCTCTCTTATAAAGATGGTTGGTTGGATGCCCCGTAGGAGGTCGGCACACAGGCAGATTCATAATTATTTCAAAGGCATGACCCAAGAACTCCTCCCAACTTGGATGAGGAATTTGATGATGAAGAGGGTTCTGGAGAATCTTCATTGGTTCCTGTTAATGCTGCCGACCTACCTCCTCCTGAGATAGCTGCTGGTCAAGATAAGGATAAGGATAAGGATAAGGACAAGGACAAGGACAAGGACAAGGACAAGGACAAGTTTTAACTCATTTTAATTAGTTTTTCCCTTCTTTTTATCTATTTCTTTTTTCTTCTTTCTTATTTTGTAATGAAACCTGATGTAATCTTTTGTTTATCAATGAAATAAAAAAGTTTTGTTCTATCTTTGTAGTGATCCTTTGATATTTTTTACTTTTTTAATTGTTGTTTATATTTTCCTTGGTTGGATTTATGTACTTATACTTGTGAATTTCCAGTTTGATTCTAGAAAGAATATGATAATTTTTACTGAATCTGACCTGTTGAGACGTTGAAAAATTCATCTTCAAGCTAGTCATGTGGCTTTGACTAAAGAAGAACTGGTAGGGTTGCTCAGCGCAGATGCCACTGACCAAGTGAAAGATGCCTATATTTATCTTTATTATCTTCTTCATAGGGATGTGGTGAACAACGCTTCCTACTATGATATGATTGAACAAATATAAAAATATCAAAATATTTTTCTAGCACAGCTACACTCTGAGATTGACGCTAAGTACGAACCCATGAGCACAGGTTGGGGATTTGACAAGAAATTGCAAGATATCACTTCTGCCTTAAAGAAGAAATAAATTGTGTTAAATAAAGAAACTGAAATCGCTCGAGAGATTGTTGCACTCCTGAAAAAAGAAAATTATGCCTTGATGAATGAGCTATATAGTTTGAAGATGGCAACTGATACTAGGCCGAATGAAGGTGTCTCATTCTTGGAGATGAAAAATGCCAGACCGTTGGAGGAATTGGAGAACTTGAAAAAGAGAAAAACTAAGTCTCACTAATCTTCTAGGTAGGTATTAATTTCTCGACCAACAGTAGATGCAGAGAGAACTAAAAATACCTTGGCCGACTAAGCAACCTTATTGCATGTGAAGGAAAAGGCCATTAAAAAACTCCAAGACAGGGTGGACCGACTAACTTTTCACTTTCATAAGCAACCTAAGGCTGTATAGATGGATATGTGTGATGAAGACTTAACTCACTTGGATGAATACATGGAGCAATCTCGATCAAAAGGATAAAAATGAGGTTGGTTGAACTTGTTAGGGATGTTGAAGATACAAAAAAAAAATGAATTGTGGTATTGGCATGATCTAGGTATGTTGGATTACCTTTATCCCCCCTTTAAGATTGATGTCAATAGGATCCCGAATGACGCCATTCCTCAAAGCCTAGAGAGAAAATACATTGGGGATTATGGACTTCAAGGAGAAGATGAATATGTTCTCCCCCCACACCTGTTAGATCGACCGAGCAGCAGCAGACGCAATATGCCAAGAGATTTCAGAGCTACAAACTTGTCGAGCACCCTTGATGAGCCTTTTGCTAGGATGAGTAAAGCTTAAGGAAATCGTCTAATAGAATAGACTTGTATTTCCTGCATTTTGATTTCTATATTGTAACACAAAGTGTGTTAGGAATAAAATAGATTTTTTTTTTCTAATATGTTTGTTTTTTTAATTCATTTTCATCTCTATTTAAGCATATGATTAGTTTAATCAGTTTGCCGACTAGGTAATCTACCTTATGATTAGTTAATCATCTTGTTGATTAGGTAATCAGTTTAAATGATAAGTCTTTGGTACAGTGTTAACCCTGATTTGTAAGGCCTTAGATTCTACTAACGCACTTAAATAAAACTATAAGTAGTTTTATTGAGATAAGTGTTTCATTATTTATTATTGGCGACCAAGTGTGTTTGGAATGTATATTTATTTCTGTATTTAATCGAGTCAGGTAAAACTTCTTGATTTAACTTTAAGTCGTACATGAAGTTTTACTGACTTCTTGTTCTTGACTTGTCGAAGAAGAAATCATACATGAAGTCTAAAAGAAATTTACAAACTAATTAAACATTTTTGAAGTTGAAAAATTTTGAATTAAGGAAATTTCCAAGCTAAACTTTTTTGAAGTTGGAAAAGTTGACTTTTTTGTAGTTGGAAAATTTTATTGGTGGATATATGTCACCGTACCCCGAAAAGAAAACATAAAAAAGGAAGCATAATTAATAGAAACTTGTAACTTTTTAAATTGAATAAACGATTACAACAAATTAAAATTACTGATAATATTTTCATAGGTGGTCGACGTTCTATGGATTCTTGAATTCCTCCCCTTTAAGTGTTTCCAGGCGATAGGTGCCTGGTCGGACGATTGCCAATATGCGATAAGGATCGTGTCAGTTGGGCTCCAACTTATTGCCTTTCTAAATCACTTTCTTGAGGGCATAATCTCCTTCTTTTAGGCTAGTCAGCTTGACCCTCATGTTGTAGAATCTACCAGTCCTTTGTTGATAAGAAACAGTTTGAATTGAAGCATCCTCTTTGACCTCTTCAACTATGTCTAGATCTAGGTTCCTCATGAAATCACTCTTAGGGGAGTCAAAATTTAATACCCTATCAGTCGACAAACCTATTTCAGTTGGTACCACAACCTCAGTGCCAAAAGCAAGCATGTATGACGTTTCCTCTATCGCTGTTCTCAGTGTAGTCCTACAAGCCCTAAACACACTGTGAAACTTGTTGATCTAGTTCCCCTTAGCATCATCCAACCTTTTTTCAACCCATTAAGAAAAGTCTTATTAGTGATCTCTGTCTAACTATTACATTGTGGATGTCCAGGTGCTAAATAAAGTTTATGAATCTTGGATCGGATGGAATATTCCTCAAACTCCTCATTGTCAAACTGAGTACCATGATTAGTGATGAAAACACAATGCATCCTATAATGACATATGATATGCTTCCATATGAACTGAAAGACTCTCTGATAAGTCATATCAATCAAGGGCTCATCTTCTACCCTTTGGTGAAGTAATCCATCGCTACCATTAAATACTTGAACCTTCCTTTTATGCTCGACAATGGGCAGACTAAGTCAATTATCCAAATAGAAAATGAACAAGGAAAAGTGATGGGAGTTAATGTAGCCCTTGGTCTTTTATGAATAATGGTGAAATTATGGCATTTTTCACACTTCTTGGCGAAAGAAACCCAATCTGCCTTCATCATTGGCCAGTATTAGCCTTACATAAATATTATTTATACCAATTATTGGACGGATGAATGATCTTTGCATGAGCCTTCATGTACCTCCTTGATCAAGTCATGTACTTCGGCTGGATGAACATAACGAATTAGGGAGATAGTGTATCCCATTCTATACAAAACGTATTTATTCAGAACATAATTAAACACTTTATATCTCAACTTCCTTGCTTGTTTCTTGTCAGATAGGAGTAACTCTTTGTCAATGTAGTCTTTGATTGGATCCATCTAATAAGGTCTCACTTTTATACTGATAATGTTAACATCTTCCACATCAATGTTTTTGTGTGTTAGCATCTCTACTGGAATGGTTCGTCCGAGTTCTATCTGAGTTGCTGACGCTATCCGAGCAAGTGCATCAGCTCGAGAATTCTCTACTCTAGGGATTCGAACCATCTTGACTACAAGAAATAGAGAGATAACTTGCATAGTTTTATTGAAATACCTTAGCATAAGTTCACCTTTAACTACATATATCTGAAACATTTGATTGATAATGAGTTGAAAATAATTATGTGCTATAATTTACTCGGCACCCAACGATAAAGCGAGTTCCAAACCCATAATCAACGCCTCATACTCGGCCTCTCTATTTAAAACTTGGAACTGAAAATGAAAAGCATATTCTATATCCAAGTTGTTTAGAGTGTTGATGATAGGTCCTTTTGTACTGCCAATGGTGCATGAAGATCAATCTATAAATAATTCCTTAATTGGAATATCATTGTTGAAGTTTTCCTCTTATAATACTCCATGTTTGAATATCTTCTTGCTCTGTTCAGCTACCTGTGTGAGCTCTTTTTTGAACAACTGATGTTTCTGGTTGGTCGGTGACAATCTCAGTTTGATTTTGAGCTGAGCTCTCCTCCGAAGAAGTATGCTCGGTAGGCAAACTTAGATTACTGGTCACCTTTGGGTGTGAGAATTATGTAATGAAATCCGTTAGTGTTTTCCCTTTCAATGCTGTCTTTGGCTCATCGATATGGATGTAAATGGATATTCAAAAATTTGAATCCATCTAGTATTCGACTCCAATTTTTGGGGATATTTATCTATAAAAACAGATATGGATATGAATATGGGTAGTGTGTTAAAACGTCTATGAAAATGGATAAATATACGGATAATATGTGTATCCAACACGAATAATCCGTATCCGAGTCGAAGTATCCATATTTTTGGATATCCATTTTTAGGATATCCGTATCCGTATTGTATTTAATATTAATTTACTTATAATTTTAGTTGTATATAGTTATTATAAAAACTATAATAAAAACCAAGGGTATACCCGTTATATCTCATTTCACCAACCAAAACAAAATATTTCATTTCATTTTTTTTCATTCTAAATTTTTTCTTATGACTTTGTTCCTTTCAGTTGTAATTTTCTATTTCTATCTCTTTTATTTCACCAACCATAGCCGCACATAGTGCTGACTAGTACACCTCCGACCGCTGCACTTCCTGCACTCCCTTCACCGTCGATAATTTTATTTACCATTATAGAGGTGCTTATTTTCTTTTAGTCTCTCTCTCTCTCTCTCGTTCTCTCGTTCTCTTTCCCCTAGATCTGATATGTTTACCATTACCATATCATGTATAGATAATTTGTCTTTCTTTTAGTTTTAAATCACCAACTGTTTGTATTATTTGTTTTTTTATTTGAGATTCGAATCTTGAACACAACATATCCGATGTTATGGTTATATTACTTGTTTTTATGTGTATATATATACATGATCAATTGGTTTTATATACCAGTTGTTTGTGGTTGTTTGGAAGTCTATTAGGATTAAAATTGATGAATACCTTTGAATGTATTGTAGTTGGAATGATTAGATTTGGTGATTAATTGCTTAATTGTCTGAATTTTATGTTGTACAAATATTGGTTCAGTTTTTGAGATTGTCTTATTATTATTATTATTATTATTATTATTATTATTATTATTATTATTATTATTATTATTATTATTATTATTATTATTATTATTATTATTATTATTATTATTATTATTATTATTATTATTATTATTATTATTATTATTATTATTATTATTATTATTATTATTATTATTATTATTATTATTATTACTTTTTTTTTCACGAATGTGTGAATCTTACAACTTATAACATTTAGTTATTCTTAATGTACTAAGTTTAATAGTTCATTAAATAAAATCTTCATTACACAGGGATTTAGGTTTCAATGACCATTTGATGGGTAATTTTCATCTAATTTCTTTTACATGCCAACAGGTATGTTAATGTCCACTTTGTATGTTAATTTAAATGGATAAACAATGTAAGCGAATACGGATATTATCCGAATTCGGGGAATCTAAGAGGATACGAATATGAATAGTTATTTTTATTATCCAAACGGATACGGATACGGATAGTGCATCCCAATAGAGGATACGAATATGGATAACATGGTGTCCGCTCCATATCCATTCGTTTACCACCCCTACTCATAGACAATATCATATTCCCTCAATTTATCTGCCCAGGACATTAACCTTCCTGAATGTTTTGGTGTGTACAAATCTTGTTGCAGGGGCAAATCAGTATACACCACAATAGCGTGGGCCTGAAAATATGGTCTCATTTTCTTCGAGGCTTCAGCAAGTGTAAGTGCTAGTTTTTCCAAGAGTGGATACCTGATTTATGCTCCTCAAAATGCTTTTTCGGTTGGAGTAAATAGGATTCTGAATTCGTCCTTCTAGTCGGATCAAAGACGAACTAATAGCTGACTCTAAAACAACAAAGTACAAATACATCTTTTCTCCCAAAACTGGTCAGAAGAGTAGTGGTGGAGATCCCAAAAATTTCTTTAACTCCAGGAAATCTCATTCACATTCATCGTACCATTCAAAGGTCTTTTTGAGCACCTTGAAAAATGGGAGACACTTGTCTGTTGCTCGGTACACAAAACGATTGATGGTTGCTACTTTTCCAGTTAGTTTTTGCAGATCTTTCTTACAGGTGGGAGATTGCATCTCAATTAAGGCCTTTATCTTATTAGGATTGGCTTTGATATTCCTCTGGTTTATAATATACCCCAAGAACATTTTTTCTTGTACCCCGAATAAGCACTTGACCGGGTTGAGTTTAATCTGGTGCCTCTCCAACTGGTTAAATTCTAAGCCAAGTCTTCAATGTTGTTGGTATCAACCTTGCTCTTGGTGAGCATGTTATCCACATACATCTCCATGTTCTTGCCATTATGCTCCTCAAAAACTTTATTCACTAGCCTCTAATAGGTTGCTCCAACGTTTTTTAGCCCAAAGGGTATTACGTTATAGCAGTATATTCCTCGGCACTACATCAAATCTTCCCATTTGTCAAGGTCATTGACCTTGACAAATCCAACTTGTCAAGGTCAATGACCATGACATTTCGAGGCGAGACAACTTTTTTTGTCACGGTCGTGTCACGGTCATTGACCTTGACACAAAACTCGCGTTTTGTGTCACGGTCGTGTCGCGGTCAATGACCGTGACACGTTTGTCACGGTTTATAACCGTGACAAAGCCGCGACCCTTTTTTTAAAAATTGTCACGGTCATTGACCGTGACAATTCTGGGCAGAATTTAAAAAAATCTGCTGGGCAGTATGGCCACTGCCACTGCCCAGCAGTATATTTGTACCTGTTATAGCAACGTTGTACCTGTTCCAAACATCATATATCCGAATAAACTAAAGATAATGCAAATATATATTCAAATAAGAAACTATTTAAGAAGAAACAACATCACTATCAATTATCTCAAATCTATAAATTATTTGCATGGAAAAGAGATTTTGTACCGCGACGCTCGGGAACACCTCCTTATCCTTCCCTTCTCGTCCGAATAGCCACATAAGTATAGAGCATATGTGGCCTACCCTTAGGGCCACTCCCTGTCCCCTGAATTGAAATAAAGTAAAATTAGTATCCGCCCCTCAAATATAGATAAATATAAATCGTAATTGAAATCGAAATCGAAATTGACATATAAATATAAATACTTTACCTGTAGTGTCACTCAAACAGCTAACTTGAGCTCATATGGCACCTCCTTCCAACTGATGTACCCCGGGCAATCATGTCAAATATAATTCTCTTCATATCTAAACACTAAGAAATACCATAATCCTATGGAGTTATGCGTTGCAAATTCCTTCCAACCGTTGTGTAGCCAAAAATCAGCAATTGAAGTTGTCAATTCCACCTTTCAATGGTCTCTTATGTTTTGCTAGAAGTTACAAGTGGTGGGGTATGGAAAGTGGAATTGACAACTTCAACTGGTGAAGTTCCAAGTGGTGGGCTAGAAGTTCCATGTTTTGCTAGAAGTTCCATATTTCGGATATCCCATCACAGCTACGACAACTAAACACCTATTAAAGGTAAAAAAAACTTAGATTTATAGTATGTTTTATTTAATTATCCCATCATTTAATTATCCTATTAAAGGGTAAGTGGTCCTATCCCATTCAAAACTGCATTTTTCTATAATATACTTAACAACTCATGCACATTGTTACGATTTGAAAAAAATTCGACCGCATATCCCCTTAGTTCTCCAAGTACACGACGTAGATTGGCAGGTGTGAGTGTTATTTCAATTGGTCAATTGAAATAACAGTCACACTTGTCAATCTAGTATGTACCCAGAGAACATTAAGATACGACTGCAGAACTTCCTCCAAAAGTAACAACTTTAAGCCAATAAGAATATTATACAGAAATTATACAGTCTCAAACTGTCCAAACGGGACAATTCAAGAGATCTCATTACAGGGGTAATGACTCTCGAACGGGTCTAAGGGCTATTGAATGCGTACGCATAAGAACTAGAATGCTAGTATCTATGCGCACTATATTTAATTTCAAGTATGTTTCATATAATGGGTTAATTCAAATACAAAAATAAATTCATGGGTTAAGTTCTAAAATAATCAACCTAAAGTTGTGGTTCATAAAGTATTATCACAAATATAAACTAAGAGTGATAAAATAACTTTGAGGCATATAAATTAATTGTGACAAAGTAAGATTATGCACCAGAACCTAAAATTTTAAAAAAGTGTTTTTATTTAAACCCCACTTTTCTTTCTATAACTCCTATTTTATTAAACTTTAAATATAATTAAGGGTGTATAGAAAGAAAAGTTAAATAGGAATAAAAACAATATTTTTAAAATATGAAGGGCTCACCAATTTGATCAAATTTTTCAACAACATAGACTAATTGATCTTTAATATAAGACAATTACTACAAATTTACGCGCATCGCCCGAATTCAAAAAGTAATTTAATGACTAAAGTAATACTTTTTTTAACTTTAGTTATTCACCACAAATCTTAAAAAATATTTTATTTTTCATGCTTTTTTAACTTCGGATGCTTTTAGCAACTTCGGATGACAATTACTACAAATTTACATTTTTGGATATTATTTTTGGATATTACTTACATTTACATTTTTGGATATTATTTTTGGAAATTTATAGAAAATTACTTATTTATTTACATTTTTAACCCCCGACCCCCTACCCCCACCCTGCGCCCCCCCCCCCCCACGCACATATATACACACATAAACACATATATATACACACAAACATATATATAAATGGAAGAGAGAGAGAGAGAGAGAGAGAGAGAGTGAGAATTAAACCTGAAAGTAGAGAGAGAGAGAGAGAGCAGCGTCGAGAGAGAGAGAGAGGGAGGGAACGGCGCGGGAGGGAAAAAAGAAGGGGGGAAGGGTTTTTGCTGTGAACATTATCACGGTCGTGTCAAGGTCATTGACCGTGATAATTATTTAAAGAATTATCACGGTCATTGATCGTGACAAGTCCGTGACAAGTAAATTTGTCACGGGCTTGTCACGGTTAATGACCGTGACAATGTCTTGTCACGGTCGTGTCAAGGTCAATAACCGTGACACAAAACGCGTGTTTTTTGTCACGGTCAATGACCTTGACAAGGCTGGCCGGCTGAAAGGTGACAATTTGCCCATTTTGGTGTAGTGGCTAGTAATAAAAGATGTGCTCTCCTTATCTTCTGGATTCATCTTAATCCGCTTGTAACCAGAATAGGCATCCATAAAGCTAAGTAACTCATGACTTGTAGTTTCATATACCAATAGATCAATCCTGGTAAAGAAAAATGACCCTTTGGGCATAATTTATTGAGGTCGATGAAGTGTAGGCACATACACTCTTGTAATTATTCTTTTTTTACAATCAATACATTGGCCAACCGACTGGGATACTTGATGTCTTCTATAAATTGATTTCTCTGTAATTTATCCACTTTCTCTTGGATATCCATGTTCTTCTCGAGATCGCACACGCTACGTTTTTGCTTGATCGACTCAGAGTCATTGTAGATGTTGAGCTCATAGCAGATGGAAATTAAGATAAATTCCTGGCATATCCTCATGTCTTTAGGAGAACACATTCTTCTATTCTCTCAAGAATACAATTAATTCATGTTTGAGAGAAGGCGCTAAATTAGAGCCAATTTGGGTGGTTCTTTATGACTTCTCATTATCAAGTACAATTATCTCTATTGCCTCCATAACCTGTCCCTTGACTAGATTTTCTTCCTTTCGAGGGTCCAGGGTGTCAATATGATATGTGGTAATGCTTTTGTGGACTACCTGCTGGTCGGGGGAAGTGTAATAACACTCTCTAGCTTCCATCTAGTTTCCATTCACTACGCTGACTCCATAATTAGTAGGAAACTTATTACACTCATGTACTGTAAATAACATTATTTCCAACTGCTCTATCCCAACTCTGCCGAGAATCATGTTATAGGCCAAAGGGACATTTTTATCAAGTACAAAGAAATGAATGCTCTTATTTCTGCTTGTCATCTACTATAGACAACATTATTTCCAACTGCTCTATCCCAACTCTGTCGAGAATTATGTTATAGGCCAAAGGAACATTTTTATCAAGTACAAAGAAATGAATGCTCTTATTTCTGCTTGCTGGACAAGTGCCAACCAATACATCTAGCTTGATTATCCCTAAGGGATAAACTCTTTCTCCTGAGAATCCTATGAGAGACTTGTGATAAAGTTCTAGTTTAATGTCTCGTAGCCCTACGCCATGGAAACAGTTATAGAACATGAAAATTTCTAAATTCCATTTGTCTACCAAGATTCTTTCTACTCTGCCATGATGAACCCAATAAGTGGTAAAGTACTTCGCTCATATCAATTTTGGAGAATTCGATCATTAATTAATCCTTTTTGACTTTCCTAGGCCGATTATTTGTATACTCGAACATGTCAATCTGTCTAATAGAGGGAATTTTTTTTGCTTCATTTAGATAAGCCTTTATCTCAGTTATCTCAGTTCCTCCACTAGCGTCTCCTTCTGCAATGAAATGGAAGCCAAGAGAAATCATTATCACCTCAACTTCTGGCTCTGTGGGTTTTTTCAACAAGTCGAGATCATCATTATAATCATTGTTGCGAGCCCTTTTCTTGTCATCTTTTCCTTGGGAAGGTGATTTTGACCTTCTTCTGGTGTCTCGACTACTAGCCCGATCAACAAATTTAGTTAACTTTTCTCAACGGATGAGATTTTCCACTTTGTTCTTTAGAGCGATGCAATTGTCAGTGGTGTGCCCGTGATCTCTGTGAAAATCACAATATTTGGATTTATCTCTCCTGTTGGAAGGTGACTTCAGTTTTCCAGGCCACTTTAAATCTTTAGTTCCCATAATCTCCTGTATTTTTTGATGGACACCTTTGGTGAGTGGGGTATATTCATCATCCTTCTTTATTTTATCAAATTTCTTATCATTCTTATCTTTCTTGGTTGAATTCTTTTGGCCTTCAATCTTCATTTCTAGAGCTTCTTTAGTTTCCATTACCTCATCGGCATTTATAATCTTCCCAACCTTGGCCATTAATTCTGTCATGGCCTTAGGAGGATATTTTGCTAGAGCATAATAAAGTTCCTTGACGAGAAACCCACTCATCAGCACTGCAACGAAAATCTTCTCTTCATAATCAATCCCTTTTAGTTTCTCATTATTGAAACGAGTGATGTACTCCCGAGTAGTTTCTCCAGGTTTTTTATGAATGGTGAAGAGACGAGTGACACTCTTGATCGACTTTTCCCCCCAAAAAAATTCATCGATAAATAGCTTGGCCAACTGATGAAAGCTAAATTGTTTTCCTCTAGGTAGGTTTTTATACCATATCTTGGCTGGGCCTATAATGGAACTTGAGAATGCTCGGCAACGCATCTCATCGGGAACATAGTATATATCATCAACAACCAGATATTTCTCAATCTAGAGGACTAGATCAGTCTTCCCATCATACTCTGGAGTTGGTGGCTTGAATATAGATGGTGTGGGGTAGTCCATAATTGCTTGAATAAATGGGGATCCTTTCACAAATCTCCTCTGCAAATGGTTTTTATTCTTAGCCATTTCTCACAAACGATCTTCTAGTCGCTTCATGGATCCTTTCTAGGAATGTTCCTCTAGTTTAGACTTGGTTGATGCATCTTTTATGGCTTTACTATGCATATATACTGAACTCTCTTCCTGAGAAGTCTGCTCAGCATACGCAGAGCCTCTTTTGCTAGCCCTAGACCTTATGGATCCTTCTTTGTGCTTACGGGATCGGTCTTACTCTCTGTTATAACCTTTAGCTTCTCGATCCCCAGAGATCAAAGTCAGATACCTTACTTAAGTGTTCAAATGCGCTTGACCATTCCCTGGAGAAAGATCGACCATCATAATAATTCATGCCCCAGGATGGTACGATCTGTCACAAGAGGATCTAAAGTGATTACTTCTATCATTTCTGGCTGGTGGAGGTGGCATATCCATCCGGGATGGATCAGTGGTGGACTTGTCTTGCAATGTGCGAGTCAATTGATGAACTATCTCTTGCATGGATTCGTGACCTTTAACAAGGTTGAGTAAAATTCCACGAAGGTCTGCCACACTCAAAGGGGCAGAGGGAATAAGTGCTTTGCCTTCATTCTTATGGCTATTTTATGGGTCAAACATTTCTCTAAGGGAAAAGAAATAAAATAAGTGGCAGAGAATGATGATAGACAATCGTTCCCACAGATGGTGCCAATCTTTTGATGTCTAAAAATGAAATGGGTCCAAATTTATAATCATTGATAAAATAAAGATTATCAAGCAAGGCAAAAACACAACAATAAGGTTTTTTAAGTGGTTCAACTATAAGAAAAGCCTACTTCTGCTGTTGGTATTAATACTGGTGGTTACAATTGCTCAGGGTTGTCTACGTTTGTGCCCGATTAAATTGTATCTTTGAGCTAAGGGAGATTATGTATTTATAGTGGTTAGGAACCCAAGAGATGGAATGACTTTATATCATCAACCATTTACATATGTATACAAGAACTAAGACTGTTGATATTCGTTAGTACATGTACAAGAGCTATTAGCTATTCCCCCGAGTGACTTTTATAATTCTTGATGGTTCGTACTCTTGAGGTTAGTCATGTGGTTGGCCTACCAAGTGTCTTTGGAGCCGATCAAGAAAGTAAGCACTGTGAAAATTGCAACGTAGGAGGAGAGGTGTCCATTTATCATTCATCCACGTAGATGAGTAATATATACATACAACAGGGTATATTTATAAGAGTAAGATTTTATAATTGCTCATATCTTAGTTATTTTGACGTATCCCATTACAATTCGAACATTACATCTGCTATGCTTCCACGATCGTTTGAAGACATGTTAGTGATCGAGCATCATTTTTGAATTTCAAGCTGTTGGAATCATCATGAATAATTTTTAGAGGTATACTGATTTTGTAATTTTGATTATTTCTCAGTCGTATATATTATGTGAAGTTTTATTTTGATATCGAGGCATTATTATAAAATGAATTATTGAAAACAAATTTTTTTGGTTCATTAGGATGAGAGTTGATTCTCGTTCAAATGAGGATTCATTTTGTTGAAACGAATTTCTTAAGTCGTTGGAACAAACATCTAATGAGCTTCTATCGAGGACTCAAGCGAACAAACTCTCATTGGAAGGTCGTTCAAATAACCTAGGCTTGTCGCTCGAACGCGATTAGACCTCATTAGAACGAAACCTTATTTGCATTCGAACGAAGTCCTATTTTATTTTAAATAAGTGTTCCTCCTAAAAATCGTATTTTCTTATAAAAAGGATTCTGTTAGACTATTTAACACAATTTTTTTTGGCAAAAATTAACTGCAATAACTGCACCAATAGTTTTTCAATCTTTATTAAAAGAAACACTTTTCTTTTCCAAATCATACATCCCTTAATATGATTTGGTTGAGTTTTGTCAAACCCAATTTTCATACATGATATCAAACCCTTGTAGACGTTTCTCTACGGTTGACTTTTGTGGAGTTGTGACTCTACTTCTGAAGAAGAAAGGATTTTGCATCCTGAGGCTGATCAATGGATATCGAGGGAATAGCTACTTTCTGTGGACATCGCTGGACTGTACCGTATCTATTGAAGATTTGAAGACCTTTGCATTATACTTAGAGGAGTTATAAATAGCATGTAAGACATCTTGTCTGTCAAACTCTTCTACAATGCTAAAATATAGGTTTTGCCTGAAAGGAATTTTTTCTCAATTCTTCTTCTGCTTGGTTTGATTTTGATTGTGTGGTTTGGTACATTTAATTTGGAATCTATCTTGCATGCACACCTAATTATAATCAAGATAAAATTTGGTTAAAAATGGAATCTTTGTGCATGTAACCTAATATACGGACTATCCATATGACCCTGTGCTTTCAATCCACCTTAGCCAGACCATTCCTTACGCTTTCATATTTTTCTTTTTTCTTATCGTATCCTTAATGATGCAACACGACTTACATTGAAAAACATGGGTGGTTTTCTTAATAAGTTGGATCAATTGTATATTTTGTGAAACTTTTAGAATTTGTCACCGGTGATAAAGTCTAATAACGAAACTAAACTGGTTGTAAAGTCGAAATAAATGAAAAAATAGTGGCAAAGATTAAAATAAAATAAAATGGTGGTTAAAGTTTAATAACAAAAACTAAATTGACGGTAAAGTCAACATGCCCCTAAAAAATTAGTATTTTCATTCATACATTAGAAAGTTCGGGTAGAAAAAAATTTCGCAACTAAGGTTTAAAATTAAGGTTCTACAGAGTAAGGTTTACATTTCTTAGATCTGCACAATGATAAAATATATAACTAATTCAAGAAAACTTGGACACATCCTATCAATTTCAAAAACTTAGGGTTTATCAGTGACACATATGTAATACACATAAAATGTTATTGGGTGAAAATGAAATTTTATTTTTTCCCTCTAGTTCTTGGACTCTTTTGATAGATTTTATCAAGACCTTTATGGGGAAAAAATATGTAAATCAAAATTTTATTTTAAGAAATATTTACTTCTAAAGTTTGGGGAACACAAAATATTATTAAGGGTAGTTTTTTTAAAGTTCAAAATTACATATCCTTCACGGATCTTTTTGGTGGATCTAGTCAAGATCTCTCCAATTATATAATGTAGATGTGATATTATATTTGAGAGCTATTTAATATTTAAGTTTTAGCGCAAAAATATTAAATAAAGAAATGATCTCAGCATTTAAAAAAAGGATTATTATATAAGTCCTATTCGAAGAGTGTTTGCTTATTTAAGTCCTATTGAATAGTCAACCATGAATTAAGTCATATTTTTTAATTTTTTCTTTACTAATATACTCCTCTCCCTAAATTCCCTCCAAATTTAAAGTGGTAGTTATTTTTCCCCTTTCAAACTTTAAAGAACTAACTTTCGATATACAAGTTCAAACTTTACGAAATTTATATTTATTAAAGCTTCTAATTGAGCCCTATAAAATAAGATCCATATTCAATATAAAATATTTTAAAAAATTTGAATGACTAGTTTAATTCATTTTTAGGCTTCTATCTATATATTATTAACACAGTAAATAATTATTGTTTGTGAACGCACTAAATATTTATTATATGCATAATTTTTTTTAGAATTTTATATAATTCATGGATAATGTATAAAGCAAAAGTTACATTTTTAGAATTTTGATCTTGGTGAGTAGAGTTCAGAAATAATAATTTTGCAAAAAATGAATTTATAAAGCAAAAATTATGATTATATAAAGATTAAAAATATGAAGAAAAAAAGTTCAACCATTTGTGTAATTTCTCCCAAAAGTTATGATTAGTTTGAAAAGGAGATTGACATATCAACAGAACTTATTTAAGAAAAAATTCTTCAATATTACCTATATATAAAAGCTCTTAAAAAAACATAAGGAAGGAGAGTAACTTACAATAAGAAAAATTAAAAATGTTGCAAATAAAGGACATGCAGAGAATTGAGAGAGAGGAAGTATTTTATTTCTCAATTGTATTGGGTGTTGTACAAAATCATATAAGGATCCTCCTATTTATAGGGCATAATAAGGTATCCTAAAAGACACTGAATATGAGAAGACATCCACCCAAAAGCCATATAATTTAACAGTCCCCCTTGGATGTACACCATATCTACTATTCAATGATTATTGCATCATTAATACCTTACTAAGGAAAATCCAGATGGAAAAAATCAAAGTGAAGGAAAAAGAGTACAACTTTTGTTATCATTGAATTGGCGTTGGACGAGCTTCATGCTGCCCCATTAAAACCTTTACTAAAAAAATCCAATGGAAAAAACCTAGTTAAAAGAAAAGAATACAATGCACTTATATCCTAAAAGAGCATGATTTTTTATTCTCCCCTCTGGAAAGGAGATTCCCCAGATTTGCATATCTCAAATTGATTGTCGGTGAAGTTTTCGCATTCCAATCCCATGCACAAGTTTTTGGAACATTACTTTGGGAAGTGACTAGGTAAACAAATGAACTAGGTTTTCAGTTCAACGCACTTGCTTGAATTTGATTTCCTTTTTCTTTTGAAACTCATGAGTGAAGAAAAACTTTGGTGAAATGTGCTTAGTTTTGTCTCCTTTGATGAAGCCTTCCTAAATTTGGACTATGCATGCTGTATTATCTTTATATATGATATTGGGAACATCTATAATAGAAGACAGTTGCCAAGAACTACGAACATACTGAATTAAAGATCTCATCCATATACATGCACAACTTACTTCTATTGGGGCCCATTTTGGTAAGTTATGGCTGTGATATAGGCACGTACATGACACAACCAAATTTATGCCGGTGTGACATGTTTAGTTGACATCCTATCACAAATTGTGAAGGGAAAAAGAATGGTAAGCAGTTGATCGAAGTTAAATTAACTTGGTGATACGTCACGAATACTGTGTATTTGTGCCTTTTATCTTTATGCATTCTACCACTTTTGTGTTCCTTATTATTATATTTATGCTCGTTAACCAAACAACCTCTATTTTATATGTTATATGCTTTGTGAGGTATAATTGAGCCTTTGTATGTATTGGAATGCTTAAGGTGTAGATTGGTTTCTTTTTGAGGAAATTCCGTCGTCTGACAAAACTTTATGTGAATTTTAGTCATTTCATACTTCATTTCCAGCTTAGTTAAATTTCATGGAAGCGTACTTCGTTGAGTTATCTTTGCGTGTCCACAAATGGCACGTCATTTTGAGTTCGAACGAAGAAATTAGAGTCAATTCCGTAAAGCACCTTTTATCCTCATCATGGACCAAAGCTCCCAAGAAAATAGAGTATCGACCGACCAGACCTGAGCCCCCGATCGACCGATTTTTCAACATTTTTACACGATCCAAGACAGGGTTTTTTTCACTAACCCGCAGTCGACTGGTCCCCTGGCCGCGGTCGACCGGTCCCCTGGCCGTGGTCGACCGGTCCCTATCGAAATTCAACAATTTTTCCCATTTAATTTTTTTTCTTTTATTTATTTTTCCACTCAGTATATAAGTTGGTTTTTGATTATTTTGTGAAAAAACTTTCATTTTTAGTTAGTGTTTAGGGTTTGTTGTTGGGAGCCTTCCTCTCCCTCTTTTAGGTTTATACCCATTTATGTAAGTAGATTTTATTATTCATCGTTTTCTTTGTAGACTTTATTATTCATTGTTTTCTTTTGGGTTTATACCCATTTATGTAAGTAGACTTTATTATTCATTTTTTCTTTGTTTAATTTAAGCTTTATTTCCTTTATTTCATGCTTTGTCCTTCATTTCCTTGCCTTCCATTTAGTTTTTATTGGTTAATTAGTTGTTTTCATTTGTTAATTAGGTTTATTTCTTATTTTAATTATGTATTGTAGCTAGTTTACGGGTTGGGGGTCATATTTTTACCATTAATGGGTTTCGGACTTTGAAATTTAGGTTTTGGGTCAAAACGCATCTAATTGCAACCTCGTGTATTAAAGTTGGAATATTAGGCATTTAACTCTCTTTGTCACACAACATTACTGTTCATAGCGATATTGTGAAATTAATCCATGTGTGACCATTTTCGATTAAATGTTAAATCTTTCATTGTTTAAATAATTTTCTTTATGTTTGATGTTTATAATTAATTGAATATGCCAGGTTAAATGTTTTCGAACCAAAATTATTTTTACGCATTGTTTAGCCCACGGAGGGGATGTGACCATAATCCTGTTTTATCGTTCTTCTATAGTTTTAATTATTTTCCCCTTTTCCCTTTTAAACCTCATCACCTTTTACACTTTTAATTGAGAAATAATAAATCAATTAAAGTTTGTCAAATATTTCCTTTAAATTTTAAATACCCGAACTGGCCACTATACTCCCGTAAAGAGTGTAATTATAGTTGAAGTTTTTTTACATTATGGTCGAAAGCCAATAACAATGATTGGCGTATCTACACGGACGCTCGATTTTTGCCACATCACTTGGTAGCATGTAGGATGGCATGACTGTAAGGACATTTTTGTCCATTATTATATATTATGTCGTACGTCGTTACACCGTTGAAGAAATTCAAGATTCATATCGTCATCAACGGATTCGAATATCAAAGAAGAGGGGCAATCAAAAGTTTGACAGGCCGGACCGGTCCGCCCAGAGAAAACGAACCGATCCGACCTCGGACCGGTCCGCCCCTTTACCGAATCGATTCATTTGATGAAAAGCCAGTACACCCCGGACCGCAAGCGAACCGATACTGCCTAAATTTAAAAGAATCGGTTTGCCTCCTCGGACCGATCCACCTCAGACCCGGACCGGTCCGCCTAGGATAAAATCAAACAGATCGTGTTCAGATTTTTAAGGACCAGGACTTCTTATTTAATCCCACGACGGGGAGTTGGTTTCGTAAGACTTATACAACCGTTTTTCAGAGTTCAAAAAACTAAAAGTCTTCATCTTTGTGAGTTCAAAACTCATGGTTTGATTCACACAACCTTGCCATATCTTTGTGAATCACTCTTGGTAACCCTAGAACATAAACCTTTGCTGTTCAACCCTTGTGAAGAAGACCGCTCTTCTTCTTCATTACTGCCCTACTGGAAAGGGATATCTCCAGCCGCCGACTACAGAATCCAACACCTGAGGGTAATTCTTAGTCACTTGTATTTTTGTTGTAATTCGAAATTGTACGTTACAATATTATAATGGAAATAAATGGTTTTGCCTCTTTGGGGGATATTTCCTCACTTATTTGTGTTTGATTAATCTTCATGATCTACTTCTTGTTTCAATCAACCTAGTTGCATGTTTAGGGTTTATTTGGATTAAACTGAATTTAATTATATTATTTCTTAATTTAAACGCACGCGCAACTCTTTCAAATTTGTATCAGAGCCAGTTACACAATTTTACCGTGTAATTTTTCGCAAAATTTTTCTAAGATATCAATTCTTTGAAAAATTGATTTTTGAAAACGAGTGTGTTCATTATGGAGAAGTTATATATAAAATGCCAGTTTTTGACAGGACCAACTATGCATATTGGAAAGCCCGTATGAGATCTGCATTAAAAGCCATTGATGAACGTGTTTGGATTTTGATTGAAAGAGGGTGGACACCTCCCCCCGTCAATGTTGATAATGTGATCAATTTAAAACCTGTCACTTCTTGGACTGAAGACGAATTTAGATGGTCATCATTTAATTCTAAGGGTTTGAGTGCTATTTCTGGGTCTGTCACTCCTGATGAGTTCAAACGCATAATGACGTGCACCACGTCAAAAGAGGCATGAGATGTTTTACAACTCACCCATGAAGAAACTAATGCTGTAAAAGAGTCTAAATTGCAAAATTTGACAACTCAATTTGAAACAATCAACATGCATGAGACTGAATGTTTTGATGATTTTTATGCTAGGCTTTCTGACATTGTTAATACTAGCTTTAATCTTGGTGAACATATTCCTAATGCTAGAGTTGTTAAAAAGATTCTTCGTTCTTTGCCTAAGCGTTTTATCCCTAAAGTCACTGTGCTAAATTCTATGGGTAATTTAAATACGCTAAAATTGGAAGAACTTGTAGGAGACTTGCAAACATATGAAATTGATATGTTTCCTAAAACTGCAAGGTCTAAAGATAAGGGAATTGCACTTAATGCTCAAGAGAGAAAGAGTGAGGGGTCGTCTAGAAAGAGAGTAGAGTCGTCTAGAAAGAGAGAGACTGACACGACAGATTCTGATTATGATTTTGACTTGGATGACTTGGCTCTTTTTGCAAAAAATTTCAAAAGAATTCTCAAATTTAAGAAAAATGGCAATTTTAAAGATAAAAAGAAATTTGAGAAAAATAAGTTTGAAAAGAAAAATGAAAAAGTTTTTAAAGATCCTCATAAGAAAGAAAGTGAGAGATGCTTTGAGTGCGACGGTAAGGGTCATAGAGCCTTTGAGTGTGCCACTCCTCTGAATAAAGAGAAAGGGAAAGCTGTCCTTAATGCTACTCTTAGCGACGATAGTGAGGTCGAGACGGTGGATTCAGGAGATGAGTCACCGCATGAGTGTAACTTCACCGTATTCATGGCCAGTCATGTGAGCACTCCTAGTTCTCCTCACGACGATGAGGATGATGCTTCACAAGGACACCTCGACAGTGAGATCGATGTGAGTGAGGGGAGGATGACACAAGTGAGAGCGAGAGTGATATTCAACGCGCCTATGCTGAGTTATATTCTGAGACATTTAAAACTAAAAAGCGTAACAAAGCGTTAGTTCTTAAGATCATCGGCTTAGAGGAAGATTTAAAAAAAGCGAGATGGAGAGAGTCCTCCACCAGCACCGCCCTGAGAGAAAGAGAATCTGCCTGTGTTGAGAAAGAGAGTTTGTTTAAAGAGAGAGAGAGTATTTTTGAGAAAGAGTGGGGGGACTTCACTAAACAACTGGCTAGTCTTACGAGTGAGCTCCATTCCTCCGTGGAGACTCGAAAGAAACTTGAAGCCCTTGTTGCCCAGCTGACTCATGATCTTGAGAAAGCACGGGAAGTCAAGTTACAAATCGAGGACAGATCAGGGAAAATAGGAAAGATGCTCCTCGGCCCCGCTTTAGGTTTTGGTGATAGGCAGGGAATTGGTTATGATGGTGCCTCCACCTCCCAAATTGCACCTGGACCAGTTCCCGAGTTTACTACGAATCCTTATGGCCATCGTCAAAAACCTCGAAGGAGAGTTCGACCAAGAAAAGCAAACCAAGGTCCCCCTTTGACTGTGTTCTTTTGTACTTATTGCAAAAGAAAAGGCCACCTCAGGGAGTTTTGCTATAGCATGAGTCGGACACGACGTACTACTGCTCCACCACGTCATACTGATGAGTTTTCTAGTCTGAGAGAGCGAGTTGAGTTCTTAGCTGCCACATCTTAGAGTTTGATGGAAGAATTCCGACGGATGTATTTGTCGTTAGTGATTGCTTCTCACATTCCAACTAAAACCAACAACAACAAAGGCAAACAAAAGGTCACCACTTCTTGGGTACCTAAGAAAGATAAAAAGGCTTTTATTGTTCATGTTGCTCTCAAAGCACATAATACCTCACTGTGGTATTTTGACAGTGGGTGCTCCAGACATATGACATGTGATGCCTCATTTTTTACATTTCTTGAGGATTATTAGGATGGCAGAGTCACCTTTGGAGATGGGAGCAAGTCTAGCATTGTAGGACGAGGTACTGTAGAGTTACCAGGATTTTCTAAGCTAGAGAATGTGTTGTACGTCAAAGGTTTAAAAGTAAACCTACTCAGCATTAGCCAACCGTGCGACACTGACTTTGCAGTAAAGTTTGACCGGGATGCGTGTAATGTCTACAATCACGCTGGTAAACTTTTGATGCAAGGGGCGAGGACCGAGGATAATTGATATGGGATTGAGCCCACATCCTCACTTGTCTGCAATAGCGCCACGATCACTCCTATGGATTTGTGGCACCAACGTCTAGGTCACATAAATATTAGAGATCTCACTCGCTTATCTAGAAAGGACCTAGTACGTGGCTTACCATTTCTGGGAAGGCCAACTTCGATGGTTTGTGGACCCTGTCAGATGGGAAAACAAATTCGTAGTCCCCATAGGAAGTTACATTCCATTACCACCTCTCGTGTTCTTGAGCTTATACACATGGACCTTATGGGTCCCACTCGTACCGAGAGTCTGGGTGGTAAGAGGTATATCCTCGTGATGGTGGATGATTTCTCCAAGTACTCCATCATAGGTTTTCTGAGAGAGAAATCCGATGCTATAGAGTTTTTAACGACCAAGTGCCGTGTCTTGCAAAATTAACATGGAGTCACTATTAACAGGATACGTAGTGACAACGACACTGAATTTAAGGAAGCAAAAGTAGATTTATATTGTTATAGCCTTGGGATCAAACATGAGTTTTCTGCTGTGAAGACTCCTCAGCAAAATGGGATTGTTGAGAGAAAGAATAGAACGATCCAGGAGATGGCTAGATCTATGCTTCTAGGTCGTAAAGTTTCTAGGAGATTTTGGGCAGAGGCAGTGTCTACTGCATGCCATACGGTGAATAGGGTTTATCTGCGTCCACACACACTTTAGACTCCTTATGAATTAGGGACTGGCAAGAAGCCCAACCTGACATATTTCCTTGTTTTTGGGAGTAAATGCTATATCCTAAGGGATAGAGAGCAATTAGGAAAGTTTGACTCCCGAACGACGAGGGAATACTGCTGGGATATTCATCGAATAGTAGAGCGTACCAGATCTTTAACCTGAAGAGCTCTAAGGTTATGGAATCAATAAACGTCACCGTGCAAGATGACTAACCTCCGACGGTTATTGATCCGAATCTTCAGTGTGATGATGAGGACTTTTCTGACAGTGATTTACTTTTCCCTCTCTCACACTCTGTGGACCCTACTCCTGTGCTAGGGGACACACCCGCTTGGGTTCGCAAGAGTCATGACCCTTCAGCCATTATTGGTGATCCCACTCTAGGGCTCAAGACTCGTGCTCAGCTAGAGAACGTTGTCAGCCATCTTTGCTACACGTCCAAAGTCGAGCCCAAGAATCATAAAGAAGCACTCAAGGATGTACACTAGATATCTACTATGCAGGATGAGTTACTTCAGTTTAAAAAGAATAATGTCTGGGAACTTGTCCCCCGACCTAGTGAGACTAATGTGATAGGTACCCGGTGGATTTTTAAGAATAAAATGGATGAAAATGGTACCATAATCCAAAACAAGGCTAGGTTGGTCGCTCAAGGCTACACACAGATAGAGGGTGTAGACTTTGGGGAGACATTTACTCCTGTTGCGAGGCTTGAGTTCGTCCGTTTTCTACTCGCCATCGTATGTCATCTGCGCTTCAAGTTATATCAGATGGATGTCAAGAGTGCCTTTCTGAGTGGCATTCTACAGGAAGAGGTTTACGTGGAACAACCAAAAGGGTTTGAAGAGCCTTAGCACCCAAAGCACGTCTACTATCTGAGGAAAGCCTTGTATGGTTTGAAGCAAGCACCCCGTGCTTGGTACGAGAGGCTTACTTCCTATCTCTTAGCTCGTGGCTTCAAGAGAGGGGGAGTTGATATGACATTGTTTGTCAGGAGAGATGACGGTGAAATTTTGGTTGCCCAGGTCTATGTGGACGACATAGTCTTTGGATCCACGTGCTCTCAACATGCTCATCACTTTGAAGAGGAGATGAAAAGTGAGTTTGAGATGAGCATAGTTGGTGAGCTTACTTTCTTCCTTGGTATCCAGGTTCGTCAGCTAGAGGATGGGATGTTCATCTCCCAATCCAAGTATGCTTGAGACCTAGCGAAGAAATTTGGTTTAGACTCCGCTAAGCATGCACGTACACCTATGAGTACCACTACTAAGCTTAGTAAAGACACTTCAGGCAATGACATAGAGCAAACCTTGTATCGGAGTATGATAGGTAGTCTTCTCTACTTGACTGCTAGTCGTCCTGACATAGCCTTTAGTGTTGAAATCTGTGCGCGATATCCGGCGTCCCCGAAAAAGTCACATTTACTTGCTCTAAAATGTATTATTAAATACGTGAGTGGGACTCTCTCATACGATATTTGGTATTCTTTTGATACTGATGACCGTTTGTCCACCTATTCAGATGCCGATTGGGCCGGGGATGTAGATGGTTGTAGGATCACTTCTGGTGGGTGTTTCTATTTTGGTTCTGCTCTAGTCTCTTGGCTAATCAAGAAGAAAAATTCCATCTCTTTGTCCACTGCGAAGGCTGAGTACATAGCCGCCGGGAGTTGTTGCACGCAACTCTTGTGGATGAAGCAAATGCTGGAGGATTATGGGATTTCACAGGACACCATGGCCATTTCTTGTGATAACACGAGCGTGATACACATATCTTGCAATCCAATCCAGCATTCGCGCACAAAGCACATCAGGATACGCGAGCACTTTATACGTCAGTTAGTTGAGGAGAAAGTCGTATCAGTTTTGTTCCCACCGATCATCAGTTAGCCAATATTTTCAAGAAACCTTTAGATGCCCTTAGATTCGAGAGTCTTAGGAAGTCTTTGGGGATTTGCACAGTTGACTGAGGGGTTGGTCTATGTTTAGAATATGATGCTTTTTCATGTTCATATCATATGCTTCCTATTGCTAGTTTGTTTTATATGTATCATTGCTTTGTTGTACAACTATTTATTTATTTGAAAAATCCAAAAAGATTTTTGTTTTTGTATATAAAATTTTTTCAGAAAAGCCCAAAAAGATTTTTTGAATTTTTTTACACCTTTTATGGATGAGCATTTAAGATAGCCAAGTCACCAAATTCATTTCATTTATCAATATGACTGTTTGATAGAGATTTGAGACGCTACATCATTTCATCCATGTGCTTTACATTGTATGGACTCCTTGAGATGTAATTAGTGATATTTTCCTATATGTTTGACTCTTATATCCTTTATTTCACACATGCACGGCTTTATTTGATTATTGCACTTGTCTATCACATGTTGGCTTGAGTGTTTTCATCTCAATTCTGTCTATGCAACTCATAATATGCGATAAAACTTGACAAGATTGGAATGCATGTAAAACCGTTTTTGTGAGACTGAGTGTTTGTTTAAGAACGGGGAGGGGCTGCGAAAGGTAATTCTCTTCTTTGCGCAAAAGCCACCATTCAAAAGGACCTAAAAAATGGAGGAATTTTATTATCCGGGGTCCAAAGAGGTTAAAAGAGCCCGAAAAAATTTAAAGGCAATAAAAAGCAATTCATGCCACATATGGGCCATTTAGGTTTCACCATCAATTCTCCAAAGTTTGAGAATTTAGAAAGCCTCTATTCAAAATAAAAATCTGAGGGGGTTTGGTTGGAGAATATAAACGGGTTTGCACTTCCTTGAAAGTCCTAAAAAAGCATGAAATAGTTTTGGACGTTATTGGTGTGGAAATCACTTTGAGCTTTGATTTACTGATTTGATTGAGTCAATGTCTCATATTACCACCTTTTTACACCAAAGGAAGACTTTGAGTTCATTCGTTAGGAGTATCCAATATTCATCGTGCACATATGTCATGTTTGTATGCATTAATCTTCCTATCGAATTTGTTCACACCCATTCATTTATGCTATCATCGACTTGGTTGTTTTGTACTCGTTCATGGTGTGTTTCCTTGTATATATATTCTTTGTATGAAAAAATTTGAAAAATTCAAAAAATAGTTATTTATTCCTTGTGACACCCTTGCATTGATGATTTGATTTATTCCTCTCATTTGTCTATTTGGGGACATCATAAAAAGGGGGAGAAATTTTGCATTTCAAACTCGATACGTCACTTGGTATTTTTCTTTATCTCATGTGTGTAGGTACTTCGTTGATATCTCTGGTTTGCACATCCTGATGATTAAAGCGTTGAGATTCCTGAAGATTCGAAGAGCAAACGATGAAGTCTTATTCAATTGTATCGTTCCAGTTTTGGGTTCATGGAAGGATAGATTTGTATAGGCATTTTGATGTTTGATAATTCGGATGCTTATTTTTATGTATGTACCGACATATACATAGGGGGAGATTTGTAAGGACATTTTTGTCCATTATTATATATTATGTCGTACGTCGTTACATCGTTGAAGAAATTCAAGATTCATATCATCATCAACGGATCCGAATATCAAAGAAGAGGGGGAATCAAAAGCCTCACAGGCCGGATCGGTTCGCCCAAAGAAAACGAACCGATCCGACCTCGGACCGGTCCGCCCCTTTACCGAACCGATCCGCTTGCTGAAAAGCCAGTACATCCCGGACCGTAAGCGAACCGATAATGCCTAAATTTAAAAGAATCGGTCTGCCTCCTCGGACCGATCCGCCTCAGACCCGGACCGGTCCGCCTGGGATAAACTCAAACGGATCGTGTTCAGATTTTTAAGGACCAGGACTTCTTATTTAATCCCACGACGAGGAGTTGGTTTCGTAAGACTTATACAACCGTTTTTCAGAGTTCAAAAAACTAAAAGTCTTCATCTTTGTGAGTTCAAAACTCATGGTTTGATTTACACAACCTTGCCATATCTTTGTGAATCACTTTTGGTAACCCTAGAACACAAACCTTTGTTGTTCAACCCTTGTGAAGAAGACCGCTCTTCTTCTTCATTGCTTCCCTACTGGAAATGGATATCTCCAGTCGCCGACTATAAAATCCGACACCTGAGGGTAATTCTTAGTCACTTGTATTTTCGTTGTAATCCGAAATTGTACGCTACAATATTATAATGGAAATAAATGGTTTTGCCCCTTTGGGGGGATTTTTCCTCACTTATGTGTGTTTGATTAATCTTCATGATCTACTTCTTGTTTCAATCAACCTAGTTGCATGTTTAGGGTTTATTTGGATTAAACTGAATTTAATTATATTATTTCTTAATTTGAACGCACGTTAGTTGGATTAAACTGAATTTAATTATATTATTTCTTAATTTGAACGCACGCGCAACTCTTTCAATGACCCAAAGCTGAGACTGGGAGTTTTGATTGCATAAGCAAAGGTCTGGCTATTAGTTGTAAATGTTTAATTAATGACTCAACTAAACCATTTTAGGTATAGACATAGGGAACTGGGTGCTAAACATCAATGCCTATGGATAAACAATAATCATAAAAAACATGAGAAGTGAATTCGCTTGCATTATCTAAGCGAATGGATTTGATATGTTGATCAGGAAAATGTGCTATGAGTTTAATGATTTTAGAAAGTAATTTTGAAAAAGCCAAATTGTGAGTGGGTAGTAAACAAACATGTGACCATCTAGTGGAAGCATCAATTAAAACCATAAAATATTTAAATGGTCCACTAAAAGGGTGAATAGGGCCACCAATATTCCCTTGAATTCGTTGTAAAAAGGATGGTGACTCAAAGGCTATTTTGAGAAAATATGGTTTAATGATGAATTTTTCTTGTGTACACGAGGTGCAGAAATGGTCACTTGGTAGGGTGAGTTGTTAATTTGCTAAAAAATTTTATTCGAGTTATTGATGATCTTTCGAAACATGGTGGATCCAGGGTGACCAAACGATCATGCCATAATGTCCATGCATTACGATCATTGAGATTTTGACCCATTACAGAGTGTGATTCTACAACACTAAGCATTATGTGGTATAACCTCATGGATAATGTAGGGAGTTTTTTTTAGTGTGAGCTTCTGACTTCCAATACTAAAAGTAATGCAAATGAATTCTTTGTTATTTTCAAGATTAATTTCCATATGATACCTGTTCATTCTGATATCTTTAAAATTTATCTAGTTTCTTTTGGAATTTCTTGAGTATATTGCATTTGGTATTAATAAGCGGGTACCATTAGGTAGCACCATGTGGGCTCTTCCCGAGTCATCAATAATTTTAACAGGACCGACTATTATGGAAATATTTTCCGTATCATAAACCAAGTCGGAGAAAAATTTCTGGTTTTTCAAAATAGTGCAAGTTGTTCCATTGTTAACTAGATAAGTTTCATCGCTTGTTTGCATTTTTGGATCCATACCTTTTATACGAGTAACACAATTAAAGTTTACAAAACATATAAGAATTGAAAAGATAAACATAAAACCATGCAATGTATTATAAAAAGTATTTAAAGGAAAATACATAAGGATGTTTCAAGAATAATAGAAAACAGTATTGTGGCGATATTAAGAAGACAATAAATTATTTATTTCTTCAGGGGGTTTCCACTCATGGCATCAAATGTCTTATTATCAATGGGATTTCCATCCTTATCGTAAAAAAAATTATCAACATTGATTTGGGTATTATCAATTTTCTAGCGATCTTCAGAACCTTCCATGATATTTATCTCCATTATCCAACGGTCTTATGGAACTTCCATCACATTTGTCTCCACTCCCTTTTTTGAAGCCTGATATCTTTCCACAAATTTCTTAGATGAACGATAATTACGGGTCCAGTGACCACTACCGCCACATCTATAACAAGTGTCTCGCGGTTGTGCCGTGCTTGAATTCTGATTTGTTTTTTTGTTTGGGCCATTTCACTTTTAATGGTTCTTGAAATTTGTAATTTGTCTAGGCTCTTAGTTATGGTATCCACCTCTTTTGGGGTTGCCACATCGTCGTCGTATATTTTCTTGTCCTCTTTTAAAATTCCGAGCTGAGTAACCATTCACTCCAGGGAGTGCTACAGATCTAGTGGGTCTTGATGAATTATTTTTCATTAGTAGATTATTATTTTGTTTAGTTACTAGGAGACATGAGATCAAATCTGAATATCTTTTAAAATCCTGCTCTCGATATTTCTGTTGTAGGAGCATATTCGAGGCATGAAAGGTGGAGAAAGTTTTCTCTAGCATATCTATATTATTTATCTTTTTTTTGCGGAGTTTGAGTTGCGAGGTGATTTTAAACTTATCAGAGTTGTACCCTAATAGTGTCTTGAAATCCTGAAATCTTAAATTGAATCATTTATGGCGTGCACATGGAAGTATGATTAATTTTTGATGGTCATATCTCTCTTTCAGGGAGTTCCATAGTTCTAACGGATATTTCAGAGTTAGATATTCACTTTTCAAATCATTGTGTATGTGATACCTAAGAAATATGAGGGCTTTAGTCGTATCCTGTCGGGACATAGTGTTATCACTAATAATGGCATCACTGAGATTTCGGGCTTGTAGATGGAGTTCCATTATCTTGACACTAGTTAAGATAATTGCCTCCATTTATATTGAGTGCTTCAAATTCAAGTTTAGAGATGTTTGACATTTTTGAAACTGTTCATTTGAGCAGTAATAATTGGAAACACATAATCCATAATATAAACAATGCAAACAATAATTTGAAATTTCAAGTTCGTAATATTGGATTTCAAATATTTGATTTAATAATCAAAATTTCATTTACATGTTATTTATTTGTGTATTTGGGCTTCAATACATAAATTTATTGATCTTCGGGTTCAAATAATATTTTAAAATTTTAAAATCCACACCCCATTGTGTCAAAACTTCAAGTTTGATTACAAACATATATTTGAAACTTCAGGTACAAATTACATAAAATGTCCCTTATAAATAATTAAAACTTTAAGTTATGATTTGGAATATTCGTTTAGAACTTCAGGTCCAAAACTTAAATTATAATTCGAAGCTTCAAGTCCAAAATTTAAATATAAATTAGGAACTTTGGGCCCTAATTTTTAGTG
The DNA here is from genome assembly GCA_949130495.1 of Sambucus nigra. NCBI lineage: Eukaryota > Viridiplantae > Streptophyta > Magnoliopsida > Dipsacales > Adoxaceae > Sambucus > Sambucus nigra. The sequence continues at coordinate 595,026,427 of OX422212.1, read as the reverse complement.
AATTGTTGGAAACTTCTGGCCCCAAAAATTTAATGAGTGTAAATTGGAAACTTCAGGCCCCAATAATCAAATAGTCGTTGCGTTAAATTTCGGAATAGATTATAAATGAAATTGAATTCCGAAAAACCAAATGTCTAAGGTTGATATGAAAAATAAATATATCATATAAGCGTTGCATATTATTACTTTTCAAATGTGAATAATCAAAATTACAATTAAAAAAAATTGGCTACTATAAATAACTAAAGATGTGAGGTAATTATCACATGAAAATAAAATGTACATTTTATTTTTGATCCAGTCAAATCATATGATTTTATAAAAAAGAACGTTATAATGGCATTCATATATCATGCATTATTATTATTATTATATAAATTAATGTGTAATGAATATTAAATAATTTCTCAAACGTTATTAAAATATTTAGGTCTCGTAATATATATACAAACAACTAATAATTTTATTTTCTCATAAAATATATATACAAACAACTAATAATTTTATTTTCTCATAACCACATATGAACATAAAAAGTTTTTACAAATAGAATTTTCAAGGATATGTAGCTAAGGCCTTACATGTCACGGTGCCAATATATTGTATGTATTATGTGCATTTGCAAAAGACAGTTTGCATACAAAAAATAAATAAATGGTAGCACGTAAAATAATAATTAATTAAAGTTCAAATTACATTTGAATAAATGATATTTACATCGTTTATTGTAAACTTAATTATTATGAAAAGATTATCTAAAGGGAACTAAATGAATAGGAGGTAATCCGTTAAAATGTTGAATCAGATGGTCTCCAATTCAATCATTGCTTTGAGGAAAAAAAAATTACATGAATGTATGAATTTGGTTAGTACAATTGTACTCTTCCTACAATTTATAACTTTGTTTTTAAATTTAAGGCTTATGAATATCAAAGGTGTACTTTTATCTTGATATGAATGAAACCTTTAAGATTTAGATGAGAATATTTTGCATTCAAGAGACGCTGAAAAAATTGGCGGTAAACCAAGCTCATATCTAAAACAAAATATATATAGTATGGATAACAAGTTGTAAATAAAGGACATGCAGAGAATTGAGAGAGAGAAAATATTTTATTTTCTCAATTATATTAGATATAGTAAAAAATTATATAATGATCCTTCTAGTTATAGGACATAACGAGGTATTTTAAAAGATACGAATTATGAGTAGTCGTCCATTCAAAAGTCATGTAATTTAACAAAAAGAAAAACACAAAAACAAATTATTCTCCACAAATGAATCTCATTACAATCAAAACTTTCTTTTGAATAATATTACAATCAAGACTTAAAAACCAAATATAAACAAATAACTACGAATACACACCACGTTTAAAAACATGTGCATCAAATGGTCCATTTCCAAATCTTGATCCGAAGGTCAACCTTACACTTGTCATCCCCAATCACCGCCGTGGCAGTAGTCGACTTCCGTGCTGGCACATTAACTTTAACGCCACCACAATAAACCCTCACTCTAACTTTCCAACTCTTCAACCATCCAACCTTCGCTTTCACTCTCGTATCAAACAAAACATTCAACTCTAAACTCTTTTTCTCCTTATTGACATCTTTTGTGGTGGTAAGTGTTGTTGTCATTAAAGTTGTATTTTTGGTCCCCTGGGTGAAACCAGGGAGAGACCCTTCGCCAAGTGAGAGATCATTGGAGGAGATTGAAACGGTAAACGGGTCGTAGAGATAAATGAGTTTTTTGTTTGGGTTTTGAGCAGTGAGGGTGAGGTTGAGGTTTGAGTGGGATATTTTGAGAGATGAGAGTGAAAACATGGGTCGGTGGGGGTGGTAGACCAACCAAAAAGCGGCGGTGGTGATGATGGTGAGAAGGATGAGGATGAGGAGGATGAGAGTAGTGCAAAGACAACAACTTCGGTTGCGATGGTGGCGGGGTTTAGGGCGGTAGGTGGGGTTGTAAAGATGAGATTTGGTGGTGGGGAGTGAAGGTTTGTTTGAAGAGCTCACTCTGTCATTCATGGTTTGAAATTGGCTGTTCTTTTGCTTTGCTCTTAGGTTTCTCTCATGTGTGTTTATTATATAAGGTACATATTGTATATTTTATTGTTTTGGCACAACATCAACATTCAGCAGCAACTTGGAATGAAGAACAAGTAAGAATAGTAAGCAAAGGGTAAGGACTAAGTAAGGTGATGTTGCAACTACTTCGAGTATCTTAATAAATAGATTCTTAATTGTAATAATGTTGTACTATTAACATTACATTATATCAATATTAACATAATTTTTTAAAGTGTTGTGGTTTGTGAAAAGTGTTTTAATGAGTTTAATCCAAAACATTCTATTGCTTAAATATTTATTTTTTGAGTAGTTATAGAGAACACATGGTTTCGACACATTTTGTGCAATGCGCCACTGTGTTGTGTTCGTATTGGTTGATCTTTAAGATCCACTAATTATGATTTAAAGTATCAATCAATACAAACATAACACATACACAACATATCATTGCATCACTCAAAATATGTTAGAATCATAAGTTCCTCTAAAATTATCCCTATAATTTTAATATTGTAACGGTTGCTATATCATTACACGTACAGAACGTCATAGTTTCTAATCAGGGGTGCCAATGGGTGTGACGATGTCGGTTTTTTGTTAGGTGTTATGATGTTCATGTCAAAATTTACTCGATTCTATTCTCATTCATTTTTTCTTTTGTGTTTATCGTATTGTATTTTATTGAGTTCGTGTTGTGTTTTGATCATGTTCAAATCGGAGTCACGTCGCGTATTTCCATTTAATGACTAAATCTATACCCGCTTTGCTAAGTTATCTTGTTAACGGGATCACCCGTTAACACTCAACTTCATAAAGACCAACACCTAAATCAATAAAAAAAATTTATGGGTCATGTTGTGTTACATAGACGTGTGACATTTGAACACCACCATTTCTTATTTAAGTTAATTTGAGTAACTTAAGTGATGCTACTGGATGGAGGAAAGGAGTACAAGATAACTTAGGGACTAGAGTCTTGAGGGTTGTCTCAACTTATTAAATCATGGGTTTGTTCTCCAGTGTTTACTGGTTCGATTCCCTTTGAGGTCAGGGGGCAAAAAAATCTCTAAAAGTGACAACTCCGAACTGAAGGATTAATTTGAGCTGAGCGAAATGTTACTGGGACCCCACCTAACTTTTGAATCTCTCCGTGAAAAGGATTCTTTACAACTTGTGAAAGTGATCTATTACTATGAGGTTCACGAGGTCGCCAACTTTGGGTGTGACATGTTTGACCCGAAGGCCATGTTAGGTTGGGTTTGAGAAGATTTCCCTTCAGCTAGATAGCCTAACCATTTTTTATGGGTGTGAGATGGCTTAGCCTCAACATCTTTTTTCAGTTTGACATTAAACTTTAAAATCTGTTTTGTGAAGTTATTAAACAAAATAAAACTTTATTTTTCCAGTCATAATCATCACGCACAACAATTTTCTATCAAAATAAATGATTGAAAATGATGAAAGGGTAATAAGGGAATACAACTTGGGGCATAATTTATGCTCCATGCATGTAACTTCGCTTTATTTTATTAATGTGATGCTAAATCACATTGACATAATCACTTTATAAGAACGTTTACTCCCGCATATCTCACTAGTACCTTGACATTGTCAAATGCGCAGTGGCTGAAAATCTCAGTTTTAAATATTTTTTATATTCCATGCATTCTTGCTTGCATGAACTAGCCCGATGAGCCGTGTATCAGCAATAATGAGGTTGCCTAATAAGACGATTATATAAATTAAGAAGAAAAAAATACAAGCTTATGAATTTATAATATGATTTCACGAAGACTATATATATAGAATCTGTTCACATTCAAGTTTGTGTATCAAGTTTGCATCCCTGTTTTCGGACACATTAAACAAATTATTTTTGAGTTGCATTTTTATTGTGTTATTTAAACATTTCAAGGAACCAACATAATAAAAAGTCTAAATTTTTTTTTTGTTATTTTAAAAAAAATTATCAAACTTTCAGAGCTTTTAAAGCACTTTAAAAGATGCAAAAGTTTGACCGATTTTTTTAAATAGCAAAAAAAGTTTTTTTGAGCTGATTTTTTTTATATGTGTTCCTTGAAATGTTTAAATATTATATAAAAAAATTCAACTCAAAAATATTTTTTAAATATTAAAAAAAAAAGGTTTGCACCGGTAAGTATGCAAACTTGGTGTGTACATGAGTCTCTCCTTCAATCTCTCTCCCTATATAAAAGGTGCCCAAGCCAGACCCTTTTTTTTAAATAGAAAAAAATATATTGAGTTGATTTTTTTTGCAATTCCTTTGAAATGTTTAAACAACACATTTAAAAACTGACATATATTTGATCCATTTTTTTTAAAATAGCAAAGATATGTATTTTTATTTAATTTTTTATACAAGTTTCTTTGAATGTTTATGCATGCAAAAAAATATTTGTTTCTATTTTAAAAAAGTGGTCCGACTTCGGCACCCGTCAGAGAACAACTTTGTCTGCGTGTACACACATATACATACACATAAGAGTCTCATGTGAGGTCCGTAAATGAGGCCCTCCCGTGCGGACTTATTTTTTTAAAATAGTAAAAAAATTGTTTTTGAGTTGATTTTTTTGTGAGTTATTTAACATTTCAGAGAGGTCGCACAAAAGATTCAGCTCAAAATATATTATTTTGCTATTTTAAAAAAATCGTTCAAAAAATTAGCTCAATTTTTTTTTGCTATTATTTAAGATTAGTCACTTATAAGGTCAATCAACATAATCATCATGCAAGATTTCACATATAAGAATATGTGGCATGAGGCATACATGCCGATTAACAGAATTTCACACAAAGACAAAGCATACAATGTAAAAACAGCACAATCCCCACAACACATAATAGTGGTTTGACAGTCATGCCTACATCCACTCAACAGGATCCTCCTCGAAAAATAATTAATAATCCAATTTTGGCATACCTCGGCTTATGCTAAGTCCGCAACTCCCAGTTACCCGCACAAGGAAGGTGAGTTTTCTGCTTTTTTAAATGTGGAAATAAATATGCTCGATAAGGATGGACAAAGATTCCAATTTTATCTTAACTTAATTTTATCTTTTTATCCTAAACATACATATATGTGATAAAACAAATAAATCAAACCAATCACTCAATAAAGCAAAGTTTCAGGGAAAAAATCCTTTTGGGTAAAACTTTTTTTTTCCAGCAGTTTAGAAATATTATAAGACAATCTACTTCTCGACTACTAGATAACCGCCACAAGTATAATGCGCTAATCTTCGTAAATATCTAAAAAAAACTATTCAGTCCAGAGAAGCCCACACGCGTCCTTCGACGCTCGATATCCACCTATTAGTCTTTGTCTTCAGCATTGAGTCCCCTAAGGTATCATAAATCAGTCATGGACATATCTTCTCCACAAAGGTGTATTCAATGATACAAAACTTTCTAGGATTTAAACCGACTCAAAAAAACTATTTTTAGGGTGTATGTTGTGTATCAAAAAGTGTTTTTGCAACACAAAGGTGAAGGACTTTCGCAAAAGATATGCAGAAACGAATCTGAAAAAAAGTCTTAACGAAACTGAACATGAAATAGGTATCTATAGGACGTTCACAAATTTCGAGGCGGTGGCATGTTTCAAACGATATTGCACTGTCGTTCCAACGAGATTATTATCTCATTCGAACGAGACAAGTCTCGTTTCTAACGACCCCTAAAAAATTAAGACAGTAAGCCCTCGATCAAAGCTCGTTTGAAAAATATTTTGAACGATCCTTCTAAAGAATTGGCAATCTCGTTTGAACGAGATGTCCATCTTGTTTGAACAAGATTTAAAATTAAATATGTTTCTTTTCGAAATAAAAACCCCCTGTTCGTTTTTAATAAAAATAAACATCCCAAAAATAAATTATGTAAATTAATTAAACTCTAAATTGCTTTATACCTCTACAGGATGTGGGAAAATCTTCAAACTTGGAGATACTCGAGTTCTGATTGTGTGTGATGATTTGTAATGGGATATGTCAAACTAGCCTTAATACAAAATGGTCTATGATATGAACAATCCTAGAAAAATTATTCTTATAAATTGCCCCATTTGGCTATTCCGGCAAAAAACGAACAAACATAACCGAACATAAAATTAAAATAAAAAATTTCCTATGATAAAAATCCTAACACCTTTCCTTACCCTAGAACGGGATGACATAAGTCTTCTTGCCTTAAAACTTCTTCTTATTCCCTTTGTCAAAAATTTTCTTCATCCGTGTGTCTTGAATTCTCCTTTAAGTACCTACAAACATTAGACAAAAAAATATACCTCGTGACGTATCGAGTTTGAAATAAGATAAAACTCATAAATAAATTCTCCCCTATAAATTAAACTCATAAAATCTCAATTTTAATTTGCTCTCCCCATTTGTTTTTATTCGAAATAGAGAAAGAAGTAAAAATATAAGCATGAAATACGAAGAACGTAAAAGATAAGATATCATCGCATAAAGATATAAATCAAGTATGTGTAATGATCATCTCAAAGACAACCACAACCATCTATTTTTGAATTTTTTTAATTTAAAAAAAATCACAATATGCAAAGTATATCAAAGTAAATCTGGCACACATATATAGGTATAAACGACCATACAAATATGACACAAACACATAAGCTTTATATACTAATATAATATCGATGTGTCTAAACGTGTGGGATGGAATGAATAGGTGTGAACTAGACATAAATAAATTACAACCCAAATACTCAAATATGTTCAAGAAGTTCTAGTCGACTGCAAAACTTTATCAAACTAAACTTTAGTCTTAAGTGACAAATAAATTTGAACTCAATAAACAAAACAGGCATAATGCACACAAGCCTAGATTATTGATAATCTTACAAATCAATAACATCATGAAAAAATAAGCATACTAGGATTCATTGTGCAAACCCATTGATCTTCAACTAAACTCCCTCAAAAGATAAATATATATAATTTTTCATTATTTTCTATTTTTTTTCTTTTGAAATGATTTGTTTTTGCAAGATCAATCAAGCTAAACTACGTTGGCCCCCTTTTGACAAGTTTTTCTCTTTTATTGCCTTTAATTTTTCTTGGGCTCTTTTAAACGGTGACTTTCACGCAAAGTCAACTTGTCTTTCGCAGCCCTTTCTCGTGTACACTTATATTTTTTCAATAATAAATAAAATCTCTTACGAGCAACAGTTCTTACATGCACAAATCCCTTATAGTCACATAAACATATAGATTACAAAATTGATGGGAGAATATCTTACCAAGCTAAAAAATCCACAGTGAAGTAAATGTTCAAAAAGCTCGTGCATGTGTGTGTGGAGGCATATACAAAGTTGAATCCGTATAGGAAATCAAGTTTGAGACAACTCCCTAAATATGGTTTAGATTAATCTAAGCATCTAAAGTCATAACCAAATGTCCTAGCCACATGGAAATTGCGGAGTGAATTTGGATTCAAACACACCAATATACCACACCAAATGCGTAAAACTAAACTACATAAAAACTAAAAATCTTTTTGTATTTTAAATTTTTTTATCAAAATAAAATATTTTTGTATTTTTCAAATATGCCTCAATAAAAGAAAAATATAATACAAAAGTAAAAATGTCATAACACTAGCAAATAATATATATAATGAAGCATAACTAGAGTATGACAAATAAAATCATTCAAGCAATTATCCATAAGATACAGTAAGAGAAGAATTATGTGCAAGCATGCGAGAATCAACTCGTCTAACATCTAACACCTCTAAAATGGATTTTCTAACCCAAATAGATGTATACCTAACGTGTCGAGTTTCGGGAAGCAAGGGGACACTATAATTCAACTTCCTTAGACCTCTTCCAAGATCATAATAAAAACGCCTAAGGTGACCTTTCCTACCACAATGTGAACATGGGTAAATGTAGGCCCATTTTTCTTATGTGTGCTTTAAGTGAAAAAAAGATTTTTCCAGAAACAACTTTTTTCAAATTTAATATGCACAAATTTTGTGAACCAATTTCACTTAACCAAAATTTATCTTGTTAATCCTAAATATGCATCTAGGTGATTAAGCAAGTAAAATAAACCAAGTCCAAAAAGCACACAACGCCGATGTACGAGGAAACCATAAAAGGAAAAATCTCGAACGACCCAAGCCAGACACTAAGTACAGACAATAGACTTACTTAATAACTCGATACCCCACAGACCTTGACACTCTTATATGCTTCAACTGCTCCTCCATAGTACAACGCAGGAGTCCACCTACGCCAGGTCCACAACACACATGTCCACGTGTGCCTCAGTATCCATTGAACAACTTTGGTAACCGCCTACGATTTGAAACACGGAGTCCACCGCTTCTTCACCTCAAAACTCGACGAAACAACGTTCAGAGTATGAACAAACTCCAAATGGTGCTAATCACAAGATCTTTATAACAAATATATATATATATATATATGAAAGATCGGATCTTTAAACACAAAGGATTTTTTAACTTGAAAAACCTTTACAAACAAGTGCAGAAAAATGTAAGAGTTTTGTTCTGTAATTTTTGTTCAACGAACCTCGAAATTCTAAGAAAAAATGCCTTAAATAAAAATCTTAAGTCGAAAAGTCATTAGAATGAGATGTGTATGTGGTTTAAATAATATATCCACCTCGTTAGAACGAGATGTCCTTATAGTTTGAACGACAGGCATATGTCATTTGAATGACTGTTAAAGTCGTTTGATCTTATGAAACAAGAGGAAAAGATCCATACAACTCTAAACAATGTTTATCTAAAAAAAATGTAGTTAAGACATTTTAAAATCATTTTTAAACAAAATAATATCCTTAAAATATTTCTCGAGTCCCATAAAAATTATGCGTTCATACTTGAGAGTATCTCGGAATATAATATGATATGAAGACGTAAAACGTGCTCTAATAAACACGGCATGATCTATCTTTGAAGCTTGGCCTCTACGTCTTCAAAACAACGTCATAGGCCATGTGGGAATCATGACAAGATAAAATCTATCAGTGACTCAAACTAGTTTTTGTCCAGAATAATGACAATACATACAAATTGACACTATTTAGAAATTTTCCCTTACAAATATCTCCTTTTGGATATTTCGTGACAAAACCAAAACAGTAAAATGCCTAAGACAGTCCGTCAAGCTGAATGACGTAAATTCCATCCCATAACACGACCTAGTAAATAAATATTGGATCGGCAACAGCAACTTGTCTTCACGTGATGTAATCGCCAAAATCTCCAATCTCTGAATAATCACTACACATATGAAGAAAAACAAATACCATGTAAAGTATGGAGGTACAAATGATATAAAAACGTCAAGATATCAATTTTGTAAAACAAACCATTTGAGAAACATGTGAGCAAAATATATGATACCAATTTGTATACATATTTTCAATATAACTTAAATCAATTTTACCAATATGTAAACAGTACAATCAAATCATGATATCAGTATCTAAAAACATATGTACTTATGAAATAAAACTCACCCCCCCCCCCCCCCACATCACACACCATCTCTTCCCCTTTTTTGTCTCCAATAGATAACCAGAGAAAAAGATAAACACATCATCGTATCTAGCATGAGAGTATATCTAGATAAACACGGATAACCAGCTAAAAATAATTAAAAGATTCCAAATTGTAACTAGCAAATAGTCGCACAAATGAATCATTAATATTCGGAATGATGTAACTAAACGAATCAAAGCATTGAATGAATCAATTATGAATAAACAATATCGACTGCATGAAAACAAACCATATGTACCTAAACAGTGGTTATGATATTAATCATTGGAGCTACAGAAAATTACCTTAAGTCACATTAATAACAGTGATTATAGCCCTGCAATTGCAAATGGTCACAATACACTTTTTGTACCCTGGTATTTCATGTGTATAACGAATTGTATACATATGCACTCTATAATTTCATATAAAAAAACTTGCAAAAACGTAGTCGAATTGTTAGTTTCGATCTTTAATTGCACTGATGAGATATTGAGATGTCATGGAAACAAATTTGTTTTTAAAAAGGTTAGGCCCATCCCCTCTTTATATTGTGAGTTGCTAAGAATTTTATATAACTCTAATATGGATTTTTGTTTTCTCTTTCATTCTCAAGAAGGTACGATTCAAAGCCCCATTTCTTTCAATGTAATCCTTACAGAGGGTTTGTATTGTAATACCTCGGTATTTTGGGGTATTTATTAAGCAATAAAAAATTAATTGATATATGTTACAATCAAATTTAATTTCGAGAAATTTATGGGATTTATGAGTTATAATCTTAAATTGAAGTAATGTAATGAATTTACAAAGTTAAAGAAGTCAAATTTTAATTTTAATGATTAGTTGATTTAATTATTAAAATTATGGTTGAATATGGTTTAATTATTTAAGTGTTAATGTTTTATTTGAATAAGGTTGAATTATTAAAAAAAAGTAACTGTTAATATCTTAAATGTGATGGTGATAATTTAATAATAAGATTTAATTGCTCAATGACTTCTAATGAGTTATGGGTTTAAGAGTTTAGGCTCATGCCTATAGTGAAATTTGGGACAGTGGTAGGTCAAATTGCGTGGATGTAGGAGGTTCTTTTGTTCTAAAACTTGGATGCATGAGAAAAGAGAATAAAAAAAGGGTAGGAATAGTGGGAATAGTCATTGAGAGAGATAGAGTCCTATGACGGCACACCAAAATAAAACTTTGCAAGGAATGTTATCTTCATTTTCCATTGGGGACATGCGCTGAAATCAATAAAAGAAAAGGGTCTTAGTCATTGGGTGTTTGTCGTGCCCCGACTTAAATTTGTAAGGACATAATTTTATAAATGTCCGGGGTAGAATCTAGGAATTTTTTGTTTTCCCTAGATCATAGTTCGTATGTCTGATACCGCTACATTCGGCACGTCAACACGATCATCCTCGGCGACCTCTATCCGAATCCATCATCTTCACACGTGCATCATGCTACATGGGACGTGCTGCTCATCTGTTTCCCATTACTCCACTTCGCATTATTGGTGAAATGATTTATTGGAGTTGTTTATATTTTCATAAATATTTGGGAAATTTTTCAGAAAATAATTTTTGAAGTCTCAGCTTTTCTAAGTGTAGTAGAAGCGGAGTGCCTCGGTCGACGAGCTCGTTCAAATGAGCCAGCACTGTCGTTCGAGTGAGATCAACATCTCGCGTGAAGTCGTTAGAACAACACGTGTCCTTTGTTTTAGCGAGATGCCTATCTCGTTCGAGCGATGCCGTCGCCTCGATTTTCGTATAAATACCAGTGTACCTTCTACACATTTTCCTAAGTATTTTTACAAACACGAATTCTGCGAAAATAGCCCAGAATAAGACTTCACCTTTTAAGGTTTTCCTAAGCCTTTTTATTCACATAATCACTCCCATTTATATATGTGAATTGTTAAACCTTCAAGAGGATCATTTACTCTTCTGGAGTACTTTTTGGAGGAGCCATCTTCATCTCTACTGCTGCCCACCTGGAGTTCCTACGGGAGATTCCAGTCGACGACATTAGAACCGACACTTGCGGGTATTTTTGTTTCACACTTATTTTCATTGTAATTCGTGTAACCGTATCTTACAAAATTGTAGTGAAAATAAAAGGTTTTACCCTTTTGGGGGATTTTTTCTCACTAGTGTGTGTTTGAATGTTCTTGCATGATTTCATCATCTTCAATCACACCTAGATGCATGTTTAGGATTTAATTGAAAAACTGAGTTTAATTAAATAATTTCTTTATTTGAACGCAAGCGCACTCTTTCAAATTTGTATCAGAGCCAATTACACAATTATATTGTGTAATTTTTTTCTAAAATATCAATTTTATAAAATTGATTTAAAAAAAAGAGCGTGTTCATAATGGAGAAGTTATATAATAAAATATCAATTTTTGACGGGACAAACTATGCATACTGGAAAGCCCATATGAGATATGCATTAAAAGCCATCGATGAATGTGTCTAGATTTTGGTTGAAAGAGGGTGAACACCTCTCTCCATCACTGTTGAGAACGTGACTAGTTTAAAATCTGTGAATGCATGGACTGAAGAAGAATTTAAATGGTTATCTTTTAATTCAAAGAGTTTAAGTGCTATTTCTAGATCCGTCACACTTGACGAGTTCAAACGCATAATGATGTGCAAAACGTCAAAAGAGGCATGGGATGTTTTACAACTTACCTATGAAGGAACTAATGCTATGAAAGAGTCTAAACTGCAAAATTTGACAACTCAATTTGAAACCATCACCATGCTTGAAATTGAATATTTTGATGAATTTTATGCTGGACTGTCTAATATTGTTAACAATAGCTTTAATCTTGGTCAACACATTCCTAATGCTAGAGTTGTTAAAAAGATTATTAAATCACTGCCTAAGCGTTTTATCCCTAAAGTCACTGTGCTAAATTCTATGGGTAATTTAAACACGCTTAAATTGGAGGAACTTGTAGGAGACTTACGAACGTATGAAATTGATATGTTTCCTAAATCTGCTAAGCCGAAAGATAAGGGAATTGCACTTAATGCCCAGGAGAGAAAGAGTGAGGGGTCGACAAGAAATAGGGGAGAGTCATCTAGAAAAAGAGAGATAGATATGTCAAATTCTGAGTGTGACTTTGATTTAGATGATTTGGCCCCGTTTGCTAAAAATTTCAAGAAAATTCTCAAATTCAAGAAAAATGGTAATTTCAAAGATAAAAATAAGTTTGAGAAAAATAAGTTTGAAAAGAAAAATGAAAAAGATTTTAAAGATCCTCCTAAGAAAGAGAGTGAGAGATGCTATGAGTGCTACGGTAGGGGTCATTGCGCTTTTGAGTGTGCTAGTAGGTTAAATAGAGAAAAGTGCAAAGCTATCCTTAATGCCACCCTTAGTGATGACAGTGAGGTCGAGTCGGTGGACTCTGGAGACGAGTCATCGCATGAGTGTAACTTCACCGCATTCATGGCTAGTCATGTGAGCACTTCTAGTACTCCTCACGGCGATGAGGATTTTACTTCAAAGGGACACCTCGATAGTGAGAGCGATGTGAGTGAGGGGGAGGATGATGCAAGTGAGAGTAATCTTCAACGTGCCTATGCTGATTTATATAATGAGTCATTTAAAATCAAAAAGCGTAACAAAGCATTTGTTCTTAGGATCACCGCATTAGAGGAAGATTTAGTATAAGCGGGAGAGAGTGGTTTTGAGAAAGAGAAAGATGACTTGACTAAACAAGTGTCTAGTCTTACGAGTGAGCTCCATTCCTCCCTCGAGACTCGGAAGAAACTTGAAGCCCTTGTTTCCCAACTTACTCATGATCTTGAGAGAGCACGGGAAGTCAAGGTTCAAATCGAGGACAAATCAAGAAAGATGGGAAAGATGTTCCTCGGCCCCTCTTTAGGTTTTGGTGATAGGCAGGGAATAGGTTATGATGGTGCCTCCACGTCCCAAATTGCACCTGGACCAGTTCTTGAGTTTACTACGACTCTATATGGACATCATCAAAAACCACGAAGAAGAGTTAGACCAAGAAAAGTAAACCCAGGTCCCCCTAAGACTGTGTTCTTTTGTACGTACTGCAAAAGAAAAGGCCACCTCAGGGAGTTTTTCCATAGTTTGGGTCGGATACGACGTACTACTGCTCCACCACATCGTATTGATGATTTTACTAGTATGAGAGAGCGTGTTGAGTTTTTAGCTGCCACATCACAGAGTTTGATGGAGGAATTTTGATGGATGTCATTGTCGTCAGTGACTGCTTCCCGCATCCCGGCTAAAACTAACAACAACAAGGGTAAACAAAAGGTTACCACTTCTTGGGTACCTAAGAAAGATGAAAAGGCCCTTATTGTTCATGTCTCTCTCAAAGCACATAATACCTCACAGTGGTATTTTGATAGTGGGTGATCCAGACATATGACAGGTGATATCTCATTTTTTACCTACCTAGAGGAGCATAAGGAAGGTAGAGTCACCTTAGGAGATGGGAGCAAGTCTAGCATCATAGAACGAGGTACAATAGAGTTATCAGGATTTCCTAAGCTAGATAATGTTTTGTACGTCAAAGGTTTGAAAGCAAACCTTCTCAGTATTAGCCAGCTGTGCGACGCTGACTTTGCTGTAAAGTTTGACTGGGATGCATGTAATGTCTATAATCAAGCAGGTACACTTTTAGTGCAAGGGGTGAGGACAAAGGATAGTCGCTATGGGACTGTGCCCACATCCTCACTTGTCTGCAATAGCGCCACGATCACTCCTATGGATTTGTGGCACCAACATCTAGGTCATGTGAACGTTAGAGATTTGACACGCTTAGCTAAAAGGGACCTAGTACGTGGCTTACCATCACTTGTAAAGCCGACTTCCACGGTTTGTGGACCCTGTCAGTTGGGAAAGCAAATATGTAGCCCCTATAGGAAGTTTCATTCCATTACCACCTCCTGTGTACTTGAGTTGATTCACATGGATCTTATGGGTCCTACTAGTACTGAGAGTCTGGGTGGAAATAGGTATATCCTCGTGATGGTGGATGATTTCTCCAGATATTCGATTATTGGTTTTCTGAGAGAAAAATCCGATGCTGTAGAGTTTTTAATGATCAAGTTCCGTTTCCTACAAAATCAACACGGAGTCACTATTAATAGGATACGTAGTGACAACGGCATGTAAATTTAAGGAAGCAAAGGTAGATATTTACTATGACAACCTAGGAATCAAACATGAGCTTTCTTCTGTTAAGACTCCTCAGTAAATGGTATTGTTGAGAGAAAGAATAGGATGATTTAAGAAATGGCTAAATCTATGCTTCTAGGTCATAAGGTTGCCAGGAGATTTTGGGCAGAGGCAGTGTCTACTGCATGCCACACAGTGAATAGGCTTTACATATGCCCACGCACACTTAAGACGCCTTATGAATAATGGACTGGTAAGAAACCCAACCTTGAATATTTCCATGTCTTTGGGAGTAAATGCTATATCCTACGGGATAGAGAGCAATTAGGAAAGTTTAACTCCCAGAGCGATGAGGGAATATTGCTCGGATATTCATCAAATAGTAAAGCGTACCGAGTTTTTAACCTAAAGAGCTATAAGGTTATGGAGTCAATAAATGTCTCCGTACAAGATGATAACCCTTCGACGTTCTTTGATTCTAGCCTTCAATGTGAGGATAAGGACTTTTCTGGCAGCGATTTACTTGTCCCTCACCCACACCCTGTGGACCCTACTCCTGTGTTAGGGGACACACCTGCTTGGGTTCACAAGAGTCATGATCCCTCTGCCATTGTTGGCGATCCCACTTTAGGGGTTAAGACTTGTGCTCAGCTAGAGAACGTTGTTAGCCATCTTTGCTACACGTCCAAAGTCGATCCCAAGAATCACAAAGAAGCTCACAAGGATAAACACTGGATATTTACCATGCAGGATGAGTTGCTTCAGTTTAAAAAGAATAATGTCTGGGAACTTTTCCCCTGACCTAGTGAGACTAATGTGATAGGTACCAGGTGGATTTTCGAGAATAAAATGGTACCATAATCAGAAAATAAGGCTAGGTTGGCCGCTCAAGGCTACACAAAGATAGAGGGTGTAGACTTTGGGGAGATATTTGCTCCTATTGCGAGGCTTGAGTCCGTCCACTTACTACTCATCATCGCATGTCATCTGAGCTTTAAGTTATATCAGATGGATGTCAAGATTGCCTTTCTAAATTGCATTCTTTAGTAGGAAGTTTACGTGGAACAACCAAAAGAGTTTGAAGACCCTAAGCACCCGGAGCACGTCTAATATCTAAGGAAAGCCTTGTATGGTTTGAAGCAAGCACCCCTTGCTTGGTACAAGAGGCTTACTTCCTATCTCTTAGCCCATGGCTTCAAGAGAGGGGGAGTTGATATGACGTTATTCGTCAGGAGAGATAACGGTGCTATTTTAGTTGCCCAGGTCTATGTGGATGACATAGTATTTGGATCCACATGCTCCCAGCATGCTCACCACTTTGAGGAGGAGATGAAAAGTGAGTTTGAGATGAGCATGGTATGTGAGCTTACTTTCTTCCTTGGTCTCCAGGTTCGTCAGCTAGAGGATGAGATGTTCATCTCCCAATCCAAGTATGCTAGAGACCTAGTGAAGAAATTTGGTTTAGACTCCGCTAAGCATGCATGTACACCTATGAGTACTTCTATCAAGCTTAGTAAGGACACTTCAGGTAAGGACATAGAGTAAACCTTGTATCGGAGTATGATAGGTAGTCTTCTCTACTTGACTGTCAGTCATCCCATCATAGCCTTTAGCGTTGGAGTCTCTGCGTGGTATCATGCATCTTCGAAAGAGTCACACTTACTCTCTCTAAAACGTATTATCAGATACGCGAGTGGGACTCTCAGATACGGTATTTGGTATTCCTTTGATACCGATAATCGTTTGTCCGCCTATTCGGATGCTAATTGAGTTGGGGATGTTGATGGTTGTAGGAGCACTTGTGGTGGGTGTTTCAATTTTGGTTTTGCTCTTGTCTCCTAGTTGAGCTAGAAGCAAAACTCCATCTCTTTGTCCACTGCGGAGGCTGAGTACATCGCCACCGGGAGTTGTTGCACGTAACTCTTGTGGATGAAGCAGATGCTGGAGGATTGTGGGATTTCACAGGACACCATGACCATTTCCTATGATAACACGAGCGCGATACACATATCCTGCAATCCAGTCCAGCATTCGCGCACAAAGCACATTAGGATACGCGAGCAATTTATACGACAGTTAGTTGAGGAGAAAGTCGTATCCCTGAGTTTCGTACCCACCGACCGTCAGTTGGTCAATATTTTCACAAAGCCTTTAGATTCCCTTAAATTTGAGAGTTTTAGGAAGTCTTTGGGGATTTGCACAGTTGACTGAGGGGTTGGTTCATGTTTAGGATATGATGCATTGTCATGTTCATATCATTTTATTCCTATTGCTAGTTTATATCATGTGTATTATTTTTTTTGCTTTTTATAAAATTTTTAGAAAAGCACAAAAGATTTTTGTATTTTTTTGCACCTTTTATGGATGAGCAATTAATATAGCCAAGTCACAAATTTCATTCCATTTATCCATGTGTCTATTTGATAGTGATTTGGGACGCTACATCATTGCATCCATGTGCTTTACATTGTTTGGAGTCTTTGAGATGTGATTAGTGATATCTTTCCACATGTTTGGCTCCTTTTCTCCTTTATTGCACACATGCACGGTTTTATTTGATTATTGCACTTGTCTATCACATATTGGCTTAAGTGTTTCCCTCTCAATTCTGTCTATACAACGAACCATATGCAATAACACTTGAAAAGATTGGAATGCATGTAAAAAAAACCATTTGTTGAGATTGTGTTCTTTTTTAAAAAATAGTGAAGGGCTACGAAAGATGATTATCTATCCTTTGTGATTAAGCCACCGTTAAATCAGACCTAAACAATTGAGGAATTTTATTATCCGGGTTCCAAAGAGGTTAAAAGAGCCCAAAAACATTTAAAGGCAATAAAAAGCAATAGATGCCAAATATGGGCCATTTAGGTTTCACCATCAATTCTCCAAAGTTTGAGAATTTATATCACCTCTATTCAAAATATATATATGAGGGAGTTTAGTTGGATAATTTAAATGGGTTTGCACTTCCTTCAAAGTCCTGAAAAAGCATTAAATCATTTTGGACGTTATTAGTGTGGAAATCATTTTTGAGCTTTGATTTGTCAATTTGATTGAGTCAATGTCTCATATTTCCATCTTTTACACCTAAGGAAGATGTTGAGTGCATTCGTTAGGAGTATCCGATATTCATCATGCACATATGTCATGTTTGTATGCATTGATTTTTCTATCGAATTTGATCACACCCCTATATTTACGCTTTCATCGACTTGGTTGTTTTTGTGTTAGTTCATGGTGTGATTCTTTGTTGTATATTTTGTGTGAAAATCTTTGAAAAATTAAAAAATAGATTTTTTTCCTTGTGACATTTTCCACATTTATCCTTCTCAAATCTGTCTATTTGGGGACAACATAAAAAGGGGGAGAATGAATTATGGGGGATATTTGTTTGGTTGATTTATCAATGATTTGCTTAAGCTTAATTGATCTTTAATTTTAGCATATCATTAGATTTCAAACTATTGCTTGTCACGGGTATCTTTTTTATCTCATGTGTGTAGGTACAAAGTTAATTTATTGGATTGCAAACCTTGATGAGAAAATTTTTTGGAGTTTCTGAAGAGCTGAAGATTTGAAGATGCTGAAGTTTGATTGAAGACATGTCATGTAGTATTCTCAGTTTGAGGGTTTAATGGGGATATTATATGCATGTCATTTATTTTAGGGATATTTCATAATTAGGATTTTTTATGTATGTATCGGCATAGACATAGGGGGAGATTTATAAGGACATAATTTTATAAATGTCTGAGGTAGAATCTAGGAATTTTCTGTTTTCCCTGGATCACAGTTTGTATGTCTGATACCGCTACATTCGGCACGTCAACACGATCATCCTCGACGGTCTCTATCTGAATCCATGCATCCATTATCTTCACACGTGCATCATGCTACGTGCGACATGCTACTCATCTGTTTCCCACTACTCCACTATGCATTATTGGTGAAATGATTTATTGGAGTTGTTTATATTTTCATAAATATTTGAGAAATTTTTCAAAAAATAATTTTTGAAGTCTGAGCTTTTCTAAGTGTAGAAGCGGAGTGCCTCGACCGACGAGCTCGTTCAAACGAGCCAGCACTGTTGTTCGAGCGAGATCAGCATCTCGCACGAAGTCGTTCGAACGACATGTGTCCTTCATTTGAGCTAGATGCCTATCTCGTTCGAGCAATGCCGCCACCTCGATTTTCGTATAAATACCAGTGTACCTTCTACACATTTTTTCTAAGTCTTTTTGCAAACATGAATTCTGTGAAAACAGCCGAGAATCAGACTTCACCTTTTAAGGTTTCCTTAAGACTTTTTATTCACATAATCACTCTCATTTATATATGTGAATTGTTAAACCTTCAAGAGGATCATTTACTCTTCTGGAGTACTTTGTGGAGGAGCCGTCTTCTTCTCTACTGCTACCCACCTGGAGTTCCTGCGGGAGATTCCAGCCGATGACATCAGAACCGACACTTGCGGGTATTTCCGTGTCACACTTATTTATATTGTAATCAGTGTACCCGTATCTTACAAAATTATAGTGAAAATAAAAGGTTTTGCCCCTTTGGGGGATTTTTCCTCACTTGTGTGTGTTTCAATGTTCTTGCATGATTTCATCATCTTCAATCACACCTAGATGCATGTTTAGGATTTAATTGTAAAAACTATATTTAATTAAATAATTTCTTTATTTGAACGCAAGCCCATTCTTTTAATTAAGTTAAGATTATCATTTTATATTTAGATAATTCCCCATTAAACAATATGGTACTTGAAATCTTTCGAAAAATAGCGCAAGATTTTTTTTTCTTCAAAGGCATGTTTAGATGAAAACATAGATACCTTTATACACAACTTAAAAGTACCCAACTAATTTACTTACATAAGTTCCTTTGTGTAACATATACCCAAAAAGCTTGTTGATATTCAACCCATATTATTTATCCTCTACTCTTCCATTTAAGGTCCTGACTTGGCAGTGAACTCCAAATAATAGGCATACCTGGAACATAACATTATAGGAGTGTAAGCAAAAAAATCTTAGTGAATGACCATATACCATATATATAACCATTCTCCAAGGATAAACACGTAGGAATACTTAATCACCTTCCTCAAATTTCAATTCCTTTCTTCTCTTGTTCGCATAACCTTTTTTTGTCTACTTTGCACCTCCTTCAAGTGATTTTGAATAAGATTTATCTTCTCAGTAGTCAGTTGCACAATTTCTGGCCCAAGTAGTTTTTCATTCCCCTACTTTAGTCCAACGCACTGGGGTCCTGCACTTCCTCCCATACAAGGCTTCATAAGGAGCCATTTCAATACTCAGCTGATAACTATTATTATAAGAAACTCTATTAGTGACAAGTATTCATCCCAATTTCCCTTAAACCTTAATACATAAATTCTTTACATGTCTTCGGGTGTCTGAATCATTCTCTCTGACTGCCCATCAGTCTAAGGATGAAAAGCTGTACTAAATTTCAATTTAGTCCCCAAAATTTTTTATAAACTAGGCTAAAAGTGTGAAGTAAATTTAGGATTTCGATGAGAGATAATAAAAACAGATGCACCATGAAATCTAATTATCTCATTCACATATATGTTGGCACATATATCCATGGAATAAGTAGCTTTAACGGGAAGAAAATGTGTCGACTTAGTCAATCTATTAACGACAACCCAAATAGAATCAAACCTTCATGATAATTTTGGTAAACTTATAACAAAATTAGTAGTAACATGTTCCTATTACCACTCAGGAATAGGAGAGGATTGTACTAAACCACTAGGCTTCTGATACTCCACCTTCACTTTCTGGCAAACTAGACATCCAACAACAAAATTTACAATGTCGTTTTTCATTCTCGGCCAGCAATAATATTGTTTCAAATTTCTATAAATTTATGTGTTTCCTGGATGGATAGCATATAACTAACAATAGTCTTCCTCTAAATTTTTTTCCCTCAAATCAGGCACATTAGGTACACAAACGGTTATAATACATAACAATGTCATCATTCTGAAAAGAAAATTCATTTTATTTACTCTTTTTCATATTGTCTTTAATTTTCTCCAATTCTGTATCTCCTGCTTATGATTGTCATATCCAATCTATCAACATAAGTCTAACATTTAAATGCGTTACTATTCCAAACGACTCATTAAAAGTTAATTCCACCCCCATTAAAGTTAACTCTCTCAGTAAGTCAACTCGAACACAATAAATACAAGATACTCAGCTTAAAGATTTTCTACTCAAAGCATCAGCAACAACATTAGCCTTACCGGGATGGTGAGGTATTGCGCAGTTATAATCCTTTATAAGTTCTATCCATATTCTCAGGATCAACAAAAATGTTATTAGCAGAAATAAGATGCCCAAAAATACTGGTTTGGTCTAGCCAAAATTCACATTTAAAAAATTCAGCATATAATTGCTTCTCTCGCAAGGTTTGTAAAATAATACGCAAGTGAAATTTTGTTCCCCAATAAATTTAAATTCGGGTTCACCCGATAACTGAAACACTACCTCCCTTCTAAAGCAATCTAAACATACATGATATGAGGACAACCAAACGATACCCAATATCACATCAAAGTCATGCATATTGAAAGGTAGTAAGTCAATCAATAACTCCTTTTCACTTATTCGCACCATACACTCCCTAAACACCCTATCAATAAAAACAAATCTCCGACACTGGAGTAATAATAGCTAAACCAGAATTTAATGATGGAAGTGGTTTATTAAGATGCAATAGATAAAGCAAGACACAAAGAATGTGTAGAACCATGATCTATCAACACATAAGCATCTTTATCATTCATACGCAAGAATATTCATCTAGTGATTTCTTATCAATGAAAGTCAATTCCTAACTCATATATTATGTCATACCTTTATATACGTATGTCAAAAATTCACAGATAATAGATTATTGGTTATATCCTGTTATATTAACAATGAGTGAACATTCTTAATAAACCAAACATCATTCTTTACATTTCTCACTTCATTCCCACAGTCCATCCTAATCATCGTGTAACATTTCAAATAATAAATATTCTATTACAAGATTAACTTTTTATAGTTCATCTCTCCAACTTCCATTCAATACTAAATTCATGTGTTCGATTTGAACTACTATCCGTATCATATCTAAAGTTTTAAAGTATGTTAAATATCATTCTTACAATCCTTAATCAACACATAGCCTCACTACTTTCCATACATCAATAATGAACAATCATTCACTAAATGTTTACTTTTAACCAATATCCCATATTCACTTTCATGTATATTGTGCAGTCATGCATTATGAAGTCAATATAACTTCTCACTATATTCCTATTTCAGTATCGTTTGATTGCTCTTTAACTAAACATACAATGACCTTAAGAAGTCATTTATCCAACATAATAACTTTACAATCGTAATCTTGCTCCAATCCTTATTAACACAATAGTCTTACGCAACAACATCAATACACTATTCTTACCTGTTCGATAACATGGATGTTAAACGTAACCTCACCACTTAGAACTTTAACCATACTTACCAACCCCTTAATACTTCTCTAATTATTATATATCGTATTTCTTTTAAATAACGTGTACAAATACCTTAATGTATCACATTATGATATCTCACATAGCACATTCTCCTTACACATACTTCTTGGTGACTCCGTGTAATGTCAATCATATTAATTACATAACGCACTCTTAGTGGTAACACCTACGCACAATGACAGATACAATTCAATATTCACCCAACCCAATTGTAAATATTTAAACCTCACTATCATCTTTCCCATACTCATCCACAACACATATTCTTAAAAGGACTCCTCAATATTTTTAAACTTCCAACTCTTTAACACCTTATCTCAACTTTACTATTCATATAAGCTTTTCAAAACATCACAAGCGTAATATCCACTACATGTACTCATACTATTAAAGACGTACATCTCAACTCTCATTACTCTTTTATTCTACTTATCATGATTTACTATGAACACATATTCTGATCATTTGTGATATATGGACTAGTTATTGAATTTCATACATTTTCACATGTTAAATATAAACATACAACTACTAACCTTCTCATTTAACCTTTACTATGTGAATCTTCATTTTTTTTCACACTCCAACAATTTAAGTCTTACCATAACCATGTAACCATAATTCTTTTCACTTCCCATCCTTTAATGGAACATGTGTTCTCGTACATCACTTTCCTATACAGATGAGTAACGCACCCATTCATAATGATATACGTAACACGACTTAAATCCACATATACCAGCATAGGAAGAGATCACCTCCAATACTTCATAATTTTTGTCAAGTTAACGTATACAAGTATAAGAAGAGATCACTTCCAATACTTCACATTTTTGTATACCATATTGTGTCTTTAATTTCTTTTTTCCTTTAATGACACATTTGTTCATACAACATATAAAATAATGTAATGCTTCATATTAAAATACCTGTATTCGCTATCATCCTCGAATAAACCCTAACACTTTATTTCCTTTCCTACAAGATCCTTGCATTTCATATCAACAATATATGTATATAACTCACAGATGTTAATCAACAAAGCTAATTTAAAACTTAATAACAAACCTTTAGTGTCTACACCTCCGGAACCCAACATACTAAAATGTATCCCTTGGAACTGAATACTTATGACTCAAAACAGTTTCTATGTCCACTGCCAATCTAGACCCTCACACCCTGTCCAGAACCTAATAACCATGATCTGATACCAAGTTTTCGAGCCCCGACTTAAGTAAGTTAAGATTATCATTTTATATTGAGATAAATCCCCATTAAATAATATGGTACCTAAAATCTTTCAAAAAATAGCGCAAGATTTTTTTTCTTCAAAGGCATGTTTAGATGAAAACATATCTACCTTTACGCACAACTTAAAAGTACCCAAATAATTTACTTACATAAGTTCCTTTGTGTAACATGTACCCAAAAAGCTTGTTGATATTCAACCCATATTATTTATCCTCCACTCTCCCGTTTAAGGTTCTAACTTGGCAGTGAACTCCAAATAATAGGCATACCTGAAACATAACATTATAGGAGTGTAAGCAAGAAAAGCTTGGTGAATGACCATATACCACATATATAATCAAATTAAATAACCATTTTTATTTTCTAATGTTATAACCCAACAGGAATTGTGTAACTCTCGCAAGTCTGAACCCACCAGTCCAACTAACTCCCAGTTAATGGGGAACACCAAATCCCATAATTAGTCCTGAGTACAACAAACCTTTAAGTTGGATTAACGGGGCCACTGCATCCCGTAGGACCCACCATATTCCTTAGCATTAGATAGAGATCCCACCTCAATCCATAACATTATTTAACATTTTTAATCATACGCATATAACACCACATTACTCCATAACCATCACCAAACATGTATTTAACTACATAATTACATATGAAAACATAAACATCTATATTTCATAGGACATGTCACTCACCATGAATTTGGTACTAAGACTAATACCAAAACTATTTCCTTAGTATGGTAGCGTTAGCCTCTTCCCCACCTTACAATTCAACATCATTAGTATTTGAATACACCAAATCACATTAAACTCAGTAACACATCACATCAGTTGGTCAATGTCACATAACTGAAAATTAATTGAATATGATACTTTAAATTTCTATAACACCTTATTCATTAGGGTTCTAACACAATTTACGAAATTAAATTACGAATTCTCTAGACAAAGTTATGCCCATTTTATTATAACCTTTTTCAAATAATTTCTGGAGAAAACAATAATAAAAATTCAACTTCAACACAACCCACAAACCAAAATAGCAGGTATTTTATTCACCCCTTCAAGTATATCATACTCATATATGTTCTCTAACATTTTCAACTGGTCTTTCTTGATTTCAACAAGTATTCAATGATTTATGTCACTTTTAACACATTTAGGTCTGAGTACACCATTAAAGCATAACTTAATATTTTTCAAGGATATATAACCTCCACCTCGATTATAAATCACGGGAACATATATTAAACATACTGAATAATATAAAATTAAATTTTCATAGTTTTTAGAGATCATTTGCCAAGTCAAGCAAAACGTCAAACACCTGGTGTGCGCACTTACACTTTTGGGGAAAATTTTATACCTAAACTTCAAACTATCACCCAAGATTCATTTCTTGTTATTTTTACATCATTTTAGGATATATTATACATATATATTCTATTTTAATTTCCAATTGGAATCATTTAGCTTCAATAAGTATTACATGATTTATGACACTTTTAACACAACTAGGTCGGAAGAGAACATTAAAGCGTAACTTAACCTTTTTAAGAACATATCACCTCTACCTCGGGTATCAATCATGGAAACATATACTAAACATGTTTTAGTATATGTTCACATCATATATATGAATTTACTACATCAAAAATCTTCACAAGAAGGAAATTCAAAAAATGGGACTTTGAAATTAACATTTACGATCTTAGCATAAGTCCACACGTATCATCTTAAGCCATCCTTAGTTTAACTCAATTTGTCAAAATGGGTATCATTTAAATATTCATACAAATCATAAAAAAAAATATACCAAGGGTATAACTCATCCATGTGATCAACTTTAATAAAGAGATAATTGCCTTACGAGAATTCCTCGATTTATGGTCATTTTCCGAAGGATTTCTTCCTTAATTTCCCCTTTCTCTCTCTCCTTAGGCAAAATATTTTTCATGGATGAATTGGATGAAGAATGGGGTCATTTTAAGGGGTTTAAGTCGGCCAAACAAGCCTACCATTCCAACCAATCACAATATAACAAGTGGCACCATATAAGATAAAATATCATTTAAAGCTAAATGACCACTTTACCCCAGGTTCGTAAAAAGACAATATCTTCTCACTCGAATGTCCGTTTGATGCACCATTTGTTGTGTTATAAACTTAAATTATATATACAACTTTGTTATTTTGTGTTTTCCACAAATCATAAAACTAGTACGCCTAATTCGGACCCGAACAGAAGAGAAGAAATTTACTGAAAATCTCAAAACTTTCACATTTGGCGACCTAACATCGCCAATTTCGGACCAACACCTTAGTTTAATTTTATAATCATATTGATGTATGAAAAAAATATTTTCATGATGTATTTAATCACATAACTAATCATATAATCTAAACAAGTTATCCCCGATCATAAGCTCGATTAACATCTAATGCAACCACACATATATCAGATGAGTATGCATTCCCCAAATATGAAAATTAACATTTTTAACACCCATCATCAACTTATAACTTATAACTTATACTTAATCATATAATTAACATTCCTAATCACGGTTTAGGGCCTTACATTATCGGTGTGAAGAAATTCTGTATTAGATGCTTTCTTGGGTTTTGTAATTGGGTCGTGATATTTCCATAAAAAATATTACTCCAAAACTCCCTTTTCTACAAAACACCACCTAAGTACACAATATTTGTATAAAAAATTAAACACACAACACCACATTAATATTGTCCCATATAAAAACACAAAAAATTTTAAACTTCACTTTTTCTATCTCCTCTCTCTCTCTCTCTCTCTCTCTCTCTCACTTCCCTCCCAAACCTTTTAAACTTTCAACTTACTTCCATTTTTTCTCAAACCCTACAACTTATCCTCAAGCTTCAATTCTGATATGTTACACCATTAAAACTTAATCCCATTACTGTCATTTTATCATATATATACTGTCATTTTGTGTATTAAACCCTATTATGCAAACTACATATAAAAACCCCATTCTAAACTCATTAAACCATACAAAATATAACCTAAATAATTATAACTCGTAATATATTGCATATTAAAAAAGCTAGGGTTTAACCCATTTAACGAGTCGGGGTTCACTAATCGATTTTTTTTCCTGATCTCTGTACCTACGGCAGCCCGTCTCCTAAGGTGCCAACTATTTATGGTCATATCCCACCGTGATTTTCTATTTACGGTCATATCCCACCATGATTTGCTTTTCACGACCATAAACCAACGAGAGATGCTTTTCACGGCCATTACCCATCATGGGTTGCTTTTCATGTCCTCTTCTAACCGTGGTGTGTTGTTTTACGACCAATACTCACCGTATGTAGCAACACATTTCATATTTCATATATAAATGAACCATTAATAACAAATTTCATATATATATATATATATATATATATATATATATATATATATATATATATATATATATATATATATGTATATATGTGTTCTCTAATATGTAAATGAACAACTAATAACATATTTGTAAATGTGTGCACGATACTGATTAAACCGAATTCACAAGTTTTCAATTTAGACTTATTTAATCGGCGATAAATATCAAACCAAATAGATTCATCCCCTAAACATGCAACTACGTGTGTGTGTGTGTGTCAAACCATCGCAAATAAAATTTCTAACTCACAGATTTCAGAAAAAATCCCTTTCGGACAAAACCTTTATTTCACTATAAAGACGTAAAATCGCAACTTACAGTAATTACAATGAAATCTGGAATAAACTCTCGCACGAATCCACAAAGACATGCAGTCTTGAGTCAACAATGGAATGACCGTAGCAGTCCACATGAACACATAACCCGAATCAACCAGAAACACCCTCGATCACTCCCAATCGACACGCAGCCGCCAGTCGTAGATTTACCCGCTCTAAAAGAGAAAACTTTAACAAAGTTGTATCTTGGGTTCCAAAATAATTCACGTAAAGATTGGGGTGTTTTATGAATTGAAAACCAAAAGTATTAAACCCTAAACGAAGAAGAAAAAGTGTTATGCCGATTTGTAGTGTTTGCGAAAACAAAACTCCAGGTCTTCTTATCGAAAACAGAGTGGTTTTATACCCTATTTATAAAAAAATTAAGGCGACGCGTCGCTCGAACGAAACATTGATATTGCTCGAACGGAGAAGGATGTCGCTCGAACGACAGCTTCGCACAAGATTATATGTTACTCGAATGAGATTAAATAAAAATTAATTTTTTATTTTCCCAGAAAATATTCCGCCTCAAAACTTTAAAAAACATTTGACGAAAATATCCGCTCCAACACTTAGAAAATATTTTGTAAAAAAATATCCCAACACTCTAAGTGATCCGTTAAGGTACTTAAACACAACCTTACCAAAATTAATCTCGCGGAGGCTTGAATGTTGAAGAACTTTGATATTCAGATCCGTCTTGACGCTTGAATGATCTTGAATAATTCTTTGACGGTTATAGCGGTATACGACATACTAAATTGTGAACGAACAATAAAAATAATGTCCTTACAATATATATATATATATATATATATATATATATATATATATATATATATATGTTATTTTGCAAGTTTTAACATGATGAACGTATTTATGTATGCATGTATATATGATCTTATTATATAAATGTGGCTATATATTTATTGTTTCTTTGTTGGTATGAACTTATTTATTTGATGTTCATTTGCTAATATAATTTTGTTAATTTCTTATGTAGGTCATATAAATGGGAAGAAGTAAAAATCCACCTACCGCATCTGAGCAGAAGTGGAGGATGGAGGCGACGCAGGAAGTTTGACCACCCGTACCATCCTCGTCTAGTAGTAGTGCCAGTAGTTCGAGCAAATGATATTCTCCTACGCGGTCATTGGATAAAGTAGTCGACCAAGTCATTGTTGGTTTACTAACAGTTGGTGAGGGTGGTACACCTTAGTCAATTGAGTAAGTTATTGAGCAGGTTATTGGTGATTTACTAGGGGTTAGTGAAGGGGTGAAGAAAGAGATAAAGAAAGATATGAAGAAGGAGAGGGTGAAGGAGAAAAAGGAGAGGTAGAAGGAGAGAAATAAGTAGAGGGCCCTACAGATGATACAGATGACTCTTCTTCATTAAAATATGAAATCCATTCCTCCACATCTAAAGTGACCGAGAAGAAATAATGTAAGAAAATAAGCCACTCGGATTCACAACTGCTTGAGGGGTGCATGCCAAATAACCCTTGAATTGCTCAAAAAATTTCATAACCATATAAGTTATTCGATATAGAACCATGATGAGTAGAGGGGCATAATGAAGTGCGTGTATCACTACAAAAAATTTACTGAGTGGGACATAATGAACGAAAATGAGTGGGTTATCGAGTTGGTGAAGAACTCAAGTATTTGGGGTATTATTAAACACTCCTATCGGTACATAGACTACGTATTGATGTTGGAATTCATCGAACGGTGGAAATCGGTGATGAATTCATTTCATTTATTATTCGGTGAGATTATCATCACCCTTAACGATGTGTACCATCTCCTCCAAATCTCGATATTTGATAAACTGGTGTACGGTACTGTCATTAGGAAAGCTGAGGAGAAGGAGACCCAAATCTGATGGCTCACAAAATATCTGCATTGTATTGAGGAAGAGGCTTTGGAGAATTGCAAGTATGTATATGCCATACGTTTTGACTGGATAATGAATTTGTGTAAGGGGATGGTTAAGAAGATGGGGGAGGATGTCACAAAGAAATAAATTAAGAAGGTTGCGAAGGGGTACTTGCTTTTCATGCTCAGTTGTTTATTATTCCCAAAAAAATTAGGGAACCGAGATGTACTACACACAACCTTTACAAAAGGTCGGGAAATGAAAAGAATATTCTTGGGGGATGGTCATATTGGTGCATTTATATCGGTAGATGGGGATTATGTCGCGGGTAGACATTCGGCTGATGGTTGAATACATTTCCCTTCTTATGGAACATATTTTAAATTTAACACGTGCTATTAATTTTGTTTTGTACTATATGAATTTCCTAATTAATATGTCAATTTAATTTCAAACGTGGATATACGACCACTTCAATTTGGCCAGTAGTGTTAGAAATCTCGAGTTTCAGCATAACGAGCCACGTCCATGCAAATGGAGGGCACAAACGGTGTCAAGGGATGCCCTTGCATAAATACTGGAGCTAAGGGAAACCTTAAATAATTTAATAGCTTCAGATATAAGTATTATTTGTTTTAAACACAATATTTGTTCTCTTTTTTATGTACTAACATTTAGAATTACTTTTAGGTTGTATGGGATTCCTACTCTAAAAACATTGAGGCCTACCCATTTCAGGTGGTCTCGTGGTACAACGGCCTCCTCATTTGCTGTGATGTCGACGAACCCTATTATCTAGAGAGGGTCCTACGCCAGGATGGACATGTTCAAACAATCCCTAGAGTGCCAATGCGCCCTATATCATAGGAGAGGGGGAAGACTCAGGCCTGCTTCAAAGTAAAGCTTGATATCATGTTCTTTTCAATGCTAGATGCTCGATTACGACGAGGAACAAGCCTTGGGAATGTGTGGATGGGTATATGTCTTGGTACCTAGAAAGTTCGCATCCATACATTCAAAATCTCGAGTATAGACTATGCAAGCCGAAGTTAAAGCATTAAGATAAAATGGTAAATGTTTCAAAATTTAACCTTAAATTATTTTCTTTTCTTCAAGTATTGTCTAACACATTTGTTGGTAATATGTATATAGGCCCAGGGGATAAACGTAGCCATTATCCTGCTCCGGGAGGCTATTGAAGCCGATTTGGACCAAGAGGTTTTGGATGTCCTTAAATTATCACGTGCAGTGCTTGCCGCCTTGCTTGAGGCTAAGGGAATGCATGCTCATAAAGAAAAGAGAAAGACACCGCTGCATAAAAAAACTTGAACCAAGGCACATTAGAATACCGTGCCCAAGTAAAGCCCCTAAGCAAAAACCCCCCCGAAGAAGGGTTTAAGGAGAAAGTAGACAAAATTTGTTGGAAAAATTTCATTGTAACTGTGTTTTAAAACAATTTTGAATTATGACATGTTGAAACAATTTTGAATTATGACATATAAGAACAATATTTTATTATCTATTTGAATGTAAATAATATTGTGTTTGAATGTAATTATAGTTTGTAATTATTCTTGTATGAACAATTTTAATTGTACTTTATGGTGATATCCTCATTAATTATAAAATACTTGGTTCATTATAAATTACACTGTAAATTACGGCTACAAGTCATTGTGAGTCTGTAAAATATGGTCTCAAGTGACCGTCATATGTGGGTTAGAAAATACTCCAAGTTACTACATAAATTGTACTGTGACATCAAACCATGGTAGATTAAGTTACAGCTATAAGTCATCGTGAGTCTGTAAACCACGGTCTCAAGTGACCATCATATGAGGGTTAGAAAATACTCTAAATTACTGCATAAATTGAATGGTAAGATTAAACCGTGGCAGATTAAGTTATGACTATGAATAACCGTAAGTATATACAACACGATCTATAGTGACTGTCATATGTGGGTTAGATAATACTCCAAGTGACGGTATAAATTAGACGGTGACATCAAACCGTGGTATATTAAGTTAGGGCTACAAGTCACCATGAGATGTAAACCACAGTCTCAAGTGACCGTCATATGTGGGTTAGAAAATACTCCAAGTTACTGGATAAATTGGACAGTGACATTAAACCATGGTAGATTAAGTTACTGATACAAGTCACCGTGAGTCTGTAAACCATGGTCTCAAGTGACCATCATATGTGGGTTAGAAAATATTCCAAGTTATTGCATAAATTGGATGGTGACATCAAACCGTAGTAGATTAAGTTACGGCTACAAGTCACCGTGAGTCTGTAAACCACGGTCTAAAGTGACAGTCATATGTGGGTTAGGAAATACTCCAAGTTACTACATAAATTGGACGGTGACATCAAATCATAGTAGATTAAGTTACCACTACAAGTCACCGTGAGTTTGTAAAACATGGTCTCAAGTGACCATCATATGTGGGTTAGAAGATACTCCAAGTTACTGCATAAATTAGCTGGTGATATTAAACCGTGGATACTTATCCTACGTTATGGTGTTATCATATGTGTTACCGTCACAATGTGGTGTCACCGTTGTAGATATAATTACGATGTCACCTGATCGTATGTTACTTTTAAGATTTAAAAATCTTACTTCATCCAAAACCTTGCTTTATCACATAAAACCAATAATTGCTATATAATTGCATATAACCAAATTGGAAACCAATATAAATATAACCAATATTTGAAATATTAGTTACAATCATCCGTAAGACTTTCACCATTAACCAAGTTACATATAACCAATAATTGCATAATAAGTTTTAATATTTACAATCATCCGTAAGACTTTAACCAATAGCCAATTTACATATAACCAATATTTGCACAAAAAGTTTGAAATACCTACAATCATCCGCAAGACTTTCACTACTAACCAATTTACATATAACAAATATTTTCACGCAAAGGTACAAAAAGTTACAATCATCCGTAAGACTTTCACCAATTTAAGCCATCGTCCGGTCCTTATCTTTATTCGACAATATCAAGCATGATTAATCTTTCATTTAGTGTCTTTGGAACATATATTCTGAAACATTTGTAAGAAATACTTGAACAACGTAGTGAGGTGACCCCGAAAATGCGGGTCAGTGCGCAAAGACTTTATGTGCGGAAGTAAACTATTGTTGAGTAAACACCTTAAACCTACGAGTTTATATGAGTGATGCCAAGGAGGACCAAATTAAACTTTTACTTAATTTGATTAACTTTTATGAAAATAGTTTTAATTTTCAAAGTTAATTAAAGTCCAAAACAGATTCAATTTTTAGGCGAGTTTCTAATTATTAAATCCTACCTTTTCGTGTGAGGTGAAATGCAAGAAATGTACAACACACGGTATTTATTTAACGTCGCAAAAACCCTTCCCCGGGAAAAACGACGGACTCCTCTAGGAGTCACCTAAACTACTTCCACTAAAACAATAAAAGAATAGGTACGAGTTACAAACAACAAACGTAACAATTAAAGAAGAATGATCTAGCTATTATCCCACACGACCAAGTCTCTAACCAGGTTGCTTATTCAGTTCTCTCTTTAACTTGTCCTCACTTGTTTTTGCGTTCTTCACTTCCACGCCTCCCCTCTAACTTCTTTAAGCGCAGGTTGGCTCAGTGCCTATTATTTACTTTCTAGTGAAGTGTGTGTGATGCAACAGAATATATAACACCTATATCTTTGCAAGTCTTGTGTTATTCAAATCAAATCAGTTTGACTTTGAATACACCTTTGAAAAACTTCTTTTCTCTTTCTTTAAATCTCGAACACTAGACTTGTTCAGATATTACACAAACAAAGTGACTACGTGAATACAACGTGAGTTATATGTGAGTGATATGAGATGCAAACAATTTCAGAAAATCACCAACACAATCAAGTAATCAAGTTCCCACAGATATATTCTAGACTGAACAGAAATAAAACATATCAAGCATACAGTCAGAAATAATACAAACTGTTTATAACTATTTCAGATTAAAATGATTTAATTCAGTTTAGTTTAAGTTCCAATCAGTCTGAACAGTTCAGGTTCTTGATTAGGTCCAGTATGTTCTTGTTCTCAGTCCAAGTCCTTGGTCAAGTATACAGGTACAAATATGTTTAGTCCAAGGTCATATTTCCAGTATCAGGTAGTTAGGTTCCGATTCACAACTTATATTAGGTTTAAATCTCTAAACCTAGAATTAGTTCCTCTTTCGTGTAAATCAGATTTTCAGAAAGAATCAATTTAAAACAAAGTGTTTTAAATGAAGTAAGATCAATACTGGTTCTAGTGTGTGTAGTGTTTATAAAATATATCAGCACAATATTTACACAAACACTTTAGATCTAGCACATAACAGATCAGAAACTACAAGAAAACAAGAACAATAATAGAGATACTCACAAAACGATTTTTCAGAATGAAAAATCAATTGATTTGGAAATGCAGAAATTCTGAGATCTAAAAACCTTCCATTCTTGAATCCACAAAACGTCTTGAAGACTCAGCAATGTTTTGTAAGGAATACACAAAAGATTTCACTGAAAATACTGGTGTTTAGTCTCTCTCTCTCAGAATTAATTTTGGCAGAATTTATGCTCAAAAACGAATTTTCTCGGGTTGAAAAAATGAAGGCACAAAGTCTCTATTTATAGAGTGCACAAGTGTGTGCTGATAGGTGTAAAATAGAGTCACACGGATTACTAAAAAATTACACAGAACCGTTGATGAACAATAGATCTAAGGGTTCACAAAGAAACACAAAATGGTGTGTTAAAATTGTGACACGTGTTGTGTAAGTTGTAACAAACTAACAGACTAATAAACAAAACGTTTATTAAAACACAGTCGTTTCGTAAGAGATAAAGCCAGCTGTAAAAACTTACTGCGTACCAAAGACGCTACAAAAAAATATTACCGTTACACCAAAAATAAAACTGCGTCGTTTTAAATGAAAATCCAAAAACCATTTTCGGTTTTGCATAATACCGTGGGCGAACAAACCGGACTGAGATCTAGCTGTTAAGCAATTAAATTTGTCACCTTTGAAAATAAACCCAACGAGACACACGACGTCGTTTTATAAAACAAGAAATCAGTTTTGATTTTTAAAACAAATTAAATGCGACGTCGTTTTTGGAAAAAGACGAAAATCATTTTTGGTTTTAGAAAAACCGGATATGGTATACATAAAAACCGTGGGCGGTTTTTGATGACACACGGGACGGTCAGCTTCGGACTGACACACGCCAACAGCTTTTAAAAAAAACGCTACAGGGCCAACTGATATAAGGCATGGGTCAAGTCATATTGCAACAGCTTTTGGCAAAGCAAAAAGCAACAAATATCTCATGTATGAGATGGGCTAATCTCGGCCAGCTCATAAAACAAGGGGTCAAGTCTGCAGGGCATGGGTAAATCTAAGGGTACAAGCCATGTATGCTACCATACACGCATACATATATACAAAGTTCATATCATATATATATTATATAGAATGCAAATGCACAGTTAACATGTATAAACAATATGTGCGTCAAAACGTAAGCATACATGATATAACATATATATATATATACACATGGGTACACACGCATACAAATATATATATATAAACTGTAAATATATATAACACGCACATGCATATTTTAAATCAAAAAAAATATTTTTAACTTCAAATATTTTATTCCGAAAATTTTATTAAAATAAATGTTTTGTGTCAAAATTTTATTTTCACAAAAATATTCATTTTTATAAAAGCTTCAAATTAAAATATTGAACTAAAAAAAAAACTTTATTATGACGAAACAAAATATTATCACAAGGTATGATAAAAATGCAAAATGCAACATGGTGTCGTGTCCTACGTGACAAAAAAAATCCTATGAGCCATAAGATTACCTTTTTCTGAGATGGCGGACGGAATGGAGTGCACATTTGATGTAGATGGACAAAGAGAGCTTGAAGTCGATATGGGGACACACAATCCTAATATTACAAAAATATTTTGTCAAAATTTCAAGTCCAACTAGATGAAGTCCTATATAGCTAAAGCACGAAAAGCAACTCCTAGGTGTGCTCTATATAGGGCCTTCAAACTCCCCCATTGGACTAATTTTGACAAAACCCTTGAGTACATCAAATGATATACTAAGGAAAATAAATCCTAATATGTCCTATACAAAAGAGTATCTAACTACCCACCCATCCTAGAAAAGAAAAAAAACAGAACTCGATCGGATGCACGGTTAAGAAAAACCTGCAAAACATAAATACACAATCTGCCAAGAAATCAAGTTAGTAGCATTTGCTCTACCAAAATATTAATATGACAGAATTAAATGTGCAGAAATTATAAGACAGGTAATGTATGAAAAACAACAACAAAGGACCAAAACATGTACTCAATTCTCCCCCATTTTGTCTAAATTAGACAATGAAAAGGAAAAAAAATAAGCGTTAATAATCTGCAAAATAAGCGTCTCCTACATTACACATGGCTTTAAGAGATACCGGTTATTAGTAGATACCTTTATCCTAAAACCTCGGAGATCTAGTATACAGAAAGCAGATTAAACACAACTAATTGTCAAGTACAGTCATTCCAATCATATGTCGCAATTTCTCAAACCGGGATTTATCTAACGGTTTAGTAAACAGATCAGCTAGTTGATTTTCAGTAGGAATATGTTCGATTACAAGTTCTTTTGCTTCAACCAACTCTCTAATAAAATGATGTCTTATGTTAATGTGCTTAGTCCTACTATGCTGGACAGGATTTTTGGCAATACAAATGGCACTTTCATTATCACAATAAAGGTGTACTTTGGACTGAATAATACCATAATTTGATAGCATTTGTTTAATCCAAATAAGTTGAGCACAACATGCACCAGCAGCAACATATTCAAATTCAGCAGTTGATAAAGTTACACTAGTTTGCTTTTTACTAGACCATCCAACGAGATTCTGTCCTAAATAATAGCAACCACCAGAGGTGGAACGACAATCATCCATGCTCCCACCCCAATCTGCATCCGAGTATCCAATAATCTCACAAGAAGAGTCATTGGTATACCAAAGTCCAAACTCAATTGTGCCTTTAACATATTTTAAAATATTTTTAGCACAAGTGAGGTGAGACTCTTTCGGACTAGATTGAAATCGCGCACAGATACAAACAGCGTACTGAATATCAGGTCTAGAAGCAGTTAAGTATAATAAACTACCAATTATGCTACGGTATAATGTGGGATCTACATCTGGGCCACTATCGGATTTGGATAATTTAGTTTTTAGAGCCATAGGTGTAGAAGAAATTTTAGCATTTTCAAGTCCAAATTTAACAAGTAAATCCTTAGCATATTTGGATTGTGAAATAAAGAGGCCATCACTTTGCTGTCTTATTTGAAGTCCTAGAAAATACTGTAGCTCCCCCATAAGTGACATCTTAAATTCACTACTCATGTCTTTTGAAAACTGTTTAACTTCATTTGGTGAGGTAGACCCAAAAATGATGTCATCTACATAAATTTGAGCAATCAAAATGTCATTTTTATTAGATTTCTTAACAAAAAGAGTTTGGTCAACACCTCCTCTAACAAACCCATGTGAGGATAGAAAAGCAGTCAAACGTTCATACCAAGCACGAGGGGCCTGTTTTAAACCATATAAAGCTTTCTTAAGTCTATAAACATGATTAGGGAGTTTGGGATCTTGAAAACCTTTGGGCTGCTCAACGTATACTTCTTCGGAAAGAATACCATTAAGAAAAGCAGATTTTACGTCCATTTGAAAAAGTTTAAATTGCAAGTGACAAGCAACAGCTAGAAGCAATCTCACTGATTCAAGACGGGTAACCGGGGCAAACGTCTCGTCACAGTCAATTCCTTCTATTTGAGAATAACCCTGTGCTACAAGTCTAGCCTTATTTCGAATGATTATCCCTTTTTCATCGGTCTTGTTTTTGAAAATCCATTTAGTACCGATTACTTTGATATCCTTGGGCCTTGGAACTAAATACCATACGTCATGATCCGTGAATTGAGCTAGCTCCTCTTGCATCGCATCAATCCAATATGAATCATTAAGTGCCTCATTTACTGATTTTGGTTCCACGAGGGATACAAAAGCAGCCATATGAGCTACTTGACGTAATTGATTTCTAGTTCTTACGGGCGCACGAATATCACCAACAACTTCGGCGGAGGGATGATCTTTCGAAACCCAGTTAGGCACGGCAAGGGTTTGTGCTGGTAAAGATTCATCTTCTGTCAAAACTGAATCATTTAAAATATTTATATCCAAATCAGTTTCTACAGGTGGATCTTTACTAACAGGTTCAATAGTGCTATCAATTACAACAACATTAATAGACTCTACAATGGATTTGGTTCTTAAATTGAAAACTCTTAAAGCTCTACTATTCTGAGAATAGCCAAGAAAAATGGATTTATCACCTTTGGCTTCAAATTTTGAAAGATTATCACGATCATTGCAAACATAACAAAAGGAGCCAAAAGTACGAAAATATTTAAGATTTGGTTTTTTGTTGAACCAAAATTCGTAAGGGGTCATTTTGGTATTCTTCCTAAGATATACACGATTGATAATATGAACAGCAGTAAGACAAGCTTCTTCCCAAAAGTATAGAGGTAAATTTTTAGCATGGATAAGGACTCTAGCCATTTCTTGTACAACTCTGTTTTTCCTTTCAACAACTCCATTTTGTTGAGGAGTTTTTGGAGCACTAAACTCATGAGAATAACCATTAGCCTCACAATACTCAATGATACCAGTTTCTTTAAACTCACCACCTCTATCACTTCGAATTCGAGTTACCTGGGTGTCTTTCTCATTTTCTATCCGAGTCAGAATTTTCAAGAAATTGTTAAATGTTTCTGACTTAGCTTTCATGAAAGCAACCCAAGTAAATCGAGAAAAATCATCCACAATAACTAGGATATAAGAATTTCCATTCAAACTAACAGTCCTAGTTGGACCCATTAAATCCATGTGTAGAAGTTCAAGAGGTGCCGTGGTGTTGATGTCTTTAACCTTTTTGTGAGGAGATTTGGTGATCTTACCCACTTGACATGGACCACAAACAGCAGAGGGGCATTTCTTTATTTTAGGTAGACCTCTAACAATGTCTTGTGATGATAACCGATTTAAGGTATCAAAACTGATGTGCCCCAACCTATTGTGCCATAGGTCAGTATCATCTAAAAGAGTAACATTACAAGACAAGGAGCCAGAAGCTTTGTAATAGTTGTCTGTGGTACGATTGCCTTTTATGTAATTCTCTCCCATATTAGTCAAAACATCACAGGAGGTTTTGGAAAATTTAACTTGGCAACCATTATCACAAAATTGACTGATAGAAAGTAAATTAGCTCTCATTCCTTGAACTAATAACACATCATTAACATTGGGTAAACCTTCTTCATTAAGAGTACCTTTGCCAATGACTTGGGAGGTCTTACCATCTCCAAAGGTCACGTTGCCACCTTTATAATGAACAACATCCTTTAGTTTGGTAACATCACCCGTCATATGACGCGAGCATCCGCTGTCTAAGTACCAGCCAGCACTATGCATCTCACAGCGTAGGGCTGTTAAGACTACAAAAGATTTTAAATTTGAATGTTTTAGCTGGGGTCTTAGATCATCAGATCTGATCCAAATAGGCACCAATTTAAATTTGTTTTGTGCAATAATTTTGGATCTGAGAAAGGATTTACCAAATGGTCTAGATTTGTGATTAGTCCAAGTTCGAGGCTTACTAAAATAGTGAAATGATCCACTGCGATTTGAGGTTTTACAACCTAATCTCCCACTTTTAGGGTTAAAGTAAAAATTATCATTTTTCTTTTGAAACCATTGGCACTCAAAGTTTTGGTGTCCAAAAACATCACAAATAGTGCAGAATTTATTAGTTGTAGGAATGCCAGAATTACAATGTTTTCTAACAAAGCAAGTTTCAAAGTTCTCACAAGAATTGAAGTTAACATGTCTAGAAGGTCTCTTAGCAGGGGGACAGTATCTAGAAGAAGATGTTTCAACAAAATTTTCAATGAAGTAATCAATGTCGCTTTCAAAATCATTTTCGATTAAAACTTGTTTTCCTTTGGCCTTTTCATTTGACTTGCTTTCCAACAGAAGAGCCATTTCTTCCTTGGCTTTAACAAAGAGGACTGGTTTGGAAAAATCATTTATTTTCGTAATAGGACCATCATAACCAAACCCTCTTGTATCACCATGATAACGTTGGACAGCAATCAACTCTTCAAGGTCAAAGAATTTTATGTCACGACTACGACACATTTTAAAGGCAGTTTCACAAACTTCTTTAGACTTCTCAACTTGCAAAAGTGCAGCATTATATTTGTCTTCTAAAGAAGTCAGATTTTCATTTAGAGTCGTAATCTGAATTTTAAATTCAAGTGACTGTTTTTCAAAATCAATTTTGACATTGCACAATTCCACGGAATTTTGTTGAGTTATCTTATACTGATTCTCTAGGGATTCACTAAGCAATTTAACCAGATTAGATAATTCTTGCCTATTTTGCAATGTTCTCACATACAGTTCAGCATAATCATCATAAGCAACCCTATTATCATGCTCATTAGTGTTTGTGTGTGAATTGTTGCTAACATCAAATTCAGCATCATTAAAGGCACGTTTAGCATCAAACGGAGCAGTTATTTCTAGCATAGATGGTTGACTAGCTAGTAAAGACTTAGCAGCAGCAATTAAATCAAACACTTCATCAGAATCAGAATTATCTTCAGAATCAGACATTCCAGCAAGATATACATCTCCACAACAGTCATAAACTTCTCCTAAAAACGCAAGGTAATTTGATTCAGTTTCAGCTTGGTCTTCTTCTGATTCAGAATCAGAGGAATCATCCCAAGTTTTTGTAATGTTTGCCTTGAGCTTTTTAGGATACTTTGACTGTGGTTTGGATCTACATTCAGCCATAAAATGTCCAAGTTTACCGCAATTGTGACAAGCCATTTTCGATTTATCAATCTTACTAGTAGAACTATCATGATCAGCCTTTACTTTAGAATTTCTATTATGGGGTCGATTGGCCTGACGAGATTGATTATTCTCTTGCATACGTCTTTTAGCAATAGAGTTTCTATGCTTCAAGAGTTTCTTAAATTGAGAAGACATAAGTGCAAGTTGATTGTCAATCTTATCAATGTCATCCGACTCAACATCAGATTCATTATCAGACTCAGATAGTTGCCTAACTACCTCATGTTTGTATTTATTAGGACAGGCAGTTTTAAATGCAACTTTAGAAGAACTGGTCAGATCATTCTTAGCATAAGAGGTAAGAGTCTTTCTAAAAGCTGTTTCAAGTTCCATAGTTCTCAATTTAGAACTAAGCAATTCAGGCGTAAGAGAAGGATCATCCATTTCTTCAATGATATAACGTTTATGATCAAATCTAGGGGCAAGGGATCTCAAAATCTTAGCACATACTTCTTGATCAGTATACTCAACATCATTAGCATGCAACAGGGTAATAATATCAGTCAAACGCATATAGAAATCGTCGAATGGTTCGTTATCTTTCATAACAAGCATATTGTACTGTTGGATAAGCATTTGAGTTTTACATCTTTTTACCCTAGCATCGCCTTCATGTGCTATTACTAATGTATCCCATGCGTCCTTACTGGTAGTGCAGTGACAAATACGTTTCAGTTCATTTTCACTTACACTCATGAAAATGGCATTCTTACCCTTATTATTGAAATTGCTTATCTTTTTCTGATCAATATTCAATTCAGTGGTTTTAAGTTTTCTAAAGATAGTGCTGCCTTCTGCTATAGGAGTGGTGGGGTGTTTATAACCATTTTCAATTAAATCCCACACGTCATCTCCTAGTGTGCCTTGAATAAATGCTACCATCCTAATTTTCCAATACGAAAAATTTGAGCCATCAAAAATAGGAGGTCTGCTAAAATTGCCAAGCCTAAGAAGTTGACTTGAATCATCCATTAAAACAAGGTGAAAAGTGTTTAACAAAAGTTTTGAAAATGATCTTTAAAAGTCTAGCTCTGATACCACTTGAGGTGACCCCGAAAATGCGGGTCAGTGCGCAAAGACTTTATGTGCGGAAGTAAACTATTGTTGAGTAAACACCTTAAACCTACGAGTTTATATGAGTGATGCCAAGGAGGACCAAATTAAACTTTTACTTAATTTGATTAACTTTTATGAAAATAGTTTTAATTTTCAAAGTTAATTAAAGTCCAAAACAGATTCAATTTTTAGGCGAGTTTCTAATTATTAAATCCTACCTTTTCGTGTGAGGTGAAATGCAAGAAATGTACAACACACGGTATTTATTTAACGTCGCAAAAACCCTTCCCCGGGAAAAACGACGGACTCCTCTAGGAGTCACCTAAACTACTTCCACTAAAACAATAAAAGAATAGGTACGAGTTACAAACAACAAACGTAACAATTAAAGAAGAATGATCTAGCTATTATCCCACACGACCAAGTCTCTAACCAGGTTGCTTATTCAGTTCTCTCTTTAACTTGTCCTCACTTGTTTTTGCGTTCTTCACTTCCACGCCTCCCCTCTAACTTCTTTAAGCGCAGGTTGGCTCAGTGCCTATTATTTACTTTCTAGTGAAGTGTGTGTGATGCAACAGAATATATAACACCTATATCTTTGCAAGTCTTGTGTTATTCAAATCAAATCAGTTTGACTTTGAATACACCTTTGAAAAACTTCTTTTCTCTTTCTTTAAATCTCGAACACTAGACTTGTTCAGATATTACACAAACAAAGTGACTACGTGAATACAACGTGAGTTATATGTGAGTGATATGAGATGCAAACAATTTCAGAAAATCACCAACACAATCAAGTAATCAAGTTCCCACAGATATATTCTAGACTGAACAGAAATAAAACATATCAAGCATACAGTCAGAAATAATACAAACTGTTTATAACTATTTCAGATTAAAATGATTTAATTCAGTTTAGTTTAAGTTCCAATCAGTCTGAACAGTTCAGGTTCTTGATTAGGTCCAGTATGTTCTTGTTCTCAGTCCAAGTCCTTGGTCAAGTATACAGGTACAAATATGTTTAGTCCAAGGTCATATTTCCAGTATCAGGTAGTTAGGTTCCGATTCACAACTTATATTAGGTTTAAATCTCTAAACCTAGAATTAGTTCCTCTTTCGTGTAAATCAGATTTTCAGAAAGAATCAATTTAAAACAAAGTGTTTTAAATGAAGTAAGATCAATACTGGTTCTAGTGTGTGTAGTGTTTATAAAATATATCAGCACAATATTTACACAAACACTTTAGATCTAGCACATAACAGATCAGAAACTACAAGAAAACAAGAACAATAATAGAGATACTCACAAAACGATTTTTCAGAATGAAAAATCAATTGATTTGGAAATGCAGAAATTCTGAGATCTAAAAACCTTCCATTCTTGAATCCACAAAACGTCTTGAAGACTCAGCAATGTTTTGTAAGGAATACACAAAAGATTTCACTGAAAATACTGGTGTTTAGTCTCTCTCTCTCAGAATTAATTTTGGCAGAATTTATGCTCAAAAACGAATTTTCTCGGGTTGAAAAAATGAAGGCACAAAGTCTCTATTTATAGAGTGCACAAGTGTGTGCTGATAGGTGTAAAATAGAGTCACACGGATTACTAAAAAATTACACAGAACCGTTGATGAACAATAGATCTAAGGGTTCACAAAGAAACACAAAATGGTGTGTTAAAATTGTGACACGTGTTGTGTAAGTTGTAACAAACTAACAGACTAATAAACAAAACGTTTATTAAAACACAGTCGTTTCGTAAGAGATAAAGCCAGCTGTAAAAACTTACTGCGTACCAAAGACGCTACAAAAAAAATATTACCGTTACACCAAAAATAAAACTGCGTCGTTTTAAATGAAAATCCAAAAACCATTTTCGGTTTTGCATAATACCGTGGGCGAACAAACCGGACTGAGATCCAGCTGTTA
Source organism: Sambucus nigra (assembly GCA_949130495.1). Classification (NCBI taxonomy): domain Eukaryota; kingdom Viridiplantae; phylum Streptophyta; class Magnoliopsida; order Dipsacales; family Adoxaceae; genus Sambucus; species Sambucus nigra. Next base: position 594,983,107 of record OX422212.1, on the reverse strand, counting down.
AGCAATTAAATTTGTCACCTTTGAAAATAAACCCAACGAGACACACGACGTCGTTTTATAAAACAAGAAATCAGTTTTGATTTTTAAAACAAATTAAATGCGACGTCGTTTTTGGAAAAAGACGAAAATCATTTTTGGTTTTAGAAAAACCGGATATGGTATACATAAAAACCGTGGGCGGTTTTTGATGACACACGGGACGGTCAGCTTCGGACTGACACACGCCAACAGCTTTTAAAAAAAACGCTACAGGGCCAACTGATATAAGGCATGGGTCAAGTCATATTGCAACAGCTTTTGGCAAAGCAAAAAGCAACAAATATCTCATGTATGAGATGGGCTAATCTCGGCCAGCTCATAAAACAAGGGGTCAAGTCTGCAGGGCATGGGTAAATCTAAGGGTACAAGCCATGTATGATACCATACACGCATACATATATACAAAGTTCATATCATATATATATTATATAGAATGCAAATGCACAGTTAACATGTATAAACAATATGTGCGTCAAAACGTAAGCATACATGATATAACATATATATATATACACATGGGTACACACGCATACAAATATATATATATAAACTGTAAATATATATAACACGCACATGCATATTTTAAATCAAAAAAAATATTTTTAACTTCAAATATTTTATTCCGAAAATTTTATTAAAATAAATGTTTTGTGTCAAAATTTTATTTTCACAAAAATATTCATTTTTATAAAAGCTTCAAATTAAAATATTGAACTAAAAAAAACTTTATTATGACGAAACAAAATATTATCACAAGGTATGATAAAAATGCAAAATGCAACATGGTGTCGTGTCCTACGTGACAAAAAAAATCCTATGAGCCATAAGATTACCTTTTTCTGAGATGGCGGACGGAATGGAGTGCACATTTGATGTAGATGGACAAAGAGAGCTTGAAGTCGATATGGGGACACACAATCCTAATATTACAAAAATATTTTGTCAAAATTTCAAGTCCAACTAGATGAAATCCTATATAGCTAAAGCACGAAAAGCAACTCCTAGGTGTGCTCTATATAGGGCCTTCACGTAGGCCACTCTACAACATCTTGATGGGCCCTCGATCTCCATTTAAAAGAATTTGGTCGTATGGGATAAAATCTTTTGCATTTCAAATTCACCCAATGAATATTTGATACGTTGAGGATAAAGATGATGCGATTATCTTCCATCGTAGATTTTGGCCCAACATCGAATGGAATAAAAGTTAAGCATTGCAATTTAGATATCAACACAACCATTAACTTAAGTTCATTCACCGCAAGATAACCAAAGTCTAGCATTATAAACTAACGCTCACTTGTGCATGAGTGTCTATAATAGTCCAATCTTCTCTCATACTCATCAATATCGTAGGAGGTGATAATGGTATCTAAAAACGTCTTGTCCCTGCGTATCTTGAACAATAAAGTACTACGAATAGAATGAGAATGTTCTAGTCCTCCCCAAAACCCGCACCTTTGGAAATGGCTATATATCCACAGTTCCCATCCAATTTGACATAATATATAGCATCCAAAAATGATTGGAAGAACTCAGGATAGTGATTTATATACATCTTCTCCCAAGACCCTGTATCCAATTTTTAGCCCATCAACGGGGTCTTATTTATAAAGATTTTTTTAAGCTCCGCTTTGGATGGTACATCCTTCTCCCAAGCACAAAGGGTTCTTCTCGTAGATATATCAACAGACTTCTTCCTTTTAGGCAGCCTACCCTTTTAACGAATTTGTACCAGATCAATCAAGGGTGTGCTAGAGGGTTGAGCGGGTTCCATTAACTTGCTTAGCATCATATTTCTAACGGCTTCACCTATCGCAATCCACTGTTTTTTAAACAATATCATCTCAGGAGCTCACAATATTGAGGGATGTTCGGGACAATGGCAAGTTTCTTCCAATAATTATCTAGTTCCCACTGTGAAATTTCTTGGCCTATTTTCTCCCATTGGGGTAACTCGTGAACACATGGTTATCCATAGATGGTGCAATAATGTGGGAGCATAGTATATCCGTATATTGGGTGTTATTAACTGATACGCTCAACGACGATCTCATGCAATCGATCTCCACAACAACTAGGTCCAAGGCCTAGTGTGATGCTTATCAAGGATCTCGCGTAATAACACATCATTGTGGCCATTCTTGGTAATTTGTATAAATACCTTATTATACTGATCTTTGATGTTGTGTTTCAAACATGCACCTTCAAAAGCTTTTGAACATGGAATAAACATAATAAAATGGTGGCAAGTGGAAATGCGTTTGGCAAAGCGTTTAGGCAAGTTTGTTGTTTTTCAGAGATAACAACTTACGGCTAAGCTTCTGGCTTGTATAGTGATGGCAAATGTTGCAGTGCCCAGTTAAAATTCTCCTATTTCTTACTCTTCAAAAAATAAAATGCAATGCAAAATGATTTCCCGATGGAAGTGACTCTAATCATTTCAAATAATGGCATATTGTATCGATTGGTCTGATAGGTGAAATAGATCAACGGTACACTCAACAAGCATTTCACCAATAAGCAAGAGGTGGGATGTGCGAAAAATAAATTCTCCACCACATCAGTTTGCTCATTCTATCTATGCCAGTGGACGTAACTCTTCTCTGTGAGCAAATGAATTAATTTTTGCATGGAGGTGCATCCTGCATCTCAATGTTCTTTATTTTTCTTTTAGTGTTATAAATTGTTCGTATTGATGAACAATTATATTCCGATCTTTTTTTCAATGTCTGGAGTACTTCTTTTGGTCCCACCCCATTGCTGATCATCTCAGCAGCAATGTTCTACTCTTCTTGGGAGAGTCGACTAGAATAAGGGTGTCCAAAAAGTGTTATAGACACCTCGTGGTTGTGTAGATCATAAATAACTTCCACCCCCAATGGCAATCATCTTGCGGAACGCCTTTCAATCGAAAGGGACAATCACACTTTCGCGTTCTAGAACAACGCTTCCTCTTCTTGTCCATCCCTTTGTCTTTTCAGTTTCCATGAAGCTCGCTTTTCTCATAACCAAGTATGACCCTTACCTTTTAGACTCAACTGGCCTTATCGGATTTTAGAATGATTGTGACCGCATGAAGCTTGCGACCAACTTATTGATACCAATCAATCATCTTATCGCGGTCATCAAAAAATCTGTACAGGATGAAGATTGTTAGTTAAAAGGACAGTTTAAATGAAAATTTCAAGGATAAATGATAATCATGTTGAGTACAATATAAATAAACTAAATATGCCTCCTCAGTGGTGAATTCGACTATTTGGTCTTTCGTAATCGGATTAACGTCTAATCATTCTTCTATTGTCGCATCCTAACAATATATACAATCAAATTATGTCATACATTAAAAATCTCAAATTGTTGAAATTTAATTGCGCGATCTGGTTTTTTACCGTAGATAATGTGAAATATGGAAACAAATCGAGCAAACATTTGGGTATGGTTGATGTCGTTGCTTGTTCATGCATATTCGGTTCACGCATACACTCGATACAATAATATTGTCTATATCTTGCCAAAATATATCATCAAGTACCGAGTCATCTAACTGAAATGATAATACAATAATCAGTAAAATAAAAATTGAGAATATAATAACAAAAATTAATAAAAAAACACACACAGAGAGTTTAATAATTAAAATTTAATTTCAATATGGAACCCACGGCTAATTAGAACCTCTAGAGGGATAAATACGATGTAAGGTGACCATGAACAGTAAAATCACGTCCACTTCCAATCGTGGAATCCTTAGCATGGTTATATGTAATCGCAGTGTATTAACCCACGGTCAAATGAAACTATGGTATAAGATGATATCATCACATATAATCGAAAGTTTCCATCACATACGGCTACGGGTGGCCGTAAGTGTAGTCAACACGAATTTTATTTTTGAATCTTTTCATCATTTTAAATGTTGTTTTACAGATTATATACTATGTAGAGGTATTTTAATACATCAAAATCATCAAGAGAGCATTGAATGTTATGGTTTTGGGAAGCTTCAACACCAACTTTCTTTCCTCAACCATTAAAGTGTAGCCCCTTTAACTGTGATTTCTATATACAAACAACACAACAAAAACCACAACAACATAATAAATACACCAAAATGGAGATTTGGGGAGAAATGCATAAGATGATTTGGGATAAGGTTAACCGTAGGTTTGAAGGTTTCAGTGGGAGATCAAGAGTTTTAATTTTTTGTTTATTGTGGTATTTTAGATTACGTGGCATTAGTTTGTGTGTAATTTTTTGTTTAGTTTACGGTATATTTAGACATTTTAAAGGAAATAAAAGGTATAATACTTTTGGGTGTGGTTAGTAAAGTTTGTGTTTGATTTTTATGTGGTATTTTGGAGAGATTTTTTGGGTGGAATTATCAAAATCCTTTATAATTTCCTATTCCCTCATTCGTTAAATTCAATGCCAACTTTTAATTTGGGAAATAAGACAGATGTTGGTCACTTGTGTTGAGGCCATATGGCGCTAAATTCAAGGATAATAAATAGGACTTGTTGGCTCGGTAAAAGAAAGAAATGAAGTGGAAACTGAAAATTATAACCCTATATGTTTTTCTTTATTTGGTTTCTTTCCCCAAACATTCGACATTTACAGTTCTAATCCCATAATATATCCAAATTTCGAAAACAACCCCTAGTCTTTTAATTTTTGTTTTCTTTCCAATTTAAATAAAAGGATTGCAACTTTGAAAGAAAGGAGGATACGAAGGTTATTTTCAAGGATTATTTTTGAGGATTTTCAAGGGGGTTTCTTCATTTACACGTAAACAAATTTTGAGACACATTTTCGAGGCAAGTAAGTTTTTACTCTCCTCCTTTTATGTGCGTAGTTGGTAAACTCACCTAAATTAATTTTTATGCTAAAAATTAATTAGTAACCTTTTGGATTTTAGGTAATGATAAATTTCATGTCGATTTTGTAAATTTAAATAGTTATACATATCCTATATGATTTGTTGAGCATTATTCTTTTCTGGGAAATTTATTACAGGCCCAAAACACAAAAATTAATATTTGGGTTTTGGACCATTTGTGGAATTTAGCCATTGAGATTTGATATGGCGCAAACTTAAATTTAGACTTATCAAATTCTAAAGAGTACGCATGCGTATTAGGATTGTACCTTGTGCATTGCAAGTAGTAATTTTGCGACGGTTGTCCTTATAAGATGATATATGTCATGCGAAACTTATATATGTTATGTGAATGAATGTGGTGAAGTCATAAATGACTTGGGACACTTTAAATATATTTATGGATGTCTGTATGATATAATGTGCTCTTCTAAAATAATTATATGTCCCATTTATGCGAGTACACCATACGAGCCCTATTTGAGACCCTATTAATGTTGATAGTCATTTTACCACCTAAATGATAGAAGGAGTACAAAAAACTCTTATTGTTGTCTTGGTTGTTGAATAATGGTGTTTGATTATTTGGAGAAATTCAACCGTAGACGATTTAATCCTTATTTTTACCCTCGAATAATAAACCCTAATTAGTTTGTCTTAACAATTGCCCTATCTAAACGTAAGTGTATCCAGGGGAGGTTCCTTGTTTGGATTTAACGTCGGTGAGACGTCCTACACATCAGGTTTAGAGAAGGGTAGTTATGATGAATTAAAACCTTAATTAAACTAATATACCCTTACCTAAATGCTTTACTTTTCAAAAGGTTATATGCAATGATACTGATCCTTTATCTCCTTATGAAATGGACTAAAGCCTATAAATGATTCTAAATGATATGACTCGAGGGTAGGGTAGTTAGGGTTTGAGAAAATTTCTCAGAGTGAATCAAGATGTGTTAAAATGTCAATGTTAAATGAATATGTGAAATGGGAATGAATGGGTGGGCACAATCTTGGGACACCCCGATGTTGTGAATTGTGAATTTCTAGCCATGCAAATACCATGTGGCGTTAGGGCGTGAAACATGAAGAATAAATGGAAATTAATGGATGGGTACCATGGAGGGACACCCCGATATTATGATATGTGTATTCTCGACCATGCGAATACCAGCTGGAGTAGGGGCAAGAAATGTAAAGCTTATGATTTAATGTAATGTGTTATTTCGAGATTGCATAATGGGCGATCGAGGTTTATGTGAATGTTTGAATTTAGCGTACCGCATGTTCTTGAGATGGCTGAGAGGAAGGGACACATGCTGATTATGCGTTGTTTATTTAAGAGAATGAATTGTGATAATTTTATTTCATTGTAACAATTTAATTTGGCATACCACATGTTTATGAGATGGCTAAAAGGAAGGGGTGTATGTTGGTTACATGTTGCTTAAATAATTATAAGAGAAAGATTTATAATTGCATAATTTTATTTTTATTTTGGCTTATCCCGTCACATATACACTGCACCTACATGTCTTCTCTAGATTTTTTTTTTTTTTTTTTTTTTTTTTTTTTTTTTTTTTTCTAACTTTATAAGGTTTATTTGCAATAATTAGAAGACCTTGCCTCTTCTAAATGGCTTACATCCAAAGAACACAGAGAACTTTATATGGAAACATAAATGAGGATCTTTATAGATTAGATCCCTTACAGAGCCATATAATACCACCTACTGACAAAATAGAACTCCAATGACCACTATACATGTCTGATGGATGGGAGTCTCCATTTATCCACTACTAGAAGACCTTTGAGATGCTTTGGAAAGTCTCGAAGGACTATAGAGAAACAGTCCTTTTTCTCAGATGCTCCTAGCTTTGCAAGAAAATCAGCCACTTTATTCGCCTCTCTATATACATGAACAAGATTTATCTTCATCATATCCATTAAGTTCCTGATTTTATGAATAACCCAACTTATTTTCCAAGGAGGATTTCTTTGACAATTGATGATGTTCACAAGAGCCTCTGAATCACTTTCTACCAATAAATCATAACCAATAAAGTCTAAAAGGAATTCAAGGCCTTTTAGTAAAGCCAAAGCTTCAGCTTCCATATTAGACACCACACCAAAATGCGCATGAAACGCCCAAACCATATCTCCTGATTGATTCCTAAGCACTCCACCTCCTCCTCCCTGCCCAGGATTTCCTATAGCACTCCCATCCACATTTAACTTCAAAGAGCCATATATAGGAGGATTCCATTTTATAAACATTATATCTTTTTTACCATGCTCCATACGCATAACAGCCCTTCGAGAAATTTCATTTTTAATTAGAACCAAAATTGAAGCCACACTAGGAGAGCAATCATCATACCGACATTTGTTTCTATAACACCATAGGTACCAACATACAATTGATGGCACCACTTTGCTAACAATTTGGTCTATCTTAACCCCATGAATCCACCATTGAAAAAGCTGATTTCGCACACCTCCACCTCTTATTCTAGTAATCCCATATTCTCTATTAATTTGATCCCATATAGCAGAAGGAAAATCTCCAGCCTCAAATATATGATCAACATCTTCTTCTCTAGGCTTTTGACAACAACAACATTTTGAAGGCCCTCTAAAACCAATAGCTTTTATCTTATCATCAGTAGGAAGAAGATTATTCATCATCTTCCACATAAAAACAGACATTTTTATGGGAAGATGTTTATGCCAGATAAACTTCGAACTCAAACATGATGAACTAGACTGCCTACAAATGTTCCAAGCAGAGGTTATATTGAAGATACCTGTGCTAGATGGTTTCCAAATCAGGGAATCAGCAGACTTAGGCATAATTTCTTCAAAATTTAACACTTTATAAGTGATCTCATAGTTGAAGACCTGCTCTAATTTCTCTTTTTCCCATATTTTGCTTTGGTTCCAGTATTCTTTAATCTGCCCCGCTTCTACCGCATTTGATAATTTACATTCAGGAACACCCCAGTTATCCTTTGCTATATTAATATTTCCTTCTCCAATAATCCACATCATGTGCTCTTCAGCTTTGTCCCTCACATTGCACATACGATTCCAAGTCTGAGCTGACCCTCTCTTTGAAGCTGAGCATGGGTGCTGACCCCTACAATAAGCTGCCATCATGAATTTTGCCCAAATAGATTTTTGCTGTCTAAAATTCCACCATAATTTCATACTCAGAGCCGAATGAACATCATATAAGTTTCTGATTCCCAACCCACCCTCAGATATGGGTTTTGCTATTTTTTCCCAGCCACACCAGTGATGCCGAGACTCCCCAAAGCTGTTACTCCAAAAAAAATTTGCAATACTAGCAGTAATTTTATTGAGAATTGCTTTTGGAGGATTCAAAGCAGATAAATTGTACAGATACATGGAAGAGAGCACTGAGTTTATGAGAACAACCTTACCTCCAAGACTCAAACATTTAGACTTCCAACCTTGAATTCTATTCTTTATATTCTGCACCATCTCTATAAAATAAATACTCTTTTTCCTTCCACTGAAAATAGGACAGCCTAAGTACTTTATTGGATCTGACTTCAGTTGCATACCAGAAATTTCCTTGATTTTATTGATGGCTCTGAGATTAATATGCTTCGAAGCCATGACATTACTCTTTCTAGTATTGATAAGTTGACCCGAAACCTGCTCATAGAGTCTTAGCACTCTCATAATCTGCTTCACTTCCTTCACATTGCCTGAGCTAAAAATGATAATGTCATCTGCAAAAGACAAATGATTAAATCGAGGGCTACCAATTGGCATTTTATACCCCACATAATTTGAGTTAGTAAGCAAGAATTCAAGGTTTTTGGATAGGACATCTGCCATCATAATGAATAGACTTGGGGATAGAGGGTCCCCTTGCCTTAAACCTCTAGAAGATTTGAAAAATCCAGAAGTCTCTCCATTAATTATTATAGTGAACCATGCATTAGAAATAATCCTCCATATATAATCCAACCATATTTCGCAGAATCCCATTCTTCGCATAATCTTTATAAGAAACATCCAAGAGACCCTATCATATGCCTTAGCCATGTCCAATTTAAAGATGATATTCCCTCCAAAATTCTTATGATGAAGACGAGAGATACATTCTTGAGCCAACAATACATTTTCTGTAATGGACCTGCCTTTGATGAAGCCTGATTGAACTGGAGAAATTATTTGATTCAAGAATTTTGAAAGCCTGTCATTCAAAATCTTTGAGAAGATTTTATTTATAAAATTTTGCATGCTTATAGGTCTGAACTCATTAAACGATTGAGGGTTTAAAGTTTTTGGGATCAAAGCAATTTTGGTAGTTGTTGAAATTTTTGGAAGAATAGATCCTGCAAAGAAACTATGGACTGCCTTCAACACATCAGCTTTTATTATACCCCAAAAAAATTTAAAAAAATACCCAGGGAAGCCATCAACACCTGGACTGCTAGAAGAACTTAGACCTTTTATAGCTTGTTCCACCTCCTCCATATCTGGCCACACAATCAGAGCTTTGTTCATATCTTCTGTAATGGTTTTTGGAATATGCCTTAGCAGATCTTGTTCCCCTTCTGGATACACATTCTCATCTGATCGAAAAACTGCAGAAAAATGATCAATTGCTTCAGCTTTTATCTCCTCTTTTGAATGAATCCACGTACCATCATCCTTCTTTATCTTATCAATGGCTAAACGACGCTGCCTATTTTTAACACACTTATGAAAATAGGCAGTGTTCCTATCCCCATCTTGAACCCATCTCTCATTTGCTTTTTGCGACCAGAACTCATATTCTATTTTTAGGCAATGATTATGGGAAGCAGTTACCTGGGAAAGGACCTCTCTATTAAATTCAGAGGGATCATTTTCATAAGAAATTTCTGCTTGCAAGAGTAAGTCTTCAGCATGCCTAGCCGCCTGAAAAATGTCCCCATAATATGATCTACTCCACCTGCTAAGTTTACCTCTGATAGCTTTGAGTTTGAGGGATATAGCTACTATAGGATTAGAGCACTCCACTTCCTTCCAGGTTTCTTCCACAATTTTGATGCAGGCCTCTTTCTCAGTCCAAAACTTAAGGAATACAAAGGCTTTTGAAATCTGATGACTAATTAAGTTACCAGATAGCAATAGAGGATTATGATCAGACATACTGCGATTGAGATGATTAACTGTCCATTTAATTCCACAATCTAAGCACTGCTGATTCATTAAAATTCTATCAAGCCTACACCATATACTGCTCCCTCCACTTCTCTTGTTATGCCAAGTGAATTTCGACCCTTTATACCCCAAATCTTCTAGGCCATTACCTTCAATGCACTCAACGAATTCAAACATAGCACCAATATTAATATTATTACCTCCAGCCTTCTCATCCTGATTCGTTATAATGTTGAAGTCCCCACATATCATCCAAGCTGAGTCTATACATATATCTGACAAGTGCTCCCACAAAACTCTTCTTTCCAGTCTGATGCAGCTAGCATAAACAAAGCTACACTGAACAGACTGTGCTACACCATTAAGCTTAACTTTCATTGTTATACACTGCGACATATCAGAAATGAGTTCCCATTCCACCCCTTCCTTGAAAAAGCACCAGATTTTACTATTTAAATTAGATTTGCATGATGCAAAGCCTAATTTAATCATATAGCTTTGGATTTTCCCCAATTCCTGTTTTGGCTCTAAAATGACCATTACTTGCAGCCTATGGATTTTGTTAAGTCTACTTATTCTCCTCATTGCCCCTTTCTTAGAAATTCCCCTAACATTCCAGATCATAGCTTCAATCATATGGACTTATTAGATTTTTTTGAGTTTGAGTTGGACCTTAATATTCTAATATTTTTTAGTCCCTTCATAATTGGAGATTTCCTCTTCCTTACTACTGTTGTAAACCCATCCATTTGCTCTCTATCATCAGAAGAACAACCTTCCCCAAAATTGTTTTGAATGGCTTCTTCCTGATATGCTTGGACAAAATCCTCATCATTGCAGGACTTTTCCCTTACACCAACCATAGACTCAATACAATTATCCACATCAGCCTCTTCTAGATCTGAAACAGGCATACATACAGTATCACCTGTAGCACAAATTTCTCCTACTTCTGGAACATTTGTAAGGATCTCCTTTCTAGAATTTTTCACATTATATTGTTCTTCTACAGTATGCCTCAACTCCACTACCATATCCTGTTTTTTGAAAAAATTTGAAATCAAAGTTTGTCTTCTCTAGATTCGAAGACAAAGTTGAAGACATTTTGAAGATTGAAGAATCGTACCTCTCAACAACCTTAGAAGAAGTTATGGATGCATTTTGTAAAATGTTACTTATCTTTACATGGTTTTAGAATTTTTAAAAAGGTTGTTATTCAAAATGGTTTAAAAATATTTTTTAAGAAATTTTTTAAAAATTCATCGCCTCTTTAGAACGAGTCGGCTATCTCGTTCGAATGAGAATAACAAGATCATTAGAATGAGTCACATAAAAGATCGAACGAACTATTTTTTGTCATTCTCTAGAATCTCATTCAAAGTCTCATTTTATACCTGTTCGAACGTAAATAGGTGTGTCGTTCGAACGACCAGACAAGATTTTATTATCTAATCCAAATCTTTCATTTTTATCCTTTTATATCAAACCTTCTTATAATTAGGATGCACGAGATTAAACTTCTCAAGAAATCCTTTTACCATCTTGAAACACCTTTTTGAGTTCTGTTTGTGATAAAACACTTTTATGATCATTCCAAACCCCTTGGAATCATAAAGATAACTTTATAAAATTAAGAAGAAGTATTCTAGCTCAACAACCTTTGGGGACAAAAATCTATACTTCTGAATTTTAGAACCGAGGTTTCACTGTTGAAAAAAAAAGGATGATCGGTGGATACTGAGCAAAGATTACTTCCTATGGACGGTATGTATTAGGTCATTTTCTATAGAAGAAATTGAAGACTCTGTACGTTATACTTAGCCTGTTTAAGTTATTTGCAAGTCGATTGTATGTCAATTATTATGTAGTGGTGAATATAGGTTTTTCCCTATTAAGGTAATTTTCCTCACTTCTCCCTGTTGTTTTCATTATTAGTTTACTGCTTTACTATTGGACTACATCTCGTATGCAAACCTAATTTAATCAAAGATAAGATTTGGTAAGAAAATGGATTTGAGTGTGGCAAACTAATATACAAATAAACCCATTGAATCCCAGTATTCTCAAATTGGTAATAGAGCTGGTTGAACTAAATTATTGTGTGATCCTTTTTACAAAAACAATTTATATAAACTTTTTCTCTTAATAATTTTTGATCTTTATAAAATTTAAATTCAATGGAAAATTTTTATAATAGAATTCCTATATTTGATGGGTGAAATTATGCCTACTGGAAAGCTAGAATGAGGTCTACTTTAATACTATTGAAGAGTGTGTCAGGCTGTTTGTGAAAGATGGTGGACACCACCCACAGTGACTAATGACAATGTCGAAAGTCTAAAACTTGTTTCTGCATGGACAAAGGATGATATTAAATGGATCAATTTTAACTTGCACGGTCTGAGTAACATCTCTAGAGTCCTCACCCCTAACGAGTTCTTCCACATTATGACCTGGACCATGTCTGAAGAAGATTGGGATACCTCCAGCTCAGTCATTTGGGAACCAATACTGTAAAAGCTTTTAAGCTAAAAAATCTCACTACACAGTTTGAAACGATCACTATGCTTGAGTCTAAATTTTGTGATGAGCTTTATGTATGTTTGTGTGATATAGAAAACTCGAGTTTGAATTTATGTGAGAAAATCCTTGAGACGCGTGTAGTTAAGAAAATTTTGAGATCTCTTCCGACCCACTTTATTCCTAAGGTTATCGTGCTAAATTCATTAGGGAAACTAGATACTCTTAGGTTAGAAAAACTCATAGGAGTCCTTCAACCATATGAGATAGATATGATTCCTAAAACTATTAAACCTAAGGCAAAGTGAATTGCTTGAAAATTTAGTTTAAAAGGAAAGAGAAAGTATCGTCTGACTTCTAGTATGATTTTGACTTGGATGATTTAGCCCTTTTTGCAAAAAAAATTCAAAACGTTTCTCAAACTTAGAAAATAAAATAGTTCCAATTTACCCTGCTGATGCTGAGTCAGTTTCCACTTGCCGTCACATCTCTGTAGTTCTCATGGTTATGTACTGTAATTTGCCTTCATTCACCGACCTGCACCAAGGTGTATAGTTTTATCATTTTGAGACGATGAGGAGGCAGTTTGGCTATGATCAGGGGGTTCACACTTTTACTTATCATTCGAGCGCCTCCCACTCTGAGTTGTATCTTGAGGCTTTTGCCAAATTTACATTTGAGGGGTTGGTTCACACAGTTAGACATCTGGGAGGTCTATTTGTGCCTTCTCGAGAATACTTGCCTTCTTTCACTCATTCATGGTTCACTCTCTAGAAGAGGCAGGTCCTCCATTCATAATTGCGTGAAGGATGTCCGCCATGAGACTATTTTTACAAAGATTCCCAACAATGACAGGTACCTAGGTAAAAAGACCCAAAAGTCATTGTGGTACCAAAGCACTATCTCTAAGGCCTCTCTTAAGTAGGTCACCTCGATCTTGGTGAGGCCCTTTCTCGACGAGTCTATTTATTCCAAGCAACCTAAGCCCCAACCTGCCAAGCCTAAGTCAAAAGTCAAGGCAAAATCCCCTACTACATCTAAGAGAAAACATCCCGATGTGGATGTTTCCAACTTTATACCAGTTGCTACTCCTCCTCCTACCACTGCTGTTACTACTGATGCTTCCCCTGCTTACCCTTCCTCACCAATGAGGACTAGGGGAAGCAGGAAGAAGAAAAGAACTAGCATTTAGGTTACTACTCCCTCTGCTGCACCAGACCAGGGGTCTGACACTAATGACCTTAGAGTGGAGGAGATATATCGAACAATACGAGAGCAGGGCTATGAAGCCCTAGGATTATTTGTTCCAGAGCCTGTTGTTACTTCCATTCCTATTGGTGAAGGTACTAAGCCTACCTCCTCTTTACTTAGCCAAACTAACTTTCTAGGGGTTTCACTTACTGGTTCCCCTTCTCTATTATTTTAAAAAGAACTAGTCGATTATAAAAGCACTCCCCCTTATGATGATGATGGTTCTTCTTCAAATGAGATGAGTGTCTATGATCCTTACGATGACCAAAACCTTGATGCTTATTATTTGTTACTATTTTTGGGAGAATCTTCTAGCGAGGGCATCATGATAGATTACCCATCCACTAGCAGCCCCACTACTGGATATCTATCGTATGGGTAGACTGTCCATTCGATCGCTGTAAGTCTTTTCTTTTAATTTATCTTTCGCATTATTCATTATTTACTTAAACTTCCAAGGTTCATATTCAAACTGTCTTTCTCTTTGTGGACACTTACAGGAAGCTTCTGTTGCGACAAGTGAGCCTTTGCCTCCTTCTCCAGCCCGAGGGCCTTTTTATAAGGTTAGGAATTCCATGCTTGTCTCCTTTTTGGGTCTGGCTAGAGAGGTTTTTTTCTTCCATTTTATTTTAACATTATTCTCCATTTATACTTTTCTTTGCTGACATGATTTGTTCCCTTATCTTTTGCAGCTGTCCTCCGTGTTCCCGATGAGCGCGGGGTCTTCTTCTGTGTCATCTTCTTTTGTTCAGGTAATCATTAACCCTTATGTATCTTTTTTGTTTTGACTTGCCATATTTTGTAGCATACCTTTTAAATCTTTTGTATACATAGGTGACTGTTTCTCTTAGCTGTACTTCTTTATTTCCCACTCCCTCTACGACAGGTTATTCTTTAGTCAGGCCGTATAAGGTATTTTGAGCTTATCACCTCTATTGTCTTTCTCTATTCAATTATATATATATATATATATATATATATATATATATATATATATATATATATATATATATATATATATATATATATATATATATATATATTATCTTTGTCTTTTTTCATTGTAGGGATTATCCTCCAGTGGCCCTTCTTCTACTGGGGAGGTTACACAACTCATTGGAGGCATACTATTACCCTAGTTTTCATGCCCATGGACAATAGGCCCCACATCCAGCCTATACCTTCTCATCTAGTCGTCACCATTGCTTCTAGTGAGCTTTTTACACAGGCTAGCTCAACCACTCAAGTATTTTTTACTCCCCTTAGACTCATTTTCTTTCTTTACCATGTTTGGTTCTTTGATAACCTTGTAATGACCAGTCCACTACTTCTACTGTTTCCACTTTGCCAATCCTCTTTCCTTAGAAGGGATTCAGGTACACTTGTTTAAAATCTTTCTTTTCTTAACTCATTTCTTCTTTGTCATTGGTATTTCATATCCATACCATGTTTCTATCTGTTTACATTTCAGCTAGCTAGTGTTGCTACTTCATGAGCTTCTTCTTTAGTTACTCCTTCAACAGCTCCTACGACTAGTGAGGGAGCTCTGACTGTAATTATCTTTGCTAGAGGGATTATCATATCACCTCTCCCAGTTGTTACTCTAACCTTCCTCTGTTTGTTTTCTACATATTTTTCTTTATTACTATGAAAAACTTGTCATTATTCATATTCTTCTTCCATGCAAAGGTTGGTGTCAGCGAGGCCTCTTCATCAATGGTGCTTGTGATGAGGGCTATAGAGACAGCTCCTGAGGCACAACCCATGAGTTTTTCCTTAACTTCTGCAGGGTAGGCTACCTTAGTCAGCTTAGCTAAAGTCCCCTTGTCGGAGGGGCCTGTTCCTAGTTCTGCAGGAACAACTTTCGTGGTACGTTAGTCTTTGTTACCCTATTTTCTATACTTGTTATATATTTGATCATTCTGGAGTTTCTTCTAACGTGTCTATAATTATGGTCCCTTTATCTGCAGGACCTATATTTGAGCTCTCAGGTCAGCACTGTGCTAGTTTCTCTGTCTAAGGAGGTTTTGGCTAGCGTCCCTGGAGACTACCCTAGTATGTGTGTACTATGTATATTTTTCTTTTCATTGACTCACGTTATCTGCATAAGAGTTTATTCACAACCTCTTACTTTGTTATCTTGTAGGTCTGTGTTGTTCCTGTTCATGCTATTATGGGGCCTCTTTCCATGGTCTCAGAGGAGAGTTCCCAGGTAAGTACTTGGTCTTCATTAACCTATTGAACCTGCATTTTCAATGCAAGTTCTTTATTAACACTAACATGTTTCCTTGTTTTTAGGTTAGCGTTGCAGCTATTTCTTGACTATGGAACATCCAAGGGGAAGCTGCTACGAGAGGGGTAATATATTGTCATGCCCTACTCTCTTTTTTATTTCCCCTTGCTTCTTGCTTTTAACTGTGCAAGTAGGCTCATCCTCACTCCCATGTTCCCCTATTTTCAGGTTAGCGAGGCAGTCATCCCTAGTTCTACGAGACATACGGAGAATGATGTACTGCGCACTCCCCATGTATTAAATTGTCACACCTAAGTAGAATCTATTTGTTAAAGTTACCATCTATTCTCTTCTTTTCTTAAAAAGACAAATTCTAACTGCTGCCTAATTTCTATTAGGATGGTGTTTAGGGTCTCATGGTGCCTCCTTCATTTGGTGGCGGCATACTGACCCCTCTGGGCTACGGGGTGAGACTTTCATAGTATTTGTTTCAATTTGAGCATGGGTAGTATACCAACTGCTCCTTACCCTCTTTGGGATTTATCCTTTTTATTTATCCATTTGCAGGATCCTATCGTGAGCCTACTGAGGTGATTAGTGAGGTTGAGCAGAGCTCTGAGGCTACTGATGATGCCGGTTCTCGTAAGGACTCTTCTCTTCCTCTTTTTGAGCTTCAGTCGCAGAATACATGCTATGATGATATTGAGGTGGAGGCTCTAGTGAAAAACATTGCTAATGCCGTTTAATACAAGATTAAACTGTATAAGCAACTCCGAGATGTTTGTTGGAGAAACCCTTTTCTTTTGAAAATAAAAATTATAAACAAAAGGATGTGTTTACAAAAAACTTATGTACGAGAGTAATCAAGACTTTGTAATCAGTTTTTAAAACAAGACAGTTTTAAAAATCAGCACACTATAGACTGAGATGAGGAGATGAAGATAATCAAACACACAATTTTTAACGTGGTAAAACCTCTCCCAACATAGGAAACATCCACGGTGACTTCTAAGTCACAAAAGTAAAAAATCCACTAATAACAAATAATAGTTACAAACAATACAACATACATGCACACAAATCAACCTATTCTAAGTTTAGGAATATACCCCACTTGGTGTCCTTCTAGCTTATCATGGATCTGATTGTTGATGATGTTCTTCCAGTTTGATAACTTCCTTTGCTTTAGCTTCCTTATGTCGACTCAATGATCTTTAATCTTATTCACAACACTTCCAGTGTAGTAGTGTGTTAAGTGTTTGTGAAGTGATTCCTATCAACATGCATGAACTCACACACACTTAGATTTACAGACAGTCCTAGAAAAATTATATATAAAGTCTATATGCTGTGATTTTGTTTTCTTTCTTTCTTACAGAACTAAAAACCTTTTTGACCTTTAATATAACCCAGATTCCACGGATATCTCGCTTCTAAATCGGTCAAGATCTTAATCAATCTCGGTTTTAAAAATATTTTTGAGATTGAAAATCTCCAAGTGCGAATCCAACTAGGTCAAGGTTAAGTTTCGTAAGAATAGAAACCATAAAACAATTTTAAAACCAAATCAGTAAAGATTTTCTTAAATCAAGTAAGAAATATGCAGATCTAGTGAAAATGTAACATGCAGAATGTAGATCTAAAGTTTCTATGAAAAAGAAACACAGATCTTCACACGAATGTTTAAGTTGTAAACAAGATCATAGACAAAGAGGTTACAACCTCAAATGAACAAACCACTCTCTCTCAAACACTCAAGGTTGTGTTTGGGGTTAGGTGTATACGAAGGTTTGATTCAGAAAAATGAAGTGTTTAGGGTTAGGGTTTGGTTTTTGGCTAACACAGTTTTCTTTCTCTCTCTTCTCTCTTTTCTTTTCTCTCTTCTCTCTCACTTCTCTCTTTTCTCTATTTTTTTCTCTCAGAAATGACGAATGCCCAAAAGTCTTGAAAGTCTGAGAAGTGGGGGGTTTATATAGGAGAGGAGGAAGGTTCTGGAAATGCGCATGGAATAAATGGCTGAGATTAAGTCATCCTACGATTGACTTGATCTAAGGGTTATAAAACAGCGGTGGTTAAGTCCAAAGTGATTGGTTCAAACGATGGCCCACGGATAGGTTTAAAACACATGCAGACCATCGATCAGCTTTGATCCAACGATCATCAATCCACCAGCGAACCCTCTCACATAACAAACACAAATAGATGAACCAAGAGGATGACAAGTGTTGAAATATGAGTGGCTCACACACACGCGTCCAAAGTAATTACAGCCAGAACCCTGAAGTCTCTAGCGCATTTACATTCTACCCAAACAAACATTCCATTGAAAAATGAAGTTTTTAAAATAGAAATTTTACCCCACAAATTATATAAACACATTTTATTAATGAAAACATTTATTTAAAAAATGTTTAAAAAATTCCCAAAAATAATTAAAACCACATTTTAAGGGGAATTAATCACACAATCAATTGTAAGAAATATATACACATGTATGCACTTCTAATTGTGTGTAGTGTGATTCAATTTATACCTTCTTGGATTATTGAAGAGGATTAGAGAGATAAGTTCGGAGGCTTTTTGGATTCTAGGTTAGACAACCAATTTTGTCACTATTTCCAAATTAGATGAACACTTATACAGTATAGACTTAAGCAAGTCAAAGGTATAAGGTGCTTCAATATCCCCCTTTGGAAATATGAGATAAAATCTCCTTTGAGTTAGCTTAAAACTCTTAGGGAACCAAAAAAAATAAAACCTAGTCCTATACAAAAGATACTATCTACCCATTTCCTAGAAAGTCAAAAATTACATACTCAACTATTTACAAAATTTTACACTAGAAATGGTAGACAATCAGTAGAAGAGATTCCTGCAAATATTCACACTAAGATCAAGCAGTTTAGATGAAATGTGAACAAAACATTGAACCCGTAAGACTCAAATTTCTCCCCCATTTTTTCTCAAATGGACAAAGGGTAAAACTTAAGGTCTTAAGAGTTTAATCAGCACATACCATACCTATAGAGTTACACAAATACAAAAATCTGTTATAGTCTAAAGGTTTAGTGAACATGTCTGAAAGTTGCAGATCAGTAGGCAGGTAATGAATTTCTAATTCCTTAGTTTCAACAAGTTCGCGTATAAAATGATGCCTTATTTTAATATGCGTAGTTCGCGAGTGTTGAACCGAGTTTTTAGATATGTCAATAGTGCTTTGATTGTCACAATACAATTGTGATTGATCTTCTTTAATCCCATAATCACTTAACATCTGTTTTATCCATAACAATTGAGCACAGCAACTTCCTTCTGCTATATATTCGGACTCAGCCGTAGATAAAGATGTGCAATTTTGTTTTTTGCTACTCCAACCAACTAAATTATTGCCGACATAATAACAGGAACCTGATGTACTTTTACTATCACCAGTACAATCGGCCCAATCAGCATCAGTATACCCTATGACGGTGCTACAGGTATCCTTAGTATACCTAAGTCCAAGATTAAGAGTGCCTTTTATGTACTTTATTATACGTTTTACACACAATAAATGGCTCTCTTTAGGGTTATTCTGGTAACGAGCACACAGACATACATCATACATTATATCTGGTCGCGAGGCAGTTAGATAGAGTAGGCTACCAATCATACTACGATACAGTGTGGAATCAACTGACTTTCCAGTTTCATCTTTACATAATTTAACAGTAGTACTCATAGGGGTTTTGGCAACTTTAGCATTATCTAAACCAAATTTCTTAACAAGATCTAAGGCATACTTAGTTTGAGAGACAAATAGACCATCAGAATTCTATTTCACTTGAAATCCTAAGTAAAGTTGTAGCTCCCCCATAAGGGACATGTGAAACTCCTTATGCATAATAGCAGAAAAATATTTAACTTCAGAGTTTGAAGTTGACCCAAAAATGATGTCGTCTACATAGACTTGGGCTATAATAATGTTTTTGTCAAAATGTTTGACAAAGAGAGTCTGGTCATTTCCTCCTCTCTTAAAACCCTTATCCAACAAAAAGTTGGAAAGGCGTTCATACCAAGCTCGAGGAGCTTGTTTTAAGCCATACAGAGCCTTTTTTAGACGAAAGACATGGTCAGGATATTTAGGGTCAATGAACCCTTTGGGTTGTTCTATATACGTTTCTTCGGACAAAATTCCATTGAGGAAGGCAGATTTGACATCCATTTGATAAAGTGTGAATTTTAAGTGACACGCTATGGCGAAAAGAAGTCGAACAGATTCAAGACGAGTGACAGGGGAAAATGTCTCGCTAAAATTTATCCCTTCTATTTGTGAGTAGCCTTGAGCAACTAGTCTAGCTTTGTTTCTAAGGATGACCCCATTTTCATCAGATTTGTTCCTAAAAATCCAACGTGTCCCAATAACATTTTTGTTTTGAGGCCGCGGTACAAGATACCAGACATCGTGAATGACAAATTGTAAAAGTTCTTCCTGCATAGCAGAAATCCAGTGTGTGTCATTCAATGCTTCATTAACATTTTTCGATTCCACAAGGGAGACGAAACATGCATAATTAGCATAATTTCTTAACTGGGATCTAGTACGAACTGGCTCATTAGGATTACCGACCACGTTGTCAATGGGATGATCTTTAGAGACCCAGCCAGGTACTTATGGACTCTCACTAGGTAATGAGTCATCTATTTCTGGTGAATCAGTTTTGAAATCATTTTCAGATTCAACCACAATAGGTGATTCAGATATCTTATTTTTGACAATAGTGTCGCTTACAATTACATTTATCGATTCCATAAGGGCCTTAGTACGCAGATTGTATATACGATAAGCACGACTGTTTGGAGAGTATCCTAAGAAGATGGCTTTATCACCACGCGTTTCAAATTTAGACAGATGTTCTCTGTCTTTACAGACATAACATTGACTTCCGAAAGTTCCTAGATATTTCAGATTAGGCTTCTTACCGTACCACAACTCATAAGGGGTTTGTTTAGAGATTTTCCTAAGGTAAACCCTATTAATGATATGACATGCAGTTCTAATAGATTCTACCCAGAAGTATTTAGGTAGAGATTTGGCATGCAACATGACACGTGCCATCTCTTGAAGAGTTCGGTTTTTCCTTTCAGCAATACCATTCTGCTGAGGAGTTTTAGGGGCACTAAATTCATGTTTGTAACCGTTGTAGTCACAATATTCAAATATTCCTGTGTCTATGAACTCTCCCCCTCTATCACTACGAATACGATTGACTTGTGTGTCCTTCTCATTTTCAATTCTTAGTAAAATTTTCAAAAAATTCTGAAACGTGTCAGATTTTTGTTTCAAGAAGGCAACCCAAGTGAATCGTGTGAAATCATCAACCATGACAAGGATATAACTGTGTCCACAAAAACTAACAGTTCTAGAGGGACCAATAAGGTCCATATGGATGAGATCTAGAGGTCTAGAGGTGAGAATGTCTTTAACCTTTTTATGCGAAGTCTTAACTATTTTTCCTTCCTGGCAATGACCACAGACAACACTTGAAATAGGTTTAATTTTAGGAATTCCTCTAACAATCTCTTGACTAGACAATCTACCAAGGATATCATAACTCAAGTGACCCATACGATTATGCCAGATTTCATTGTCATCCATTCTGACAATGTTACAGGTTTCAGAACCAGTCTTGACAGTATAACAATTGTCAGGTGTTCTAAATCCGGTAATAATGCATTTACCTTTATCATTTAGAATTTTACAATTGTTCTTTGAAAAGGTAACAGTATGGTCAGAGTCACAAAATTGTGATATACTTAGGAGGTTGGCTTTAAGGCCTTTAACTAATAGAACATTTTCGAGAACAGGCATTCCTTCTTCTTTTAGGGTTCCTTTACCTATGATCTGGGATGAAACTCCATCACCAAAAACTACTTTCCCACCAGCAAATCTGGTTTTGTTTAAAAGTTTGGTTTCATCTCCTGTCATATGTTTGGAACATCCTGAATCTAAATACCAACCAGATGAAGTGTGTTCAGCTTTTAAGGCAGTGATAACAATGTTACACTTCATTTGGGGTAAAAGATCATCTTTTCTAACCCAAATAGCTCTAGTTTTAATTTTGCGCAAGTTTTCCCTCATTTGATAAAATTTTTGAGAAATAGCTTTTTGTCGAAAAACATTTGGAGCAGCAAACTGATTATTGTTGAAAATTTGAGCTTTTGGTTTAGGAAAGTTTCTGGGAGCCTTTCTCTTAAATGAACTCTTAGTTTTGGTCTTTCTATTCCTGTAGTTAGAGTTCTTGTCAGGTTGTCTTGGAAGGACATAATGGTTACGATTTTGCCTAGAATAGTTAAAGTTCTTGTAGACAGAAGTGTTGTACACAGGAGTATTTAGACGTCTAGCATAGCAACCTTCAAAGGAATGACCATAAATGTCACAGTAGGAGCAATATTAATTACTTGAGGGATGAACTTCCATAGGAAAACTTCTAAAAATGGGTTTAACAACATTCTGTTCAGTAGTGCTATTCCTAGGAGGGATGGTTTTAAAGGTAGATTCAGCCTTTCTGATCAAAGGACAGACGTATTTAGTCTTAAGTGCAGTGTCAGCCTTAGAATTACTAGACTCTCCAATGTCTTTCTGTTGTTGCTTTTGATCAAATTCCTTTTTAATAAAATGAAAATCTGGACATGTTTCAATTGGTCTTTTGCCCCAGACACAAACTTAATAGGTTCAAGACTTGTAGTTTGTGGTTTGTTCTTAGGGCAAAATCCAATACCGGTTCTATCATCAGAATTGGTCTTGGAGTCAACAACAAAGTCAGTAAAACAATTTGAATTGTTTTCAAACTTAGAAATTTTTTTGAAAACAGTAGCTGTCTTTGTTTTTGCTTCCTCCAGTTCTAATAATGTTCCTTTATATTTCATTTCCAGGGTTTCATTAGTTTTAGTCAACTCTTTTAATTTTTGATCAAAAGTTTCAATTTCAGATTGATGAGATAGACAGTGGTTAGTGTACTCTTCGGCATTCAGCTTCACAATAAGACTTAGATCATCTAATTTCTTAGTCAGGTCTCTAACAGTCTTCTCTAGTCTAGTGCCTTTTTTAAGAGTTTTAGCATACAAAGTATGGATATCAGGGAGGTCATCTGTGTCTGAGTCGCTAAGTGAAGTGTGTGTAGTGACCCCTAACGATTCAGTTTTAGTACTCACGCACCCATTTACATCGTCGGTATCGAGATCACTTTGACTCACACACACGGAACTAGAACTAGCAACATTTTCAGATAATAAAGCATCTAGGCCAGTCAAAACAGTATTCACACAAGCAGGAGTATGAGCATCATTATCACACACAGGCATATCATCATTGTAAATGATCTTAGCATAAAAGGACATGTAAGGGTCAAGTACATTTAATGACTCAAGTTCCTCTTCATCAGAGTCACTTGAATCATTCCAAGTTTTACAGACATTGGCTCTATTGTGTGTGTTGGCTTTATTCAGATTAACTCTGCAATCGTGAGCAATGTGACCTAGTTTCCCACATCTAAAACATTCAATCTTTTTAAGGTCTCTAGTGGGTCTGGAGTTGTTGTCCTTAGGATGTTTGTCAAGACCTCTCTCATGAGGTTTGGGATTAGACAGAGTAGGATAATTAGGCTTGCCTTGTTTAGTTGCCTGTTTGTTTCTAAATTTAATAATTTTCTTAAATTGTTTAGACATTAAGGCAATCTGATTATCTAGTTTGTCTATATCACACTCCTCATCAGAGTCATAGTTGATCAAATTAGTCTCAAGTTTAGATATCTTAGAGGCAAAACTCAAGTTAGAGTTGGGCTGTTTTCTTTGTGAATGATTTAATTGTTTCTTAAAGTCTAATTCCATTTCCACAGTTCTAAGTTTGCTACTGAGTAACTCAGGGGTAAGATTTTGATCACTCATTTCCTCAATAACATACCTCTTACTGTCAAACTTTTGTGGTAATGATCTTAGTATTTTAGAAACAATTTCATTCCTATCATAAGTAATACCATTAGCATGCAACTTGGTGACTATATCAGTTAAGTTCATGTAGAAATCATCAAAAGACTCAGAATCAGACATGATCAAAGAGTTGTACTGCTGGATAAGCATTTGAGTTTTAGCAGCTTTAACTCTTGAGTCTCCTTCATGGGCAGTGATTAATGTGTCCCATGCTTCCTTAGAAGTGGCACAAGATGAGATTCTCTTGAACTCATACTCATTAATAGACATAAAGATGGCATTCTTGCCTTTATTGTTATTTCGAGAAATAGTTTTCTCTTCTTGTGTAAACTCACTTAAGATTTTCTTTACCCTCTCATCGCTTCCTTCAGTGGCTGGTTTAGTAGGATAAGTGTATCCATTTTCAATAATGTCCCAGACATCTTCTCCTAAAGTCCCTTGGATGAAGGCAACCATTCTTACTTTCCAGTAAGCAAAGTTGTTTCCATCAAAGAGTGGAGGTATGGACAGATTACCAAACCTTTCATTCTTCTCGTCCATAGTTAGGTTTTTCAGAAAACGATTTCAGAAACACAAGATCTTTTTGAAATAAAAGTTAACAGGGATCTGATACCAATTGAAAAACGTTGCTAATGCCGTTTAATACAAGATTAAACTGTATAAGCAACTCCGAGATGTTTGTTAGAGAAACCCTTTTCTTTTGAAAATAAAAATTATAAACAGCAAGATGTGTTTACAAAAAACTTATGTATGAGAGTAATCAAGACTTTGTAATCAGTTTTTAAAACAAGACAGTTTTAAAAATCAGCACACTATAGACTGAGATGAGGAGATGAAGATAATCAAACACACAGTTTTTAACGTGGTAAAACCTCTCCCAACAGAGGAAACATCCACGGTGACTTCTAAGTCACAAAAGTAAAAAATCCACTAATAACAAATAATAGTTACAAACAATACAACATACATGCACACAAATCAACCTATTCTAAGTTTAGGAATATACCCCACTTGGTGTCCTTCTAACTTCTCATAGATCTTATTGTTGATGATGTTCTTCCAGTTTGATAACTTCCTTTGCTTTGGCTTCCTTATGTCGACTCAATGATCTTTGATCTTATTCACAACACTTCCAGTGTAGTAGTGTGTTAAGTGTTTGTGAAGTGATTCCTATCAACATGCATGAACTCACACACACTTAGATTTACAGACAGTCCTAGAAAAATTAGATATAAAGTTTATATGCTGTGATTTTGTTTTCTTTCTTTCTTACAAAACTAAAAACCTTTTTGACCTTTAATATAACCCAGATTCCACGGATATCTCGCTTCTAAATCGGTCAAGATTTTAATCAATCTCGATTTTAAAAATATTTTTGAGATTGAAAATCTCCAAGTGCGAATCCAACTAAGTCAAGGTTAAGTTTCGTAAGAATAGAAACCATAAAACATTTTCAAAACCAAATCAGTTAAGATTTTCTTAAATCAAATAAGAAATATGCAGATCTAGTGAAAATGTAACATGCAGAATGTAGATCTAAAGTTTCTATGAAAAAGAAACACAGATCTTCACACGAATGTTTAAGTTGTAAACAAGATCATAGACAAAGAGGTTACAGCATTAAATGAACAAACCACTCTCTCTCAAACACTCAAGGTTGTGTTTGGGGTTAGGTGTATACGAAGGTTTGATTCAGAAAAATGAAGTGTTTAGGGTTAGGGTTTGGTTTTTGGCTAACACAGTTTTCTTTCTCTCTCTTCTCTCTTTTCTTTTCTCTCTTCTCTCTATTTTTTCTCTCAGAAATGACGAATGCCCAAAAGTCTTGAAAGTCTGAGAAGTGGGGGGTTTATATAGGGGTGGAGGAAGGTTCTAGAAATGCGCATGGAATCAATGGCTGAGATTAAGTCATCCTACGATTGACTTGATCTAAGGGTTATAAAACAGCGGTGGTTAAGTCCAAAGTGATTGGTTCAAACGATGGCACACGGATAGGTTTAAAACACATGCAGACCATCGATCAGCTTTGATCCAACGATCATCAATCCACCAGCGAACCCTCTCACATAACAAACACAAATAGATGAACCAGGAGGATGACAAGTGTTGAAATATGAGTGGCTCACACACGCGCGTCCAAAGTAATTACAGCCAGCACCCTGAAGTCTCTAGCGCATTTACATGCTACCCAAACAAACATTCCATTGAAAAATGAAGTTTGTAAAATAGAAATTTTACGCCACAAATTATATAAACACATTTTATTAATGAAAACATTTATTTAAAAATGTTTAAAAATGTTTAAAAATTCCCAAAAATAATTAAAACCACATTTTAAGGGGAATTAATCACACAATCAATTTTAAGCAATATATACACATGTATGCACTTCTAATTGTGTGTAGTGTGATTCAATTTATACCTTCTTAGATTATTGAAGAGGATTAGAGAGATAAGTTCTGAGGCTTTTTGGATTCTAGGTTTGACAACCAATTTTGTCACTATTTCCAAATTAGATTAACACTTATATAGTATAGACTTAAGCAAGTCAAAGGTATAAGGTGCTTCATCTAGGAGATTTTATGAGCACGCTGTGGCAATCAAAGCTTCCCTCAAGGTTCCGCAGGCATGAGCGGGAGGTGTTAGAGACGCTTTTTGAGCACCTTCCTAGACCTTACATCTTAGAGTATCTTGAATATTGATAGCCTCACGGTCTTCAACCTAAAGGCCCTGTCCAACCATCTCCACGACTTCTTATCTACTTCTCCTATCGATACGACCACTCAGAGGACCGCACTGTTCCTCCAGGCTCTTCATGATCTATAATGATTCTATCACATTCAGTTGGACTGGCTTGACGCTTCCGTTCGTTATTTTCTTGGGCCCACTTTTAGGAAGATGATGAAGCTTCATAGTTCTAGGCAGGATAGAGTGCGACAACGTCAGGGGAGGCAGCTCGGATTAAGGTTCAGATTTAGTCCCTCCAGGACAAGCTGGACATGTTAGAGGTTAGCGATGTAGAGGATGAGACCTGACTGGTTAGGTTATAGGAACAACTTGTTGAGCAGGTCGATCCTACTTACACAAACCTGCGCTCCCGACAGGATTTATTTTTTATCTTGTCTAGTGGGTAGATAGTCTTATTATGTAGACCCCATTTTGTATACTTTTCCATATGTTAAGAACTACTGACCTTATTAATGAAAAAAACTATGTTTGTTTCCATTATGTTTTTCATTCTCTTCTTCTCTTTGGACTTTTATATCTGCTTACTATGGTCTGCTCTAATTTTCTATGAACACTTGATCTGTTTGAGCTGCCCCGTGTATTGTAGGGTACTTTCACATTATCTGAGTGAAATGGTATTTTAGAACTGTCCCCTCTAACTGTGGGATCCTTTTAGGTTTTCTAGGAAAGTTAGGCTTTTGGAGCTGCCCCTTTAACTGTGGGGTACTTGCATATTATCTGAGCAAGTTAATATTTTAGAGATTCCCCCTCTAACTGCGGGGTGCTTGCATAATATCTGAGCAAGCCAATATATATGTTTTAGATCTACCCCTTCTAACTGTGGGGTACTTACATATTATTTACGCAAGCCAATATTTTTATTAGAGAACCCTTTTCTAATTGTGGGGTACTTGCATATTATCTGAGCAAGTTAATATTTTAGAACTGCCCCTTCTAAATGTGGGGGTACTTGCATGTACATACATTTAATAGGGAATGACTGGAAGAAAAGGATTAGCTTTTCTCCTACCCATAAAATTTGAATATAATTTACAAATGTAAATATATAACAGTGACTTATTTTTTCTAGAAATCTTTCCCCTGGTCTGCGGGGTCTTTGCTCCAAACAAGTTTCTTAGGAACCAATTTTCTAAGAAAAAGAATTTTTTTTAGAGAGGGAGGATGTAGACCCCCTTTCCCACAATTCTTGTGACCTAATCAAAGTCAAATTCTTTTCGATAATAGAGGTTAGAACTTGTTCACCTAGCTATAAATCTTGTTCGTTTTTTTTTATTATTACTTGGAGGATGTATTCCTACTGGTCTAGTGACGAGGATAAAACCATTTTTCTGTTATTTCTAGCAGGACTTTGCTCAATATACTTTTCTCTTAGGTTGGACATACCCCCCCAAGTGTAATGATCAAAGTTCTTTTTACTTGGACCCTCTTCTAGTCTAGTAGCGAGTATTTCTTAAAAAATTATTTTGGTAGATCTACCTTATACAATAGGTAAGAAAATAAGATAAGAATCATCATGCAATGATCAAAAGGGGTTGCTATTCATTTGTTTTTTAATCGTGTACTGCTTACAAGATGGTGTTGCTCTATTATTTTTTTTTGCAAAAAAAGAACTTTTCTAGTATTAGAGCAAGCTCCTCAACCTTTTCACATAAATCAATCCTAATAAAAGACTAGGCATAATACCTCATTATCCATTTACAGTTGATGGATTGGAGATTGTCACTCTCCGACTCTGATATCTGGCAGTATCCTAGCTTGCCTACCCCCTCACCATAAAGGGGAATTCCCAATTAGGCTTGAACATTGATGCCGACATGCTGCGAAGGTGATGAGTGGATTCGTGAAGGACTAAATCTCCCACTTAGAACTCTCTGAGCTTGACTAGGTGTTTGTAGGCTCTGGATAGCTGATGGGCATAGACTTTAAAGTTCTATTTTTCTTTATCTTTAAGCTCGTCCAGTGCATCCAACTACACATGTCGTGGATTCGGGATGAGCCCATTGCTTAGAGAGACCATAGCTGATGGGACTACCAATTCCACCGATAAGACAACTTGAGTCCCATACATAAGTGAGAATGGAGTGAACTCGATTTAATTTCTCTTTGAAGTGCGGTAAGCCCATAGTACCATAGGTAATTTCTCATCCCATGCCCCCAACATGTCTTCTAGAATCTTCTTCAAGATATTGATCAAGGTTTTGTTTGTGGCCTCTGCCTGGCCATTTCTTTATGGTTAGGATATGGTTGATCTATTGTGCAAAACCTTATATTTATCCATGAGAAGAGCCATCTCTTTACATACAAACCGTTTCCCATTATTTGTTAAAATCACCTTGGGTATATCAAATATGCATATGATACACTCCTTGATAAACTGGGTTACCACTTGTACAGTCACTCTTCTTAGAGGAATGACCTCTGCCCATTTGGTATACAATTCCACAGACACAGTAATAAAAGCTTTGCCACAAGATGCAGGGCTAATTTTTCCAACCAAGTAAAATGCCCATGTGTGGTAAAGGTAGGGAGTTGCTAGGCTTCATAAGCTGACTGAAGATTTACCATGTTGTCATGAACATGACAAGATCTGTATTTCTTTACATAACCAATGGCTTCAGCCTCCATGGTTGGTAAGTAGTACCCTAGCGCCATCAATTGATCGTATAGTTTACCACCTCCGATGTAAAAGGGCTCATGAGCTTCTTTAAGCACTCTCCCTGTATCCTCCTTGGCTATACATTTTAGCGCCTTCTCGTTGTAGCCTTTCCTATAGAGATCTTAATCTACCAGGTAGAAATGGGCTACTCTCTTTCGGAGATAACCTTTTGTAGGATGCCAAGTTAGCATATTTGAGGGAATACTCCTCATTAACCTATTTCACCCCATCTTAGAGTCCCCTCGTATGCACAAAACTCTAATGTCTCTTCGCAGTGCTTCCAACATTCCCAAAATGATAGCCTCGTACTCAGCCTCATTATTTGAGCATTTGAAGTCTATCTTGAAGGAGAGGGTGATCTTCTCCTTACCATTTGAGAGTATAATGCCTGCACCTCCTATTCCTTGGGAACTAGATCCATCAAAATCTATTTCCCACTTCTTTATCTCTTCTACCACACATGCTTGGAAATTATCCCCAGGTAAATCTTTACTGGTGGGGGGTGGGGATCAAAATTCCCACTTGGGAAGTGGGCCAACGGATCCGCTACTGCCTGACTTTTAATGGCTTTAGGCACTATGCACTTCAGATCTTATTTCGACAAAATTAAGAACCATCATGCCTCTTATCCTACCAGGACCGCCCATTCCAGGAGGTACTTTATAGGGTCATACTTAGTGACTATAGGGACTGTGAAGGCTAGAAAGTAGTGTTTCAGTTTTAGAGTCACGAAGAGTAGGGAAAGGCAGTGTCTCTCCACAATGGTATATCTGGATTCTGTACCCGAGATCACCCTTGACAAGTAATTCACCATCTTTTCTACTCCTTCCTTATCTTGAGCCAGCAGTGCCCCTATGGACCTTTCTGTTGAAGTTAGGTAAAGTAGTAGTGGTGCCCCATCTTTCGACGGGATCATGGTGGATGGGGAGGCTAAAATTTCTTTATTTTTTGTAAAGGCTTTCTTATGTTCATCTCCCCATGTCCAATTGGATTTTTCTTTCAGTAGGGGTGTAAATGGGTGGGTCACCTGCTCCAGCACAGGTATGAACCTTCTTAGGTAGGACACCTTCCCTAAGAAGCTCTTGAGCTGCCTTTAACTCTTCGAGGTGGCATCATCATGATGACCTTATTTTTTTCTGCATCGACCTGCACCCCTGCCTATTCACAACAAATCCCAAAAATTTCACTGTTGGGACCCCGAAGGCACACTTCGAGGGGTTCATCCGCATCTTATACATACAACATCTCTCAAACACTCTCCGGAGTTCTTGTATATGCTTGATTTCTCTTTTAGACTTTATCACCAGATCATCTACATGGAATTCCAATATATCATGAAACAAATCATGGAAGATCTCCATCATGGTCCGCTAATAGGTGGACCCAACGTTCTTCAATTTATATGGCATGATTGTATAGTGGAAGTTTCCCAATGGCGTGTGGAAGGAAGTCTTCTCTGTGTCCGCCAGGTCCATCTTAATCTGATTATAGCTGCCGTACCCATCCATAAAACTATACATTTCATGGCCCGCAGTTGAATAAACTAAGCTATCTATAATGGGGAGGATAAACTCATCCTTGGTACATGCCCGATCTAAGTCACAAAAGTCCAAAAAAATCCGGATTTGACTCTTATCCTTCTTTTCCATAGGTACAATACTGGGAGCCACATAGGATGTTGGATAGGCTTAATGAACCCGATAGCCAACTATTTGTCTACTTATGCCTTTATATTTAGGTTGAGTTCATCTTTATATATACTGGTTGCTTGCCTGATTGGAAAAGTGTTGGGAAGAAAATTTAATTTATGGGAGCTCACTTCTGGATCTATCCCTGACATCTCAGTGTATTTCAATGCAAATACATTAGTGAACTCTTTGAGCAAGTTAATGAGATCTCACTTCTGCTTTGGGTTTAGACTCTTGGAAATTAGAATGGGTCTACTTTTACCCCCTTCTAATCCCAGGTTGATTTCCTCTATATCTTGTAGCTTCTCCTTGGGTCCATCTTTCATGCACTCTGGAGCCTCTTCTGGTACTTCGATATGTTCAATGGTGTAGGATCTATCCACTACAAAGCATTCTGGTACCGGGTCGGTGCTTTCATTTGAGAACGTCACCCGTGTAGATTATTATAAACGGTATATGACTTTCCCATCACGTAGCACCACCTTCTTGCAAGTTCGAGGAGATTTGGCTACTTCCTATACCTTTCTCTTGCCTTTTTCTATGTGGGGGATCACCCACTCCCCTAAATGATCGTGGGCAGACTGTTTTGGCTAGGCACCTCCTCTAACCACTTGCCTTTCCTCTAACTTTCTTACAGAACTCTTCCTTTCTTCGTTCAGCTCAATGTAAAAACCACATCGACTAGGTGGGCCTCGTCAACAAAGAATGGATTTTGTGTCACTCTGATTATAATCTATGTTCCTCGAATGTTGGCCTTTTCACATTGGTGGTATGTGGAGGGTACCATGCCATGTGTATGCATCCACACCCTTCGGATGAGCAACTGCTAGCTGGTATTGGCATTGATGATGTAGAACTTTATGTGGGAAGTGAAATTTCCCAACTTGATACCCATGTTCACATATCCCAGGGATTACATACCGGTGCTGTTGAATACTGAAATCACCAACCACTACACCAAATAAAGTAATCTGGAACGGTTTAAAACTGTGCCAGATCAAACTTGGCACGGTTTTGAACTGTGCCAGAATCAGGTGTTCCAAAATGGGAAGTTTTTTCTAGCACAGCTAAAAAATGTGTGAGATTTGACCAAACAGGAACAATTTTGGCACACTTTAAAACTATGCAAGAATTTGATATTTCAGACACACTTTTGGCACACTTTATAACTGTGCCAAATCGAGTACATTTTGATTCTCTTTTGGCACACTTAAAAACCGTGCTAAAAATTGATACACTTTTGGCACGATTTTGAACTGTGCCAAATTTTTTGAATCAAAGAAAAAATTAATTATTTGAAAACAAGATAATTCACAAATTGTGAATCTCGAAAGTTATTAATAAACTAATGTACATACAAACTTCAAAATATTACAAGTAATAATAGTTCACACACCAAAAAAATTGGACAAAGTTTCCTTTATTTTCTGCACATTCTAAAATCTGCAAATAACACTTGCGTAATGTAAAGCCCGCACGGCCATAAAATATAGCAATAAAATTAAAAAATCCCACACGACCATAAAATGTTTGAATTCATCGGAACCTTTAGTAGGCAAGAGAGGGCCATCTGTCGGATCGATCTCCGGGTCAAAAAGTGGGGACAAAAAAAACAATTAATAAATTGAGAAAATAGATTCCCAAACCATAATTGACAATGTAGAACCCCTCAGCATAGTAAACCCTCAGAACATGGATGCTAAAATGACAGTCCCATCCCATCAATGAGAAACATGGGGAGTAGGTTTATCCAAATAATACTGAAAAAGTTTCCACATGTCATGCCTCCAAATAATACTGAGATGGGTAAGGTTTCCATGTTATAAGATTAAACCCAATGATATAAGAACAACTATTATATCACTTCATGTTTATAAGGACCACACACAAAACCATGTTACATTATACTTTACTACAATGGTACATCAAAGACCATTAGACATTATTTAGTTGCATTAAACTCAATAAAATTGATCATTTAGTATTAATCTAAGACAAATAGACAACATACATATTAATAACTAAAAATAATAATTAATTAAATGAACAACAATATTGAACTTACTTTGGGGGATTTTGAGAAGAAACCCTCTCCGGATTCCTGTAAAACCCTAATTCATCATTCAAACCAAAATCATATCACACTAAAAATTACAAGCCAACACAAATATAATATACTCTTAAATATAGATATACATATAAACATAGATATATGGGTATTGTAAGCTACCTAGTGGGAAGACTAAAAGAGATCGCTGCCACAATAGAGGTTTGATGCTTGTGAATATATCAACTGAGAGGCCAAATTGAGAGATTATGACCAGTGAAAGAGGTTGTAAGGTTGGTTCAATTGAGAGTCCATAAGATATGTGAAGAAGACTAGCAGGAATGAGAAGCTGCTAGTGAAATACGAAGCAGGGAGAGAGTATGAGCAGGAGTGAGGTCGATTGTGAGAGATGTGAGGGTTGAGAGAACAGTATGGGAAAGAGTAGAGAACGTTTTGGGATTTTTATTAGGAGGGAAAGACTCCCGCTTCTATTTTCTAGGGTATTGATATTTTAGTGTTCTAAATTTTAGCACACTTTTAAACACTGTCAAATTTTGGCACGATTTTAAAGTGTGCCAGATTGTCATTAGACCATGCCAGAATTCGGCATAGTTTTAATCTGTGCCAGATTTTTAATATCAGGGTGTGCTAAATTACAGTTTTTGGTGTAGTGAATGGAACGTGTACTATCTTTTCTTGATCAATCCCCATTTCATACAACGTGATGTTCGTCATAATATTAATAGAAGACCCTTCATCCATCAATGCCCTGGGGAAGGAAATTCCATTGATCATAACTATCACGTACATCGGGCGATTGTGGAAGTAGGACACCTGCCTATCTGCCTCAGAGAAGACCACTTCAGAAGTGTATCTTTTGGTCAACCTCCCAATTGGTCCTTGCCTATTTAGTGACAAATATCCATGTTGTTGTACTGATTTTAAAACCTTCATTATTATGACTACCCTGGTGTCATACTTTACTCCTATCTAGTTGAAGAACCACTTGAACTTAGACTCCTCGTTATAACTTCAGATTCGGAGTCTAAGTCCACTTCATATGTTTGGG
Organism: Sambucus nigra; assembly: GCA_949130495.1. NCBI lineage: Eukaryota > Viridiplantae > Streptophyta > Magnoliopsida > Dipsacales > Adoxaceae > Sambucus > Sambucus nigra. The sequence goes on along the minus strand of OX422212.1, from coordinate 594,948,822 downwards.
CATTATAGACGTACTCTACCTCAGATGTCCCTCCTTCATTTAGACCAAGTATGACATCCACTTTGCCTTCTAAGAGGTTCACTTGCTCGACCTCCTCACCTCTAACCTCTTCTTAGTCAGGAGTGAAGTGCCACCCCTCATGCTTCCTCTCCTGCTCATTTCTATGTTCTCTGTTCAGTGCTAGCCCTTTTAGCTCCTTGCATATTTTCTCGCTACCTTCCCACTCCATCAGATCTCAAGATGCTTCTTCATCATATGTTACTACCATATTGGTAGTGCCAAATTGATGTGTTGGGAGTGGATTCTCGTTAACATCTATCGGAGGTATTTTCAACGTACCAGTGGCCACCTTCTCGCCAATGATCCTCCTTAGGTAGTACCAGTCATTAGTGGAGTGTTACACCCTTTGATGTAACTCACAATACATAGGATTAGCTTTGCTGGATACTATTTGGATTTTCCCATTCAAATGAGGGGGACCTACTACCCCCTCTCATACCCATGTACGATAACAATCCATTACTTCCGCTACTTTGCAAGGTAGCAGTGGTGGGGCATCCTCTTTGAAATTTTTCTTGTTACGTGGGTTGTCATTTTTATATACGGGGCCTCTCTTCTTGACCTTTGAACATCTATCCACACAATTAACTTCTTGCCTCCTCGAGACCTGAAATCTTTCCAAAGTCAGTGGCACTTGTGTCCTCCAACTTGAGGACCTAGGCTTGATTATCATGGCTATATTGCTGGCAACCCTGATAAACTCTCTAAAAGTTCCATCTTTAGTATCATGGACCAAATTGATATTGTATTCCTCCAAGATCCCCTCGACACATATTTAGAGCAGCCCTGCCTCTGCTACCTTCTCATGGACATCCATTGCCCTCTCACAAAAATGCTTGATATATTGCATTAGCTCCTCACCAGGATTTTTCCCTCCTGCACTAGGTGTCTCAAAGTGAACTCATCCTGTATTATAAAGTACTTATGGAGGAGTTTATTATCCATTTCTTCCCACGTGGGGATACTGGTGGGTGTTAAGTGGGAATAACACATGTAGGCCTTCCCTGTAAGGGTTTTGGAGGACTCCCTCAACCTCAGATTTTTGTCATTTGCATACACTCCTAGGTAATCGATGAATCTCTTCATGTGCTCTCTCGTATTCTCCCCTTTACCATTGAACTCGATAAATTTTGGTGGAATGTACCCCTTCGGGTATGGCTTCTCATTCACAGCTTGTGGTCAAGGTTCTGCGACTCCGTATACAGATGAGGTGCTTCCCTATGAGAGGAGGAAATAAACTTACTCACCTCCTCTATAATAACATATTTGAAGGGGAATTCTGCTAAACTCATGCCCTTTGCTGCCGGTGAACTTGATGGTGGCACAACTTGCTCCGGTACCAACATTCGTGATAGAGCCATTTCCACCGGAATCGTTGCTAGACTAGCTCCTTCTCCAAAGGGGGCAGTTGTTGGTGTTACATAGCCTTGACCAAAACTTGCCAGATTAACAATATTTTGTCTAAAAAACTAAAAAAAATGCCCATAAGGTTCATACATATCATCGAAACTACTGCCGATGAGATGGTTTGCCCTCCCTGAGGAGCAGGTGTCTTAGCTCCAGTCACTACCACATAATCCTGAGTGGTCTGATCACTTTGAGTTCCATTCCTAGGAGGTATGCCTTCAAAAACTAGCTGCTTAGAAATGTTAAAACCTTCTTTGTCCATGAAAGTGAGGAAACCTCCCCAACAGAGTCGCCAAATGTAGGAGGGTAGTGTGACTGGGGTCTGGTAAGATACTGAAACGGGTGAGGTGTGACCCACTTCAATGAACTCTGCCTCCAAGGTCTTCAAGAGTTTCTAGAGCAACACCTCGTAAAAACTTCCCTTCTGGGTAAAACTGGAAAACAAGCTAGAACCAACCCTTGTAAGAAGATGAACTTCGCAACAATAATAGTAACCTTTCTCAAGATAATCTCATGAGATTGATGGCTATCAAGGTGGGTGTCAAGAAACAAACACTCAACACTTATAGAGAGAGAGCAGGGAGAGAATACTACATGGTCTAGTGTGATTTTGATTGAGTAATGGTATGACTTGAGTTTATGATTGTGACTTGACCTTGATCAGGGGTGATATGCCAAGTATCGTCTATAACATGAAATCTCAGCTATAGCCGACCCTCATCAATCATCCAGAAGTGAGACGTTGTGACCCAGACTGACAAGACTCAGAAAACACTGACTCAGATGCCTCAGCCTCGGCCTTTGATATTATCTAAGTATGAGCTATCTGCATCGTTCCTAGTGGATGGGTACCCTCGTCTTAGGCCTCACCTAGGCCGAAGAGGGTAGGCCGAGACTGATAAACATCATATTTATCAGCACATCAGCGGTTCGCGGGTCTTCAAGTCTAGCCTCGGCCAATGTGGTGGGTCGGGGTTATATTGCTGGAAGAGCGCCTATATTAGGAGATGCATGGAGATGTGTGCGTGGTTGTGTGACACACGTGAACTAAATCCATTATACCTAGATCATTCTCTCATGTAAGGGAATATTTGATCATCATGACATACATGCGATGAAGACAACTGTCTCCTCCTCATTGGCTAGGAGCACATGCTTGGGGGTGCAACACACCCCCAAGGCATTATAAATACATCCCATATTCTTCATTCAAGGGGATCGATGATTCATAACCCTAGCAAAACTCTGTCAAACTGATTATAAAAGAGAGAAAATCTTGTGTGTTTTATTTACAGGCCATTAGTGCCCTTAGTATAGTGAAAACCACATTTGACACTACACAGTGGACGTAGTCTCCGGCCGAACCACTTATATTTTGGTGTTCATACTCCTCACCTCACTCTTTCTCTATTGATATATTGTGTGTTTTCTTCCATTATTATATACCCGACGAGCTTCTTATATCTGTAACTTGGTGGTGCCATTTTTGGTATCATCCGTCTGACGTCGTCTGTGGGAACGATAAGTATCATATCTTCCTTTTTTTAGCTTGTCCTTACCGGAGTCTCTAGTGGTGAACTAGTCTTCCCCACTTGTGGAGTTGTTTCACCATTGAAGGAGTTCCTATTGAGCTACTAAGTTTTTACTCTCCAGTTATAGCTCATCCATCGTGATTAATACATTGCATAAGAATTTCCACCACCACCACCACCAGTTGGTGGTCCTAGTTCTAGTAATGCACGTCCTCAATCCTAGATGGCTAAAGTGGCGACGACATTGAAGTCCTCAGTGGCTAGCCAACAGGAAATGCAAGAGTAGCTGGCTGCCTTCTGCCAAAATGTGATAATTTGGCAACTTGGGTACAACTGGAGATGATTACTCTGAAATCCATGGATCACCATCAGGATACCAGGGGAAACCCTAAGCAACATGCATAGACCTATCACCTCTTCAGCGGTGGAGGGACATTACTGACCCTAGGCGTTTATGCCTGGGGAGGTAAGGCCAACCTTGCTTGGAGGAGCGTTATGATGATTATGAGGCTGAAGATGCCCATGATGATTTCTGGTAGCCATACGAAGTATTTGGGAATACAGTATGCCACATCCAAGGAAGCCGAGGCCATGATAGGAGGCCGATCCATGATGCACAACCAATGGGCTCAATTTTTTATCGATTAAGTATAGGGTATGCCTTCGAGAATCTCGACCCCATTGACGATTTGAAAGAAAGGTTGTCTAGGTCAAAGAGCAATGCTGGCTCAAGAAGATATGGGGTAGACTGTCGACCCCCATATGGTCAAGAAGAGGGCCAAAGAGAGGTAAACAGCTGACACATGTCGGTAGTTGGGGAACCATCTATTCGACCAATTGAGGTGGCAGGGGATAATATCGTTCGGGCCGACATTGTGCAAGCCGATGAGAGGCCCTGGAATGACTTGATTTAGAGGTTGGAGAATAAAATTGGGGACATTCTTAAGAGCCGAGACCCCTTACAGATGGCCTATTCTGAAGGGTCCCCTTTTGTATCTAAGATAGTCAATTTTTTTTACCCCTGCCAAGTTCAAACCTCTAGTGGTGACTCCAAAGTATAATGGGAGTACTAACCCTGTGCACCATGTATAGGTGTACTAATCGGCTACAGACATCTACTCCATCTCAGATGAGATGAAATGTCATGTAATTTCAAGAACTTTGACTGGTCCTGCCCATATATGGTTCACTTCACTCCCGAAGAACTGTATTGAAAATTTTAAATAACTTATAGAACGATTCACCCACAACTTTTGCTTTGGGGTAAGACCTCAAAAGAAGATTACTCACCTGTTGTACGTTAAGCAGGGGAATAATGAGAGTCTAAAGGATTATATTACGAGGTTTAATAAGGAGAAGTTGGAAGTTGAGGATTACGAGGAAAGTATTGAAATGACAACACTAATACGAGGTCTGCAGAAAGGGAAATTACTTTGGAAGCTTGCTGAGGACCCAAAAAAGTCTATGGTTGAGCTATTGGCGATGATCGATAAGGTCATGAACGCCGAGGAATCTATGGCAGCTAAGTATGAGGATGAGAAGGGGACTAGCAATGGGAGAAAGTTTCAGAAAAATAATAAAGTTGGAAATAAGAGATCTGCTGATGATAAGTTTGCTGGGTACACTCCTCTCACGGTCAGATGCAAGAAAATTTTGAATTAGATCAAGAATGACCGGTCCCTATGATGGATCGAAAAGCTGAAAGCATTAAAGCGTATGGTGTGAATTTCACCAAGACCACGAGCACTTGACCGACAAGTGTTTCACTCTAAAAGATGAGATTGAGAAGATGCTTAAGGCTGGGAAGCTGAGAAAATATTGAGCAGTGGTAGCCCAAAAAGTGGTAGGGACAACCCCATAAAAAGAAGGGCCGATAGGTGCAAATAGGATGCTCCTGGGAAAAAAGATGATGTCTCAGACGATGATGATGGGGATGACCCAGATCTGCCACCAAAGGACCTAAACGTCGCCTTCACATGATTTCATTCGATGTGAAGATGATTTGTGGGGGACTAGTAGGAGGAGGCTCAGAGGTGGCCGACAGAAAGGAACATGTAGCATAAGTCAAAGCTCTTCCTAAAGTTGAGGCGATTAACTTGGCTGCGATAGGCTTTAAGTCAGAGAAAAGAAAGAAGGTGGATATGGACACTTTGATTGTGGGTTTTTCTAGACTCGACTTCAAAGGTATCCAAACCCCTGAAAATGACCCCTTGGTGATTACAACCAGGGTTCATGGGTATGATGTTCCCAGAATAATGGTCGACGATGAAAGTTCGACCGATGTTATGTTTTACCCATGCTTCAAAGGCCTGGGACTCAACAAGAAGAGGCTCGTGCCTTATCATCTCCCATTGATTGGATTTAGTGGTGAGAAAGTCGATCCGTTCGAAATGTATGAGATGGACGTCAGGATGGGAGATATTTGGCTGGGGAGGCTCATAAAGAAGGTTAATTTCTTTATAATGGATGAAAGTGTATACTCAACTTATAACATTATTATGGGAAGAGTGTCCCTCAAAGAGTTAGAGGCCATGCTCTCCACTGTACACCAAATGGTGAAATTCCTAACTCCTTATGGGGCAGGGGAAGTCCAAGGTGATAAAGTGTTGGCACTAGAACGCTACTTCAACTCATCCGAGGGGAGGGAATCTCACAAAAAGCAACTATGACCTACAATATCAATACCCTGGACCCGAGAGACGAAAAAAAACTCAAGAAGGGAGGAACCACTGGGGAGGTAGAATTCATCATCCTCGATGAGGACGAGCTAAAAAAAACTATCCAAATTGATAAAACCCTAAAAAATGAGGTTAAGGAAGAAATGGTGAAGATGTTGAAGAAGAGGCAAATCATCTTCACATGGAGTCACGAAGACATGACATGCATTAATATGCCATAATCTCAACATGGTCGATGATGCTAAGCCAATATGGCAGAGAAGATGAGTGTACTAAAGAGAAAAATATGATGTTATCAGAGAGGAGGTTAAGAAGTTGGAGAAGGCTAGCTTCATCCGGGATGTCATATATCACGACTGGTTGGTAAACATTGTCCTCTTCCCCAAGGCCAATGGTAAATGGAGGATGTGTGTTGACTTTAAATATCTAAACAAAGTAGGCCTGAAAGGAAACTTCCCTTTTCTTAGGATCGATTAAATAGTGACACTACATCCGACCATGAATTGATAAGCTTTATGGATGCCTACTCAGGCTACAACTAGATATTCATGGACCGACTGATGAAGAAAAGACGTCGATAAAGAGGTGGAAAATATAAGTATAGGAGCCTCTTGGATGGATCCTATAGTCCGTTATATTTGAGATAGGGAACTGCCTAAGCCCAAGGTCGAGAAGAAGAAACTTAGGTACAAAGATGCTAAGTTCTCCATCATAGGAGACATTCTATACAAGAAAAGGTTCCTACTTCCACTTCTCAGATGTATTCATCCATTTGAGGTGGTATATGTTTTAAAAGATGTGCATGAAAGATCATGCTCCAACCACATCGGAGGAAGACCATTGGTTAAGAGGACCATTACGTAGGGTTATTGGTGGTCGACGTTAGCCAAGGATGCAACTGCTTAAGTAAAGAAGTGTGATAAGTGCCGGAGGTTTGCTACCATTACTCACCAAGCTCATTAACCTCTTACCCCCATCACATCTCCTTAGCCCTTTGCCGTTTGGGGGATCGACCTGGTTGGGCCACTTTATAGAGCTATGAATAATTATAACTACTTGATCGTGGTGATCGATTACTTCTCAAAATGGGTATAGGTAGAGCTAATGATAATAATTACAAAAAATAAGACCTTCCAGTTTATCTGGAAAAACATCATCTGTAGGTACGAACTACCCAATACTCTGATCTATGATAATAGAACACGGTTCAAGAATGTCTCCCTGGAAAAATATTATGAGCGAGTAGGTATCAAGCAGGTCTTCTCTGCTCCTAACCGACCTCAGGCTAATGGGAATATAAAAGTAACAAATAGTATGATCCTTGAGGGGACCAATAAGAGGTTAGAAGATGACAAAGTAGGTGGGTCGAAGAAGTATATGCTGTCCTCTGGGTATACAAAACAATGGAGAGGACTCCTACTAGAGAAACTCCATTTATAATGGCTTACGATTCAGAGGCAGTAGTGCCAACGGAGATAGGTCTACCTAATCATAGGATTCAGACTTATGACCCGGAATAGAACATTATTGAGAGGAGTCTTGACTTAGTTCTTATGGAAAAGAAAAGAGAAGACTCTATGGTTAGGCAAGCTGCCTACCCGTAAAGAACAAAAAGGTTCTATATCAAGCGAGTAAAGGCACGCCCACTGACAATAGGGGACTTAATACTGAAGAAGACATGGAAAAAACCCAATAAGCTTCATCTAAATATGCATGGACCATGAAGATTACTTGAAGAGGTGGTTCCGTAGACGTATAGATTGGAGAATCTGGAAGGAGAGTAATTCTCTAACCCATGGAACGTCGATTACCTCAAGAAATATTATCAATGATATTTCAATTAGATGTAGTCTCTTTTTAATTCCATTGTAATACATGTATATGAGACTCAGATAATGAAAGAAATATGAATGAAATTCTATAAAAGTCTCATATGTTGTCTATTTATTTAAATAGTTATTGTTTGCATGTATCAACTCATCTTAAGCTACAAAACATCATTCGTGGTGAAGTAGACTTAAACGGCCGTTAGTGATACAACAGTCCAGCCGAGGTCAACCTCATCCATGGTCTACCAATAACTTTGAAAGGCATTCATTATTTAACATCATTAAGTTGGTGGATTTACTCTCTCGGTCGAGATGACAATGCACGAACGAGATGAATCTCATCCATGCCCTCTCAAAACGACGAGAGGGGACTTGTGCTTAAACACCATAATTTAGTGAATGAAAATTAAAAATCACTTAGTTGTGGTTCAATATTAAACATCATTAAGTTGGTGGATTTATCTCTCGACCGAGACAACAGTGCACGGACGAGACGACTCTCACCCATGCACTCTCAAATTGACGAGAGGGGACTTGTGCTTAAACACCATAATTTGGTGAATGAAAATTAAAAATCACTTAGTTGTAGTTCAGTATTAAACATCATTAAGTTGGTGGATTTACTCTCTCGGCCAAGACGATAGTGCAAGAATGAGAGACTCTCATCCATGCACTCTCAAAACGATGAGAGGGGACTTATGCTTAAACACCATAATTTGATGAATGCAAATTAAAAATCACTTGATTATAGTTGATCTATAACATCATCTCATTTTGAAGACGAGACGACAATGCATAATTTGGTCGGTTCAAATTAAAAATCATTTCATTATGGCTATGGATAGTTGACCAAAACATTAGACAATGACATTCACACAAAGGCAAATATAATTTAGAAAATATAAGAGGAGAAACATTATATACTCATCTTAAATATAAGCTACGATCAACCATGTTAAAAAATGAAATGAGTTTGCCAAAAGTAAACTAAGCTGTTACAAATAAGAGGGTATGGGTCATAGACGACCACCCTATGAAGTTGGCTCTGTATTTGTAACTCTCTTATCAGCAAGGTCTTGCTCAATCACCACGGCCGACCCATTGACATCCCCCTCGACCTGAGTAGGGACGACTGAGGCATTGACATCCGTAAGAGGGGGTCAAGAGTCACTTCATCGGCCTCAACTACCTGTAGTGCCTCAACGTATTCCAGGGCATCGACCATAAAAGAGTCCTCTATGTTAGGAGACTCCAACTCAGAGCAGATGGAGGATGACTACTTTAGAAAACTTGGTGGTGATCCACCTGCAGGCTGTCTTAAGTCGCCTCTCAACGTACTCCATGCCAAAACCTCTAAACTTCTCACTGGACTTTTTTTCGTTAATGGATTCGTCCCTTATCTTTTATAGAGACTTGGCCGATAAATCCTCAGCCTTGGCCTGAGAAATGGCAGACTTAAGGTCATCCTTCGTCTGCAAAGACATGTCCCTTTCCTTCATCATGTCCAGATCCTTTTGATAGTCTCGTCGAAGGTCCTTGAGCTTTCCCTTCAGATCCTCTTCAGACCTTAACCCCCTATCGGCCTCACGAACCTTAGGATAGTTCTTGACCATCCATTTGGAGGTCGAGGTGAGACCACACACAACCTACAAAATGATTAAAAAAAGTCAGAATGTACTTATCAAAGATGACATAGGAGTTTGTCAAGAGAGTGTCGATACTTGAGCTAAGGACTAAAGGCTAAAGTCAATGAGTTGGGGAGCCATGACTTTTGATAAGAACTCAGAGTATTCATTGGAAGGGGCATGCAACATGGACCTCTTAGCCCTTGATGATGACGCTAAGATCATACCGGGAGTAGACCTCAGTTGAGCGATGTTAGCTGCCTAGTAATGATCAAGGATCTAGACGATGAGCTGGGGTCGAGGACAAAGGAATAATTTATGAATGAGTGTATGGAGGAATTATCCTCGGCCTCATTTGGCTGTTCAGGTGGGTGTCTATTGGGGGAGGGGGTGCCTTTCATTTTTAACCGACCTCAGGTTGGGCCGACCCACCAGTAGCGGTATCCTTTGTAGGCATATTGCGTCCCTTCTTTAGAATGTTATTTAACCTTGGGGAAGTCATATTCTAGAGATCTGTAGTTTGAAATATATGATGGACGGTCTGTAGTTTAAAAAAAGAAATGACCAGTAATAATAAAGTCAGAGCCGACAAAACACTTGATAGATAACATAAAAAAATAAAGATGAATCATATGGCTCGACCTGGGGGTCAACTAATAGGTAGGCCTTCTCTAAAAGTGCAAGAGTCACTATATCTTCAAACTTGGGAAGAAGACCTTCCTTCCCCCAAACTCTTCAAGTACTTCACCCTCTCCCGATTTGGTATACTCAGGCCGAGGTCCAGTTTGGCCCACCTTGAAGGGTTTTCCCAGGTACGGGGACCCTCAGCTCGTCCTCTAATATATCAATATTGATCGGGAACTCCCAGGCTCCAAAAATAAAAAAGAACCATGGCTTCCAAAAATGGTTAGAGGTTTGGGTTACTTCTATTATCTTCTTGTCAGGCTTCCATGCCCTCAAGTGATAATAGCCTTCCTGGGTATTCAAAGACAATGTGTGGTAGCAGGCTTTGAAGATCTCTGTGGAGGGTTCATCCGTGTATTTATTCATCCACAGTGTTATGTAGTCGAGGATGACCCAATAAAAGTGGGGCGTTAGTTGGGTCGGAGCTAGATCCAATTTGGAAAGAATTGCTCGTATGATAGGGTTAAAGGGTAAGCCGAGTTTGAATATTTTCTCATAAACTACGATCTCTCCCTCTCAGTCACTGTAAGCCCTCTCTTCCTCGACCGGTACGCGCATGATTATATCAGACTTAATGCCGTAAAGATGTATCCAAAGGAGGAGGTCAGATTCTTTAACTGATGAGGGAAACCTCTCGGTGAAAATATACTCAATGTGGACCTCTTCCTTATAACTATTACCTTCATCATTTTCATGCTCATCTCCTACCTCGGCCTCATTCACTACCTTAGCCTCAGATGGAGGGAGTCCATCTAGAAACCTCTGATTAAATTCATCACCTATCATGGCACTTAGAGGGACGACGAATGGTAGAAGGGAAACGTTTATGATCGACTCTATAGATTCAGAGACAAACTGGACTGAAGAACCACAAAAAGCATCCTCATCTATGATTTCAAAAGAAGGGTCACCTCGATCGGATGACTCGACTTATTTTGATGATGTGGCACTAGTTGAAGTCTCGGCCACCTCAAGGTCGATGGCATAAGATGGGGGCACCCTCAAGGCCTCCTCGAATGAGTTCCTCCCATCGGCCTATGGAGCTGATTACCCGTCATCTCGGCCCAATTAGCCTCAGAGGGAGAGGGGTATATGGTTTTCAAAGGGATAGGGAAAATGGGTCGTACCTAAATGGAATTGGCCCTATGCTTTGCCTCGTACTCTTTTTGTACCCCACGAATCTCTTGAAAGCACTTCTCCCTAAGTGATGGAAATTCTTTTGCTAATCTATAAAGCCTTTATAGCATCCAAAAGATGAGGTAAGACTTGTGCAGTTTTCAGTAAATTCCTAAAGGGCAAACAACTTAAGACTTTGACTAGCTTTGTCTTATTGATCAAAATGGGGAATAAATCGTTTTGTCCAAGAGAACACTCAAGAACAACTTGAGTGTACGCTGAAGAAGATGACCGAAAAAAGCACTGGAGTTAATTAAAAGGCCAAATAAGGCACAAACGAGCCTGCATCTAATGATTATGGTCCCCAAAGAGCCCATACCTACCCAATACCACCATAAACTACTTGGAATGGAGCCCAAATCGTCCAATAGAGTGGTCGGAATGTTAAACAAGCTTGTCAAAAAAAATCTTGTAACAAGATGGAAAACCAAAAAAAAAGATTGAAACATATGGAAAGAAAGGGTTACCCGGAGGAATGGAAGAATGAGGAAGCAAGAACGGCCTGGACGGAAGCTTGGAAGCCCAAAGACAGGAAGCGAGAGCTTTGGTTCTAGTGAGAAAGGCGCACAGAAGATATGAAGTAGGGAAGGGTAAAATGGTTTTGAAAAAACCATTTAAATACTAGCAATGATTTGTGCACATTTTATAAAGCGACACACAGATTCCCATATGCTTCATCATGCTAAGAGAGAAACCCTAAGAGTTTGTGCCGTCATCTATGCCTCAATTGGATACAACCCTATGAGAACTGTGATACTTGTCACAAACAACTGCCACTCACCTGATGGATACCATGTGTCCTTCCAATAATCATCAACAGTCACCAGACGACACAACATTATTACCCCTTAGCATCATCCACATGTCAGAAGCTAAGGGTTAGGGGCTGATTGATATGAAAAGTATCGTATCGTCTATAACATGAAATGTCGGATATAGCCGACCCTCATCAATCATCCAGAAGTGAGATGTTATGACCCGACATGATAAGACTCGTCCAATACTAACTCAGATGCCTCGGCCTCAGCCTTTGATACTGTCCAAGTATGACCTATCTACATCATTCCTAGTGAATAGATACCCTCATCCTTGACCTCACCTAGGCCGACGAGGGTAGGTCGAGACTAATCAACATCACATTTATCAGCTCTTCAGCAATTCGCGGGTCTTCAAATCTGACCTCGACCAATGTGGTCAGTCGGGGTTATATTACTGGCAGAGCGCGTGCATTTGGAGACACGTGGACATATGCACATGGATGAGTGACACACGTGAACTAAAATAGTTATACACGGATCATTCTCTCACATGAGGTAATATTTGATCATCATGGCATATATAAGTGACGAAGACAGATGGCTCCTCCTCATTGGCTAGGAACATCCAGCACATGCTTATTGCATGCTCGGGGGTGCAATACACTCCCAAGGCATTATAAATACATCCCATCTTCTTCATTGAAGGGGATCATTAATTCATAACCCTAGCATGACTCTGTCAAACTGATTGTAAGAGGGAGAAAAGCTTGAGTGTTGTATTTACAGGCAATTAGTTCCCTTACTATAGTGAAAACCACTTTTCACATTCTGTAGTGGACGTAGGCTCCAACGGACCAGTTATATTTTGGTGTCCATCCTCCTCACCTCACCTATTTCTCTACTGATATATTGTGTGTTTACTGCCATTGTTATATACCTGATAAGCTTATTATATTTGTGACCTGGTGGTGCCATTTTGGTATCATCAAGGGTCCTATTTATACTTGGGCATTAGGGATGAGTTGGCATTTTAGGGCACCAAAACTGAGGAGGTTGGTGAGGGATAAGGTCTGTAATGTACCATTTGTCCCTATTTGTGTGCAGCCGCATGTCCCCTTTGATAGGTGACATTTAGTAAAAATCAAAGTCAAAAAGCAAATATGTCTGCGCTCGCAAAAAATATATAATTTGGTGAATATATTTTGAAACGATAACTTGTTGTACAAACTTTGTAAACTTTGAGAGGGGTCTCAAGGACCATCTCCTCTAAAATCTTTGTAAACTTGAGGGGAGGTCTCAAGGACCACCTCCTCAAAAATCATTTTTTAAACTATTCATTTCTTGCAAGCAACCTCTTGGTTAGTTACTTTAGTTGTGACTGGGTGTGATTGTGCAAGGACTGGGTGACCCATAAGGTCTTTCTACTAGCATTCTCTCAATCTTAAAGTGCTAAGTGGTCGAGCTTGATCAACAAACCTTGTTCCTCAGCCACTAAGCCAAAACTCCCAAGATATCCTAACTTGCCTTTTTCAGCCCTGCTTACTCAAACAAGCTACCTGTACAAGAAAGTAATATATCAATACTTTAATATATTCTGAGCAACAAATTTTGAGGAGGAGATCACTTTATATAGACCTCTTCGCCCATTATTTCTTTTAAGTAAGTCATTTGGGAGTAGATGGATCCTTGTGGATAAGCCTATTCACCCTTCTCCCATTTCTGTGATATGTCAACTGCGGAAGATGGGACTACTCGAAATGAGTCCCCTTGCCTTGGCCTATTTCATTTTGCTTGAGTGTAGGATAAGGAGCTGCTTGACAATCCTCCTCATTTTTCATTCATTTCCTCTGTGTACTAGGATTTGAGGACGAGGGGCTCCTCATGGTGGGCCTTTTGGCCTAAACCTCATTTTCGTGTTCTTCAGACTTTTAGGGACGAGGAGCTCCTCACGTTGGGCCTCCTTGCCCAAACTTTCTTTCTATGATTTTTGAGCATTTTGGGAAGAGGAGCTCCTCATAGTGGGCCTCCTCGCCAAAATTTCCTTTATGAGATTTTTGAGCATTTTGGGACGAGGAGCTCCTCGTGGTGGGCATCCTTGCCTAAACTTCTTTTATGTGATTTTTGAGAATTTTGGGATGAGGAGCTCCTCATGATGGGCCTCCTCGCCCAGACTTACTCTCTGTGATTGCTCAAGATTTAAGGATGAGAAACTCCTTGTGGTGGGCCTCCTCCCCCAATTAAATCCTCTTTTATCTTGGCCAGGGTAATCTTTGGAGAGGGCTGCTTGAGATCCATGCTTCTTGGAAGAAATGTGCCAAAATATTTTTTGGTATAGGCGGTGAGCACTGCATGTCATATGTTGAATAGGTTATATCTTCGTTTACACATGCTTCACACGTCTTATGAGGTGTGGACTGTGAAGAAGCCCAATCTATCGTATTTTTGTGTCTTTAGAGTACTTATTACATCTTGAGAGATAAATAATACTCAAGTAAGTTTGACTCTCGGAGCGATAAGGGGATATTTTTAGGTTATTCATCGGTGAGTTAGGCTTATAGGGTTTTTAAACTTGCAAGATCAATGGTTATAGAGTCAATAAAAGTCACGATTAAAGATGATGAGCCACCGACGTCTATTGCTCCTAGAGCCCAGTGTGAGGATGATTCACTCCCCAAGGATCATACTATCCTTCCTCATACTAAATCGGTGGACCCCATCCCCAATTTAGAGGATCCTCTCGCTTAGGTTCATAATAGTCATGACCCTTTTGCCATACTCAGTGATGTTAAACTAGGTTTCAAGACTCGTGCTCAACTCGAGAATGATGGTAGTTATCTATGCTAAACCTCCTTAGTCAAGCCCAATAATGTGAAAGAAGCACTCAAGGACGAGAATTGTATATCCACTATACAAGATGATTTGCTTTAATATTTTGAGTACGATGTCTAGGAATTTTCCTCCCGAATTAGCGAGACAAATGTGATAGGTACCAAGTGGATTTACAGGAATAAAATGGATGGGAATGGTACCATAGTTCATAATAAGGATAGGCTGGTCGCTCAAGGCGACACACAGATGGAGGGTGTAGACTTTGATGATACATTCAGTTTTGTTGCTAGGCTTGAGTTCGTCCTCTTATTACTCGCCATAGCATGTCATCTGCGCTTCAAGTCATATCATATGAATGTCAATAGTGACTTTCTGAATGACATTCTACATGAGGAAGTTTTTATGGTACAACTAAAAAGGTTTGAAGACCCTAAGAACTCGAGACAAGTCTATTATCTTAATAAGGCCTTATATGGTTTGAAGTAAGCACCCGATGTTTGGTACGAGGGGATCACTTCCTATCTCTTACCTTGTAGCTTTAAGAGATGGGGAGTGGATAAGATGTTGTTTGTGAGGAGAGAAATTGGTTTAATTTTGGTTGCCCAAGTCTATGTGGATGACATAATATTTCGACCCACGTTCTCCAGATATGCTCACACCTTTGAGGTGGATATGAATAGTGAGTTTGATATGATCATGGTTGGTGGGCTTACGTTCTTTCGAGGTTCATTAGCTTGAGGATGGGATATTCATATCTCAATCAAAATATGCAAGGTAATTAGTGAACAAGTTTGGTCTAGACTCCGTTAAGCATTCACACACCCCTATGAGTACATCAACAAAGATTATCACCTATAATTTAGGCAAGGACGTAGAGCAAACCCTTTCTCAGAGTATAATAGGTTGTCTCCTCTACTTGACTGCTAGCATCCCAATATTGCCTTTAGTGTTAGAGTCCGTGTGCGATACTAAACGTCCCTGAAAGAGTCTCATTTGATCCCACTTAAAGGTATCATCAAATGCGTGAGTGTCACTCTTTTTTATGGTATTTAATTATCCTTTGATATTGATGACAATTTGTCCGCCTATTTGGACGCTGATTGGGCCAGAGATGCTAATGGTTGTAGGAGAACCTCGGGTGGGAGTTTTTAATTTGAGATTGTTCTTGTCTCTTGATTGAGCAAGAAGTAAAACTCCATATCCTTGTCCACGATGGAGGCTTAGTATATTGTCATCGGGAGTTATTGCACTCAACTCTTATAGATGAATGCGACTGTGTGATAATTTATTAAATTTATTCGCAAGTTTCCAATTCGGCACACTTATTTAATTAGAGTCTATTTTTAAACCAAAATAAATCAGCCCCAAATCATTCAACTGCGTGAGTGCGTGTCAAACCATAAAATAAATAAAGCATGCGACACAAGCTTAAGGAAAAATCCCCGAAGGGCAAAACCTTTTATTTCTAGAACTTTGAAGAATTTACAAGACCATTGACTTACATACAACCTGATAACCGCCCACAAGTGTAACGCACAGTGTCTTCATCAAACCTCCAAAGCAACGGCTAGAAATATTGACACAGAAATACCCGCAGGTGTCAGTTCTGATGTCGTCGGCTGGAACTTTCCCTTTCCAGGAGGGATGCAATGAAGAAGAAAATGGCTTCTCCACAAGATATGAATTTTATAAGGAATCCCTCCATAATAGCATACAGTTGTCGGTCGTAGAGCTCTCCCCACAAAGTATGAATAAAAAAAATGTTCTTGGGTTCCACAAAATAATTCACATAAAAGTAATTGGAATGTTGTGAATTAAAAACAAAACATTTGAACCCTTAGAATTGCTGGAGAAAAACTTTATGCCAAAAGGTATTGAATTAAATCTGGGCAGATACACAAAAGTTTCAAAAGAATAAGACTCTTTAATTCTGAAACTGTTCTCCACATCTAAAAGCAAAGGTTGACATTCCTTTTTATAGGAAATTTGAGTCGGTCAAAGATAAGGATCAAGTCAAGCGTGTCATCCAAAAAGTCATCTCATTCGAATGAGAATGACATCTCGCGCGAACGAGATAGCGTGTCATTCTAACGACTACGCGCGACTTACCATTATCGTTCGAACAAGATTGATATCTCGCTTAAACGACCTTGGCGTTAAAACGGAGGTACGTTTACCACTGAAGCAGTTTTTCACAAACATTTATAAAACCACTTTAAAAACATTTTTATATAAAATCTTTTTAAAAACGTTTTTAGAAATATCCCAACACTCTTAATATGAAACGTAAATGAAACTTTAAAACCATATCTTTCCAAAGTTCATATTGTTGGGCTTGAATGTTGAACACAACTGGTAATTCGGATCCGTCTTTTGTAGATTCCATCTTCACAATTCTTCGATGACTTGTAGCGGTATACGACATAATGAATTGTGACGGACTTATTAAAAAAATATGTCCTTTCAAATCTCCCCCTATGTCTATGCCGGCACATACATAAAAACATCCGAATTATCAAAAACTAAAAAGCCTATACAAATCAACCCTCCCATGAATCCCAAAACTGAAAAGGTAAAATTTGCAAGTTCTCAAATTTTTCTTCAACATCAAAACTCTCAAAGATTTTCTCATCAGGGTGTGCAACATCATGATCTTCAATTTTCGTTCCTACACACATGGGATAAATCAAAATACCATCATGAAGCATCGAGTTTGAAATGATATAAGAATAAAACATTAATAATCAAATCTCCCCCATAATGAAAAAATTCCCCCATAACATGATAATTCTTTCTCCCCCTTTTTATGATGTCCCCAAATAGACAGATAAGAAGAGAAAAAATCAAAACATGGAGTGTCACGAAAAAATGCATAGAAAATAAAGATCATGCTACGCGCATGCAAAGGAGTATCACAAAAATATTCACAAACTATTTGTAATACCCCGTACTTTTATAGATATTTATTTATGGGATTAATTAAATTAAAAGTGAATTAATTGAGAATTAATCCGGATAAAATACTAACGAGATGTGAGTTGGTATTTGATTATAATGTGTAGATATGGCAATATATTAATATTGAAAATATTGAAATTATCGCGAGTTTGAAATACGACAATTTGGAAAATTTTGTTGGGACGCGCGTGACAGTCGCGTCAGGAATGTAATTATTTTAATTAAAAAGTGAATTTTATTTTTATAAACCATATGGTCATTTTGAGTGCGCCAACGTGTCCGGAAGGGTCGAAATATTCTGAAAACACTAGCCGGGGGTTTAGTTTGGGCCCCGGGGCATTATTGGGCCATACCGGCAACTTAAAAGGGTATTTTGGTAATTTTGAAAATTGGGGATTTATGACCAACGAATTTTGGGAATTAAAAATAGGGAATTTAATAACCCACTAACCCATTACCAGCAATTAAGTGATTAGAGGGCAACAGGAGTTACAGGAGGAAGTTAGGAAAAGTTCCAAAGAGAAAACACAACCTCCATCTTCAACCTTCAAGCTTGGGAGAAAAAGAGAGAGTGCAACCTTCATCATTCTACACCAAATTCAGATAATAATCCAAGGCAAGTGGTTTAATTTCGTTAATTTCAAGCGAATGCTTCTTCCATGCTTAGAAAATTGATATATTTGTATTGTATTGGGAGATTTATAAAAAAAAAACCATGAAATTGGAGTTATAAATTTAGATTTTGATATAGGTTTGCATGTAGAATTGTTATTGGGTGATTAGACTAAAAGAATTACTACTTTTTATGTTACAAAAATGGATTTATTTATGGAAATTGAGGACTTTAAATTTCTAGGGTTCATGTTCATAAGATTTGGGGAAAAGTGGGGAGTTATGATAATTAGATGATGTTTAGGAAGATTTGGCCCCATTTAAATGTTATATTATGACCTACGAATGTTTAGTGATGATTAGAGACATTAAAATACTGTTGGGATGACTTTTAGATGAGATTAAAGGTGAGGAAAATTGAGAAAAACGTGATAGGAAAATTCTGGGCTCGGAACTGTCACCTCGTTAGAAGACCTGCCCAGGTCATTCGAACGAGCTCGTTCGAGCGAGCTTCTAACGAGCTGACAGTTTACCTTCTAACGAGTTGGATGTTGGTTCGATGCCTTTCGTTCGAACGAGATCTCGTTAGATGCCCACTTCGTTCGAACGAACTCTCGTTCGAACGACCTTGTTCGAACGAGACTTCTAACGAGTTGACAGATTGGTCTGATTTGATTTCTAGTGTCCTGTAACCTTGTTTAATTGTAGAGATAACATTCCCTTGATGACTAATTGATATAGTTGGGAGATTTGGGATATATTGAGGAGTAAAATATAGAAGAGTGGTTTGAACCAAATGATATTTGTGGATTAGGACGCGAGCGACTAATCACGATGCGAGGATAATTAATGAATTAAATACATATAAACCGGGGGCATATGAATTGTGTAACATTAACAGTTGGTATGAGAATGAGAAGTATACCACTAATAAATTATGGTAATTACTAAGATGTGTGCATGCTTAGTATATATATGATTTTATGTGTATGACATACCTACCATACTTGCTATCACGGGAGGTTTGCGTTCGTTTAGGGCCATCTAATCTTTGTGTGCCTACGGGGGGATATAGATTGGTACCTCGAGAACATAGGTCAGAGAAGGACTTATTGGGAAGTTAATAAATCTGCTGATCATAGGAGCGTAGGTATGTGCGTGACCCATGTGATGTGACTGTGTTCGCCTCCATTGATTGTGATTTTTGTTATCTGAGAACGATTCCTGAGAGATTCGGAATGCGTGATCCATATGTACGTGATGTACCGGGATGGATAGTAGAGTATGTGTGCACCGCAGCTTAGCCTCGAGGAGCTTGTACTGTATATTTATGATGTCAATAAAATACGGTTAAATGAAAAGGAATTGTTATGTTTCATTGCGAGAATAATTATAGTAACGCCTCGATAAAGCTAAAAAGGGATAACTTGCTTTGAATTGTAATGCTAATAATTGCGAATCTGAGTTTAAGTAAAGCTATCTATTTAAGTGATGACGTTGGGAATTTATATTATGAATCGAGTAGAAAGGTTAGAACTTATGTCGGTTTAGTTAGATATGGATATCACGTGTATGGGTACGGTACATTCGGAGTGCACAATTAGTCGAGAGGCGAGTATTTCATGTGAGAGCACGTCCTAACAAGTATTTTGCATTCATTGTTTTAATGTTATTAAAACCCTTGCTTTTTTAAAATACTCTCCACTTTCGGGCTCTGACCCGTTTGCTTTCAAATCTATTTTTTTGTAAAAACCTTTTTAGTTGCCCAGCCACAAGGACACCATGCATAGGATTTCCATTCAGGTGACGAGCTGTAGCTGTTGTGGAAGTTACAGGGCCTTGATAGTAGACGCCTCCTTCTCTAGTCTTGACTCCATATTCAGTTTCATCATTTGTAGGGCATGTCACCCATTTCTATTTAGAGACATTTCATATTTCAGTTATTCAGGTTTTGGCATGTAATTAATTAAGGGTACACTGTTCTATTTATTTCAGTTGGGGGATTGTTGTGAGGAGTATTTCCTCCAGACTTATTATTATGTGTTGGTTATTCTATTGCTTCTTTATGGTGAATGGTTATGTTATTCTTTCATAATTCTTCTATTGCATGTTACTCAGATTTAATTTAAAATTTGACAACTTACTTTTTAAATACTAGATGGTTAGTAATCGTTAAAATGTTTTCGACAGTGATGCTATTAACTGAACCAACTTGGCATTTTGTATTAATTTAATAAAGGAGTAGCTACCCGGTATTTAATTAGTCGGGGTGTCACACTATTTTTGATTTTTCAAATTTTTTATACAAAAATAGG
Source organism: Sambucus nigra (assembly GCA_949130495.1). NCBI lineage: Eukaryota > Viridiplantae > Streptophyta > Magnoliopsida > Dipsacales > Adoxaceae > Sambucus > Sambucus nigra. The sequence continues at coordinate 594,928,359 of OX422212.1, read as the reverse complement.
ATACAAAGAAAAATCACACCATGGATTTAAACTAAAACAACCAAGTCATGGAAATGGAATGTATGGTTGTGAACACATTCGATAGGTAAATAAACTCAATCAATCATATGTGCACGATGCATACGTGTACCCCTAACGAATGAACATCAAAAGAATCCTTAGGTGTAAAAAATTGTGGAATTTAAATGACATCGTCTTATACAAATCAACAAATCAAAATCAAATGATTTCCACACCAATAACGTCCAGAACTATTTAGCGCTTTTTCAAGATTTTTGAGGACGTGCAAACCCGTTTAAAATCTCCAACCAAACACCCTCATATATATTTTCTTTTAGAGGTGAATAAGCTAAATTCTCAAACTTTGGAGAATTGGTTCAAAAACCTAAATGGCCCATAATTTGGCATGAATTTCTTTTTATTGCCTTTAAATTTTTTCGGGCTCTTTAAACCTCTTTGGACCCCTGATAATAAAATTCCTCCATTTTTAGGTCCAATTTAACGGTGGCTTAGTATTCGCAAAGGTAAAATGAACCTTTTGTAGCCCTTCCCCATTTTCAAACAAAGCACACAAACTCACAAAGGGTTCTTATATGCACAATATCCTTATCAAAATTTATCGCTCTTAGTTCGTTTTAAGGACAGGATTGAAGTGAAAAAATCCAACCAACATGTGATAAGACAAGCACAATAATCGAACAAATCCGTGCATCTGTGCAATAAAGGAAACATGAGTCAAACATGTAGGAAGTAACACTTAATTACATCTTAATGACTCCAAACATTATAAAGCACAAGGATGAATTGACCTATTATTTGAAAACACTATCAGATAGTCACATGAAGAATGGAATGATATTGTGACTTAGTCATCCTAAGTGTTTATCCATAAATGGTGCAAACAAAATATAAAAATCTTTTTGGATTTTCAAATTTGACCAAAACAAATATGAATGGACGCTAAAAAAAATAGAAAATATTTTTGCATTTTTCAAAATTATTCAAAAAAACAAAAATTTGTACAAAAAGTACATGTCATTACACTAGAAAATATATATCATAAAACCACAACTAGTGTATGACAAACATACGAACACAATCATCTATATGATATGGCAAGAGAAGAATCATGTGCAAGCAAATAAACATAAAGCAACCAAACACGCTCGTCAATAGCTTTTAAACTAGATTTCATGCGAGCTTTCCAATAGGCGTAAATAGGCACCTTATTAAATGAACGTTCCATTGGAAAATTGCGATTTTTCACAAAACTGATTTTAAAAAAAATCAATATCACACAAATTTTGAGAAAAATAGGATCACGCGAAAAATAGGATCACGCGATAAATTAGCGTAACTCGCTCTGATACCAATTTGAAGAGTGTGACTGTGTGATAATTGTTTAAATTTATTCGCAAGTTTCCAATTAGGCACACTTATATAATTAGAGTCTATTTTTAAACCAAAATAAATCAGCCCCAAATCATTCAACTACGTGAGTGCGTGTGTCAAACCATAAAATAAATAAAGCATGCGACACAAGCTTAAGGAAAAATCCCCGAAGGGCATAACCTTTTATTTCTAGAACTTTGAAGAATTTACAAGACCATTGACTTACATACAATCTGATAATCGTCCACAAGTGTAACGCCCTCAAAGCAACGGCTAGAAATATTGACACAGAAATACCCGCAAGTGTCGGTTCTGATGTCGTCGGTTGGAACTTTCTCTTTCCAGGAGGGCTACAATGAAGAAGAAAATGACTTCTCCACAAGATGTGAACTTTATAAGGACTCCCTCCACAATCGCATGCAGCTGTCGGTTGTAGAGCTCTCCCCACAAAGTATGAACAAAAAAAAAATATGTTATTGGGTTTCACAAAATAATTCACATAAAGTAATTGGGATTTTGTGAATTAAAAATAAAACATTTGAACCCTTAAAATTGTTAGAGAAAAACTTTCTGCCAAAAGGTATTGAATTAAATCTGGGAAGATACACAAAACTTTCAAAAGAATAAGACTCTTTAATTCTGAAACTGTTCTCCAAGTCTAAAAGCAAAGGCTGATGAAAAGGATGGAACCCCGGTTTTTAATAATAAATTTATAATTTCCTTTTATATATATTCAAGAGATAATGCGTAAGCGTAAAAAGGATGATGGTTCAACTTAATACTAAATTCCAAATTTTAATATTGTTAAAATTAAATAAAGTGAAACTTAAATAAAGTGCACAAATATTATTTTCACTTAAACCAATTAAATCATTAATCCAAGTCCTAGAATTTTGTCTAAGTCATGATTTTCAATATTTCGAAGTTAGACCAAACCAATTTTAGAAAATGACTTGAATTAAACAACTTTACCCAATATTTAATTTAAGTCCAAATTAAAATGAGTGTGATAATTAAACCAAATTTTATCTTGAATTATCCTAAGCATGTGATCTAAATTATTATGCAAGATAAAATAAACCAATATCACACTACACCGCGATGTACGAGGAAAAACCCAAGACGAGAAAAAACCTCGGACGGCCCTAGCAACAAATTCACTAGATACGAAATTACAAGTACAAGGAAAAAGACTTACAACACACGACTCGATCCCTCTCAATCCCCGACGCTTCTTCTTGTAGACACCTCTTCCTAGCGAATAACCTTGTAACTCCACCGCGGTCTCAGAATCCACCGATAGGACTTTTTATGGTCACCGTCACCCGTACATGAAGCCTTTCTCTAAGTGGGTAGATTAAAGCAAACTTCTCTTCAATTCGGTGTAGAGAAAACCAGTGCCAAACTCCAAGCAATTGATATGTACATATGAACTTGGAATAAACTCATTTGGGTGTAAACTAGAGTGGTGAATGATTTCCTCTTTGATAAAAATACACTCAAAACATGAACATTTTCCTAAAATAATTTTGCTCTCAAAACACTCTCTAAGAGATGAAGAGTTATGAAAAGTTATGGAAAATGTTAGATTGGAAAATGTTCTTCCCGCACATATTAAAATCTGAAAAAGTTGGTTAAAAACTTAGTGGGAAAGTGGGTCAAAAACTGCCAAAAAACTGCCAAAAACTGTTCCCGTTTGGCATCTCGTTCGAACGAGACTTCTAACGACCTTCCAAATTGAACTCGTTAGAATCTCGTTGGATATCTCGTTCGAACATAAGGTTCATTCGAACGACATATCGAACGACTTTTCATAGGCCTATACCGGAACCTCGTTGGCAGGTTTGTTCGAACGACATTTTCGTTCGAACGACAATCTCTTTCGAACGACTCTATCGAACGAAAAACCAGAAAGTTTGAATATTCTTGTTTAAGCCCAGAAAACTTTATAAACATTTATTTAAAGTTTTAATTAATTCTTTCTTAATATAAAACGTAGTTTTTATAAAACCTAATACCCAATAAAACTTGTTCCAAGCTCCTATATATATATAATTGCATTCATACCTTGGAAGCATGGAACCATAGTTGATGACGTAGAAATGAGGCATGCAAATCGGCACATTTGATGAAGCTTTATACTCTTTGCCTCTACGTCTTCAACAAACACTTCATAGGCTTGAGAATATTACAATTAAATACTATCCTATTAATAAATGTTTTTGTCCGGAATTGAGCCAAAACTATATATGGACTCAATTGGAAATTTGTGTCCTTACAAATCTCCCCCTTTGGCTATTTTGGGACAAAAACCAAAAAAAAATCCTAAAGGGTCGTCAAGCTCACTAGACTCAAAACATAACCCGCCCAAACTTGACTCAACCCAAGGATCAAAGGCTTTGCCATTGAATGTTGCCGCTTTTCAAGAATTCCTGCACACTTAAGCAGACTATCAAACGCATAGGGGATATAAAAGTATTAAATGCAATTAAAATAAATACTCCCCCAAAATTAATTCTCCCCTTTATCAAAACAATCTACCAAAGAAGGTCGCGACTCCCCCTAAGTTAAATCTCCTAAATTAAGGTACGATTACAATAGGATTAGATACCATTTCTCCCCTATCATTCTCCCCCTTTTTGTTCAGGAATAGGCAAAGGATATAGAACTAATAAACACAGTGAAGCTTAAAGTGATAAGATGTGAAAATATATGAGCAACAAAAGCATAACTAATCCAATATAGATACTAAAAATGAAGTATAAGCATAGAAGGACTAGAAAGCAAGGCAAAGACAAACAAATATCATATATATATAAACTAGAAATATACCAATGAAGAATTTGCATATATATATATAGATATAAACACACACATGACACAAAAAAAATAATAAGTTTGCACACTCGTATGGCAAAAATGTGTCATATGGAAACGTAAGTGTAGGGGTGTGAAATAACAACAATTAAATTTAGACCCAAACACTTAATAAACATTCACGGAGTTCTCATTTGATTGCAAACTTTATCACATTTAAATATAACCTCATCTGACAATATGAAGATTGAACTCAATGAACAAACATACACAATGCATACAAGCCTAGCATGATGATGATTCTACAAACCAAATAGAGTCATGACATTAAAGACAACTAGGATAAACGGACATTGTGCAAACCGTTGATATACCATCCAATTCTCCCTCAATAAGAATATATATTCTTTTGTTTTTTGAATGAATATATCAAACAAACATAGGCCTTGGCAATTGTTTTCTTTTTAATGTCAAATATTCTGTTTTTAGGCCTTTGGATCACGTATTTCTTTTAGATCCAATAAACAGTGGCTTACTATCGCAAAGGATTTAATTCATCCTTTCGGAGCCCTTCCCCGTGCACATTTAGATATATAATTTTTTATCTCACAAAGCTCACGTGCAACGGATTTTGATATGCACTCGTCCTCCTAGGTCATAGATATGTAGATGACTAGATTGGTAGGAGAACACCTCAAAAAGCTCAAATATAACATGTGACATTAAGATTTCAAAAAAGCTCGTGCATGTGTGAAAAGAGGCATATAGAAATAGAATCGATTTCAACAATACAAAATCCAACTACTCTATATAAAACATGGTAAAGAACATTTTAAGGATTGAAAATCTAAACCAAAAGTTCTAGCCACGTGGGAGCGTAAAAGATGGGATTCAAACACAAATATATACCACATAAAGTGTGTCAAACAAAAATACACACAAAAAAAATCTTTTTGAGTTTTTAACATTTTTAATCAAAAATAAATATTTACTCAAAAGGACAAACAAAAATCATTTGAATTTTTCATTAAACTTAAATTACTAAGGGATAAAATCAAAATGATTAAACAAGCATACATTTAGCATGTGAATATAGCATGAAGTACAAATGCTAAAGTATGTAAACACTAACACATTCATCCTTTAGATTTAGCAAGGAAGGAAGCATGTGAAAGTAAATGAGAATGAAAAACCCTATTTTGCAAGGCAACCAAGTCAGATTTCCTAACCCAAATTAATGAAGAATGACTATCTTAGGGTGTTGGAACTTTAACTACCATGGTTACTTTACTATGGGATTTTCTAGGAATTCGTTTAAGATCAAAACAAAATTTCCTAAGATGACCTTTTCGACCACAATGTGTACAAGTAAAAACATGTCGAAAAGATTTTCTTAAGGAGTGATCTCTAAAATCTTTCCTAGACGATTCTCCTAAAACATTGGTTTTGGCATTATGAGTAAATTCATTACAAGTATTGAAGCCTAAACCACAATTGTCATTTTTAATTTGGACCGTTCCTCACATTTTATCTAGTTTTTTCAAACGACACTCCAAATCAAATTTGACATTACTCGAGTCTTTTAATTTATTTTGTAATTCTAAAATGTTAGACTCTAATAAAACATTTTGCTCTTCTAAAGTAAGAAGCTTATTTTTCAAGGATTCCATTAAACCCCTAAGGCTATCTCTCTCGCCTTCTACATATTCAAGCTTCTCTCGAAGAGTCCTCTCACGTGTCCTAAGGTCTTCTATTAAAACATTTTCATCAACGACCTTGACACTCTCTCTTAAACTAGCCTCTAACTTCAAATTAGCTCTTTTAAATTTAATAGATTCTTTATAAAGTTCTTGAAAAGCATTTTGAAGTTCACTCACATTAACCTCTTCTTCATTTTCACTCTCTCTTTCTTCTCCACTCTCACTATCATCAAAAACAAGAGAATCATAAGCTATGACCTTGGAAGTATCATGTGTTAAAGTTTCATCAATCGATGAATTCTCACTATCACTCACATGACTAGCCATAAAAGCCACAAAATTAGGCTTAGTGGGAGAATCGGGTCCCTCTTCCTTATCACTATCACTAAGGGTCGCATTATATGCAATGGGTCGTTTACCCTCTTTCCTTAGTTTAGTAGGGCACTCATAAGCCCTATGGCCATAACCTTCACAACCAAAACACTTATTAGATTCATCTCTATCTAAATTTTCATTACTAGGTTTAGGGATCTTCTCGGCTTTAGGGATCTTCTCGCCTTTGTCATGCTTAGAAGTATCAAATTTCTTAAAATCATTTTTTAATTTATCTTTGTTAATTTTAAGAAATTTTCTAAATTTACGAGCAAACAAAGCCATGTCTTCCGAGTCACTATCACTCTCGCTCTCTACTACTTGTTTGACCTCTTTTCGGGATTTTAAAGCAACACTCTTTTCGATTTTCTTTTCAGTTTTAGAGGGAAATATATCTAGTTCATAGGTTTGTAAATCACCTACAAGCTCTTCTAATTTCGTAGAGGATAAAGATGGTAAAGAATTTAAAACGATCACTTTTGGAATAAATCTATCGGGTAGGGACCTTAAAATTTTCTTTACAACACGGTTGTCAGGTATTTTCTCTCCCAAGTTAAAAGATGAATTAACAATATCAGAAAGTCTAGTATAAAATTCATCAAAAGTTTCTTTTTCATTCATTTTGATAGTTTCAAATTGAGTGGTGAGGTTTTGGAGTTTTGAAGCTTTAACGACACTAGTTCCTTCATGAGTTAATTCTAAAATATCCCAAGCTTCTTTAGCGGTTTCACATGTCATAATACGTCGGAATTCATCCGGTGTGACAGTGCTAAACAAGGCATTTAAACCACGGGAATTGAAATTAGCAAGTTTAAACTCATTTTCAGTCCATCTATCGGCGGGTTTGGGAACACGTTCATTTTCAACTAAATAAGTTGGTGGGGACCACCCGTTAACAACAAACATCCAAACTCTCTCGTCGATAGATTTTAGTGCCGATCTCATACGCGCTTTCCAATATGGGTAGTTTGAACCATCGAAAATAGGAAATTTTGAAAATGGGAAAAATCCATTTTAGCCAAAAATTATTTAAAGGATCGTTAACGAAATAATTTATCGCTTTGGCTCTGATACCAATTTGAAAGTGCGAGCTTTTCTAAATCAAAGCTCTGATACCAATTTGAAAAGGATGGAACCTTGGTTTTTAATAATAAATTTATAATTTCCTTTATATATATTCAAGAGATAATGCGAAAGCGTAAAAAGGATGATGGTTCAACTTAATACTAAATTCCAAATTTTAATATTCTTAAAATTAAATAAAGTGAAACTTAAATAAAGCGCACAAATATTATTTTCACTTAAACCAATTGAATCATTAATCCAAGTCCTAGAATTTTGCCTAAGTCATGATTTTCAATATTTCGAAGTTAGGCCAAACCAATTTTAGCAAATGACTTGAACTAAACAACTTTACCCAATATTTAATTTAAGTCCAAATTAAATTGAGTGTGATAATTAAACCAAATTTTATCTTGAATTATCCTAAGCATGCGATCTAAATTATTATGCAAGATAAAATAAACCAATATCACACTACACCGCGATGTACGAGGAAAAACCCAAGACGAGAAAAAACCTCGGACGACCCTAGCCACAAATTCACTAGATACGGAATTACAAGTACAAGACAAAAGACTTACAACACACGACTCGATCCCTCTCAAGCCCCGACGCTTCTTCTTGTAGACACCTCTTCCTAGAGAATAACCTTGGAACTCCACCGCGATCTCGGAATCCACTGATAGGACTTTTTATGGTCACCGTCACCCGTACATGAAGCCTTTCTCCAAGTGGGTAGATTAAAGCAAACTTCTCTTCAATTCGGTGTAGAGAAAACCGGTGCCAAACTCCAAGCAATTGATATGTACATATGAACTTAGAATAAACTCATTTGGGTGTAAACTAGAGTGGTGAATGATTTCCTCTTTGATAAAAATAAACTCAAAACATGAACATTTTCCTAAAATAATTTTGCTCTCAAAACACTCTCTAAGAGATGAAGAGTTATGAAAAGTTATGGAAAATGTTAGATTGGAAAATGTTCTTCCCGCACATATTAAAATCTGAAAAAGTTGGTTAAAAACTTAGTGGGAAAGTGGGTCAAAAACTGCCAAAAAATTGCCAAAAACTGTTATCGCCTGGCATCTCGTTCGAATGACATTTTGTTCGAACGAAATCTCGTTCGAACGAGACTTCTAACGAGGTTACAGATTGAACTCGTTAGAATCTCGTTGGATATCTCGTTCGAACATAAGGTTCGTTCGAACGACATATCGAACGACTCTTCCGAGGCCTATACTGGAACCTCGTTGGCAGGTTCGTTCGAACGACATTTTCATTAGAACGACAATCTCGTTCGAACGACTCTATCGAACGAAAAACCAGAAAGTTTGAATATTCTTGTTTAAGCCCAGAAAACTTTATAAACATTTATTTAAAGTTTTAATTAATTCTTTCTTAAAACAAAACGGAGTTTTTATAAAACCTAACACCCAATAAAACTTGTTCCAAGCTCCTATATATATATAATTACATTCATACCTTGGGAGCATGGAACCATAGTTGATGACGTAGAAACGAGGCATGCAAACCGGCACATTTGATGAAGCTTTATATTCTTTGCCGCTCCGTCTTCAACAAACACTTCATAGGCTTGAGAATATTACAATTAAATACTATCCTATTAATAAATGTTTTTGTCCGGAATTGAGCCAAAACTATATATGGACTCAATTGGAAATTTGTGTCCTTACAGCTGACATTCCTTTTTATAGGAAATTTGAGTTGGTCAAAGATAAGGATGAAGTCAGACATGTCAGCCAAAAAGTCATCTCGTTCGAACGAGAATTACATCTCGTACGAACGAGATCGCGTGTCGTTCGAACGACTACACGCGACTTCCCATTGTCGTTCGAACGAGATTGATATCTCGCTTGAACGACCTTGGCGTCAAAACCGAGGTACGTTTAATGCTGAAGAAGTTTTTCACAAACATTTAGAAAACCACTTTAAAAACATTTTTATATAAAAGATTTTTTAAAACCTTTTTTAAAATATCCCAACACTCTTAATATGAAACGTAAATGAAACTTTAAAACCATATCTTACCAAAGTTCATAATGTTAGGCTTGAATGTTGAAGACAACTGGTAATTCGGATCCGTCTTTTGTAGATTCCATCTTTACAATTCTTCGACGACTTGTAGTGGTATACGACATAATAAATTGTGATGGACTTAATAAAAAAATATATCCTTACAGATGAATCAAATGTTGGAAGATTATGGAATTTCACAAGGAATGATGACTATTTCTTGTGATAAAATGAGTGCGATCCATATTTCCCGTAATTCGGTCCAACGTTCGCACATAAAGTATATTAGGATACGTGATCATTTTATACGTGACCTAGTTGAGGAGAAGGTGGTGTCCTTGAGCTTTGTGAGCACCTAAAATGTCAATTGGCCGATATTTTCACAAAACCTTTAGATGCACTTAGATTTGAGGATTTTAAGAAATCTTTGGGGTATATGCACTGTTGTTTGAGTTTGGGTACGTTATCTAGTATAGGAAGTTTATCATGTTCATATCGTACAATCCTATTGCTAGATTTATATTATCATTGTATTTATCCGTTTTTATTTTTGTTATCTTTAGAAAAATCCAAAAAGAGTTCCATTTTTCTGAAATTTTTTGAAAAATACAAAAAGTATTTAGTTTTTAAGAAAAATTTAAAAAGGTGAAATTTTTTTTATTTTGATAAATTTTTTGAAAAAGACAAAACAAGGTCTGTATTTTTTCACAGTATATGGATGAACATTTAAGCTTTCCAGATCACCCCTTCATACCATCCATTCACATGACTTTTTCTTAGTTTTTTTAGACATGACTTTGTTTCAATAGTGTTCTTAATAATGTGTGGATATCATTACGTTGATCTTTGATGACTACTTTCTATATGTTTGACTCCTTGTCACCTTTATTACACACGTGCACAAGCTTTATGAGCATTGTGCTTACTTGTCATTTTTTGAATATGATGTTCTCATCTCAATTCTCCTTAATAACGAACTAATTTTAAAATAGATACGTTGTCCATGTAAGAACCATTTCCCGTATTTCATCTATTTTTTCCAAAAAATATTGTAATATGTTAAGTAATGGAAAGGGGCTATGAAATATAATAATATTCTTTATGTTAAAATCCTCCATTTTCATAAAAGAGCCTAAAAAGTTTTGAGGCACATAAAAATAGGAGTGCCAGGACAATTTTGTTTATATTCATTGATGATGCACTACATATGAGCACTATCATTTCTTCAAACTAACTGAGAGTGAATTCATAATATTCGTGAGATTTTCAGGGGTTAAGGTAGAAGATCAACGAGTTTTCACATAAGACTTTCTTGAAAACCATTAAATAGGTTGGCGTTATTGGTGTGAGAATCATTTAAGTTCATGATATATTGATTAAGTTGAGTTAATTTCATTTGAAATCGCTATTTTTACACCTAAGGTAGACTTTGAGTTGTTTCATTACAAGTGTCTCAAAACTCCGTGCACCTTTATTATGAATGTTGATGATGATTTACGAATGGAAAATGTTCACACAATTACATTCCACGTTCATGATTTCAATATTTTAGTGTTATTCCATGGTGTGTGATATGTGTACATTTTATACTTTGTATTTGAAAATTTTGAAAAATGTTCAAAAATAGTTTGTGGAGAAAAGTTTTCTTTTGATATTTTCATTAGATGTGATACTTACTTTTCATGATTAATTTCTACTCCTTTGTCCATTATGAACAAAAAGAGGGAGAACAAATTGAGGGGAACTTTTATTTTTCATTTAAAACTCGTATGCATGTGGTTTTTTGTTTGTCTCATGTGTGTAGGACGTTCCGCCTAAATGATGATCTCTTGGACCCAGACAAGATGAAGATAAAGATAAAGATAGTCAAAGTGTAACATCATTTTCATTTTAAGACCCTACATAAATACTTTTTCATTTCTTGATTTGGGAGGGTATTTATTGTAATAGTCTGTAGTATTCATTTTGGCTTCGATTTGTATTCTGTACCAGAATAGCCATAGGGGGAGATTTGTAGGAGCAAGTTTTATAATTGCTGAGTTTTATTTTTATTTTGGCTTATCCCGTTACATATGAACTTCACCTATATGACTTCTTTGGATTCGAAGACAGAGCTGAAGACATTATGAGGATTGAAGAATCGTACGTCTCAACAACCTTAGAAAAATTATGGATGCATTTGGTAAAGTATTACTTTATCTTTTGAGGGGTTTTAGAATATTTAAAGAGGTTGTTTTTTAAGATAGTTTTAAAATATTTTTTAAATAAAAGTTTTGAAAATTCATCGTCTCGTTAGAACAAGTTGGCTATCTCGTTTGAACGAGAATAAAGGGTTATTAGAACGAGTCACTTAAAAGATCGAATGAACTATTTTCATCATTTTATTGAATCTCATTCGAAGTCTCATTTTATACTTGTCTGAACAAAAATAGGTTTCAAATGAGATTCCTATTGTCCAAACGACCGTGCGAGATTTTATTTTCTAATCTAAATCCTTCATGTTTATCATTATATAACAAACCTTCTTGTAAATAGGATGCACATGATTAGACTTCTTAAGAACTTCTTTTACCATCTTGTAACACCTTTTTAAGTTCTCTTTGTGATGAAACACTTCTATAATCATTCTGAACCCCATGGAATTATAAAGATAACTTTACAAAACTAAGAAGAAGGTTTCTAGCTCAACAACCTTTATGGAGAGAAATCTCTAGTGCGGAATTTTGAAACCGAGGTTTCACTGTTGAAGAAAAAAAGCCTGATTGGTGGATATCAAGGAAAGATTACTTCCTATGGACGCCTCTGGATTGGATTGTTTTTAATAGAAAAAATTAAAGACCCTGGATGTCATACTTAGTTTGTCTAAGTAGTTCGTAAGTCGACTGTTTGTCAATTATTCTGTAGTGGTGATTATAGGTTTTTCTCTGTTAATGGATTTTTTCTCACTTCTCCATGTTTTTTGCATGCTTGGTTTACTTCTTTATTATTGGACTACATCTCGTATGCACACCTAATTGAATCAAAGATAAGATTGGTAAAAAATGGATTTGAGTGTGGAAAACTAATATACAAACCCATCCATTAAAACCCTTCTCAATAATGAGAAGGAGAAATTAACTAAATGAATTAAATAATTCTAATACATTCAGAGGCTACGTTTATAGTTTTATCCTCTCATTAAATTATAAACTGTGACTTTATTGCCATAACTGCTTTGAGTTGCATAGCTAAGTTACTTTCTTAGGTTTTGACCCAACTCTTTACATGAAGCTCGGGGGCTAGGGATGGATCTCCCGTATATATTACTTATTCTGGTGAATATTGATATTCATCTCTCTCACCCAGGATATTAGTTTTAGATACATTGTGGGTCTCTATTTCATTTAGATATTATTTTTGCATTTCAGTCTTAGATGATATTGGAGGCACTCTAGTTTGTATGTCGAGATTTAGTTGGCTTGTATTATTCAAACATTCTTTGGGAATGTATTGAGATATGATTCTTGAGATGTTATTGTATCTCTTTAATAATTATGGGCATTCTATTATGGGTTTACATTGAGAATCTTCAAATCGTTTCAATGTTACTTGTGTTATTGTTTGGTTTGACCTCTCTATTATGAGAATGGTATTTGATTTCTTTTAAATATTCCGTATAATTTTATATTCTGACCTGATCAACCTAAATGTTTAATTACATGGGGTATTAAAGTTAGTATCAGAGCATGGTCTAGGCCTCGAGGGTTATAGGTACTTGTAGACTTCTGTGTAGCATTATTTAAAACATGCCTTTCCTTTTACTTTCATCTATGTTTCGTTACTGATAGGATGTCCAGTTTAAATTTTAGATGTTGCTTAGGAGGAATTTTTTTTAGCCAAAGCTTACGGAATAGGCCGATTTCGTAGCCCCTCGATCCATATGAGCCCATTACATTGAGTATTACTATCCCCGACGCCCAAGGAAAATAACACTTTGGGGCACAAAAATTGCCATAGTTGATCAGCCAGGCAAACTTGGCAGAAGTTAGGCATGAGATACCACCCATAGTACCTCTGTTGGTGATAACTTATCTTTTTTGTTTATGTTGTTGTAGAATAAAAGACCGTTAATCCAAAATCCCTTTTAGTACCTACAAATACACTAAAATTGTATATCGGCAAGTAAGGGATCAATCCGTGCTCCTCAATGAGGATAAAAGCAATAACGGAGACTATGTAATCGAATTTTTAAATAATTTGGTAAAGTGGTGATTTAACTATGAACTAAAATTTAAACTACACGAATATATAAATAAATAAATAAAATGATAAAGTAAGCTAAAATGTGAGGAGTGAATAAACATGAGATGATTCAAGGGATTAAAATTCACCACTTAACCTATTTAATTTTATTATTTAGTTTATCTAATTGAAATACCCCTCGTTGAAAATTTAAAGTTACATAAAGTCCTTTCAGAAGATTAATATTTAAATTTCACATTCTCACAAAAAATTAGATTTAAACATTTTCTAATTCCGCTAGGGAAAATTCACTAAAAGTATTTTAAATCATTAAAAATTACATTTCAAAGTAGAGAAATTAGAACTATAATATTATTTAAAAATTGCCTATCTCTAGTTTAATTAATAAATAAATATCATAATCTGAATTTGTGATTTTCTCTCGAAAATAATTCACCCTCTCTCGAGGCATAACTATGAATTATAAAATTTTAATATTAATATTCAAAGGGGCATAATAAATAAACAAAGTGAAAATAAATAATTAAGTTAAGAGTTTCATCGCACCCCTTAAATGGGATATTTAGCCTTTCATTTTGGTATTATTACATATAAAATGTAATAATGACACAATAAGAGGCATACAAAATAAAATGCAATGAGAAAAAAATATTTGAACTAAGTCTCCTTGAACTCAATAATAATTTTCTGAAAATGAACAATTAAGTGCACCCACAATTCTGGAATATTACAACACTCAAAGATATGCGAAAACTTCAAAATTTGTGTATCACAATATATTCTGACTCACTCAAGTCACTTGAAAAATTATAAAAGTAGATATTTTTTTTATATAATCTACTCCTAAAACGACAACTAAAAACGGGATCCAAAAATGGAGTTCCTAAACTAAAATGCTTTATGTCTTCTAGGGTCCTCCTTTTTAAATGAGCACGAGTCTTATTAAATAAGAGGCACGGAGAAAGTGGTAAAATGGAAGGGTAAGAGTGAGGGTAATTTAGAACAAAGGAGGTAAAAGGCATTCAAAATTTGTGACCTTTATTTTTTGAGAATGGCAAATGCTTGGGTTTTGTAATTTGAGTTTGGTTGGATTTTGGAAAGGTTGGGACAGAGGTGATAGAGGTAAATGGTTTTTGGAATTTGGTCTCGAGTCTTCTAGGTGCTAGGAGCTATTGGGTCACGAGTTTTGGACAAGGAGTAGGGTGTAAGTTTGCACATGTTAGTTTGGAGAGCTTCGAGTTTGGAAAGATCAGATCAGTCGGGTTAAAGGTTATGGAGCGCGGTTCGAGGTATGGGTTAGGGTGTCGGTTTGGTTAGATCGATCAGGTGGGTCTTCAGGTTTGGGGGTTATGGGTTTACGGATCTGGAGTTGGTATGGGATTGAATGGGTCTCCAGTTGAAATGGGTTTCGAGCTAAGGTGGGATATGGAGGTCGGGTTAGGTCTGGGGATAAGAAGGATGGGGATTTAGGTTTCTGGTTAGACGTGTTCCGGTTTAAAGGTATCAGGTTCGAGATGGGGATATGGTTCCAGTCGGATGTGGTCAAGATTGCTAAGATTTAGGGTACTGGAGACTAAGGAAATCGAGTATGGAGGTTAAATCAGGTGGGGGATAGGAGGGTTAAGGGTAATGTTTTAGGTTGATATTTGTGTTGTGAATATGTAGGTGAGAGGAGAGAGAGTGTGTGGGTGGTGAGAGGTGAGAGGTGAGAGGTGAGAGGTTAAAGATGATGGAGAGGTATTTAGGTGTGGGTGAGTGTAGGTTAGGGTGTATGGGGTTGTGAGTGACTATAGAATTTTCACTTAATTGAAGACAAGAACAAAACGTTCTAGGGTCATTTAAGGTTTGTCCCCCATTTAATTCCCTATAGTGAGTCAAACCCATGGGAATTGATTTTTTTAAGGTTTGGCCCTCATTTTAACTTTCCGTCCATATAGTCGTTAACCCCCTATGGCAACCTGCTCAAAATAATAACGAGTGGCCAGTCCTATACTACATTAAATCAGGTATCTCAGATGGATCAGTCTCAACATCAACTGACAATACTAAATAATATAAGGCTAACTACCCAAAACAATTAAAAGCGGATGTCAAAAATTTTAAACTTTTTATTTAACACCAAATCAAAACCAACCATACAAGAACTAATCAACAACATAACATCTAAATATGATGAGGGAAACACATATGCTCCAACAATGTATAAAAGAGTATAACAAAATGTACACAATAAAATACCCGAATATGCTGTCGGGTCAGAGACAATACAAAATCTAAGAGAGAGAATATAAAAGTGTTAATCTACAATACTTGGGTATGAACCCGATATACCAACTGAATCCTAATCTAGATATAAAAAAGATAGGAATCAACTAAGACAAAGTTCCGCAATAGTCCGCTACTGCCACAGCTCCACGAATACACTGGGTGGATAAACATCCATGGCGTCCTTGTGGAGGAATACCTAAAATAATACAATATATATACATAGCAGGAGAAAATATAAATGGGTCAGAGCCCGAGGTGAAAACATTTTATAGCAAGTGCATTAAAATGCATAATAATTACAAATGCATTATGACATGATTTAATGGAATCGCACTCTCCATAATAATCCAACCCACCTCTCAACTAAAGCGCGCAACTAAACGTATGCACGTGATCTCCAAATAAATGCCCAAATAGAATTAGACAAATAAATCTAACTAAATCCCAATATAAATATTCAATTAAAATCATCTAACTTATCTCACAATTTACCCCTATCTAAATTTCCCTCTACATCGTATACTTCAATTTCTAATGTTATTGCTCTCTTTTATTTGTTCATTTACTTAACATATAAAGTTTACATAACCATTCTCTTACTAACATATTCACAATACATAAACATTCTCTTTACTAGAATTTCTTGTATTCTAGTTATACCATCGACATACATACAATTATGTATGAGTTAATAGCATCCAAGTGCAAAGGACTAAACTTCTCCCAATTCTGAATACTGCACTGCGTTTCGTACAAGGGACGTCTCGTAAAGCGAAATCCAAACAAGGAACCCCCCGTTACACTACTCCTGACAGCATTGATTTTCGAGATTGATTATGCCCTCAATGCGTGATGCATGTAATCCAAATTCTAATTATTCAATTAATTAATCAATTATTCCCAATTCTCAACAGTGTACTGCGTTTCGTGCGTGGGACGTCTCGCCAAGCGAAATCTAAACAAGGAACCCCCCGATACACTACTTTTGGCACTCTCGATCGTTGAGATGTATATTATATATATATATATATATATATATATATATATGAGCATTAAGGACTAACTTCTCCTCACTCCCAATATTACACTGCGTTTCGTGCGTGGGACGTCTCGCAAAGCGAAATCCAAACAAGAAACCCCCCGTTACACTACTCCTTGGCAATGTTGGTCGTTGAGGTCCATTATGCCCTCGATACCCAAGTACCAAGCGAAACCATAATATAATAACCATCCAAACGAGATATAACTCGAGGACGCGGGGTCTTAATTCTATCATCTTCTTGTGGCCAAATCACGTAGCATACTGGGGACCACCTGTAGGACTAAACGACACCTACTTCGTGATCAACTCACACACACAACGTTCGGGAAGCGGTCATAGTTCCTAACCGGTCAAGTGAGAACGACATATACCCACGACTTCTCACCCCCAAAATAATAATGCATATCACATAATAATCACCATGGATGACTATGACCTGGGAAATATCCACACCCTGCTCATCGAGCCAGGATGCTCACCCTTATCGCGCAACTTCCCACTGATAGAAAGGAGGGGGTATGCTTCACTTATATATATCATTCACATAAGATATACATACATCATCACATCATATAAAGATATACCATCATATAAGGTATACCTATCACATTGTTTATATATTCGTAGTACGTTCTTAGGTGTAGTTGAATTAATATCATTATTTAGTATATTTCTCTCTCTTGATATACTAATCGTCAATTCTCACACATCTTCCCTACTTTGTATACACTATACTATTTCTCACTTGAAGTTTTCGCATCACTTCTTGATTATGAATTGTCTCTCAATTCTATTTATGTTAAGGATATTCTCTATCCTAATGCACATCGATTAAAATTTCTCATTGTGTGAGACATCTCCCAAATTAATCATCATTAAGGATATTTCTATATCCGTATGCACATTTATTAGCATTTAATTATTTTCAATCCATCATATGGTTCAATCAATCATATAAACCTTTAAAGTTATCCCATTTGGGATTGATTCCAAGATCCAATATCACTATGTGCATTCTCACTCTTTCATATGTTTTCATAAATATTTCCAAATAGAAATCTTAATGGTAGTGGGCTTCCCCACTTAGTATATATATACGATATTCTCTAATCGCTAATCTCTCACATTAAATCAATATGACCCCAATCATTTCTCATAAGGGAAACTCCCTAAAATCTCCAAAACATACTCCTAATAATACCTATAGAGATTCCCAATCGATAACCTCAAACGAACCGGAATGAAATTCTCCCCAAAAAAAATCCCCCAAAATGCCCTGTTTCCGAATCGATTAGGGCCAAATCCGAATCGGCCTTCAAGGCGAATCGATTCGGGTCCTAAGACCCGGGACTCTGTCTCAGGCCGAATCGATTCGGCTGGGGTCCGAATCGATTCGGTCACTCAGACCTGGGCACCTACAATTTTCAAAATCGATTCGGCTAAGGGGCCGAATCGATTCGACCTATTAGAAGACTCGAAAATGGCTACTTTTTCAAAGACAAAAATTCCCAAAATTCATATATATCATCTTTTAACCATTTTTCTTCAAGACAAATATAATATTATCACCGAAACTCATTATCTAATATAATCCAACTAATTTTATACCCCAAAAATCTTTTATACACTACAAATCTAAGATTTTCCCAAAAAGTTAGGTTATAACAAACTAAACCTAAAACCCATAAATTTGATCCACAAATCATGAAATAAAGGGTACACAATAATTATTTAGCAAGTTTAATCACTTGCCTCAAGTTCGTAGGGCCTGATTCGTCCTCGAGATCGCGTAATGGCCGGAAAATACTCTTTCTCTCTCTTTCTATTCTTCTTTCTTCTTCTCTCTTTCTTTCTTTCTATTTCTCTTTCTCTCTTAAGAGAATTGTTTCTCCCGTAGGCTTAATAAGCCTTGTCTCCCAAGATACACAACTTTAAATGATACTACACACTTTAAATGACTCGGTAACTTTAATTTGAGCCAAATGAGCTTAAATTATTTCGGAATCAAAATAGACCCCAAGTACAGTCATTTTGACTTTCTCGACCCTTCCGAAAGCAACTACACCCTCAGAATTGCCATTCGAAACACTTTCTAACAACTTCAAATTTTGACCTCAATTGCCAATTTAATAATTCTCCAAATAAAATAATATTTATTTATGCCAAAATGAATAAATTATCGTCTCTAAAGTCTCGGATTGTTTCAAACTTCCCCACTTACAAGAATTTCGTCCTCGAAATTTAGCTAAGCCTAAAATTCCAAAGCTCAACTAGTTCCTACTACACTCTATTCCCACTAATCCTATACCCAAACTTCTAATTCCCACGATGAATTTATTTTAAGTTATATAAAACCAATTTTAATAACTAGGGTGCCCATACACCCTTTATTCAAGCTTTACTCGTACCAATCATAATGAGGCTTCATTTGCTTCCAAAGTTCCAGAATTCTAAAGATGTATATATTGTACTAGCATATTAATAGTATAAAAATTTTGAATGGTCCAAGGAAATAACTCCTCTCAATTCCTGACATTCGCAATTTTCATGCGGGGGAGGTCTCGGGAGTGAAATACAAACAAGGAACCCTCCTAATACACTAATATGTAGCGGCATCGGGGATTGAGAGTTTGTTAGATCCGGACTAGAGTTTGAAAATATTTTTGTGTAAATCATTTTGATATGGCCTAAAGGCCTATAAAAAGAACGATTTTTGTAAACTGTTTATTTTTAAAAACAGTTTATGTCTTACAATACATATATAAAATGCCTCATGCCCATAACACAAGGTCTTAACAATCATCATACATACAACAACATACAACTCATAAAAATTAGCATAATTATGAGCTAAACTTCCCTACGCCTCACTAATCCACAAATTCTGAACTCTTTTAAGAAATAATATCTTATATCATATTAATATATCGCCATCCATTAGGCTCTTCCATAGCTGGAATCCAACTATTATATAAGTCTAACATAACTGTATAAAAATAAGTAGCTTTATCATTACTACGCGATACACAGAACATTTCTTACGTTTATAACAAGGTTTATAGCTCTCTTCGAGCACATTACAAAATAATCTATTCTCTCAAAAGATAATTTATGTAAGAGCCTAACTTGCTCAAAATCCCATTTCGGGTCATTACATACATAATAGGGTTATAGAACTACCCTCTTATAAATATCTCCCATACGATATTCCAAAACTCAATATATTAATATTCCTATTCATAAAGGAAAGTAACTTACATCATTTGTCTCTAGTCCGATTTTCCTTCCTCATCATTGGGCTCCCACACAAAGTCCCCTGGTCTAAAATGACCTCGAATCTGCTATAGGTGTTGCACTTCCAAAACTTCAACAAAATGTGGTCCTTCACCTCTTTTAGGACAATCTCTGTTTCTATGACGTATTTCTTTACAAAAGAAGCATCTACCGGCAATTCCTCTCGGCCCACCTGGAGGAACAAAATGCTACTGTAACTCTCTATAATCCGACTTATACCCTTTGGTATTACTGGCATTCCCTTCACCAAACCTACTTGATGAAAACGAATCTCTAAAGTTCTTACCCTCTTGCGAACGAAGACGATATTCATGACACTTCAACAGTGCCGCATTCACTACCTTGACTAAAGTCACTAACACTGGGCCCTCTAACAAATGCTGTCGAATTCTCTAATCTAACCCTCGCATGAACTTTGATATACGCTCCTCTTCCGTATTTACCTCATCAGGTACTAATTTCACCCATCTTTAAAAATCTTCTTCATATTCTGTCACTGTTATATTACCTTGAAACACATCCATCAATTTCCTCCTCATTTCCTTCTGAATTGGGGAAGGAAAATACCTTCGATCAAAGAGTTCCCAAAAATCTGTTATAGGTAAAGTATCTCTCTGTTATGATGTGGTGACAGACTCCCACCATTGGAGAGCTGGACCCATTAACTTAAAGGTGGCTAAAAATTGCTTTTGCACCTCACTACACTCAACCATACGGAGGTGCCTCTGCATACTATGCTTCCATTGACTTTCAGCCATTGCATCAACTCTCCCTGAAAACTCTGGAGGATGCCCCTTACTAAAATCTTCCTTCACTCTTTCCTATAAAGACAGTCCTAAATGGGTTTGGGCTGCTTGAACGGCAGATTGCTGCACCATCATAGAAATGGCAGCAGTCACTACGTGTGCCACAATATTGGCGACTTCATCTGTAGTTATAGTCCCGGGAGGCAATTGGGGTTCCACATTCTCAGCCCCTTTATTTTCCCTGACTGAACGACCTCTCTTCGGTGGCATTTGAAACAAGAACAAGTTTATCAGAATGCCTTTTAAATCTTTTCAAATCATAGAAGAAATATAGATGTGTGAATACAATAGTCCTAATATTAAGGCTCTATATCAAGAACGCTTACGGAAGATCGCAGTAACCCATACAAATCCTAAAGACACTAGAACCTGATGCTCTGGTACCATCTGTGACAACCCGCTCAAAATAATAACGGGTGGCCAGCCCTATACTACATTAAATCAGGTATCTCAAATGGCTTAGTCTCAACATCAATTGACAATACTAAATAATATAAGTCTAACTACCCAAAACTATTAAAAGCGGATGTCAAAAATTTTAAACTTTTTATTTAACACCGAATCAAAACCAACCATACAAGAACTAACCAACAACACAACATCTAAATATGATGAGGGAAACACATATGCTCCAACAATGTATAAAAGATTACAACAAAATGTACACAATAAAATACCCGAATATGCTGCCGGGTCACCGACAATACAAAAATCTGAGAGAGAGAATATAAAAGTGTTAATCTACAATACTTGGGTATGAACCCGATATACCAACTGAATCCTAATCTAGATATACAAAAGATAGGAATCGACTAAGATAAAGTGCTGCAATAATCCGCTACTGCCACAGCTCCACGAATACACTGGGTGGAAAAACATCCATGGCGTCCTTGCGGAGGAATACCTAAAATAATACAATATATATACATAGCAGGAGAAAATATAAACGGGTCAGAGCCCGAGGTGAAAACATTTTATAGCAAGTGCATTAAAATGCATAATAATTATAAATGCATTATGACATGATTTAATGGAGTTCACTATCCATAATAATCTAACTTATCTCTCAACTAAAGCGCGCAACTAAACGTCTGCACGTGATCTCCAAATAAATGCCCAAATCGAATTAGGAAAATAAATCTAACTAAATCCCAATATAAATATTCAATTAAAATCATCTAACTTATCTCGCAATTTACCCCTATCTAAATTTCCCTCTAAATCGTATACTTCAATTTCTAATGTTATTGCTCTCTTTTATTTGTTCATTTACTTAACATATAAAGTTTACATGACCATTCTCTTACTAACATATTCACAATACATAAACATTCTCTTTACTAGAATTTCTTCTATTCTAGTTATACCATCAACATACATATAATTATATATGAGTTATTAGCATCCAAGTGCTAAGGACTAAACTTCTCCCAATTCTCAATACTGCACCGAGTTTCGTGCGTGGGACCTCCCGCAAAGCGAAATTCAAATAAGGACCCCCCCGTTACACTACTCCTGACAGTATTGATTTTCGAGATTCATTATGCCCTCAGTTCATGATGCATGTAACCCAAATTCTTATTATTCAATTAATTTATTTATTATTCCCATTTCTCAACAGTGCACTGCATTTCTTGCGTGGGACGTCTCGCAACGCGAAATCCAAATAAGGAACACCTCCGATACACTACTTCTGGCACTGTCGATCGTCGAGATGTATATACTATATATATATAAGCATTAAGGATTAACTTCTCCTCACTCCCAACATTACACTGCGTTTCATGCGTGGGACGTCTCGCAAAGCGAAATCCAAACAAGGAACCCCTCGTTACACTACTCATTGGCAATGTTGGTCGTTGAAGTCCATTATGCCCTCGATACCCAAGTGCCAAGCACAACCATAATATAATAACCATCCAAACGGGCTATAACTCGAGGACGCAGGGTATCAATGCTATCATCTTCCAGTGCCCAAATCATGTATCATACTGGGGACTACCTGTAGGACTAAATGACACCTACTTCGTGATCAACTCACACACACTACGTCCGGGAAGCGGTCATAGTTCCTAACCGGTCAAGTGAGAACGACACATACCCACGACTTCTCACCCCTAAAATAATAATGTATATCACATAATAATAACCATAGACGACTATGACCTGGGGAATATCCACACCCTGCTCATCGAGCCAGGATGCTCACCCTCATCGCGCAACTTCCCACTGATAGCAAGGAGGGGGTATGCTTCACTTATATATATAACATTCACATAAGATATACATACATCATCACATCATATAAAGATATACCATCACATAAGGTATACCTATCACATTGTTTTTATATTCATAGTACGCTCTTAGGCGTAGTTGAATTAATATCATTATTTAATATATTTCTTTCTCTTGATATACTAATCGTCAATTCTCACACATCTTCCCCACTTAGTATACACTATACTATTTCTCACTTGAAGTTTTCGCATCACTTCATGATTATGAATTGTCTCTCAATTTGATTTATGTTAAGGATATTCTCTATCCTAATGCACCTCGATTAGCATTTCTCATTGTGTGAGACATCTCCCAAATTAATCATCGTTAAGGATATTTCTATATCCGTATGCACATTTATTAGCATTTTATTATTTTCAATCCATCATATGGTTTAATAAATCATATAAACCTTTAAATTCATCCCATTTAGGATTGATTCCAAGATCCAATATCACTACGTGCATTCTCACTCTTTCAAATGTTTTCATAATTATTTCCAAATAGAAATCTTAATGGTTGTGGGCTTCCCCACTTAGTATATATATACGATATTATCTAATCGGTAATCTCTCACATTAAATCAATATGACCCCAATCATTTCTCATAAGGGAAACTCCATAAAATCTCCAAGACATACTCCTAATAATCCCTATAGAGATTCTCAATCGATAACCTCAAACAAAACGGAATGAAATTCTTCCTAGAAAAACATACCCCAAAATGCCCTGTTTCCGAATCGATTCGGGCCAAATCCGAATAGATTCGGCCCTGCGAATCGATTCGGCCTTCATGGAGAATTGATTCGTGTCCTAAGATCTGGGACTCTGTCTCAGGACGAATCGACTCGACTGGGGTCCGAATCGATTCGGTCACTCAGACCTGGGCACCTGCACCTTTTCGATTCGATTCGGCTAAGGGGGCGAATCGATTCGGCCTACTAGAAGGCTCGAAAATGGCTACTTTTTCAAAGACAAAAATTCCCAAAATTCATATATATCATCTTTTAACCATTTTTCTTCAACCCAAACATAATATTATCACCAAAACTCATTATATAATTCAATTCAACTAATTTTATACCCCCAAAATCTATACACTACAAATCTAAGATTTTCCCCAAAAGTTAGGTTTTAACAAACTAAACCTAAAACCCATAAATTTGATCCACAAATCATGAAATAAATGGTACACAATAATTATTTAGCAAGTTTAATCACTTGCCTCAAGTTCATAGGGCCTGATTCGTCCTCGAGATCGCGTAATGGCCGAAAAATACTCTTTCTCTCTCTTTCTATTCTTCTTTCTTCTTCTCTCTTTCTTTCTTTCTATTTCTCTTTCTCTCTAAAGAGAATTGTTTCTCCCGTAGGATTAATAAGCCTTGTATCCCAAGATACACAACTTTGAATGATACTACACACTTTAAATGACTCGGTAACTTTAATTCGAGCCAAATGAGCTTAAATTATTTCGGAATCAAAATAGACCCCAAGTACAGTCATTTTGACTTTCTCGACCCTTCCGGAAACAACTACACCCTCAGAATTGCCATTCGAAACACTTTCTAACAAATTCAAATTTTGACCTCAATTGCCAATTTAATAATTCTCCAAATAAAATAATATTTATTTCTGCCAAAATGAATAAATTATCGTCTCTAAAGTCTCGGATTGTTTCATTCTTCCCCACTTACAAGAATTTCGTCCTCGAAATTTAGCTAAGCCTAAAACTCCAAAGCTCAACTAGTTCCTACTACACTCTATTCCCACTAATCCTATACCTAAACTTCTAACTTCCCACGATGAATTTATTTTAAGTTTTATAAAACCAATTTTAATAACTAGGGCACCCATACACCCTTTATTCGAGCTTTACTCGTACCAATCATAGTGAGGCTTCATTTTCCTCCAAAGTTCCAGAATTCTAAAGATATATATATTGTACTAGCATATTAATAGTATAAATTTTTTGAATGGTCCAAGGAAATAACTCCTCTCAATTACTTACATTCGCAATTTTCATGCGGGGGAGGTCTCGCGAGTGAAATCCAAACAAGGAACCCTCCCAATACACTAATATGTAGCAACATCGGGGATTGAGAGTTTGTTAGATCCGGACTAGAGTTTTAAAATATTTTTGTGTAAATCATTTTAATATGGCCTAAAGGCCTATAAAAAGATTGATTTTTGAAAATAGTTTATTTTTAAAAACAGTTTATGTCTTACAATACATATATAAAATGCCTCATGCCCATAACACAAGGTCTTAACAATCATCATGCATACAACAACATACAACTCATAAAAATTAGCATAATTATGAGCTAAACTTCCCTGCGCCTCACTAATCCACAAATTCTGAACTCTTTTATGTAATAATATCTTATATCATATTAATATATCGCCATTCATTAGGCTCTTCCATAGCTAGAATACAACTATTATATAAGTCTAACATGACTGTATAAAAATAAGTAGCTTTATCATTACTACGCGGTACACAGAACATTTCTAACGTTTATAACAAGGTTTATAGCTCTCTTCGAGCACATTAAAAAATAATCTATTCTCTCCAAAGATAATTTATAAGAGCCTAACTTGCTCAAAATCTCCTTTCGGGTCATTACATACATAATAGGGTTATAGAACTACCCTCTTATAAATATCTCCCATACGATATTCCAAAACTCCATATATTAATATTCCTATTCACAAAGGAAAGTCACTTACATCATCCATCTCTAGTCCGATTGCCCTTCCTCATCATTGGGGTCCCACACAAAGTCCCCTGGTCTAAAATGACCTCGAATCTGCTGTAGGGGTTGCACTTCCAAAACCTCATCAAAACGTGGTCCTTTACCTCTTTTAGGACAATCTCTGTTTCTATGACGTATTTCTTTACAAAAGAAACATCTACCCGCAATTCCTCTCGGCCCACCTGGAGAAACAAAATGCCGCTGTAACTCTCTATAATCCGACTTATACCCTCTGGTATTACTGGCATTCCCTTCACCAAACCTACTTGATGAACACGAATCTCTAAAGTTATTTCCCTCTTGAGAACGACGATGATATTCATGACACTTCAACAGTGCCTCATTCACTACCTCGACGAAAGTCACTAGCACTGGGACCTCTAACAAATGCTGTCGAATTCTCCAATCTAACCCTCGCATGAACTTCGATATACGCTCCTCTTCCATATTTACCTCATCAGGTACTAATTTTTCCCATCTAGAAAAATCTTCTTCATATTCTGCCACTGTTCTATTACCTTGAAACACATCCATCAATTTCCTCCTCATTTCCTTCTGAATTGGGGAAGGAAAATACCTTCGATCAAAGAGTTCCCAAAAATCTGTTATAGGTGAAGTATCTCTCTGTTATAATGTGGTGACAGACTCCCACCATTGGAGAGCTGGACCCGTTAACTTAAAGGTGGCTAAAAATTACTTTTGCACCTCACTACAATCAACCATACGGAGGTGCCTCTGCATACTATTCTTCCATTGACTTGCATCCATTGCATCAACTATATAATCCCTATAGAGATTCCCAATAGATAACCTCAAACGAAACAGAATGAAATTCTCCCTAGAAAAACATCCCCCCAAATTCCCTGTTTCCAAATCGATTTGGGCCAAATCAGAATCGATTCGGCCCTGCGAATCAATTTGTCCTTCAAGGCGAATCGATTCAAGTCCTAAGACCTGGGACTCTATCTTAGGCTGAATCAATTCGGCTGGGGTCCA
Organism: Sambucus nigra; assembly: GCA_949130495.1. NCBI lineage: Eukaryota > Viridiplantae > Streptophyta > Magnoliopsida > Dipsacales > Adoxaceae > Sambucus > Sambucus nigra. The sequence continues at coordinate 594,901,298 of OX422212.1, read as the reverse complement.
AATCGATTCAGTCACTCAGACCTGGGCACCTGCAACTTTCCGAATCGATTTGACTAAGGGGCCGAATCGACTCGGCCTATCAGAAGGCTCGAAAATGGCTACCTTTTCAAAGCCAAAAATTCCCAAAATTCATATTATATCATCTTCTAACCATTTTTCTTCAACCCAAACATAATATTATCATCAAAACTCATTATCTAATTCAATCCACTAATTTTTTACCCCCAAAATTATTTATACACTACAAATCTAAGATTTTCCCAAAAAGTTAAGTTTTAACAAACTAAACCTAAAACCCATAAATTTGATCCACAAATCATGAAATAAAGGTTACACAACAATTATTTAGCAAGTTTAATCACTTGCCTCAAGTTCGTAGGGTCTGATTCATCCTCGAGATCGCGTAATGGCCGAAAAATCCTCTTTCTCTCTCCTTCTCTTCTTCTTTGTTCTTCTTCTTCTCTCTTTCTTTCTTTCTTTCTATTTCCCTTTCTCTCTAAGGAGAATTGTTTCTCCCGTAGGATTAATAAGCCTTGTCTCCCAAGATACACAACTTTAAATGATAATACACACTTTAAATGACTCGGTAACTTTAATTCGAGCAAAACAAGCTTAAATTATTTCGGAACCTAAATAGACCCCAAGTACAGTCATTTTGACTTTCTCGACCCTTCCGGAAACAACTACACCCTCAGAATTGACATTCGAAACACTTTCTAACAACTTCAAATTTTGACCTCAATTGCCAATTTAATAATTCTCCAAATAAAATAATATTTATTTCTCCCAAAATGAATAACTTATCGTCTCTAAAGTCTTGGGTTATTACACTCCCATGTTTGTTACCAATTATACCCTTACTTTAATATGTAAACATAATAGTTGGACTTCACAGCTGTAATATAATTCTTAACCATTTCTAAGTTTTCTTCTCTCTCTTTACAACGATTACTCTTACATTTTGATTATATCACTTTACAACAACAAATCTCAGTTAAACAGTTAGGGTTTCACTCGATTTCGTGGTATTCATCACACTAATCAAAGGTTAGTCTTAGATTTAAGGTTTTTTTTAATCTGTTTTGCCATATTTGTGATGTAAATGAAGAAAAAATTAGGGTTTCAAGTCATTTCATTCGATATTGAGTTTTCGAATGTGTTTTGTTGCATGCATGTAGGTTTTGTTTATTAGTTTGGTATTTCCTGGATATTTATGTATTTTCTATCTTATATTGTGCTTAACTTTTTGTAGATACCTTTACTTAGGAAAAAGACATTTGTGGTCCACTATGGGTTTTGGGATGATGAAAGGTTCACATATCTTGGTTATCAGATTTCTAAATTAGTTGATGTGAATGGGGATGAACTTTTCTTTATTGACTTGGTAAAAGACATGGAAGAAATTTCTTGGCTTAAGGATTTCAGCATAGATTGGGTGAATGAGGGGATCACAGAACCTATTTTGGAAGACAAAGACTTGATGAAAATGTGGGACCTTATTTTACCTATGAATGGAAATTTTCACCTTTACCTTAATTCCAAACCACAACAACCCACTAAAAAAAACCTACCACAATAATCCACTCAGTCCCTAACCCATAATAACCCAGAAGGTCCCCTAAGTTTACCAAACAAAATCCATATACAACTAGTGATACAGAGACTGGTTTCATTGGTGGCAGTGGTGAAGATAACTTGGCTTTTCTTAATTTACTTGAGACTCCTATGGAAGCACCAGTCCATGATACTACATTTGAGACCACAAATGAAGCACTAGTGGTTGATAATCCATTTGACACTACACATGAAGCACCAGTGGTTGAGAATCCATTTGACACTACACAGGAAACACCAGTCTATAATATTGAAGATAGTGAGTACATGGAGAGTCATACTGAGGAATCTAGAGGTGATGAAAGTGTGGAATTGGATTTAGAGCATCTTTAGAACATGGAATCAGAGCAGTCAACTGAGAAGTGTACTGAGAGAGGCATTGGGTTAATGAAGTCTGAATTCAAGGAATTCATTGATCAAACTCACAATGTGTATAATAGTGAAGATGTTGGTGATAATGTGGGTGACATTGTAGATTTGCATACTAAGATGTTATGGCCTACTATGAAGCATTATAGGAAATACATGAGGTGATATGCCATTCAGAAGAAGTTTGAATACAAACAGAAGAAAAATGACAACTTGAAGATTATATTTGTGTGAAAACACTCCAAATGTTCATGGAGGGTGTATGTTAGAAGGCAGCTAAAAGAACACACTTTTATGCTTAGAAGCTTTAATGACTATAATCGAGTGCGAAATGCATGCGCGTGTAAGGTGCACGGTCATTATTTTCATTTAGTCTACTCAATACAAACAAACCTAAATTATGGCTACACTTGTGAGGCAAGCACAACAGTAAGTCGAGTATCAAAAATCCACAGGGACAAGATGCTATAATTGAGGTGATTTAGTGCTCCGAAATAAAAGTGTAAAAGATGATTACAAACTAAAAGGAAAAGGATGCATGAAAGGGAAATGTTTAACTAGGCGAGGGAAAATAAACTAGATTAACAAAGCGGTAAAACTATAGGTTGCGTCGAATATCCCTCACCTGACTTAATTTGTATAAAACGGACAAATGGGTCGACGAGTTATTACGAATGCGTCTCATTTCGACAGTTCATTAAATCAAGGGCTGTTAGGCCCCTAAATCCGCATAAAAGCCTAATAAGATTTTGGCGTCAACAAATACCCCAAAAATTGCGCACGAAAGGTCGTAAGCACATTACATACATGATATGACCCGTCAAAAATCCGAGTCACAATAACTAGGACAATGCACCCGAAATAGACCCGTAAACACCATCACCAAAGCCAACCAATGCTTCAACTCGAGTGAGTTCAATTCAAATAAAACCTAATTTAAATTACTAAGAAAGCATGTTAAAAACGCGGTAAAGAAAGAGGTAAATAAACGCAGTAAATCTACACTAGAAAGCAAGTAAATCAAAGCATGTAAATCTAATTATCAAAGCAAGAAACAAGTAAATACACACTATATTAATGGAGAGGGTAATGAATAGTCAACTTACATAACAAAAAGGGTGTCAATCCAAAGAGAAATGAAGAAGAACTAACCAAAAACCCAAACCCTAACCTAAACTATCTTCTAAAACTATCTAAAAATGTTCCTATTTGATATTACAACAAAATTGGGTTATATAGTAAGTGGTAAAAGAATTAGAAAAGAAAAGAGAAAAGAAAACAAAAGGCAAAATATCTCCTGGAAACAGAGGATCGATCGATCGACCCCTTTGGTCGATCGATCGATCATGAACAAAATATCCCATGTCGAGAAGGATCGATCGATCGATCCTTTTGATCGATCGATCGATCGATCAAGCAGGTCACAGCCAAGCAGTCTACTGCATTCCCTTTTCTTCCTCTTCTCCTCCTATTTTGGTTTCATTATTTTTCCTTTCGTTGAAACTCCCGTAACTTCTTCATACGGACTCGGAATCGCGCACCGTTCACGGACACACGAAGTTTGCGAGGAGGTATACAACTTCCATGTAGATATCGGTCCAGGTGACCAATCTGTGAAATGACTAAATTTCCCTTGAACGTGCGATCGCGTACGAAAATAGAGAGAAATTCGTCCAAACTTCACACTTAGCATCCAAATACCTATAAAAGCTCAATTAACCCTTGCAAAACATGTTAACGTAGAAATCCGAGGTTGTCTGGTTAACAAGCATAAATATAGGGAATAAGATACCCGAGGGGGCTAAAATTCATCCGTTCGGAGGATGAAATATACAATGTTTGCGTATCATCACACCCCCTAACTTACACATTGCTAGTCCCTATCAATGAAATATGATGCAGCAAGAACAACAAGCAAACGAAAAGCAGGAGATAGGTACAAAAGTATGGTATAAAAGCAAAAGGTCACTTTCGCGGGTGATTCGATTGCATTTAGCATTTGCAATAAGCCGTTAAATCCCTAGGTCATCCTAGTGGATGGGTGTAGTCTCGTGAGGGTTTTCAGGGATGGTACCCACAAACATCAAATGGTTTCCTCAAAATATGACCAAACCATCATGGAACAAGCCCAAAAATAATGAAAAAGTTTTCATACTCATTATTAGCACATTGAACGGATTCAAACAAAAGTCCGAATCATTAACATTATAGAATGCACCTAATTGAATTGAAACCTTAAAATGTGGGAGGGGAGAGAGCACATGCAAAGTGTGATTTGGCGAAAAACTTATATAAACGAGATAAACTTAAAGAAAGCATATATTCAATCCTCACGGGCATTACACTCATCAAGTGAATTCACTCAAAACAGGGAGGTGATAAATGGAACATGCGGGCTAAAGAGTAAATGTAAATGGAAACTAGGACGCACACATGTCACAAATGAAGAATGCTATATATAAACTTAAAAATTGTAATCTCAATGAAAGGATAATGCTCACTAAAAAAGGCGAAATCCATTTTCACATATTATCAAAAATATTATGACTTTTAAATTACATCAACCTAAGATCACATAGGACTTTACTAGGGTTGTAACGTAGGTTAGGCTAGGGTGCGAAATGAAGGAATGTATGTACGGATTCAAAGTGTTCAGAATGAAAACTCAAGATAATGGGAGAATGCGGGCAATATCAACATTGGAAAACAAGTTCCAAATGACATTCAATATATCATCGGGGAGAGTAATAAGAGCTTATTGAACTTTATACAAGATTATACAACTTTCTCTTTCTTTCCTTTTCTTCTTTTTCTCATTTTTCTTTTGCTTCCTTTTAATTTTTTTCTTTCTCTTTTTCATGATTTTTTTCACTTTTTATTTTCCTTACTTTTCAAACTCTCATATGCCTAAATTGCAACCGACATAACAATAACAACATTCAATCCCATGTAACAATCTAAACAAAGGTATGGAAAGTGTATATATGGGCTAAAACTCTAATTTAAAGTTGGTTATGGTAATTTTGGGGTGTGAAACGAAAGGCTAATATTTAGGCTCATAGGGGTTAACGAGGGTAAACATATAAGGGTGAGATCAAGGCTAATATGGGTGATATAACAAAGAATGCCAATAATCATTTCCAAAGTTTACGCAATTCTCGAATCAAAACAATATATGAAAATCATGATCAAGTAACACATTTCAAGTATGAACTCAATTAATGAACGGTCAAATGAAAGAATAGAGAGATTACCAACAAATTCAACATTTTCAATGAGAAAAGAATAGTGTATACACTCACAAACGACGAAAGGTACAAAGCTTACTCGGAGTAAGTATATACAATGCAACAAAAGATTACCGAGTTATAAAAATCTTAAACCAAATCAATATAGCAATAAAAATGCATGTGCTCATGGGATTAAAGTTTAATTCATGAAGTTATTCATAATATCAATAATGGATGACTAAATACTAATAACTTCTAAAATCGAGAACATGCATCATTGGGTTATCTATTGGATCGGGCAATTATTGAAATTTATCTTCGGAAACAAGGGAAAAATGCCCAAAAAAGGAGAAAAATCTTTTTGAAAATTTCAAATTTTCTAAGAAAAGCGTACTAAGTAACTAACCTGTGAGCAAAAACATGGACTAAATAAAGAAATGGCTAGAATATCCCACACCCCTAACTTAAAACCTGACATTGTCCTCAATGTGAATTAAGAACCAAGTTAAAGAGAGGAAAAGAGCGATATTACCCAAAATTGGAGCGATCCCCATAAGAACAAGTCCAAAGAATCTACAAAACAAGTTAGTACCGAGCATAGCAAAAACAAGTAACAAAAAATTAACTAATTACACTAGACTAAATTAAAAAGGAAAGAAAAAATAAAGAAAGAAAGAATAAAAAACTAACTATATACAACCTACTATTTAGGCTTCACACTAACTATACACTAGAAGTCTAAATAGCTGAGGGTCCACCGTAAAAATGATTTGACTTTGGAGGATAACTGGTGTACCCTCACATACAAGCATGCCCTCAGAAAAATATGAATTCCGTTTGAAAAATGGAAGGCATGTGTAAGACGTAAGAAATGAACCATCGCCAATTAAAAGTTTTGAAGGGACGATGGGGGGTTTGGATTGAACGGGTGACAAAAACATATGGGTACCGAGAAAAGCCGAATATCCTCCCAATGATTTTTAAATTGGAACGGGAGGCGGCGCACACGAAGGCAAAGATGCGATCGTGGAAGGTGACTCGAGCAAGTACTCCTCATCGGCGAAAAGGTTTAAAATATTAAAGTTTGAAACCGAATCATTGGGTACTTGTGATGGTGTGATAATAGAGCATGAAAATGGGGATGAAAGAAATTCAAACTCATGAGGTGAATCATCATCGCATGAAGATTGAGTTTCGAATGGAATAATATAATTTTCAATGAAATGTTCTTCTTTGGGGGCCAAAGAAGAAATCATTTCATTGCAAATAGATATTAAGTCATTTTCATCCTCACTTTCAATATCTATTATGCAATGGGTAAAGTCTAGAATGGTTTGTTCCAAAGTAGGTACAAGTATCTGATTTGGTTCAAAACATTCTTCGACTTCGAAAGTCTCGGAAGCAAAATCGTCGTCGGACTCAAAAAGTAAATCCAAGTCATGTTCCCATAAACGATTTTCTTCCTAATAACGATTTTCAATTTTCTCATTTTCATACATACGCAAGCCCTCACTAAATGTCATGGGTAGAGGTGCGGATGCATGAAAATGGGAACTTTAAAAATTACCACCGAACTTAAATAAAAACTCACTATTATAGGAATTTTGAAAACTATTGCAATTCGTTACAAAATTCCTATTATAAGGAGGTAAAGGCCTAAAATCATTATCATCAAAATTCTAATAACTTAAGTTTTCACTTTCGTTATACTCGCCCAAAGTCATATTTGAATTTGTTATACTTTGGGATTCTAAGTATTCACCGAAAGTCATAGGTTTGCGAGAATTTTGAGAATTATAACAATGATTACCAAACGAATTGGAATAAGACATGCTTACCCCAAAAATGGCTCGAAGTGGTGAATTCCACAAAGTAAGTGCACGTGGGAAAAATTTGAGCATTTCTATGTGCTCAAATGTGGAAGTCCCATAAAAAGTTAGCAAATAATACAAATAGAAAGAAAATACTATGAAATACTAAATCAAATAAAGTCTAAAACAAACTCTTCCCCAGCAACGGCGCCATTTTGACCGAGTGCGAAATGCATGCACGTGTAAGGTGCACGGTCATTATTTTCATTTAGCCTACTCAATACAAATAAACCTAAATTATGGCTACACTTGCGAGGCAAGCACAACAGTAAGTCGAGTATCAAAAATCCACAGGGATAAGATGCTAGAATTTAAGTGATTTAGTGCTCCGAAATAAAAGTGTAAAAGATGATTACAAACTAAAATGAAAAAGATGCATGAAAGGGAAATGTTTAACTAGGCGAGGGAAAATAAACTAGATTAACAAAGCGGTAAAACTATAGGTTGCGTCGAATATCCCTCACCCGACTTAATTTGTATAAAACGGATAAATGGGTCGACGAGTTATTACGAATTCGTCTTGTTTCGACAGTTCATTGAATCAAGGGTTGTCAGGCCCCTAAATCCGCATAAAATCCTAATAAGATTTTGGCGTTAACAAATACCCCCAAAATTACGCACGAAAGGTCGTAAGCACATGACATACATGATATGCCCCGTCAAATCTCCTAGGCACAATAACTAGGACAATGCACCCGAAATAGACCCGTAAACGCCATCACCAAAGCCAACCAATGCTTCAACTCGAGTGAGTTCAATTCAAACACTAACCTTATTTAAATTACCAAGAAAGCATGTTAAAAAAGCGGTAAAGAAAGAGGTAAATAAATGCGATAAATCTACACTAGAAAATGAGTAAATCAAAGCATGTAAATCTAATTATCAAAGAAAGAAACAAGTAAATACACACTATATTAATGGAGAGGGTAATGAATAGTCAACTTACATAACAAAAAGGGTGCAATCCAAAGAGAAATGAAGAAGAACTAACCAAAAACCCAAACCCTAACCTAAACTATCTAAAAACGTTCCTATCTGATATTACAACAAAATTGGGTTATACAGTAAGTGGGAAAAGAATTAGAAAAGAAAAGAGAAAAGAAAAGAAAAGGAAAAATATCTCCTGGAAATAGGGGATCAATCAATCGACCCCTTTGGTCGATCGATCGATCGTGAACAAAATATCCCATGTCGAGAGAAGGATAGATCGATCGATCCTTTTAATCGATCGATCGATCCGGTCACAGTCAAGCAGCTTACTGCATTCCCTTTTCTTCCTCTTCTCCTCTTCTTTTGGTTTCATTATTTTTTCTTCTGCTAAAACTCTCATAACTTCTTCATACGGACTTGGAATCGCACACCGTTTACGGCCATGCAAAGCTTGGGAGGACGGTTATAACTTACGTGTAGATGTTGGGCTAGGTGCCTAATATGTGAAATGATTAAATTGCCCTTGAACGTGCGATCGCATACGGAAATAGAGTAGAATGCATCCGAACTTCACACTTAGCATCCAAATACCTATAAAAGTTCAATTAATCCCTGCAAAACATGTTAACGTAGAAATCCGAGGCTGTCTGGTTAACGAGCATAAATATAGGGAATAAGATATTCGAGGGGGATAAAATGCGTCCATTCGGAGGATGAAATAGGCAATATTTGCGTATCATCAGACTAATATACTTATAAGGAATGGAAAATTTTAAAATAGGAATTGCACATGTAAGGAACGAAAAATGTCAGGAATACCATTTTTGCATGCCACAACAATTATACTACCAAAGAGAGAACCATGGAATATGTAAGTGTATATTTTATTGCATATGTGTATATTTGATCATTAATGTGTATCTTTGATTACATATGTGTATATTTGATTGCATATGTTATCTTTGATTGTAGGCATTGCAACCAACTCTTTACTATGCAAGCTTACCAGGCTACATATGCAGGTTATGTCCACCTAACACATGATTCAAGGTTTTGGCCATAGCCTAAGCACAAAGTGGAACCACCTCCAGTCAAAAGTCCTTCTGGAAGACCAAGGTGTGACAACCCGCTTATTAAAATAAGAGGTGGCCAGCCCGATACTCAAATAATCACAGGAATCATAGATGTTCCATTCTTAGCATCACTGTCGTTAAAATAATAGTACGAGATAACCACCAATTATTTTAGAAAATGGACTGTCAAATTAAATTTTGCAAGTAAAAGAAAAACACTTAGACAATCCCATTTGCAAAAACGGTGCATACCAAAGATCAACGAGTAATAGAATACAATATGCATAATTCAATAACCGAATAAGCTGTCGGTCAATAGACTAATACAAACAGGTTACACCGAGTATTATAATTTAAATATCACAGTATAATAAATGATTACAAAGCTTGGGCAACACGCCCGAATATATATACTGAACATAACTAGAGTACAAAAGATAAAAGCGTCTATGACAGATATCCTACAACATCCGCAAACTGCTATAGCTCCAAGACAACTGGAATGAAAAGGTCAATACGGGCATCCTTACGGAGGAGCACCTGAACGGACAAAGAGTTGATGCAAACAAAGAAATATAGACGGGTTAGGGCCCGATTTGATATGATTACCATGTGACTAAAATGCATGACAGTTATGAACGTAACTATCTCTCGCAATTTAAATCATAAAGTTTTTCACCTCTCAATCTAAAAGCCCAACCTAGCGCAATATCAATGCTAATGCTCAATGATCATATAAGCATGGGAGAACTCATCTATATTTACTCAAGGAGACATCAATTCCATTATTCACAATCTAAATGAACAATTCCTTATCTGTTTAGGAAATACATATATGGCAATTCATTTTGCAAAATGTTTACCAATTCAATTTTATCTCATATCTTTCTGTTTCCCATCTTCCATCCAGGAAATATATTTAAAACAACTTTTATTATCATAAAATGCTTTTTCTTCATATAATAACTTCTCATTTCACTTCTTCCATCCAGGAAATATATTTAAAGCCATTTTATTATCATAAAATGATTTAACCTCAATAATGTCCCACATTATTAAAAATAGTTATATTTCATATCATATAATGTTTCTAAGACCGCCCGTCCAGGTTTCCCCACTATGCACGCCCCTAAATGGCTATCATCTTCTAGGGCCTATCACCAAGACAACCTGGGATCCTAACGCAACGTCGGGAAGTGGACATATACCTGCGAATGAGTCATAACCACACCCAGAATTACCTCACAATCACACAATAAACATACAATAACCGGTCATATGATCGAGGACTATATTCACCCTGCATTCATTAGCCAGGGGACTTCACCTCACGCGCACAACTTCCCTTATGATAGCGATTTAGAGAAGTGTGTTTATGTAAATTATCATTTACGAAAATCATTTTTCCATTTTGAAATCATTCACTTTTACATTCTCGAAAACCATTTATACTTAGCCATTAAGTACCAAGTTTTAGAATATGCATTTCTTATTCTTAAAGTCATATTTTATTAATGACCTAAGACCCGAAGTGTCAATATCCTCACACTAGTCTCCAAGAGTCCAAAACAATATCCCAAATAATCAAAGTGAGTCTCCCTCAATAATGGTCTCCCAAGAGTCCCAAATTTTATCATTCTATGTTCGATAGATTTTTGATTAACATCCTATATCAAACGAGAGATTAACCTCTATAAATTACCCCTTGGGATAAGCCCAATTATCCCCACGCTAGCCTAGGACAATTTCCTATCCAATACAAACCTCTAAAACTCTTCATTACTTCCCAAAGGAAGGTTCCTAAACCTTGAACCTAAAAGAAATGGGATAAAATAAAACTAGAAAAATCTCACAAAAACAAGGCATCCGAATCGATTCGCCCCAAATTTTGAATCGATTCGCCTAAAAACGAATCGATTCGGTGAGTAAAACCAACATTCTGTCTTAGCCGAATCGATTTTACCCCAACCCGAATCGATTTGCTTTACCCAGACCTGTAACCTTCCCCTTATCCGAATCGATTCATTGGGACGCCAAATCGATTCGGCTTGGCAGAAATGCCCAATTTGGGCTACGGGTTTAAGAACCCTAATTTCCCCAAAACCTCCAATCTTCAATTTTCTCCAACATCAACAACAACTAATTCTACCAAAACAATCCTACACCTCAACTAACTAATTTTCCCAACTCAAATCAAGCTAAACTACAAGATTAAAGGTTTAATCACTAAAAGTCTACAAATCCCAGCAATGGTTTAAAACTCCCAAAGTTAACTAAACATGCAATTTATCACATTAAATCATAATCTAGGAAGTAAGAAACTTGACTCAAGTTCGTAGTCTTGAATTCTCCTCAGGTAGCAACGATTTCCAACTCCAAATCTTCATTTCTCTCTCTATCTCTATCTCTCTTGGCTTATAAAATGAAAGGAGAAAAATAAAAGGGTTGGAAGACTTATACAGGTCTTAAACATAAATTCCCCTCTTTTAAATGTTGATACACCATTAAAATGACTCATTACTACATAATTGAGTCATAACCCGTCAAAAATGTCCGAAACTCAAAAATACAACTTGGCACTTATTTTGACTATCTCGACTATTCCAAAACTAACCGCCCCCCCCTATTGTGGCATCCGGAGTAACGTAAAATATTTTTATGTTCCTTTGTCATGTTATTTCATTAATCATGCTCAATTCTGAATATAAATCATAACCATCATTTAAAGCACAACGACGCAATAAAACACAACATAGCGCTATTTACCTTCTCGTAACAGTAAATAGGCAAAACATGGTAAATATTATCCCTTAACTCACGAGAAATAATATTTAGTCCAACTTTCTCTATTTTATAAAATTAGCCCATCAGGAAAAATAATATAAAATAGTTGCTCAAGAGTCTGGGTTGTTACATACTCCCCCCCTTAGAAGGGAATTTTGCCCTCAAAATTCAGGCGTACCGTATAACCCTATTAAGGGTATACTATTCTAAACTATCGTTCTATTATCCTTAGCAAAATCCTCGGTATTGTGGCATCCCCATTGGACTTGGACTAAGGTCGTCACTATTCGATCTTAGTTTACATATTTCATGCTCTAAAATAGCACATAGTCTCTCCTCAAGAACTATCGATCCTACCTTTTTACGATGAAAAGAAAAATGCCTACATGACTCGGCACAAGTTACTTTTCCTCCTGAATCACATTATACCCTTCTTAGGGAATACTGCATTAAAAACTAATTCCCTACCTACAATACTACATGACCTCTATTCGAGTCGGCGTAGCCCTTGAAAGTATACGGCACAATGAGCCCAAACATTACAGAAATATTCCTGGACCACTCCAAGTCCAAGGAATATATTGTCCGCTGGTTCCATCCAATGAGTAGGCGAATCACTTAGCAGGCTACACCAGGCCACAGACGGTGCCATCCTTATAGAAAAACGATCCGAATTTATTTTACGAATTTTTAATTCATAAAAGCTACTGCTCCCATCCCTCCTTTAAGTTGAACACGCCCATTCGAAGTATGCCTTTCGTCATTTGGTTAACTTTCTCCATTCATTCATCCAATTACAGGTGGTAGGTTGTACCCAACTTTACCTTTGTTCCCATACTACTTGGAAACTTCACCAAAACTTTGACACGAAAATCTAGTCTCGGTCCAACATTATTTTGATAGGCACCTTATACAGTTCCATAACTCCACGATAAAGAGCTGGGTGTACTCCTCCGTAACAAGTCTGCCCACATTGGCCGGAAAAGCAGCGATTTGGTTAAACGATCAACAATTTTCTCGAATAGGATCATAACCATTGCGATGCCAGTAATTCAATGGAAAATGTCCATGGATAGACCCTTCCTCATTCCCCCATGAATCTTTTCATACTAGTAGGTGAAATGGTTAATCACGGACATAAATGCTCTTGCTGCAAAAGTCCTCCTAGTTAGGCTCGTTCTACTTGGCTTTCCATGCCTTCACTAATCTCTCCGACTGGTTTTCTACTCGGTGCATCAGCTACCCCATTCGTATTTCCTTAGTGAAAGGGAATATCCAATTGATAGTCCTTTACGAACTTTAAACACCAACTCTATCACCACAACAACATGTTGCAACAACTTGTTGCTCATGAAAAGACCAAATTTCCTGCCCAGGAAGTAGTGCCTCTATTTCTTTAAGGAGAATACTACCGCTATGAACTTTAAATCAAGCGTGGAATAATACTTCTCACGAGGCTTAAGTTTGTGAGATGCATAAACAATGGGTCTATGCTCCAGTATTAATACTTCATGTTCCTGGCAGAGACTCGTTCGTTAAATCCACTCTCGATCTTAACAACACGAGTGCAGGAGTAAAAGTAAGCTCGTCCTTTTGACTCCCTAAAAGTTGGGTTACCGACGTAACGCTCTATCTAAGAGAGGCCTCATCTTATTTGTCCTAACATCCCAAATTACTCGAGATCCTATACTTCTTCTTCCTAGGGACTTAATCCCTCTTAGAGTTAACCCACAAACCTACGCGTGGTCAACTCCTTACTGCCTTTCTAAAAAAACGTCACATGCCCTAAGGGCCTTACGTCCTAATAATCCTAAGGTCGATATATATCCTAATCAAGTCATGTAAGTATTATACTAATAATATCCCTAGTGACCGAGACCCTTCTTGACTCCCGACATTCACTCAGTTTCATGTGTGGGACGTCTCACAAAGAAAAATCCAAATAAGGAACCCTCCCATTACACTACTACCTCGCATCGTCGGTCATCAAGATATAACGGTCTAAGACATATGATCAGGACCACTAAATTCTAACTCGTAACCCTACTAATGCGCTTCTACTTCTATGTTCTACCATCTCAGATAATTGAAAATTTAATTAATCGAACGCTTACTTTCTATAAGGTGTTACAAATGCTTCATCCCAATATACATACATACATCTTTTAAATGGACTTCTCATCAAGGCATAACTATAAGTCTCTATCCGACTTTCTTATCTAGGTCTCCCTCACATCGATAAGAGGAGAGAACTATTCACAGTGCAACTATATCGCACTTTAATAGCCCTTTAATCACTCAATCAGGTGATTATCGGCTAAACCTTCTAACCCAGCTTTCCAACAACAAAAAGAAAGAAAGGAAAGAAAATATGCAACGTCTCTCCACTCCCAACGTCATTAAGGTTCATGCGTGGAGTGTCTCGCAAAGCGAAATCCAAACAAGGAACCCCTCCTATACATTACTACTTAACTTTGTTGGTCGTGGAGATAAGGCAACATCATACATGCAGGAAAATAAAATAAGAAAGTGAAAAATTCTTACATACCTTAAACGATCTCTATAAAGTTTCAATCCTGTATCCAGGTGAGATATTATAGAATAACTAGTTCCATTCTGGAACTACAAATATGATAGCCTCGTAATTTATTCGCTTGTTATCGCTCCAACCAAACCAAGAATATTTCCACTCGTATAATACATATAATACGATTAGCACATACAACACATATACTTTGAATATATCATCACTCTCTTTATAACGAGTGAAGGAAAAATATAGAACTTCCCTACCACGGAAGTCATATAGATACACTCACTAAAATAACATCGATACTACCACAAGCTCAATTTACACACACAAATCTAGGGTTAATACCACACTACTCCATCTTAACATACAGAATGCACCACCCTCAACTAAGGTGGAACTCCCGCCAACCCCGGGCCAATACTAATGGTTCCCAGACACAGTATTCTAGTCTTATCTGAACCAAACTACTTCCCTTAATTCCCCAACTAGGCATCCTATTCTTGCCCGTGTTCTCCCATCAACGAGGTCAAAATACATGGTTCTACATTCCACATCAATACCGTTTCTCCATCTCTAGTTACCTTGGCGATTAATCGCGTAGTTCCCTTAACTTTCTCAACCAAAGAGAACATGCTACCGGCCTCCCCGGCCTTAGTCCAATGAGTCTTCCCCAGATGGATGTCCACCAATGGGGTTTTATGAACACTACTTCTCTGGAGTGTTAACAACATTTATTCATGAGCCTATCATTCCACTAAAAGACTCTTTCTTCCTTGCACCTACCTTATTTCAGTGCACGGTTTCCTTAACCGTACCACTCTTTATTCACAGTCGTCCTCTGACTGAACCTCGTGGGAATATTTGAGAATCCACCTTCTTATCATTCCTGTTATCCCAGACAAACTCGCTATTGAAAATATCTAACGGGTTTCTCCATGGGTAAAATCTCCAGCTCCCCCAAAATATGGCGACTACCTTTTCCGCCATTTCGACATTACTCCTATGGGTGAAAGTTTTTCCTTCATTCTTCGCACATGGGCACTTCTATACCCCTCTCTAGTCCAAAGCTCCTGGGCCTTATATTTCAACCGGATGAGACTACACTTCCTCCATCTGACTTAACTACAACATGTGGTCCTTGTCAAGGAATTTTCAACTTCAAATTAGAGTCGCTAGGATTTACAAACTTAGTACCACTCTCTGCTGGTAGTGGTACATGGGAAAAATATATCTACTGTCTTAGTAGTCGCGGTAGAAATACAAGATAATGCTATGAAGGGAGAGACCTCCAAAGAGGACCTCATCCCGACTACAGCTTACCGTTCTTAGTAATCCTGTCTCATGACGCCTTTATAACGGCCTTCCCTGACGCCCTTCACCAGTCGACCTACGAATCTCACACGAATGCGCAAAAGGTTTTTTGGGTTCTTAAGTTACGGTAGGAGAACGAAATCTCACAAGATAAATCAACGTTCTTAATCCTAAGGCTCTATATCAAATCAAAAGTAATGCTAAAGGCGTAGTACGCCCGCACAGATTTCTAAGGACACTAGAACCTGATGCTCTGATACCATCTGTGACAACCCACCTACTAAAATAAGAGGTGGCTAGCCCGATACTCCAATAATCACAGGAATCATTGATGGTCCATTATTAGCATCATTGTCGTTAAAATAATAGTACGAGATAACCACCAATTATTTTAGAAAACGAACTGTCAAATTAAATTTTGCAAGTAAAAGAAAAACACTTAGACAATCCCATTTGCAAAATCGGTCGATACCAAAAATTAACAAGTAATAGAATACAAACAGGTTACACTGAGTATTATAATTTAAATATCATAGTATAATAAATGATTACAAAGCTTGGGCAACACTCCCGAATATATACACTGAACATAACTAGACTATAAAAGATAAAAGCGTCTATGACAAATATCCTACAACATCTGCAAAATGCTATAGCTCCAAGACAACTGGAATGGAAAGGTCAATGTGTGCGTCCTTGCGGAGGAGTACCTGAACGGACATAGAGTTGCATGCAGACAAAGAAATATAGACGGGTCAGGGCCCGATTTGATATGATTACCATGTGACTAAAATGCATGACGGTTATGAACGTAACTATCTCTCGCAATTTAAATTATAAAGTTTTTCACCTCTCAATATAAAAGCCCAAACTAGCGCAAAATCAATGCTAATGCTCAATGATCATATAAGCATGGGAGAACTCATCTACATTTACTCAAGGAGACATCAATTCCATTATTCACAATCTAAATGCACAATTCCTTATCTCTTTAGGAAATACATATATGGCAATTCATTTTACAAAATGTTTACCAATTCAATTTTATCCTTTCTGTTTCCCTTCTTCCATCCAGAAAATATATTTAAAACAACTTTTATTATCATAAAATGCTTTTTCTTCATATCATAACTTCTCATTTCCCTTATTACATCCAGGAAATATAGTTAAAGCCATTTTATTATCATAAAATGCTTTAACCTCAATAATGTCCCACATTATTAAAAATAATTATATTTCATATCATATAACGTTTCTAAGACCGCCCGTCTGGGTTTCCCCACTGTTCGAGCCCCTAAATGGCTATCATCTTCCAGAGCCTATCACCAAGACAACCTGGGATCCTAACGCAACGTCGGTAAGTGGCCATATACCTGCGAGTGAGTCATAACCACACTCGGAATTACCTTACAGTCGCACAATAAACATACAATAACCGGTCATATGGTCGAGGACTATATTCACCCTGCATTCATTAGCCAGGGGACTTCACCTCACGTGCACAACTTCCCTTATGATAGCGATTTAGAGACATGTGTTTACGTAAATTATCATTTACGAAAATCATTTTTCCATTTTGAAATCATTCACTTTTACATTCTCAAAAACCATTTATACTTATCCATTAAGTACCAAGTTTTAGAATATGCATTTCTTATTCTTAAAATCATATTTTATTTATGACCTAAGACCCGAAGTGTCAATATCCTCACACTAATCTCCAAGAGTCCAAAACAATATCCCAAATCATCAAAGTGAGTCTTCCTCAATAATGGTCTCCCAAGAGTCCCAAATTTTATCATTCTATGTTCGATAGATTTTCGATTAACATCCTATATCAAACGAGAGATTAACCTCTATAAATTACCCATTGGGATAAGCCAAATTATCCCCATGCTAGCCTAGGACAATTTCCTACCCAATACAAACCTCTAAAACTATTCATTACTTCCCAAAGGAAGGTTCCTAAACCTCGAACCTAAAAGAAATGGGATAAAATAAAACTAGAAAAATCTCACAAAAATAGGGCATCCGAATCGATTCGCCCTAGGGCCGAATCGATTCACCCCTAATTTCGAATCGATTCGCCTAAAAACGAATCAATTCGGTGAGTAAAACCAACATTCTGTCTTAGCCGAATCGATTCGACCCCAACCCGAATCGATTCGGTTTACCCAGACCTGTAACCTTCCCCTTATCCGAATCGATTCATTGGGAAGCCGAATCGATTCAACTTGGCAGAAATGCCCAATTTGGGCTACGGGTTTAAGAACCCTCATTTCCCCAAAACCTCCAATCTTCAATTTTCTCCAACATCAACAACAACTAATTATACCAAAACAATCCTACACCTCAACTAACAAATTTTCCTACCTCAAATCATGTTAAACTACAAGATTAAAGGTTTAATCACTAAAAACCTACAAATCCCAAAAATGGTTTAAATCTCCCAAAGTTAACTATACATGCAATTTATCACATTAAATCATAATCTAGGAAGTAAGAAACTTGCCTCAAGTTTGTAGTCTTGGATTCTCCTATGGTAGCAACGATTTCCAGCTCCAAATCTTCATTTCTCTCTCTTTTCTCCATTTCTCTCAACTCTCTCTCTCTATCTCTCTTGGCTTATAACTTGAAATGGGAAAAATAAAAGGGTTGGAAGACTTATACGGGTCTTAAATATAAATTCCCCTCTTTTAAATGTTGATACACCATTAAAATGACTCATAACTACATAATTGAGTCATAACCCATCAAAAATGCCCGAAACTCAAAAATACAACTTGGCACTTATTTTGACTATCTCGACTATTCCAAAACTAACCGCACCCCCTATTTTGGCATCCGGAGTAACGTAAAATATTTTTATGTTCCTACGCCATGTTATTTCATTAATCATGCTCAATTCTGAATATAAATCATAACCGTCGTTTAAAGCACAACGACGCAATAAAACAAAACATAATACCTTCTCGTAACAGTAAATATGCAAAACATGGTAAATATTATCCCTTAACTCATGGGAACTAATATTTACTCCAACTTTCTCTATTTTATAAAATTATCCCATCGGGCAAAATAATATAAAATTGTCGCTCAAAAGTTTGGGTTGTTACATAGGGACTCGGTGGAGAAGGGTAAAGGATGAGGGACCAGTTCTAATAAGAACAAAGTCTAAGAAATGTTAAAAGTGTGGGGAATATGGTCACAATAAAAATACTTGCAAGTGAAAGAAATAAACTTATTCAAGAGTAAGGAGATTAAAAGCGAGATTTGAAAGAGAGGGTCCTAATAACCAACACCATGATCAAGGATACCAAGTTACAACTCAAGGATCTGAAGTTATAAAGCCTCAACTGGTCATCTCTCCAATTCTAAATCCTAAGAAGACAAGACTTGGTCTTAAAGGAGGTACAAAGAAGAGCAAAACAATTTTGTCTCCTAAGTTTTCCTTGCCACCAGATGATAACTAAGCTGGAAAGTTTACTTGTTTTGGATTTTAAGTTGGATGACAACTAAGCTGGATGTTATTAACATATTTTGGATGTTAACTTTTTTTGGATGTTATTATCTACTTTTGGATGTTATTGAGTTGGATGTTAACTTATTTTGGGTTGTTATGTCCTTTGGATGCTAATTTGTTAATGGATGTTATTAGTAGTTATTAACCTGGTCACTATTTTGATTGTCTACAAAGTGTTGGATATACAATTGAATGGAAGTAAAAATGAAACCATCTAAATATCATTACATAAATTCACACTACTTTTAAAACCGTTACATAAATCATCTAACGTAACTTTAAACTTCACTTTCAATTTCATATTTGGACGCTTTTCTTTAGCAGTGCCGAGCCATTCGAAACTACCACGATCAACACATTTGAGATTTTTTTTGCCGTGACTCCAGTCATTCCTAGAAGTCCATAAATTTATTAGGATCTTGCAACCTTTTGGACACTTCATATTCTTCCACGGACAATGTTTGGCCCAATTTCTTTCTTCTCCATATTGAAAACACAAGTCTTTTTTCACTTCTTATTGCGTTTGATTTTTTGCCAATGACGAACATAATTTGGCTACATGACCATTTTCATCGCAAAGTTGGCATATTACCTGCAAAAATAAAATAGAGTAGAAATTAATAATTGAAATTAATAAATTATAAAATAACATTGTAGGATGAAGTTAAGCCTCCCCCCATTTTGGTAACAAAATGAATGGCAGGTTGGAGCTTAAATAGGAAGTCTTCCAACGGCTAGTAATGTCCCAACAATAAGGAGGGGCAATCTGGGGATAAATGAAAAAATAATATGGGGTTAATGGTTAAGTGGACGAAAAGTAAAAAATGGGGGCCAAACCTTAAAAAAGTCAATTCTCGGGGGTTTGACTCATTATGGGGAATTAAATGAGGGCCAAACCTTATATGACCCAACTTTTTAAGACACAAAGATAAACTAAAAATAAATAAAATAAAATCTAATAAAAAAAGTAAAAAATTAAAATCCTAACAAAAAAAAAAGTTTTCACAAATCTATTAAAAATAAAATAAAATTAAAGAAAATTAAAACTATAAAATTAAATTCATAATCTAAAGACTAAAATAAAATAACACTAATAAACCTAATCAAATAAAAATATTAATAAAACTAAACTAATAATCAAATAAAAATAAAACTCACACCCATTATATTTACATTAAAAAATATATATAAAATACACACGACGCATACTAAAGACTCTAGTATATACAACTATACGTACTTATAAATCCTAAATATATACATGACTTAAAATAAAATATAAAATAAATTGACTGCACCAAAAAGGCTAAAATGCCACCCTTCAGCCAGCCACCGTTATCACGGTCTTTGATCATGATGAAAAAAAATACACATTTTTTATCACAGTCATTGACCACGACACATCCCTAACAAGTCTTTTAAGTAAAAACCTTAGGTGCTCTTTTTTCCCACCGTATGATTTCCCTGTTCTCTCTCTCTCTCTCTCTCTCTCTCTCTCTCTCTCTTATGTGTGTGTGTGTATGTGTGTTTCCTTTGTGTTTGTGTGTGTGTGTGTGTGCGCGCGTATATATAAGCGTTTGTGTATGATTTTTTGTATGTGTGTGTGTGTGTGTATATATATGCCTGTATTAATTGTGTGTGTGGTTATGTGTATATATATATATGTGTGTGTGTGTGTGTGTGTGTGTGTGTGTCTGTGTGTGTGTGTGTGTATGTGTGTGTGTGACAAGGGTTTGACACGGACTTGTCATTGTCTTTGACCATGACACGTCCCTGATAAGTCTTTTAAGTAAAAATCTTAGGCACTCTTTTTTTCCCACCATTTGATTTCCCTATTTTCTCTCTCTCTCTCTCTCTCTCTCTCTCTCTCTCTCTCTTTTGTGTATGTGTGTGTGTGTTTCCTTTATCTTTGTGTGTGTGCGTATATATAAGCGTGTGTGTGTAATTTTGTGTGTGTGTATGATTTTCTGTATGTGTGTGTGTGTTAGATTAATTGTGTGTGTGGTTATATATATATATATGTGTGTGTGTGTGTGTGTGTGTGTATTAGATTAATTGTGTGTGTGTTTTTCTCTGTATGTGTGATTAATTTGGTGTTTATAAAAATTGGGCACAAATTTGAAATTGGACCACCTTTGTTGTGTAAATATGAAATTGAAATTGGGTATAAATAGGAAATTGGGTATATTGTTGTGTAAATGTGAAATTAAAATTGAAATTGGGTATAAAATGAAAATTGGGTATAGTGTTGCGTAAATATGAAGTTAGGTATAATGTTGTGTAATTGGGTATAATGATGTACACACACACACACACACATATATATATATATATATATATATATATATATATATATATATATATATATATATATATATATATATATATATACACGCATACACACATACACACATACACACATAGAGATTGTTGAATTGTTGTTGACTGGTGGATTTGAACATTTATATGGCCATTGAGTTGGCTGGCCCTAAGAATTTTTAATAAAAGACATTATTATTTGCATTGTTGTTTTAAATTCTTGAATTATTGTTGACTGGTGGATTTGAAAACATAGATGACCATTGAGATGGTTGGCCCTAGGCATCTCTAACGTTTGGGGTTGTGATGCGAAATGAAACATAACTATGTAAAAATCGAATATAAATAAGACTTAATTGAATCAGACATATTATAAATTTTATACAACAAGTAATAAGTAATCATGCATTCACATGAGAATACATTCATGCATGTATCCCGCAAAGAAAGTGTTATATAATAATTCACGAGGGTAAAAGGTAACAACGGGAACCGCAATAGATAGCCCATGTGTAAATTTTCATTAATTCGACTTCTTATATGACACTTGATTCGGGGGGTGCATGCATTCATGTATTCTCATTTGAATGCATGACATAACAGTTCTGTAACATTTATAACTAATTTAAATTACATATAGTTCGCATAGATATTAGCCTTGTAGTTCTTATGCATACACATTCAATAGACCATAGACCCGTTCGAGAGTCATTACCCCTGTAATGACATCTCTCAAATTGTCCCATTTGAACAGTTTAGGACTGCATAGTTTGTGTCTAATAATATAATATTCTTAGTGGCTTAAACTTGTTACTTTGGGGGGAAGTCTGTTGTTATATCTTAATGTTCTATGGGTACATACTAGATGATGCGATGTTAAGTGTTATTTCAACTGATAAATTGAAATAACACTTACACTTACGAATCTATGTCGTGTACTTGGAGAACTATGGAGATATGTTGCCAAATTTTCCTCAAAGTGGAATAAGGTGTATGAGCTGTTAAGTATATTTCAGAAATATGTGGTCTTGAATGGGATAGGACCACTCACCCTTT
Organism: Sambucus nigra; assembly: GCA_949130495.1. NCBI lineage: Eukaryota > Viridiplantae > Streptophyta > Magnoliopsida > Dipsacales > Adoxaceae > Sambucus > Sambucus nigra. Next base: position 594,878,685 of record OX422212.1, on the reverse strand, counting down.
AGAGGAGATGGAGGAAATAGGAATTATATTATTTTTATAATATAACGTCGAAAGATGAAATGTCGATCTTGTAGTAAATTGTTTGACGGGAACTAAATATTCACACTTTTGTTTATACTAATCTAAGAATATGCACTTCTTACCCATAATAGGTGATTGATTATAGTAGATATGATGGGATATCCTAAATACAAAGAGTTTATGGGAAAGAAAAATAGATTAGGGGATGTGTTTCGTAGAGATGATAATGAATTTGTGAAATACGCAAAAAGATGTCATAATGATGAAGAGTTCCCGTATCTGTATACTAAGTGTAATAATGGAAAGATGTTTTAGTGGAAAATAGTAGAACTACATTTGTTAAGATGGGGTATGCAAGATACTTATCAATTTTAGAATTTTCACGGGAAATTGAAAGTTCCTTTTGTCCCTGAGCAACCTTCACAACAACCTTCAATAAGTAGGATAGATGTACAAGGGGAGGACAATGTAGATCATAATATGCTAGAGGATTTGTTGATGACGCGTATGGAGTTCATGAAGTGGAAGAAAATGAGGTCACAGATGATGTACAAGGTTCAGGTGCTCATGAAAATATCGGGATAAACCTTGACGATGACTACCAAAGTTTAAAATTGAAAGAGACCCAGTCGTTGTACTTTTTCTATGAGAAAGATTTAACAACTTTACATGCCATGGTTAGTTTTCATAGTTTGAAGACCCAATATGGTTTATCTGGCAAAATCGTGACATGAATTTTGAATTGGGTTAAGGGCTTTCTATTCAAGTAGAATATGCTTACAAATAGTTATCATAATATAAAGAATAGTTTAAAAGGTTTGGGAATGAAGTATAAATCAATTCATGCTTCTGTGTATGACTGCATACTATATCAAAAGGAGTATGAAATTCTCAATTGGTGTGCAGTATGCGATGAACCTAGATATGTCCAATATACTAGCAAGGAAGGCACAATCTCAAAAGTTCCTCAAAAAGTGTTGAAATATTTTCCTGTTGGGCCTAGATTAAAGAAGTTTTTCACTGTCCCATGGATAGTGGAGGCAATGACTTGGCATGTTAAGGAACAAATAGGGGATAATCTCATGTGTCATCCTATTGATTCTATAGCTTGGAAGAGGATGAGTTATGAGTATTCCTATTTTGCTCGAGAAAAGTGTAACATTCGTTTGGAAATATCAATAGATGGTTACAATCCATTTGGAAATATAAGTGCCAATCAGAGTGTATGGCCAGTGATCATAGGCCCACTCAACCTCCCTCCTTCATAGTGAATGATACTTGAATTTTTGATGTTGTATTTGTTGATACCTGGGCCAAAGCACCAAGTGAGGACATCGATGTCTACCTGGATCCTTTGGTAGAAGAATTAGATGATTTGTGGGAAGAGGGTGTGCAAGCATTTAATTCTTTTAAACAGATGAGTTTACGTTGAAATTTATGTTGATGTGGGTAATGTATGATTTTCCAGCTTATAGGACATTATCTGGTTATGTACTACATGGTTATTTAGGGTCTCCTGTTTTATGGAGAGGAGACTGAATCTTTTCGTCTCCCCGCTACCACAAAAAATGTATACCATTACCATAGGAGGTTTTTGCCCCCCGCTCATAGTTTCAGATTTGAGAAAGATTCTATTTTTTATCGGGCAGGATTGAGCATAGGATACCTCTGAGAAAACTGTAATGTTAAGAAATTGAAAGTAAATATTCTGATTGTGGTGCTAATATGCCAGGTAAGAATCCTAAATTTAAGAATGTCAAGCATAAGAAGACTCCAATTGGGAATTAAACTGAGACAAGAAAGGCATTGTCTAGGAGGTCAATTTTATTTAACTTGCCTTATTGAAAAAATAACCCGGTGCACCATGTATTAGATGCGATGCACGAAGAGAAGAACATTGCTGAACATGTGATATATTAGCTTTTAGTATGTAGTTGTAGGAAAGCCTCTCTAATAAAAAATCATTCATACCTAAAAAAAATAATAACAACTTGTATAGAGGTAAGCAAGGGTATCAATCCATCTATAAGGAGTGAAACAAATGAGAAGTAATGTAATTCATTTTTCTAGTTATCTTCTTTTTTACTTTTTCTTTGTTTTTTATTTTTTATGGATTTTTTAATATTTAGACACTTTTCATGGGATGATGAGATGACTAAACTAATGGAAGAAATATACTGAACTGGGAGTAAAGTCTATTGAAATAACTAAAAAGTGCGATGAAAAATTAGTGAAATATAACTAAATAAAATGTAAAATATGAGATGAGTGAGAAAATATAAGTGACGACTAACAAAAGATAGGAAGATATCATATATTCCAGTTAATCAAAATTAATTAATTCATTAAAATTAATTATCCAAGTTAGAACCAAATCACAAATCAACTCTCGTTACAAATATAATTTTAAATATAATATTTTAGAAAATGAAATTCAACACTCCGACAACTCTTGAAAAGTAGATCTAAACTTCATTTAATAAATCACCCTCTAGGATCGATTTATCAAATTAGTTTAAATCATGAAAAGTAGCATAAAGTTGAAATTCAAATAAATAAATTCACATTTCAGAAAAACCTATCTCTAGTTCGATTCTAAAATGGAAAATAAGACTAGAAATTTAATTTTATCTCAAAAAATATTTACCCTCTCTCAAGGCGTAAATTAAAATGTAAGAATGCAAAGTTAATCATCAAATGGACATTTAATTAAAAAAAACTAATTAAAATGGGATTAACATCAAATAATGAGATAACCCCACCCCTTGAAAGGGGATTTATCCTAACATGATATTAACATAATGAACAAATATTCAAAGGCATTTAAAATAAAAGAGTAGAGAAAGAGAGAAAATCTTCAAACAAGTCTTATTGATTTTGACAAATTGAATTCTATCTTCTTCAATACAATTCAATCACTCACAATTACTTCTCACAAAATCTCTAAATAAAATAAAACAAATAAAAATAAAATTATTTACACAAATGTATTTTTTTCTCTCTCCAAAACTAACTCTCTACAATATTCTTACTCCCTTATTGTCAAATGAGTCTTCTCTTGATCTTATAGGAGATGCAAGTGGATATGGTGCAAAGTTGGAAGAATTAATGTGTATGAGGTGCGCTGAATGTGAACGAGGGTAAGGTGGGTAATGCACACATGTGCATGTGGGGTGTGATGTGAGGAGGGTAATTTAGCAATTAGGGTAACAAGTGGCATTTAGAACATATGGGGGTTTGGGTTATAGGCAGAATCGGTTAAGAGAGATCATGGGGTGAATAGGAATTTGGGTAAATGGGAAATTGGGTATTGGATCTTGATATGATAAGAGGGTACAGGATTGGATGAAATGGGTTTCTAATTTGAGCAGATGTGGGTCTCAGGTTTAGATGTTGGGATGGTGGAACTTGGGTTAGGTTAGGATCGCTGGTGGGGTTTGGTCGGGTTTGGTCCAATTGCTTGGGTTTAGAACTAGGTTTGTGGAGCATATCCGATGAATGGGGCAAGTCCGGTCGTCGGTGTTTGGTATAGGCCTCAAGTTGAGGTCGGGTTGAATATGTCACCGGGTTTAAGCTAGGCAGACTCGGGTAGAGGGTAGTTTCGGTGCGTTCGGGATTGAACGAATTTGGGTTTGGTCTTCCCGATCAAGGGGCTATTGGGTTTCACAGTGATAGTGGAGAAGTGGGTTTGAGGCAGGTTCGAGTTTAAGAGGATCAAGGGCTGTTGGGTCTTGATTCAGGTTTGGGGGCTAAGGTAGGTTAGGTTTAAGGGAACTCGGGTAAAGGCTATGGCAATGAATTTGGTTATGGGGGATTAGGGGAGAGAGAGAGTGGGATAGTGGAAGATGAGAAGGTGTGGAATGTTAGGGTGGGTGAGGGTGTATGATAGGTAATGTGTGTGTGTGTGTGTGTGTTTAATTGTGCACCTAAAAGAAAAATAACACAACCTAACTAAAAAAAATAAAATAAAACTAATCAAAAATTAGTAAAACTAAAAAATTAAATTTATTAAAACTAAAACAAACCTAAAGAAAATACAAAATCTATTAAAACTAAAAAACTAAATTCCTAATAAAAGATGAAAATAAACTTATCCTATTAAAATATTAATAAAACTAACCTACAACTAAAAATAAAAATAAAACTCATACCTATATAAAAAAAAAATAGTCGACGAACAAATAAATTCTAAAAATATACAAGACATTAAATAAAATATAAAATAAATTCTAAACATTAAAAACGACTCAAATAAATATCTAAAAAAAATCTACAAGGTGCAAACAAAAGACAAATGAGGGTCGGGGACAAGTTTAGAGAGGTTTGGGCTTGGTTGGAGGAAAGGGTAATAGGTATGGGGACATGTTCAACCTCTTTTAACCACATAAATTTCGTATATTCCTTGATTTGAAGCGTTCGAAACCGCAAATGAACATTTGACCTACAAAATAAATATATATGTGCATAAGACCCATTTTATCGAGAATTAACAATTAAAAAATCGTCTATTTGGAGTTTTATTTAAAAACATTTGGGTTCTTATCAACATGCCTTGGGGGAAGTCATTCGAAGGATGGAGAAAATGCATGAAAAGACCTTAAATCGTTGAAACTTAAGCCATAATTATGATTGAAGGAAGATAGTAGGAAAAGGACAATAATTCCCCCTAGTGCGTTTACTTTGACGAGTGAGGAAAGGAATATGCTTTTAGACACAATACATAATTTGAAGGTTCCATATAATTTTTTGTCCAACTTGCAAAGGATTGTGAATTATGCTACCCATGATTTACATCAGTGTAAGTCCCACGATTGGCATTTGATCATGCAATTGGTTCCTCTATTGTTTAAGCACTGTTTCTCCAAGCACAAGGATTTGCGGAGGGTTATTATGAAAATTAGTATATGCTTCTCACTTTTATGTGAGAAGGTAGTCAATCGAGATCACAAAATTGCGGTGATCAAAGCGATTTTTGTGTTGGAGAAGTAATATCCCCCATCATTCTTTGGCATACGTGTTCACTTATTGGTGCACCTATGCGACGAGGCACTTATTTGCGGCCCAGTTAGATATAGGTGGATGTAAGCTTAATGAACTTTTTCAAAAATTACGTCAAGAATACATGATACATTGAAGGATCAATCGCAGAGGAATACATCACCATGGAGTCATCAATCTATTCTCGAAAATATATGTCTGACCCAAGAAGTGTGGATGACATTGATGAGTTCATCAATGAGGGTGGTCATGTGATGGGCAAACGAGTGAAATCAATGAGTTTGTAACAAGAACAAGTAGCTCGTTATCTATTTAACACACATGAAGATGTCGAAGAATGGAAAAAGCAAGTTTAAATTAATTTAACTTTTACATTATTTCAATTTTTATACATGATCAATTTTGTAATATATTCTTCACGATCTATGCAGAAAATATGAAGCTTGCGATAACAATAAAAGACAAAAAATAATGGCACAATCTGACAGCAAATTTAGGTTGTGGTTGTCACATGAGGTAGTTATAATGAAAATGTATGTTATTAAATGTCACATTACATGAAAGATTTACAACTAACCTAATTAATTTATCTATATTCTCAACTCTTATAGACGGGGGATGCAATATCAAGGGTTGCTCGTCTAGCCACTGGACCTTGTTCATGGCATAAGATTACAAAAAGTATCGATTGAACGGTTACGTATTCGGTTCAAAGGTGTACAAGGAAAATACAAATGTACAAAACTCAATCATTTCATACAAGGATCTTACTTATTTTCGAGCGAGCGTGAAAGATAAAAACCTCGTTGAAGCTGAAATGACTTACTATGGTGTAATTCGAAATATATGTGAATTGGACTATGTAAGCTTCAAAGAGGTTGGGTTTTACTGTGCTTGGGTAAGAGTTGAGGATACAAATTCTTGTAAAGTTGATCCTGGCAACAATTTGATCATAGTTGACTTGTCCAAGTTGAAGAGCAACGAACACATGAGCGATGAGTCATTTGTTTGTGCTTTTCAAAAGGTCAAGCAAGTGTTTTACTTGGCGTACATCAACAACGATCCGTGGTCAATCGTCCTACATGCGCCAAAGCATCTAAACTGTAGTGTGGATGACTTGGCTTCTCCTATCGAATATCAATCCTTTTTTATGATAAATCGAATTTAAAATAATTTTTAGACTTGTAATAAGTATTCCAATTATTTGTAATGACCAATGGGTGTATTATTCTAGTGCTTTATTATCATCGGACGACATTTTAATGCTTTTAATTCATTTGTACTTGATCAGTTTAATGCTTGTAATAATTAGTGGGTGTATTCTTTTAGTGCTTTATTATTATCGGATTTAAATCAAAATTATTTTTTTAGTTAGTGAATATGTTAATTAGAATTTTAATGAATTTAAGCCTTAATTCAAAGTCCATGCCATGACCCGATATTGCAAAAATATTTAGATTTATAATTTCATTAACTTGTATTCTTCTAGTGTTTTGCTATTATCGGATTTGAATCAAAATTGATTTTGTGGTTAGTGAATATGTTAATTAGGATTTTAATCAACTTAAGCATTAATTCCAAGTCCATGACATGACCCGATATTGAAACGATATTTAGATTTATAATTTCCTTAACTTGTATTCTTCTAGTGCTTTGTTATTATTGGATTTGAATCAAAATTGATTTTGTGGTTAGTGAATATGTTAATTAGGATTTTAATCAATTTAGGAATTAATTCCAAGTCCATGACACGACCCGATATTGAAGCGATATTTAGATTTATAATGTCGTTAACTTTTATTTTTCTAGTGCATTGTTATTATCTAATATGAATCAAAATTGGATTTATGGTTAGTGAATATGTTAATTATGATTTTAATCAATTTAAGCATTACTTCAAAGTCCATGACTTGATATTGAAATGATATTTAGATTTATAATGTCGTTAACTTGTATTCTTCTAGTGCTTTGTTATTATTGGATATGAATAAAAATTAGTTTTATGGTTAGTGAATATGTTAATTAGGATTTTAATCAATTTAAGCATTAATTCAAAGTCCATGACATGGCCCGATATTGAAATAATATTTAGCTTTATAATGTCGTTAACTTGTATGCTTCTAGTGCTTTGTTATTATCGTATTTGAGCATTAATTCAAAGTTCATATACATGTTTGTACTAATAATAACAATTTTTACAGAAAATGTCTTCATCCCAACATGGTAGCAGAGGCGACAAGGGATCCTCGGCCATTGGGCCCCCAAAATGGGGAAAATTGAGGTCTGTCGTCGAGAATAATACGACATCATTGCTAAATCCCTAGATTTGCTAAATGAGATTGTCGGCCCGGGGTACACTGGTTGGAGGGTCGTGCCAAATGAGCTCAAGATGGGCATATGGGGGGCATATATATATATATATATATAAGAAACTAACACTTACTTTCTTTTTGGTTTGTATTTGTTTGACATGATCAATTCGACCTGTCCCCACATATCTGCGACTCTACGTTGGAACATTTGGGGATTAATATAAGACGTGGAAGGACAATATGCGGGAACGGTACTTTGGGAAGACTCAGGAGTCCATTCTGAGGGTGCATGACACAATCCCCTCGAAGGAGTCGATCTCATTGGTACAGTGGCATCAGTTTGTCAAGAATGAGATCGATGAGCGGTAATTGGCATCTCGTTAATCAGGGAGGGAAATCGGGTAAAAAAGGTGGATGTGCACTAGTCCGGGCGGACGTCTTACGCCGAGGTGGAGCAGAGGGTGGTAAGTTTTTATTTTTCTTTAATTTTAGTTTTATGTTATTGTAATTTAACATTACTTTGAATTACTTACTAATTCTACATTATTTTATTTTAGGAGACAGGGAGTGGCCCTAGGGGTAGGCCACATCGTCTCGATGCCTATGTGGGAATTCAGACAAAGAAGGGCACGGATAAGGAGGTGTCCCCGAGTATCGCAGCCATGATTGTAAGTTATAATTATTTATTTTTTAATTACGTTATATTTTTTTTATTAAGTTAATTAACTAATCATGTACTTTTTGTCGTTTCAGGAAAAGCTTAAGGAAGTGCATGAGTCGCAGTCTAATGTTGACAAATCATCTTTGGCTATAGACGCACTCATCCAAGTGATCGGGGCGGACCGGAAGGGGAGGACTAGGGGTTGGTCTCTTAGGTGGGGAAGTAGAGGATCATCGGAATGGATATGAGCAACACCGGGTCGGCACATAAGATGGACACCCATGACGATAAGCTATCAAGGTTGTAGATGGCTGTCCTAGATATGAATGACTTCATGAAGTGCTAGTGGGGGTCCATCTCGGATGAGGGAAGGGGCAAGAGCAAGAGCAAGTGGAAGGGGAAGGAGAAGGAGGTAGACGAGGACATCACTATTTCATCGTTGATACGTACGCACTCGCCGCCCTTATATGATCCGTTTCCCATATTGACCCCCGTCGAACGACCTATGTCAACAACCTGTTGGTTGAGCATGTTTTTAATCTAAATATTTAATGGGTATTCGATAGCGAGGGGGTTGAGGGACACGGGAACCTCCCGGGTATGGTGGTTTATGGACGTCCCCTGCAATACATTGAGTCAAAGGTGATCGTCAAGCATGTTTTGGTCGGAAAGGAGAACTCACCTTTGTGGTTGCATAAACAATGCGATGTTTAGTGAATTGATGGGTGTATCAATGCATATGTCGTGTTGCCTTCCTTCCGCCTCCGACCAGTTCTAGACCCTAGTCCATGACATTATTTGTATTTATTTTATTTGGATATTGGATTATATATGTATTTTTTTGATTTGGTACATGTTGGTTTGGATATGGATATTTGTATTTGGTTATTGATATTTATATGTTGGTTATGGATATTTGTATTTTGGTTTGGTTGCTTGATATATATGTTGTTTGGACAGATTAAATTTTGTTATAATAAGTACAATTATACTACTGGGCACTGACAATGGCCACACTGCCCAACAGTTTTTTTATATATGCCCAGATTTGTCACGAACTTTGACCGTGACAAGTCCGTGAAAAAGAAACTTTTCACAGACTTGTCATGGTCAAAGTCCATGATTTTTCTTTCATGGACTTATCATGGTCAAAGGCCGGGACAAGTTTGACTTGTCAAGGTTTTTGACCTTGACAAGTTGGTAGTTTTGGTGTAGTGATTCTAGAAATTATACACGACTTCAATAAAAATATAAAAATATAAAAGGTTCAAACTAAATGCACATGGGGCTCGGGACATAATTAGGGAGATCTGGGCTCGGTTAGGGACAAGTTTAGGCTACGGGAATGGGGTTAAGGCACATTCCACGGCATCATTCCTACATTTGATGTACTTGACCACTTATTTCTAGTAATTCCCTCGAATTAAGCTTGTTTGACACCGCATATGCGTGTTGGCCTAAAAAATAAACAAATACCAACATAAGTTAAATTTTACCAAGACCTAGCAAGTAAAATGTGTCTATTTGAGGTATAAATATAACACTTTTGGGTTCTTATCAGTCAACAACAATGATCTCAATAGGAGAAACAATGGTTAAGAGAATGTATTTTGGATTTGGGCAAAAAATGCTCCAATAAAAGAGATAGTAGGGGGCATGCTTCCCCATTTGAGGAAGTATGTTTTATATGTAGAGGAAGAGAAAATAGATTTCGAGTTTTCCCCAGTGATGAGATTCAGAGGCAACAATATCCAAGCCATCCAGGCTAGAAGCATGTCCATTATGGGTAGCTTCAGGGGCAATTCTAATATGTCCTCAAGCCCCAATAATAGCAGTATTTAGTACCGAAGCCACATTTGGTATTAGTGCTAGTCGCATCCCTTTTTGCGCAGATGCAACCCCAACTTCGGTATGGTAGAGTTTATCACATTGTGCAGCCCCATCAGGAGGGCTAAGGGAAGGTCAAAGAGGTGTATGGCACATTCTATGCTTTCAATAATTTAGCTACTTTAGCTAGAGTTTTGTTTGATACTGATGCCACACACCCATTCGTATCGTATAATTTTTGGGAGGGGGAATATTAGTTTGCTTCCTAGACATTATGATAGATATTTAACAATAACTACTCCGTTAGGCGTATATTTTGGAGATTTGTGATGGTGTGGAGGTTCACATAGATAAATTATGTTTTGAGGTTGATTTTTTAGTTTTATATACCTATTATTATGATGTGATATTGGGTATGGACTAGTTGGTTAGATATATAGCTCATATAGATCGTAGTGGTCGGGCTATCCTTTAACTAATTTGGGTCAGGAGATATACATTGTGTCTATGCCTAGGACATAGGGCGATTCCATAACACACATTTATTTTATCGATGAGAATAATTAAGAGGGGACTACCGTTTCACTAGATACGCTTTCAATTATTAGATATTTTACCAACTTATTTGACGAGGTCCTAGGATCACCACCAGAGCGAGAGATTAATTTTTCAATTGATTTGGCTCCTGGTATGATGCTGATTGCCAAGTCACCGTATCAAATGGTTTTTATGGAAATGCGAGAGTTGAGAGAGAAAATCGAATATTTATTATAGTAGGGGTTAAACAGGTGTAACACTTCACCATGGGAAGCTCCAATTATCTTTGTGAATAAGCAGGATGGTTCATTATGGTTGTGTGCTGACTACCGTGAGTTGAATAAGGTGACACTGAGGAACAATTATCCTTTACCGAGGATTGACGATCTAGTTAATTAACTTCAAGGTGCTTTTTTCTTCTAGATGATTGATTTGTGTTCGAAGTACCACCAGTTGAGGTTACGTCAGAAGGATGTAAGAAAGATTATATTTTTAACTCGTTATGATTCTTATGAGTTTAGGGTCATTCTGTTTGGGTTGACCAACGCCCTCGTCGTGTTCATGAATTTCATAAACTGGGTGTTTTGGTAATATTTGGATCAGTTTATCATCGTCCTTATTGATGACATGTTGATTTATTCACGGACCAAGGCAGAGGTTGTAGAGTACTTGAGAGTTTCACTTTAGACATTACGGGAGCACAAGTTATATGCAATATTCTATGGAATTTTTAGGCCATATAGTTTTGGAGTCTGGATTATCAGTGGATCCAAATAAGGTGTTGACCATTTTGGATTGGGGATAACCCATGACACTTATGGAGTTTCATAGTTTTTTAGTAATGGATGGGTATTCTCGAAGGAATATCCAAGTTTTTTTAATATTGAAGGACCATTAACTGAGTTGACTAGAAAGGGAATTCAGTTTGTATGGATTGAAAGATGTCAACATTCATTTAACAGTCTAAAGGAGAAGTTGATCTTATCCCCAGTTTTATCACTACCTAGGAGTGGGTTGGGTATTAAGTATACACCGATGCTTCCTTACAGGGATTAAGTGGGGTGTTCATCCACGAGGATTGTCCCATTGCCTATGTATCTCAATAATTAAAACCCCGTGAGGGTAAATATTCAACTCATAACTTGGAGCTAGCGGTTGTAATGTTCGTACTACATATGTGGATGCATTACTTGTGGGGTGAGAAGTTTAGGCTCTTTATAGATCACAAGAATTTTCAATATTTGTTCACACAGAAGGACTTGAACATTCAATAGTGAAAATGGTTCGAGTTTATTAGGGACTACCAGTTTACCATTCAGTATCACCTGCGGAAGGCCAATGTGATGGAAGATGCCTTGATTCGATGGCCTAGTGGCAGTATGCCTTATGTTTAGTTTATCGATGTGGGTTCATTTCAGGTCATTAGCGAGTTATCGGACGTGTTTATGGGGATGCTCATCGTGACTCTTGACATCCTTATGCGGATGGTCTGAGTGCAGTTAGATGATGTATTTTTCAAGGAGCAAGTGGTTAAGCTTCTGGCCACTCGTGTACCACTTTACACCATTAGGCTAGATGGTGAATTGTGGTACAAGGGATAGTTGGGTCAGACGAAGAATTGCGTAGGACCGTTATGCAGGAGGTTCATGGATTATAATTTTTAGTGATCCTAGTAGGGATAAGATGTACCAAGATATGATGAGACAATATTGATGGTCTGGGATGAAGCCAGACATTTCTATATTTGTGTCCCAATATAAGACTTGTCAAATAATGAAGGTGAGTTATCAACAACTGTCAAGAAAGCTTTTACCCCTACCCATTCTTGAGTGGAAGCAGGATAATATTTTGATGGACTTTATCATCCTATTGCTTTTGACCCTAAGGCCAGAAGATTTTATTTGAGTTATAGTGGACCGTTTGATAAAGGTTGCACATTTCTTGTCGATGCACACGAATTTCATGGTAGATCAATATGCATGTTTGAACGTGGAGGAGATTGTTCAGTTGAACGGGGTACCATAATCAATCATCCCAAATAGACATCCAACTTTTGTGTCCCACTTTTGGAGAATTTTTTAAGAGGTTATGGGTGCAAAGTTGCACTTGAGTACATTGTACCATCCTCGGATAGTTGGAAAGTGAGAGTGAGCTTTTGTTCAAACAAAGAAATTATATAATTAAACTCGGTTTTTCAATTAAATCCTAAAACATGCATCTCGGGGTGAATGAAGACAATATGATCATGCAAGAATATTCAATCACAAACAAACACACAAATGAGAAAAAATCCCCCAAAGGGGCAAAACCTTTTATTGTCACTATAATTTGTAAAGAACGGTTTACGCAGATTGTACTAAAAACATGAGTGACATACGAAATACCCTCAGGTGTCGGTTCCAATGTCGTCGACTGGAATCTCCCGCAAGAACTCTAGATGGGCAGAAATGGAAAAGAGTCCGCTTCTCCACAAGTTACTCCAGATGAGTAAAAACAATCCTTCGAAGTTCTAAAGGTTCACACACATATATGGGAATGGATTTTTGAATAAAAAAGGCATGAGACCTTAAAAACTTGAAGTCTGTTTTCTGGGCTGTAAATCGCAGAAACGTGTACAAAAAAGACTTGGAAAATATGCAAAAAGAGCACAGATATTTATACGAAAATTGAGGCGGCACCATCGTTCGAACAACATAGGCATGCCGCTCGAACGAGACCACGTGCTGCTCGAACGAGAACGTGTGACATCCTCATGTCGCTTTAATGACAGTGAGATATCGTTTGAACGAGCTCGACGACTAATAAAAAGTCCGCTTCTACTCTTAGAAAAGATTCTGCTTTTGTGTTAAAAATAAATCAAACTTCGAAAAATATTTTTTAAAACATTCCCAAATATTTATGTAAATATTAACAACTCAAATAAACCATTTTACCAATAATGCATCATGGAGTAGTGGGAATGGTTGATCATCACGTCGCATGTAGCATGATGCACGTGTGAAAATGGTGGATGCATGGATTCGGATCAAGGCCATCAAGGATAATCGTGTTGACATGCCGAATATAGCGGTATCAGACATACATTCTGTGATATAGGACAGATAGAAAATTCCTAGATTTTACCCTGAACATTTATAAAATTATGTCCTTACAGAAAGATGGAACAGGTGAAACAAGTTTTGGAGGATATGCTTCAAACATGCGCGTTGGACTTCAATGGTAGTTAGGAGACACACTTACCTTGGCTGAGTTTTCCTACAACAATAGTTATCAAAAATCGATTAGTATGGCACCGTATAAGGCATTATATGACTAGTCGTGCAGGTCATCAGTGTGTTGGTTGGATCTGGGAAAGAGTTAGGGCTCGAGTTTGTTCAGGTAACTTTGTAAAAAAATTAAGATGATTCATGAGAGAACAAGGACATCACAAAGTAGGAAAATGAGTTATGAGAGCATGGATAAAAGGACATGGAGTTTCAGCTGGATGACCAGGTACTTATCAAAGTATCACCTATCGCTACACCAAAAAAGGACTTTTATCACCTTTCAACCACAAGTACTTATCACGGTCCAATATTGTGACAAAAACCATGAGAGTGTTGTCAAGGTCTTTGACCGTGACAAGTCCTTGACAATTGGTTATCATAGTCTTTTCATGGTCAAAGATAATGGCAAAACTAGGACTAATTTCTTACAAAATCCCTAACTGCCTGAAACAAACCTATAGACACCACATTTTAGGACCCCCTAAGTCTCTCCTTAGATCCCTAATACCTCCCCATTTCACTACAAATCCTAGGTCATACTCTGAGTACCGATCTAGAGGCAATCAGGACCTCTCGGGTCCCGTCTGACTCCGGTCAACTCTATCGTCAGAGATAAAACTCAATGAATATTTGAAGGTCTGTGAATACCATTTCCAATGGTCCATCCCATGCACAAATCAACATAATGGTTCGGACGAATGAACCAATTTACTACTAAAAATTGATCTAGAGGCCACCGGGTGCTCTCGGGCCCCGATTTGACCGCAATAAACTTCATTGCCAGAGTGAAAGCTCTTTAAATCCTTGAACAAAATTGAAGCCCATTTTAATGGTCCACTCCGTGTGTGAAGCGATAAAACCGTTTGGAAAAACGATCCGTTTTCCCCCAAAAATTTATTCGGAGGACACCACACGCTCCCAGGCTTCATTTTACCCTGGTCAACTCTCCAACTCGAACAAGACTTAATGAATCTTCTAAGGGAACTGGATACCCTTTCCAACGGTCCACCCCATTCATGAATCAACCTTACGATATGAACGAACACGCCATTTTACTCCAAAAGGTCACCGGATGCTTTCGGGCCTCGGTTGACCAAGGTCAACTTTTCAAACTGAGTGAAGATCTTTTGAATGTCAAATTACCGCTCATAAAATTTCCAATGGTCCTCCCTGTGTGCGATTATGATTTACCGTTTGGACGAATGATCGATTTCCATCCCACGATCTCCTATCCAAAAGACCGAAAATCACTTTCAAGCCCCGTTTGACCCAAAGTCAACTCCCGGACCTAGGAGCAGCCCAAAGGACTCTCGAAGGTATCTAAGTTAACTTTCTAATAGTATTCCCCATGCAAGATTTGGATCAACGAGTTGCGTTCTATGACCATTTTTCAGAAAAATCACGAGGCTATCAATTGGCAGGTCCATTTCCCTACCTATCGACAGTGTGCCTGGGGTTACATGCCGATTATTAGGTCTAGGGATTTGAATCGAGACACCCCCTAACCCTAAAAATAGAGGGCATGACCTCACTCCCAAAGCAGACCTCAGATCCATCAATATCAGTGATCTCAGTAACATTCTCTTGCAATCAGCGAAGTTTCCTAATGTGAAATTCTTTTCAATCTTTCATTCCCATCCTTTTCATACCCAATTTAGCTAAATCTCAGTCTATCATTCAACATTCATCTCAACACTTAAGGTAATTCATCAAGGATCAAGATCAAGCTTCAATTCTCTAAAGAAGGTCCAAAATCTCTCTTTCTCTTTAATTTCTTTATTTTTGCATTAATTACATAAATTCTTAATCTAGTTTTTGCTTTAATTCACACACATTAATATCTCAACTTCTTATTAGTTATATGGCACATACTTTATTTTCTATATAAAAACCCAAAATAAACAAAAGAGGGTTACACCTTTAAATTCCAACGGGATTGTCCACCACAATTTCTCAAAACTAGAATATCTAACACCTCGTATTTCTGAGTATTTGAATTTAATTAATTAGTTTTATTTTAAATTACACGAGAGAAGTAATTTAATTTAATTGAGTAAAAATTTGCTTACTATATATTAATCGCGAGTGATATAATGATTAATATTATGAATTTAAATTACTATATGAATAGTAAATGAAGTATGAAAATTATTACGCGCAATAACAAGTGATATTAGCATAATTGGAATATTTTCAATCGGGAGTCACGTGTAGACTAATTTCGGGTCGAGATGCTATAATTATATAGAGTGACTCGGATGATGATTTTAAGGTTACAGATGATCCCGAAAGGGTAGAAATAGTCAAAATAATATACTCGGGGGTATTGTTTGGATTCTGGGGCATTTTTAGCCTAAATCGAGGTCGTATTAGGGTAATTTAGTCTTTAGGTACCCTAGGGTAGAAGGAGCTACGAATTTCCCAACCTTATATCAGATGTTTGATAGAATGGGTTGGGGTTAAGAGTGTTAAAAAACAAGGGAAACCATAAGTGAGGAAAATGAGAGAGTCATTGGAAATTTTGAAGAGATTCTTGGAGCTTTTCATCTCAATCTTGCACTACAAACAACCTAGGAGTGAGGATTGAAAGAGAAGACAATCAAATTCATCACCAAGCCTCGAAATCAGGCCCTACTAATAAAAGGAAAGTGTTTATATACGAGTTATTTGAAGTTATAATACCCATGTGACTAGGGTTTCGTCATATTTTGATTAAAGTAATGATTCTTGGAAGAAAAGAATGGTTTAAACACATGTTTGGGTAAGAATTGCATGTAGAAAGATTTGGTATCAGTAGAGAATAATAAAATAGAGATTTTGTGTTATTATCCACGAATTAAATCTAGGTTTCTGATGAATAATGGTGGAAGAACATAAAACCTAGGGTTTTGAGGATTGGATGTTTAAATCCCTTATTGAATGAAAATTTTAAGGTTTTGATGTTGTATTTACGTTAGAAATCAACCTAATTCATGTAGAAATGGTTATGGATAATTTCTTTCAAGTTTGGTGAAGAAATATGTAAGTTATGTGGGTGTTAATGGTGAAAAATGCACTTGCGTAAGGAAGAAGATGAATCTGCAGAAAAACGAAACGATTCAGCCTCCAGTCGAATCCATTTGGCCTACAAGCGAATCGATTCGATTTTCCAGAAAACATGAGAATTCCCCTTTTAAGCCTAAAACTGCTAAATTGTTGTTGGGAAATTTTTTTAGGACATTGTTAGAATATAATGTGGGATCAATTATATTTCAATAGGTCATAATAGGGTTATGGTAATTAAGTATTATCGAGAAAATTAAGACGATGATTAAATGGGATTAAACGATAATGTAATTAATTCATGAGAATGAGAATGTAATTATAAGAAAGCGTGAGTGAGTTTATGGCATGAACCAATAGGGTAAGGAAGACTTAGCTACTGAAATAAAACAAGGGGTAACTAGAACCCTTATATTAGAGAACAATACTCCATTAAATGCGATAGTGACAATAATCATAAATTGAATGTACAGTGAGTATTAGAGTGATATATATACTCCGTACAAATGATGATAATTAGGTTGTGTGAATACCGCTCATCATCCACAGACAGACGGGAAGACTGAGTGGGTTAATCAGAGGCTAGAGGACATGTTGAGGATGTGCATTTTAGATTTTTGGGGAGGATGGGATTAATACCTTCCATTGGTAGAGTTTGCGTATAATAACTCTTACCAATATACTATCGGCATGGCACCGTTTGAATCATTGTATGGGAGATCTTATCATTAGCTCGCTTGCTAGTTAAAGGTGGGGGCAATAAGTTATTGGGGCCATAAATGATACAGGAGACGACCGCCAAGATTGAGCTAATTCGGGGATGAATTCGGATTGCTCAGGATAGGCAGAAGAGTTATGCTAATGCTGACCGGAAGAACGTGGAGTTAGAGTTTGGGGACTAAGTGTTAGTTCGTGTGTCTCTTATGAAGGGGATAATGAGATTCGGCAAGAAAGGTAAGCTAGCACCAAGATATGTGGGACCTTTCCCTATTATTGAGAGAGTGGGACCAATAGCTTATAAACTGGGTTTACAAAAGTATCTTCAGTGGTTACACGACATGTTCCATGTGTCGTCGCAGAAGAAGTACAAGAGGAGAGAGAGAGAGATTTATGGCACGTTCCACTTGAAGAGTTTGATTTGCATCAAGACGTCTCATACAAGTAGAGACCTGTGGCTATTCTAGATCATAGTGAGCATAAATTATGGTCTAAGGTGGTGCCACTAGTCAGAGTTTAGTAGGGACACCACAGTTTTGATGAGTCTACTTGGGAGCGGGAGGATGACATGAGAGGGAAGTATCCAGAGTTATTTGTCGCAGGTATAACATAATTTCGGGGATGAAATTCCTTTGTAAGGGGGGAAGTATGTAACACCCCCTATTTCTGAGTATTTGAATTTAATTA
The DNA here is from genome assembly GCA_949130495.1 of Sambucus nigra. Taxonomy (NCBI): domain Eukaryota; kingdom Viridiplantae; phylum Streptophyta; class Magnoliopsida; order Dipsacales; family Adoxaceae; genus Sambucus; species Sambucus nigra. The sequence continues at coordinate 594,860,617 of OX422212.1, read as the reverse complement.
ATTTGGTAATTAGTTAGTTTTTTTTAAATTACGTGACAGAAGTAATTTAAATGAATCGAGTAATAATGTTCTTACTATATATTACTCGCGAGTGAGATAATGATTAATATTATGAATTTAAGTTACTAAGTGAATAGTAAATGACGTATGGAAATTATTGCGCGTAATAACGAGTGATATTAGCGTAACTAGAATTATCTCAACTGGGAGTCACATGTAAACTAATTTGGGGTCGAGATGGAATAATTATGTAGAGTGGCTCGAAGGATGATTTCAAGGTCACAGATGATCCCGAGAGGTCCAAAATAGTATACTCGGGGGTATTGTTTGCATCTCGAGGCATTTTTAGACTAAATCGGGGCTGTATTAGGGTAATTTAGTCTTTCAGTAGCATAGGGTAGAAGGAGCTACGAATTTCCCAACCATATATTAGATGTTAGACCGAATGGGCTAGGGTTAAGAGTGTTAAAAAATAAGGGAAACTATAAGAGAGGAAAAGGTGAGAGTCCTTGGAGCTTTTCATCTCAATCTTTCACATCAAACAACCTAGGAGTGAGGATTAAAAGAGAAGACACTGAAATCCATCACCAAGCCACAAAATCAAACCCTACAAAGGCAAGTGTTTATATACAAGTTATTTGAAGTCATAATACCCATGTGACTAGGGTTTCATCATATTTTGATTAAAGTAATGATTCTTGGAAGAAAAGAATAATTTAAACACATGTTTGGGTAGGAATTGCATGTAGAAAGATTTGATATCAGTAGAGGATAATAAAATAAAGATTTTGTGTTATTCTTCACGAATTGAATCTAGGTTTTTTGATGAATAATGGTGGAAGAACATAAAACCTAGGGTTTTCAAGATTAGATATTTAAATCCCTTCTTGAATGAAAATTTTAAGGTTTTGATTTTGTATTTAGGCTAGAAATCATCCTAATGCATTTAGAAATGGTTAGGGATAATTGGTTTCAAGTTTGGTGAAGAAATATGTAATTTATGTGGGTGTTAATGGTGAAAAACGCACTTGCGAAGGAAGAAGATGAATTTGCAGAAAATTGAATCGATTCGGCCTCCAAGAGAATCGATTCGATTTTCTAGAAAACATGAGAATTCTCCTTTTAAGCCTAGAACTCCTAAATTATTGTCGGGAAAAACTTTTAGGACATTGTTAGAATATAATGAGGGATCTATTATGTTGCAGTAGGTCATGAAAGGGTTATGGGAATTGTTTCTTATCGAAAGAATTAAGACGATGATTAAATGGGATTAAATGATAATACAATTAAATAATGAGATTGAGAATGTAATTACGGGAAAGCGTGAGTCAGCTTACATCATGAACCAACAGGGTAAGGAAGACTTAGCTACTGAAATAAAATAAGGAGTAACTAGGACCCTTAAAGTAGAGAACAATACTCCATTAAGTACTATATTAAGAATAATCATAAATTGAATGTACGGTGAGTATTATAATGATATATATACTAAGTACAAATGATGACAATTAGGTTGTTTGAATACCCACTGAATATATATAGGTTGTGTGTGTACCTATTATATGCTTGATGATATATGTTAACATACCTACGCTACCTGCTATCACGGAGGTTCCTACACAGTGGGAAATACACCTTGCTAATTCTAGGTCGGTCTGGATTTGTGCCCCAGAACACAGAACTTAGGGTGTCTCACTTTGTTTCATGTATTAGTGTGTCCGACGTGTCATTTGGGTACGTTAGGAATGTGCATAGCCCAAAGGCTTAGAACTATGTTCGTCTCCACTGCTTGTTATTTTATTTTAGGTTCGAGGAGATGTACCGAACCATTTTTCTCTATTTAGTACGAGAGGTACTTGGACTGATAGCAGAGTATGTCCCTGTTTCACGGTGGTTCTTTTGAGAAATGCTGCAATCATATATATATATATATGTATATGTATATGTATGTATGTATGTATGTATGTATGTGTGTGTGTGTGTGTGTGCGCGCACTAATGTGAATATTTTACTTACGTGTGACAGTAGACGATTAGATAGTGTATATCTAAAGATTGAATTAAGTAGTGAAACTTAATTAATTGAATAATGAGAATATAAGTGAAATGGTAATTTAAACTCTTATAACGTATGATAAATGTTAACTAATGGGTGAATTACTGTATGGGCAATACAGGAATAGAGATGTGTTCATATTCGGAAATACTTAACTCTAGTTAGGTTGGGAGAATATCTAGGTGCGATAAGTAGAAACGTTAGGCGTGCATAATAGTTGAGAGGTGAGGAAACTCAAGAGAGTGTACGTGAACCTAACATGTGTAATCAATAACTTATTTTAAATTGTGATAAATACTTGCTAAATATTTTCAAAATGTTTTGGGTTCTAACCCTTGCTATAAAATCTTTTCAAAATCTTTTAGGTGTCCATCAACAGGAATGCCAGACTTGATAATTCCTTACAGGGACGTATAGATGCAGCGCTGTGGAGGCTTGCAAAGTTTTGATTACATGCATTTATCATTTCATTACTATCGTAGGAGTTTATTCCAGTATTTCATTTGGGCATTTTGCTCTAGTTAGACTTTATTCTTTCAATATTTCAGTTTCAGACTTGTATTCACATTTATTATCAGTTGGATTTGGTTTGGGATTTTTAGCCGATGGTTTATTCGGTAAGACTTTATTTATTATTTACGTTAGATAGTTTGGACTCTAGTATTGTGTGAATGATGTAATTCAGTTTTTTCGCATATTGTTATTTTTCTGTTTAATGTAAGATAAAATTTGGCGCCGACTTAATTAACTAATAGGTAATTAGTAATTAATTTAGTTTTTTGACAGTGATGATAAGAATGAACCATTTTATAAATCCTGTTTTAATTTAATGTAGGCATGATCAACCGGTATTTAATTAGGCAGGGTGTCATAAAATACATTATCTACACACATATATAATGAATTCATGTTTGACTATACCCTTATGACACATACAAACTATGTGGACTTTGATGCCTTTATATGTTACATAGGCATTTCAGGCTAAAACCCGAGACTTGAGTCCAATTTTCTCATTTTTGTATTTGTCTCCTTTTCATCTATACATTATTTTAATATATATTATATTTTTTTTTATCTTTATTAGCATTTTATCCAACATATATCATCGTTTCATCATAACGATCAATAACTTGATAAAAGCATACATTGTATTTTCTAGATATTATTTTAGAAACATTCTTATGGATGACCTCACTCTATCTTTTCCATGGTATGAGTTGGGCGATTTCGATCTCCATTTATATATGCACGCACATACACTTCACGAAGAAATAAATGAAAACAGTAACACGAGCCCATGAGAGACTGAATGGGCGTGATGGGTGCCAAACACCTTCCCATTCCGTAATTTAGCCCCCCCCCCCTCCAAGCCTTCGAACTATTGGTTTCATAAGAATCAGTTTGTCATTGATGCCGCTCTCTTGAGGAGGCGACATGTTCTTTTGCCTATTTTGTGAGAAATAGGTTGACGAATCCATCTCTTTACATTCACCCCACACCGCCGACAGCCGAAGCTCTCTTAGAGAAAGCGGCGCGAGACCTTATTTTTTCTCCCCCGCTCTTTTTTGCCCCCTCACAGAGGGAGAGAAAGGGAGAGAGAAGGGGGAGAATCACTGTGGATTGCCAAACTGGCAACTCCGCTGGGGATTACATTCATAAGAGGGATAAACTCTATTTGCATGGATGTTATTTTTTTCTGCTTGTGTGCATATGCACCTACTTGTATGTTCCCTTTTCTCTCCTCTATTAGTTTTTTCACATATATACCTCATGTTTATATCATTACTCACTCACAAACTTGTAGATACTTCCCATATACACTACAAACTACTTGCACATAGGATCACTTATATCCACATGTGTCTCACACAATTTAGAATATACATGCTTAGGTGTCACTATTACACACCCCCACTTATCACACTTGTATATATTCGTGCTCACTCACACTTGTCACACACCATTTGTACTTGATCCATGCTTAGGTTCACTACCACACACTCACTTGTAGATAGTTATACATCACTCACTCTCATATATCCATGCTTAGTATAATCTTTATGCTCCATGTTAGATTTACGTTTTATACTTGTACATTCTTCTCTATTAGTATAGTGCTCATCATGCTAAATAAAATACTCTCTCCATAATATGATAATCAACAATCATGAATTTTTCACACTATATCACCAAAGAGCATGGGTATTGACTAAATTTTGTCCCGTAACTAGGGGTCACTTCGTGATGGGTGCTGGTCCGGCAAGTCGCAGTTAGCCAAAGCAATATGACTCTCACCTTCCATTGTCCAAGTACCTTCGACGTATATCAAACGATTCCCCCCATATCGTACTTCTTGACCGAAGTCATGATGGGAGGTATATCGCAACAAACTCATTCACATACATCGAGTTTATTGAATTCGCTCTCACATGCACTGTCCCAATAAAGTATATAGTGAGGTAACTCACATACAAGCATATATATCAAATGGCTTGTCCACACGTACCGATTGGCCTCAAAAGCAAAACGTATATTGTGAAAGTCATGCCAAAGGGGGAACCCTTCTAATTAACCCAACAACTGCAAACCCCCATATAGGTGTCAAACCTAGGGCACCCATATTTCATTTGTCGGTTTCTACCTGAAACTCGACCAAAATGACGGGTTGGTATGCCGCCCAAATTTTTGCATTGTTTTATCTTTTTAAAATGGGACCTTGTCCACGAGCCTGGAAACAAGTCCAACTATGTTTTTACATATTTTTCAAACCCAATTTTCCTAGGCTTGGGTCCTGTCCAACATTTCCTTTTGGATTTAAGTAAACCTAATACAAGTTAGAACATAATAATATTAATAATAATCACATTGAGCCCTTTTTTTTTAATCATTTTTCCTCTTTCTTTACCAAGAGTGTCAAAAACATTTTTCCCTCTTTTATCAAAATACCCAAAGCATTCTCCCTTCCTTATACCAAAAATATTTTTCCTCCTTTTTACCCAAAATCATGTTACCCTCCTCTTTTCTAAAAATGTCAAAAATATTTTCCTCCCTTTTCAAATAAATAATAACAGTTTCCCCTTCTCTTTCAAAAATAAATTTGAATTTTTTTCCTTCTCGGGTCAATCACATACCCAACCCTCGACCTCGTTACCTGTTGCCTTCGATCTACTATCGAACTGCCCCGAGGCTCCGTCAGTTTCCTAGATACTTTCTCCGACTTAGAAATCCATCTTTATCCACTTTCCATGGAGTATGCTAACCAAGTACCGAATGTGCAACAAAATTTGATGACAGTCCTAGCCTAACTCAGTGCCAAGATTGACAACCTTCAAATCGAGGTTCATAAGATGCATGAAAATTGAGTCCCTGTTCTCGAAGAGTTCGAGGGTCTCTTCCCTCGTACTATGGGCCCGCCCACACCTGAGCCTATTTAGGTCCCCGAGGAATATCAACATGCTCCATGTGCCCCTCTTGCTAATGAGCTGCCGCCGACTCAGCTCCCTATGCTGAATCTTGCCCAGCCAGGGGTTAGCCGACTCGTGATAATTGATCCGATGGAAGAAGAGTTGAACCAGGTTAAGGAGAACCTCAAAATGTTGACCAAGAAGTTTGACCAAGTCCGAATATCCGGGAACTACATGGATTTCACCCATATATCTCCCTATCCTAAAGCAAGACTACTGAAAAAGTTTAAGATAACTAACATTGAGAAGTTGGGGGTAGTATACCTCCAATCGTTCATCTCCAAAGTTAACACCGAGCCATGACTCTCATAGAAGCCTCCGAGGAAATAATGGCCCAAACGTTCCAATAGACTTTGAAGGACAACTCTCTTCGTCGGTTCTTATCTCTCAAGGAGTCCAAGATTCACAATGAGGAAGATGTTTCCCGTGAATTCATGTCACAGTATACGTATAATGAAGAGTTGGAAGTTGCCCGCTCTGATTTATATCTTCTAAAATATAATCTCCATAATCTGTCTGTAACTTCATAGCAAGGTGGAGAGAGAAAGCAGCCATCATGACCAACCAACCTTTCGAAAAGGAGAAAGTTAGTATTATGAAGAATAATTTCTCACCTCATGTACGAATGACAATGGGAGCATAGTACCACCCCTATTTCCGAGCACCCTGAGAAGTAGGAGTAGATATTTAGGAATGTCTTACCAAGACAGAAGTTAAGTCGAGGAAAGTATCTGGAAAGTTCACACCCAAAAAGTATGAGAAGCCTGCCAATACCACAGTTTTAACCATCAATAACATCTCTCAGTCTGCCACTTCACGGGCACCAGAAAATAACCCTAACCTAGTCAAAAAGGAATATATCTAGCTTCACACATCCCTCTATAAAGTTTACCAAGCCCTTTTGAGCCGAAATCTTATCAAGCCATTGGACTTTCGTCCATTACCAAACCCACTTCCCAAAAATTTCAAACCAGATGCCCATTGCGATTTTCACCAAAGTTTCGGCCACACCACTAATCAGTGTTTTCATCTCCAAAATGTAATCCAAGGTCTGATTGATCCGGGTATCATCGCCCCACCAACTAATACTAAACCAAACACTACCCACAATCCACTCCCAAATCATGCAAATGCCATCTTCCTAGAAGAATACCCATAATTTGATCCATCTACCCATATCGTACCCAATAAATATATCCCCCTAAACTTCACCAAGTTTGCCCATATTTTCTCCTACATCCTACCTGTTTCACTGATCAGGCCCTGTGGCTTCTTCTTAGAGCACGCGTTACTGTTCGTACCCGCTTAGAAGGGAAAGATGTGGAATTATCAATAGTATTGAACCAGCTTCTAGAGTTCGGGCTTAAATTTTCCTAAGAAATGACCATTTATTGCTAGAGATTCAACATATTTTTCTTGAAAGCTCGAAAGTGGGCTCGAGATTCAGATAATTAGGTAGTCCATAGAGATAAAGTTAATTTAGATGATGTCTTCTAGATCATGGCAGACTTATTCCGATAGAACGATGAAATTTTTTGTATGTCCGAGTTACTTGATGCATTGAATTCATAAGGGAGTCTAGTCCCTTAACTTCTACCTCTCCCCGTTGAGTGGGAGGATCTATGCGAAGATGTCGTTGAGTCTGTGTAGTGTTTTGACTTATCGTGAAATGATAATATCATTACCACCAGATGGGGGAATGAATTCGATAGTTCAGATGAAGAGAAAATCCCAAAAAAGGCTAGCCCAATAGTCAGCATATGTGGAATGATATTATTTGAGGAGATGTTGGGAGAGATTAATAAGGTGGCCAAATAACTCGAGATAGATGACGAAATGGTGTTTCTATTTTTCCCCTCTTCTATGAACTATATGACTAGATCAGGTAGGCATTACCAAGTTCCAAACTCCTAACCATCAGCGATCAATAAAGGAAAAGATGTTGAGAAACTTCCTATGTCAGAAATGACCCTCGAGGAGAGCAAGATCCTCGATCACTTGAAGAAAACCCAAGATAACATCACTATGTGGGGACTCTTTATGTCTTCCCAACTTCACTGGAATGCCTTGATTAAACTACTTACCGAGACCATTGTCCATCCTTCCACCACGCCAGAAGAAGTAATAAATCTGGTCAGATGTCTAACCTCTACTAGAATTTTTTCCTTCTTCAAAGAAGAAATCCCTAAGTTTCGACCAAATCACAACTATGCTCTTAATATCTTTGTCAAAGTCATGGGAAAGACCGTCCCACTTTCACTTGTCAATAATGGATCAGCTCTTAATGTTTCCCATTAAGAACTTTTAATTTCTTGGGATTAAAAGTGAGCGATCTTGCTCCAACCTCCGTCGCAGTACGTGCTTATGATAATACTTATCGGGAAGTGAAGGGATTCATAACGATTACAATAGGGGTTGGACCTATAAATGTTGTTACAGAGTTCCAAGTCATCGACATTCCGTCTTGTTTTAACCTATTGCCCAGAAGACTATGGCTCCATAGTATCAAGGGTGTGTCTTCTGGCATCCATCAAAACCTAAAATCCTTTGCCAATGGGCAAGTCATCACCATCTCGGGCAACGATGATAATACTGAGAAGGCAAGCACCAATAATTCGGTATTAGAGATATAACATAGGGCAAATGATATGCTTCTGTAATATTTGCGAGTCGAACCACTTCCTCTCTCGACAAAGGATGATTTTAGAGATAGAGTCTGTCCAAAACACAACCCTCATAGTAATGTTAATGTGATATACATGTTTAAGAACATGAACGTCATTCTCGGACTGGGGTTGGAAAGACGACAACGGGGAATTTTTGAACCCATAATACCGAAGAAAGCCTTTCCTCCTTCTGGATTTGGTTATTAACCATCAGTAGAGGAACTTATAATTCTTCACCAACCTCAATTGAAGAGAAGGATAAAAAGTTCCAAGACTGTCTTAGGAAATTCCTTGAATGGAAGATTCATCAGAGAGGGTGAAGATTTCCCCTTTTGTGGCTTTTCTGAACCATGGTATGATTATGTGGACAAGAAGATGAAACCAAGAATGGACATCTTTTTCCAAGACATCTAGCTACTCATGGGCCGAAAGTTCACAGCATCATGTGCGACCACTCATTGAGAAGACCATAGTTTCTACTAATATTCGGAGGGAAGTGACTCCGAGGATTTATTAAACTTGCAGACACTGGGGATAACACTCTGCATGATCCACTCAAGCGTTACATCATCAGATGCATCCCGCCTGATCAAAGCTGCTGATGCAAATCTCTTTAACTGGAATGCTATGACAGTTCCACCTACTGAAATACAACCCAACTCTGATGTTTATCCCATTTCCGCTTTAGTTGTTGTTCCTCCCTATTATGATGTAATCGAGACCTCATTTGATGAGATTCTCAACAATGTTTTTACAAATAATGAAATAAATAAAGATTTTGAGTATCTTAATGTGCCTTACAATAATTATCTTGATTCTAATCAAACTCTTGATGATGATGATTTTGCAAATGAACAAGTCTTAACTGATCTAAATAAGGTTAATAATAAATAACATAATCGCATTCAAGTTAATGAAGATGAAACTCTTATTATTAATATTGATTTTAGTAGCTAATTGCACGAGATTTGGACAAGGTCTACGCATGATCATACGATAACATGCCCGATATTGATCCTGAGATCGCTCAGCACGAGATTCCAATGTTTCCAGAATACAAACCGATCAAACAGAAACTACGAAATCTTCGCACCGAATGGTCGCTCAAGGTTAACGAAGAAGTGGTCAAACATATAAATGTGGGCTTCATCCGGGTGATTGAATATTCCATGTGGTTAACCAACATCGTACCCATGCCGAAATTCTAAGGAAAGGTTCGCATGTGCATTAACTATAAAGATTTGAACAAATCATCTCCAAAGGATGATTACCCAATAGCCAATATCAACATGATTGTGGATAACATAAATAGTCATCCTCTCAAGTCATTCATTGATGGTTTTACTGGATACAATCAGATCAAGATGCACTCGGATCATCAAGAGAAAATCGCATTCATCACCCCTTGGGGAACCTTCTATTACACTATTATGCCATTTTGTCTAAAAAACTTAGGGGCTACCTACCAAAGGGTTGCCAAAACCATCTTGCATAATCTAATAAATAAAGAAGTCGAGGTTTACATAGATGATATGATTGTTAAGTCAAAGACTCGATAAGGTCATATCCCTGCTCTCCGAAAGTTCTTCAAGAAACTATGGCAATACCAAATGCAACTTAACCCACATAAATGTGTTTTTAGAGTTGCCAAAGGAAAACTCTTGGAATTATTGGTTAGCGAAAAGGGAATGGAAGCAAATCCTGCCAAACTAAAAGCCATACTCGAAATGGCACCACCCCGAACAGATAAGGAAGTTTGAGAATTCCTCAGAAAATTACAATATATCAGCCGGTTCATAAGCCAGTTGACATCTATTTGTGAAACCATCTTCAAAATCCTCCGAAAGGATTCAACCAAAGTTTGGAACGAAGGTTGACAAGAGGCCTTTGATCGAATCAAGAAATACCTAACCCGGCCTACGGTACTCATGCCACCACAACCTAGTCTTCCCCTACTCCTATACCTGACCGTAATAGACACCGTAGCTTGGGATTTTCTTTCCCAATACCTTGAAAAGTCCAGCAAAGAAAGAGCCATCTACTATGCCAGTCCCAATTTGGCCGGGTACGAAGTTAACTACATTGCCTTGGAGAAAGCATGTGTCACCTTCATCTAGGTCACCCAAAAATTATGGCATTACATGCTCGCTTTTCCCATCAAACTTGTTTTCCAAATGGATATTATTAAATACCTGCTCGAGAAACCTTCCCTGTCCAGCCAAATAGCCAGATGGTTAATGCTGCTAGCTGAATTTGATATTTTGTATGTCACGCAGAAACCCATGAAAGGAAGAGACATCTATGACTACCTCGCTGATTACCCTATAGAATAACTTGATGTTTAGATTTTAGAATTCCCAGATAAAAATATCATGTGTACCTCCCAAGGAGACCTCTAATGGCAAAAGTTCTTTGACTCTGCTTCCAACAAGAAAGGATATGGCATTGGGATACTCCTAATCGCCCATAATGGCTCTCACACTCCCATTTCCATTAAGATGGATTTTTCCTGCACCAATAACATGATCGAATATTGATATATCCAATTGTTGGTACTACGATATTTGGCACCTCCTCAAGCATGGTAGGTCTACGATAAAGCACTCTTCAAGAGATATTTTGAAGGAAACCATTTACACTGCATCGCAAGGGCTGAGATTGAAGAGATGATGCAAAAAATCCACAGTGAGGAGTATAGACCCCACATGAATGGCCATATGCTTGTAAAGAAAATCATCCGACAAGGTTACTATTAGACTACCATAGTTCAGGATTACACTGCCTACGTTCGGAGATGTCTTAAATGTTAGTAGTTTTCTAACCTCTAACACTTGCCTCCGTGGAAATTATACAACATAACTTCTCCCCAGCCGTTCTCCACATGGGGCATCGATATCATTGGGAAAGTTACACCCAAAGCCTCAAACGGGCATGAATTCATCTTAGTTTCCATCGATTACTTCACCAAATGGGTCAAAGTTGAGTCATACGCAGTTCTAAATGCCAAAAAGGTGGCCAAATTCATCTAAAAAATATCATCTGCCGGTATGGGGTCCCACACGAGCTAGTGTCAGATAATGGATTTCGAAGAAGAAATCATGCAAGTGGTCAACAATTATGGGATTGAGAGACACAAATCTTCTTCCTACCGACCTCAAACCAACAGAGTAGTCGAAGCCACTAATAAAAAAACCCAAAAGAAATCATCAAAAAAATAACCAAGAGTTACCGATATTGGGTCGATCGGATCCCATACGCCCTCTGGGGCTATCGTACTTCAGTTTGAGCATCTACTGGGGCCACCCCTTACTCTCTGGTATACGGAATGGAAGCAGTTCTACCCGTTTAGCTAGAAATTCCTTCACTATGCGTCATGCTTGAAAGAAAATTTAGTGAGGAAGACTGGCATCAGAGCCGTCTTGACGAGTTTTCACTCTTGGATGAAAGGAGGTTAAAAGCTCTATATCACATACACGGGTACCATCACCGAATATCACGATCATTCAATAAGAGAGTCAAGAACCGTGGTGTCCGAAAAAGGGAGTTAGCCCTTAAGGAAACCGTAGAACCCAACTGGGACCCAGAGGGAAATTTAAGCCCAATTGGAGTGGCCCCTACATTGTGAAGAAGATCATATCCAGCGGCGCCTCTATGCTCATCGGCCTTGATGGGAAATAGATGGCTCGTCCAGTCAGACTGGACCGTCTCAAAAAATTCTACCCTTAATCTCATGCATGCTACGACTCTTCTCATCTCCCTTCTATTCTAAAAAAAATCTTCATATCCCTCTATTCAGAACTATGTGGGGCTTGATCCTCTAAATATATTTTTACTTTAAAAAATGAAACTCAGTAAATTTTTAAAACCCCCAGAGGTACGGAGGCAGCTCATACGATTTACATGAGCGTGGTCCCCTTTTTTCCACAAAATGCAATTCTTTTCTTATCTCCGAGAGCAAAGGTTCATTTTTATCACTTATATGAATAAAATGAGTATGTATGCCTTAGTTATTGGTATAGATAATTCAAAAGCAAAAACTGTTCAAGAGGCCCAATAATATAATTAAAATTTTCTTTATTTCATTTATGAAAATTCCATTACAATTACATCGGCATGGGGAGTCAAACATTGTCCCCGTTAACCTAACCTTATTTATTTTGCCTAAAAGACAAAAATAAGCCAATCTACTTTTAAAAGAACCTTTCCAAGTTATTCCTACCAGAAAATAACCCCATATATAATCGAAAGTTTCACAAAAACACCCTAGGGATCCCACTCGCAGCTACTAGAAGAACCATCTCCGTCAACATCTACATCTTGGGGTCCCTAAACTTCCCCTGCTTGGATGGAATACCGAAGGAACTCCATGGAACGGTAGGCCCAAACCAGTCTAGGGAAAACAACAACACCTCCTCCATGGTGTCAAATATAGCGAACCAACTTTGTCCCGTCTCTTCGGCTAATATTTTAGCTAATACCCTCCTCAACAACCACTTCATGTAGTCCCTAGAAACATGCCAAACTCTACTAACAAATTGGGAATGATGGGTCAATGATCGATGATTCTCCTACAGAGAGTTCTCCAGTGCATGCGCATGCGATCTATTAAATCCTCCACATGAAATAAGTCTAGTGTACGAGGTGGAAAAATCTCCTTTCAGCCAAATTAACACAGGAGCCGTCAAGGAAAGTAGAAGGAATTCTGTCGGAGGCTAACCAACTGAATGTACTGGTATTCCCCCAGTTTTAGAATGGGCTGCAGATCTCCCCGCTAAGGCACTGACTAATTAAAACCTAGAGCCCCGTGCTCCACAAACCAGTTATCCCAGCTCTTGATATCCCGGCCCACGCTGATAAAGCAACGAGTAAAAAATCTTAGCACAGTTGCCAAGGGATATTTCGGAGGGACCTACATACCAAACTCTCTGATAACCACATGAACAACATAACTGGGTTTCCGCTCAGGTAGTTAGAACGACCTTCCCACCAAGCATCTAGACCATTCAGAGTCTCTACTAGTATCACCGTCGTAGGATTGTGATGGTATGACATCCATGAAGTGATGGCTACAAGTTTTGGGTCCATTAACAGGTCCCGAGACCAACATTATTTTGAAGTTAAGCTAAGAACGACGACCCTGGAATAACCCGTATCACCAACATCTTATAAATGCACAAAATGTAGCACAACCAGGAGAGACATCATTCCTCTCGTAACCAATGACCGAGCTACTGAAGGCGAGATATGGAGAAGTCCTACTAATAGCTCTCGAGGAGATTGAGAAAATTGAGGCATGGCCACGGTAACACTAGGATTTATCCCTCGCATAACAGAAAACTCTTCATAATTCGAACATACTTCATCTAAGACAAAGCAAAAGACATGGTCCTTAGGGTACCAGAATTGTACCATTGCCATCAGTATGTTCCATTCAATAGGTCGGTAGCGCCATAATACATCTCAATGCATCTTGAAAGCATCGTAGTCTATATTATGAGGACATAGCTTCTAAGTTTTCAAGGTAAGAAGCAAATTCAATACTTCCATGGAGATCCATATTATAAAATAATGAGACAAGAAGCTAGAAGTAAGAAAAAGAAAAGAAATGTGTATGAGTGAAGAAAATACTCCACCATTACCCCTTTTATACTTGAAAACATAGCCAAATACAAAAGTCCTGCAAATCCCTAAGGAAACCTTGACCTATCAAGGACTAAGTAGTTGAAGAAAGTGAAATCAAAGCCTTGGGGTGATCAGACTGGATTGACCTAACAATAAGAAGGACAGGGGCTATGCATATGCATTAAGTCACTAAAGAAAAAATTAATAATAACTTCATTCCATTTCATATATATTGCTTTATCACATTTGCCTTCCAGGTAAAATAAAAAAATAGGGGGACTATTCCCGATCCCCCACACTGTTTCTAAACATTCTCTCTCTTTTTCTCTCTCTCTCTCTCTCCCATCTTCTCTTTATCTCTCTCTCTCTATGACCCCCCATCCCTGCGGCGTACGCGCTTTCATCGATGATGAGATAAAGAGCCTTTGTTACCCGATACAGACCCTTCCCCAGATGAAGTAGATGATAATAAGAAAGAAAGAAACGAAATTGAATATTGAATATGAGCCATCGTGGAAGTTACCCGATCCCAAATGTCCCTCAGCCTGGTCGTTGACACCCGAACGTGCTGCAAGAAAAATAAAAAATAGCAAATCAGTTAGTCTGAGGAAAAGAAGAAACCAGAAAGACAAAAGTCAAAAAAGAAATGAAAGGTATACCTCTGAATGAAGGACATCCTCTGTCATCCCCAGCACCTCCGGGTCCATCGCATTGGGGCGATGCAACATACTTACCGATCCTCCCTCGTACCGTCTGATCTTATAGGAAGGAGGATCCAACCACAAAAATTGGAACCTCTGACATCGTCGTCCCACCACCCTCACTGTGGGTAGACCCCACTAGCCGACTCGTGACCCTACAAGAAACCTCAAGGGAAGAGGCATAACATCATATATTCTAGGCAACATCAACCAACTCGATACGAAATCCAGATAATCATAGGTGGTCACCGTGTCGATATATGAAGAATAAGGCTCGCCGACTATCGCCGCCACCCTTGCCTCCTCTGACATCACCCCCTCCTGCCTCGTACACCACGGGGGTCTCATAGGTGGCACCGTCACCTCATCCTCCACCACTTATCTGGATACTTTATCCCCCAGATACCAGCAGTAGCCAAACTCGTGCATCGATAGATGACACAATTGCTCATTCCCCACAGTCACCCCCGTGTGTTGGATGGGCGTCCCTCGGGGATAGAAGGTCACCTGTAAGATCCCCAGCGAAAAATAAATATTTAAAAATATCATCAAGTAAAAATGGTCTCAATAGGAAAGAAGAATTTACCCTATTCCTCATTAGGCCATTCAAGACCTAACGCACCACCGCCAAAGAAAGAGACTGCCTCGACTGCCGATTGGACTTCCGCCACCAGTACATATGATAGAAGTCCCCCACTGACTCTTTCTTAAAACTAGGGGTGTGCACGGGTCGGTTCGGTTCGGTTTTGGACCACAATTCAGACCGAACCGATCGGTTCGGTTTTGGAAAAAATTAGACCGAAACCGAACCGACGATGAAAAAAACCGTCGGTTTCGGTTCACATCGGTTCGGTTCGGTTTCGGTTCGGTTTTAACCGATTTTCAGTTTTGGTCGGTTTTTTGTAGGTCGGTTTTCGGTTTTGGTCGGTTTTGGAGGTTGGTTAATGGTGTTTGGATATAAAAATAAAAGATATTTAAGGGTTTTTTAATATATAATATTGATGTCGGTTCGGTTCGGTTCGGTTCGAATCGGTTTTTTCTTTGTCTAAACCGACAACCGAACCGATATTATCCATTTTTTAAATCCTTAAACCGCAAATCGAACCGGGCTAAAAAAAACCGCCGGTTTCGGTTCGGTTCGGGCCGGTTCGGTTCGATTTTCGGTTCGGTCGGTTTTTTTGCACACCCCTAATTAAAACCTATAAAGTGGGAGTTAAGCCCAATCACCTCGTAAAGCCACATTTACAATGGACAAGGGTTAATAATGAAAAGAAAGCAACTAAGAAATAAAATGCCTAAAGAAAAATGAAAATGCATAAAGGAAAGAATACCTCCAAAAGATACGCGGCGCTAGTAAAAGTCTTTCGGTAGCACCAACTGAATCCATCCAAGGACGAATAAAGGGTCGCCAAAGTCAAGCTCCCCCAGTCAAAGAGAGGGGTATTTGAGAATACCCTCAAATATGGCAAAACCACAAGTGGACGACTTCGCCACTCATCGCCACCAAAAACTCTCCTAACACCAAAAGAATGAACAAACGGGCCATCTGCCAAACCTGTAGCCTGTCAGTCTTATCGATCCTCTATCTCAACAAAACCTCGTTCGGAAGAGATAAACAGATGACGTTCCTTCAGAGCATCTGCCCAATATCACCTAACACCGCCTCCACCACTGTCAGCGTCACCCGTAAATTCTGGTCCACCTCTATCTGGACCCCCTCGCAGTCTAGCCCCAACAGCTATTATACATCGATTAGAGTCACTGTTATCTAACCAAATCCAAAATGTATGGTGTGGCTGGTATCCCACCACCTCTCCCCGAAAGCACAAAGAAAGGTCATCGAACAAGGCATCTCATCCAGTCCAGATGCCAAATTGCCAAAGCCAACTGATGAAACCACCCAATGCACCACCGGAGGAAGGTTCTCCTAGACATCCTTGAACCCCATTGTCCCTCGAAAATGCAAGCTTGGAGTAGATATATCAGTCTATCAAAGCCAAAAGAAAATCCCTTATCAAAATTCAGAAAAAATAAGGAAATATGCTAAGGAAAAAAGGAAACACCAAAGGTCATTAACTCTTACGTAGCTAGTAGGGTTCACCACCCTAGAGGATCGATGGTGCGCAAGCTTGTGTAAAAGAGTCCACTCGTTTGCAACCGACTTGAACGTGCCAAAGGCATTATCATTGCCTAGCACTAGGGATACCCTGTCCTGCCACTCCAAATGCGCCCATTCATCAACACTCAACCATGCCATGTGGATCGTACTACTTGAAAAATCCTCCATTTCTTAGTCTTGGAAGGAAAAATAGCGCTAGAACGGTTAGCAAAAAGGAAAGGCAGAAGATGGAAGAAAAATGAAGAAAGTTTCCCCCTTTTTATAGGAGACTAAGGGGCATGCCAATCGGCAGTCCTCGACCACATACCGATTGGCACAGCCCCTTCACCTGCCCGAGGTAGCCCAAAAGACCATGCCAATGTCGTTTGGCACCTCCTACACCCTGCCGGTCAGCACCTCCCTAAAGTTTTGTACAAAAATTCCCAAATAATCTAAAAAATTCCTAAAAATACCAAATGAATTTTGGAACCTTTTTCACCAGGAAAATAATTTTTTTCAAACCTCTCAAATCCCTAACCGGATTAATATCACATTTTTTTTCCTGAAATTACTTCCCCATAGGAATTCTCAAGATCTACTGGACATCTCCCCAATAACGTCTCCAGGGGACACCAGTGAAATTGAAGAAAATCCCCAACAAGGCTGCATCCAAGACACAGATTAATATCTTTTCCCCAGTGGAGTCTCTAAACCTTCCCAAGAAAACTATGCCCCACAACTTACTTAAGCCCTCAGAATTGGATTCGACCCTCAGAATTGGTCACTTCTACTTAGGGTTCCATAGCATTAGTCGCTACAACTTAAGCCCTAAGGATTGGCTTCGACCAGTAAAGTTGGTCGCTTCTACTTAAGCCCTCATAATTGATCACTCCTACTTAAGCCCTCAGAATTGGTTTCGACCCTCATAATTGGTTCCTTTAACTTAAGGTCCTCATTATTGACCTTGACCCTCAGAATTGGTCGCTTCCACTTAAGCCCTCAGAATTGGCTTCGACCCTCAGAATTGGCCACTCCCTACCCTAGGTCCTCAGAATTGACCTCGGCTCGCAGAATTGGTCACCTCTACTTAAGTTCTCAGAATTCATCGCGACCCTCAGAATAGTTCGCTTTAACTTAAGGTCCTCAGAATTAAATTCGTCCCGCATAATTTTTGATTCAACTTAAGGTCCTCAAAATTGACCTCGACCTGCAGAATTGGCCGCTATAACTTAAGCCCATAGAATTGGTTTCAGCCCGTAGAATTGGTCACTCATACTTAAGGTCCTCAGAATTGACGTCAACTAGTAGAATCGGTCACTACAACTGAAGCCCTTAGAATTGGCTTCTTCCTACAGAATTGGTCACTCCTACTTAAGGTCCTCAGAATTAACCTCGACCTTCAGAATTGGTCGCTTCCATTTAGGCCCTCAGAATTGGCTTCGACCCTCAGAATTGTTCGTTCCCTACCCTAGGTCCTCAGAATTAACCTTGACCTATAAAATTGGTCTCCTCTACTTAAGTCTTTAGAATTGATCTCGACCCGTAGAATTGGTCGCTCCTATCTTAAGCCCTTAGAATTGGCTTTGACCCTTAAAATTGGTCGCTTCCTACCCTAGGTCCTCAGAATTTACCTCGACATATAGAATCATCCATCCCCAGCATTACCTTAGGTACTCAAAATCTTCCTCGACCAAACGAATCGATCATCCTTATCCCTTTAGGTTCGTAGATCTGACCTTCTTCCAAAATATCATGTGGTGTCTATTCGACGACTTTTGTTGATCTAATATCACCCATCAAGGGGATCTATATACACCACATTCTAGGACCCCCTAAGTCTCTCCTTAGGTTCCTATCACCTCCCCATTTCACTAAAAATCATAGGTCATACTCTAAGTACCGATTTAGAGGCCATCGGGCATTTCTGATCCCCATTTGACTCTAATTAACTCTATCGTCAGAGTGAAAGTTCAATAAATCTTCGAAGGGCTCTGAATCCCTTTTATAATGGTCCATCCTATGCATAAATTGGCATAGAGGTTCAGATGAACGAACCATTTTTTACCACTAAAAATCGATCTGGAATGTTCCCAGACCCCGATTTGGCACCAGTCAACTTCATCGTTATAGAAAACGACCTTTGAATCCTCAAAGGGCATTGAAACTCATTTTCAATGGTCCACCCAGTGCGTGAAGCATCATAACTGTTCAAAAAAATGATTCGTTTTCCCCCGAAAATTGTTCCGAAGTCCATCGAGCACTCACGAGCCTCATTTGAACAAGGTCAAGTTTTCAAATCAAACGAGACTAAATGAATCTTTTAAGGGAACAGAATACCCTTTCCAACGATCAGCCCCGTACGCTAATCAGCCTTACGGTGCGGATGAAAGACCCATTTTACTCCGAAAGTTCACCAGGCGCTTTTGGGCCCCGGTTGACCAAGGTTAACTTTCTAAACTGATCTAAGGTCTTTGTAATGTCAAATTACCTCTCATAATTTTTCCAACGGTCTGCCCCGTGCGCTATTTTGACTCCGTTTCCATTCGACGATCTCCCGTCTAAAGGACTGACGCACACTTTCGAGCCCCGTTTGACCCAAAGTCAACTCCCAGAATTGGGAGAATCCCAAAGGACTCTTGAAGGTCTCTAAATTAACTTTCTAATGGTATGACCCGTGCACAATTTGGATAAAAGTATTGCGTTCTATGACCATTTTTTCGAAATAATCTGCACAAGAATGTCGATTGGTAGATCCATTTTCCTACCTACTGGCGGTGTGCCTAGGGTTACCTTCCAATTGGCAGGGTGAGGGAAGTGCTGATCGACACCCCCCTTACCTTATAAATATAGGGCATGACCTCACTCCTAAAGCAGACCTCAGATTCATCAATATCAGTGATCTCAGCAATATTCTCTTCCAATCAACGAAGTTTCCTACTGTGAAATTCTATTAAATCTTTAATTCCTATTCTTTTCATACCCAATTTAGCAAAATCTCATTCTCTCTCATCCAACATTCATCTCAACACTCAAGGGCATTCATCAAGGATCAAAATCAAGCTTCAATTCTCTAAAGAAGGTCCAAAATTTTTCTCTCTTTAATTTCTTTGTTTTTGCATTAGTTACATAAATTCTTAATCTAGCTTTTGCTTTAGTTCATATACATTGATATCTCACCTTCTTGTTAGTTATATTGCACATACTTTATTTTCTACAAAAACGAAAACAGATAAAAGAGGGTTACACCTATAAATTCTAATGGGATTGTCCACCACGATTCTCAAAACTGAAATATATTTTCTACACACACATATATAATGAATTCTCGTTCAAATCTATGGGATAAACCACACCCTTATGCCACATTCGAACTACGTGGACTTTGATGCCTTTATAGGTTACGTAGGCATTTCGGGCTAAAACTCGAGACTCGAGTCTAATTTTCTCATTTTTTGCACTTGTCTCCTTTTCATCTATACATTATTTTAATATATATATATATATATATATAATATTTGTGATCCTTATTGGTATTTTATTCAACATATATTATCATTTTATCATAACGATCAATATCTCGATAAACGCATACATCGTATTTTCTAGATATTATTTTTGGGAACATTCCTATGGATGGCCTCACTCTATCTTTTCCATCGTATGAGTTGGACTATTCCGATCTCCATTTATATATACACGCACATACACTTCACAGAGAAATAAAGGAAAACAGTAACACAAGTTCATGAGAGACCGAAAGGGAGGGATGGGCGCCTAACAACTTTCCATTCCGTAACTTAGCCCCGAATCTTTGAACTATTAGTTTCGTAAGCATCAATTTTTCTTTGATGCCGCAACATGTTTTTTTACCTGTTTTGTGCCAAATAGGTTGACGACTCCATCTCTTTACATTCACCCCACACCAACGATGGCAGAAGCGCTCTTAGAGAAAGCGGGGGTGAGACTTTTTTTTCTCCCCCACTCTCCCCCCCCCCCCCCCAAAGAAGGGAGAGAACGGGAGAGAGAAGGGAGAGATCACCGGGGATGGCCACAAACCCATTTCTCTCTCTCTCTCTGCACCTCTTTTCCTTTCAACCCATAAGCAATTCAAGAAAACCTCCCACTATCGGCACCTAACTCCCATCGTCGAAACACACCTCCCACCGCGACCAAACTCCTTCCCCTTCCTTTGTTCGAATTCCACCACACCCACAAACCCCAAATCCATCTTCTTCAACAACTCTACCCTCAACCTTTTTTTGCCTCCTAAACAAGGTAATATTTACATATTTCTTTCATTCCCACACACATGTTGCATTTCAATGCTTATATGTTGGAAATTGGTATGTTGATGGGTAAAAATTATTTATATATGTATGTATGGTTTTTGTTATGTTTATATGATGTTTGTATGCTGGAAATAATCCATAAATTTGTCAATTTATTTATGTGCTTGAATTAAGCTAGGGTTCTTTAAGTTTTCACCCTTTTGTTGAAATTAACCCATGAATATATATTTTTGTATGTATGTATGATGTTTGTTATGTGTATATGATGTTTGTTTGTTGGAAATAACCCATGAATTTGTTAATTTGTTTGTGTGTTGGAATTAACCTAGGGTTATTGAATTTTTCACACTTTTCTTTAAATTAACCAATGAATATATGTTTGTATGTGTATGTATGATGTTTGTTACGTGTATATGATGTTTTTGTATGTTGGAAATAACCAATAAATTTGTCAATTTGTTTGTATGTTGGAATTAACCTAGGGTTCTTGAATTTTTTACACTTTTGTAGATATTAAGTCCATGAATATATGCTTCTTACCCATAATAGATGATTGTTTATAGTAGCTATGATAGGATATCCTCAATACAAAATGTATATGGGTGAGTAAAATAGAATAGGGAACGAGTATCATAGAGGTGCTAAGGAGTTTGTAAAAATTGCAAATAGATGTATTAAAGATGAAGAGTTCTCGTATCCGTGTGAACATTGTAGGAATCATAAGATATTTGAGTGGAAAAATAGTTGAACTATATCTACTTAGATGGGGTATACAAGATAATTATCGCCTGTGGTTTTTTCACGAGGAAATGCATGTTCCGTCTGTCCCTGGGAAACCTTCACAATAATCATCAAGTAGGATAGATGTTTAAGGATAGGAGGATAATGTATATTATAATATGTTAGAGGATTTAGTTGATGATTCATATGGAGTTCAAGAAGTGGAAGAAAATGAGGTCACTAACAATGCAGAAGGTTCTGGTGCTCATGATCGTAACAGGATAAACCTTGACGATGACTATCAAAGTTTAAAATTAAGATGACCCAACGGTTGTATCATGGTTATGGAAAAGATCAAACAACTTTTCATGTCATGGTTGGTTTTCATAGTTTAAATATCCAATATGGTTTGTCTGGCAATAGAGTGACAAGAATTTTGAATTGGGTGAAGGGCTTGCTACCTAAGCAAAATACGCTTCCAAACAGATATCCTAGTATGAAGAATAATTGAAAGGTTTGAGAATGGAGTATAAATCAATTCATGCTTGTACATATAATTCCACATTATACTAGAAGGAGTAACAAAATCTTGATCGGTGTCCGGTATGTAGGGAACCTAAATATGTGCAATATATTGGCAAGGAAGGCACACTTTCAAAAGTGCCTAAAAAGTATTGAATATTTTCCCATTGGGCCTAGATTGAAGCGGCTATTCACAGTACCATTGATAGCGAAGGCCATGATTTGGCATGCTAGGGTAAAAGTAGGGGATAATCTCATACGTCATCCTCTTGATTCTACAGTTTGAAAAAGGATAAATTATCATTATCCTGATATTTTTTGGGAGCAGCATAACATTTGTTTGGGAATATCAATAGATAGTTTTATTCTATTTGGAGATCTAAGCACAAATAAGAGTATATGTCATGTGGTCCTAGTACAACTCAACCTCCCTCCTTGATTGTGCATACCATCTCAAAGCTGGTGGAAAAATTATATACTTTATCCATAGGAGGTTTTTACCCCCTCATCATAGTTTTAGATTTAAGATAAGTTCTAATTTTTTACCGGCTGGGGTTGAACATACGATACCCCGAGAGAATTTTTAGGTTCAGAAATTGAGAGTAAATCATAGGGACCTAATATTCCAATCAAGAATCCTAAATTGAAGAATGAAGCTGAGAAAAGAAAGGCATAATCTAGGAGGTCAATTTTATTTGACTCACCTTATTGGAAGGGTAACTCGATGAGATATTTATTAAATGTAATGCATGTAGAGAAGAAAATCACCGAACATCTTTTGGGCACATGCCTTGGGGGGAATCATTTGAAGGATGGAAAAATTGCACAACACGACCTTAAGTTATTGAAAGTAAGCCACGATTTGGTTGAAGGAAGATAGTAGGAGAAGGGAAATGATTCCCCTTGGTGAATTTACTTTGACGAGTGAGGAGAGAAAGATTCTTTTAGACACAATATATGATTTGAAAAGTCCCCATAATTTTGAATCCAAGTTGCAAAGGATTGTAAAATAAGCCACCCGCGATTTATATAATTGTAAGTCTCATGATTGGCATGTGATCATGCAATTCGTTCCTTTGTGGTTTAAACATTATTTCTCTAAGCATAAGGATTTACGGAGGACCATTATGCAAGTTAGCCTCTGCATCATACCTTTCTGTGCAAAAGTAGTCAACCAAAAGTTCATCGTGTCCGCAAAAGTAATTATAGCCGAAGCAATTTTTGTGTTAGAGAAGTACTTCCCCACATCATCTTTGACATAAATATTTATTTTATGGTGCACTTATATGACGAGGCATTTCTTTGCGGCCCAGTTAGATATCGATGGATGTACCTGTTTGAAAGGTTGATGAAAGTCTTCAACGATAATGTTATGAATACATGATACATTAAAGGATCAATAGTAGAGGAATACATTACCGTGGAGTCATTATTATTCTCTTTAGAATATATGCCCGACCAAGCATTGTATATAACGGTTATGAGTTCGTCGATGATAGTGGTCATGGAATGGGAATATGAGTGAAATTAATAAGCTTACAAATTGAACAAGTAGCTCGTTATCTATTTAAAAATCATGAAGATGTCAAGGAATGGAAAAAAAATAAGTTTCTATTGTATTTTTACATTATTTTAACTCTTATACTTGATCAACTTCATGATATGCTTATCATAATCAATGTAGGAAATATGATGTGTGTGGAAACAATAAAAAACATAGAATGATGGAACAATCATGTAGTGAATTTAGGTTACAGGGGTCACATGGGGAAGTTATTATGAGATTTTATCTTACTAAATGACAAATTGCAAGAAAGCTTTAAAACAAACCTAATTAATTTTATAATCTCAACTATTAAAGATGGGTGATGCGACATCAAGGCTTGCTCATTTAGTTGCTGGACCCAATTTCATGGCACTGGAGTACAAAAAGTATCGATTGCACGATTATGTATTCAATGAAAGGATGTATGAGGAAAATACCAATATACAAAACTCCGTCATTTATATAAGGCTTTTACTTATTTTTGAGCGAGTGAGAATGATAAAAACCTCATTGAAGCTAAAATGAATCACTATGGTATCATTCGGAATATATTTGAATTTGACTATATTAGATTTAAATAGGTTGTGTTTTACCGTGATTGGGTAAGAATTAAGGACAAAAATGCTTGTAACGTTGATTCGGGTACCAATTTGATCATAGTTGACTTGTCCAAGATGAAGGGAAACGAGCATGAGTAATGATCCATTTGTTTGTGATTTTTGAAAGGACAAGAAAGTGTTTTACTTGAAGTATATCAACAACGAGATGTGTTCAATTGTCTTACATGCACTAAAGCGTCTAGCCAGTAGCGTGGATGACTTGGTTTCTCCTACTGAATATCAATACATTTTGGATGATATTCCAAATTTAAATTAATTCTTATATTTGTAATAAGGATGCTAATTATGTGATATGAAATACATATTACCGTGATTGTGTAAATAACATTATTTGATTTTGTGATTGTAATAAGGATTCCAATTGTGTTTATTTGACTATATAATTTAGTTTGGTTTATGATATGGATTTGTATTCTTTTAACGTCGTTGTTAATTTATCACGCATATTATCTAATAATCTCAAACTAATTAATTATTTATATATTTAAATCATCTTCTTATATATATGTTTCTATTAATAATAATTTTTGTAGGATATGTCTTCATCATGGCGTGATCAGGGAAGCAACGGTGAGTAAGGATCTTATAACACTAGACTCTAAAGTAGGCAAACTTAGGGAGTATAGTCGAGAACAAGACAGGATTCCAAGCTAGGGCTTTGGAATTGGTCAAAGCCATTATTGGTCCCAGGTACACTGATTGGAGGAGGGCGCCCATTGAGATTAAAATGGTCGTTTAAAGGGCATTTCAGGCATATTCTTGATTCAATAATATTTGAATTTTATTTTATAATTTAAATACTACTAAGTCATTTACTTTAATATTTTTTTGCATTTGTTGGACAAGAACAATTCAACTTGCTC
Source organism: Sambucus nigra (assembly GCA_949130495.1). NCBI lineage: Eukaryota > Viridiplantae > Streptophyta > Magnoliopsida > Dipsacales > Adoxaceae > Sambucus > Sambucus nigra. The sequence continues at coordinate 594,835,448 of OX422212.1, read as the reverse complement.
CCAGAATCACGTGATGCCACGTTGGAACAGCTAAGGGAGAAATGGAAAATGCAGAAGAAAAGCATGCGTACACGATATTTTGGCAGGGATCGAGAGTCCATATTATGGTGTAGGGACATAATCCCCGAGAAGGAGCCAATCTCATTGGAAAACTAGAAATAGTTCGTCACTAATGAGATATCAGAGAGGCAGTTGTCCTCTCATGAATCGGGGAGGGCAAACCAAGCTAATAAGGCACTACTCCGGGAGTATGTCTTATGCCGAGGTTGAGCATAGGATGATAAGTTTTCAATTTTAGTTCATTTTAATTTTCTTATATTCTATTTGGTGGTAATTATATACTAATTCACTAATTTTGTATTATTTTATTGCAAGAGAAGGGGAGTGGTCATGGGGGTATGCCACATTGGCTCGATGCCTATGTGGATATTCGAACGAAGAAAGGGAAGGACAATGAGGTTAATCCGATCGTGGTCACCACTATTGTTAGTTATAATTGTATTTATGATATTAATTCATTATTTATAATCACATACATTTTTCTTATTTCATATAATCGCGTACTTTTTTGTTATTTCAGGAAAAGCTTAAAGAAGTCCATAACTCGTAGAGTGATGTCGACAAGGATTCTCTGAGTATGGATGAACTTAGCTAAGTGTTCAGGCTGGATCATAAAGACCATACTCAGGGTGTTAGCTCTCGAGTGGGGGAGTCGAAGCTCATCAGGATTTTGCCACACAAGGTCAACGAGTTGAAAACCAACGTAGACTAAAATTTTGAAAACATCGAAAAACATTGAATAATTTTTTTTTTATGGTTAAGAATGCTATTCAAGGTCGAGCCAGGAGAAACTCAAGGAAGGGAAAGGATAAAGTAGTGAGTGAAAGGACCATTACTCCATCTTTCTCACCCTCACCGATAGACCCCTTATCTCCATATGACTTATTCTCCCCCCCCCCCCCATTCCAACTGTTCAACCACCATTTATAATTGGTTGGGAGAAAGTCTATTTACTTGACTTACGGGTAGGCGATAGATTTTATAGGGGGTTGAGGGACCCGAGTATACGTCTAGGTTCAATGGTTCATAACCGTCCACTGCAGCCTCATGATGCTCGAGTCTGCGTTATTGACATTGTGATGGGGAAAGAAGATGAAACCTTATGGTTCAATGAACAATGTGGCATGTGTAATATTGAGGGATTTTTTTGTTCTTATATTGTTTGGCCTATCTTTCTCCTCTAATATGAAAATCAGTGGCCTATCTTTGATTGCTGCTACATGTTAAATTATATACTGTTGGGCAGTGCCAGTGGCTATACTGCCCAACAGTTTTCTTATTATGCTGCCCAGTTTTATCATGGACTTTGATTGTGAAAACACCTTGACAAGGAATACTTGTCAAGGACTTATCACAGTCAAAGTCCATGGAAAGTTTTCCTTTGTCATGGATTTCTCATGGTCAAAGTTCATGGCAAAGGAAAACTTTTCACGTACTTTGACCGTGATAAATCCTTGACATAACTAGTTGTCACCCCTATTTATGTCACATTTTCTGATTGTGACAACTTTGAATTATCAAGGTCTTTGACCGTGATAATTACCACATTTTGGTGTAGTGTATGAAGCGGTGATGCATTATGGAAATAAGGGACAATTGGCCCCGAGATATGTTGGGTTGTTTTATAATCACAAACCACGTATGGTATCTTTCTTATCATTTAGTGCTTCTAGGCCATCTATCTTGGATTCACAATGTGTTTCATTTCATGTTTCAATGCCTCATAGATTCTTGTGGGTTAAATTCACATATCATCATATAGACTTAGATGATATCCATCTAGATGCTAATGTGTCTTACACTAAGGAGATAACTCGTATCTTAGATCGTAGAGTCCAGATTTTGAGAACCAAAGAGATTCTATTAGTTCGTGTTAAGTGGGGTCACCATAGTGAGGATGAATCCACTTAGGAACATGAGGATACGATAGATAATAATAATCGCATTTAATTTGAAGCGGGTTTGTGTTATTTTATTATGAATTCCGAGGACGAAATTCTTTTCATTAGAGGGAAAGAATGTAATACCCCGTTATTTCAGGGTGTTTGTTAAGTAATAATAAATTAATCGATATAAGGTACAACTTACTTTAATTTCAAGAAATTGATGTGATTCATGAGCTTTTATCTTAAATTTTATTGATGTAATGAATTTACAAAGTTAAAGAAGTGAAATTTTAATGATTAATTGATTTAATTATTAAAATTGTGGTTGAATATAGTTTAATTAATTTAAGTGGTAATGTTTTATATGAATAGGTTGAATTATTGATTAAAGTAAATGTTAATATCTAAAATGTGATGATGAGATTTTAAAAATAAGATTTAAGTGCTTAATATTAGAGAGGGTCGTTTAACTTCTAATGAGTTGTGGGTTTAAAAGTTTAGGCCCAGTCCTAGAGTGAAATTTGGGACACTGGTAGGTAAAATAAAGCGGCTGCAGGAGGTTTTTTTGTTCTAAAACTTGGAGGCATGAAAAAAGAGAATAGAATAAGGGTAGGAACAGTGGGAGCCTCCACTGAGAGAGAGAGAAAGACCTATGATGACACACCAAAATAAAACTTTACATGGAATGTTTTTTTAGTAATGCTACATACCTCAAATAACTCCCCCAAACCTTCCCCAAAATAACTTGGGCTTTGTGCCCTAGCGGGACCCGCACCACATGGCAATAAATGACAAGCAAGTGGAAGAATGACGTGGCGTCCACATAGGATTTGGGGGAGATTTTTGGGACTCAAAGCATTTTCCATGGTTTTTTCATTTTCCTTTGGGGACAGGCATTGAAATCAATAAAATAAAGGGTCTTAGTCATTGGGATTTGGTATGAAAAAATTCTATATCAGATTCTTTGTTGGGTTTTATAATTTCATCTCCCCTCATTCATTAATTTCAGGGACATCTTTTATTTTTTGGAAATAAGACAACTATTAGTCACCTGTGTTATGGCCTTGGGGAGCTAAATTCAAAGATAATAAATAAGGCTTGTCGGCTCAGTAAAAGGAAGAAATGAATTGGCGGCTTCTAATTACGTTATCCCTATATGTTTTTGTTTATTTGGTTTCTTTCCCCAAACATTCACCATTTAAAGCTCTAGCCCCATATTATATCCAAGTTTTGAAAACATACCCTAGTCTTTGAATTCTTATTTTCTTCCGTATTTAAATTGAGGAATTTAAACTTTGAAACAAAGGAGGATTCCAAGGTTATTTTTCAAGGACCATTTTCAAGGATTTTTAAAGGGATTTCTTCATTTACACAAAAACAAATTTCGAGACACATTTTCGAAGAAAGTAACTTTTTACTCTCCTCCTTTTATGTGCATAGTTGGTAAACTCATCGAAATCAATTTTTATGCTATGAATTAATTAGTAACCTCTAGTGCTTTAGGTATTGCACAATCGTATCCCGATTTTGCAAATTTTAATTGTTCTACATACCTTGTATTATTTGTTGAGCATTATTCTTTTGTGAGAAATTTATTATAGGCCTAAAACACGAAAATTGACATTTGGGTTTTGGACCGTTTGTGGAATTTGGTCATTGAGATTTGATATTACACGACACATACTTAAATTTAGACTTATTAAATTCTAAAGATTATGCATGCTTAGTAGGATTGTACCTTATGCATAGTAAGTAATACTTTTGGCACGTTGGTCCTTATAAGATGATATTTGTCACGTGGACCTTACATATATTAATGTGGAGAAGTCATAAATGACTTGTGACACTTGAAATATATTTATGGATCCCCATATGACATAATATTCTCTTGTAAAATAGTTACATGTCCCATTTATTGGATTACACCACACGAGCCCTACTTGAGACCCTATTAATGTTTATAATTATTTTGTCACGTAGACAATTGAAAGAGTATGAGAAAACTATTATTGTTTGATTGGTTGTTGAATAATGGTGTTGGATTCGTTGGAGAAATTCACCCGTAGATGATTTAATCCTTATTTTTACCCTCGCATAGGAAAACCTAATTAATTTACCTTATCAATTGCCCTATCTAAACGTAAGTGTATCGAGAGGGGTTCCTTATTTGGATTTTACTTTGGTAAGATGTTCCACGAACAGGATTTAGAGAAGGGTAGTTGTAATGGCTCGAAACCTTAATCAAACTAATATACCGTTACCTAAATGATTTACTTTTCAAAAGTCTATGTGTAATGATATTGATCACTTATCTCCTTATGACACGAACTAAAACCTATAAATGATTCTAAATGATATGATCTGAGGGTAGGGTAATTAGGGTTTGAGTAAATTTCTCGGAGTGAATAAAGATGTGCTAAAATGTCAATGTTAAATAAACATGTGAAATGGAAATGAATGGGTGGGCACCGTGGAGGGACACACTGATGTTGTGATTTGTGAATTTTTGGCCATGCAAATACCAGGTGGGGTGAGAACATGATACGTGATGATTAAATAGAAATAAATGGGTGGGAACTATGGAGGGACACCCTGATATTATGATATGTGTATTCCCGGCTATGCGAATACTAGGTTGCATAAGGGTGTGAAACGTGATGTTTATGATTTAATGTAATGTGTTATTTCGGCATTGCGTAATGGGTAACTGAAGTTTATGTGATTGTTTAAATTTGGAGTACCTCATGTTCTTGAGATGGTTGAGATAAAGGGGCACATGTCAGTTACGTGTTGTTTAGCTAGTGAGAATAATTAATCAATGAAAGGAATTGAGATAATTCTAGTTCATTGTAACAACGTAACTTGGCGTACTTCATGTTTATGAGATGGACGAGAGTAAAGGGCGCATGTTAGATACGTATTTAGTAAATAATGAGATGGAGTAATTGTGAGGATACGTTTATGGTTTGGGCTTCTTATTAAATTATTAATTGTGACTTTATCACCTATTCATTCAACTACTTTGAGTTGCATAGCTAAGTTACTTTCTAGGGTTTTGACCCATCGTTTTACGTGGAACTCAGGTGCTAGGGCTGGATCTCCCATATAGATTCCTTATTTCATTGATCATTGCTATTAATCTATCTTACCCAGGATATCAGTTTTAAAGACATTGTGGGTCTCTATTTTATAAAGTTATTATTTTTACTTTTCAATCTTAGATGATTTTGGAGGCACTCAACTTTATATGTTGAGATTTAATTAGCTTGTATTATTCACACAGTCTTTGGTAATGTATTGAGATATTATTGTTGACATGTTATTGTATCTCTTTAATGACTATAGGTATTCAATTATGGGTTTAAATTGAGGATATTCATATCGTTTCGTCATTACTTCAATTATTATTTCGTTTGATCTCTCCATGCTGAGAATGGTACTTGATTTATTTTAAATATTCCGTATAATTTTATATATAGACTTGATTTACCTAAATGTTTAATTACATGGGGTATTACATGTGTTGGCTCCATTTTTTATTTATTGATAAAGTAACATTCTTGGATATATTACAAAATGTACCCAGTATTGAAAGCTTTTATGTCACATGTTGTGTATCATTCATCATATCGTAGGATATAGTGAAAAATGTAAAAAATGTTGTAAATACGGAAGCCCCCAAATTTTATATTCTTAAAATTAATTTGATGGTTCAATTAAATTCCCAACTAATATTTCAATATAACTTTTAAACAAAAACAAACCTCAAATTTAATTTCATAAAAATTAAAATTAAATTAAACTTAAAGTGAAATTAAACTACTCAAACATATTAATTTCCACTTAAACAAAATTAATTCAACCCAAGTCCTAAAATTTGCTGAACAATAATTAATTTAATTTTTAATAGAGGCCAAACCAAATTTTATCAAATTAAATTCTGGACTTTAATTAAACTAAAATTAAATTACCCAAAGTTAAATTAGCATCAAATTAAACAAGTGTGATGATTATACCAATTTTTATCTTGTTTATCCTAGCATGCATCTATGGTGATTTTTACAAGACAAAAATAAACACAATCACACTACACAGCGATGTACGAGGAAAACCCAAATGGGAAAACCTTGGATGACCCTTGCCTAACGAATCCACTAGATATGGAAATTTTACAAAGACAGGACAAGAAGACTTACAACACTCGACTCGACTCCTTCAAGGCCCGACGCTTCCTTCGCACTTCAAGCTCTGCCTTATAGATAACTTTGGAGTCCACTAGAATCTTGGAGTCCATCAATGGAGGCAAAACAATCGCAAACCACACATGGTGCCTTTCACCATGTGAGAAAGTCGTAGCACAAACCAATCTTCCTTTTGGGGTAGTGAAGAAACCCAAACAATCTCCTTCAAATGATTAAGAAAAAACAGGTGCCAAACAAAACTCTCCAAGCAATATATATATATATATATATAGAGAGAGAGAGAGAGAGAGAGAGAATCTTGGAATTAAATAAACATGGGTGTATGTGTTTTTGGAAGATTTTAATCCATAAAACTCAACACATAAAAGGGGAATTTTGGTTGATAAGTTTTTGCTCTCAAAAGCTCATTGGAAGTATGGAAAAGTGAGTGGAAAAAGTTCTATCCTAGAAGTATTAAGGTTGGTGAAAAGTTAATGGGGGTAATGGGTGGTTAAAAACGAAACTCCTAAAAAATTTGATTTCCCGCCCAGGTCGTTCGAACGACTTGGCAATGTCATTCGAATGAAATTGTCCCAACAGTTTTAACGAGAATTTAGAGTTCAAGGGGCAAAACTCATTTCATATCTCGTTCGAACGAGATTGTTTGAACGACTTCGTTCGAATCAAACTTCTAACGAGAAAATAGAGAAATGGAAATCAATCTCATTAGTAATGTCATTCGAACGACCTGGAATCTCGTTCTAACGAGTTCCCAGTTTCGTTCGAACAACTTTTAAGAAAATCCAATTTTTAATTTTAAGCCCAAAACATTTATAAAACAAGTCTAAAATGATTTTCTGAGAAAATTAAAAGTCGTTATGACAAAACTTTAATAAACTAACACCCATAAAATATTTTCCAAGCTCATATATATATAATAGTGCATTCATACCTTTGGAGACTTGGAATCCTCAACTGTTGATGACGTGAAACATGTGGCACGAACCCGACAAGGATGAAACTTTAAATCTTAGTTTCTTTGGAGACTTGTAATCCTCAAATGTTGATGATGTGAAACATGTGGCACGAAACCTAGCAAGGATGAAGCTTTAAATCTTGGCCGGTACGTCTTCAACTTATTCAAATGCCATAGGCTTGATAGGAACAAACTACTATCCTATGACTCAAAGGGTTATGTCTGGAATTAAGCTAAAGCTACATATGGACTCAATTGAAAATTTATGTCCTTACAAATCTCCCCCTTTGGCTATTCCGGGATGAAACCCAATAAAAAATTCTAAGGGCCGTCAAGCTCGTTTAGACACAACATCCCACCCAAAAAAAATAAAAAAACAGACGCTATAACTTGACCCAAGGATGCTTTGCCGCTAAAATGAATTTGCTGCACACTTAAGCACACCATAAAATGCATAGGGAATATAACAATATTAAATGTGGAAAATAAATAATCTCCCTTAATTAATTCTCCCACTTTATCTACTAATGTTTACCTAAGAAGATTGCGCAACTCTCCCTAAGTTAGATCTCCCAAACTAATGGTTTAGATACCATTTCCCTCCCCCCCCCCCCCCCCTCTTTTGTTCAAGAATAGACAAAGGTTAAAGAATTATAAAGTAACTTATTTCTCCCTCTTATTTAAAGCAAATACTATTTCTCCCTCTAAAGTCTAAACAAGGGATACGAATTAAGAAGAAACAAGAAAAACATATAATGGTGCACAAACAGGAAGAATAAAGCATATGGCAACAATAAAATGCAACTAATCCATACAATAACAAAAGATACCAATCATGATGCGATGACAAAAAATTATACCAACTAAAGTGTATTAAACATAAGCATGGGATATCAACGAAAATTCGCATCAATATGGATACCAATTATGACATCAAAGCATATATGGACTAGAAAGCAAGACAAAGACTCCAAAACAAAAAAAAATACCATATATATACACACACACAATCAATATCACTAACGCACACGCACATATACATACGTATAAACACCGCACACGATAAAAAATATAACAAACTTTTCACACTCGTATGGCAAAAGTGTGTCGAAATACATGTGGTAAACGGAAGGGAAGGGGGTGTGAACTAGAGACCAAAGGAGTATAGACCCAATAACTTCAAACATGTTCAAGGAATTCTCATTTGATTGCAAAATTTTATCACATTTAGATATAGCCTCATGTGATAATATAGATTGAACTCAATGAACAAACATACACAATACACACAAGCCTAGAATTTTGATGATTCTATAAACCAATAGAGTCATGGCAATAAAAGCATAACTAGGATACAAAGTCATTATGCAAACCCATTGATACATCTAACCAAACTCCTCATAATTTTCTTTTTCTTTTTCTTTTGAACATATCAACTAAACTAAACAGGCCTTAGCTTATAATTTTTTAATGCCACATTTTTTAGGCCAAATTTCAATGGTGGCTTTTCACGCAAAATTTTTTATCCTTCACATCCCGATTCCATGGATAAACAACTACAACACTGGATAAATATTTTTTAATTTTTTTAAATTCAGAAAATGGTTCTTACATGCACAAATCCTCCATAGTCATAGCAATATTAGATGACTAAATTGATAGGAGGACATCTCACTTAGCTCAAATATACATGTGACATTTAAATTTCAAATGAGCTCGTCCATGTGTAAATCGGGGTATATAAAAATAGAATCTATTAAGTAACACGAAATCCAACTACTCCATGTAAGCATGACAAAGAACATTTTAAGTATTGAAAAACTTAACCAAAAGTTCTAGCCACATGGAAGAGGTAAGCAAAAGGATTCAAACACAAGTATATGGCACATAAAGTGTGTCAAACTAAAATACACATAAAACAAAAAAAAAATGAGTTTTTCAAAAAATTCCACCAAACACAAAAAAATTCAACTCAAAAGAAAAACAAAGAAAATCTTTTTATATTTTTCTCAATAAGACACCAAAAAAAATACAAAAGATGTACACAAATCATAATTCTAGCATGTGATTAATCATGGATCATAGACTAGAAAATGACAAACATACATATAACTAGCATAAATATATCATGAAGCACACAAATGCTAGAGTATGTAAACAAAGCTAACACATTTAACCTTTCGATTTCGTATGGGAGGTTTCACGTGATAGCAAATGAGAATCATAAACCCTATTTTTTAAAGTTATCAAGTCGGATCTCCTAATCCAAACAAGTGAAGAGTGACAATCTCGGGATTGGGTGACCTTGGCTACCTCGGTAACCTTACTCTTGGATTTCCTAGGATCCTTTTTTAGATCAAAATAAAATTTTCTAAGATGACCTTTTCAACCATAATGTGAGCAAGTAAAGACCCGGTGAAAAGTAGTACCTAAGGATTGACCTTTGGAAATGTTCCTAGGTGATTCTATCAAAATAGTGGTTTTGGCTTTATTAACAAAATTATTATAAGAATCGGAGCCTAAATCACAAGTGTCATTTTTTACTTGGACGGTTCCAAATATTTTGTCTAATTTAGCAGACCTATATTCCAAATCAAATTTGAACTTACTAGAGTCTCTCAATTTTTGTTCTAATTCTAAGATTCTAGACTCTAGCAAAACCTTCCTATCTTTAAACCCTAGAAGTTATTTCTTCACTATTTTCATCAAACCTCTAACGCTATCGCTCTCGCCTGCAACATACTCAAGCTTCTCTCGAAGAGCTCTCTCACGTGTCCTAAGGTCTTTCACTAAAGCGCTCTCATCGATGTCCTTGGCACGCTCTCTTAAACAAGTTTCTAACTTCAAGTTTTCCCTTTTTAATTTAATTGATTCGGCATATAATTCTTGAAATGCTACTTGAAGCTCACTCACATCAACCTCTTCTTTATTTTCACTTTTTCTTTCATCTCCACTCTTATAACCATAAAAAACACGGGATTCACAAACTTTAGCCTCAGAAGTGTCATGTATTATAATGTCATCATTGGACAAGTTCTCACTATCACTTACATGACTTGCCATGAACGCGATAAAATTGCCCTCAATGGAGGAATCGGGTCCCACTTCCTTATCACTATCACTAAGGGTGACATTGTATGAAATTGGTTGCTTGCCCTCTCGCCTTAGTTTAGTGGGACATTCAAAAGCCCTATGGTTTTCACAACCAAAGCAATGATTTGACTCGTCCCTATTAAGATCTTCATTATGATTTTTAGGGATCTTCTCGGGCTTGTTATACTTGGATTTATCAAATTTCTTATATTCAGTTTTTAGATTCTCTTTATTAGTCTTATGAAAATTTCTAAATTTCTTAACAAACTTTTCCATATCTTCCGAGTCAAAATCACTCTCATCATCCAAAACTTCTTTTTCCTCCATTCAGGCTTTCAAAGTGACGCCCTTATCTCTATCTTTTAATTTTTGGAGAGAAACTTATCAAATTCATAGGTTTATAAGTCACCTAGGAGCTCTTCTAGTTTCGTAGAGGCTAAAGTGGGTAAAGAATTCAACACGGTCACTTTAGGAATATATCTATTGGGTAGGGACCTTAAAATTTTCTTTACTACTCGGTCATCGGGTATTTTTTGTCCCAGATTAATTGATGAATTAACGATATCTGAAAGTCTAGTATAAAATTCACCAAAAGTTTCATTTTCTAGCATTTTAATGGTCTCGAATTGAGTGGTGAGATTTTGGAGTTTCGAAGCTTTTGCGACACTAGTTCCCTCGTGGGTGAGTTGTAAAATATTCCAAGCTTCTTTAGAGGTTTCACACGTCATGATACGTTGTAATTCATTCGGTGTGATATCACTAAACAAAGCATTCAAGCCTCGGAAATTAAAATTGGCTAGTTTAAGTTCATTCTCACTCCATCTCTCTAGGGTTTGACGAGACGTTCATTTTCTACTAAACATGTGGGTGGGGACCACCCGGTAACGACAAAATGCCAAACCCTCTCATCTAAGGACTTTAGTGCCGATTTCAAACGCGCTTTCCAGCACGCATAATTAGAACAATAAAAAATTGGAAATTTTAAAAACGAAAAAAAATCCATTTAAAAAAAACTAAATTAAGGAACTTAGCATAATAAATTAGAGATATCATACCACTTGTAAATACGAAAGCCCCCAAATTTTAAATTCTTAAATTAATGTGACGGTTCAATTAAATTCCCAACTAATATTTCAATACAACTTTTAAACAACAACAAACTTCAAATTTTAATTTGTTTAAAATTAAAATTAAATTAAACTTAAAGTGAAATTAAACTACTCAAACATATTAATTTCCACTTAAACAAAATTAATTCAACCCAAGTCCTAAAATTTGCCTAACAATAATTAATTCAATTTTTAATAGACGCCAAACCAAATTTTATGAAATTAAATTCTGGACTTGAATTAAATTAAAATTAAATTACCCAAACTTAAATTAGCACCAAATTAAACAAGTGTGATGATTATACCAATTTTTATCTTATTTATCCTAGCATGCATCTATGGTGATTTTGGCAAGATAAAAATAAACACAATCACACTACATGACGATGTACGAGAAAAACCCAAATGGGAAAAATCTCGGACGCCTCTTGCCTAACCAATCCACTAGGTACGGAAATTTTACAAAGACACGACAAGAAAACTTACAACACTCGACTCGACTCCTTGAATCCCCTACGCTTCCTTTGCACTTCAACCTCTGCCTTGTAGATAACTCCGGCATCCACCGAAATCTTTGAGTCCACCAATGGAGCCACAACAGCCGTCAACCATACATGGTGCCTTTCACCATGTGAGAAAGTCATAGTACAAACCAATATTCCTATTGGGGTAGTGAAGAAACCCAAACCGTATCCTTCAAATGATTTAGAAGAAGACAGGTGCCAAACAAAATTCTCCAAGCAATATATATATATATATATATAACCTGGAATTAAACAAACATAGGTGTATGTGTTTTTGGATGATTTTAATCCATGAAACTCAACACATAAAATGGGACTTTTGGTTGATAAGTTTTTTCACTCAAAAGCTCATTGGAAGCATGGAAAAGTTAGTGGGGTAATTGGTGGAAAGTTAGTGGGGTAATTGGTGGTTAAAAACAAAACTCCTAAAAAAATTGATTTCCCACCTAAGTCGTTCGAATGACTTGGCAATGTCGTTCGAGCGACATCGTTCGAACAACTTTTAACAAGAATTTTGAGTTTAAGGGGCAAAACTCTTTTGATATCTCGTTCGAACGAGCTCGTTTGAATGACTTTGTTCGAACCAAACTTCTAACGAGACAACAGAGAAATAGAAATCAATCTTGTTAGTAATGTCGTTCGAACGATCTGAAATCTCGTTCGAACAAGTTCCCAGTTTCGTTCGAACGACTTTTCAGAAAATCTAATTTTTAATTTTAAGCCCAAAAGTTAGTGGGGTAATTGGTGGTTAAAAACAAAACTCCTAAAAAAATTGATTTCCCACCTAAGTCGTTCGAACGACTTGCCAATGTCGTTCGAACGACATCGTTCGAACAACTTTTAACAAGAATTCTGAGTTGAAGGGGCAAAACTCTTTTAATATCTCGTTCGAACAAGCTCGTTGGAATGACTTCGTTCAAACCAAACTTCTAACGAGACAACAGAGAAATAGAAATCAATCTCGTTAGTAATGTCGTTCGAACGATCTAGAATCTCGTTAGAACAAGTTCCCAGTTTCGTTCGAACGACTTTTCAGAATATCTAATTTTTAATTTTAAGCCCAAAACATTTGTAAAACAAGTCTAAAAGGTCTAAAATTATTTTCTGAGAAAATTAAAAGTTGTTATGACAAAACTATATAAAACTAATACCCATAAAATATTTTCCAAGCTCATATATATATATATAATAGTGCATTCATACGTTTGGAGACTTGGAATCCTCAAATATTGTTGAGGTGAAACATGTGGCACGAAACTTGGCAAGGATGAAATTTTAAATCTTGGTTTCTTTGGATACTTGGAATCCTCAAATGTTGATGACGTGAAATATGTGGCACGAAACCCAGAAAGTATGAATTTAAATCTTATCCACTACGTCTTCAACTTCTTCAAACGTCATAGGCTTGATAGGAACAAACTACTATCCTATGACTCAAATGGTTTTTTTTAGAATCAAGACAAAACTACATATGGACTCAATTGGAAATTTATGTCCTTACAAATGCAATAATAAATTACTAAATGTGTTTAGAATGAATTAGAATAAAAAAATATAACATATTATAATGTAAAACCAATTGTTAGATATGATTACATTGTCTAACGATACGACTTTTGCCTTTGGGGTAAAATGTATATTCGAGTCCCATTGTAATCCCATTGTAAAAAGTATATTAGAATGTAAGAAAAATATATTAAAGGTACAACAAAAAACAAACATGCATTTGCATTTTTATTAGAAAAAAGGTAGGGACTGGTACCATACCACCAATATGGCAACAATACAATGCTATTTATATTGTGTTGTATCATACAATATGCGATACTAAAAACAAGGAACTATTATAAAAACAGGAAAATAATTTTATTTAGGTACCTTTGGTTATTTTCCACCCAAGATGAGACCAGATTCCGATAAATACTCTAAAACTTAACAATCCACATCTTCATAGAGTGCATAATGATAAATCATCTTTGTTGATGGCTACACAATAAATCAGTTCACACCAGTTTTACCCTTGCCACCATGCAAAAGTCGGGAACAATGTGATGGATTTACAGGAACCTTTATTTCTCACTCATTTGTAGACTTAAACAAGATTCCAACGAATCTATTTTCATGCACGACATCTTAAATCTTTTTGACCTATTTGACTAGAATAAAAAAAATTAAAACAGAGTATGAAAATACTTATTTTTATTATTTAGATTACATAACTGGTGAAAAAACATTTGAAATTCTTATAATAGTAATCCCACCAACTTATTGGACTTAAAGACACAACACACACACACACACACACAGACACACACACACACACACACATATATATATATATATATATATATATATATATATATATATATATATATATATATATATATATATATATATATATATATATATATGGGGTATAAATGACAAAGAAAAGTCAAAAACTTAAGGAAAAAAAATCAGAGAATGCAAAGAAATCCAACTTTGTATTTGAACTATAGGACATGTGTAAGGATAGATTTTCAATACTCCGAGTTTAAATTGTGTATGTTGTATACCGCTACAATCGTCGAAGAAAGTTCACGATCATTTATTGAAGACCACAGATTCGAATATCAAGTTTCTTCAACAACGGACATCTATGACATTAGTTTTGGTAAGGAATGTGTTTAAGTTTTGAAAACGTTTTATGATATTAGTGGGATTTTTTTTGAAATTATTTTTTATCAAATTAAGGCATTTTTCTAAGTCAAGATAATTTTTGTAGCTGAGATTTATAAAATATTAATTTTTCGTTTCAGTCGTTCAAACGACAGAGGCGTGTAGTTCAAATGACATTGACAAGTTATTCAAACGACCCCTTCGAATGACAATGCATGTCGTTTCTTAGGTCGCATGATAGGTCGTTCCTTGTTTGCATCAAATGACCCTACACTGTTTTGTTTTTTAACATTTTGTTTCTTATGTCATTTAAATGACATCTAATGTCGTTAAAACAATAGGGCAATATCGTTCGAACGACCTCCATCACCTCAAGTGTTTTATTTTGCTATAAATACCTAATTTGTGAGATGTTTTCATTAAGACTTTTGCTAAACGAAAACTTCAAATCTGCAGAATTTTATTCTTCACTTTTTAGGAAAAATTTAGTTTTTTTTATTCACAAAAACATCCTATATACTTTTGTTAATCATTTTGGTACCCAAAGCACATCTTTGTTGAAGCTTCTTTTATAGAGAAGATTTCTCTATTGCTAGATTGATAGTTCTTGCGAGAGCTATTTTTCGATGACTGCGGTCATTGGGGATACTCGAGGTTATTCACTGATGAAGGAGGATCTGTGGCTCTTAAGGTTCTTACAGAAATCTTTGCTGGTTCTAGGTCGCGGTGTATGTGAATTTTATGCGGGAAATTCATTTCAGATTTCTCTATCTAATTTTTAAGTTGCGATTTACATTATATAGTGAAATAAATGTTTAACCCGAAAGGGATTTTTTCCTGAAATTTGATTGTCCTTTGATTTGTGATTGCGTGTTTGATTTATCCACATAGAAGCATGCTTAGGGTTTAATTAATTTGGATTGAAGATTGACTCTAATTAAATAAGTTTTAATTGGAAATTTGTGAATTCTACTAATAATTGATATCATGTATCCTCAAATTGGTATCAGATCAGGTTTCACCAAATTATCGTGAGTTCCTTTTTCAACAAAAATTTTGGGATATCGATTTTTAAAAAAAATTGATTTTGAAAATTTTTGCTAATTTTTCAGATGGAGAACTTATATAATCGGATGCCCTACTTTGATGGCATGAATTATACCTATTAGAAAGCCTTCATGAGAACTTGTTTAAAGGCTACTGTTGAACGTGTTTGGCTCATTTCTGAAAGAGGGTGGACTCCTCCCACTATCACCGTTGAAAATGTCACCAATTCTAAATCTGTGTCTGACTGGACTGAGGATGATTATAAATGGAGTACCTTTAACTCCTGGGCCTGAGCGCTATTTCTGGAGCCATCACCACTGATGAGTTATGACGTATTATGATGTGCACCACATCTAAAGAGGTATGGGATATCCTCCAATTGACCCATGCGAGTACCAACGCGGTTAAGGCGTCTAAATTACAAATTTTAACCACCCAGTTTGAGATGATTACCATGTTAGAGTTCAAGTGTTTTGATGAGCTTTATGCTAGGTTGTCAAAAATTGTCAACACAAGTCTTAATTTGCATGAGAAAATTAATGAGACCAGAGTTGTGAAAAAGATTTTAAGGTCATTCCCGAAATGTTTTATTCCTAAGGTCACTATTTTGAACTCATTAGGGATATTATACACACATAGGTTAGAAAAACTTGTATGATATTTTCAAACTTATGAGATCGACATTTTTCCTAACACTGTTAAGCTTTAGGATAGAGGGATTGAACTTAGGGCCCAATCTAAAAGGAGTGAGGAAGTGTATAAAAAGAAAGAGAAGAAGAATAAGAAAGAGAGAGTTTGTGAGTCCGAGTCAGAGTCAGAGGGAGAGTTTGATTTTGATGATGTGGCCTTGTTTGCTAAAAAATTTAAAAATTTTCTCAAAATTTCCGAAGAAAATTCTTCCAATAAAAAGATTTTTGAGAAAAATAAAAAGAAAGAGGAGGACAAAGAGAGTAGTGAGAAAGAGGAAGAGGCTAGATGTTTTGAGTATGAAATCAAAGGGCACAAAGCGTTTGAATATCCCACTATATATGCTAAAGAGAAATAGCAAGAAAATTTCTATGATGACCACTCTTAGCGATAGTGACGTTGCGGTGAATGATTCTCGGGATGAATTATCACATGGTATGTGTGTTGCTTTTATGGATAGTCAAGTTAGCACATCTAGTTTGTCCCATGATGATGGGACACTTGTATACATGAGATACCTAATAATCATTTGTGTGTTTCGAGTGAGAGTGAAGGTGAGATTGTAAGTGAGGGTGAAAGTTATCTTCAAAAAGCGTTTAAAGATTTGAACAGTGAGACTTTAAAGACGAAGAAGTTGAATAAGGAGTTAGGTTATAAGGTGTTAGATTTGGAAAGTGAGATAGGAGTTCTGAGGGAGTATGAGGCGTCAACGAGTTAAATCTAAAAGGTGTAGATTTCTTTAAATGAGCAGTTGATCGTCTTAGGTCGAGAAAAAAGTGAACTTGAATCCCATGTATCCCAACTTGAGAGAGATCTTGAATGTGATTGGGAGGTAAAGATAACTATTGAGGATACATCTAAGAAGTTTGGAAAGATGCTCCTCGGTTCCTCTTTGGGTAATGTTGAGAGACTAGGAATAGGTTATGACGATGTGTTTACTTCCCATGTTGCACCTGAGCCGGTTCTCGAGTTTGTGATAGATGCATATGGATCTCAATATTACCCACCTAGGCGTACATTTCCACATAGGAGAGTGAGTCCTAATCGTTTTGAGAGAGGTGTTCCTATACCCATTTATGTTTTCTCCTATTGCAAGAAGAGTGGACACCTTAGGAAATTTTTCTTTAATTTGGATACTGTGTCTCATAGGTTTTTACCTCGTTATACTGCTCTACGTGTTCCCACATGCGCACCCACACATGATACTTCACATACTCATGCACATCACATGATAGATTTTAAGAACTTTAGAGAGAAAGTTGAGTATTTAGTTAAGACTTGACATGATTTGATGGATGTTTTTCATAGGATGTCACCACTTTTGAAAAAATCCTCCGGACTTCGTGGTTGAGGTTTAGACTTGTTTGCTAGTATAGGATGATTTTCATGATGGTATTTTATGCCTATTGCTACTGTGTACCACTTTTGTATTTTTTTTCATTTTGATATATTTTTTGAAAACCCAAAAAGAATTTTTTTTGAAAATTTTTGGGAAAATACAAAAAGATTTTTTATTTTTTGAGAAAAAATTGAAAAAGCCAAAAAGATTTTATTTTGATAAACTTTTTGAAAAGCAAAAAATATTTTTGTATTTTTTTTACACCGTTTATGGATGGACATTTAGGATGACCAAGTCATAACATCATTCCATATCCATGTGATGATTTGATAGTGTTTTGAGACATTTCATCATTTCATTTTGTGCTTTACAATGTTTGGAGTCATTGAGATGTGATTAGTTATTACTTCCTACATGTTTTACTCATAATTTTCTTTAATGCACATGTGCACGAATTTATTTGATTATTGTACTTGTCTATCACATGTTGGTCGAAATATTTTCATCTCAATATTGTCTTTAAAATTAACCAAAAGCAATAAAACTTGACAATGAAAGTAGTGCGAACCATTGCCCGTGAGGAATTTGTTTAATATGAAAAATGATGAGTGTACACGAAAAAGGGCTATGATAAAATGATAATCTCGTCGTCAATTCCTCCGTTTGAAAAAGTCCGAGAAAAATTTAAGGTAATAAAAAGATAATATGCCAAAAAGGGGCCAAATAGTTTAGTTTGATCACCTCTATAGAAAAATAAAAAGCATTATTATTTATGAGGGTGTTTAAATGGAAATAAAACAACGGGTTTGCACGTCCTAACAAATTCTTGATAAAAGCATTACATAGTTTTATACGTTATTGGTGTGAAAATTATTTTAGACTTTGATACATTGATTAGATTGAGTCGGTGTCATTTAAATTTCATATTTTTACACCTAAGGACGATTTTGAGTAGTTCATTCATTAGGAGTATCCATATTCATCATGCACATATGTTATGTGTGTTTGAGTTGATTCTCCTATAGAATATGTTAACACCCATTCATTTCATTTCCGCGATCTGGTTATCTTAGTATAAATTCATGGTGTGTGTTGTTTTTATAAATTATTTTTATTTGAATTTTTTTGAAAAATCCAAAAGAGATTGTTAAAACCTTTTGAGTATATCCTTGCATGAGCGTAATTGATATATATTTGCTATACTTGTCGTGACACTCCATATTTATTTTATTTATTCTTTTCCTTGTCTATTTCGGACAAATAAAAAAGGGGGAACACGTAAATATGAATTATGAGGGAGAATTGATTTACTTGATTTGATTTATGTTAATCTAATTTCAAAAATGATATGTCACGAAGGTATTTGTTTTGTTTATTCTGTGTAGGACTTTGATGATCATTTGGAAAGCACACAAAAAGAAGAGCGTAAGGAAAGTAAAAGAGATTTTATTTCAAGATATTTAAAATTGAAGATTTTTTTGAAGACTTGGATTTTTAGTATATTTCGACTTTTGGGTTCATGGGAGGGTATTACATTTGTAAAGGACATTTTGATTGATAATTCGGATTATTTTTATTTTTATCGACGTACACATAGGAGGATATTTGTAAGGACAATTTTCCATCGTCCGAGTTTACATTTTGTATGTCGTAAATGGCTACAATCATCGAAGGACGTTCACGGTCATTTTTTCAAGATGACGGATCCGAATATCAAGTTTCTTGAACAACGGACATCAATGAGATTGATTTTGGTAAGGAATTCATTTAAATTTTGAAAACATTTTACGATAGTATTAGGATTTTTTTAAAACTGTTTTTTATCAAATTGAGGAATTTTTCTAAAATTGAGGCATTTTTCTAAGTCAAAATAATTTTTGGAAGACCTGTAGATGAGCTTTACAAAATATTAATTTTTTGCTTGATTCGTTCAAACAACATAGGCATGTCACTCAAGTGACAGTGACAATTCATTCAAATGACCCCTTCAAACGATATATCATGTCATTTCTTAGGTCGCGAGATAAATCGTTCCTTGTTTGCATCAGACAACCCTACATTGTTTTTTTTTAATAGTTCGTTTCTTACATCATTCAAACGACATCTAATGTCGTTAAAACGACAAAACCATATCGTTCGAACGACTTCCACCGCCTCAAGATTTTTGTTTTGCTATAAATAACTATTTTGTGAGACTTTTCATTAAGACTTTTTCTAAACAAAAACAACAAATCTGCAGAATTTTAGTCTTCACTT
The DNA here is from genome assembly GCA_949130495.1 of Sambucus nigra. Lineage (NCBI taxonomy): Eukaryota > Viridiplantae > Streptophyta > Magnoliopsida > Dipsacales > Adoxaceae > Sambucus > Sambucus nigra. The sequence continues at coordinate 594,815,632 of OX422212.1, read as the reverse complement.
TTTAAAAAAAATTTAGGCTTTTGATCCACAAAAACATCCAATATACTTTTGTAAATCGTTTTGGAACCTAAAGAACATCTTTGTTGAAGTTTCTCTTGTAGAGAAGATTTCTCTAATGCTGGATTGATAGTTCTGGCGGGAGATATTTTCTGACGACTGTGGTCATTGGGGATACTTAATGGTATTCACAGCTAAAGGAGGAGCTGCGGTTATTGAGGTTCTTGCGAGAATGTTTGTTGGTTTTAGGTTGCGATCTATGTGGATTTTATGCGGAAAATTCATTACAGATTTCTCTATGTAATTTGTAAGTTGCGATTTACATTATATAGTAAAATGACAGTTTTACCCGAAAGGAGTTTTTTCCTAAAATTTGATTATCCATTGATTTGTGATTGCATGTTTTATTTATCCACATAGATGCATGATTAGGTTTTAATCAATTTGGATTGAAGATTGACTCTAAATAAATCAGTTTTAATTAGAAATTTGCAAATTCTACAAATAATTGATATCACGCATCCTCAACATGGAGACCCCCCCAACACACACACACACACACACACACACACACACACACACACACATATATACACACACACACACACACACACACACATACACACACACACTCATACACACACACACACACACAGAGTTAGGCTCTCTAACATACATCCTAGTAACATACCTATAAACATGCCTATTTTTTTAAAATAGTAAAAAAAAAAAAATTCGATCAAATTTTGTATACGCAATCTCCATAATGAGGAGATCATGTAAAAAAAAATCATAAAATAATTTAATCCAGAAATGGGTGAAATGAAAAGTAGGTATATATGAGCATTTTCGGTCGTTCAAATTTTTCCATCATTTCACTCACTTTCGGGTTGAATTTTTTGATTATTTTTTTTTGTAGATGATCTTCTTTCTATGTCGATCATATAAATTCATTTTTTTACTATTTAAAAAAATAAGTATATTCATTAGTATGTTAAGTGATGTATGTTGGAGAGCCTGATTGTACACACACACACATAAAAAGGATCAAATATGAGGGTGAAAAAGGAAATACACTAAAAGGTGCCATCGTATTCAAATTATTGGAATTAGAAGCATCACACACACATATCCACAAACACAATATATATACACATATAAATTGAAGACATAAGGTGAATATAACAACTGATAATGAAAAGAAGTCCAATTCAACTTTGCGAAGTTTTATTCAAATTATCGTAATTAAAGAAACCATACATATAGAAAGACATAGAATGTTGTATACCCAACAATTACTATATATAGAGAGGCTACAATGGTGAGAACAATAAACAAAATATGTAGAAATCTACCGTTGTGTTCAAACACACGTGAACACACACAAATGCTATATATATATATATATATATATATATATATATATATATATATATATATATATATATATATATATATATATATATGAATATATATATATGTACACACACACATACAAAAATAATCATATATATTGGATACATAAATAATCAAGTATAGTGGATATATAAATAATCAAATAGAGTGGAAGAATGAGCATTTGTGTGTTGATTTTTCGTGGAAGAATGAGCAATTGTGTGTCGATTTTTGGAACACCACAAGACATGAATCGATCCAAGAAAAATTATGTAAGCTGAAGTGGAGGTGAAATCGTCAAGGTTCCCAACCCAATCCGCATCACAGTACTCCACCACTTGATCTTGTATATTCATTATTAAAAATCTTTTCAGAACTCAATTGCAAGAGGAAAAAATGTCATAAATAAACCCACCCAAACTAATATACTAACTTAATTATATAACTACAAATGTCTGATTATAATATCTATCTTAATTGTATTTTACAAAAGCGGATGAATCTAAAAAAACAATTCAATTAAAACACTCGCAATTTCGAATCTAAACAAAGTAAAAAAAGGAACAAATACATACATACAAGGGAGAAAGAGAGTATGAATTCTAATAAAACAAAATACCTTAAAAACATTACCAAATCAAATTCATTAAATATGTGGTATTTATAACAACTTTGAATGCAGTGAAGTGTATCACATGTAAACAACAAAGTGAGTTCAAATATAACAATCCAGGTCCAATTTTAGAGAGAAACAGTTTGCAAGTGGTTAGTAAACAAAACCATAGACTAAATGTTGAAATGATTCACGACACCTCGTAGGTTAAAACTCTGAGAGTTAAACAAAAAATAAGGGTAAAATACTTACTCATAACCTTTAAAATTCAAGATAAAAAATTTAGATTAGGGTTTCAGTTAGGATTAAAAAAATGTGCTAGCTTCCACGTTAAGTACTTCATATATCAACAATTGGGGTCACAAGGCATTAATAATCTTCACTCATTTTTTTATACATATTCTTGTTCTAAGACCCATAAATACCAAATATCAATTGAACGATTTGTTACTATAAGCCAAATTGACACTGAATTTATATAATTGACCAAAAGCGCACGAATCTTATCAGTTAGAAACTCAACAACTCTATAAGAACTTACAAAACTGATTAGATCCTCATAAAAGATTCATAACCAAGAAAAAATGTGTAATACCCCATATTTTTATGACATTTAATTATGGGATTAATTAAATTAAGTTGGGATAAATTAATTTAATATTAATTCGAATTTTAAAATAAATATTTACTAGTGTGACGAGAGTTAGTAATTATTGGTAAGAACTATGTTTAATATTACTAAATGATTAAAGTAATATATGAGGTCGAATTTATTAAAATTATCGCGAGTGAATAATGCGATAGTTATAGAAATTAAATCGGATGCGCGTGTGTCGTGTTGAGACTAAATTAATGGAATAAAAAGTAATTTAATTATAAGTCACTCTTATGATCATTTCGAGTTCACCAATGTGTCCGAAAGGGTCAAGATAGTCAAAAAAGTGTACCGGGGATTTAGTTTGAGTCTCGGGACGTTTTTAGGCTCAACCAGTAACCCGGGAGGGCATTTTGGTAATTTACAATTTTAAGCCTTAATTATGCACGAACATTGAAGGGTTATATCTGATGGGAGTTAGAGTCCTCGAGGGTTAGAAAGATTAGAGTTGCAGAGAGGCTAAGGAATAGAGAAGATAGAAGGCTTCCAATGAGGAGAGCCACCAACCCTACACCACTCTCACCAATTCCACCACCAATGCGTAGATCGGAAGAAGGGAATCATTCCTATACCACTCTAATCCGTCGAACTAGACCTTTGATTTCCAGGAAAGTATTTAACTTGTTATTATTTAGTTGATAACACATCCATGCTAGTGTAGGAGATAATAATTGATGTTTTCATGAAAGATAAATGATATTTGGGACATGTATATTGAAATTATGAATAGAAATCATGTTAGGACAACCCTATTGTTATATGTATATGATTAATTATGAAATTGATGACCAGTAGAGGTTAAATTCTAGAAGAATTAGGAAGATCTTAATTATGATGATAAAAATAGGGTTCTTAATGTATTTATTTGAATTAACCCTTTCAATTGATGGCCCTTGATGAATTCGTATATGTTTTACATTAGAAATCATGTATGTAGAATAATATAACTGTTGGTTTGATTGGTTGGAAGTTTTGGACAAATTAATAGAGGTTTTGAGAATTTGTGTTAAGGAAACCCATAGGTAAAGAATTGCAGAATCTGGGACAAGAACTGCTCGATCGATCGATCGACTCAAGAATGTCAATCGATCGACATCGACCCCCTTTCATCGATCAATCGACTCCTCTTGGGAATGGAAATTTTTTCTCCTTTTAAATGTTAATCCAATCCTGATGTTTAAGGACCTTTTGACATAATTTATATATCATAATGGGACTTGAGAAGGACCAGTATGGTATAAGTGGGGTCCGGATAATACGACTTTATATGAGATTTGACCGTGGGATTTCGAGGGTATAAATTGAGTGGGAAATCATGCGTACATTAGATTAAGTGTTATGAGAATTAAGAAGGAGTTACACTAGTAGGGTAGTGAGGGTAAACCTATTGATTTTATATTTATCAAGAGGATACACTTCGAGAGTCGGGAAGTACTTCAGGATTTGCGGTAATTGACAAAATAAAAAGAATGACTAAAATTATACATAGGACTCGGGTGTTATATCCCACGCATGGTTCGAATATTATGGGTCGTGGGTGTACCTAACTGAATAATGTGAATATATATATATATATATATATATATATATATATATATATATATATATATATATATATATATATATATATATATAGAGAGAGAGAGAGAGAGAGAGAGAGAGAGAGAGAGAGAGAGAGAATATTGTATATTTGTATGTAATCATACCCATGCTACTTGCTATCACGGAGTTTCCACACCGGGACATTCATATCTCGAGTGGACCTTTATGAGGGATATTGACTAGTACCCTAAAACATAACATCCGAGAATGATAGTCAGACAGTCCTAAGAGACGTGAGGGTATGTGATGACCTCTTAGTGAGTTGGAACTATATTTCGCCTCCAATATATGTGTGTTGTGTTAATAAAGTTCGAGTGGTTCCGAACTAGTATTTTTCTTTTGTACGAGTGATACGGGGGACTTGATATCACAGTATGCCAGCATGATAGATCTTACGTGGGGTGCCTAGTTAGTATATGTATTATATGAGTGATAAATATATATACCTATACATGTGATTCAGATATTGTGCTTGGAAGTAGATAAAATGGAATAGTTAATATGAAACGAATTAAGTGGTTGAAACTGAAGTCTAAATTTGGATAAATACAACGGGTTTTGGAAAATTCATAAGATAAGGTTATGAAATATAAACTTTGGTCATGCGATCAGTTGGGTTAGGCTTGGTGAATGAAAATTTGGGTTAGACTAGATAATTGGGTTAGATTTAACTAGGTTAATTCGGTATTACGTTAGGCGTGCACACTAGTTGAGGGGTGAGAATTCTTAAGTGAGTGTCGAGGTACTAACATATATGGAATATCAACTCGTAAGCATTTTAAATACTTGTTAAACTATTTTTAAAGCTATTTTACACTCGGGCTCTGATCCGTTACCTGTTATCTTTTCTTTCTCTTATATATATATATATATATATATATATATATATATATATATATATATATATATATATATATATATATATATTACATGTCCCCAGCCACTGGGGCATCAGACCTAGATCTTTGGACCATTGACGTGCTACAGCTAGTGTGGAAGTTGTAGGTCCTTGCAGTAGACGAATCCATTATTGTCTTTCCAGTCTTCTATTTAGTTAATATCAGATAGGGCATGTGTCGCCCGTTCCCATATTTCATTTAGTTTCGAGTGAGACTTGTATTCTTTATTATTTCAGGATTTAGCTATTGTTGGGATTATTTTATTTATTTTCTTGTCCTGCGATTGGGATTTATTATTTGGATTAATTAATCTAGCTTGGTTATTTCATTTGGATGGTTTGGTTTTAATATTATCATTTGTGTTCATGAAAATGGTTTCACATTAAATCATAACCACAGGTCTTAATTTATAAAATTTAATGTTTTGACACTTAGCTTAATTATTTATTTGATGATTAATAAAGAAAAATTGTTTTTTGTCAGTGATGCTGAAAATGAACCAATTGGACACTTTGATTTAATTTAATAAATGATTGACCACCCGGTATTTAATTAGGCGAGGTGTCACAGGTGGTATCAGAGCCAGGTTCTAGAGTCCTTTAGGATCTGTATGGCTTATTATGCTTTCAGTTTAGCGTCCTTTGATATAGAGCCCTATCTTTAGGATTGTTGTACTCTTATTTATGCGATTACGTCTTCAGCAATTTGAGATTTGATAATAACTGTGGACTAATAAAATTCCTTCTCATTTTAGATGCCTCCAAGATGAGCCCCGAGGGATAGAAATGCCCAGCCGGAGAAACCAGCAGCTCAGGCTCAGGGAATGATGAACACAACTTAAGTTGCCACTATAGTTGTTCAGACGGTAAATGATGCTTTAGTGGTGGTGCAGTAGGCCCCACCCCAGGTTCAGGCTGTGGTGTCAGTTCCATCTTAGTTTCCCATTGCATGGGAGAGGGTCAGGGATGCCTTTGAGAGGGAACATCCCCCAGAGTTCTCGAGAAGTTTTGATATTCTCATCGTGAGCCAATAGAAGGAAGACATCCATAGGCATCTTTGCATGTATGAGTGCACAGCCATTAAGAGACAGTTACTGTCTTCCTACAAGCTAGTGGGGGCCGCCTTACAGTAGTGGGATTCCACTACCACCTTGGACGAGAGGGATAATATGACGAATCAGAGCTTTTGGGTGCGGTTCGATCGCAAATACTTTCCTTTCGCCATGCAGACTGAGATGAGGTGGAAACTGTTGAATCTCAATCAGAAAAGTATGATCGTCACTGAGTATGAGGAGAAGTTCACGAGGTTGATTACTATTATGCCAGATGAGGCACCCACCGAAGAGAAGAAGATTCAAATGTTCATGGATGGTTTGACCTGGAGGATTCGCCAGCACCTCTTAGGTAATCTTTCGTTGGGTACTTGTACTAATGTACTCAACGCCGCACTATTACATTGCCAGGACCACCGCTTCCACCACCAGGGGAGCAAGAGAGTTAGAGAGTCCAGTCAGCAGGGCCGAATAGGGGGTAATAGTGTCACTGGGCACCAGCAGCTCAGGGGCAGGATCGTCAGAGTGAGAAGAGTTCCCATCAAGAGGACCCTGGTAAGCGATTCCGATTTGGCAACTCTAGGCAGGGATGTGGAGGCTATAGACAGGGCCAGCAGGGCTAACAACGGTATCAACAAGGCCAGTATAAGAGTGGTAACGTCCATCATGGTTCGGGATAGCAGAGACAGAGGGGATAAAACTTCAGGAATAGATGCTTTGGTTATGGCAAGAATGGCCATAGGCATCAGGATTGCCCCGAGGGGGATAAGGCCCCGCAGTAGTAGGGTGGCCATCAGGAGTCACAGAGACCGACATTTCCATCCATCCTCCTTGCACCACCTCAGATGCCAGCCTTACCAGCCATCCTAGTTGTCCCAGTTCAGCAGTAACAATTACAGTATGGACGTGTTTATAACATCCACCAGGTAGCAGCACCGCAGGCGCCACTCGCAGTTGAGGGTAAGTTTCATATCCATGGTACTATAGGGCACATTTTATTTGATAATGGGGCATCACAATGCTTCATAGACACTAGTATTGGATGGGCCACGGGGTTGTTAGACTCGGCAGAGAGTACAGTGACATGTGTAGACTCACCGTTGGGTAATGGGTAGTTGATTTTCTTTATATTCCAGGGAGTAGGTATAGAGATTGGGAGTTTGATTTTTTCCTTCAGACATGCTAGTCTTAGATATGCATGAGCATGACGCCATTATTGACATGGATTGGCTTGCTTCTTATAGAGCCATGATAGACTATTTCAGTAGGAGTATTATTTTTGCTATTATGGGCCAGGAAATGTTTCTGGTGGCGATGCCTCGTCTTGAGGGAGGATCGTCCACTCATTTATATTATATAGAGGAGGAGACCTATAAGGAGGTAATGATTCCCATTGATTTGATTCCCATAGTTCGCGAGTTTTTTGATGTGTTCCAGGAGATACCAGGACTATCGCCTAGCCGAGAGATAGATTGTGTTATAGATTTGATGCTGAGCACTCGATCGATAGCTCGAGCACCATACCGTATGGCTCCAGCTAAGACGAGAGAGTTGCGTGATCAAATTGAGCATCTGTTGGGACAGGGATTCATTCGTAGGAGTATCTCACCCTGGGGTGCTCTTGTGTTGTTTGTAAAGAAAATATATGGGTCATTGAGGTTGTGTGTGGATTATCGAGAGTTAAATAAAGTCACGATACGAAATAAGTATCTATTTCCCTGAATCGATGACTTATTCGACTAGTTGAGAGGAGTTGCCTTATTCTCAAAGATAGACTTGAGGTGGGATACCATCAGTTACGGATTAGGGAGCAGGATGTGTCAAAGACTGTTTTCTTGACACATTATGGATCTTATGAGTTTTGGGTTATGATGTTTGGTCTAACTAATGCCCCAGCCGTGTTCATGGACTTAATGAATAGGGTGTTCAGAGAGTTTCGGGATCAGTTTGTCATCATCTTTATAGATGGCATTCTGATTTATACTCAGACTGAGGAGGAGCATGCCAAGCATTTGAGACGGGTTCTTCAGACTGTGAGAGAGCATCAGTTATATGCTAAGTATGAGAAGTAAGAGTTTTGGCTATAAGAGATCCAGTTCTTGGGGCACATTGTTTGCACCAGGGGGATATCCGTGGATCCTGGAAAGGTGTTTGCAGTAAGGGAGTGGGGGAATTCCATGACACCGTAAGAGATACGTAGTTTCTTGGGATTGGCAAAGTACTATAGGCGGTTCATTTGAGGGTTTTCAAAGATAGCGGGTCCATTGACTAATCTAACTCGCAAAGGGGTACCGTACGTATGGGATGGCACTTGCTAGTTGGCTTTCGATAAGCTAAAGGACAAGTTGACTTCGGCGTAAGATCTCTTTACCCAGGCCAGGAGCAGAGTACCTAGTGTATACTGACGCTTCCATACTGGGACTTGGTGGAGTACTTTAGTAGGAGGAGCAGGATATAGCTTATGCCTCCAGTAAGATCAATCCACACGAGAGGAATTACCCAACCCACGACTTGGAGCTAGCAGCGGTCGTGTTTGCCTTGCGAATTTGGAAACACTACTTATTGGGAGAGAAGTTTCGCCTGTTCACAGACCACAAGTCACTGCAATACTTGTTCACTCAATGGGAGTTGAACATGCGTCAGCTCAGGTGGCTTGAGTTTATGAAAGATTACCAGTTCGAGATACAGTACCACTCAAGAAAGGCTAACGTAATTGCTGATGCGTTAAGCCGTAGGCTAGTAGGTGAGGTGGAGGAAGTGTGGAAGGCAAAGTGGAAATTATGAGGTAGTGTATCGATCCTTCATGTCTGTCTTAATGGTCACACTAGAGATTGTTACAAGGGTGATCCCGACCCAAGCAGATGATTCGTTTTTTCGGATCAGATTGTACGGCTTCTAGTTGAGGGCACGGAGTCCTATTATGTGAGTTTGGATGGAGGAATACGGTTTAATGGGAGATTAGTGGTCCCAGAGGGGGAGGACTTACCTCATGTAGTAATGACAGAGTCGTATGGATCTCTATTTGTGATATATTTCGGAGGGGATAAGATGTACCAGGATATGAGGCGACAATACTGGTATAGTGGGATGAAGAAGGACATTGCGGAGTTTGTGTCCAAGTGTGTCACCTGTCAGCTGGTAAAGGTGGACCATCAAAGACCGCTAGGGTTACTTCAGTCACTAGAGATCTCTATGTGGAAATGGGAGAGCATTTCCATGGATTTCATCACTAGGTTGCCAACATCACAGTGGGGTCACGATTCTATATGGGTAGTGGTGGATCGTTTGACCAAGGTAGCGCATTTTCTACCAGTGCAGACAGACTACACTACTAGACAGTATGCCCAGTTATTTATTGCGGAGATAGTGAGGTTACATGGAGTGCCCCTGAATATCATGTCTGATAGAGACAATATTTTTGTGTCACGTTTTTGAGTGAGATTTCAGGAGGCTATGGGTACCAAGCTGCGGTTGAGTACGGCATATCACCCGCAGATAGATGGGCAGACTGAGCGTACTAATCAGATGCTAGAGGATATGCTACGCATGTGTGTCCTTAATTTTGGAGGAGGAGTGGAGCATTACCTTACTCTGGTGGATTTTTCTTATAATAACTCCTACCAGTTTACAATCGACATGGCCCCTTTTGAGGCGTTGTATGGTAAACATTGTCATTCTCCCACTTGTTGGCTAGAGGTGGGGGACAACAACCTATACGGGCCAGAGGTGATTCAGGAGACGTCAGCCAGGATTGAGTTCATCAGGAGTCGCATTCGGGTAGCCTAGGACAGACAGAAAAGCTACGTTGATATAAAACAGCTCTTCAGGGAGTTTAGCATGGGAGACCAAGTATTGCTATGAGTGTCTCCTTTGAAAGGAGTAATGAGGTTAGGGAAGAAAGGGAAATTGGCTCCGAGGTACATAGGACCATTTCCCATTATCTATAGGATTGGACCAATGGCATACATGCTTGGGTTGCCAGAGCACTTGCACCATATTCATGATGTGTTCCACATTTCATCATTGAGGTAATATTTTCGAGATGATTTGGCCAACACTCATATTGCGATAAATGAGATTGAGTTACAACCCGACAGTTCTTATGAGGAGAGACCATCGGCTATCCTAGACCATAGTGAGAGGATAGTGAGGTCGAATGTAGTCTACTTGTACGGGTCCAGTGGGAGCATCATAATGTAGAGGAGTCCACTTGGGAGCGTGAGGCAGACATGCATGAAAAGTATCCAGAATTTTTTTTACCAGGTATGCCTTATTTTTTGAATTTCATGATGAAATTTCGTTATTAGGGGGGAAGTATGTAATACCCCGTATTTTTATGGCATTTAATTATGGGATTAATTAAATTAAGTTTAGATAAATTAATTTAATATTAATTCGGATTTTAAAATAAATATTTACTAGCGTGACGAGAGTTATTAATTATTGGTAAGAACTATATTGAATATTACTAGATTAACAAAGTAATATATGAGATTGATTTTATTAAAATTATCGCGAGTGAATAATATGACAGTTATAGAAATTAAGTCGGGACGCGCATGTGTCGTGTCGGGACTAAATTAATAGAATAAAAAGTAATTTATTTATAATTCACTTGTATGATCATTTTGAGTGCACCAATGTGTTCGGAAGGGTCGAGATAGTAAAAAACGTACACCCGGGGGTTTAGTTAGAGTTGCAGAGATGCTAAGGAAGAGATAAGAGAGAAGGCTTCCAAGGAGGAGAGCCACCAACCCTACACCACTCTCACCAATTCCACTACCAACGCGTAGATCGAAAGAAGGGAATCGTTCCTATGCCACTCTAATCTGTCGAACCAGACCTTTGATTTCCAGGAAAGTATATAACCTGTTGTTATTTAGTTGATAACACATCCATGCTAGTGTAGGAGATAATAATTGATGTTTTCATGAAAGATAAATGATATTTGGGAGATGTATATTGAAATTCTGAACAGAAATCATGTTAGGACAGCCCTATTGTTATATGTATATGACTGATTACGAAATTGATGACCAGTAGAGGTTATATTCTAGAATAATTAAGAATATATTAATTATGATGATAAAAATAGGGTTCTTGATGTATTAATTTGAATTAACCCTTTAAATTGATGGCCCTTGATGAATTCATATATGTTTTACGTTAGAAATCATGTATGTAAAATAATATAACTATTGGTTTGATTGGTTGGGAGTTTGGGAAAAATTAATAGAGGTGTTGAGAATTTATGTTAAGGAAACCTGTAGGTAAATAATTGCATAATCTGGGCCAAGAACTACTCGATCGATCGATCGAATCAAGAATGTCGATCGATCGACTGGATCAATCGATCGACCCCCTTTCATTGATCGATCGATTCCTCCTGGAAATGGAAACTTTTTCTCCTTTTAAATGTTAATCCAATCCTGATGTGTAAGGACCTTTGGAAATAATTTATATATCATAATGGGACTTGAGAAGGACCAGTAGGGTATAAGTGGGGTTCAAATAATATCACTTTATATGAGATTTGACCGTGGGATTTCGGGGGTATAAATTGAGTGGGAAATCGTGCGTACATTAGATTAAGTCGTGCGAGAATTAAGAAGGACTTAGACCAGTAGGGTAGTGAGGGTACACCTACTGATTTTATATTTATCAAGAGGATACACTTCGGGAGTTGGGAAGTACTTAAGGATTTGCGGTAATTGAGAAAATAAAAAGAATGACTTAAATTATACATAGAACTCGGGCATTATATGCCACGTATGGTTCGAATATTATGGGTCATAGGCGTACCTACCTGAATAATGTGAATATATATATATATATATATATATATATATATATATATAATATTGTATATTTGTGTGTAACCATACCCGCGCTACTTGCTATCACGGAGGTTCCATACCGGGACAGTCTTATCTCGATTGGACCTTTATGGAGGATATTTACTAGTACCCTAAAACATAGCATCCTTGGTACAAGCTATCCGAGAATGATAGCCAAATGGTCCTAAGAGACGTGAGGGTATGTGCTGACCTCTTAGTGACTAGGAACTATGCTTCGCCTCCAATATGTATGTGTTGTGTTAACATAGTTCAGGAGTGATTCCGAATTAGTATTTTCCTTTTGTACGAGTGATAGAAGAGTATGACGGCACCATAGATCTTACGTGGGGTACCCAGTTAGTATATGTATTATATGAGTGATAAATATATATACCTATACATGTGATTCAGCTACCGTGCTTGTAAGTAGATAAAATGGAATAATTAATATTGAATTAAGTGGTTGAAAACCGAAGTCTGAATTGAGATGAATAAATGGTTTTGGCAAATTCATAAGATAAGGTTATCATATATAAACTTTAGTCATGCGATCACTTGGATTAGGCTTGGTGAATGAGAATTTGGGTTAGACAAGTTAACTGGGTTAGATTTAACTAGGTTAATTCGGTAGTACGTTAGGCGTGGACACTAGTTGAGGGGTGAGAATTTTCAAGGGAGTTTCGAGGTACTAACATGTATGTAATATCAACTGGTAAGCATTTTAAATACTTTCTAAACGATTTTTAAAGCTATTTTACACTCGGTCTCTGACCTGTTTCCTGTTATCTTTTCTTCCTCTTGTGTGTGTATGTATATATATATATATATATAAGGAGAGGTTCACCAGTGAACCTAAAAGATGAACTTTTTAATGAACCCTAACAAAAAATACTTAACAATTAATTAATTTTAATTCCCTATGTTGTAATTGGTCCGTGCCAGCGGCAACGGACATGCGTGTCGATTGATCCCCCCCCCCCCCCCCCTCATTCCCCTTGCCCCCCAACCACCCCCATGCAGCCCTGCTGCTCTAAGGGATGCCATTGTGGGGTTGGGGGGGTGGAGGGCCGGGGGGATGAGGGAGTTGAGGATCGATCGACACACGTGTTCGTTGTCGCTGGCGCGGACCAATTACAACATAGAAATTAAAATTAATGAATTGTTAGGTGTTATTTTGTTAAGGTTCATTAAAAAGTTCATATTTTAGGTTCACTTGTGAACCTCTCCCTATATATATATATTATATGTGCCCAGCTACAGGGGCATCAGGCCTAGATATTTGGACCATTGACGTGCTACAGCTAGTGTGGAAGTTGTAGGTCCTTGCAGTAGACGAATCCATTATTGTATTTCCAGTCTTCTATTTAGTTAATCTCAGATAGGGCATGTGTCGCCCGTTCCCATATTTCATTTAGTTTCGAGTGAGACTTGTATTCTTTATTACTTCAGGATTTAGCTATTGTTGGGATTATTTTATTTATTTTCTTGTCCTGCGATTGGGATTTATTATTTGGATTGATTAATATAGCTTGGTTATTTCATTTGGATGGTTTGGTTTTAATATTATCATTTGTGTTCATGAAAATGGTTTCATATTAAATCATAACAATAGGTTTCAATTAATAAAATTTAATGTTTTGACACTTAGCTTAATTATTTATTAGGTGATTAATAAAGAAAAAATATTTTTCTACAGTGATGCTAAGAATGAACCAATCGGATATTTTGATTTAATTTAATAAGGATTCATCACCCGGTATTTAATTAGGCGAGGTGTCACAAAATGTCTATATATATATGTATATAAATAAGAAATGGTCATCAAGCTGATTGCATGAGGAGAGAGAGATCTGATGAGAGAGGTGTTGTCGATGGGATGAGCGACAACGAGCAAAGTTTGAGATGTGTGTTGACAAGGGTTTAGTCTTTGATGATCACAAAGTGCTATAGAGGAAAAGAGCCAAACATGAAAATGAAATAGAGGAGCGGGAGGTGAATAGTTTTTTTAAAGACTTTGGGGGTAGGGAAGTGGTATACATGGGAAAATCACGTGTTCTAAAGTCACAACTATGTGTTATATTGACAAATTTATATCTGTTATAGACACTTACAAATTTTGTAAGTGACCAAAATCGTTATAAAATTTATGTGTCCCAAACACTTACAAGTCATTTTTTTTTTAATTTTTTATAAAATAACAAATTTGGTAAAGTGACAGTGGTACATCCCAAGGGGGGTGACCTAGAATATGCATAAACCAACCTACGTATTAGGTGGTATGACTTATAAATAAGTTAGTTGCCTACATTTAGCATTAACCTAGAAACGGTGGTACAACCCAAAAAGGTTGTTTGATGCCTAAAATTGGGTTAATGGGCCCATAACATGCACAAGTTATCCAATATTGGGTTAGGTGGGACAAAAGAGCACTTTCTGAGAATTAAACTATTAATTTAATTTGATATTAGTGCATATGGTATTTAAGTTAAATATCATTTTTTACAAAGGCATAATGAGGAAAATTAAAAACTGAGCATATAACGAGTAAACAAGGAAAAATAAAATGCAAAGAAAATAATGAAGGAAATTAGATTACTTTGAGTAAATATCAAAATGGCTCAAGGCCTATAAGAGAAATGACAAATCAGTCTACAAAAAGTTTTAAAAAATAACTAAACTAAGGATTATGGGGACCTCCCCCTGACTTGCTAGAGGTGTTTCCTACATAACGGTGACCACTCTCTCAGCTGGAGTAATAGGATCAGTTGTAATTTAGTTTATGACATTAGCAACTTGACCGACCTCATCAATGACTTGATTAAGCTAAGTAGTTGGATGATCAACGACTAGGACTTCAGGAGTTCATTCCTCATTCTCATTAGTTCCTCCAAAGGAGGATGTTCGACATAGTCTAAATCTCCCTTAGGGACCCAACCAACCCTTGTTTAATGCAATAGACTCATGACAGTTCAATTACGAAGCCACCACCTATACTGCTACCTAGAAACCTTCATCGAATGCCTTGTTAACGTAATCTCCAGTCTTCCTCTATAAAATGATTTTTTTCCTTTGGAGGATGAGCTTTTGAAAAGTCTTCTAGCCATTGGCCTTTCTCAGTTCAGACAACTTGTTGTCTACCCAATTGAACTCCAATTGAGTTTGTTCGGCCTTTTCGACTTCTTGGTCTTTGACAGGTGTCTCATTATTCAATTTATTAGTGAGATCGCTCACATTAATCTTCTCATCAGTCAACAAGTTCATCTAGAACTTGTTATTATCATGAAGAAAATCGTTGATCCTCTTCAGATTGTCGACTCGGTGGGCAAGCTCTTGTGCCACCAGCATGGTCTGCGTAAAGAAAAGAAGTAATTAGACAAGAAAAAGTCATAAAAAATAATACTTTAAAGAAAAGGTTGTAACCTTACTAGCACAATGTGGCAGATCCGTTCTTTGTGAAAGCACTCTAAAAGGAAGGTTCTTAGGTTGACCATGTTGGAAGATAATATGGCTACCTGCGCAATAAAGTAAATAACATTGAAAGCTCAGTGAGCCGTGTCATCAAACGTGATTGGATCCTTCCCTTTGTGAAAGAAGATCTCCCAGGGATACACCCTGGAAGTAGGTGACAAGGGAGTCCTTTGATGGCTCTGTGATTGAGGGTTGATGATCACATTTCATTTAGATGTATCCGGTAGAATAGGAGCTCAATTATTTGGGGGAGTCCTCTCCGTCCTCATTTTGGATAGTTCGGCTTACCTCCCTTTCCCCCTCTAATGTTCTAGCTCGAGGGCCTATTTATCCCTAAGGGTCATCACCTATTTTGTTCTTGTAAGGACATTGTCCGTCACAGTTAGTATGTCATATACCGCTACAAGTGTGTTGAAGAATTGGAAAGATATCATCTACAAATCGACGATCCAAATTTTAAGTTGACTTCAACAATCATGCCCAACAAGGAAAAATTTGGTAAATGTGTTTTAGTTCCATTTACATTTTTCATAAAAGGTGTTGGGATATTTTTATAAAAGATAAAATATTTTTCTATTTATGAACAATGATTTTTGAAATGTTTTAAATGATTTTAATCATAAATGTTTTAGATAAATATTTTCAGATTCGTAAGAGTTTTGGTTTTAAAGGTTTCCAAAGATTTTATATCTTTACTAACGAATCTTGAAGTTTGTGCCTGGTCATTCAAACGAGATCAGATCTCGCTCGAAAGACACCATTTCTCATTCGAATGAGATGTTTAATTCTAACACGTCACCGCCTTGAACTCTATTATATAAAAGGTATCAGGCTTCTGAATTTCGTGCGGAGAAAACACTGTTTTTAACACAATACGATTTTAGTGTTTTTGGTTTATTCTCCATCTTTTTTAGGGTTCAAAATTTGGTTTTACAATTCACAAATCCCAGACCTTTTTGTGTGAGTTGTTTGTGGAACCCAAAGCATAGTTTTACTAGGAGTTTTGCTGTTGAATCATAGGTGCCTTGGAAAGGTACTGGGCTGAAAATAGGTGCCACTTGCGAGAGGTACTGGGCTGATCGACTGCGTGTCATAGGGAGTGTTGCGGTGTTCCCAGGCTGACGACTATGAACCAACACCTGTGGGTATTTCGTAAGTCAATTGTATTTTTGCTGTAATCTGATTGTAAATCGTTCCTTTACAAATTATGGTGGGAATAAAAGGTTTTTGTCATGTGGGTATTTTTTTTCCTAAAATCTGTCTTTTGTCAACTTATTCATTGCATGATTTAATTTGAGATTTGAATTGACACATATATACATGTTTAGGGGCTGATTTAATTGGTATTTGATTTGAGCATATTTAGACATCCAATTAAATAAGTTTGAATTGGAAATTACAAATCTATTTGAATCAATATTGCACACGGCATTTTCAAATTGGTATTAGAGCAGGTTACGATAATTTATCGCGTATTCCTATTTTCCGCAAATTTGTGTGATATTAATTTTTGTTTGAAAAATCTGATTTTTGAAAGTTTGTCGCAATATTTAGAAATGAGAGCTTATATAATCGAATGCATATTTTTAATGGGTCTAACTATACCTATTGGAAAGCTCTTATGAAATCCCAATTAAAAGTCATTGACGAACTAGTCTGGTTGCTTTGTGAAAGAGGGTGGACTCCTCCCACTATCACTACTAATAACATCACCTCTTTGAAACTTGTGTCGGATTGGACCGAAGATGATTTTAAAATGTCGAACTTTAATTCCCGTGGTTTGAGTGCTATTTCTAGAGCCGTCACCCCCGAAGAGTTACGCCGAATTATGATGTGCACCACGTCTAAAGAGGCATGGGATGTCCTCCAATTGACACATGAGGATACGAACGCGGTTAAAAAATCAAAGTTACAAAATTTGGCCACCCAGCTTGAGACCATTACCATGTCTGAGTCTGAATGTTTTGATTAGTTTTATGCACATTAGTCGGGCATTGTTAACACGAGTTTTAATTTAGGTGAGCCTATTGATAAAACGCGTGTCGTTAAAAAGATTTTGAGATCTCTTCCAAAACGTTTCATTCCTAAAGTCACTATTTTGAATTCATTGGGAAAGTTAAATTCATTTAAGTTAGAAGAGATTGTAGGAGACCTAAAAACTTATGAGATTAACATGTTTCCCCAAACTATTAAGGCTAAGGATAGAGGCGTCGCTTTAAAGACTTAAGCTAGGAAGAAAAAGAAAGAGAGGGTGTATAAGTCTGATTCTGAGGGAGAGTTTAACAATGACGATGTGGCCTTGTTTGTGAATTTTTTTAAAAAGTTTCTCAAAATGAACAAAAATAATGCTTTCAATAAAAAGTCAATTTAGAAAAATAAAAAAGAAAGAAAAGGCCACATAGGGCAATGAAAAAGAGAGTGAAAGAAAAAAAGAGGAAGAGAGCGGTGAAGATTTAGATGAGATGATTTGTTTTGAATGTCAAGGGAAAGGGCATAGGTCTTTTGAATGTGCTACTAGGCTTAAGAGAAAAGGGAAGAAAGTAGTCATGCCTGCCACCCTTAGTGATAGTGAGGGAGATGATGAAAAAGATGAGTCCGAAAAGGATTTAAGACATGGGATGTATGTAGCTTTTTCGAGTCGTGTGAGTACAGCCACTTTGTCCCACGATGAAAATGTCCACGAGAGCGACAGTGATGAGTCGAATGGTGATGAGAGTGAGTTTGAGAGTGGAGATGAAAGTGTGCTCCAAAAATATTTTAGGGATTTGTACATCGAGACCTTAAAAATAAAGAAATATAATAAGTATTTAGGTCGTCGGGTTTTGGATTTGGAAAAAGAGAAGGAAGTTTTGAGGAGTGAAAAGTGTGACTTGACCGACACGGTGTCTAGTCTGACGACACGTGTATCCCAACTCGAGAGTGATCTCGAACATTGGCGGGAGGTCAAAGTACCTTTAGAGAATGCATCTAAGAAGGTTGAAAATATGGTTCTCAATCCCGTTTTGGGTGGTGATGAGAGTTTAAGAAAAGTTCATGACGGTGCGTCCACTTCTTCTGTTGCACCCGAGTTGGTTTCCACTTTGGTGATTAATTCACGTGTTTCTCATCCCAACCCACCTAGGCGTCCCATTCCTTTTAGGAGAACACGTCCTAGAATTTTTTGAAAAATTAATTCCTAGGCCGATTTATGTTTTCTCCCATTGCAAAAAGCGAGGACACCTAAGGGAATTTTGCTTTAAGTTGGCTAATGTGTCACTCTATACTCTTACTCATGATCACACACATACACCCACTCATGATACATTGATTGAACATAATGATAGAGAGTTTGCACATATTCGAGAGCAAGTAAAGTTTTTGGTTAAGAATTCACATGATTTGATGGAGTTATTTCAAAAGATGTCACCATCTTTGGAAAACTCCACCTCACTTCCCGATTGAGGTCTAAACATGTTTATAGCATAGGGTGATTTACATGATGACATTTTGCCTATTTCTAGTATGTACCATTTGTATTTTATTTGTTTTTACTTAGTTTTGGTACTATTTTAGCACTATTTTTGATCTGTTTGCCCATTCCAGGAACTGTTTTTTATAAAAATTTCTCACAGGACAAAACTGCACATCATTCTATTAAATCTGGGAAAATTTGATTTTTCTCGTTCTGACGAGATGGCCTGTCATTCGAATGACAAGGCATCTCGTTCAAACGACCCCTGGAATAATAAGTTGTCTGCAGCCCCTGTTTCTTCCTGCTATATGTTATTGGTACTGCTGGGTTGTTTCTGAATAGTGTTTGAAAAATACAAAAAGATTTTCTTTTTTTAATTTTTTTTTTGAAAAATCCAAAAAGATTTTTGTATTTTGTTTGCACCTTATATGAATGCACTTAGGATGACCAAGTCAAAACTTCATGTCATATCCATGTGACTGTTTGATAGTATTTTGAGACAACATGTTGTGTCATTCATGTGCTTTACAAAGTTTGGAGTCTTTGAGATAATATAGTGTTGCTACCTACATGATTAACTCTATTTGTACTTTATTTCACACATGCACGGATTTATTTGATGTTTGTGCTTGTCTATCACATGTTGGTTGAGTGTTTCCGCTTCAATTCTGTCTATACAACGAACCAAATGCGATAAAACTTGACAAAAAGTAGTGCATGTTATAAACCGTTTGTGAGATTTATGTGTTTTATTTTGAAAAATGGTGAAGGGCTACAAAAAGTACTCATTTTATTTTTTGATTAAGCCATCGTTTAAATGGACCAAAAATGTGAGGAATTGAAAATTATTTGGGGTTCAATGAGGTTTAAAAGAGCCCGAAAAAATTGAAAGTCAATAAAAAGATATATATGCCAAAATGGGCCAATAGTTTTTTATTTGTTCCATCACCTCATAAGAAAAATAAAAAGTATTATCTTTTAATAAGGGAGTTTGGATGGAATTTTCAACAGTTTGCACGTCCTTGAAAGTCATGAAAAAGCATTACATAGTTTTGGATGTTATTGGTGTGGAAATCTTTTATACTTTGATAATGATTCAGACGATGCCATCTGAATTCAACAATTCTACAACTAAGGACTATTTTTTATGTTAATTCGTTAGACATACTCTTATGCATCTTGCACATATGATATGATTGAGTTGATTTACCTATCGAATTTGTTCACACCCATTCATTCCATATCCATGATTTGGTTGTCTTAGTATAAATTCATGGTGTGATTTTTGTAACGTCAATTTTTTATTTTTTGTATGAAAATTTTGAAAATTTAAAAATAGTTCGTTTGTTTTATTTACCGTGACACCCCGTTTTGGTTTTTGTGGTTTATTCTTTTCCTTGTATATTCTAGACAAATAAAAAGGGGGAGAACGAATTATGATTTTATGGGGGAGTTTAAGTATGGGTAAGATTTGATTATGCTTACATACTTTATGTATATATCATTTCAAACTCGATATGTCACGTGATTTTTGCTTTGTCTCATGTGTGTAGGTACAACTGAAGATCATTGTGTTGCACACCTTGATGAGAAAAGCTTGGAGTTTTAAAAAGTTGATTGTTGAAGCGAAGTTTGAAGACTTGTTCAGTTTATCTTTCTATGTTTGAGTTTATGGGAGGGTAGATTTGTATAGGTCATATTTTGGTGATAATTCGGATATTTTTATTTTGTACTGGCATAGACATAAGGGGAGATTTGTAAGGATATTATCCGTCAGAGTTAGTATGTCATATACCTCTACAAGTGTATCGAAGAATTGGGAAGATATCATTTACAATCGACGATCCGAATTTCAAGTCGACTTCAACAATCATGCCCAATAAGGACAAATTAGGTAAATGTGTTTTAGTTCTATTTACATTTTCACAAAAGGTGTTGGGATATTTTTATAAAAGATAAAATATTTTTCTATTTATGAAAAATGATTTTTGAAATGTTTAAAATTATTTTAATCATAAATGTTTTGGATAAATGTTTTCAGATTCGTAAGAGTTTTGGTTTTAAAGGTTTCCAAATATTTTAAATCTCTGCTGATGAATATCGAAGTTTATGACTGGTCATTCAAATGAGATAAGATCTCGCTCGAACGACACCGTTTCTCGTTCGAACGACATGTTTAATTCTGATACGTCACCACCTTGAATTCTATTATATAAAGGTTGTTAGGCTTCTGAGTTTCGTGTGGAGAAAACATTGTTTTTAATAGAATATGATTTTAGTGCTTTTGGTTTATTCTCCATCTTTTTTAGGGTTCAAAACTTAGTTTTACAATTCACAAATCCCAGACCTTTTTGTGTGAGTTGTTTGTGGAACCCAAAGCATAGTTTTGCTGTGAATCATAGGTGCCTTGGAAAGGTACTGGGCTGCAATAGGCGCCACTTGAGAGAGGTACTGGGCTGACGACTATGAACCGACACCTGTGGGTATTTCGTAAGTCAATTGTATTTTCGATGTAATCCGATTGTAAACCGTTCCTTCACAAATTATAGTGGAAACAAAAGGTTTTTTCCCTACCGGGATTTTTTTTCTAAAATTTGTCTTTGTCAACTTATTCATCGCATGATTTAGTTTGATATTTGAATTGACACATAGATGCATGTTTAGGGGGTGACTTAATTGGTATTTGATTTGAGCATATTTAGACATCCAATTAAATAACTTTGAATTGGAGATTGCAAATCTATTTGAATCAATATCGCACAAGGCATTTTCAGTTCTGACCGGTATAACTAGGGGCTGCCTGGTTAGTTTGTCCACCCAACTTTTTTTTAATTGGGTCTTACGGTCGCTAAGTCAACTGATCACTAAAGTCAACTGATTACCTAGGATGACTAGTCATCTCCTCAATATTTTTAGAAATTGGGGGAAAGGTGAATTCTTATACCCGGAATTTATCCTATTCCTCAACCTCTTCCCAAAGGTGACCAGAGACATTAACCTCCTCGTATGAGAAAAAGGGGTCGAGATCGTCAAAAAGGGGTTTGTCTCTACCTCTTCTTCATTTCATCCCCCTCGTCTTTGCTAGACCTAGTTGAGATGATGTAAACAGGGGAAGACTCACCAAGATAAACACCACTTGCGGCCTCACTTGGAATGAGGGTGGAAGATGGGATCGAGGGATCACCGACCATTGAGTAACCGATTGCAGTATCTTCAGGGATCACTATGAAGTTTTATGCTGAATTAACGGTGAGATCGTAACCAAGTAACACGTGGGTCACTCTCCAATGACGTCTCATACCGATTGGGGATTTTATAATCCAAATGATCTTAAGGTATATTAAATTTACTTGGTAATTTTCAATTTTCATGTTGCTGACGATCTACACAGGGGGAAAGACGATTAGTGGCATAATGAAAAACCACAGCTCAAATGTAAAAATGGTGGACGACCTACCAGGTTTTTTGGCCGTTGAAGGTACCCAGAGACCTCTATAGTTCTCACCATAATATAACCCAAAAGATATTAGGACATTTTTTTAGTGTCCTTCTATTATCTGGATAGCCATATAACAAAGCTACGAGACATAGCCCTAGCCTGGAAATGGTATGTATCGGGCCTATGGGAATCCTTCAGGTCGTAACAATACTTGATTTCATTCAGACTAAGGTTGTCCCGCATATCTGGTTTATAGCTACTATCCCCATAACAATTCGATAGAAACTACAGTTTGCCAGGATTGAAAGTATTTCATAATAACGGAGTACTTCCACCAGCAATGGGTGGAGGGGAAAGCAAAATCCCTCCTCAATTATAGCGACCGTCATAAAATCCACTTCACGATAAAGTCAAAAACCATTATCCTTTTTCGACGAAGTTATAATGATGACATTGTCAGGAATTAAGTAATTAGTACAAAACTCCTTAAAATCATTTGAAGTAGAAATTTCATACTTTCTCATATGCCTAGATGTGGCGAACGTATAAAGAAAGAAGAAATAACGAAAATATAAAACGTAGTTTCTCTGGTTCGAGTAAAATCTAAAGAGAGAAATGGATAGGCAATATACGTTGGATTGTTGCAAATGATAAAGATATAGCCTTAAAAAATAAAATCAACATTTCTCCTTCCCTACCCCGTGGACGTAGGCGTCGCGATCTGCTGAACTACATACATATTATGTGCTTTGTTTACTGCATTCATATTTGTTGGGCCAAACTATATTATTACTTTTATTAAGGGTTTGATATCCCTTAAAGAACTCATCAAGGAGATGGGATACGGACACCACACACTATTGATAAATCGTTTAAATTTCTTCATGGAACTAGTGGAGGACAAAACTTCGACGGTGAGCCTTCAATGGAAAGTCTATCAAATCACAGTGTTAATCTAACCCAATTGTACCCTTGCGCCAGGGGTTGGGGTGTTAACTGATGTTGGTCGACTTCTAACCTTGGGGGTAGCCAATGAAAAATCATTACTGTATGAAGGAACGACTTCCTTAGAGTAAGGCCTCTCCCTTTCATATTTCCCAAAAATATTATCAATGATTATTCTTATTTGGAATTATCACGGAGCGGGAAAATAATAATATCAAATCAACTTAAATGATTTTCTTGGTTGCTCCAAATAGATCTGTCGAAAAACACGATAACTCGTTAACACGACCCGACCCGACACAAAATTATAAGTTAATGGGTTTACCTTTATTGGGTTTGGGTCATTAATGGATTTACACACTAGACCTGTTAATACTAATAATTCGGGTTTGAAAATTTACTTGTACTCGTTTTTACCTGTTTCCACCCGTTAATATCCATTTACACTAATGCGTACTATGAGATCACCCAATCTGTACTTAATAAGAATAACCATTAAAATCCATTAGTTCTAAATCCTTTAAGACTAAGGGGTACTATAGGGTCACCAAACCTATTGTAGAAGGGTGTTATAAACAAAAAAAAAAAGCAAAATAAAATAAATATGCTTTTTTTTTATTAAATAACATCCGAGAGGTACCCGCGAGGCCACCCAGAAGTCCAAAAGCCACCGCAAGTGTCAGCACCGCGGCGAGTCCCTACGCCACCGCAAGGGTCAGTGCTACCTCGGGCGTCAACGCCACTTCGAGTGTCGGCGCCACCTCAAGCGTCAGCGCCATTTTGAGCGTCGGCGCCGGGACAAGGGTCGGCGCCACTTCGAGCGTCGGCGCCACTTTGAGCGTCGGCGCCACAACAACGGTCGGCGCCGCAACAAGGGTCGGCGCCGCCTCACCTGTCAGCGCCGGTTCAAGCATCAGCGCTACCTCAAGCGTCAGCGCCATTTCGAGCGTCGGCGCCGCAACAAGGGTCGGCGCCGCCTCACCTGTCAGCGCCGGTTCAAGCATCAGCGCTACCTCAAGCGTCAGCGCCATTTTGAGCGTCGGCGCCGGGACAAGGGTCGGCGCCACTTCGAACGTCGGCGCCACTTCGAGCGTCGGCGCCACAACAAGGGTCGGCGCCGCCTCACCTGCCAGCGCGGATTCAAGCCTCGGCGCTACCTCAGGCGTCAGCGCCATTTCGAGCGTCGGCGCCGCAACAAGGGTCGGCGCCGCCTCACCTGTCAGCGCCGGTTCAAGCATCAGCGCTACCTCAAGCGTCAGCGCCATTTTGAGCGTCGGCGCCGGGACAAGGGTCGGCGCCACTTCGAGCGTCGGTGCCACTTCGAGCGTCGGCGCCACAACAAGGGTCGGCGCCGCCTCACCTGCCAGCGCGGATTCAAGCCTCGGCGCTACCTCAGGCGTCAGCGCCACTTCGAGCGTCGGCGCCGCAACAAGGGTCAGCGCCGCCTCACCTGTCAGCGCCGGTTCAAGCATCAGCGCTACCTCAAGCGTCAGCGCCATTTTGAGCGTCGGCGCCGGGACAAGGGTCGGCGCCACTTCGAGCGTCGGCGCCACTTCGAGCGTCGGCGCCACAACAAGGGTCGGCGCCGCCTCACCTGCCAGCGCGGATTCAAGCCTCGGCGCTACCTCAGGCGTCAGCGCCACTTCGAGCGTCGGCGCCGCAACAAGGGTCAGCGCCGCCTCACCTGTCAGCGCCGGTTCAAGCATCAGCGCTACCTCAAGCGTCAGCGCCATTTCGAGCGTCGGCGCCGGGACAAGGGTCGGCGCCATTTCAAGCGTCGGCGCCACAACAAGGGTCGGCGCCGCCTCACCTGTCAGCGCCGGTTCAAGCATCAGCGCTACCTCAAGCGTCAGCGCCATTTCGAGCGTCGGCGCCGGGACAAGGGTCGGCGCCATTTCAAGCGTCGGCGCCACAACAAGGGTCGGCGCCGCCTCACATATCAGCATCGATTCAAGCATCAGCGCTACCTCGGGCGTCAGCACCACTTCAAGCGTCAACGCCACTTCGAGCGTCGGCGCCGCAACAAGGGTCGGTGCCGCCTCGCAGCATCAGCGCCACTCCGAGCAACGGCGCCAGGACAAGGGTCGGCGCCGCTTCAAGTGTCAGCGCCACCACAATCGTACTACAGAAACGTTATTCGAGAAGCGCTGCTACAGGAGTTTCCATCATGAAACAGCAGGCTCTAAATAAACAACAGCACTAACACTTTACTTTTTTGCACAGGTTGCCCAGTCGAGCAAGCAGGGCTCGAACAGGCGCGTCGGGACCTCCTGGGAGTTTTGGCTTGGCGGCTGAGGGACAAGGTATGTTGAGCAAGCTCAACCACTTAGCACTATAGGAATGAGAGAATACTAGTAGGAAGACCCAGAAGCCACTCGAGGCTACGCACAAAAAATAAACTCTTTACAAGAAAAATGACTTTTCCAGAAGAGGGGGTCCTCGAGGTCTCTCTCAAGAAAAATAACACTTTTTAGAGGGAGTGAGGCCTTAAGGTCCTCTCTCTCAAAGATTTGCAAAATTGCACCACAAGTTACCGTTTCAAAAGATAACTACCAAATCTGTTATTTTGTCTCCATTAGGGGACATATGTGCTTTTTGAGTTTTGGTCGGTGCCAGGTGGCGCCTGCAGAGGGGACAGGCAGCTGCCTGCAGGTAGGGACAAATGGTACACTTCAGACATTGTTCCCCACCAACTCTCTCAATTTTGGCGCCCAAAATCGCCAGCTCATCCCTTACGCCCATGTATAAATAGACCCCTGGGCAAGGTCAAAAGATATACAAGAAAAATTGCACTGTTACTCTGCTAAAATATCACCAGACCTACCTAGTATTCTCTCCCTGCTCATTCTCTTAGTGCTAAGTGCCTTGTTCCTTCACTCCCCACTGACAGCCATCACTCTCAGGTGTTTCCCTTGAGAAAATTACTATTTTTGCTGTGAAAGTTCATCTTCTTGCAGGGAGTGAGTTGAAGCTTGAGTTCCATTGTTACCAGAAGGAGAAGTTTTCTTCAGAAGTTGCACAGGAGACCTTGAAGACTTGCAGACAGTGTCCATTGGAGTGGGTCACGCCTCACCCTTTCCAGTTATTCATAGACCCCAGTCTCACTACCCTCCTACATTTGGCGACTCTGCTGGGGAGGTATTCTCATTTCCATGGACAAAGAAGGTTTCAATGTCTCCAAGCAGTTGGTTTTTGAGGACATTCCATCCGGTAATGGAGCTCACAGTGACCAGACTACTCAGGAAGACGTGGTGGTGACCGGAGCTAAGGCGCCAGCGCCTCAGGGAGGCCAGACCAGTTTGCCAGCAGTGGCTCCAATGGCAGGTATGAACCTTATGGCAATGTTTTTTGACTTTTTAAAGCAAAACAACGTGGATCTATCAAGCTTGGGTCAAGGTTGTGTGACACCTGCTGCTGCCCCTTCTGGAGGGGTAGCCACTCCTATTACGATTCCGGCAGAGACGATTCCGTCTCGGAAGGAGGCGCCGGAGCATGTCCTGGCGCCAACAGGTTCTCCAGTTCCTAAAACCACATGTTTGGAGGAATCACCCTCCAAGGCTGTTACTATGGAAGAAGTGAGGAAGCTCCTCTCCTCCTCTCAAAGAGAGGGTTCCTACCTATACGAGGAATTACAAGACCCCTATCCACAGGAAGTAAGTGAGAAGCCATACCCTGAGGGGTATATTCCACCAAAATTTATCAAGTTTGGCGGTAGGGGGGAGAACCCTCGAGAACACGTGAAGAGGTTCGTCGAGTACCTGGGAGTACACGCTGGCGACAAGAGCCTGAGATTGAGAGAGTTCTCTAAAACTCTCACTGGGAAAGCCTATACATGGTATTCCCACTTGGCGCCTAACAGCGTCCCTAGTTGGGAAGAGATGCACAGGCAGTTTCTCCAGAAGTTTTTTGTAGCGGAGGATGAATTTACACTGAGGCACCTGGCGCAAGAGGTCCAGAAGCCAGGAGAGGAATTGATGCACTACATCAAGCGATTTCGCGAGAGGGCCTTAGATGTTCACGAGGACGTGGCGGAGGCCAGGTTGCTACAAATATGTGTGGAAGGACTCTCGGAAGAGTACAAGCTTCATTTGATCAACGAAACTAGAGATGGGACTTTCAGAGAATTCACCAGGGCTGCCAGCAACATCGCTATGATAATCAAACCGAGAACCCCGGGTTGGAGGACACAAGTTCCACCGACTCCTGGGAGGTTTCAAGTTATGAGGAGGCAGGCGGTTAACTATGTGGACGGGAGTAACAAAGGGAAGAAGGGAGGTCCCGGGGCCAGGACTGACAGTCCCGGCAACAAGAGAAAGTTCGGGGAGGATGTCCCGCCGCCACTACCGTGCAGCGTAGCGGAGGCCATGGATTGTTACCGCACCTTGGTGCGAGAAGGTGTAACAGGACCCCCCAACCTAAAAGTAGAGACCCCCACTGCAGCTGACAAGGCCAACCCGAAGTACTGCGAATTGCACCAACGAGTGCAGCACTCTACCAAAGACTGTTACTACTTGAGAAGGATCATTGGTGAGCAGATGGCCAGAGGTACCTTGCAGATACCCCCCGTGGACGTTAACGAGAACCCCCTCCCTACGCATCATTTTGGAACTGCCAACATGGTAGTTGCCTATGACGAAGAAGCTGCGAGAAGTCTTGCGAAACGGGAGGACGGCGAGCAGTTATGCGAGGAGTTAGAAAATCTGTCACTAAGCAGACTTCAGCTGGAAAGAAAGCAAGAGGAGTGGTTCTTCACTCCGGAATATGAAAGCGGGAGCGGGGAAGCTGAGGAAGTCGGTCTCTCAGAAGGCGAGGTAGACGTCATCCTCGCTCTAGACGAGGGAGGGACCTCTGAAGCGGAGTATGTTTGCAGTGCCCAGACGTACGAGGTAGACTTAGATTCTGAATGTGAGGCCATAGCAAGGAGCCCCAAGTTCAAGTGGTTTTCGACCAGATAGGGGTGAAGTACGACACGAGGGTGTCCATCACGAGGAAAGTCTTGGAGGCGGTGCAGCAGCATGGAGACCCTTCGCTAAATTGGCAGGGGCCAATGGGAAGGATGATTAAGAAGTATACCTCTGAAGTGGTGTTTTCAGAAGCGGATAGGGCAGTGCCTTACTTCCACAATCGCCCGTTATACGTCACAGCCATAATTAATGGAGTCTCGTTTCCTAGGGCGTTGATGGATGGAGGAGCATCCATTAACATTATGCCCATCAGTACGTTATATGAAACGGGAATTGACCAGGAGAAGGTGGTCCCGGTACCGCTAGTAATCTCCGGATTCGACAACGCCGGAATGCAGTCGATCGGATATGTGAATGTGGGAATTAAGCTGGGAAATTTCACCTCCCACATCAAATTTCATGTTATTAACGCTGACACCAGCTACCAATTACTCATTGGAAGGGTGTGGATGCACACTCATGGCGTAGTGCCTTCCACCTACCATCAGTGCGCGAAGGCAAATATTAGAGGTGCAGAGATAGTGATCAAGGCCACGCAGAGACCCTTCGCAGTTGAGGAGGCCCACCTGGTAGATGCCGCCTTTTACACCGAGTTGGACGAGGAAAGAAAGGTCTCTACGAGAAAGCTAGCAGGAAGCGAGATAGCTGAGGGAAGGGTCCCGCAGAAAAAATCCGTCCATGATCGTCTAGGGGAAAGAATAATTCCCCACATAGAAAAAGGCAAGAGGAAGGTAGAGGAGATAGCTAGGCCTCCTCGAACTTGCAAGAAAGTGGTTTTGCCCAATGGAAAAGTCATTTACCGTTTATAACGGTCTGCGCGGGCGATGTTCTGGGACGAGAGCATCGACCCGGCGCCCGAGTGTTTTATTGTTGATGAATCCCATATTGTTGAGCATGTGGAAGAACCAGAAGAGGCGCCGGAGTGCATGCAAGACGGACCCAGAGAGCAGCTGCAGGAGTTAGAGGAAATCAAGTTGGGGTCGGAAGAGGGCGAGAGTAGACCCATCCTAATTTCCAAGTGCCTGGAACCGAAGCAGAGGGAAGAGCTCATTGAGCTACTTAAGGAGTTCACTGATGTATTTGCTTGGAAGTACACGGAGATGCCGGGAATAGACGCAGAAGTGAGCTCTCATAGATTGAACATCCTTCCCAACGCCCTTCCGGTAAGGCAAGCCACACGCACATATAAAGCAGACCTTGATTTAAAAATAAAGGCTGAGGTGGAGAAATTGTTAGCGGCAGGGTTCATCAAGCCTATTCAGCACCCCATATGGCTGTCCAGCATAGTGCCAGTGGCAAAGAAAGATAAGACCCAAATCAGAATCTGTGTAGACTTTCGCGACTTGAATAGGGCGTGTCCTAAGGATGAATTCCCACTACCCAGCATAGACAGCTTAGTGGATTCCACCGCGGGACATGAGATGTATAGCTTCATGGACGGGTATGTTGGATATAACCAGATTAAGATGGACCCCGCCGACGCAGAGAAGACTGCCTTCCGCACGCCGTTAGGGAACTTTCACTATACAGTCATGCCCTTCGGATTGAAGAACGCTGGGGCCACATACCAGCGGACCATGATGGCAATCTTTCACGACTTATTTCATGACATACTAGAATTCTATGTAGATGATTTGGTAGTGAAGTCTAGGAAAGAAAGCAAGCACATTCAAGATCTCAGGAGAGTATTCGAGAGGTGTCGTCGGTATAAGATGAGAATGAACCCCTCAAAGTGTGCCTTTGGGGTTACTGCAGGGAAATTCTTAGGTTTTGTGGTAAATAGACAAGGGGTGCAAGTGGATGCAGAGAAGATGAAAGCCATTGTGATGATGCCACCGCCCAAGAGTCAGAGACAACTTAAGAGCTTCCTGGGAAAGGTATCTTACCTGCGGAGGTTTATACCTGCGTTGGCAGAAGTAACTCATCCGTTCGCGCCTCTACTAAAAGACAAAGCCAAGTGGGTTTGGGGAGAGAGGCAAGAGAGTGCGTTCAGAAAGATTAAAGAAATCCTAGCCTCTCCGTCCACGATGATTCCCCCCGAAGCCGGAGCGCCACTGCTGCTCTACCTCACTTCTACAGAGAGGTCGATAGGGGCCCTCTTGGCGCAAGAGAAGGAAGGAATGGAAAGGCCGGTTTACTACCTATCAAGAGTAATATCCGGGACAGAATCGAGATACACCAGTGTTGAGAGGCACTGCCTGGCGCTGGTATTTGTAGCCCAGAAGTTGAGACACTACCTTTTAGCCTTCACCATTCACATAATCACTAAGTGTGATCCCATCAAGTACCTCCTCGCGCGGACTATACTCGTGGGACGAGCAGCAAGGTGGTTTTTGATTTTGTCAGAGTATGATCTAAAGTGCGTAGTACCTAAAGCCATCAAGAGCCAGGCGGTAGCAGATCTGCTGGCCCACTTCCCGAGTGGGGTTTTCGAACCACCTAGTGAAGAACTACCCGGAGAAAGTTTCCAAGCATGCATGGCGGAGGAGGTGAAGAAGTGGTTTATGGAATTTGATGGTTCTAGTGCACAAGGAACAGGTGGGGCTGGCGTCATACTGTCAGATGGGAAGGAGAAGATTACCCTCTCTTTCAAGTTAGATTTTAAATGCTCAAATAATGAAGCTGAGTACGAAGCCCTCATTCTAGGGATGTTGGAAGCGCTCAGAAGAGGGATCAGGGTACTGTGTATACGAGGAGACTCCAATCTGGTAGTAAGGCAGGTCAATGGAGAGTTTTCCCTCAAACATGCCAACTTAGCGCCGTACAGACACATCATCCAACGACTGCTGAGACAATTCTTGGAAGTAACTGTGGAGAGGCAAGCGCGAACGATGAACAGGCACCCTGACGCGCTCGCCACCATAGCACAAAAGTTGGACATGGAGGAGTCAGAAGCAACCATCACCGTTAGGCGGAGAACAGTGCCTACTACCGTAAAGTCCCTATTCCCAAGTGACGAGCCGGAAGACTGGAGGCGTCTGGTGGAGAGGCAACTGGAAACCAGAGAAGGGGCAATGAAAATTTTGGAGTTAGCCAACTATCATGTGCTGCAGGGAACTCTCTATTTCAAGAGTCCCGGAGGGTTTCTGGCACGGTGCGTAGGGGAGCAGGAAGCCAAAGAGAGGTTAATAGAAATGCACCAGAGGCACTGTGGAGATACAGATATCCCCCTTTACAGAAGACTGCAGCGAAGCGGGTATTTTTGGCCCTCCATGAGCGTAGAAGCGGCCCGCTTGCAACAAAGCTGTCTAAAGTGCCAAGCTAATTTTGACCAGCCGACGGAAGCTAACTTCGTGGAAGCCTTCGAAGATTGGAAACAGCCGTACCTAGCGTATCTGAAGAATGGGGAGCTGCCCGCTGAGAGAGCGGATGCAATCTACCTTAGAAAAAGGGTAGCACGTTTCTACTTGGTCAAAGGAGAGCTGTATAGGAAAGGGTATAATGAGAAGGCGTTAAGGTGCGTAGCCAAAGAGGAAGTGGAAAAGGTGCTGAAAGAAGCTCATGAGCCCTCCCACATGGGAGGCGCCAAGCTGTATGATCAGCTGATGACGTTGGGATACTACTGGCCGACTATGGAGGCTGACTCCATTGGATACGTGAAAAAGTGTAGAGCATGCCAGGTGCACGGAAACATGGTGCACGCTCCCTCCGTCAGCCTACAAAGCTTGGCAACCCCCTATCCCTTCCACACATGGGCGTTCGACCTGGTGGGTAAGATCGCCCCAGCATCTCATGGAAAGACCTTTATCATTGTGGCTACAGAATTGTATACCAAATGGGCGGAGGCCATTCCTTTAAGGAGGGTCACTGCCCAAGTGGTAACCCAGTTTATAAAAGAGTATATCATATGTAGGTTTGGTATACCCAAAGTGATCCTAACGGATAATGGGAAGCAATTTGTATGCAAAGAGATGGCTCTCCTCACGGACAAATATAAGATTGTGCATAATAGCTCAACCATATCCTACCCCAAGGGCAATGGCCAGGCGGAAGCTACTAATAAGACCCTGATAAATATTCTGAAAAAGATGCTAGAAGACATGCCGGGGGCATGGGATGAGAAGCTGCCTATGGTGTTATGGGCCTATCGTACTTCGAAGAGAAAGCCAACAGGTTTCACTCCCTTCTCTCTAGTGTATGGGACCGAAGCTGTCCTACCAGTGGAACTGGCGGTACCTTCGGCCAGAATTTCTCTTAGCAATGGGCTCATTCCAGATCCTAGGCATGTGCAGCTGGAGGCACTAGATGAGCACAGGGACAAGGCGAGAGAGAATTTCAAAGTCTACACTCAGCAACTGTCCAGAGCCTATGAAAATTTGGTTAAGCCTAGGGAATTCCAGGTGGGAGATCTAGTCCTACGAGCATCAACCCACCATCTCCGTAGCATGTCGGCGTCCAAATTCAAACCTAACTGGGAAGGCCCTTTTGTTGTCAGAGGAGTGGGGAAGTCGGGCTACTGCCAGATATCAGAACCTGAGAGTGATTGCCTCCAGTCCATCAACTGCAAGTGGCTGAAGAAGTACTATGCTTAGTATCAACTAACAAGTTTTGTTTGTATTTTGCATGTCGGCAACGGATGTCAAGGATTGCTCCTACACCAGAAAAGTTTTTTTTTTTTTTTTGAAGCAATACTACACTGTAAACGATAGACAAAAGTAAAAGAAATGAAATAGCAACGTTTTTGGTCATTTTGACGTTTATTTCGCTTACTTATTTATACATACATATACGCTCCCTATTAAGTTAGAAGCGAGTAAAAAAAGAGAGGTCGGGAACTTTGCTCACTACACTTGGGAGGTAAGTCCATCCTAAGAGAGTATACTGAGCAAAGTCCCCCAGACATAAATTAATATAGTCTTATGATAAAATCAGGCTTCCTGAAAGGGGAGGGGGTCACCCTCCTCCCCAACCCAGCCTCTATGACTATAAGCAGTAATATGTAGGAATACCCCCACAGACAGAGGGGCAACCCAAGAAAGTCACATGCCAACACCTCACAGTTATAAGAGGTGCACTCAAAAAAAAATGTGTACAAAATGATAATACATAATTTTTCACATCAATGCAAATACCCCGCAGTATATGGGGTAGCCACCAACAGACTAAAGGCTCACAGAAATTAGAGCAAGTCATGTACAACAAACACCCACAACATAAAGGGAGAACAAAAGAAAAAGAAAGCGCAGAAGAAACAAAGTGCCTCATACGTGAATGATAAGTGATGTACATATAGAATTCTGAGCACTACAAAGCAAGAAGTAGCCTATCGGCTAGAAACCACAAAAAATAAATCATCGCGCGCGATGGCGCCAGCATATGACGGACCAGCCTCCCGTAGAAACTCTTCCTCCAACCGGACGGATTTAGCATCATCCTCCTCATCGCCAGACTCAAGTCTGGCAAGCTTCACCTGCAGTAGGGCGATCTGATTCCGGATCCTCGTAGCCTCAGCGTGTCGTTGCTCAACCCGGGACTGTCGGGACATGTGAAACCTCACTATCTTCCGGAAAGGAACACTCAGGAAGGGGCGAACCCCTGCGTCAAGCCAATCCAAACGAAAATGATAGAACTGCTGTAAGTCGCGGAGAGCATCCAAGAATAGCAAGATAGAAGAGCTAGTCAGCTTAGCAGGGGAGGTAGCCAAGAACTCATGAACATGGCTGGCAAGAGCCCTCAGGTTGAAGGCCGTAAGACTGTCAACCTGGAGTATACTCTGAGAAGTGAACGTCTCGGGGTGGTGCTCCAAGATGAGATCCAAGAGATGACGCTCGTGTACCCTAAAGCGGCCTGGTAGCTCCTCACGCCATAGCCTACTAGAAATAGTCGCAGCGTCCTCTGTTTCATCATCGCCCTCAGAATGGCGAGACCCCGCCTCAGAGGGAAGAAAAGAAGACTCCCCACCAGAATCAGCATCACCAACTAAGGGAGTGAACTCAGAACTGTGATCTCCCTCCGCACTTGCCCCACTACCAGTCTCCGCAGTCATCGGAGTATCCTCATACACCTGGAAACAATGAGACAAGGGTGTTATAGGAATGCTTGCACAGTATACGCAAGAATAAAAGAAAAGGGGAATAGTAAAAAGAGGGGGTACGCCAGTCTAGTACCTCTCTCACAGCTACCCCACCGCCAGTCTCCACAGTCATCGGAGTATCCTCATACACCTGGAAACAATGAGACAAGGGTGTTATAGGAATGCTTGCACAGTATACGCAAGAAGAAAAGAAAAGGGGAATAGTAAAAAGAGGGGGTACGCCAGTCTAGTACCTCTCTCACAGCTGCCCCGCCGCCAGACTCCA
Organism: Sambucus nigra; assembly: GCA_949130495.1. Classification (NCBI taxonomy): domain Eukaryota; kingdom Viridiplantae; phylum Streptophyta; class Magnoliopsida; order Dipsacales; family Adoxaceae; genus Sambucus; species Sambucus nigra. Next base: position 594,781,017 of record OX422212.1, on the reverse strand, counting down.
CAGTCACCGGAGTATCCTCATACACCTGGAAACAATGAGACAAGGGTGTTATAGGAATGCTTGCACAGTATACGCAAGAAGAAAAGAAAAGGGGAATAGTAAAAAGAGGGGGTACGCCAGTCTAGTACCTCTCTCACAGCTGCCCCGCCGCCAGACTCCACAGTCACCGGAGTATCCTCACACACCTGGAAACAATGAGACAAGGGTGTTATAGGAATGCTTGCACAGTATACGCAAGAAGAAAGGAAAAAGGGGAATAGTAAAAAGAGGGGGTACGCCAGTCTAGTACCTCTCTCACAGCTGCCCCGCCGCCAGACTCCACAGTCACCGGAGTATCCTCACACACCTGGAAACAATGAGACAAGGGTGTTATAGGAATGCTTGCACAGTATACGCAAGAAGAAAAGAAAAGGGGAATAGTAAAAGAGGGGGTACGCCAGTCTAGTACCTCTCTCACAGCTGCCCCGCCGCCAGACTCCACAGTCACCGGAGTATCCTCACACACCTGGAAACAATGAGACAAGGGTATTGTAGGAATGCTTGCACAGTATACGCAAGAAGAAAAGAAAGGGGGAATAGTAAAAAGAGGGGGTATGCCAGTCTTATACACGGTACCTGAACAATGCCCTCCGCAACGGACATAGAAGGAGGAGCAGGGGCCCCCGTAGGGGCAACAACACTGATTGATGCTCCAGAAGAGGTTGCCTCGGTAACCAATACTTCCGAAGAAGCTACCTCAACCTCAGGCACCGTAGAGATAGCTACCTGAGGAGGCGCAACAACAGGACAAACCAGCTCGTGTATAGGGGCTGCTGAAATGGCAGTAGCAGGAGCCGCACTCGAAACAGCGCCCAGAGATAACTGCGACAAAGTAAAAGAGGGCTACGATATATGCAGGCTGGACAGATAAGAAAATAGAACTAAGAGAATAAAAGAATACCTGAACCCCATCCAAGGGGGAAGCACGAAAAAGGACAGTCGGCGCAGTAGGGGCTGTACTGATAGCCTGTAAGGAATGAAAATATGTTGTTTATTGCATGTTTGAGGAAAAGGAGATCCCATTCCTTTGACAGAAAAGACTGACCTGAAGTGTAGGCTCACTGGTTGAGGCCACGGTAAATATGGGGCCCCGAGAAATCGCCTGAACCAAAGGTCTGCCGTCCATAGATACGCGGACCCTAGGGATGGAAATCCTCCCCGAAGAGGATAAACTCGGGGCGATAACGCCAGCTAAGGGAGGAGCCCCTTCCTGAGAAGAAAATCCAAGAGCCATTAAGACTCCTGCGGAGAGGAAATGAATATTCAAAAAAAAAAAAAAATAAGTACTACCTCATATGAAGAGGCCTCCAGGGGCTCAGCTGCAGAAGCACCCACCGCCGAGACAAGAGAGGACAATGTGGCAACGCCCGAAGACACAGCTCTCTACGCATGATAAATGGGTAAATAAAAAGACGGAATACAAAAGGAAATGACGCTATGAAAGTTTTGAAAATAACGAGGCATACCTGAGGAGAAGGGGAAGCCACAGGAGTGGTCCGAGTGACGGTAAAATGCACGGACGAAAGCTGCGAGGAAGCGACAGTATACGCAACCAAAAGGCAGTTAGGAGATGAATAAATTACAACAGATGTTAAATGAACTAAGGAAACAGCAAACCTCTCTAAATAGTCCCCGGGAGGAAATGAGCATGGAGTTCCTCTCCCGCTGAAAGGGCGTCGGTCGTAGTGGGGGAAGAGGGGAACCACCTGCCTCGATGGAAGTGGCCTGCACAAACATAACCGAATGCTTTAAATGAAAATGTATCCATATATATGGTGAAGGGAAGAAAGAAAAATCATATGCAAAAAAAAATATAGACAAGTGAAGGGAGAACGCTTACAGTAACAGGGCGCGTAGTCTGGCTATAAGGGAGATGGGTGGGGCTGACCCCCCCAGGAGAACGGGAGGCCTCATCATCGCTAGAAGACTCTCTGGAGACTGATAACAAAGTATAAGTGTCAGTAGTGCTTTCGCTATGGAAACCCAGGCCGCCCATATCACCCGAAGAAGAACTATGGTCGTCATAGGAAGGGGTGCTTCCATAATCAACTAGTTCCTCTTCCAATGAAGGGGAGGGAGATGAAAGAACTCCGCAAGAACTGGTTCCACTAAGTAAAGGAGGCTGTAATATAGTACCTTCTGCAATAGGAATGGACGCGACCCGTGTCTCCTGGGAAGTAAGGCTCGGCGAGGAGTAACCTTGGTCCACCGTAGAGGAAGCAGCTATGCCAGCGCCACTTCCTTTCTTTTTCTTCGCAGCCCGGGTCCTCACAGGAGAAGAAGGAGGAGAAGCAGTAGTAGCAGGAACAAAATTGGAAACATCGGTGTCAGGATGCTTCCTTTTGCTGGCAGTAGAGATGCCCGCCTTCCCTTTGCTTTTCGGTTGGCTTTTAGACTTCACAAGGGGAAGATCAGTCGACGGAGGCGGAAGTGACTCGTCAATGAGAGGTTTGACTAAAATAGGGATGGCTTGCTCCAAGGGTGGCGTAGAAGTGGTACTGAGAAACCAAGGCTCTTTCTGCGTTCGCCTGACCAAAAACTGAGCTCTGGTATATTTAATGGGGTTAGTCTCATGAGGAGGGCCAACTACACATTCTTGAATAAGACGAACCTGCTGCTGCCAAAGAAGGAACCAGGATGAAGTGAATGAAGGCTGATAATCACTGGTAGGCACATAGAGACCACCCAAACCACTGACCCTGCGGAATAACCCCTGAAGAGTAAAGCTCGCGCAAGCCTCGGAGAATGCCTCAGAATGACTATTGTAGGTAGGAAGAGGAGGAGTGTGGACACCCTGATCATAACCAAACTGTCGTCTTGCCCTCTCGGAATGGTAAAATTCAGCACGGGGGCCTAACTCGGTCCAAGAAGGAAGGTGACATGGTAAGAGCATCGTCATCACATTAATATGGGGACACGTGGAAACCGACCCCACTGCGGAAGGACAATAGAAGGTTCCACCATCACAAGGGAAAGAAAGCCAGCTGAAAGTACCCCCTGGGCGCTTGGTATAAGGCCGAAACTGAAATTCCTCGATATCATCAATCAACATTCCCAAAGACTGCTTGGGAGTTTTCTTATGCCACCGAAGAAGCCTCGCAGCGTCGCTATGACAAGCGTGAGCCCCTGAAGTAAAGTGGGGGAAATGCTCAAACAAAAAGGCCATCAAGAAAGGGCCGTTGACATGATTAGCAACATCATACCGACCGCAGGACCTCTCTACATCTATGTGTGCTCGGTCTATCCAGGTGTAAAGAGAGCCCAAGGTCAGGGCAGCTATGGGTACTGGTCTACCGCGAGACAATCGCACAGCCAACCTAAAAAGAAGTTCGCGGGGACAGTCTTCAGGCTTACCTGGAAGAAGGAACCGAGTCAGGAACGTAACAAGGAAAGCGGCTAAATGTGCAGGGGAGTGAAGCTTAGGACCATCCTGGGATCTGGGCGCTGCACGAGAAGTCTCCCCCTTTGGCAACTGCTCAAAGTCTCTGAACCAATATCTTTGCCATTTGGCAAAGGAATGCTTGGAATGACCCGTTACATTTATGGCCACATATCTCGAGCACTCCCCGAGAGATGACCGTAACTCCCCCACCAACTCCTGCTCTAGGGAGTCCTCGCAGTCATCAGTAAAGACCTGTTGCCCAAAGAAAGGAAGGGCGTATAACTCACATATATCTTCGAGAGTAACAGTAAATTCTCCCCAGCCCGTAACAAAGGTGTGAGACTCCATACTCCACCGGGACAATAAGAGATTGAGCGAAGAACCGTGTTTAAAGAGGGTGCAGGACTTCAGACTGCTGACGGCGGTGAAGAGCCCCACCTCCCTGAGAATAGCCACGTAATCAGGAACGCTCAGAACGTAGTCAACCCAACTGGCCCACTCCTCTGTAGGTCCTCCGGGGGTTTTAACCTCAACGTTGGAATAGGGAAAGTCGCCTCGGTCAACTCGGATTCGGAGAATTGAATCCGGAGAAATAGTAGGAAGATCAGCAGACTCAGTTAACCCCACATGAGACCGATCGAGAACAGCACCCGAAAATTTTTCCCCAAAGTCGGAAAGTGAAGTCATGAAACTGTCAGCAGGACCAAAAAAGGGAGCACGACGGTAAATACCGAAGTCCCGCCCTTGACGAATGTGCATATAATCCTTCCATGCCTGAGAGGAAGTTGGCGTAGCTGATGAACCACCCAGAGCCATTGGCTCAAGAAAAGAACTCACCCTAGTAGGGACTCCGAGCGAGAGGCCCCCGGAGTCCCCTGTCGCAAAAAAAGAAGTAGAGGCAGAAACCCCAGCAATATCAGGCGAAGAGCCCCTGGTCAGTAGCCTGCCCTCCGTAACACCAACAATCAACGAGACACCCGGGGTCACGGAACCCCCGTGGTGACGAAATGTCGAGACACCCCCTTCTACGAATGAGAGACCCGTAGACGCGAGGCCAGGTCGCGAGACCCCCAACTGCTGACAAGAGGTCACTATACCATCATGGGGCGAGACCCCTTCTTCAGAAAAAAATAATAAGGGTGTCGAAACCTCCAAGGTCGAGATACCCCCACGGACAGAATCGACGTGTGTCGAGACCCCCAAGGTCAAGACGCCACCAGGCGCCAACGACGGAATGTGCGTAGAGGAATCGCTGTCAGCGCTATGGCGCGTTAAGGCATGTGTAGAGGACTTGGTCGCGACCCCCACACGCGGAGGACTCCTAACAAAACTCGTCATGGGCGAGAGACCCGCGGACGAGAGGATCGTTCGCCCCGGGCCCTCGCCATCAGCGCTGCTCGAGATACCCTTAGCCAAATGTAAGGGATAAATTTCTTGAGCCGAGTTCGAGACATGCCCCCTGACGCGACTGAGTTGTTTATCATAGCCCAAATCAACGGGCGAGAGACCCGCGGACGAGAGGACCATTCGCCCCGGGCCCTCGTCAACACTGCTGCTCGAGATACCCCCCAATAGCAGTACAGCTTTGGTCGAGACATCTCCCTCAACGCTATCGATTTTCCCATCGGAGCCCAAGCCAGCAGGCGAGAGACCCGAGGACGAGAGAACCGTCCGTCCCGGGTCCTCGTTGACAACGTCGCCCGAGATACCTCTTTCCGCGGTAGAAATTTTTTTAGCAACCATCTCAACCAAAAAACCTGACCCCACGCTCGAGACACCCCCCGCCATCAGCGGAGCCTCGGGCGAGATGTCCCTACCTGAAGAACCCAAATCGCTATCCGCATACGCCAAGGGCAAGGGCGAGAAACCCACGAGGGTTCTCGACCCAAAATCTGAAGAGATGAGTACCGAGGACAGTACGTCGACGCCGCTAGTCGGGCGGAATGAGGGACCGCCGACGATGGGTATTCCGGCCATGGAATCGTCAGAAACGATTGACAAAGTGGGTATAGAGCTTGGAATGTTGGGGGTTTTAGAATTGCTTACATTTGGAGACATATTCTTTGGTTGGAAATCCATGGATGAGAGGATATGATAGTTGGGAAGGTTGGAGTGAAAAAGGAGATGGGTGGCTATGGGGTTTTAAAAGAATCCCTCTCTCATTTTCTCTCACTACAAACCCAAAGATGCTTATGTTTTGGTTGAAGAAGATGAAAGACCCCAAGATAAGGGGCTTATGTTTTTTTCACCAAAATGGAAAAACGTGCAGGAAGGCCAAAAGTTGATGATCTTTTTTTTCCAAATGATGGGGTGACAGTTCCCACACTGACGCGTGGGTTCTCAAAAAATTAAATACCTCGGATAGAGGGACACAGAATTTAATGATCCTAGGATACCTCAGAAAAAAAAAAATATATATATATATATATACATATATATATATAATTGTTGAAACCAGATTTATAGCGTACAAAGTTTTTTTAGTCTACCCAACCAAAAAATCTTTGCACGAGGGGCTAATGTAGAAGGGTGTTATAAACAAAAAAAAAAAGCAAAATAAAATAAATATGCTTTTTTTTTATTAAATAACATCCGAGAGGTACCCGCGAGGCCACCCAGAAGTCCAAAAGCCACCGCAAGTGTCAGCACCGCGGCGAGTCCCTACGCCACCGCAAGGGTCAGTGCTACCTCGGGCGTCAACGCCACTTCGAGTGTCGGCGCCACCTCAAGCGTCAGCGCCATTTTGAGCGTCGGCGCCGGGACAAGGGTCGGCGCCACTTCGAGCGTCGGCGCCACTTTGAGCGTCGGCGCCACAACAACGGTCGGCGCCGCAACAAGGGTCGGCGCCGCCTCACCTGTCAGCGCCGGTTCAAGCATCAGCGCTACCTCAAGCGTCAGCGCCATTTCGAGCGTCGGCGCCGCAACAAGGGTCGGCGCCGCCTCACCTGTCAGCGCCGGTTCAAGCATCAGCGCTACCTCAAGCGTCAGCGCCATTTTGAGCGTCGGCGCCGGGACAAGGGTCGGCGCCACTTCGAGCGTCGGCGCCACAACAAGGGTCGGCGCCGCCTCACCTGCCAGCGCGGATTCAAGCCTCGGCGCTACCTCAGGCGTCAGCGCCATTTCGAGCGTCGGCGCCGCAACAAGGGTCGGCGCCGCCTCACCTGTCAGCGCCGGTTCAAGCATCAGCGCTACCTCAAGCGTCAGCGCCATTTTGAGCGTCGGCGCCGGGACAAGGGTCGGCGCCACTTCGAGCGTCGGCGCCACTTCGAGCGTCGGCGCCACAACAAGGGTCGGCGCCGCCTCACCTACCAGCGCGGATTCAAGCCTCGGCGCTACCTCAGGCGTCAGCGCCACTTCGAGCGTCGGCGCCGCAACAAGGGTCAGCGCCGCCTCACCTGTCAGCGCCGGTTCAAGCATCAGCGCTACCTCAAGCGTCAGCGCCATTTTGAGCGTCGGCGCCGGGACAAGGGTCGGCGCCACTTCGAGCGTCGGCGCCACTTCGAGCGTCGGCGCCACAACAAGGGTCGGCGCTGCCTCACCTGCCAGCGCGGATTCAAGCCTCGGCGCTACCTCAGGCGTCAGCGCCACTTCGAGCGTCGGCGCCGCAACAAGGGTCAGCGCCGCCTCACCTGTCAGCGCCGGTTCAAGCATCAGCGCTACCTCAAGCGTCAGCGCCATTTCGAGCGTCGGCGCCGGGACAAGGGTCGGCGCCATTTCAAGCGTCGGCGCCACAACAAGGGTCGGCGCCGCCTCACCTGTCAGCGCCGGTTCAAGCATCAGCGCTACCTCAAGCGTCAGCGCCATTTCGAGCGTCGGCGCCGGGACAAGGGTCGGCGCCATTTCAAGCGTCGGCGCCACAACAAGGGTCGGCGCCGCCTCACATATCAGCATCGATTCAAGCATCAGCGCTACCTCGGGCGTCAGCACCACTTCAAGCGTCAACGCCACTTCGAGCGTCGGCGCCGCAACAAGGGTCGGTGCCGCCTCGCAGCATCAGCGCCACTCCGAGCAACGGCGCCAGGACAAGGGTCGGCGCCGCTTCAAGTGTCAGCGCCACCACAATCGTACTACAGAAACGTTATTCGAGAAGCGCTGCTACAGGAGTTTCCATCATGAAACAGCAGGCTCTAAATAAACAACAGCACTAACACTTTACTTTTTTGCACAGGTTGCCCAGTCGAGCAAGCAGGGCTCGAACAGGCGCGTCGGGACCTCCTGGGAGTTTTGGCTTGGCGGCTGAGGGACAAGGTATGTTGAGCAAGCTCAACCACTTAGCACTATAGGAATGAGAGAATACTAGTAGGAAGACCCAGAAGCCACTCGAGGCTACGCACAAAAAATAAACTCTTTACAAGAAAAATGACTTTTCCAGAAGAGGGGGTCCTCGAGGTCTCTCTCAAGAAAAATAACACTTTTTAGAGGGAGTGAGGCCTTAAGGTCCTCTCTCTCAAAGATTTGCAAAATTGCACCACAAGTTACCGTTTCAAAAGATAACTACCAAATCTGTTATTTTGTCTCCATTAGGGGACATATGTGCTTTTTGAGTTTTGGTCGGTGCCAGGTGGCGCCTGCAGAGGGGACAGGCAGCTGCCTGCAGGTAGGGACAAATGGTACACTTCAGACATTGTTCCCCACCAACTCTCTCAATTTTGGCGCCCAAAATCGCCAGCTCATCCCTTACGCCCATGTATAAATAGACCCCTGGGCAAGGTCAAAAGATATACAAGAAAAATTGCACTGTTACTCTGCTAAAATATCACCAGACCTACCTAGTATTCTCTCCCTGCTCATTCTCTTAGTGCTAAGTGCCTTGTTCCTTCACTCCCCACTGACAGCCATCACTCTCAGGTGTTTCCCTTGAGAAAATTACTATTTTTGCTGTGAAAGTTCATCTTCTTGCAGGGAGTGAGTTGAAGCTTGAGTTCCATTGTTACCAGAAGGAGAAGTTTTCTTCAGAAGTTGCACAGGAGACCTTGAAGACTTGCAGACAGTGTCCATTGGAGTGGGTCACGCCTCACCCTTTCCAGTTATTCATAGACCCCAGTCTCACTACCCTCCTACACCTATACTAATAAGAATAACCAAATCCATTATTTTTAAAATAATGAAGATTAACGGATACTATAAGGTCACCCAACCTATTATCCTTTTAGACCCAAACTGATTCATTAATATTGACGGGTGCTAACGGTTCGAGTTGTATATCCGTCAATATTAATAGATCGTGTTTGGATACTGTCATTAGCCTATTAGTCTTAAAGGCTCATGTATGAATTAAGAATATTTTAACCCATTAACCCGTCACGATCTAAAACAATCCGTTGACAAGTCTAGCTGTATACTCATGCTGTGTGGTTAGGGGTGGCAATTCAGGTCAACGAGTCGTATTATGACCCAACACGACACGACACGACAAGGTTTTTTTGGACACGAACACGAAACGACACGAACTCGTGTTATTTTTAGTTGACACGAACACGACACGAATAAAAAATAACACGGTACGACACGAATACCAAAATTTCTTAAATTTCAGGCCTAAAAAACACGATAACACGATACGACTCATATTTCAGACACGAATAAAAAAAATACGATACAAATACAATATATCATGTCAATTTCGAATTATTTCATATCATTTTTTCGTATCGTTTTTAAAATTGACACTCCTACGTGTGGTTGTCCATGAAATGCGTATGAAATACTTGGAGGCGGGGTTGGACGATTTTCCAAGCAACTGGGACTTTATCAAGAAAGCCGTTTCGGATTTGATGGGATAAGTAGGTGGCATTTTGGTACCGTGGAAACCACACCAACTTAATATCACTTCTGTTACTATTACTGATTAAGATATTCCCCTTCTGGTCTTTAAAGAAAATTATGACGATCGACTATTTTTAGTTGTTTAAGCTATCATCAACCCTTTGGAACAACTCGAAAGCACTTGTCGTTGACCCCACTATCCCCTCGCTCTTGGTTGGTGATTTCAATGATAACATGGACAAATTAAAAACATTCACCTATTAGGGGGGGGGGGGGGGGGGGGCAAAGGGGGGAGATGACGTGAGCAATATAGCAAAAAAAAAAAGATGCATGTAGGCTCTTTGACTTGGGATGTGAGGACCAAGAGTTACATGCCTAATAGTCGTGAGGGTCTTACTAGTAAGATGGTGAGATTGGATAGGGCGTTAGGAAGCTCAAATAGAGGGTTTTATTTTCGGGCTCTTCGAAAACCAATATCCCAAGGACCTCCGTGGATCACTGTATTATAATCAACATAAATAAGTGTTATGTTTTCTATTTAATTTAGCAAATAGTATAATAATAATGATAATAATTATAGAGAAATTTAAAATTATAGAAAATAAGAATTTACTTACTTGGTATTGCAGAAATAATTAATAGAAATAGAAAAGAAATCCGAATCCTGTGTATTATCACAGTATTTTTAAGATAATTTTAAGTCCACTCGATAGTGCTTTAGAATCTGAATTAATGTCTTCCAAAATAGATCGAATTTTTCGAATCAATACATAAAGCAAAACAATGAATTGATTTCGGTGAACTCAAATTTTGTGTCATTTAGTCAACCAAACAGCATGACTTATATCAATGAAATGAATACAGTAATGGAGGAAAAAAAAATTGGCACTGGAATAGCATTTTCGGGTTGGAGAAAAAATAAAGGGAGAATTTTTTTCATTAGCCAAAAAATGGGTGGATATGTATTTATAGCAAGAGTAAGTAATTTTCGCTTAAAAAGTTAATTAAATTCTGCCCAAAAAAGACAGAAATTTTTACAAGCCCAACCCGCACCGAACGAACGGACGAAGCGCGTGTGTTGGCTTTTGGCTCAAGCTCAATACTTGCATAATGTAGGTCATCTCCCGTTTAAAGAGTTTGGATACCTCAAAGACATCGAAGCCTTAGTGCACATTTGGGGCTTTATTAAGTCTTCAAATTTTCACTATTCTTCATGTGGGATAAGATTAATACACACACAATTCATTAACTTTCATTGTTTTATGAGTCAATTTGGAGACAAGTTTATCGTTCATAACTTAATGGAATTGGGCATGTAAATATACCACGTTAATTGAACGCGTTCGTATATAATCCTACAATTATTGTGATGTGGGTCCCATCTAAATTTGAGCTCAAAGTTGTTCAAAATTTTCTTTTCAATTCCCATTTTTCTAACAATAATATGACCATTAAATCTTCTAATAAATCTTTATGTCTTTTAGCTAGTTAGTTTTCTCATCCACATTTTTATAACATTTTTAATAATACTTAAAATAATGAGGATAATTTTAATGAAAACATCACACCACACATCAACTACGCTAAGTGGTGGAATAAGGACTCTAGCCATATTAAAGGGTATACAAATTTCCCAATATAATTTTTTTTCGTATAGTCTTGATATTCCTGAAAATGAGAGATCAAATTTCAATACATTGACATCCTCAGTAAAAAGTCTCGTGTACGATGGCTTCTTTTATGTTGAGAGGGATACAAAATTCTTTCATGTCTCTACCATTAGAAGGATAAGAAATATGGTAGATTGTATCAAGGTTGGCAATGATTGGGTTGATCATCAACATATTATTTGTGAGCATACTTTCCATTCTTTCATGGAGATATTCACCGATGAACCCATGTGCACTTTTAGAAAAAAGAATATGTAAAATGATAATTATCTCACGAGCAGGGAAAATATCATCCTCATGGCCCCGACGGCTCTTAATGAAATCAAACATGTTATTTTCAATATGAAGCCTTTGAAGAGTTCGGGGCATTTTGGTGTCCAACCGATATTTTAACAACACTATTAGGATAATGTGAACCCAAGCTTAGAAAGATTCGTTAATAGTTATTTTTTTCAACAATGCTTATCCTTCCCACCGTGATATTAGTCATATAGCCTTAACCCACAAACTTGAGAATCCTGAAATTATCTCTTAGTTTAGATATATCAACTTTTGCAATGTTTAGATATATCAACCTTTGCAATGTTTCTTATAAAATTATGAACAAAATCATGGTGAATAGGCTTAGACCTATTTTAAGTAAGGTGATGAGCCCAGTGGCGGAACTAGGATTTGACGCTGGGACGGGTTAACACCGGGGGTTTGGGGGTGGGAGCCCCCGAGCCGAATTTTTTTGAGATTATTTAAAAATTTTGACGAAAATAATCAAAATTCCTATTAAGGGTGGGCTGAATTTAAATTTTAACACTACTTATTTTTTTTTTAATAATTAACATTAATTTTTTTTAGGGGCAGGCTGGTGCCTTCCTAGCCGATCAATAGTTCCGCCCCTGGATGAGCCCTTATCAACCTATCCTTTTTCATGGGAGACAAGCTCCAAATAATGCTGTGATTATTCAATATAATATCCATACCTTGGAATATAGTAAGGGCATGTTGGAGGCCTTATATTCAAGATTGGTCTTGAAAAGGGAATGAGAAAATTAAGTGGATCTTTTTCCATAAAGTTTTTGTTGCCTTCTAGTCGCACCACAATTAGATCATTATTATCATGGCTTGTGTGACAAGCGAAACATCAGGTATTTGTAACAACTCGCTTAATTAAATATTGGGTGACCAGTCCTTCATTTAATTAAATCAGAATATCCAGTTGGTTCATTCTCAGCATCACTGTCGAAAACAAATTCTTTATTAATCACCTAATAGTTAATTAAACTTTTTCCATTTTTAATTTAATTAAAAACCATTCCACGACACAGAATAATAATATGCAACAACACATCACAACTTCATTGACTATAACAAGAATAAATGTGACTAGAATAACTCTCCAGTTAAATTATAACATTTACACTAAAAAAAACTGATATCCACAATGCTTACATAAATAATTACAACCTCTAGAATCCTGGGCGACAAGCCCTAAATGAAGTAGACACTACAGATGAGTGAATCAATAGAAAGGAAGTGTCTAAACAAAATTCGCATCTCTGCTAGTAGCTATAATCCATCAGAACATCTATAATATATGTTGAGCATCCCTGCTGCTGGATACCTGATGTACAAGATATAGTAGAGAAGCGAATATGCAGAGAAACGGGTCAGAGCCCGATAAAAGATTTTAAAAATAACAACTGCTTAACAATTACAAATAAACATTTATTATGTACATGTTAGTTTCTCGGGTCTCTCTTGAGAATTCTCACTTCTTATTTAGAGTGTACACCTATCGTATCTTATTGTCTTCCTAGTTATGGTTCCCTCTTAACTAGTTTCCACAACATAATTCTGACCCATATCTTAAATCCGTATGTCCCATACCATACGTAATATAATTATTCATATTCATTTCTCTTTAATATGAACTAGTCCCGTTACAACCTTGAAATTAAGTGTTCACTTACTTAATTCAATTAAGATTTCATTATTTACTTATATCTACAACATTACACTGTAGATTAAATCAGAGTTTATATTTTTAATCTATAATATCACACAGAAGATTACATCTTTATATCTACAATGTCACACAGTAGATTACATCACAGTTTATATATATGATATCACACCAATTATACATATACTAATACGCCACCTCCCAAGTCACAGTTGCGGTGCATGCATACTTTGCTATCATGTCCTGATACATAATGTCACTATATAGAGGACTAATGATTCGGTGTCTCTCATGAATCATATGACATAACACAAACATATTGGAGGCGAGCATACTCCCAAGCCAAATGGGTCACGCACATACCTACGCTCCCATTCAACCGTCGAAACTATTATATACACTGATAGCACGTGTCTAAGGTCCTATGCTCAGGGTACGAATCTAAAATCCTCCAAAATGGGCGCACAGGATAAGATCGTCGACAATGCGAAACCTCCACCTTGATCACAAACAGTGTAGGTATGACATACGTACAAATAATAATATACATATTCATCACACCTATATAAATATAACATCTATATGCATTCACACAACCATATGATAATTCCCATACGTAGTATTTTTATCTATCAAATCCTACGTATTAAAGATTATGACTTTACTTCTTTATTTTATATTTCCGAGCCTTACTCATTACTCAAAAATTAAATAAGCATTCATTAACCTAATTCAGTAGGTAAATGTCTACACCCTACTTGTCCCTGTCATCACAACTTCTGAAATTTCTATAAATTAAACTCATCTTTAATTAGGTTTATTTCTCTATAACCCTTAATTCATTCTTCACCCTTCATTCTATCTCTTAGGGTTAATCCCAAATATTCCTAAGGTTATACCGGTAATTAATAACCCTATTACTACTGGTCCCAACCTTAAATTATCATTTATCCAATTTAAATACCAAGTAACATAAGTCTCATTAATAACTCGTTTAATTAACACTCGTTAATTTCCCGTCATTCAAAAATCTCAAAAATAATATTTTCCGGGTCTTAGGTATATCCTACTGCCCTTCCATAAGTCCCATTAAGTTCATTTAATCATCGTCAAAGATTTCTCAAGGTTTTGGAATTAAATCAAGAATTAAAGAAACAACTTCATCTTTTCTGGTAAGGTCGATCGATCGATGGTCCTGGGTCGATCGATCGATCACCCGAATCTCAGCCTAGATTCTACAACTTTTATTCTACGGGTTTCGCATATTTTAATCAATCAAACCTCTATTTTAATGTTCCAAACTTCTTATAATCCCCACCACATGATATAGCAACATATGTAAATGATTCATACTGATCTAAACAACCTAGAATAGGTTGACTTTAAAACATACTTTTTTTTTTCAAAAAACACATATTTTATTTTTTATCCATGAACATCATGTAAACTCCAATTTTTCTTCACAAAATGATTCCCAATTTAATCTCATGATATTCAGATCATATACCATCATATATGGATAAGTTCTAACATATCCAAAATTATTTAAACATCATTAACATGAATCAATTTACTCAAATTCTATTTTATTCTCAAGAACTCTAAATTTTGACTTTATCATCAATAAGAGTGTAAATCCCAGATTTCTTCACAATATAATATAAAATTCGTGGAGTTTATTCTATAATCAAAAGAGATCACTCCCAGATAATATCCATATCAAAGATCCATTTAAAATTATCACAAATTTATCTTTTGGTCATACAACTTTTCAGAATTTTCCTAACTATCCTAACATGGACAATATAAAAGCTAAGATTGCAATAATTAATCACTTGCTTTTATATTGTAGGTCTGATCCGTTGGGGATGATACTCTACTGGTGGTCCTCTCTTTTTTCGGCCAACTTTCGACAGTGGTGGTGGTGGCTCTTGGTGGTGCAATGTGGTTGTCCTTTGGTTTCCTAGAAAAGTCTATTCTTCTCCCATAGAAAGTCTCTCAATCTCCCTTAAACCTTTTTCTCTTATTTTTTGTGAATGAACCTAAACTCTCTAATCTCTTTACTTATAAAATAAGCTCAGATTTCCATAGTTACTATTCACCTCCCTTGTAAAATGACCGAAATACCCCTTCGGGGTGTCCTTTGGATTCCAAAGTACCCCGAGACCCAAATCAAGCACCCAAGTAGACTTTTTCGACTATTTGAACCCTTTCGGACACTTTGGCGCTATCAAAACGACCATTTGGATGACATAATAATAATTCACTCTTATTTCATTTCATTATAATCCCGACACGACTCAAATGCGCGTTTCGACTTAATTCCCATAATTGTCGTACACATAATTCGCGACAAGTTTATAAAGTCATAATCAATTGTAAATTCAGAATAATATATATTACTTTAATCACTAAGTAATATTCAACATAAATCACATATTACTTTATTCTCGAGTAATATTTAAATCCGAATTAATTTCCAATTATATCACAATTAATTCTAATTAATTCCATTTCAAAAGTCATTAAAAAATATGGGGTATTACAGTATTTTGTGGAACGGAGCCCCTATGTCAAACTTCAAACCTATAAGGGGTCTTATACAAGGTGATCCCTTATCCCCGTACCTTTTTATCATTTGCATTGATATTCTCTCTACCTATAATGCCCCGACCCGAATTTATAAGTTACCCGTGGTTAACCCCGTCCGATCCGAGCGTTAAGTGTGAAGTGCAATGAACAACATATATAATGTTAATAATCCATCTTTATTTTGAGTTAACGTTTTACTTGTTCATCATGTGATTCTAATTTTGTAGGGACATAAATTTCCAATTGAGTCCCTGTATTGTTTTGACTTAATTCCGTGAACAAAACTATGTTTGTAATATGTCATAGGGAGAACTTTATTTTTTCACGATCCCACTTGGTCTATGACGTATTGAAGAAATTGAAGACTTTGCGACAAAGCTTCAAAGAAATAATTATGCTGATGTTTATTTGGTGCAAGTTTACTCGTCTTCAAAGTTAATTTCATTCCGAGATCACTCAGGTATGAATGCATATAATTAATGGTGCTCGGAATTATTTTATAAAAGATAAGGATGTAATTTTTATATAGAAAAATGATTTCAAATGTTTTAAAAGTGTTTAATGGTTTAAACTTCGTTTTATGATGATAAGCTCGAAATAGAGTTTGACTAATTTGAATCTCTTTGTTAAGAGACGTTTTTATCTGAAAGTCAAAGAAAGTCACACTTTCGCTAGGTCGCTCGAATGACATTGGATCTCGTTCGAACGAGATACAATGTCGCGCAAACGACATGCTTAAGTCGTTCGAACGACACATTTTTTGAGGCGGTGTTTAAATTCTATTTAAACAGTGTTTGCATCATAATTTCGGAAGTGTGCTTTTTGGAAAAACTGTTTTACAAACCAGAACCTTGTTTGCACATTTTTCTAAGGTTTAAAAGTCTAAAACACATCCTTAGAGTTTTCAAAGATCTGAGTTATCATTCTTATATGTTTAAGTGATCTTGCTACACCAAAGTTGTTTGTTCTACACATTGAACATCAGAGGGTTTTGCGGTGAAGAAGCGATGGACATCGTGTTCGACATCGTAGACATATCAAATCCATATTGGTGGACACCGAGACATACGTGGACGCGTGTGTTATGGACAGAGATCGTGGAAGACGGAATTTCTACGTGGGCACTATTGAAGAACGGTTGAAGATCAGAAGGAGCGTCAAGACCCGTGGGGATCGAGTCTTAGTGTAAGGCTAATCCATCTTTGTAAAACCATTATTCATAGTGATTGTCTGGCTTAGGCCGTCCGAGGTTGTTTACCCGTTTTGGATTTTTTCCTCGTACATCCGGCATTGTGAGTATTCTTTACTTTACTTTACTTGCTTTAATCACTAGATGCATGTTTAGGATTAATCAAGATAAAATTCGTTTAAAGTAAGAATTGGGATTTCACAACTTGGTTTGGTGCATAATTAAAAGTTGGATCTTTTTCGGAGAAAAATTGGTTTTGTTTGAAAACACACATCGGGCCACTCACACGATTTTTCACAAATTAGTATCAGAGCTAGAAAACATTTTTATTTGTTTTGTGATCCCGTGTGTTTGTTTACCTCTTCTGTGTTTGTTTTCTCTCGATGGATTCTCTAAGTGTTGGCGATATATATCGTTTGAATTTAAAGTTTGCAAAACGTATTGAATTTTTGGAAAAAAAAAATTCGATTTTAAAAATAAGATTGAATATTTGCAAACGTTTCAAATTCAAAGAGATATTTGTCGTGAGCACTTTAGTTCCTTGTTTAAAGATTTTAATATACTAAAACTGGGAAAAAAGGAGAGTGATGATAGAGTCCTCATTTTAGAAAAAGAGTTAGAGGATTTGAGAAATTCTAGTGTTTGTGCCGTTGAGGAAAATATTTCGATCAATGATTTTGTGGCACGAGAAAAGGATCTTAGGGATAAGTTTGATCACATTGAGGGGGAGTGAGATAACCTTCTAGAGGTAATTGAAAATTTAAAGAAGGGGTCCCGAAAGTTTGAGGAGTCTAATCGTTTGCTTGAGTCAAAAGTCTTGAAGTTAAAAAATGATTTAAATGACTCGAGTAGTGATGGTAGCGGCTTATCTTATTCTAGTGGTTCGAATGTAAAGGCCAAAATCCTTGTTTGTTTTAGAGCGTCAACCACATCCGAGGGTATTAGAAAAGGTCAACCTAAAGGTCCCGTTCCTCGTCGTGTTTTCACATGTTCGCATTGTGGTAGGAAAGGTCACCTTAGGAGTTTTTGTTTTGATCTTAGAAAAGACCCTAGGAAGATTAAATGTAGTGTCCTATTGGTTCCCAAAACCCATTTTGTTAGGTATACACCTATTTGGGTTAGGAAATCCATTTTGTAGATGCTAAATGCTTTGTTGGTTGATTCTCACATGCATGCACATGATTCATCTCTTGTTATTTCTTATGGATAGTAGCTTGCATGTTTTGTCATACGCTAGACCTTGCATCATGATCTATTATTTGCTAGTGTTATGACATGTTTATCTCTTTGTATTTTATTTTTCACTTGTTTGAGACTTATTGAAAAATAAAAAAAGATTTTGTTTTTGAAGAAAACTTTTGAAAAACCAAAAATAGTTTGGTTTGTTTTTGTTTTTGAGTTTATATGTTTGATGTGGCATATTGGTGTGCTTGGACCCCCCCCCCCCCCCCCCCATCGTTTCATTATCAATGTGGCTAGGACATTTGGTCAATATTATCAATACTTAGAATGATCTTAACCATTGTTTATATGGGGTGGTTTCGAAGTTGATATGCATTTTGATTCGACTTTGTATATATGCCAACATTGCACACATGCACGAGTTTTATATGGATGTTTGACTTCTCTTGCATATTTGAATTTAGTGAGGCGTTCTTATCTCAGTCTTGTCATTTATGCGTATGTAGACTTAAGGAGAAGTGTGCATGTAATAACCGTTTACCGTGAGGATTTAAAATTGAAAAAATGATGAGTGATTCACGGGAAAGGGCTACGAGAGTTCAATTTAACTCGTCGTGAAAGCCACCGTTTAAAAAGAGCCCAAAAAGAAAAAGCAAGATGCTAAGAAAAGGGCTAATAAGATTTTCTCTAAGTTGAGAATGCTAGAAACCTCAAAAGAACTTGAAAAAGTATGTTTATATGAGGGCGTTTGGTTGGAGAAAATTTAAACGGGTTTGCACATCTTATCCTAATGTTGAAACATTGCAATTTGACGCTATTGTTTGTAGAATTGTCAAAATTCTGGATTTGTGTGCATGTAGTATGTTTAATTCATTAAGCTCACACTTTAATTGTCATTTGGCTATGATAAAGTTTGATGATTTATCGCTATCAATTAGAGCTTCTTGATCGTTTCGATGTGTTGGAATTGTAACTCATTTGTTATAGTTTCACGCCCATTCTTTCCATGTCCATGTTTGATCACATCGGTACTATGTTTGCATGTAACTGGCATTTTTAGTTTTAATGAGTTTTTGCGTTTTGTGCGAAAATCTTACTGTTTTAGCACTGTTTTTCTTCTGTTAGTCCCTTCCTGGAATTTTTTTGTGGAAATCTTTTCACTGGGCAATACTTTATAATATTTCTGGGAAACTGGGAAATTTTGGCAGGTCGCGCGAAGTCGTTCTAACGACATTGCATCTCGTGCGAACAACTTTGTACTTCGTTCGAGCGACTTCCTCATCTCGTTTGAGCGAAGTCCCTGGTTCGTTCGAACGACAGGGTGAAAAATGTCTTCTGATTGGTTTGCAGTCCTCTGGCTTAATTTGATATATTTTTGGTACTGCAGGAAGCATTTTTTTTTTGGATTAATTGGTTTATATGAAGGTTCTTTTATGTTCCAAATTAGTACTTTGCATATATGAGTCCGTTTATCAAACTTGATTTGATTGGTATACTCTTTGTGTGATTCCTTGGTTTACTAGCTACTATTTTGTCATTACATGATCTTACTTAGCTGGTTGTCTCATGTTTATCAGCGGTTTTCATTTTTTTTAAAAAAATTGGTATCAACTTGATTCAATTGGGTATCATATTCTCATGCTAGATATTTCATATAGGTTTATCTTTTCACCGAATTGTCTATTCGAGACAAAAAGGGGGAGAGATTTGGTATGTGACATAGATTTGGTATGTGATGTAGGGGGAGATTTGTTGAGCACTTATATTTGTTTCAAATTGGTAACAAATTGGTATCAATGCTCTTATTGAATATATAAATTGGTTTCATTTGTTCCTCGATACTTCACTTGGTATTTGTTTGTCTGCTTCATGTGTGTAGGTATACTTTAGCGATTCGAGATTTCAAGTCTACAGCACATTCAGACAGTTCATGCTTGCCGGTTCTACATATATTAGTCCGTGTCCTGTATTTCTGATTTTGGGTTTATAGGATGGGATTTAGGCGTCATACGGCTTGACGGCCCGATTAGGCATTTCACTGGTTTAGTTTTATCCCGGAATAGTCAAAGAGGGAGATTTGTAAGGACATAAATTTTCAATTGAGTCCCTGTATTATTTTGACTTAATTCCGTGAACAAAACTGTGTTTGTAATATGTCATAGGGAGAATTTTATTTTGTCATGATCCCACTTGGTCTATGACGTATTGAAGAAATTAAAGACGTTGCGGCAAAGCTTCAAAGAAATAGTCATGCCGATGTTTATTTGGTGCAAGTTTACTCGTCTTCAAAGTTAATTTCATTCCGAGATCACTCAGGTATGAATGCGTATAACTAACAGTGCTCGGAATTATTTTATAAAAGATAAGGATGTAATTTTTATATAGAAAAATGATTTTAAATGTTTTAAAAGTGTTTTAATGGTTTAAACTTCGTTTTATGATGATAAGCTCGAAATAGAGTTTGACTAATTTGAATCTCTTTATTAAGAGACATTTTTATCTGAAAGTCAGAGAAAGTCAAAGTTTCGCTAGGTCACTCGAACGACATTGGATCTCGTTCGAACGAGATACAATGTCGCGCGAACGACATGCTTAAGTCGTTCGAACGACACATTTTTCGAGGCGGTGTTTAAATCCTATTTAAATAGTGTTTGCATCATAATTTCGAAAGTGTGCTTTCTGGAAAAACTGTTTTACAAACCAGAACCTTGTTTGCACATGTTTTCTAAGGTTTAAAAGTCTAAAACACATCCTTAGAGTTTGCAAAGATCCGAGTTATCATTCTTATATGTTTAAGTGATCTTGCTGCACCAAAGTTGTTTGTTCTACACATTGAACATCAAAGGGTTTTGCGGTGAAGAAGCGACGGACATCGTGTTCGACATCGTAGATGTATCAAAGCCATATCGGTGGACACCGAGACATATGTGGACGCATGTGTTGTGGACAGAGATCGTGGAAGACGAAATTTCTACGTGGGCACTATTTATGAATGGTTGAATATTAGAAGGAGCGTCAAGACCCGTGGGGATCGAGTCTTAGTATAAGGCTAATCTGTCTTTGTAAAACCCTTATTCATAGTGATTGTCTGGCTTGGGCCGTCCGAGGTTGTTTTCCCATTTTGGGTTTTTTCCTTGTACATCCGGCGTTGTGAGTATTCTTTACTTTACTTTACTTGCTTTAATCACTAGATGCATGTTAAGGATTAATCAAGATAAAATTGGATTAAAGTAATAATTGGGATTTCACAACTTGGTTTGGTGCATAATTAAAAGTTGGATCTTTTTCGGAGAAAAATTTGTTTTGTTTGAAAACACACATCGGGCCACTCACACGATTTTTCACAAATTTCAAATCAAACTACGTGAGGGACCGTGGGTAGCACCCCTAAGTCCAAGCATGCGAACGTACTCACATAATATAAAAGAGAGTACTTACCTGTATAAATCTCTCAAAATACGAATCCGTATCCAACCTGCCATGACAAAACGAGGGAGTCAGCCGAATGATCAGTGAAAAATATAAAAATACAGTATAGAATTGAACGGTAGAAAGAAGACTTTAACACGTTATATTTACATGTACATGCAACTACCGTGTGTGTGTGTATATATATATATACTTGATGCATGAAATAGTTAAGTTCCAAAAACCTCATTTATCCAGATTAATTCACCTTAATCTTATAAAACACTCCATTTTTTCTCATTTTTCACTCATTCCTTTATTTAACACACATGGTTAAATATTTGAAACACTCCACCTGGTTTGATATAAAACCATACCTTTACCGGAATTACCCTTTTTATTTGAACCATTCCACATTAGTATTTTAATTGAAAATCGCCCTTTCAACGCACGTGAACACCATGTTAGAAAATACTCATGTAACCTTTGAAAAATCTTTCGCAACACACCTCTTGTTAATTACGGGTTAAACCTCTTGCGTTTCTTGACCAACCATTTACTCATTTACTTTACCCCTTTTTCTTTACCTTATAGACATTAATTAATCTCACATTTACTTATCCATTTTATCTTTACCAAAATATTAATTAATTCATTCAGGTTAAGTTATCTTAACACATTTTTACTACACAACCTTTTTCTTGACATGTTCCTTATTCCTTTATCTTTTTCTCGAAATCTTCCAATAACCACGTACTTTAACGAGCTTCATACCGCTGGCGACGACACCATATGCTTTGGCAAGTGATTTTGGATCTTTCACCCTAGGGCTCTGGGCCCTCATTAATTTTTTTCGGTGTTATCCGAGTTCCTTTTTAATGTATTTTTAACATTTTACAAATGTCCACATTATTCAACTTTTTCTTTTTCCCGGCCAAAGTCAAAACCCGGGGTTACACCCCGACTTATATTACACTTTGAAAATCGTTTCATGCCCTTTACACTTTAACTTTGATTTTATTTCAACATTCATATTCACTTAGTACCAATTTATGTAACGCCTTTTTCAACATTTTTATTCCATAAAAATGTTCCACTTTAAGTAAAATTACCATTTTACCCATTTATTTCCAAACTTATCATTTTCCTCCATTTTATGAGTGTTGTTTTTCCAAACACCTTTCAGTTACTCACACTAATTTCTTAAGTTCTTTCAACACTTTAATACCCTTTTAACATTTGGAGTATCATTATTCTCAAGATGCAAACCTCTTTATTCCATGATTTCCTTTCCAAATTCATAAGTGTTAATCTTTTAAATATTATTAAGTTACACACACCAACTGTTCAATGTTCAATCATTAACACTTATCCCACCTTTACTTACCATATTTCCAAATTAGACCTTTATTTATTCAAGAATTCTAAATACACTTAAAGACTAATTTTATAAGAAAATGCCATTTCCTTTTTATCAATACATGTAATCTTACAACCTTATGTTCATCACACCTTTAAACCCTTTTTCACAAACTTTGAAGATTTGAATTTCTATTCTTCTTATTTCTTTTTTAAACCCAATAAAACCTCTTTCTAACTTATTCACATATTTCTTATCAAAATACTACAAGTTTATATGAATGAGTAGATGGATTTTAAATCCTAAAATAATATTAAACGGGTTAAACATATATTTCATTCTAAAAATTCACAATACTTGCAAAATTATGCTTTTTAAGACATAAAGACATTTTTAATTTCTTTAAAATTAACAAATGTCCATTTTTCCTAAAATATCCATTTTTGCAAGAAGCTTTATTTCACAAACATTTAGCAAAATGAACATCATTTTTCATAAAATACCAATTTTAATACTTCAAAACTTTAAAATATTTACTCATCCTTATTTCCAACAAAATGAAATTTTACCAACATTTTTATTCCATAAAAATATTTAATATTAATCTAATAGAAACTATAATTTATTCATGTAAATTCTATTTATGTAATCTAATAACAAGACTACTAATAATGCAAATACTGTTTTAAATACTAAGGATTAAATTTTCACTTTCAAATACGATAAATAGTTGTAGAATATTGGTATAGGAGGAGCAACCCCCACCTCCAAATGTGGCTTCAATGGGTTACTAAATGCATCCTCTATGAATACTCCATATGTGCTCCATCAAAACCCTCTTCAAGCTTCACAAATCATCCATCTTCTTCTTCTTCTTCTTCTTCAAAATCCTATGAACAACTCCACAAATTCGTAGCTCTCCTTATTCATGATGGAATGGGTACGTATGGCTCAAATATGGAGGAATACATCACAAATATGGGGATATAAGGTAGATGGGTGGTGGTGGTATGTTAGTTTATCGTGGAGGGAGGTGTAAAAACTTTAAAATGGAAGAAAACCTACTCCTCTCTCTTCCCTTCTTCCAACTTTAACTGAATCCCAAATGAGCCAAAAAAATCCTTAGAAAACCATCTAAAGCCTAAAATTATCGTTTTGCCCAATCTGGACTCACCAAAGCTCAATAGCTCAATGATCTGAAGGCCAGAAACTTGACAATGCACAAGGACAGTCAGATCTAGAATTTTCAAAGCACTTCGTTCAAATGACATTGAGCCTCATTCGAACGATAAGCGCATTTATTTCAATTTATGGCTTCTAAAGGCCTTTAAGCGACCTTTGAAAATGGTATGGTGGGCTGTCGTTCAAAGCTCGTTCAATCTTCTACTTCTGACGAGACCCAAATCTCGTTTGATCCATGCCTTATAACGACCTTCAAATGACCCCTTTTTTATCCATAATTTTAACAATTATCATCGAAACTCATTCCATTACCGTGTATACAAAATTTAAATGGATCATTAGGCCTGGGTATTACAAACTTCCCTCATTGGGGAATTTCGTCCTCAAAATTCTCGACTTGTCAATCCTTATATTTACTGGATTCACCAATTTCTATTCTAAGGCATAGAAATATTCTAAGAAAAAATCCATGAAGTCCTCAATACTAGTCACATTACGCGCCCTCATTCAGGGTTTGTCACTAAATGATAAACATGCGACACACTCTGGCGCTCACCACTTTGCTAATAATAAGCTTCACATAACCAACTTCGAGTCTCCACTCGCTCGGTGATTATGTCCAAATAATTCATAATACCACCCATGCTAGTACCCAAGGCATACCAACACCTCCTCAGGCAACCCTCTCTAGCGATCAACACTCGCCCAAAGTGAACCGTAATGCCACCAGTCATCGTATTCATCATCAAAACGAATTCTATCTTATGACTGCACATTATGCGTCCCTTAAATTTTTAGGATATCCTGACTACTCAACTTGCATGAGCCTGTCATTAACATACAATGCTAATTTCTCAATCCAAGAAGTAATACAGCTACCAAATCATCACCGCGCATTCGGTTGACACCTTCTATTGCATCACTTTGATGACCCTAGTACTACTCTAGGTATTTGAACTTATTGAGCTCACTTGATCCTTACATTACTCCACTCCCAGAGGTAAATCAACACACTGTGTTAAGTTCTCCTCAGTGCCTAACACTGTACCATATTATCAAGTCACCATCCGAATCTTAACAATAAGAGCCACCGACTGCCATGTTATCCCTAAGAAAGGTCAATACTACAAGTAAACCGTGTGGCCGAAAGCACACCCACTTGTACACATAGCTTTATGAAATATCAAGAATACCTCAGATAGGCGCATGATGATACGAGAAATCGGCCATAGGGCATTCTCATACCAGCAAGTCAAGAGAAAAGTGTGTAAATAACAAGTAAAGCAAGTAACAGAGAGAAGACAAGATATAGAGTGGTTCAGCCTTTAAAATAGTCCTACGTCCACTGTGTTGCTCCGTTCTCATTATGTGCGTTGCATTGTACAATATAATAGTGCCTAAAGAGGCGTACAAGTATGAGAATAAAGGAGAATACATGATGACTGAGGATTCCGGTGTCCCGGAGAGGTAGCTGCGTTGTAGATATATGGCCTCCCAATCGTATGTTGGGGTTGCGTAGAGGGAATTTGTATTGGAGTGTCTCGGGTGTGTCTGGAACCGATCTCGTGAAAAAGACCCCCTCATCTCGAGGTGTGGACCCTTATTTATAGGAGGTCTGTGTGTTGAATCACGTGCCCTGAGCACGTGGCGTACACCAAGTCTGCAGTAGATATGGATGAGGGCACGCGCCCAGAGAAGCAGCGCTGCGCTACTGAAGGGGATCCACGGAACCTGAGCTGAGGTTATTGGGGTGCCGCGGCCTCTTATAGAGAGGCCGCACCCTACAAGAGTTCTGGCCGCGCCTCATATGAGATACAGGCCGCGGCATATATGGATTGAATGCGATTATAGAAATACTACCACGGCAGGGTGCTATACTTGTACTATCAATAAGCCCCCAAGCCGTAGTGTCAAGGGAGACATATTGGGACTGCGGCTAAGTAGCCAAGGTGCTGCGGTGTTTCCAAAGCGACGATTCGTCTTCCGCGCTCCCTTATATAAATTGTTTCTGGCCGTGGACTTCATTACGTTTCCAAATCTTTTGAGATCAAATCGAGAGCGGAACTCTGCATATTCCGGCGACCCTCCGAGGCGGAGTGTGGCAGTTCAAGGCGGTTTGTAGCTGATCTTTTCGATCCTTTTCATTCCCAGGTGATTTTTCAACCTTTTTTTACAATTTTCTTCCGTTTGTATGCCTTTCCTGATTCATTTGCCAGAAATCTAGGCTTTTACTTGTTCATTTTGCTTTTCGTCACATATGCTGCATATGAAATACACATCACTGTTCTTGATGTTCATAGCTGAAACCTCCACATTCTGTGAATTTGATCTTAGGATAGTTAAAAATTTTGTTAATCAACTGTTTAGGATAGAGGCCGTGGCAACATAAGATTATAATCGTCTGAACTTGAAATTCTGCGTCAAACCGTGCTAAACGGCCGCGGACCCCCAAGCCGCCATCCGCGGCAACAAATCAACTTAATCCCACCTAGTCATCACGGAACAGCCTTAAAACTTTCATGAGCCTTAAAACATCCATGTAAAATAACTGTTGTTGCTACTAGAGCATATCGAGTTGTCTGAAGAATTAGGAATGGCCGTGGTCAGGAATGCTTTGAAGCAATTCTGTCTTATTTCCGTGGCAGCACATGTTCCATAACTATGGATGTGGCCGCGGCCAGTTGGGACCGTTTGGTCCCATAAGCACACGTATTAGGGAAGT
This sequence comes from Sambucus nigra, assembly GCA_949130495.1. Taxonomy (NCBI): domain Eukaryota; kingdom Viridiplantae; phylum Streptophyta; class Magnoliopsida; order Dipsacales; family Adoxaceae; genus Sambucus; species Sambucus nigra. Next base: position 594,754,568 of record OX422212.1, on the reverse strand, counting down.
AATTCTAGCTTGTATGACCTAAAAAATAACCTTCTGCGGCTTCTTGAAGTCTTACAAGTCATACTGGCTGCGGCGCCTAACTGCGAATTCTGCTTTTCAGGTACTGCTGCAGCCATATGAGCTTTGACCCAGACGAGTTCCTTAGAGGCTTATGGGCAAAGCATTTTGGGACTTCTCCCCCAGAACTTACTTTCGTGCCCCCTCTGAGATCAGTTGGGCCCTGCAAACTGAAAGATTGCCCGAACTGCGTGATAATTGACTCAACCTCCGCGGATTCTGCATCTGGGAAGGATTCCCCATCTCAGTCGATGGAAGAGGAAGCCAACTCAAGTACCCATCCCATGGGAGAAGGAGATATTGCCGCGGCTGCCAGAAATAAGCCTGGAGGTACATCAGGGAGGGTTGCAAAACCATTGGCCGCGCTTGACATCCGCGGCTCGATGACCCAAGAATGGGTTGAGCAGGTTGCTGAGGCTTTCGAGTTTCCAGAAAACTTGACGTGTTCAGCCCCTGCCGCGAACCAAAGGTTGTGCACGGCTCTTTCTGACGATGGGATTTGCTTCCCTTTGCACGCGTTCATCTACGGGCTGCGGCTACCTGTTCCTATTCCCATCCGTCGCATTTTCCAGACAATGAAAATGGCTCCAGCTCAGTTAGACCCCAACGGTTGGAGAGCTGTTCTTGCTGCAGTTGTCCTTTGGGAGAAGTTGTTCAAAAAAGACATTACTCCCGCGGAGTTCTTTCACTTCTACCGCCCAAAGGAGAACTCGGTAAAGTTCGCGGGCTACTACTATTTTTCTAGCCGCTGCAGGGACGAGACCCTATACACTGGGAGACCGACCAGTGTGAAAAACTGGAAGGGGAAATATTTTTACATCTCCGGTGAAGGCTGGGAGATGCACCCCGAGGAGAATGAGAGAGAGAGATCATATAAAATGCCGCGGCAATGGGGTTCACCCTCAAAACTAGGTATAAGATTATAGCCGCATCTTTTAATTTCTCTTGACCTCTACTAACTTGAATTGTATTTTCTTTCTGCAGCTCTTGACAATCTGCACTTGAACCCGCGGCAGGAAAAAAGAGTTGCCGAGGCCGCGGAATTTCCTGCTGAACATAAGAAGTTCATCATACTTGTAACATCGGCCACTATATTCGAGGCGGGATTCTTCCCAAAAAAATCAATTCCTCAACAGATGGGCGCAGAAGGTAATTAACTGTGCCATTGTTTTCATTCCGCGGTCATTTTATTCTCTCGGAACTTGTTGAACTCATGCCATTCTTTTTCAGGCGAAGAGGTTGATAGGGAGCTGCTGGCTGCACAGCTGGCAGAGATGGATGAGGACGCGGTAGTCCTGAATAACACCGTGAGAAGCAGAAAAAGGAAGCTGTCTAGAGCCAAGGTACAGGTCGCGACCTCTGCTGGTGATAAAACCACAGATCCTGCCGCGGATCAGGTGGTTCATGATGAAACCCTTGTGCATCATGAACACTTTTATGATGACATAGGGGAAAATTTAGCCGCGGCAGGAATGATGTCAGCGAAAATCCCCCACCAACCGTCTTCTCCTCCCCCACCAAATGTAGTGGCCATCAATGCAAATTTTCCGCCTCCCCAATTCCGCGGAGAGTCGGGGCCAAACGGTAGGCCAAGGCCCCAACTTAGGCAGCCTGACCTAAATTCCTCCTGGGACACTACTGCAAAGGCTGCACGGAGAATGAAGCGAGCCTTGGATGCCGCGGACCTCGATAGACTTTCTGGGGAGGATCACGAAGATCTGGAGGATTGTGACCTCCACAGCCTTCTCAGGGTACGTACTAGTCATTTAATCTTTGCATCTCATATTTTTCTGTAATTTTGCTAACGTCTCTTATTTCATATACAGGTCGCGGACGTGATTGTGGTCCAAAAAAGAAAGTACGAGGCCTTGTACAGGCTAAAAGAGGTCGAGAAGAGTGCACATGCCGTGGACCTACAGTCTGCCCGGACTTCTTCTTTTGAGGCCGGGAAAGCGTCATCTGCCGCGGCCCTCCAGGCAGCCCATATGGACCTGGAGAGGGCCAATAAGTCCAGAGAGGAAGCGGAAGAGAATTTCAATCAGGCCGCGGAATCTCTGAAATCATCGCAGGCCCAAACAGCCGAAGCCACCCGTGTTGCAGAGATTGCAACTTCCAAGCTTGCCCTCCTCCAACAAAAATACCAAGAGCTTGAAGCCAAGTCTGCTCAGAAAGATGAAGCCCATGCCGCGGCCATAAAAAAGATGGAAGAAGATCATGGCGACGCCCTCCAGCTAGCCATAGATCATGTCGTGGAGTCCTTCAAAGGCTCCAAGGATTTCTTCCTTACCAATAACAGGGCATACCTCCGCGGCTATCAGGAGTTGCGGCAGAGAATCATTAAAAAAATTCCTGATGCCAAGGAGACGGTCCTCGCTTGGAAATTAAGTGATGCAGAACATCAGGAGTGCATTGCTGAGCTGAGGGCCGTAGCCGAAGAGAGAGCAAGGCTGATAGCCCAAGCAGAGGCAGAGGTAGCAGCTGAGGACGGGGAGACGGAGAATGCCGTGGGCGGTGATGAGGCTGATGATGATGATGACGCAGCCTCTTAGATTTTAAATTTCTGTTGCACTTTTGTAATTTTGAACTTTGTTGTGGCTGCGGCACTCATTTCTGTAATCCAAGTTTATTAATACAAGGGCTGCGGCCATATTTTTATCACTGCTTCATATTCCTTTCTTTTCTGCATTACATGTTTTACTATGCCTGCTACAATGAATGGTTGCATGTTACTGCCTCATATTTGTATCTTGCTTTCTGTATTGAACAAACTTGTAGTACTTGTAACTAGGTCTGCGGAAGCATAGCATAATTCGATGCAATCTTGATCTTGTTAATCATCCGCGGTGCCCTTTTTACCTTGGCCCTTTTTTTGCTTTACCTTAGCACCACCGTAGGGCTGTGATCCCCAGGCCGCGGTGCCAATGAAGTTTGGAGGCCGCGGCTTGATTTCTTCAATTTTCTGTAGAAGCCGCGGTGATTTGAACGCGATAGTTTTTTTTTTTCCATTTAGCTGTGGCAGGATGCCACCCAGCACTTGGGTAGTAGTGGATGAGGATGCCGCGGCACCTATTTGACTGCTGATAAGACAATGGGGCTGCAGAACCTTGCCCCTAGGAAACTGAGGCCACCTTCTGTGGGTTTGATATGCCTCATTGCCATGATGACCGAGCCTCCAATATCCGATTCGATTGCTCTTTCATGGCTCTCCTTTAGTCGATCTTGGAACACTATGAAGCCTCCCCAGGCTGGGTTACATTGTTAAGCCACCCACAGCTAATATGCGAGACACTATCAAGCCTCTCCAGGCTGGGTCATGTTATTAAGCCACCCACGGCTAATATGCGAGATACTATCAAGCCTCTCCAGGCTGGGTTATGTTATTAAGACACCCACAGCTAATATGCGAGATACTATCAAGCCTCTCCAGGCTGGGTTATGTTATTAAGCCACCCACAGCTAATATGCGAGATACTATCAAGCCTCTCCAGGATGGGTCATGTTATTAAGCCACCCACAGCTAATATGCGAGATACTATCAAGCCTCTCCAGGCTGGGTTATGTTATTAAGCCACCCACAGCTAATATGCGAGATACTATCAAGCCTCTCCAGACTGGGTTATGTTATTAAGCCACCCACAGCTAATAATACATATAAAGCCATTCCTGGCTTGATGACGAGTCCCAAAAGCTAAGAATGGGCGTTATAAGCACCTGTGGCTGACGTCGCACTTCGAGAGCAGAGAATTGGCGTTGTAGGCCCTGGTGGTTGATAAAAGCTCCTTGAATCCTCAGATGCCTCCGCAAGTATAGCCATCATGTGATAAGATGTAGTTGCACATTGCGAGGGAAACTTCAGAGCTAATGGAGGTCGTATCCCGTTCATGAGCGCATTCTGAAGTAGAATAATCCTTCGAGATAATTTTGTTATATTTCCTCTGAAATATGATTGAGACAACAAGTCTTTTTGTGAGGTAGCAGGTTATGAAACCAAGAAAAATATCAGATATAGCCAAACTTGCTAGTTCATATACTTTTATATGTATGCTGCCAATGACTTTGTTAACAAAACATAAAGTCTTGAGTATTTAAGGCTACAGTGAGCTTCATAAAACATAAACAGAAATAGTTGAGAATAGAAAGACTAAGGATGAGATGCGGTAGGCAGCCTCGGCTGGGTCCGGCTGAATCCCCTATGCATTCTTTATGAATCGCTGCATCATCCCTTGTCCGATTAGCCTTTCAATTTCATCCTTCAGAGCATAGCATTGCTTTTTGTCGTGGCCATGGTCCTGATGGAATTTGCACCAGGTAGCTTTGTTCCTTTTGTGGGGTGGAGCTCTCAATTTTTCTGGCCACCTCAAAATCTTGTCTCCTTTGATGACTTCCAAGATATCTTCAATTGGGAGGCTCAAATGAGTATAGGCACCTGACTTTTTCTGCCTTTTTTGACCTCTGATGGTTGATTCCGCGGCAGGCATGGCTGGTTTTGCTATTTCCTCCACTTCCGTGCCTATATTTTTAGATGCCGCGGCCTCCAGCATTAGCACCCTCTGAGTGAGAAAATTGACCTGGGTCTGAAGCGAGGCGTGGATGTCATAGAGGTGATTAAGGTGATTGTATAGTTGCACAATCTCATCCTTGACTTCTGTACTCCGGCTGGATTCTCCCTCCATCTCTGCTTTTGTTAGTCTTTACAATATATATATATATAATCTGAGAACAAACTAACAGAAGTGAGCAATCCCAGAGATACTGAACCAAGTAGGTAATGGAGGCCGCAGCCACTGCTACGTGACACCGAGGCCGCGGCTATAAGGCGGGTAGTAGGATGCGCTGCCGCGGCCCCGGCCCCGTATGTTACACCATTGTAAAGTTAGAGCCCGACTGATTACGCTCCTACTAGGGTTTGTTCATGAGTAAATAACCTCTCGATGCACACAAGGCGCAGTTTCAATGATAACCCTAGATCATAGGCCAAGAACAGCAAAGAAGGAGTAGATACAATCCCAACCTAATCATTCATCTTTTTTAGGCAAAAGCTCGTCATGCCTTTCGATACTAGCTAGATAGAATGATATCACAGGGGTATGCAAGATGGATCTAAAGCCATAAGATGAAGTATATCTGGATATAAGAAATACCCACCTATGGGTATGAATATGATGTGGAGTCCATTAACCAGTAACCGGCCCGCGAGGAGATGATCCAAAGGACCCCTCGGGATCGAATAAGGTGTTTGAAGGACTCATATATGCAGAGAAACAAGATTGAAATGTCTCGTTCCCACAGACGGCGCCAGATTGATGATACGAGAAATCGTCCATAGGCCATTCTCATACCAGCAAGTCAAGAGAAAAGTGTGTAAATAACAAGTAAAGCAAGTAACAGAGAGAAGACAAGATATAGAGTGGTTCAGCCTTTAAAATAGGCCTACGTCCACTGTGTTGCTCCGTTCTCATTATGTGCGTTGCATTGTACAATATAATAGTGCCTAAAGAGGCGTACAAGTATGAGAATAAAGGTGAATACATGATGACTGAGGATTCCGGTGTGCCGGAGAGGTAGCTGCGTTGTAGATATATGGCCTCCCAATCGTATGTTGGGGTTGCGTAGAGGGAATTTGTATGGGAGTGTCTCGGGTGTGTTTGGAACCGATCTCGTGAAAAAGACCCCCTCATCTCGAGGTGTGGACCCTTATTTATAGGAGGTCTGTGTGTTGAATCACGTGCCCTGAGCACGTGGCGTACACCAAGTCTGCAGTAGATGTGGACGAGGGCACGCGCCCAGAGCAGCAGCGCTGCGCTACTGAAGGGGATCCACGGAACCTGAGCTGAGGTTATTGGGATGCCGCGGCCTCTTATGGAGAGGCCGCACCCTACAAGAGTTCTGGCCGCGCCTCATATGAGATACAGGCCGCGGTATAAATGGCTTGAATGCGATTATAGAAATACTGCCACGGCAGGGTGCTATATTTGTACTATCAGCGCACTTAATTACCGAGCTGCACTGACCATACTCGGTCCACCGCACTTTACTAGGTCCAATCACGTCGCACCATGACATGGAACCAATTTGAGTTACCACATACGTAAGAATATCGATCATCGATTATTGAAATCGAAAGGGATACACGAGAGTCAAAAGGAACAAGCAATTATCCCGAGAAAATTCCATCCGTATGCATCCAACTATGATTTATGAAAGTGAAAGAAATATTCTTTAAGTAATATCAATCATTCCCAACATTCTCACCGTGTACTAATCCTAGCCACACTCTTGCTTGGGTAGCCAACCATAACGAATCGAATCACAACCATTTATTCTCGCAGCATGAGAGTAACACTTGAACCCGTAGTTCTCTAGGAAGTCAAATGCCCGACTTCCCTCCTTAGATATGAATCCCTTCCCCTCACGTCCTTGGAACACATGAACCATTTCGATTGGTGGATGCCTTTTGCCCTCGTCCATACTGACCTTACCTATTCACCGGTGATGAGGTCACCAACCTACTACACCAAGGTTACTGTCTGCCTTATTGTATCGTGATCAAAATCCTAAATCCCTTAAGAAGTATCCCGTTCAAGAGAGGCATTCACCTTAGTGACCCATTTAACAATACCGAATTGTCAAAAATCTTACTTCCAGGTTTGATATAAAGTGAATTTTTGTGATGACCACACCGATCGCCATTGGCATTCTAAGTGTAGCAAGTACCACATTGGGGCTACATCTTCTTATCCATACCGACTTGGAAGGATGTTCCAAGAACTAGTCCTTACCTTGTTAAGGTTATTCCAAAATATACCATCGACACACGCCAACATTCTAATCATGATTAAATGTTACCCCACCTTAGTTGCCATTTTCAAGTCTCCACATGACGTCATCACCCTATGTATCGAATACAATTCCTAGAACAACTCAAAACCATGTTCCACCTTCACTAATAGTCATTCTATGGCATTCAAATATCACTCTCCATAATGACACGATCTTCTAATTCCTCCTTGGATAGTACACCACCCATCTGTATCGATTTGGGAAACTTCACCCGACGCGCACATTATATGATTCATCTAAACCTTGACCAATAACTTGAGATCATCACTTGACCCTCAACATAGTCATTGCTAGGACACTAGTAATTCTACATATTAGACTTAAATGGCCTCTTAAATACACCAAACACATTCTATGTAAAAGTCCTCAGGACCCAACAAGTTTCCATCATCCATACCTTTATCATTATAGGCGATCTCCACAAACCCTTCAATACATTTATCACAATTACTAGGGACTCATAAGAACATTGGTCCAAGAGATTCTATACATAGACCACCCTAATCATCAAACACCTTAAGTCATCACAACAGTTGATTCATATCCCCAAGGACGCCACACACAATTAATCCTATAGGCACCCCAAGATGCCTTTAACCATGCTCACACTTCGATTAACTCGCATATAGCCATTATCTCGGTGGCTGATTGAGCCTCGACACTTAGAAGATCTTCTTATCTCTCAAATAGACGGATGTGGCCATGAGCTACGTACCAAATCACAATTTTCACTACTAAAGATTCTGGTAGGATATAAGATTTCACCCACAACTTATAAAAAACTCAAGGTTTGCATCTCCGACATCTTTGAAGATCCTATTACTTGAAATAACATCATATTTTCTAAAATCCCGACATAGAAGAGTACCTAGAGTTCACTCATAAGCCTCATCAATTATCTTTGTTGCATGTAGCACACTTACCACAATTTGTAACTCTTTTATTACCCAACGATGTACAACCTGCAATCAAGAATCACCAAGACACTTAACACAATTCTCTGTTACCGACTCAGAGTGAGTACACATCTTAAGTGTTGAGCAACATGATTCATCATGCCCACTAAATCATCAATTGCCTTACGATAGAATACTATCTCAAGGATTGAATTCACGTAATCACAATGTAGAAGGGTGTTTCAAGCTTGACCATTATATTTTAGGGAGCGGGTCCCTCAAAGACCCACCCTTCAGCTTCTAGAAAATATTTTGAATGCAAAACCCCCAAGGTCCCTTAACTACAAGAAAATGTTTAGGACACAGAACCCCCAAGGTCCCTCAAATGCAAGAAAATATTTGGGACGCAGAACCCTCAAATTCCCTCAAATATAAGAAAATATTTGGGAGGCGGAACCCCCGAGGTCCCTCAACGGCAAGAAAATATTTAGGACGCGGAACCCCCAAGGTCCCTCAATTGTAGAAAATATATATAGGTCGCGGAACCCCCAGGGTCCCTCAATGGCAGAAAATTCATATTGGTCGTGGAACCCCCAGTGTCCCACAATGGAAGAAAATATATATGGGTCGCGTAACCCCCAGGGTCCCTCAATAGAAAAAACATTATATTGGTCATGGAACCCCCAGGGTCCCTCAACGGTAGAAAATATACATGGATCGTGGAACTCCCAGGGTCCCTCAAAGACAAAAAAAATTATATTGGGCGCGGAACCTCCAGGGTACCTCAACGAAAAAAATTTTACATGGGTTGCGGAACCCCCAGGGTCCCTCAATGGTAGAAAATTTATATTGGTCGCGGAACCCCCAGGGTCCCTTAATGGCAGAAAGTTTATATTGGTCGCAGGACAACCAAGCTCCCTCAACGGCAGAAAATATATATGGGTCGCGGAACCCCCAGGATCCCTCAACGATAGAAAATTTATATGGAACGCGGAACCCCCAAGGTCCCTCAACTACAAGAAAATATTTTGGACACATAACCCCCAAGGTCCCTAAACTGCAAGAAAATATTTGGGACGTGAAACCCCTAAGGTCCCCCTCAACTGCCATAAAATATTGGGGCGAGGAGTAACCAAGGTCACCCCCCTCAGCTTCCTGAAAATATTGGGGCGAGGAACAGTCAAGGTCCTCCCCTCAGCTTTCAGAAAATACGGGACACGAAACCCTCAAGGTCCCTCAGCTTCCAAAAAATATGGGGTGCGTAACCCTCAAGGTCCCCTCAGCTTCTAAAAAATATCGAGGCGAGGAGCAGTCGAGGTCCTTCCCCTCAACTTCCAGAAAATGTCAAGGCGAGGATCATTTAAGGTCCTCACCCTCAACTTATAGAAAATGTCGGGGCGAGGATCAGTCAAGGTCCTCCCCCTCAACTTCAAGAAAATGTTGGGACGAGGAGCAGTCAAGGTCCTCCCCCTCAACTTCCAAAAAATAGGCGAGGATGAAGGAGGGGCTACTATGAGCAACCCCTCATCAGGAAAATATTATTCTCTTAAAGAATAAAAATACTAATATTTACTTTCTTGTATGGTTTGCCTTGTTGAGTAAGCAGGGCTGAAATAGTCCAGTTGGGATCTCTTGGGAGTTTTGGCTTCACGGCTGAGGAACAAGGTTTATTGAGAAATCTCAACCACTTATCACTTTAGGATTGAGAGAATAATAGTAAAAAGACCCTATGGCTACCCAACCCTCACACACCTCATAGTCATACACAAATAGGGTGAGCAGACAAAGGGTTGCTCATAAGAAATGAATAGTTTGTAAAATGATTCTAGATAAAAGAGGGTCATCAAGGCCCACTCAAGTTTTCAAATATTTTATCGGGGGTGGTCTTTGAGACCCCCATCAAGTTCATAAATATTTTAGAGGAGGTGGCCCTGAAGGTCACCCTCTCAAACATAAAAAGTTCGTACCACAAGTTACCGTTTCAAACGATATTTACCAAATCAGATATTTTGTCTTCAAGCGCAGACATATTTTCTTTTTGAATTTTGTTTGCACCAAGTGGCACCTGTCTGAGGGGACAGGTTGTTGATCACAAGTAGGGACACATGTTACATTACAAACCTTGTCCCACACCAACCCTTTATGTTTTGGCTCCCAAACGTTCCAACTCTTCCCTAATGCCCAAGTATAAATAGAACCCTTGGGCAAGGTCAAGAAGAGAGATAACTTAAATAGCATTGTTACTCTGTCAAAATCACACCAGAACCTCCTAGTATTCTCTCCCTACTCTCTCTAATGCTAAGTTCCTTGTTCTTTCACTCCTATGACACCCATCATTCTCAGGAGTTTCTCTTGGGAAAAGTTAATATTCTTGTTTTGGAAGTTCATACTCTTGCAGGGAGGGAGTTCCATCTTGAGTTCCATTTTTACCAAAAGGGGCAGGTTTTATTAGAATCTATTCCATAAGTTCTTGAGAACCTTGAAGACATCGTCAATTGGAGTGGGTCACGCCTCATACGGTTCAGTATCTTACCAGACCCCAGTCTCACTACCCACTTACACATATCATCATTACTAACTACTTGAAAGTACTTAGTCGAAGGACTAAATTCATTCCTATCATAATTGAACCTATTTTAAGTGTGATAGTTTGGCCACCTAATCTCAACAGTTGACTTTACATGAGTCATATTTCTAATTCAATAAACATCATTCGTCATTATCTACATCTCAATTGGCTTCTCATATCACTATGGGTTGACATAAAATCACCTCACATTAAAAACTTCTGATGTTGCTATTATTGGCTTGCATAGAAACTCGTAACTTAATAGAATATCAAAATCAAAAGTGCGGAAGTGATTAACGACAACTAACTTGGTCGCCTTCCACTTGGCAAAGAATTCACCCGTCGTGTTAACCTCTTTGACTTCAATGTCGAGGACATGAACTAACCATCACCAAAACTACCGTGACTGGCCCAAACCAACACCAACGTTGAAAGATCCACTACTGACCTCACCACGTCACTCCCAAAAGGAACCTTGAATGTAGATATCTGATACCATTTGTAATGCCATGTCACGAATTTATGAGTTACCCGTGGTCAACCCTGTCCGTCGTGAGCATTAGGTGTGAAGTACAATGAATAGCCTTTATAATTTTGCTAATCCAGTTTTATTTTGAGTTAATGATTTATTTGTTCAGTATGTGATTATAATTTCAAATCAAACTACGTGAGGGACCATGGGAGAACCTCAGAGTCCAAGTTTGCAGATCTACTAACATAATATAAAGGAAAGTACTTATCTGTGTAACGCTCTCAAAATACAAAACATCACCCAACCTGCCATAACAAAATGAGGGAGTGGGTCGAATGCTCAGTGGAAAATATGCAAATAAAATATCGAATCGAACGACAAAAAGAATACTCTAACCCGTTATACTTATGTGCACATGCAACTACCTTGTACATATATATACATAGACATACATATACTGAATGCATGAAACAGTTTTACTTCCAAAAATCTTATTTATCCAGACTAATTCACCTTAATCTTATAAAAGACTCCCTTTTTCTTATTTGAAATTCATTACCCTATTTAACACACACGGTTAAATATTTGAAAAACTCCACTTGGTTTGACCGAAAACCATTCTTTTACCGGAGTTACCCTTTTTATTGAACCATTCCGCATTTGTATTTAAATTGAAAACCAAATTTCAATGCACGCGAATACCGCATTAAAAAAATACTCAATTAACCTTTGAAAAACCTTTCACAACACACCTCGTGTTAATTATGGGTTAAACCTCTTAGGTTGTTTGACCACCCATTTACTCACTTACTTTACCCCTTTTTCTTTACCTTATGGACATTAATTAATTTCTCATTTACTTGTCCATTTTACCTTTGTCAGAACATTTACTAATTCATACATGTTATCCTATCTTAACACATTTTACTACACTATGATACTCCGCCTAATAAAATACCGGGTTATCAGTCCTATACCAAATTAAAACTGGAATCCCAGTTGGATCATCCTTAGCATCACTGTCGAATTTTTTTTAAAACTTACTAACCACCTAGTATTCCAAAAGCTGGTGCCAATTTTAACTTTTTAATTAAACAAAACAGTATATGCGGAAATAAATATGAACCATTCACACAACTGAATAGAACTCAACTGAATAATTAATTAAACAATTTGCCAAATAAACCATCGGCCACCGAAGTGAAATCCAATACAAATATTCAACACCTAAATCAGAATCTGAAAAATGAACTGATAATTGATTCCTACTCTAGGAATGAAAGAACAAATGCGTCTAATCCAATCGCCTGCTAGCATCCACATATGCCACAGCTCCGTGTCCCTGGAATAGAATATCAATCCTGGCGTCCCTGTGGCTGGACACCTAAAAGGTTTTTAAAATAGTTTTATAGCAAGGGTTAGAACCCAAAACATTTTGAAAATATTTAACAAGCGAATTAACTGCAGTAATTTAAAATGCATGAATGTGCTTCATATTTAAGTTAATGTCGTACTCCCTTGTGGACATTCTCACCCCTCCACTATTGTGCACACCTATCGATTACCTTGACCCCCACTTAGTTGTACTACCCCGTCCAACTAGTCCTGGTATAACCTCCCCCCTGCCATACTACTCTAACCCGAGTATAATGATTCTTGAATTATAAGTTATCTCACAATTAAATTAATTAATTCCTTCTTAAATAGTAGCATATAACCGTGTCACAAGTTATATAAAGTAAATACATTACACACTGTATTATTACCCGCATATAATATTGAATATCATTATATACGTACCTTTACTAAAACATCCACACATATAACATACGTATATCCATCCCTCCGAGTATACCCTCGTCGAACGATTCCCTCTAAAGTGCCATCTCACTAGGTGTGCTCACATAACCTAGTTACCCAAGTTAGAATCGCTCACCAACCTGTCCCAAAACATAAACGAAGTGGAGGCGGTCATATTTCTCGGTCATATTCCTTCCCTGAAAGTGATATAAATCCCTCACCCATATACCGGACGCTATGACCTGGGGATATACTCGCCCTACTCCTCAAGCTAGGGGATTCACCCACATCGCGCAACCTCCCTTGATAGCACTAGAGTATATAAATTGAATAAATATCTAGTCACTGATATTTAATATCACACACAATATATACACGTATATATATACTATCACTACACCGTATATATATAATATAAACCCCGACTTTACCGTGTACTCAAAATCCCGTACACTAGCCTGAAATTTCCTGAGTCTGTGGCCCGACTTAACATAAATAATGTTCTCACTTAATAATTTCCATCTTCCCGAGTCTATGGTCTGACTCTAATATATTTAATTCACACCTCAATTAATATAATACTTTCCCCGAGTCTATGGTCCGACTTTTATTAAATTAATTAACACACCCATTAATTTAATACCTCCCCGAGTCTATCGTCCGACTCTAATTAAATTAATTAACGCACCTATTAATTTAATACCTCCCCGAGTCTATCGTCCGACTCTAATTAAATTAATTAACACACTTTTTAATTTGATACCAACCCTAGTCTATCGTCCGACTCTAATTAAATTAATTATTACACCCATTAATTTAATACATACCCGAGTCTACAATCCGACTCTATTTAAATTAATTATCACACCTATTAATTTAATACTTACCCGAGTCTACAATCCGACTCTAATTAAATTAATTAACACACCTATTAATTTAATACCTTCCCGAGTCTATCGTCCGACTCTAATTAAATTAATTGACACGCCTATTAATTTAATACCTTCTCGAGTCTGTGGTCCGACCCTCCTTTAATTAATTTACAGATTAATTAATTAACACAAATCTGAGTCTGTAATCCGACTCTAATATAATTAATCTACACATTAATTAATTAACACAAATCCGAGTCTGTGGTTTGACTCTCATATAATTAATTTACACATTAATTAATTAACACAAATTCGAATCTGTGGTCCGACTCTCATTTACTTAATTAAAACATCCATTAATTTAATAACTTGGTTTCACTCAACCATTATTCCCGGACTCACTCACTTGCCCTACGCCTTAATACTTTTCGAGTCTATGTTCAGACTCCAAATTAATTTACTCTCTCAATAATTAATTTAATACTTTGGTGTCACTTAACCAACATACCCGGACTCACTCACTCAGTCCATTTTTACATCTCATAATTTTATTCCCACATTTTCGCCCACAATGTGTCACACATTCATCTCCATAATTTCCCTAATTATATTTACCTATAATTACCAACACACCCGAACTCGCCCACTTGGTCCATAATTTAATATTTCACCTCAATTCCTTTAATAATGTAGCGTCACCCAACTACAATACCCGAATATTATTCATCGGCCCAATATCAATACTTATGAATTATTTCCCCAAATTCGTTCATCTCATGACATACCGTTCACACCCTCCTAAACCCAATTATATCACCCTATGATTGTTAAGGAATATATGCCTCACATGAATTTATCACTAAATAAAAGTAAGGAATTAAATCTTAAATAAATTTCTCTTCATAATCAAAATTGGCCGAACTGCCAAGATTCCTGTACCATCGATCGATCGAACCCCCTGGGTCGATCGATCCAGACTTCATCTTCTCCAGGCCACTATTTGGCCATTGATGAAAAACTAAGGTTCTTTTCTCCAATTTCCAACCTCAACTCAGTTTGTTAATCATCTTATTATATATCTCAGGAACTATAAATATCATCTAAACCTTTTAACATCGTTAACACTACGAATCTTTACCCACTAAAGAACAAAAATCCATATGGTAAAATCCCAATTTCAGATTCAAATTCCACCGTTTCCTGTCCCGGGTTTTCTCACTCAAATCCGATAATCCTACTCAGAAATATACAACACAACTAATTCTTACTTTGAATCTCATTCAATAGTTCCATGAACAAAAATCCCATTTTGTACCCATTTATCCCCAAAATGAATTTTGATTTACACATCACTATGATATGAATTGATTATCATCAATTTAGAAATCACAATAGTTAACCACTTGCCTGGAATTGTTCGTAGAGTCTGATCTATTGGTGTAGTCCCATAATTTGGCTCCAAAATCCCCAAATTGGCTCTTGATTTGCTTTCCCTCAATTTCCTCTCAAACCCTAGGTTTAGAGGTGTGTTGGTTGCCGTTCCCTAGTCTGTCAATTTGGTTAAGAACCCTCAATCCCGTTTATGGCCATCTGGGCCTAATTAAAATGGCCCAACTCACCCCGTGTGGGCTCGACTATATCCAAAAATACTTTGAGACTCAATTACTACCCCCGGGTACTCTTTTCTGACTATTTCGACCCATCCGGACGCAACCGCGCACTCGGAATTGTCATCCGAAATACTTTTTGACATTTCCAAATTTTGACCTCAAAATGCGACACACATTAATTCAGACAATTAAACTTTAAAGTTGCCAATTATAAATAATTTGGCTCACTCAAATAAATTCTCCAACTCATGAATTTAAGTTTCTCTAATTTAAATATTTTTATAACTCCCAAAAATAATTAAATATTAAATCCTCAAAATTACGGGGTGTTACATACACAACCCTTTTCTTTACATATTCCTTATTCCTTTATCATTTTCTCAGAATCTAATTAGACTTACACAACCCTTTTCAATGTTTAACCATTAACTAAAAATTTCATTACTTTATTTATTGAAGAAATCTAATTAGACTTAAAGACTAATTTTATACAAAAATACCATTTCCTTTTTATCAATACATATAGTCTTACAATCCTATGTTCATCACGCCCTTAACCCATTTTTCACACACTTTGAAGATAAAATTTCTACTTTTCTTATTTCTTGTTTAAACCCAACAAAACCTCCTTTGACTTATTCACATATTTATTATCAAAATACTACAAGTTTATATGCATGGAAAAATGGATTTCAAATCCTAAAATCCGATTAAATGTGTTACACATACATTTCATTCTAGAAATTCACAATAATTACAAAATTATGCTTCTCAAGACATAAAGATATTCTTAATTTCTTTAAACTTAACAAATGTCTGTTTTCCCTAAAATCTCCATTTTTGCAAGAAGTTTTATTTCACAAACATTTAGCGAAATCAACATCATTTTTCATAAAATACCAATTTAATACTTCAAAACTTTGAAATATTAATTCATCCTTATTTCTAACAAAATTACATTTTATCAACATTTTTATTCCATAAAAATATTTTATATTATTCAAGGTTCTAAAAAACGCGAGGCGTGATTGAGGCGTGGAGGCTCAGCCTTAAGCCTTAGAAGCCTAGGCGGGCCTAGGCGTAAAAAGGCGTGAAAATGCGTTTAGGCCTTCTTAATATATTTTAATATTTTTTAACCATAACAAGGCTATTAAAATACAAAAACTGCACATATCATAAAAATATGTCTGAATATATGCAAATTAAAATACTATTTGATTATTTTGGATAAGATAATGGTCGAGTTTGTAAACAAATTCTTTAAAAAGCGACATCGTTTCACTAAGGCATTGTTGTTTTTAGAAAAAAGTGCGCCTTAAGGGTTTTACCAAGAATAAGGCGTGAAAAGCGTAAGGCGAGGCGTTTCTCCCAAGCCTTAAGCCTAGGCGGGTTTTTTACAACAGTGATATTATTATAAACCATCATCTATTCATGTACATTCTACTTATGTAATCTAACAACAAGACTACCATGAATGCAAATAGAGTCTTAAATACCAAAGATTGATTTTTCACCTCTAAAGACTTCAAATCGTGGTAAAATGTTGGTGTAGGAGGAACAAACCCCACTCAAAGGTGGCTTCAAGTTGTTACCAAATGCATCCTCCAGGAATGCTACATATTTGCTCCACTAAAACCCTCTTTAAGCTTCACAAATCATCCATCTTTTTCTT
Organism: Sambucus nigra; assembly: GCA_949130495.1. Taxonomy (NCBI): domain Eukaryota; kingdom Viridiplantae; phylum Streptophyta; class Magnoliopsida; order Dipsacales; family Adoxaceae; genus Sambucus; species Sambucus nigra. Next base: position 594,737,780 of record OX422212.1, on the reverse strand, counting down.
CCTCAAAACCCCATCAACAACTACACAAATTTGTAACTTTACTCTTCCATAGTGAAAATGGTTATGTATGGATTAAGTATGGAGGAATACATCACAAATATGAGGATACAATACAAAGTGGTGATGGTGGTATGTTAGTTTATAGTGGTGGGAGGTGGAAGGACACTTGTATAGAAGAAGACCTACTCCTCTCTCTTTCCTTCTTCCAACTTTAACTTAAGCCCAAATGAGCCAAACAAATCCTTATAAAAAACATCCAAAACCTAAAATTCCTATTTTTCCTAATCTGGGCTCACTAGAGCTCGATAGCTCAACAATCCAGGGGCTAAAAATATGACAGGGCACAAGGGCAGTCTGATCTATAATTTTGAAGCACGTCATTCGAACGACATTAAGCCTAGTTCGAATGACAAGTGCATCTCGTTCAATTTATGGCTTCTAATGAACTTCAAGAACCCTTGAAAGTGGTGCAATGTGCTCTCATTCAAAGCTCGCTTGATCTCCTTCTTCTAAAGAGACCCAAATCTCATTTGATCCTTGCCTTCTAATGACCTTCAAACGACTCTTCTTTTTCTTTTCTCCAAATTCCAATTTTTATCCACAATTTCAACAATTATCATCGAACCTCACTTCATTACCATGTATACAGAATTTAGATGGAGCATTAGGGTAGGGTATTACAAACTTCCCTCCTTCGGGAATTTCATCCTCGAAATTCTTGACTTGTCAATTCTTAAACTTACAGGGTTCACCAATTTCTATTATAAGCCATAGAAATCTTCTAAGACAAAATCATCGAAGTCCTCAATATGAAAGTCACATTAGGCGCCTCTCAATAATCAATATGCAACATACTCTAAAGCTCACCACTTCGCTAACCATGAGCTTCACACAACTAACTTCGAGTCTCCACTCGCTTGATGATTATGTCCAAAGAATTCCTAATACTACCTATGATAGTACCCAAGGCATACTGGAGCATCTATAGGCAAACCTCTCTAGCGATAAACACTCTGCCAAAGTGAACAGTAGTGCAACCAGTCATTGTATTCATCATCAAATCCAATCCATCTTAGGACTGCACATCTTGCATCCCATAAATTTTCAGGCTATCCTAACTACACAACTTGCATAACCATGCTATTAACCATAAAATGCTAATTTCTCACTCCAAGAATTAATACACCTACTAAACCATCACTCCGCATTCAGCTGACACCTTTCGTTTTGTCACTCTGATGACCCTAGTATTACTCTAGGTGTTTGACCTTAATGAGCTCACTTGAGCCTCACATTACTCCACCCCTCATGGCAAGCCAACATAGTGTGCTAAGTTCTCCTCGGTGCCTAACACTATACCATATTCTCAAGTCACCAACCCGCTCTTAACAACTAGAGCCACGGACTGCCATATCCACCAGTTGAGAAGGTCTGTATCCCTAAGAAATGCTAATACTACAAGTAAGTTGTGTGGTTGAAAGCGTAGCCATCGGTACACAAAACGTCATGTAATATTAAGACTACCTCAAATAGGCGTACTTAGTTACCAATCCGGACTAACCATACTTGGTCCATCGTGCTTTATTAGGTCCAATCGCACCGCACCATGACATGGTATCAATTCGAGTTACCACATATGTGAGAATACCGATCTCCAATTATCGAAATCGAGGGACACACGAGAGAAAAAAGGAACAAGGAACCTTCCATAGAAAATTCCACCCTATGCATCGGACTATGATTTACGAAAGCGGATGTAATATTCTTTAAATAATATCAATCATTCCCAACATTCTCACCGAGTACTAAGCCTAGACACACCCTGGCTTAGGTCGCCAACCATGGCGATGTTACCCCACTTTGGTTTTCATTTTCAAGTCTGAGAATGTGAATTCTTTAAACTATATGCTATGATATCCCAATTTTAAAATTTCTTTTCAAATTTTAATAATTATAAAATTCGAATTTTAATTTCTACAAAATTAAAATTAACTCAACAAATATTCCAACTTAACATAAACAAAGTTAATTCCAATTCTACTTTTAAATTCAAGTTAATTCAACTCAAGTCCAAAATAGCCAAGAAAAAATTAATTCATGATTAAATATAGGACAAAAAAATTAAACACCAATTTTGCCAAATTAATTTTCTGACTTGAATTAAATTACGCTAACATTACCCAAATATTAATTAGCACCAAATTAAACGAAAGATGTGATTAAATCATTTTTTATCTTTTTAAACCTGCACATGCATCTATGTGAATTTTCAAGATAAAAACTAAACCAATCACAGTACGCCACGATGTACGAGGAAAATCTATAATGGGAAAAATCTCAGACGACCCTGCTTACAAGTCCACTAAGTATGGTATGTTTACAAACACAAGACAAGAGACTTATAGCACGCAACTCGACTCCGTACAAGCCTCGATGCTCCTTCTTACATCAACCTCTGCCTAGTCGACAACTCCAGAGTCTACCGAAATCTTGGAATCCACTAATGGGGAACATCTACCGTCAACCCATACACGGTGACTTTCACCGTGTGAGAACGCCGTAGTAGAAAACCAATCTTCTTTTTGGGATAGAGAAGAAATCCAAACTATCTCCTTTGATGGGTAGAGAAGAACCCGGTGCTAAACAATCTCCAAGTAAGATATATATGTATTGAAGAACTTGAATTTTAAAGAAACATTTGGGTGTATATTTGTGTCTTGAAAAAATTAATTCATGAAAGTTCAAGAACATAAAAAGGAACTTTTGGATAAACAATTTTTCTAACTAGCACTTGGAAAATCTCACAAAAGTTACATGACAAAGTGTTATTCCCGCACTAAGTAAAGCTGGTAAAAGTTAGGGGGAAAAGTAGTGGGGAAGGCTGATTAAAAAAGAAAAATGCCGAAATTTCAATTTCCCGCTCAGGTCTTTCGAGCAACATCCTTCTAACGAAAATTCAGGGTAAAAACAGGCAAAAATCTCGTTAGATAGGCTCGTTCGAACGCACTTGTTATAACAAAAATTCAAAGAAGAAACATGAGAATTTCATTAGAAGTTCGTGCGATTCTCATTCGAACGAAAATGTCGTTCGAAGGACATTCAGGTTAGTTCGAACGAAAAAACAGAAAATCCAATTTTTATATTTTAAGCTCAAAAACTTTAAGTGGAGTCTTAAAATGATTTTCTGAGAAAAAAATCATTTTGAAAAAACATTATAAAAAGAACACCCATAAAAATATTCCAAGCCTCGTCATATACATTAAATGTATTCATATCTTGTAGAGACATTAGAAAATAATCAAATGTTAATGATGCGAAACAAGGCACTAGAAACTGGAAATGATGTGAACTTTAATATCTTGGTCGTTGAGTCTTCAACATACACGTGTCATAGGCTTGAAATAATACAACACGAAGATCTATCCTATGACTCAATTGTTTTATCCAAAATTAAGACAATACTACAAATTGACTCGATTGGAAATTTGCCCTTACAAATCTGCTCCTTTGGCTATTCCGGGACAAAACTAAACAAAAAATCCTATGGGGCATCAAGCACGCCTAGACACAATCCCATCCAAAAATAAAATAGAAAAATAGACGCTTGACTCAACTCATAGTTGCGTTGCATATTTAAGAATGCCACTAAAGATGGAATTCTACACACTTAAACAAAACATTAAATGCATAGGGAATAACAAATTAAAGTGCATAATATTAAATACTCCCCCTTAATTAGGTCTCCCCCTTTATCTAACAATGATCTACCTAGAAAGATGTCTCCCCTTAAGTTTGATCTCTCCAAATTTCAAAAGAATAGATACCATTTCTCTCCCTTTTTGTTCAGGATTAGACAAAGTTTAAAGAATTAAAAAAAATCACTTATTTCTCCCTTAATTAAGGAAAATACCATTTCTCCCCCTTAAGTCTACACAAGGGTTATGAACTAAGGAAAAACAAGTTAAACATGCAAGGATGCATAAAGTGACAAGAGCATTAAAGCATATGGACAACAATAAAGTACAAATAATCCATACAAAGATTAATAAATATCACCTATGATGCGATGACAAAAGATACCATTAAGATGTACTATGATAAGCATGAGATATCAAACAAAAATTCACAACAAGATAGATATCAATTTTGAATTCAAAGCATACATTCACTAGAAAGCAAGACAAAGACTCAAAAATAAGAAAATATCACACACACACACACACACACACACACACACACACACACACACACACATATATATATATATATATATATATATATATGTAAATATATATACCTCATTAAACATACCTATGAACATACCTATTTTTTTTAAATAGTAAAAAAATTAATTTTGAATTGATATTTTTTATATGAGTTCATGATATTTCAATGTTCCCCTGTAAAAATATTCAGCTCAAAATAATGTGTTTTGATATTTTTAAAAAATAGGTAAAAAAAATGACACTTTTAAAGGGTAAAAACTGTGAGTTTTTTTTACCTATTTTTTAAAAATAACAAAAAACATTATTTTTAGTTGATTTTTTTTACAGGAGCACATTGAAATATCATGAAACCGTATAAAAAATATCATCTCAAAATTATTTTTTTACTATTTAAACAAAAGAGAATGTTGTTAGGAGGTATGTTGGAGAGTCTAATTGTGTGTGTGTGTGTGTGTATATATATATATATATATATATATATATATATATATATATATATATATATATATATATATATATATATATATATATATATAGAGAGAGAGAGAGAGAGAGAGAGATGATACCAATAATGCACTCACATATGTACATATGTATAAACACCACACACCACACAAAATACATTATGATTTCCACACTCATATGGAAAAAATGTGTCTAAATACATGTAAACGGAAGTGAAGGGTTGTGAAGTAGCAACAAATGTATTTAGACCCAATCACGTAAACATGTTCACAAAGTTTTCATTTGATTGTAAAACTTTATCAAACTTAAATATAGCCTCATGTGATAAGATAAATGAACTCACGGGAACAAACATACACAATGCACACAATCCTAGAATTTTAATGATTCTACAAACCAACAAAGTCATGACAAACATAGCATAACTATGATACATTGTCACTGTGAAAACCAGTTGATATATCCAACCAAACTTCCTCATTAATATTCTTTTTTTATTATATGAACATACCAACTAAATAATGAAGGCCTTGGTTAATTTTTTTTATGCCACATTTTTAGGCCAAAATTTCAATGGTGGTTTTCACATAAAGTAATTTTTTCTTTCGCAACCCAATTCCATTGATAAACAACAACAATAGATAAACATTTTTCTATTTTTTTAAAATCGGAGAAATGATTATTACATGCACAAATCCTCCATAGTCATAGCAACATGTATATGGCTAAATTAATAGTAGAACATCTCACTTAGCTTAAATATACATGTAAAGTTAAATTTCAAATGAGCTCCTGCATGTATGAATTGAGGCATATAAAAATAAAATCCATTAAGCAACACAAAATCAAACTACTCCATGCAAGCATGATGAAGAACACTTTAAGGATTGAAGATCTTAATCAAAAGTTCTGGCCACATAGAAGAGGATATGATATTGGATTCAAACACATGTATATGCCATAAAAAATGTGCAAAACTAAAATATACAAAAATTCAAAATCTTTTCGAGTTTTTCAAAATTTTAACCAAATAAAAAATTAACTTAAAAAAATCTTTTTGTATTTTTCATAGGGACAAAACAAAATAAAATAAAATAAATTACAAAAGATAAACAAGTCAGAATTCTAGCAACAATTTTTATATGATGAAGCAAAGACTAGAAAATGACAAACAAACATACAACTAGTAAGAATATATCATGTTACACATAAGCTAGTGTATGCAAACAAAGCTAAAACATTCAACCTTTAGATTTAGAAAGGGAGGCATAATGTGCAAGCAAATGAGAATAAAAAAATATATCTTGTAAAGCCGCCAAATCGGATCTCCTGACCCAAACTAGTGAAGCGTGACACTCTCGGGATTTGGAAATTTTGATGACTCTACCACAGGACTTCTTAGGACCCCTTTTAAGATCTGTAAGAGGGTAGTTTAGATTAGACGGAGGCGTAACACCTTTTGAGTATAGTAAGGATAAGTTAACGAACAACACTATTGATTAACTACAAGACACACAATCACAACTTGGTGAAGATAGACTCAGTTTGAGCTCACAAATCGCTCGTCTATAACTCAAAGAATAATAACGAACTCAGAAGTAACTCATTTAGAGGGAGAGAGAAGTAAGCATCCTAGATACACCTTGACATGCGGCCAACCACCCTAACCACCCCCAAAGATCTCTGTTAAATATTAAAAGCATCGTAATAAATGGCAATGGTGGGTGAGTGAACTATCTGGTCTGTAATAATCTCTCTCTGATGTATATTCTCCCTAGTAATAGCTTTTGAACTCCCAAAAGGAACATCCTTTTCTCAGAGGTGGTTGGGGCTCTTAAATAGCCCCCATGCCCCTCCCAAGATAACTCAATCATTAATTACCGTGAAAGACATCCCTCATACTTTATGTCACAAATATTAAATGCCTGGTGGACTAGTCAGATCCACATCATAACCATTAAATTCCAAGACGTGCCTTTTACTTAAACACTGTGTGTCAGGTGGCTGTCATCACAAAGGTGGTTCACCAACTATCTGACAGCCCCAAATACCACGGTGGTTTACTCAAGTATATATTTGACATTGCCTAGCTGGCTAGTGACCTCACATAAAGTATACGTGACATTAAGTAGAGGGTTATTTGGTTCACAACTCAACGCCCGATGGAACTCAAGGCTGCTCCATCCAAGGTTCCACGGTCAAGGTCCTTTGGTGTTTTACCAGGTGTATCTAAGACGGTTAGGACAAACCCCAATGGTGCTTCACTTCTAAATCCTCCAAACCAAGTCCCTCTAAAGTTACCACAGCGAGGTCGTTCGATAGAGCATGAAAGCTCTTCCAAGCCCTGCCAAGCTTGGTCTCTCGCGAGTACCATTCGACCTCACACTAAAAATCATTATAATCGTGACAACTCATGGTCAATATAAAAAAAGAGATGCAACAAGACTAATTAAAGTAATAGGACTAAAGGATGAGCTCTTCTCTATTAGCTTCTTCGCCGGGAGATCCCTCTAGACTGCCATGCTGAGCTACCTCGCTTGAGCTGCCTTACTGAGCTGCATCGCTTTGAGCTACCTCGTTGTCTTAATCCCAAAGATTATTGTTAATTGGGGGGATTATCTCTAATCTCAAGATTACCTTTAAGCCCCCTCGATAATTTCTCCTTCGTGGAGAGATTTGTTGTGAGAATAAGAAATGCCTGCACGAAAAACTTATCAATCCGATGAACTTTGGTGTCTCTGTCTTCGTTATGCCTTCTGTTGTTATTACTGCCAGGAAAAGGTAAAATTCTCCCCGATGTACCTGAACCAAAGTGTTGTGGATTATCGTAGATTTGGCGAAGGGACATTGCCAATTTTTCCTATTGCTGAGCTTTAACCCTTCTGTCTTTGCTTCCTTGGTTAATTTGGACTTCTCCTGAAACACCTGCGGACTTTCTCAAATACCCGTTTTGGCTCTTGGGAAGTGAAATTCTCCCGTTTATGATGTTATGGAGTACAGTTATAGGCAATGAGTTTTTTGTTAGGACTGCCCCAATCGTTGAGACTTGTGAAATTCTCTCTTATAAACTTATTCCTAGGAAATTCTCCCTATTTAAAGGTACTACTTCGTTTGGGCTCTGGTGCGTCATCGTTAATCTCCCGGTTGTAATCTGAGTCATAATTAAACAGCATTTTGACTTGTAGCAAGGGGAGATTGTAGCCTTTTGAACCATTGCGACAGTTTCTTCGTTGGCAGTTATTGGATATGTCTGACAAAAATTCTGGTGCCAAAACTCAAACTTTCCTAGGAAGAAAACCCTTTATATTCCTCATGCGCCACTTCATTAATCATGTGGTGCTGTCTTTTTATCTATCGGGACACTCCTCGAAGTGCCATGTGTCCCCTTGAAATGATTATAGGCGGCTTTGTACGTGTGTTAGTAGGAAAACTCAAAAAACGGGTTTAAAGGATTGCAAACGCCAATTTTTCAAAAACACTTAGCCATTTCTTCTTCATCTTCTTTAAACTCCCAGATCCTTTTTTAGAGAGAGAAATATTCAACCCGCCATTATTAACAAGGTTTTCTCCAGTTCTCTGCCTTTCATCACTTCTTTCATCACCACTTGTGGTTGTATCCCTCTGTTTCTGTGCCCCTTTCCACTTCTTTAGGCTTTTATTCTTCCACCATTCACTACACCAAATCCTGCGAATGGTCACGCCCAGTGGGTCACGGACCAAGTCCGCGACCAGCTGGTCGCGGACTTAGGCCGTGACCCACTCAATATTTGGCGTGACCAATTTTATTACCACACTAAATTATCCATGCTCTGGAAGTGGTCACAGACTAAATCCCTGACCATAGTGGGTCACGGACTTGGGCCGTGACCAGATCGTGACCAGCTTGGCTCAAAAATTCCCTCCAAACTGGTCGCGGATGGGTCACGGACTTGGGCCGTGACCAGGTCGTGACCAGCTTGGCGCCAAAATTCCCTCCAAACTGGTCGCGGATGGGTCACAGACTTGGGCCGTGACCAAAGGCGCGACGAAGCATAAAACACACACATTAAGGGTCACGGACCTAAGCCGTGACCATTTGTTGGTCTGGGTCACGGCTATAGGCCGTGACCATACATCATTCAAACACCAAGGCTGCTGGAAAAGGGTCACGCATTATGGGTCACGGCCCTAAGCCGTGACCAAATCAAAATCGCCATTGTCCTGCAAGTAAGTAAAGGGTCACACGCATGGGTCACGGCTCTTGGCCGTGACCAATTAGAAATCGCCAATGTCCAAGTCAGTAAAGGGTCACGGATCTAGGCTGTGACAAGGTCAAAATCTCCAGCCTCATAGTCATTAATGGGTCACGCACATCGGGTCACGGCTCTAGGCCGTGACCATAGTCTGGTCTTAAAAAGAAATATTCCCAGCTTCTCATTTATTATGTGCAACTTCGTTTGCTGTTAGGGTTCGTGCAATTTCGAGCTCCTGCGATTTCGGTTGGATTTCAGTTGGATTTGCATTTGGATTTCAGTTGGATTTGCATTTGGCTAATCGATTTCAATTGGTATGTATTGATTCATTTGGATTTCGTGATTTCTATCTAAAGCCCTAATTTTTGTGTATGTATGTGTAGATTTATGTTTGTATGTGTGTATGTGTGTGTATGTATAGATTGTATGTGTGTGTATGTATAGATTTATGTCAAAAAAAATATTAGGGTTTAGTAAACCTTAAATAGTATGTGTGTGTATGTATAGATTATGTCAATAAACCCTAGATTGTATGTGTGTGTATGTATAGATTATGTCAATAAACCCTAGATTGTATATGTGTGTATTTTTTTCGACAAAATATGCTTGTCTTGTTTGTTTATTGAGAAAATATAATTAAATGATTTTTTTTTACATACGAGTCGCAAACACGTGTGCACATTACTATAGTGAGATATTGTTGGCTTGGTTGTTGGATACTATGTTGAATTTATTGAATTGATACTAGTGTCGATAAATGAATATGTTATTAAATTTGTTGTGTGTGCTCTTGATTTGCCTATGAAAAAGTATATCACATATCTTGCGATTAATGTGCATTTTTTATCATACCCAGTGGGTCGCGGACTTGGGCCAACAAATAAATTGTGTATAGATTTATGTGTATATGTATGTTTATGTGTGTAATTATGAACAAATTGTTTATGTGTATATGTATGTTTAAACTCTCATAACTTTCAAACCTAAACCTTAATAGCAGGACTCGTATTCATGCCCTTGTATACTTTTCTCAGGAAAAATGAGGCACGGTGATAAATATTGTCAACAAGAGTGGGAGAGGTTGCAATTAGACCGCACACATAACTCTTTTATTAGCGTGCGTCATATAGAGGGTACTCCTATTTATAGGTACGGAAATAAAAAGATCGAACAATTTAACTACCTTGTAAATCATGGATTTGATATCCAGCAAGATTACTTGTTCGATCGTATTTTATTTTCTCTACCAGAAAACTGGAATGGCGTTATACAAAATATATTTCACACACGTAATCCCGACATAGCCCTGACCTTGGTTACGCTGTTGGAGAAGGTGAAAAAAAAATCCACCCGTTATGGATACAACTGCGTATAGAGATCATTGACATAGACTGTGATGTCTCGCGCCACATGCACGTAAAATTGAATCTTGCCAACAAGTTGAGAAATAGGGGATTCCGAGTTCATGTCACTGACATCTACACATCAATCATAAATACCCTTCCTTCTAGTTTGCCACGTGAAAAAATTCATAGGTTCTTAAAAACTAATACCGAATGGATGGAGATCAGACACATTGAACTTATTCTAAAGTCTTACTTTGAAAAGGTATCTATCTATCTATATATATAAAACTAATTAATCTTGATTAATTAGTTATAATTTCATATTACTATAATTATTTAGTCACTTATATTTTTTAATTTTTGTAGATAATGTCTAGAGGAAACAACCCAAGGGTACCAAGTGCCGATGTGACACCACAACGAGGTTCACCATCTCGTGCAGAACCCGAATTCTCAACACCAATGGCTGAGCAATTCACAACTCCACCAATGGTTCACTCCTCACCAAGTCCAACTCCAAGTGCTCCTACGCCCCAATCCAGCACTCCCGTTGCTTTAACGCCCCCATCCAACACTCATGATGCCACCCGCTCAAATGAAAAGAAGCCTATTGGCTTCTCCCTTCTCGGGAATAACTCGACGGGTGATAGGAATGACATGATGAACTTTAAAGCCCGGTGTTTGTCGCTGGGAAAAATGAACGTGGGAGTCGGTGGACCAGACAATTGGAACCTTGTTGATCAAGCTGTCAAAGATGACATACATGACCAACTTTGCAAGCATTTCTCATTTCCTGACCATTCCAAGAATAAGGTTCTATCTCGGGTTGCTGAAGGATTGAGGACATACAGGAGAAACCTTCGGAAGAAACATTTCCCGAAAGAGGCAGCGAGCTCAGATATTTTGGCTTTGAAAGAGAAAGTGCCTCCCAATGTTGAAATGCCGGTGGATTAGTGGAATAAGTTTTTGGAGAATGACGGGAAGGAAAAAAGTTGGTCCAGAGGGAGCAAAACAAAAAAAATAGGGCACAAAAAACTGATATCCATAGGCTGGGATCCAAATCATATGAGGATTTGAAGAATGAATGGGAGAGTAGGACAAAATATGGTCCAGATGCCGGTAAAAACCCAAATCGGTCCAACTTATTCCTTCATGCTCGACGGGACAAAGATAATAAATTCCCGCTGCACTTGGATAAGACACTGGAATCAATAGAGGCCATCATCAGTCAATCAGATTCGAGCCCTACTGATGACTTTGACCTTGAAAATGATTCCCTGACTAAGACCTTCGGAAAGGACAAAAGGGGGAGGACGAGAGGTGTTGGCTCACATATGCCAAAAACAAAACTTCAACACATTTCACCTCTTGTGGACGAGCTTTCTTCGGTCAAGAATTGTATCTCATCCCAAAAGGAGCACCAGTTGAAGACCGATGGGGATGTCCATGAGATTAAAAATTCCCTGGGATTATTGAAAAATCAAATTGGGAAACTTGTGAATCTTTGGGAAAGTTATAGGCCCCCAATGCCTCCTCAAGGTTACCCTTACCCTACTCATACTCAAGGTTTCACACATCCTTCCCCTCCAACATTCCCCTCTCAAATGCCTCATCCTCCAACATTCCCCTCCCCCGCACCTCCACCAATCACGGGGCTCGGATCGTCAACAACTCACAGTGACTATGGCGAAGAGTACTATATCAAGGACATGAGCAATTCGAGGTTTGTTGGCATGTGCATACTCATCTCCAGGGTTCCTGGAACTCTAGTACATCACCGACCTTTAGAGAAGGGTGAGGATAAAATAATGGTCGATGAAATATACAACGGCTGCGGAGATGTACCTGTGTACATTAACAGCGGGGATGGGATGGAATTGAGGAATTATGAAAAATCTTTTATTACTTGGCCACTTTATCTGTTGGCCAAGATTTAAGAATATTTTCTTTCGTTTCAGTTGTAATAATTTTTTTTTTGTTTTAGTTGTAAGAATATTGGTTTTGCTTCAGTTGGAATGATATTTTTTTGTTTCAGTTGTAAGAATATTGGTTTTGTTTCGTTTGGAATGATATATTTTTTGTTTCAGTCGTAAGAATATTCTTTTTATTTCAGTTGTAATAATATTTTTTAACCTATCACCACATGACTGAAATTTGAAGATTATTACATGGATTTCCCACAATACAAAGAGTGGATGGGAGAGACTAACCGGATATCAATTAATCATGTAAAGGGAGTTTATGAATTTGTTAAATACGCATCCAAAAATCTTAAAAGTGAGAAGATTCCGTGTCCGTGCACTCATTGTATTAACGAAAAATATAAGTCATTGGAAGTTGTTGAGTTGCATTTACTAAAGTGGGGAATCTGTCAAGACTATATAATATGGGCATACCATGGTGAAAAAGTTGTACCTTATGTTCCAGAAGAATTACCGGGAGCCGACCGTGTAACGGAACCTCAAGGAGTAGAAGTGGTACATGATTCACCAACACATCGTCCATTGACCGACTTAATTGATGATGCTTACGGACTCCACAACCAACGAAACCACCAACCTATGGATACAAATAATGTGCATTATGACCAAGTAAATGAACAAATTGATGCTAAACTACTAGGAGATCGGAAATACATACAGTTGAAAGTCGATGCGGTTAGACCGTTGTATAAAGATTGCGATGAAGATCACTCGGTATTATATGCAATGATTGATTTGCATAATTTGAAGAGTCAATTTGGTTTGTTTGGAAACAGCATAACCGGAATTCTTAAGTGGGTTAAAGAAATTCTCCCAAAAGAGAACATGTTACCAGACAATTATCCTACCATGAAGAAGAGTTTGAAGGGTTTAGGTTTGAAATACAAATCTATTCATGCTTGCAAGTATGATTGCATATTGTACCGGAATGAGCACGAAGAGAAGGATGAATGTCCTGTATGCAGTGAGCCTAGATATATGGTTTGTGAGAATGGAAATGGAAAACATGCAAAGAATCGCAAGTGCTTGCAAGTCCCACAAAAGGTTTTGAATTATTTTCCACTTGGGCCACGGTTAAAACATTTTTTTACTGTACCGTGGATAGCGGAGGCCATGACATGGCATGCTCGATGCGAGGTGGGTCGGAATTTGATGCGTCATCCGATTGATTCACTCATCTGGAAAATTTCAAATGCACAACACCATGAATTTTCAAAGGAACCGCGCAACGTTCATCTTGCAATCTCAACCGATGGGTTTAACCCTTTCGGTAATTTAAGTACTAGTCAGAGTTATTGGCCAGTTCTTATGGCGCCTTTAAGTCTTCCTCCGACATTATGCATGAAAAAGGAGTTCACATTGTTATCTATGTTGATACCCGGGCCGAAGGCTCCCAATGATGATATTGATATATTCTTAGCACCATTAATCGAAGAACTTAAAGAGTTGTGGGATAAAGGCGTGGCGGCGTTCGATTCTCATAAGGGTGAAGAGTTCACACTTAAAGCAATGGTGATCTGGGCGATCCACGATCATCCTGCTTACGGGACCTTGCCCGGTGGTAATGTTCATGGTTATTATGGATGTCCCATATGTGGGGAGGAAACTGAAGCCTGTTGGTTAAAACATAGTGGTAATTTGAGTTACACGGGTCATCGTAGATTTCTGCCGACCAGTCACCCTTTTAGGAATGACAAGTCTAACTTTTTGCCTGTCGATCATGAGCGAAGAACGGCACCTATTTGACTTTCTGGTCTGCAAATTGAGGAGAAGGCGGTGGCTGCGACTGCAGGGAATAGGTACGTACGTATTTAGAAAATGAAAAAATATTACAACACTATCAGTATGAATTAAACCAATATTCATTTGATGAGGAAGAAATTCCACCACATGTAGTAAATACAATTGATGGAAAAAGGAAGGCTGAAGAACCACTTCAGGAATTCCAAAATTGGGAGGCTTTTGAAGATTATATGCAAACCCCTGCATATAAAAATGAAAAAGAAGATTTTGTTAAAATAGGCAACACTTCTATAAGTAATACTAAAAATGAGGATGAACCAAATCCTTTTTTCTTAAGAAGAGATAATTTGAACAAACAAAATATATCTCAACATGGTATTTATCTTGATCTAAGGCAAGTACCTTTCAAAGATCAAGAACAAACTATTAATGAGTGGGCACAATCCATGTCTATACTCATTACTAACTATAAGAATACATGGTCTAAAGAAAAAATTTTAGACTACCTTGCGGCAACACTCCAAGGAGATGTTTTACAATGGTTGCAACAATGGGAAAGCTCAGATAAAGGAATACAGCAAAAAAATGAACTCCTACAAACCTTCAAATCTTTTGATGAAATATTAAAAGGATTTGTTGAAATAATTAAAGAAAATATGATTGGATATAATGGAGAACCCAGACTCCAAGAAGACGCGTGTTACATATTATCTAAACTAGAATTATGTAACATTTGTCAATTTGAAGAATTTGTTGAAATATATAAAAAATATTATTTCAAACTAAAACATTCAGAAACCAAACACTGGATGGATCAATTCTTTCACAAACTCCCAAATCCATGGGATGAAATGTCCTTACAATCTTATCCTGGTTGGTTAAAAACTATCGGGAAGAATGAGACAGATGACAATCTTGGTTTTCGCATCAATTGGGTATTAAGAAAAATATCGGACAAATGCATTGAAATAAAAGCCAAGAAACAAATTAAAAATCAAATCACAAAATCTAAAGCCGGTTATAAATGTTGTGATAAGATTTTAAAAGAAAACTGGAAAATAGGATGTAATCCACCTCCTAGAAATTCCAAATATTCTAAATATTCTCGAAAGAGAAAATTTAAATGGAAACCTTGGAAAAAGAAAACATCTTTTTCAAAGAATAAAAAATATATTAGGAAAAAGAAACCCTCTAAAAAACCACCTCTAAAAAAGAAGTGTCGTTGTTATATTTGTAACGAAGAAGGCCATTATGCACCTGATTGTCCTAAAAAAGGAAAAAGTGCAAATAAAATGATAAAATTTCTTGAAGAACAAGAATTAGAAATATTTTATGGAGAAGATTTATCTGATTCTGATATTTCTAATTATTCTAATGAAATTTTATATGAGCTTGAATCTGAATCAGAAACATCTGATGAAGAACTCGTATTTATGTATAATACTGCAGAAGTACGAGGTAGTAACGAAGATGAGCTACAAACAATAGCCCTTCGTGAAATAGTTGGAGAAGAAATCACTTTTACCAACGAACAATTGCAAGAAATTGATAATCAAAGACAACTTATAAAAAAGGAAGATGTCTATAAATTATCAAAATTCAAATTATTCTCAATAAGAATATTTGAACAATTTAATGGTAATACTACTGCTGGATCAACAGATGATGAAACAGCAGATATTAAACTTTTTGATTTAAAAAAGATCAAAAGATGGAAGAAAAAACACCCAAATATTAAATATATACATATAGGGTTTATTCAAATATGCATTACTGCCCTGTTTAGAGAAGGTATGGATTCACCCGTAGCTATACTGGTCTTAGACAAAAGATTCAGTAACCCTATGAATGCCATAATTGGAGGAGTCCAATCCAATTTGGTAAATGGAGTTATTTGGTTTAACATAAAACCAAATTTCTTCATATCCATTGATGATCCAAATATTGAGGAATCTATCATTATAAAAATCCAAACCAAAGGAATAGGAATGAAAGATACCTCAAGAAATATGTCAATACATTGGAAAACAATTCATGAATTGACAACTCTACCACAAACAAATACACAGAATGTGGATAGAAATATTTGAACCTCGACCATTTGATTCAGCAATCTAGCCCAGATTAATCAACTGGAGAGATTTGGAAGTACCAAAACAATGGATACTACCCCAAATAACAGAACCACCTCCTGAAAAACAACGAAACAACATTGAATTACAAGTATCTGGTAATAATGTCTATTTTAAAAATAAACACTCAGAAAATTGGCAAAAGAATTTTCCTGACAATGATTGGGAAAAATTAAAAGGAAAAAACCTTTTAAAAGGCGAGAGTAGTAATAATAGTAATAGTAAAACTCCTATTGCTATGAAAAATATACAAGTACCAATATTACCTGGAACAAATTATCTAAAAGAAGATAATATAAAATCCAGCCAAATTTATCATTTCCAATTGGGAAAAGAAGAAATAATCTTCTCACCAAGCCATGGAAAGAGAAGATATACTTATGTATTAGGTTACTTCAATTTTGTAGGCTATAAACCATATAGTCTTTGCACATTAATTGATACAGGAACAACCATATGTTCTTGTAGGCTTAATGCTCTACCGCCTGAAAAATGGATAAAAATGAAAAATCCAATTGCTGTAACGGGCATCAATGGGACACAAAATTTCATTGATTTAAAAGCCAAAAAAGTGGCTATATGGTTTAACGAAAAGAAATTCATTATTCCAAAAATCTTATGCTTTCCAGAAATGCATGGAGATTTTATATTAGGCAACAATTTTATCTCAGAATATTTGCCTATAAGTATTGATGAGGGAACTATAAATTTAACCCTCAACAAAGATGTAGTAAAAATCCCTTTACTACAACAACATAAATATAAGTGAGAAAGAGACTTTCGCCCTACTAAGAAAGGGGATATAACTCCTTTTATCAAAGACCTTGAAGAAACTCATTGGCTGTATACTATATTAAAAGATAATTTTAGTGAAAACCCACTAAAATTATGGAATAAAAGTCCAAGATATTGTAATCTCAAACTAAGAGATCCCAATGTCATTATAAGAGTAAAACCAATGATCTATACCAGAAACGATATAGATGAATTTGATAAACAAATCAAAGAATTATTGGATATAAACCTTATTGAAGAAACAATAAGTCCACACTCTAGCCCTGCTTTCATGGTGAGAAAGCACAGTGAAGTTATAAGAGGAAAAGCTAGAATGGTTATAAATTATAAAAGACTAAATGAACAATTAGAATTTGATGGTTATTTTATTCCAAGAAAGGATGTATTAATTAACCAAACTAAAAGAAAAAAGTTCTTTAGCAAATTCGATTGTAAATCTGGATTTTGGCAGTTAAAACTAACTGAAGAATCCAAGCCATTGACAGCCTTTAGTACTCCTAGAGGACACTATCAATGGAATGTTATGCCTTTTGGACTAAACACAGCTCCTCAGGTATATCAAAGATGGATGGAAAAAATCTTTAAAGACCTTAAAGATTTTTGTGTTGTCTATATAGATGACATCCTTATTTTTTCCAAAACCATAGAAGAACATAGATATCATCTAAAAATTATTTGTGAAAAATTCCAAAAATATGGAATCATTTTATCACCTAAGAAAATTGATGTTGAAAAAATAGAAATTAATTTCTTGGCATAATCCTAAACCAGGATGGCCTACAATTACAAGATCATATCATCTCTAAAATAAGAGATTTTAATGAGGAAAATTTGGATAAAAAACAATTACAAAGTTTCCTAGGAATCCTTAATTATGGAAGAAATTTCATAAAAGGATTATCTCAAAAAGAATTACCACTTCTTGAAAAACTTAAAAAGAATGAAGTTTTTACATGGAGTGCTAATGATACTCTTGTTGTTAAAACAATTAAACAAGAAATCATTAATAATTGTCCAAAAGTTTATTTTCCTAAAACAGGAGATAAATTAATATTGGAAACCGATGCTTCGAATAATTGCTGGGGATGCGTTCTCAAAGCAATTCCTTCAGAATATTGGAATGAAAACAATCCTTCCAATAATTTAGGTATTCGTGGTAAGAAAACTGCTATACCAAAATCAATTCAAAAACATGAATTAATATGTGGATATAATTCAAGAAAATTTAAACCAAACGAACTGAATTATATTATTTTTGAAAAAGAATTACTAGCAATAAAACTTGCTATTAAAAAATTCCATATTTTCTTAGCACCTGAAGACTTTATTGTCAGAACAGATAATAAAGCTGTAAAAGACTTCCTGATAAACAAAAGAAATATTTTAAAAGGAAGAAGACTTAAATGGTTCAACCAAATTGCTATTTATACTTTTGAAGTTGAACATTTAAATGGTACTAATAATTTTCTTGCAGATTATCTTAGCAGGAACTATAATGAAAAACCTACTAACCAAGTAGAGTTTTTAGAAACCCACTAAACAAGTGGAGAATATTAAATATTTTAAAATAACACCACTAAACAAGTGGAATATTTTGAAATATATTTTATTAAAACCACTAAACAAGTGGCCTTTCTTTTCTATTTTCAGGATGGGAGATAAGCATCCAGGAGAAACCAAAGGAGATTGGGTGACTATTGCTAAAAAGGCAAAGACCCAAGAATCATCATCCACATAGCCTAAACCAAACCCTGTTTATGTTGTATTCAGTGGAAGAAACCCAGGCTTTTATGACAAATGGAATCAATGTTTTATGCAAGTAAACAAATACCCTGGTGCATGTCACCAAAAATATAATACTATGCCAGAAGCCATTACAGCATGGAAAAATTGGATGAAACAGTTAGGACCGCCTAATATGATTTACCAGTTATCCAAGCTTCAGACCAAGGAAATCCTCCTTGATACTGAAACTTATGACTTTCACAACCCAGGAATCCCCTGCGAGTTGTATACACCATTAAATGAAGCATGGAAATCTCATCTCCGAGATAGGAGAAAAGATTTTAGAAAAAATATGAGTATCCTTGCTAATAAAATTGCTGAACAAATAGCAACTTTGGATAAATTCAAAAGTCTGAGCCTCAAACTCATAAAAAGTTTAAACTATGAAAATGAATATTTTCCTTTAGAAAAAATTGATACTTTTCTAGAATTTTCTGAATTATTGGAAAATGATTTTTCTGACAAGATCTTCAATACTATCAGGAGAATTTGTCTATTTGAAAAAGAAAAGACAATTCTCCCACGTCCTCTATTCCAAATTGAAATTTTACCAAAAATTGAGGACCATGAGCAAAAGATAAAAAGTCTTTTACTCCAACTTTTTTACTCTAGTTTAAAATACAGTGATGACATGCCAAAACTGCATTTCATTACTGAAGAAGGGTATCCACCTTGGGATATTGAAACAATTGAATGGGGGTTAGTAAATAAACTAATCTTCTCCAGTGTAGCTTGTTTCAATCATTTTGAATTTTTACCTATGATGATCAAAACCATGATCTATCATGTATTGACAAAAAGTAAGTACAAATATACTCGCTATCTGTCATTTCATATCACAAGCAAAATTGGTTGGCGATCAAGAGAAATTTTCTATCAACCCTACCAGATTTGGTACCTCAGAGCCACTGAGGACTATGAATGGGACGAGATTGAACAAAATTGGGAAATTGCACTTAATGTACCGTTGGACCAATTGGATACAACGAGATATTGGTCACAAAACATGATCAATATTTCAAATGATGCAGAATATTTTTGTCGGGAATCAGCATTAAAATTAATGATAACTGATGACAGACGATTATTTGTTACCGATAAATTATACTACCTCGCTTGAGCAACGAGCGGCAGTAAGGGAGTTTCTAAATAACTTGAAAAACAAAAATAATTTAGATGTTCCTTTTGAACAATTAAGCCATGCGGAGGAATACGAACAAGCCCAATTACATGGACCTCCAAACCACAACCCTAACGACAGCATGTCCTTCGACTCTATTGTTGAGGCCAACATTGCCAATGCATTTGATGCATGACAATTGTACAAACAAAATGAACCCACATGGACGACTGCAAATCATCCAGCACACGAAGTGGGATATACACATGAACAGTAAACAGCTGACGCATGTGATGACGATTTGGACGTTTAAAACAAAAACATCCAAATCAGTTACTATTTACTTTTTGAATTACTGTGTGCTTTTACTATGCAAACCTGAAGCGTAAAGCTAGGGAGGATCCGAACGACCCTAGTAAAGCGAAGCCATGGTCCAGGCGATCAATATTTTTTGATTTGTCGTATTGGAAAGATCATCTTGTAAGGCATATAATTGATGTGATGCACACAGAGAAGAATGTTGCAGAACATTTGATAGGAACATGTCTGGGTGGATCTCATTCCAAAGATGGAGAGCGTGCCCGTTGGGATCTACAGGATATGAAAATAAAGAAGAGACTGTGGTTAAAAAATTATCCAACGACAGGAAGAATTTCTATTCCCCCGACTGCTTTCACTTTGACTACTAGTGAGAAGAAGATCCTTTTAGACACGTTGTTCAACTTGAAGACTCCAATCGGTTATTCTGGTAATTTACGTAGGGTAGTAAGCTACCAAGCAAATGACTTGAAACAGTGCAAGTCTCATGACTGGCACGTAATCATCCAATTAATCCCGTTGTTATTTCGACATTGCTTCTCTGAACACAAAGATCTCCGTCGGGCAATTATGAAAATCAGTTTGTGTTTTACCCTACTTTGTGCAAAAGTGGTAAGCAGAAGGCACATTAAAGATGTGAAATCAACTTTAGCCGAGGCAGTTTGTGTATTAGAGAAATATTTTCCTCCGTCATTCTTCGATATCAGTATCCACCTGCTTATGCATTTATGTGATGAAGCTTTATTATGTGGTCCCGTGAGGTATCGTTGGATGTATCCTTTTGAGCGCTTGATGAAAACCTTCAAAGATTATGTAAAGAATACACGGTATATTGGAGGGTCAATTGTTGAAGAATACGTAACGGTGGAATCATCGCTATACGCTAGGGAACATATGCCAGAACAAGAGGTGAGGAGGTTTAATCCTCGTGGAGAACCAGTGATAGAGGAACCTGACGAGTTTGAGGACGAATTATCGTTTGGGAACCCTAAAGAGGTGAAACTCACAAACCTACAATACGAGTAAGCAACTCGTCATGTCTTCGAATCGCAAGATGAAGTCCAAGACTGGAGAGAGTGAGTATCTACTGAATTCTTCTTCTTTGATTATATGTATTTTTTATTTTATGATCTAAACTCTATAATTTTTCTGTAGGAAGTACGAGAATGAAATTATCCAAAATCAAAGGAGAAATTGGATGACAACTGACTTTAGGGCATGGGTGTCAAAAGAGGTACTTTTCACATCTTATGTTTGCGGTTATTTATTCATGTGTGGTAAAAACATGCCCTAATACAAATTCATTAATAAATGCAGCTTCTAAAAAGAGGTGATGTCTCTTCCAGACTTGCACGCCTAGCAAAAGGTCCTAGTTTTCGTGCAAAAGAGTTTAAGAAATTCCGCACCAACGGTTTGATTTCATTTCATATCCATATGAGGAAAAGCTTTTGACGCAAAACAGTGGAATATCAATTTCCGCCTTAACCACCTGTATCGCTAGCAAAAGTGATAAAAATCCAAAGAATACGATGCTAACCTATTATGGGATAATTCAACAAATCCTATAACTTGATTACTTGGATTTCACAGAAACCGTATTCTATTGTGATTGGGTAAAGGTGGAGGATACAACGAATGCTTGCAAAGTTGATCCCGACTCCAAACTTATTATGGTAGATTTATCAAAGCTGAAGACTAAAGACCGCATAGTCGACGAGCCTTTTACTTGTGCCTTTCAGAATGTAAAGAAGGTATTCTACTAGAAATGCATAAACGATGGCAATTAGTCTATTGTTATGCATGCACCAAAGGGTATGACTACTGAAGTAGATGCATTAAAGACTCCAAAAGAGTTCCAGTCAGCTCTTGATGACAACCCTAATTTGAAGGATCTTTTAGTTGATTTAGAGGAAGATTGAGTATCAAAATATTATTTTATCCTCATCAATCTTATTTGTATCCTATTATGATATTGACATTGTATTAGCACTTTACATTAATTTATGAATTTCATCTACTTTTAAGTGTAATGTCCCACTATTTGTGCAAATGTTAGGTGATTTATTGGTTCTTTTGTTTAGAATAGATATGTTTTCATTTATTTATCTCTATCGTTTGGCTTTAGAGGGCGAAAACCCGAAACAGCCCCCGAACGGCCCCGTGAGGCCCCAGTGGGGGGGGGGGGGAGAACATAACTTTTGAACAAAGAATAGTTAGGGTGAACACGAGAAAAAAAAAGTCATTATCCAACGGATTGCCACTTTCTAGGTTTAAGGCGCTCCCGGTTTGATTGTACGACGTAAATTTGCAAAAAATTAGACTTAAGCATAAAAACATGCCATCGAATGGTGAAAATGTAAAATAGCCACAAAACAGTCCCGTAAGAGTCACGAACACCTCGCACGGGACCAATGTAAATCGCAGGAATTGACCGTGTAGTCACGGCGCTCCCGATTTGAGTGTATGACGTAAATTTGCAAAAAAATAAACTTAGGCATAAAAACATGCCATTGAAGGGTGAAAACGTAAAACAGCCTTAAAACGGTCCCATAAGAGTCATGAACCCCTCGCACGGGACTAATGTGACTCGTAGGAACCGACCGCGTAGTTACGGGACTCCCGGTTTGAGTGTATGACGTAAATTTGTAAAAAGTTAGACTTAAGCATAAAAACATGCCATCGAAGGGTGAAAACGTAAAATAGCCATAAAACGGTCCGGTAAGAGTCACGAACACCTCGTACGGGATTAATGTAACTCATAGAAACCGACTGCGTAGTCACGGGTCTCCCGGTTAGAGTGTACGACGTAAATTTGTAAAATAAATAGACTTGAGCATAAAAACATGTCATCGAAGGGTGAAAACGTACAACAAGCACAAAACAGTCCCGTAAGAGTCACGAACACTTCGCACGGGACCAATGTGACTCGTAGGAACCGACCGCGTAGTAACGGGGCTTCCGGGTTGAGTGTACGACGTAAATTAGCAAAAAGTTAGACTTGCATGCCATCGAAGGGTTAAAACACCCACAAAGCGGTCCCGCAAGAGTCACGAACATCTCGCACGGGACCAATGTAAGTCGTAGGAACCGACCGTGTAGTCACGGCGCTCCCGGCTTGTGTGTGTGCGTGTGTGCATGTTTGTGTGTGTGCGCGTGTGCGTGTGAGTGGGAAAGGGGGGAGGGGATGGGCAGGGGGCACGTGTGTGCATATTTGTGTGTGTGCGCGTGTGCGAGTGGGGAAGGGGGAGGGGACGGGCAGGGGGCGCGTGTGTCTGTGTGTGTGTGTGTGTGTGTGCATGTGTGCATGTTGGTTAAACCATACATGTTTGTGTGTTTATCATTATTGCGAAATATGATTTTTATATAGATTGTTACTGTGCTACTTTGTTTACCGTCATTTCAAAATATGCTTTTTTTTTTTATTTGTGATGGTTTTAGGAATTTAAAGTGACTTCCATCTCCATCTTTCCCGAAACCCCTGAGTTGTAATCACGTTGAAATGTATGGTTTATTTGTATGTTTCTCAATTTCTACTCATATATGAGCTACTTTCATAACATCATAGCCATATAGTATCTTTATATGTTCAACAATAGGGTGTGGTTGTATCAAGTTGGTGAATGAAAAGATGATGATGGTATGATATTTAGTTTCAAAAGGTCATGAAAATAACCAAAGAGATGGTTCCCATCTAAATGTTTGCTTCAAGCATTTGATACCTTTTACCCGTGTGAGTGTTCTTCTTGGTAAGGCACTCAATTTTAATTTCCTAATTCATTCTCAAAATGATGTCCATTATAAAGCACTAACCTAATCTTTATTAAGTTTTTGGAGTCTTATCTTAATTGATAAATTTGTTGTATTGTCATTAAGCTTTCTTTGTTAAATTTCAAAATTCATGAAATCTCTAACTTATTATTCCTTTGCTATTAAGTGAATTCACATCGCAGAAAATAATTTTCCGTCTTAAAAACATATTTGGGTACTAAATTAGGTTTTCTAGAGCTTTAAACTAATGAACTGCACTCCACAGCTTTCCTGCCAGAGCTTTTTCCAGAGCTTTTAACTGTGTAAGAAGATCATGCATATTCTTCTCTGCCAGAGATTTTGCTGCAAGCTTAGCTATTATTCGATGCCTCTCCAACCGAGCTTTACACCGCTGAGGTGATTCATCTTCAACTCCACCATGAACCGATGAAATTACATGTCTCGCCTCACTGCTATAGCTGCTATATTATCTTAGAATCTATTCTATTCTATTAGTTTAGGAGTAGCTGCTATATTAGTTGCTATAGCTTCTATACAATATATTCTATTCTATTCTATTCTATTCTATTCTATTCTATTCTATTCTATTCTATTCTATTCTATTCTATTCTATTCTATTCTATTCTATTCTATTCTATTAGCTGCTATACAATCTATTTTATTCTATTAGCTTCTATATTAGCTTAGGAGTAGCTGCTACAACTTCTTTACAATCTATTCTATTCTTTCTTCTATAATTGTATACATATAGCTGCTATGCAATTGCAACAAATCATTGGGAACTCTCATAAGAAGCATCTAATGAACTCTCATCGTAAGAATTTTCTACACCATGTTGTTTAATATATTGTTTGCTTTATATCCATCAAACATAAAAACGTTTTTTTATCTTATTTTCTCATTTTTTATGAATCCACAAAAGAGCATTTGTGGTTAGACAACCTCATTTAATGTGCATCATTTATTTTCTACACCATGAGACTAATTCTAGCGGTCCTGCCAATTTTTCAGCAGATGTACTTTGGCGTCATTCTTTTTTAGGATTGAGCTATAGTACTACCAGCATTGGTCGTTGTTCTAGGTAAGCATTACACATTTGACACATAACTATTTATAATTTTTTTTCTTAAGACCATTTTACTTTCGCCCAGAATTGTTGTTGTTAGTGTAGGAGGGTAGTGAGACTGGGGTCTATGAATAACTGGAAAGGGTGAGGCGTGACCCACTCCAATGGACACTGTCTGCAAGTCTTCAAGGTCTCCTGTGCAACTTCTGAAGAAAACTTCTCCTTCTGGTAACAATGGAACTCAAGCTTCAACTCACTCCCTGCAAGAAGATGAACTTTCACAGCAAAAATAGCAATTTTCTCAAGGGAAACACCTGAGAGTGATGGCTGTCAGTGGGGAGTGAAGGAACAAGGCACTCAACACTAAGAGAATGAGCAGGGAGAGAATACTAGGTAGGTCTGGTGATATTTTAGCAGAGTAACAGTGCAATTTTTCTTGTCTATCTTTTGACCTTGCCCAGGGGTCTATTTATACATGGGCGTAAGGGATGAGCTGGCGATTTTGGGCGCCAAAATTGAGAGAGTTGGTGGGGAACAATGTCTGAAGTGTACCATTTGTCCCTACCTGCAGGCAGCTGCCTGTCCCCTCTGCAGGCGCCACCTGGCACCGACCAAAACTCAAAAAGCACATATGTCCCCTAATGGAGACAAAATAACAGATTTGGTAGTTATCTTTTGAAACGGTAACTTGTGGTGCAATTTTGCAAATCTTTGAGAGAGAGGACCTTAAGGCCTCACTCCCTCTAAAAAGTGTTATTTTTCTTGAGAGAGACCTCGAGGACCCCCTCTTCTGGAAAAGTCATTTTTCTTGTAAAGAGTTTATTTTTTGTGCGTAGCCTCGAGTGGCTTCTGGGTCTTCCTACTAGTATTCTCTCATTCCTATAGTGCTAAGTGGTTGAGCTTGCTCAACATACCTTGTCCCTCAGCCGCCAAGCCAAAACTCCCAGGAGGTCCCGACGCGCCTGTTCGAGCCCTGCTTGCTCGACTAGGCAACCTGTGCAAGAAAGTAAAGTGTTAGTGCTGTTGTTCATTTAGAGCCTGCTGTTTCATGATGGAAACTCCTGTAGCAGCACTTCTCGAATAACGTTTCTGTAGTACGATTGCAGTGGCGCTGACGCTTGAAGTGGCGTTGACGCGTGAGGCGGCGCCGACCCTTGTCCCGGCGCCGATGCTCGAAATGGCGCCGGTGCTCGAAGTGGCGCTGACGCTTGAGGTAGCGCTGATGCTTGAACCGGCGCTGACAGGTGAGGCTGCGCCGACCCTTGTTGCGGTGCCGACGCTCGAAATGGCACCGACGCTCGAAGTGGCGCCGACGCTTGAAGTGGCGCCGACGCGTGAGGCTGCGCCGACCCTTGTCCCGGCGCCGAAGCTCGAAATGGCGCCGACCCTCGTTGCGGCGCCGACGCTCGAAGTGGCGCCGACGCTTGAAGTGGCGTTGACGCGTGAGGCGGCGCCGACCCTTGTCCCGGCGCCGATGCTCGAAATGGCGCCGGTGCTCGAAGTGGCGCTGACGCTTGAGGTAGCGCTGATGCTTGAACCGGCGCTGACAGGTGAGGCTGCGCCGACCCTTGTTGCGGTGCCGACGCTCGAAATGGCACCGACGCTCGAAGTGGCGCCGACGCTTGAAGTGGCGCCGACGCGTGAGGCTGCGCCGACCCTTGTCCCGGCGCCGAAGCTCGAAATGGCGCCGACCCTCGTTGCGGCGCCGACGCTCGAAGTGGCGCCGACGCTTGAAGTGGCGCTGACGCGTGAGGCTGCGCCGACCCTTGTCCCGGCACCGATGCTCGAAACGGCGCCGACCCTTGTTGCGGCGCCGACGCTCGAAGTGGCGCCGACGCTCGAAGTGGCGCTGACGCCTGAGGTAGCGCTGAGCCTTGAATCAGCGCTGACATGTGAGGCGGCGCCGACCCTTGTCCCGGCGCCGATGCTCGAAATGGCGCCGGTGCTCGAAGTGGCGCTGACGCTTGAGGTAGCGCTGATGCTTGAACCGGCGCTGACAGGTGAGGCTGCGCCGACCCTTGTTGCGGTGCCGACGCTCGAAATGGCGCCGACGCTCGAAGTGGCGCCGACGCTTGAAGTGGCGCTGACGCGTGAGGCTGCGCCGACCCTTGTCCCGGCGCCGAAGCTCGAAATGGCGCCGACCCTCGTTGCGGCACTGTTACTCGAAATGGCGCCGACGCTCGAAGTGGCGCCGACGCTTGAAGTGGCGCTGACGCATGAGGCTGCGCCGACCCTTGTCCCGGCGCCGATGCTCGAAATGGCGCCGACCCTTGTTGCGGTGCCGACGCTCGGAGTGGCGCCGACGCGGGAAGTGGCGCCGACGCTCGAGGTAGCGCTGAGGCTTGAATTGGCGCTGACATGTGAGGTTGCGCCGACCCTTGTCCCGGCGCCGATGCTCGAAACGGCACCGATGCTCAAAGTGGCGCTCTCCCCTGAGGTAGCGCTGACGCTTGAACCGGCGCTGACAGGTAAGGCGTCGCCGACCCTTGTTGCGGCGCCGACGCTCGAAGTGGCGCCGACGCTCGAAGTGGCTCAGGTAGCGCTGATGCTTGAACCGGCGCTGATATGTGAGGCGGCGCCAACCCTTGTCGGGGCGCCGACGCTTGAAGTGGCGCTGACGCCCGAAGTGGCGCGGACGCCTGAGGTAGCGCTGACCCTTGCGGTGGCGTAGGGACTCGCCGCGGCGCTGACACTTGCGGTGGCTTTTGGACTTCTGGGTGGCCTCGCGGGTACCTCTCGGATGTTATTTAATAAAAAAAGCATATTTATTTTATTTTGCTTTTTTTTGTTTATAACACCCTTCTACATTAGCCCCTCGTGCAAAGATTTTTGGTTGGGTAGACTAAAAAAACTTTGTACGCTATAAATCTGGTTTCAACAATTATATATATATTTATATATATATATATTTTCTGAGGGATCCTAGGATCATTAAATTCTGTGGCCCTTTATCCGAGGTATTTAATTTTTTGAGAACCCACGCGTCAGTGTGGGAACTGTCATCTCATCATTTGGAAAAAAAATCATCAACTTTTTGCCTTCCTGCACGTTTTTCCATTTTTGTGAAAAAAACATAAGCCCCTTAACTTGGGGTCTTTCATCTTCTTCAACCAAAACATAGGCATCTTTGGGTTTGTAGTGAGAGAAAGTGAGAGAGGGATTCTTTTAAAACCCCATTGCCACCCATCTCCTTTTTTCTCTAACCTTCCCAAATATCATACCCTCTCATCCATGGATTCCCAACCAAAGAATGTATCTCCCAATGTGAGCAGCTCCAAAACCCCCATGGTTCTAAGTTCTATACCTTCTTCCTTGCCCATTTCAGCGTTTCCGGCCGTCTCTGTTACAACCGCGGGCGCCTCCGTGCTACCCGCCCTCTTTCCGGCGGACGGAGGTTCGAGAACCCTCATGGGTTCCTCACAACTTCTTTCCGTGGACCGTAGTCAGATCTCGGGTATCTCAAGCAGCGGGTTTCAATTGGAGATGGGTACCTCGACCGCCCCATTTGTCATTGCTGTCGACAAGTGGGTATCGCGAACGGACCTCTCGTCCGGAGGCCTCTCGCCCATTGTCCTAGGTTCCGATGAGCAAGTCAGTCGCGTTGGGGGAGATGCTTCAACCTCGGTTCGCGGATTTTTTCAATTTGATTTAGGTGTGGGTATCTCGAGCAGCGTTAGCGGCGAGAGCCCGGGGCGGACGGTTCTCTCGTCTGCGGGTCTCTCGCCCGTTGACTTGGGCTCCGCTAAGCAAATCGATCGCGTTGGGGGAGATGTCTCGGTTCACGAAATTTATCCCTTAAATTTGAATAAGGGTATGTCGCGCAGCGCTGATGACGAGGGCCCGGGGCGAACGGTCCTCTCGTCCGCGGGTCTCGCGCCTGTTGACTTGGGCTCCCACGAGCAAATTAGTTGCGTTGGGAGAGGGGTCTCGAACGAAATTTATCCCTTAAATTTGGATAAGGGTATCTCGCACAGCGCTGACGACGAGGGCCCGGGGCGGACAGTCCTCTCGTCCGCGGGTCTCTCGCCTGTTGACTTGGGCTCCGACGAGCAAATTAGTTGCATTGAGAGGGGGGTTTCGACGCCTGGTCTGGTGCACATGGGTCTCTCACCCCTGCAAGGGGGTGTCTCGGGAGGTATTAGTGCTGATGCAAGCATATTGACCTCAGGTATTTCGATGCCTTTCACCCTTTCTGAAATGGGGGTTTCCACTTATGGCAGCACGGTGACTTCTCGTCAACGGTCGGAGGTCTCGCGACTTGGCCTCGCATCTACGGGTCTCTCGTTCGTGGAAGGGGGTGTCTCGACATTTCGTCACCTCAGGGGTTCCGTGACCCAGGGTGTCTCGACGACTATTAGTGTTACGGAGAGCATGCCACTGACCAGGGGCTTTTCCTATGATTATGATGGAGTTTCCTCTACTTCTTTTTTCGCGACAAAGGACCCCGGGGGTCCTTCGCTCGGAGTCCCCACTGGGGTGAGTTCTTTTCTTGAGCCATTGGCTCTGGGTGGTTCATCAGCTACGCCTACTTCCTCTCAGGCATGGAAGGATTATATGCACATTCGTCAAGGGCGGGACTTCGGTATTTATCGCCGTGCTCCCTTTTTTGGTCCTGCTGACAGTTTCATGACTTCACTTTCCGACTTTGGGGAAAAAATTTCGGGTGCTGTTCTCGATCGGTCTCATGTGGGGTTAACTGAGTCTGCTGATCTTCCTACTATTTCTCCGGATTCAATTCTCCGAATCCGAGTTGACCGAGGCGACTTTCCCTATTCCAACGTTGAGGTTAAAACCCCCGGAGGACCTACAGAGGAGTGGGCCAGTTGGGTTGACTACGTTCTGAGCGTTCCTGATTACGTGGCTATCCTCAGGGGGGTGGGGCTCTTCACCGCCGTCAGCAGTCTGAAGTCCTGCACCCTCTTTAAACACGGTTCTTCGCTCAATCTCTTATTGTCCCGGTGGAGTATGGAGTCTCACACCTTTGTTACGGGCTGGGGAGAATTTACTGTTACTCTCGAAGATATATGTGAGTTATACGCCCTTCCTTTCTTTGGGCGACAGGTCTTTACTGATGACTGCGAGGACTCCCTAGAGCAGGAGTTGGTGGGGGAGTTACGGTCATCTCTCGGGGAGTGCTCGAGATATGTGGCCATAAATGTAACGGGTCATTCCAAGCATTCCTTTGCCAAATGGCAAAGATATTGGTTCAGAGACTTTGAGCAGTTGCCAAAGGGGGAGACTTCTCGTGCAGCGCCCAGATCCCAGGATGGTCCTAAGCTTCACTCCCCTGCACATTTAGCCGCTTTCCTTGTTACGTTCCTGACTCGGTTCCTTCTTCCAGGTAAGCCTGAAGACTGTCCCCGCGAACTTCTTTTTAGGTTGGCTGTGCGATTGTCTCGCGGTAGACCAGTACCCATAGCTGCCCTGACCTTGGGCTCTCTTTACACCTGGATAGACCGAGCACACATAGATGTAGAGAGGTCCTGCGGTCGGTATGATGTTGCTAATCATGTCAACGGCCCTTTCTTGATGGCCTTTTTGTTTGAGCATTTCCCCCACTTTACTTCAGGGGCTCACGCTTGTCATAGCGACGCTGCGAGGCTTCTTCGGTGGCATAAGAAAACTCCCAAGCAGTCTTTGGGAATGTTGATTGATGATATCGAGGAATTTCAGTTTCGGCCTTATACCAAGCGCCCAGGGGGTACTTTCAGCTGGCTTTCTTTCCCTTGTGATGGTGGAACCTTCTATTGTCCTTCCGCAGTGGGGTCGGTTTCCACGTGTCCCCATATTAATGTGATGACGATGCTCTTACCATGTCACCTTCCTTCTTGGACCGAGTTAGGCCCCCGTGCTGAATTTTACCATTCCGAGAGGGCAAGACGACAGTTTGGTTATGATCAGGGTGTCCACACTCCTCCTCTTCCTACCTACAATAGTCATTCTGAGGCATTCTCCGAGGCTTGCGCGAGCTTTACTCTTCAGGGGTTATTCCGCAGGGTCAGTGGTTTGGGTGGTCTCTATGTGCCTACCAGTGATTATCAGCCTTCATTCACTTCATCCTGGTTCCTTCTTTGGCAGCAGCAGGTTCGTCTTATTCAAGAATGTGTAGTTGGCCCTCCTCATGAGACTAACCCCATTAAATATACCAGAGCTCAGTTTTTGGTCAGGCGAACGCAGAAAGAGCCTTGGTTTCTCAGTACCACTTCTACGCCACCCTTGGAGCAGGCCATCCCTATTTTAGTCAAACCTCTCATTGACGAGTCACTTCCGCCTCCGTCGACTGATCTTCCCCTTGTGAAGTCTAAAAGCCAACCGAAAAGCAAAGGGAAGGCGGGCATCTCTACTGCCAGCAAAAGGAAGCATCCTGACACCGATGTTTCCAATTTTGTTCCTGCTACTACTGCTTCTCCTCCTTCTTCTCCTGTGAGGACCCGGGCTGCGAAGAAAAAGAAAGGAAGTGGCGCTGGCATAGCTGCTTCCTCTACGGTGGACCAAGGTTACTCCTCGCCGAGCCTTACTTCCCAGGAGACACGGGTCGCGTCCATTCCTATTGCAGAAGGTACTATATTACAGCCTCCTTTACTTAGTGGAACTAGTTCTTGCGGAGTTCTTTCATCTCCCTCCCCTTCATTGGAAGAGGAACTAGTTGATTATGGAAGCACCCCTTCCTATGACGACCATAGTTCTTCTTCGGGTGATATGGGCGGCCTGGGTTTCCATAGCGAAAGCACTACTGACACTTATACTTTGTTATCAGTCTCCAGAGAGTCTTCTAGCGATGATGAGGCCTCCCGTTCTCCTGGGGGGGTCAGCCCCACCCATCTCCCTTATAGCCAGACTACGCGCCCTGTTACTGTAAGCGTTCTCCCTTCACTTGTCTATATTTTTTTTTGCATATGATTTTTCTTTCTTCCCTTCACCATATATATGGATACATTTTCATTTAAAGCATTCGGTTATGTTTGTGCAGGCCACTTCCATCGAGGCAGGTGGTTCCCCTCTTCCCCTACTACGACCGACGCCCTTTCAGCGGGAGAGGAACTCCATGCTCATTTCCTCCCGGGGACTATTTAGAGAGGTTTGCTATTTCCTCAGTTCATTTAACATCTGTTGTAATTTATTCATCTCCTAACTGCCTTTTGGTTGCGTATACTGTCGCTTCCTCGCAGCTTTCGTCCGTGCATTTTACCGTCACTCGGACCAACCCTGTGGCTTCCCCTTCTCCTCAGGTATGCCTCGTTATTTTCAAAACTTTCATAGCGTCATTTCCTTTTGTATTCCGTCTTTTTATTTACCCATTTATCATGCGTAGAGAGCTGTGTCTTCGGGCGTTGCCACATTGTCCTCTCTTGTCTCGGCGGTGGGTGCTTCTGCAGCTGAGCCCCTGGAGGCCTCTTCATATGAGGTAGTACTTATTTTTTTTTTTTGAATATTCATTTCCTCTCCGCAGGAGTCTTAATGGCTCTTGGACTTTCTTCTCAGGAAGGGGCTCCTCCCTTAGCTGGCGTTATCGCCCCGAGTTTATCCTCTTCGGGGAGGATTTCCATCCCTAGGGTCCGCGTATCTATGGACGGCAGACCTTTGGTTCAGGCGATTTCTCGGGGCCCCATATTTACCGTGGCCTCAACCAGTGAGCCTACACTTCAGGTCAGTCTTTTCTGTCAAAGGAATGGGATCTCCTTTTCCTCGAACATGCAATAAACAACATATTTTCATTCCTTACAGGCTATCAGTACAGCCCCTACTGCGCCGACTGTCCTTTTTCGTGCTTCCCCCTTGGATGGGGTTCAGGTATTCTTTTATTCTCTTAGTTCTATTTTCTTATCTGTCCAGCCTGCATATATCGTAGCCCTCTTTTACTTTGTCGCAGTTATCTCTGGGCGCTGTTTCGAGTGCGGCTCCTGCTACTGCCATTTCAGCAGCCCCTATACACGAGCTGGTTTGTCCTGTTGTTGCGCCTCCTCCGGTAGCTATCTTTACGGTGCCTGAGGTTGAGGTAACTTCTTCGGAAGTATTGGTTACCGAGGCAACCTCTTCTGGAGCATCAATCAGTGTTGTTGCCCCTACGGGGGCCCCTGCTCCTCCTTCTATGTCCGTTGCGGAGGGCATTGTTCAGGTACCGTGTATAAGACTGACATACCCCCTCTTTTTACTATTCCCCCTTTCTTTTCTTCTTGCGTATACTGTGCAAGCATTCCTACAATACCCTTGTCTCATTGTTTCCAGGTGTGTGAGGATACTCCGGTGACTGTGGAGTCTGGCGGCGGGGCAGCTGTGAGAGAGGTACTAGACTGGCGTACCCCCTCTTTTACTATTCCCCTTTTCTTTTCTTCTTGCGTATACTGTGCAAGCATTCCTATAACACCCTTGTCTCATTGTTTCCAGGTGTGTGAGGATACTCCGGTGACTGTGGAGTCTGGCGGCGGGGCAGCTGTGAGAGAGGTACTAGACTGGCGTACCCCCTCTTTTTACTATTCCCCTTTTTCTTTTCTTCTTGCGTATACTGTGCAAGCATTCCTATAACACCCTTGTCTCATTGTTTCCAGGTGTGTGAGGATACTCCGGTGACTGTGGAGTCTGGCGGCGGGGCAGCTGTGAGAGAGGTACTAGACTGGCGTACCCCCTCTTTTACTATTCCCCTTTTCTTTTCTTCTTGCGTATACTGTGCAAGCATTCCTATAACACCCTTGTCTCATTGTTTCCAGGTGTGTGAGGATACTCCGGTGACTGTGGAGTCTGGCGGCGGGGCAGCTGTGAGAGAGGTACTAGACTGGCGTACCCCCTCTTTTTACTATTCCCCTTTTTCTTTTCTTCTTGCGTATACTGTGCAAGCATTCCTATAACACCCTTGTCTCATTGTTTCCAGGTGTGTGAGGATACTCCGGTGACTGTGGAGTCTGGCGGCGGGGCAGCTGTGAGAGAGGTACTAGACTGGCGTACCCCCTCTTTTTACTATTCCCCTTTTTCTTTTCTTCTTGCGTATACTGTGCAAGCATTCCTATAACACCCTTGTCTCATTGTTTCCAGGTGTATGAGGATACTCCGGTGACTGTGGAGTCTGGCGGCGGGGCAGCTGTGAGAGAGGTACTAGACTGGCGTACCCCCTCTTTTTACTATTCCCCTTTTCTTTTCTTCTTGCGTATACTGTGCAAGCATTCCTATAACACCCTTGTCTCATTGTTTCCAGGTGTATGAGGATACTCCGATGACTGCGGAGACTGGTAGTGGGGCAAGTGCGGAGGGAGATCACAGTTCTGAGTTCACTCCTTTAGTTGGTGATGCTGATTCTGGTGGGGAGTCTTCTTTTCTTCCCTCTGAGGCGGGGTCTCGCCATTCCGAGGGCGATGATGAAACAGAGGACGCTGCGACTATTTCTAGTAGGCTATGGCGTGAGGAGCTACCAGGCCGCTTCAGGGTACACGAGCGTCAGCTCTTGGATCTCATCTTGGAGCACCACCCCGAGACGTTCACTTCTCAGAGTATACTCCAGGTTGACAGTCTTACGGCCTTCAACCTGAGGGCTCTTGCCAGCCATGTTCATGAGTTCTTGGCTACCTCCCCTGCTAAGCTGACTAGCTCTTCTATCTTGCTATTCTTGGATGCTCTCCGCGACTTACAGCAGTTCTATCATTTTCGTTTGGATTGGCTTGACGCAGGGGTTCGCCCCTTCCTGAGTGTTCCTTTCCGGAAGATAGTGAGGTTTCACATGTCCCGGCAGTCCCGGGTTGAGCAACGACACGCTGAGGCTACGAGGATCCGGAATCAGATCGCCCTACTGCAGGTGAAGCTTGCCAGACTTGAGTCTGGCGATGAGGAGGATGATGCTAAATCCGTCCGGTTGGAGGAAGAGTTTCTACGGGAGGCTGGTCCGTCATATGCTGGCGCCATCGCGCGCGATGATTTATTTTTTGTGGTTTCTAGCCGATAGGCTACTTCTTGCTTTGTAGTGCTCAGAATTCTATATGTACATCACTTATCATTCATGTATGAGGCACTTTGTTTCTTCTGCGCTTTCTTTTTCTTTTGTTCTCCCTTTATGTTGTGGGTGTTTGTTGTACATGACTTGCTCTAATTTCTGTGAGCCTTTAGTCTGCTGGTGGCTACCCCATATACTGCGGGGTATTTGCATTGATGTGAAAAATTATGTATTATCATTTTGTACACATTTTTTTGAATGCACCTCTTATAACTGTGAGGTGTTGGCATGTGACTTTCTTGGGTTGCCCCTCTGTCTGTGGGGGTATTCCTACATATTACTGCTTATAGTCATAGAGGCTGGGTTGGGGAGGAGGGTGACCCCCTCCCCTTTCAGGAAGCCTGATTTTATCATAAGACTATATTAATTTATGTCTGGGGGACTTTGCTCAGTATACTCTCTTAGGATGGACTTACCTCCCAAGTGTAGTGAGCAAAGTTCCCGACCTCTCTTTTTTTACTCGCTTCTAACTTAATAGGGAGCGTATATGTATGTATAAATAAGTAAGCGAAATAAACGTCAAAATGATCAAAAACGTTGCTATTTCATTTCTTTTACTTTTGTCTATCGTTTACAGTGTAGTATTGCTTCAAAAAAACAAAAAACTTTTCTGGTGTAGGAGCAATCCTTGACATCCGTTGCCGACATGCAAAATACAAACAAAACTTGTTAGTTGATACTAAGCATAGTACCTCTTCAGCCACTTGCAGTTGATGGACTGGAGGCAATCACTCTCAGGTTCTGATATCTGGCAGTAGCCCGACTTCCCCACTCCTCTGACAACAAAAGGGCCTTCCCAGTTAGGTTTGAATTTGGACGCCGACATGCTACGGAGATGGTGGGTTGATGCTCGTAGGACTAGATCTCCCACCTGGAATTCCCTAGGCTTAACCAAATTTTCATAGGCTCTGGACAGTTGCTGAGTGTAGACTTTGAAATTCTCTCTCGCCTTGTCCCTGTGCTCATCTAGTGCCTCCAGCTGCACATGCCTAGGATCTGGAATAAGCCCATTGCTAAGAGAAATTCTGGCCGAAGGCACCGCCAGTTCCACTGGTAGGACAGCTTCGGTCCCATACACTAGAGAGAAGGGAGTGAAACCTGTTGGCTTTCTCTTCGAAGTACGATAGGCCCATAACACCATAGGCAGCTTCTCATCCCATGCCCCCGGCATGTCTTCTAGCATCTTTTTCAGAATATTTATCAGGGTCTTATTAGTAGCTTCCGCCTGGCCATTGCCCTTGGGGTAGGATATGGTTGAGCTATTATGCACAATCTTATATTTGTCCGTGAGGAGAGCCATCTCTTTGCATACAAATTGCTTCCCATTATCCGTTAGGATCACTTTGGGTATACCAAACCTACATATGATATACTCTTTTATAAACTGGGTTACCACTTGGGCAGTGACCCTCCTTAAAGGAATGGCCTCCGCCCATTTGGTATACAATTCTGTAGCCACAATGATAAAGGTCTTTCCATGAGATGCTGGGGCGATCTTACCCACCAGGTCGAACGCCCATGTGTGGAAGGGATAGGGGGTTGCCAAGCTTTGTAGGCTGACGGAGGGAGCGTGCACCATGTTTCCGTGCACCTGGCATGCTCTACACTTTTTCACGTATCCAATGGAGTCAGCCTCCATAGTCGGCCAGTAGTATCCCAACGTCATCAGCTGATCATACAGCTTGGCGCCTCCCATGTGGGAGGGCTCATGAGCTTCTTTCAGCACCTTTTCCACTTCCTCTTTGGCTACGCACCTTAACGCCTTCTCATTATACCCTTTCCTATACAGCTCTCCTTTGACCAAGTAGAAACGTGCTACCCTTTTTCTAAGGTAGATTTCATCCGCTCTCTCAGCGGGCAGCTCCCCATTCTTCAGATACGCTAGGTACGGCTGTCTCCAATCTTCGAAGGCTTCCACGAAGTTAGCTTCCGTCGGCTGGTCAAAATTAGCTTGGCACTTTAGACAGCTTTGTTGCAAGCGGGCCGCTTCTACGCTCATGGAGGGCCAAAAATACCCGCTTCGCTGCAGTCTTCTGTAAAGGGGGATATCTGTATCTCCACAGTGCCTCTGGTGCATTTCTATTAACCTCTCTTTGGCTTCCTGCTCCCCTACGCACCGTGCCAGAAACCCTCCGGGACTCTTGAAATAGAGAGTTCCCTGCAGCACATGATAGTTGGCTAACTCCAAAATTTTCATTGCCCCTTCTCTGGTTTCCAGTTGCCTCTCCACCAGACGCCTCCAGTCTTCCGGCTCGTCACTTGGGAATAGGGACTTTACGGTAGTAGGCACTGTTCTCCGCCTAACGGTGATGGTTGCTTCTGACTCCTCCATGTCCAACTTTTGTGCTATGGTGGCGAGCGCGTCAGGGTGCCTGTTCATCGTTCGCGCTTGCCTCTCCACAGTTACTTCCAAGAATTGTCTCAGCAGTCGTTGGATGATGTGTCTGTACGGCGCTAAGTTGGCATGTTTGAGGGAAAACTCTCCATTGACCTGCCTTACTACCAGATTGGAGTCTCCTCGTATACACAGTACCCTGATCCCTCTTCTGAGCGCTTCCAACATCCCTAGAATGAGGGCTTCGTACTCAGCTTCATTATTTGAGCATTTAAAATCTAACTTGAAAGAGAGGGTAATCTTCTCCTTCCCATCTGACAGTATGACGCCAGCCCCACCTGTTCCTTGTGCACTAGAACCATCAAATTCCATAACCCACTTCTTCACCTCCTCCGCCATGCATGCTTGGAAACTTTCTCCGGGTAGCTCTTCACTAGGTGGTTCGAAAACCCCACTCGGGAAGTGGGCCAGCAGATCTGCTACCGCCTGGCTCTTGATGGCTTTAGGTACTACGCACTTTAGATCATACTCTGACAAAATCAAAAACCACCTTGCTGCTCGTCCCACGAGTATAGTCCGCGCGAGGAGGTACTTGATGGGATCACACTTAGTGATTATGTGAATGGTGAAGGCTAAAAGGTAGTGTCTCAACTTCTGGGCTACAAATACCAGCGCGAGGCAGTGCCTCTCAACACTGGTGTATCTCGATTCTGTCCCGGATATTACTCTTGATAGGTAGTAAACCGGCCTTTCCATTCCTTCCTTCTCTTGCGCCAAGAGGGCCCCTATCGACCTCTCTGTAGAAGTGAGGTAGAGCAGCAGTGGCGCTCCGGCTTCGGGGGGAATCATCGTGGACGGAGAGGCTAGGATTTCTTTAATCTTTCTGAACGCACTCTCTTGCCTCTCTCCCCAAACCCACTTGGCTTTGTCTTTTAGTAGAGGCGCGAACGGATGAGTTACTTCTGCCAACGCAGGTATAAACCTCCGCAGGTAAGATACCTTTCCCAGGAAGCTCTTAAGTTGTCTCTGACTCTTGGGCGGTGGCATCATCACAATGGCTTTCATCTTCTCTGCATCCACTTGCACCCCTTGTCTATTTACCACAAAACCTAAGAATTTCCCTGCAGTAACCCCAAAGGCACACTTTGAGGGGTTCATTCTCATCTTATACCGACGACACCTCTCGAATACTCTCCTGAGATCTTGAATGTGCTTGCTTTCTTTCCTAGACTTCACTACCAAATCATCTACATAGAATTCTAGTATGTCATGAAATAAGTCGTGAAAGATTGCCATCATGGTCCGCTGGTATGTGGCCCCAGCGTTCTTCAATCCGAAGGGCATGACTGTATAGTGAAAGTTCCCTAACGGCGTGCGGAAGGCAGTCTTCTCTGCGTCGGCGGGGTCCATCTTAATCTGGTTATATCCAACATACCCGTCCATGAAGCTATACATCTCATGTCCCGCGGTGGAATCCACTAAGCTGTCTATGCTGGGTAGTGGGAATTCATCCTTAGGACACGCCCTATTCAAGTCGCGAAAGTCTACACAGATTCTGATTTGGGTCTTATCTTTCTTTGCCACTGGCACTATGCTAGACAGCCATATGGGGTGCTGAATAGGCTTGATGAACCCTGCCGCTAACAATTTCTCCACCTCAGCCTTTATTTTTAAATCAAGGTCTGCTTTATATGTGCGTGTGGCTTGCCTTACCGGAAGGGCGTTGGGAAGGATGTTCAATCTATGAGAGCTCACTTCTGCGTCTATTCCCGGCATCTCCGTGTACTTCCAAGCAAATACATCAGTGAACTCCTTAAGTAGCTCAATGAGCTCTTCCCTCTGCTTCGGTTCCAGGCACTTGGAAATTAGGATGGGTCTACTCTCGCCCTCTTCCGACCCCAACTTGATTTCCTCTAACTCCTGCAGCTGCTCTCTGGGTCCGTCTTGCATGCACTCCGGCGCCTCTTCTGGTTCTTCCACATGCTCAACAATATGGGATTCATCAACAATAAAACACTCGGGCGCCGGGTCGATGCTCTCGTCCCAGAACATCGCCCGCGCAGACCGTTATAAACGGTAAATGACTTTTCCATTGGGCAAAACCACTTTCTTGCAAGTTCGAGGAGGCCTAGCTATCTCCTCTACCTTCCTCTTGCCTTTTTCTATGTGGGGAATTATTCTTTCCCCTAGACGATCATGGACGGATTTTTTCTGCGGGACCTTTCCCTCAGCTATCTCGCTTCCTGCTAGCTTTCTCGTAGAGACCTTTCTTTCCTCGTCCAACTCGGTGTAAAAGGCGGCATCTACCAGGTGGGCCTCCTCAACTGCGAAGGGTCTCTGCGTGGCCTTGATCACTATCTCTGCACCTCTAATATTTGCCTTCGCGCACTGATGGTAGGTGGAAGGCACTACGCCATGAGTGTGCATCCACACCCTTCCAATGAGTAATTGGTAGCTGGTGTCAGCGTTAATAACATGAAATTTGATGTGGGAGGTGAAATTTCCCAACTTAATTCCCACATTCACATATCCGATCGACTGCATTCCGGCGTTGTCGAATCCGGAGATTACTAGCGGTACCGGGACCACCTTCTCCTGGTCAATTCCCGTTTCATATAACGTACTGATGGGCATAATGTTAATGGATGCTCCTCCATCCATCAACGCCCTAGGAAACGAGACTCCATTAATTATGGCTGTGACGTATAACGGGCGATTGTGGAAGTAAGGCACTGCCCTATCCGCTTCTGAAAACACCACTTCAGAGGTATACTTCTTAATCATCCTTCCCATTGGCCCCTGCCAATTTAGCGAAGGGTCTCCATGCTGCTGCACCGCCTCCAAGACTTTCCTCGTGATGGACACTCTCGTGTCGTACTTCACCCCTATCTGGTCGAAAAACCACTTGAACTTGGGGCTCCTTGCTATGGCCTCACATTCAGAATCTAAGTCTACCTCGTACGTCTGGGCACTGCAAACATACTCCGCTTCAGAGGTCCCTCCCTCGTCTAGAGCGAGGATGACGTCTACCTCGCCTTCTGAGAGACCGACTTCCTCAGCTTCCCCGCTCCCGCTTTCATACTCCGGAGTGAAGAACCACTCCTCTTGCTTTCTTTCCAGCTGAAGTCTGCTTAGTGACAGATTTTCTAACTCCTCGCATAACTGCTCGCCGTCCTCCCGTTTCGCAAGACTTCTCGCAGCTTCTTCGTCATAGGCAACTACCATGTTGGCAGTTCCAAAATGATGCGTAGGGAGGGGGTTCTCGTTAACGTCCACGGGGGGTATCTGCAAGGTACCTCTGGCCATCTGCTCACCAATGATCCTTCTCAAGTAGTAACAGTCTTTGGTAGAGTGCTGCACTCGTTGGTGCAATTCGCAGTACTTCGGGTTGGCCTTGTCAGCTGCGGTGGGGGTCTCTACTTTTAGGTTGGGGGGTCCTGTTACACCTTCTCGCACCAAGGTGCGGTAACAATCCATGGCCTCCGCTACGCTGCACGGTAGTGGCGGCGGGACATCCTCCCCGAACTTTCTCTTGTTGCCGGGACTGTCAGTCCTGGCCCCGGGACCTCCCTTCTTCCCTTTGTTACTCCCGTCCACATAGTTAACCGCCTGCCTCCTCGTAACTTGAAACCTCCCGGGAGTCGGTGGAACTTGTGTCCTCCAACCCGGGGTTCTTGGTTTGATTATCATAGCGATATTGCTGGCAGCCCTGGTGAATTCTCTGAAAGTCCCATCTCTAGTTTCGTTGATCAAATGCAGCTTGTACTCTTCCGAGAGTCCTTCCACACATATTTGTAGCAACCTGGCCTCCGCCACGTCCTCGTGAACATCTAAGGCCCTCTCGCGAAATCGCTTGATGTAGTGCATCAATTCCTCTCCTGGCTTCTGGACCTCTTGCGCCAGGTGCCTCAGTGTAAATTCATCCTCCGCTACAAAAAACTTCTGGAGAAACTGCCTGTGCATCTCTTCCCAACTAGGGACGCTGTTAGGCGCCAAGTGGGAATACCATGTATAGGCTTTCCCAGTGAGAGTTTTAGAGAACTCTCTCAATCTCAGGCTCTTGTCGCCAGCGTGTACTCCCAGGTACTCGACGAACCTCTTCACGTGTTCTCGAGGGTTCTCCCCCCTACCGCCAAACTTGATAAATTTTGGTGGAATATACCCCTCAGGGTATGGCTTCTCACTTACTTCCTGTGGATAGGGGTCTTGTAATTCCTCGTATAGGTAGGAACCCTCTCTTTGAGAGGAGGAGAGGAGCTTCCTCACTTCTTCCATAGTAACAGCCTTGGAGGGTGATTCCTCCGAACATGTGGTTTTAGGAACTGGAGAACCTGTTGGCGCCAGGACATGCTCCGGCGCCGCCTTCCGAGACGGAATCGTCTCTGCCGGAATCGTAATAGGAGTGGCTACCCCTCCAGAAGGGGCAGCAGCAGGTGTCACACAACCTTGACCCAAGTTTGATAGATCCACGTTGTTTTGCTTTAAAAAGTCAAAAAACATTGCCATAAGGTTCATACCTGCCATTGGGGCCACTGCTGGCAAACTGGTCTGGCCTCCCTGAGGCGCTGGCGCCTTGGCTCCGGTCACCACCACGTCTTCCTGAGTAGTCTGGTCACTGTGAGCTCCATTACCGGATGGAATGTCCTCAAAAACCAACTGCTTGGAGACATTGAAACCTTCTTTGTCCATGGAAATGAGAATACCTCCCCAGCGGAGTCGCCAAATGTAGGAGGGTAGTGAGACTGGGGTCTATGAATAACTGGAAAGGGTGAGGCGTGACCCACTCCAATGGACACTGTCTGCAAGTCTTCAAGGTCTCCTGTGCAACTTCTGAAGAAAACTTCTCCTTCTGGTAACAATGGAACTCAAGCTTCAACTCACTCCCTGCAAGAAGATGAACTTTCACAGCAAAAATAGCAATTTTCTCAAGGGAAACACCTGAGAGTGATGGCTGTCAGTGGGGAGTGAAGGAACAAGGCACTCAACACTAAGAGAATGAGCAGGGAGAGAATACTAGGTAGGTCTGGTGATATTTTAGCAGAGTAACAGTGCAATTTTTCTTGTCTATCTTTTGACCTTGCCCAGGGGTCTATTTATACATGGGCGTAAGGGATGAGCTGGCGATTTTGGGCGCCAAAATTGAGAGAGTTGGTGGGGAACAATGTCTGAAGTGTACCATTTGTCCCTACCTGCAGGCAGCTGCCTGTCCCCTCTGCAGGCGCCACCTGGCACCGACCAAAACTCAAAAAGCACATATGTCCCCTAATGGAGACAAAATAACAGATTTGGTAGTTATCTTTTGAAACGGTAACTTGTGG
The DNA here is from genome assembly GCA_949130495.1 of Sambucus nigra. Taxonomy (NCBI): domain Eukaryota; kingdom Viridiplantae; phylum Streptophyta; class Magnoliopsida; order Dipsacales; family Adoxaceae; genus Sambucus; species Sambucus nigra. The sequence continues at coordinate 594,695,173 of OX422212.1, read as the reverse complement.
TGCAATTTTGCAAATCTTTGAGAGAGAGGACCTTAAGGCCTCACTCCCTCTAAAAAGTGTTATTTTTCTTGAGAGAGACCTCGAGGACCCCCTCTTCTGGAAAAGTCATTTTTCTTGTAAAGAGTTTATTTTTTGTGCGTAGCCTCGAGTGGCTTCTGGGTCTTCCTACTAGTATTCTCTCATTCCTATAGTGCTAAGTGGTTGAGCTTGCTCAACATACCTTGTCCCTCAGCCGCCAAGCCAAAACTCCCAGGAGGTCCCGACGCGCCTGTTCGAGCCCTGCTTGCTCGACTAGGCAACCTGTGCAAGAAAGTAAAGTGTTAGTGCTGTTGTTCATTTAGAGCCTGCTGTTTCATGATGGAAACTCCTGTAGCAGCACTTCTCGAATAACGTTTCTGTAGTACGATTGCAGTGGCGCTGACGCTTGAAGTGGCGTTGACGCGTGAGGCGGCGCCGACCCTTGTCCCGGCGCCGATGCTCGAAATGGCGCCGGTGCTCGAAGTGGCGCTGACGCTTGAGGTAGCGCTGATGCTTGAACCGGCGCTGACAGGTGAGGCTGCGCCGACCCTTGTTGCGGTGCCGACGCTCGAAATGGCACCGACGCTCGAAGTGGCGCCGACGCTTGAAGTGGCGCCGACGCGTGAGGCTGCGCCGACCCTTGTCCCGGCGCCGAAGCTCGAAATGGCGCCGACCCTCGTTGCGGCGCCGACGCTCGAAGTGGCGCCGACGCTTGAAGTGGCGTTGACGCGTGAGGCGGCGCCGACCCTTGTCCCGGCGCCGATGCTCGAAATGGCGCCGGTGCTCGAAGTGGCGCTGACGCTTGAGGTAGCGCTGATGCTTGAACCGGCGCTGACAGGTGAGGCTGCGCCGACCCTTGTTGCGGTGCCGACGCTCGAAATGGCACCGACGCTCGAAGTGGCGCCGACGCTTGAAGTGGCGCCGACGCGTGAGGCTGCGCCGACCCTTGTCCCGGCGCCGAAGCTCGAAATGGCGCCGACCCTCGTTGCGGCGCCGATGCTCGAAGTGGCGCCGACGCTTGAAGTGGCGCTGACGCGTGAGGCTGCGCCGACCCTTGTCCCGGCACCGATGCTTGAAACGGCGCCGACCCTTGTTGCGGCGCCGACGCTCGAAGTGGCGCCGACGCTCGAAGTGGCGCTGACGCCTGAGGTAGCGCTGAGCCTTGAATCAGCGCTGACATGTGAGGCGGCGCCGACCCTTGTCCCGGCGCCGATGCTCGAAATGGCGCCGGTGCTCGAAGTGGCGCTGACGCTTGAGGTAGCGCTGATGCTTGAACCGGCGCTGACAGGTGAGGCTGCGCCGACCCTTGTTGCGGTGCCGACGCTCGAAATGGCGCCGACGCTCGAAGTGGCGCCGACGCTTGAAGTGGCGCTGACGCGTGAGGCTGCGCCGACCCTTGTCCCGGCGCCGAAGCTCGAAATGGCGCCGACCCTCGTTGCGGCACTGTTACTCGAAATGGCGCCGACGCTCGAAGTGGCGCCGACGCTTGAAGTGGCGCTGACGCATGAGGCTGCGCCGACCCTTGTCCCGGCGCCGATGCTCGAAATGGCGCCGACCCTTGTTGCGGTGCCGACGCTCGGAGTGGCGCCGACGCGGGAAGTGGCGCCGACGCTCGAGGTAGCGCTGAGGCTTGAATTGGCGCTGACATGTGAGGTTGCGCCGACCCTTGTCCCGGCGCCGATGCTCGAAACGGCACCGATGCTCAAAGTGGCGCTCTCCCCTGAGGTAGCGCTGACGCTTGAACCGGCGCTGACAGGTAAGGCGTCGCCGACCCTTGTTGCGGCGCCGACGCTCGAAGTGGCGCCGACGCTCGAAGTGGCTCAGGTAGCGCTGATGCTTGAACCGGCGCTGATATGTGAGGCGGCGCCAACCCTTGTCGGGGCGCCGACGCTTGAAGTGGCGCTGACGCCCGAAGTGGCGCGGACGCCTGAGGTAGCGCTGACCCTTGCGGTGGCGTAGGGACTCGCCGCGGCGCTGACACTTGCGGTGGCTTTTGGACTTCTGGGTGGCCTCGCGGGTACCTCTCGGATGTTATTTAATAAAAAAAGCATATTTATTTTATTTTGCTTTTTTTTGTTTATAACACCCTTCTACAGTTAGTAAGCGGAACTTTGGACTCTTAGGTGTGATTTATGCTGAATTTTTGTTGTTTGTTGTTTGCAAGCTGTGTTTTTGCTATTTGTTGCTGTTTATTTTTTTGTATATCGCTCACTCTTCGGTTCACTAAACTATGGTTTAAAAGAGGTATAATCTGTGTATTATGCTATTAACTCATCAACATTGGCTTTGTATTGCAGCAGGTGGGTGGGGTGGGGGGGGGGGGGGGGGGTCAGCTGCAGCAGCAGGTAGGGGTGATGGGAAGTAGGTGGGCGTGGGGGCAGCAGCAGGTGGGCGTGGGACAACAGCAGGGGTGTGTTGTGTGTGGGGGGGGGGGGGGGGGAGGGGCAATAGGATAACTGCTTTTTGGTAGTTTTAGTACCCTAACCTATAGGGTGTGACCGTGTGAGCATCACTGCAATTCCAATTTTTAGAGGGTCATCAAATTTGAATGTGGATTTGATAAATAATTTACAACAATGTGAAGGCGGGTCAAATTTTATACAGACAACTTGAGTTTTCACGTACAACAACATAAAAGGGGGCATATTACATGGACTAGGTTCAGTAGCGTTAGACACTTTCTCATGAACTACATTGGATGTAGAGGTCCCACTAGGTTTTATGCTAGACTCACTAGGGTAATTACTTTCTTTGTGTGTTGTTTCATTGTCAACAAAATCAAAATATTCAGTAATATCAGTGACAGTATCAGCAGTACTCATTTATCTTTCTCGATGGATATAAGGAATGACATTTGCTTCAAATAGGACATGCCTAGAAATATACAAGATGCTTATTCTGCTTTGATTTTTATACTTCGTATACTCTATTTCTTATTAACTTGGTTAGTTTTTTAAGAGTGATGATATTGTTCCTACTCCATATTTAGTTTCAAAAACTGAAAAATCATAGAAAGAGTTTATCAAAGACACTTATGGCTGATTATGGCTAAAATCATACCGAAATCAGTCAGCTAGATGTGCCCATGCTTCATTTTCTCCATACAAGACCCCTATAAAGGATAGTATCCTTCGGTTGCATTTGCTAGATCCAACTTCATTTTCTTCATTTTCTCAATTACTGCCCGAATATCCTTCGGTTGCATTCACTAGATTTTATAACTGAAATCCAGGTTCAAATTGTTCTTGAGGGGGTTGTCGACCTTAGGTAGTAGTTAACGTAAACCTATAAATTTATTTTTCAACTATTTTTATAAATGATGTAGTGTTTGTTGCATAGTGTTCTGTCTTTGTTGTAATCTCTCTTTATTATTCTATCAGTTGTGTGAAACTGTGTTTGGGTTCACAACCGTTCTTATCGCTAACTAACTCATCAACATTGGCATTGAATTGCAGCAGGTGAGCATGGTGGGGGGGCAGCAGCAGCAGTTAGGGATGATGGGTAGCAGGTAGGGGTGATGTGCAGCAGGTGGCCGTGGGGGGCTGCAGCAGGTGGGGTGGGGGCATCAACAGGTGTGTGTGTGTGGGGGGGGGGGGGGAAGCTACGACGGAGATTTCAGCGAGATCGGTGCCCGAGCCAAGATTCTACGAAGGTAATGTACTAGCTTTTAGAATATAATTTTTCACTACATGTTTAGAATTGCATAGCTACTATGCAAAAATCTCATGTCATGTACATTTTCCCCTGTAGTTTTTATCATGAAGAATGGCCCTCTAAAACCTAGGTTCATGGTGTTGATTTTTAACACCACTATAACTGTTTTTTGGAAGTTTTAGTACCCTAACCTATAGGGTGTGACCGTGTGAGGATCACCACCATTCCAATTTTTAGAGGATCAACAAATTTGAATGTGAATTTGATAAATAATGTACAATAATGTGCAGGTGGGTCAAATGCTATACAGACAACTTGAGCTTGAATATGGTGTGAATGCAGTGGTTACTAATGGAAGGGTGAGTTATATTTGGGTTATTTCTACCTTACTATAAATAAGGTCACGTTTAATTTTTTATTATTAGAAATTAATTCTTTTACTTTGCTTCTCATCGATTATCCCCCCCTCCCAAACTGCCCCGTGGGTGGAACCAACACCTCCCATGGGACCAATGTAACTCGTAGGAACTTACCGCGCAACCGCGAGACTCCCAGTTTGAGAATACGATGATAATTTTCATATTTCTAGACTCAAGCAAAACATGGCGTTAGAGGGTGAAAACTCAAAACAGTCCCAGAACGGCCCCGTGGGTGGCACCAACGCCTCCCACAGGACCAATGTAACTCGTAGGAACTGACCCCGCAGTCGCGGGTCTCCCGGTTTGAGAATACGACGATAATTTGAATAGTTATAGAGTTAGGCTTAAAAACATGGCGTTAGAGAGTGAAAACCCAAAACAGCCCCCGAACGGCCCCATGGGTGGCACCAACACCTCCCACGGGACCAATGTAACTCGTAAGAACTGACCCCGCAGCCGCGGGTCTCCCGGTTTGAGAATACGATGATAATTTGCATATTTCTAGAGTTAGGCTTAAAAACACGGCGTTAGAGGGTGAAAACTCAAAACAGCCCCCGAACGGCCTCGTGGGTGGCACCAACACCTCCCACTGGACCAATGTAAATCGTAGGAACTGACCCCACAGCCGCGGGTCTCTCGGTTTGAGAATACAACGATAATTTGCATATTGCTAAACTTACGCTTAAAAATATGGCGTTAGAGGGTGAAAACTCGAAACAACCCCCGAACGGCCCCGTGGGTGGCACCATCACCTCCCACGAGACCAATGTAACTCGTAGGAACTGACCACGCAGTCGCGGGACTCCTGAATTGAGAATACGACGGTAATTTGTATATTTATAGGCTTAAGCTTAAAAACATGGCGTTAGAGGATGAAAACTCGAAACAACCCCCGAACGGCGCCGTGGGTGGCACCGACACCTCCCACGGGACCAATGTAACGCGTAGGAACTGACCCCACAGCCGCGGGACTCCCGATTTCAGAATACGATGATAATTTGCATATTTCTAGACTTAGGCTTAAAAACATGGCGTTAGAGGGCGAAAACCCAAAACAGCCCCTGAACGGCCCCGTGGGTGGCACCAACACCTCCCACGAGACCAATGTAAGTCGTAGGAACTGATCCCACAGCCGTGGGTCTCTCGGTTTGAGAATACGATGATAATTTGCATATTTCTAGACTTAGCCTTAAAAACATGGCATTAGAGGGTGAAAACTCGAAACAAGCCCCGAACTGCCCCGTGGGTGGAACCAACACCTCCCACGGGACCAATGTAACTCGTAGGAACTTACCGCGCAACCGCGAGACTCCCGATTTGAGAATACGACGATAATTTTCATATTTCTAGACTCAAGCAAAACATGGAGTTAGAGGGTGAAAACTCGAAACAGCCCCAGAACGGCCCCGTGGGTGGCACCAACGCCTCCCACGGGACCAATGTAACTCGTAGGAACTGACCCCGCAGCCGCGAGTCTCCCGATTTGAGAATACGATGATAATTTGCATATTTCTAGAGTTAGGCTTAAAAACATGGCGTTAGAGGGTGAAAACCCATAACAGCCCCCGAACGGCCCCGTGGGTGGCACCAACACCTCCCACGGGACCAATGTAACTCGTAGGAACTGACCCCGCAGTCGCGGGTCTCCCGGTTTGAGAATATGACGATAATTTGCATATTTATAGAGTTAGGCTTAAAAACATGGCGTTAGAGGGTGAAACCCCAAAACAACCCCCGAACGGCTCCGTGGGTGGCACCAACAACTCCCACGGGACCAATGTAACTCGTAGGAACTGACCCCGCAGTTGCGGGTCTCCCGGTTTGAGAATACGACGATAATTTGTATATTTCTAAACTTACGCTTAAAATATGGCGTTAGAGGGTGAAAACTCGAAACAACCCCCGAACGGCCCCGTGGGTGGCACCATCACCTCCCACGAGACCAATGTAACTCGTAGGAACTGACCCCGCAGCCGCGGGTCTCCCGGTTTGAGAATACGATGATAATTTGCATATTTCTAGGCTTAGGCTTAAAAACATGGTGTTAGAGGGTGAAAATCCAAAATAGCCCTCGAACGGCGCCGTGGGTGGCGCCGACACCTCCCACGGGACCAATGTAACTCGTAGGAATTGACGCCACAACCGCGGGACTCCCGATTGGAGAATACGACGATAATTTGCATATTTCTAGACTTAGGCTTAAAAACATGGCCTTAGAGGGCGAAAACCCAAAACAGCCCCCGAATGGCCCCGTGGGTGGCACCAACACCTCCCACGGGACTAATTAACTCGTAGGAACTGATCGCGCAGCCGCGGGTCTCTTGGTTTGAGAATACGATGATAATTTGCATATTTCTAGACTTAGGCTTAAAAACATGGCGTTAGAGGGTGAAAACTCGAAACAACTCCCGAACTGCCCCGTGGGTGGAACCAACACCTCCCAAGGGACCAATGTAACTCGTAGAAACTTACCGCACAACCGCGAGACTCCCGGTTTGAGAATACGACTATAATTTTCATATTTCTAGACTCAAGCAAAACATGGCGTTAGAGGGTGAAAACTCGAAACAGCCCCAGAACGGCCCCGTAGGTGGCACCTACGCCTCCCACGGGACCAATGTAACTCGTAGGAACTGACCCCGCAGTCGCGGGTCTTCCGGTTTGAGAATACGATGGTAATTTGCATATTTCTAGACTTAGGCTTAAAAACATGGCGTTAGAGAATACGATGGTAATTATTAAGACGTGTAATATTTATAAGTTTGTATATATATTTGTTTATTAACAACGTTCTCGATTCGCAATTTGTGATTTTTTTTATTGTTTTGCCAATAAAAAATATTTGTAACACCTCGTACGCGTCAAACGTTACACGTAGCAACTGATGGTGCACTCGCAGGACCCCCAGTTTTAGGATTGGACCAAAAAAATACATTTTTTTTTAAATTATAGTTAAATATGGTCATGGACTTTGTCTATTACCATTTTTATTTTTTCGTCACGCATAAAAATGGTCGCGGCCAAAGTCCGTGACCATTTTTTTTGTCATGGTTGTGGGTCACGGACTTGGGCCGCGACCATTTTTTTTTAATTTTTTTGTCACGGTTGTGGGTCGCGAACTTTGGCCGCAACCAATTTGTTACGATTGTGGGTCACGGATTAGGACTGCGACCAATTTTTTTAATATTTTTTTTGTCACGGTAATGAGTCGCGGACTTTGGCCGCGACCAATTTGTCACAGTTGTGGGTCACGGATCAGGGTCGCGACCAATTTTTTTTTAATTTTTTTGTCACGGTAGTGGGTCACGGACTTTGGCCGCGACCAATTTGTCACGGTTATGGGTCACGGATAAGGGCCGCGACCCGTCACGACATGGGTCACGGCCTAAGTTCGCCACCATCTGCCGTGACCCCTCTCGGCTGTGACCATTTTTTGGTCACGGACTTGGGCCGCGACCCACGAAAATGGTCACGCCCGAAATGGTCACGACCCAAGTCCGTGACCCATAGCTTTGGTCAAGGATTTTGGCCGTGACCAATCACCAGTTTTGGTGTAGTGATTCACTTCCACAGCCTCTACCAGCGTTCCCAACCCACCCACCACCAGTGCTGCGCCTATAACCACCCTAGACGTCGCCGCCTTAGTGGAAGCACGCCAAGAATAACTGCATTTTTACCTTCGGTCTCCTATCTTTGGCAAAGATGACGAGTTTTCTGAGGCATGCAGGATTTTCCATTTTTCAGCTAAGTATGACGCTTTGTTGCTAGGTGATGAAGACCAAGATTCCACTTCTTGGGGCTATTTTCCTCGAGAGGGGACTATGCGGTTCCGTCTTGACGAAGGTGACTTCCATTGGTACCATATTTACTTCGAAGGACCTGGTGGTTTCCCTTCCCACTTTGCTGCTTGGAACTCATTTATAGAGTCCATTTACTCAGACGTTCTTTCCAAGGTTGGTCTCTATCGAGCTTCCGATTTGGGGAGTTTACTCTCTCCAAACATAATGTTGCCCTTCAAATCTTGGTCTCCTGTTGGAACATTATAACTCACATGTTCATTGCTTCATGGGGAGAGTTCACTGTTACACTTGAGTATGTTTGCGAGCAGCTTGGGTTTTAGCCTATAGGAACTTTGGCTTATCACGATGAGGCTTTGGACGCAGAAGAGATAAAGGCCCGAGCAGACTCGGATCAGATTTGCAGGAGGTGTATCTGTACTTCAAACAAGGCAACCTTCACTCCCCTCATAAACTACTTCTATCGTACCAACCCCACTATTGAATTTGGCCCAGGCAAAGGTACATCTCTTGAGTTATCAACCTACATACTTGTGGTTTTGTCTCATTTTATCTTGCCTGGCAAGCCCAATGATCAATCGCATAAGGACTTGATTAATCTATTTTTCCATTTGGCTAGGGTATACAAGCTCCCTCTAGCAGCCATGGCCTTAGGGTCACTTTATACATGGTTGGACATGCCCCATCTAGATATGGAACAGTCCTTGGGCAGATATAACATGGCCAATTTTTCCAATTCCATCATTTAGACTAAATTTCTTTACTTCCATTTTCCCGAGATATCTTCCAATCGTACTCCCCTTCGTGCTGGGGAAATCATCAAGCCCCATCGCCTTTTTTTCTTTCACAAGAAATAGAGTAGGAAGGAGCTTCTGGGCATTTTTGACAAGGCAAGCTGCTTCGTGATGAGACCTTATAGTGAGGACTCTTTTGCCCATACTTGGGATTTTTTTAGTGTCCTATCTAGGGTGGTGGGTCCTACTTTGGATGATCTTACAATGGAGGACCCTTCTTTTTCGACCGTTTTGGTTTTTACTCCAAGTTATCTTCCCTCTTATACTGACTGGGGGTATACGTCTGAACATTACAACCCTAACTATTGCCGCCGTCAGTTTGGGTACGACCAGGGGATTCCTCGGTCGGTGTTTTACGGTTCTCATCCCAACGCATCTTTCCATAAGGTCTGTCCCTTTTACATCGTGTTAGATGCTTCCACGATCTGCTCAGCTATAAGTGGCCGTGTTACCATTCCTGCACTTTCTAGGAAGGGGGATGTAACCGGTGATTTTGCGATGAACTATTGGCCAAGATAGATAGCCAAAATTCACGAGTTCACTTAAAGTCCCCCGGTTTATCCTGTTGTTCATAGTTTTCCCCCTTTAGATCTGGGGCTGAAGGGGAATTCCATTCTCGGAATTGAATTCCTGCTCAGTTGAACACTAAAGGACCCTCCTAGCGAGCTGCCTCTATAATGCCCCGCAATCCCCATTATTGCATCCAAGGCCAAGAAAGTTTTAATGCCTAGACCCCCAGCTGGAGGTATTTCTGTCGCTACAGATTCTGGTGAAGGTCCCTGGCAACCCCTTTCCTAAAGAGCGAAGAAGACCAGGAGTGGGGCCTCTTCGAAGCCCAAGTCACCACGCAAGTACCAATCCCCTATAGATGCTTTTCCCATTGCCTCTGTTCCTCCCAATGTTGATGTGTCTAAGGAAGTACGGGAGGCAGTTAGAAAGGAGGTTGAATGACTTTAATAGATATTTTGACAAACTGCGCCCTCAGTTCCTCCTGTTGAGTTATTTCCCACTATTGTGGTGGATCCTACTGAAGGGGATTTATGAAGAAAAAGGGGTCCTTCAAGTACTAGTGCCTCTCGTAAAAGGAGGAAAACTTTGGTAACCAAGGCAAGTAAAAAAAACAAGCCTCTATAGTACAACCCACAACAGTTACCTCTACTACTAGGCGTTCTACTTCTCCTTCTGCCGATGCAGTTATAACGATTGATGATAGCCTTGAGACTGTGGCTGATCTCATCGAGAGGGCTTCTTCTCACTCATCTCTCCTAGCCTCGCCCATTGTCGTACCATCACACTCTTCTTTTGATCATGAGGTTAGTCTTTCCACACTTAGTCATTTATAATTTAGTAAATTTTCTTCTTTTTTCTGACACTTGTTCTTTCTTTCTTGTTTTCATCAAGAGGCTGATGAAGAAAGGCTTTCTCCTCCAGTCAGCCCTTTCGTGGGAGGATGCTTTAGTGGATCTATAACCAAATCATCTCCTCCCCGTTCGCCCATGATAGGTCTTACTTACTCACGTTGTTCGGCCTCCAATCGAATAGAGGAGGCTGGTCAGAGGTTTTCTATGCTCGTTGAGTCTGTGAGGGTTTCCTCTCATCCCGAGGAGCATCGCCCAGCTTCTTCTACTATATCACCTTTACTAGTGGTTTCTCTGGCAGTGATTCCCATTTTTCCAAGTTCTCCCGAGGTATCGAGTTCTAAACACTTCTAAACCTTTCTTTTCCATCTTATCTACTGTGTGAATCTTCTTATCCTCTTGATGTATCTCAGGTTGAGGTAGCTTCCTTTCTAGCTTCATCGTTGGCTAACATCCCTTTTCCCCCTCTGTTGATAAGACCAATAACTGCAATCCCCCTTTTAGTGCCATAACTGAGGTAAGTTAAGCGTAGAGGTATTTCTCCCTTCTTCTGTACTTTATCCTCATTCTAACACTTAACTTCATTTTTGCAGCTTTCTTTAGATCTAGTCCCAATAACTTCTCTTAGTGGTCTGCCCATTCCCAATGCCAGCGTTGATTTTTCCACCCATCGTGGTGATTCTTCTACATCCACTAACATTGGGGCATCACTTAGAGGTCAAACGTCCTCCCTGAGTGGGGATCCTATATTGACCTTAGTACCTTTTATTGGCGAAATATCTTTACCGAACCTTGAGGCTATTTTAGTTGAGGGTGCCGTTGAGGCTTCTGAGGAGATAATCCTACCCCCAACAGTTCCCATCGTGGTAGCCTCCTGGGTGACACCCGTTCTTGCTCCAACCATTGTTGAGGTACTTCGCTAGTTTCTCTTTATTTCTCGTTGTTTGTCCTTTATTCTTGACAATGTACAATCTAAAAGAATCTCATTTCTCAAACTTTTGAACTCCACTGGTAATGTTCACTTAATCAATGGAAACACTTGTTTAAGATTTTTCATCAAACTCCACCGGTAATGGTGACTTAACAATGAAAACACTTGTTAATACTTTCCGTCAAACTCCACCAGTAATGATGACTTAACAATGAAAACACTTGTTAAGATTTTTTTCTTTCTCAAACTCCACCAGTAACGGTGACTTAACAATGAAAACACTTGCTAAGATTTTCCATCAGACTCCACCAGTAACGGTGACTTAATAATGAAAACACTTGTTAAGATTTTCCATCAAACTCCACCAATAATGGTGACTTAACAATGAAAACACTTGTTAAGATTTCTTTTCTCAAACTCCACCAGCTCCATAAACACTTGCTAGATTTTTCATCAAACTCATTACTTTTCCTACCTATTTTCAGGTTGCTCGTGAGTCTTTTCCAGCGGGAGAGATATCTCCACTAGTTCTTTCGCCTATCGCTTCGCCCATCACGAACCATCTATTTTTAAAGGTTCTAGTCACGACGACCAAGGTTCCATGACTATTGTTGCTACCGATAACGAATCTGGTTGTGATCTTCCTCTGCCTAACCTAGATCCTCATGACTTCTATCTTATGGTTCTTCAGCATTTTCCTCAAATGCCTGCTAGCCATCGTTTAGTAATTGAGCAGCTTGCAAGAAATCTCCCGAAGACTTTCACTGTGGATTATTTGCGTTCGAACATCCCCGTGATGAGCCATAGTCTTCAAGGCATGGCGATCGTCGTTGTTGGTATCGTCAGTACTCCTATCGCGAACGTTACCAGGCCTCTCCTCAACCAATTCTTGGGCTATCTAAGGGAGTTGGGCCGATATGGCTTCCATTTTAACTAGATGATTGGGCATTCAAAGACTTTGAAGAGTCAACGATTGGAGAGCCAGGGGGAACAGCTACAGAAATATCAGGAGGATATGCAAGATGAGGAAGCTATGTTGGTCGAGCTATCACCTCTACTTGAAGCTGCCAATAAGGAGGTAGAGGATATCAAAGAATCTATGTGTCTGGTGAAGCTAAAACGGGAGAAGCTTCTTATTGAGCGTGCACAAGTTCAAATAAGGTTGGAGGTTTCTATTAATGCCCAACAGTCTTGCCTAGCAACTTCTTCGGGCCTGACTAGAGATTTTTTCTCTACTCCGGACTTGTGGTTCTTCTTAGGCTGATGAACTCTTTCACTTTTGTATACATTTTCCTTTTTCTTCTCTTATGTAATTCTTGGGCAATAGCTCCCAATTTTGTAATGCCCCAAAATTTGTGAAGGAAAGATATTTATATTTTTTCTATGCCATTTCTTTGTGTTGTAACTACTTGCGTATTTTATAAAATTCTACAATTCTTTCTTCTCCACTCAAGTTGCAATAATATACTTCAGGAATAATAACTTATATATTTATAACAAAAAATATATAGATACAACGATGATCTAAAGTTAATTGCTTACACATGATAGACTTTCAATCATTTATTGTTAATATTGAATGGATTATCTTCTTCCATCTTAGAAATTAAGAAATAACCTAAATCATGAGCCTCCTTTATAATAAAAGGTCCCTCCCAATTCGTTGCAAACTTAGGTAGAGTAAGCCCTTGATATGCTTCACCGTTGCTTTCAAAATGAGGTCTCCCTCCACGAACTTCCTTAGTCTCACCAAGTTATCATATACTGGGGAGAGTTGCTTCGTGTATATTTGAAAGTGTTGCATCGCATTATCTTTATGTTCGTCCAACGCTTCTAACTGCACATGTCTACGCTGAGGGAGCATGCTACTTCGCATGGCATATCGGGCAGAGGGAACTTCCAACTCCATCGGAAGAATTTCTTCAGCTCCATAAATAAAGGAAAACGGAGCATATCCTGTGGGCTTTCTTCTAATTGTTCGATAGGCCCATAATACAGTTGGTATCTTGTTATCCCACGATCCTAGGAAATCCTCCATCGTCTTGGCTAAAATATTAACTAATGTTTTGTTAGTTGCTTTGACTTAATTGTTTCCCTTTGGGTATGCCATCATTGAAATATGATGAATAATGGAGTACTTGTTTGTGAGCATTGTTACCTCTGAATTGATGAAGGGGGTTCCATTATCAGAGAGAATAACATTTGGGATCCTAAAATGACGAATGATGTATTCTCTAATGAAGTTTCTCACCACCCCTGTTGTTTCCCTTCTTAGTGGTATCACTTCAGACCACTTTGTAAAGCACTCTGTTTCCACTAGTATCCAGATCTTCCCCCTCGAAGAAGGATGTATTACCCTCACCAGGTCAAATGGCCAGGTGTGAAAAGGATAAGGCATCTCCAGGGAGTGTAGATCCACCGATGGGGCATGGATCATATTTCCAAGTAGTTGACAAGCCTTATATTTTCGAACGAACTCAGCAGAGTCCTTCGCCATCGTTGGACAATATACCCCAACGTCATCAACTGGTCATATAACTTGACCCCTCCTATGTGAGTTGGATCGTGCATTTGTTTGAGGACTTCAATCTCTTCTTCCTTTGTGATGCAACGCAATGGCGTGTTGAAGTAGCCCCTTCGATAAAGAGGCCCCTTCTACATGTAGAACCTCGAGGATGCCCTTCGCTTGAGTCCCATCGCATTAATTTTTTCTATTGAGACAACTCCATCTTTAACGAAGTCAATATAGGGTTGCCTCCAGTATGATTGAGCTTCAACAAAATGGCATTCAGCTGCCTTGAAAAACCGTTAGCACTTATCACACTTTTATTGTAGCTCTGCTACGTCCTGCTTCATTTTGGTCGGAAATATCCCTCCCTTTGAATTCTTCTATAAAGAGGTATCTCAGTTGTTTCGTAGTGCTCTTCATGTATTTTTTTTAACCTTCTCTCTGCTTCTTCTGGGACGATGCATCTTGACAACCATCCTCCTGCGTTTCTGAAATAAAGGTTTCCCTAATTTGTAAAGTATTGGGCTAATTCCCCCAGCTCCATCGCTCCTTCTCGAGACTATAGTTGTTTTCTAATCTCTCCCCTCCAGTCAGAGTAATCCTCCATCAGAAAAATTGACTGTACCATCGAAGGAGTCATTCTTCGTTGAATCACGACTGTAGTTTTATCGTCCCTTATGACCATCTTTTGAATGATGGTATCATAGGCATCTGGATGACAGTTCATCGTTCAGGGATGTCTCTTGATCTTGGTCCGATGGAACTAGTTGAGAAGCCTCTGAATGATTATTTTGTAAGTTACTAGACTTAGTTATTTCAACACATATTATCCACTCACTTGCTATATCACTAAGTTTGAATCAGCCTTGATGCAAATTGAACTAATTCCCCTTCGAAGGGCCTCCAGCAACCCCAGTACCAATACTTCGTACTCTGCTTCGTTGTTGGAACAAGGGAAATCTAACTTATAGGAAAGATAAATCTCTTCCATTCCTCTTGAAAGAATAACCCCTTCTCCTCCTTTGTTTCTTGCTGATGATCCATCGAACTGCATCGTCCATTTTTTATCGCTTGTCTCTAAGTGATTGGCCTGCAAGTCGTCTCCTGGAATATTTTTTCTAGGTGTCTCAAACGTCCCAAAGAGGAAGATTTCCAAGAGATCTTCATACTCCTGGCTCTTAATTATGAGAGGGACTACACACTTCAAATCATATTATGAGAGGATGAGGAACCACCTAGCTGCCCTACCAATCAATATAGTTTTTTCCGATAAAAACTTAATAGGATCACATCTTGTTACAATATGAATTGTAAAAGACATCATATAATGCCTAAGTTTTTGTGCTACAAAGACTAAGGATAAATAATGCCTTTTTAAGCTACTATACCTAACCTCTAGCCCATGTATGATTCTACTGAGGTAGTACACTGGCCGTTCCTATCTGTCAATCTCCTGTGCTAACAGAGCTCCAACGCACCTCATGGTGGATGTGAAGTATAGCTGCAACGGTATTCCTGCCCTTAGGGGAACTATGGTCTGTGGTGAAACGAGCAGGTTCTTCAGCCCCGTCAGAGACTCCCGATGAACCTCCTCCCACTTGAATTTTATGTTCTTTTACAAGAGCTACATCGGCAGGTGCATTATTTCAACCAATCCAGGCACAAATCTAAGGTAGTAAACTTTGTCGAGGAAACTCTTCAGCTCCTTCGCCATTCTTGGACTTGGCATCTCCAAGATCGGTCGTTGCTTGTCGTGGTCCATCTGCACCCCTCGTCAATCAACCATAAAACCTAGAAACTTTCCACTAGTTACTCCAAAAATTCATTTTAGTGGGTTCATCTTCAGCTTATACTTCCTGCATCTAGAAAACACCCTCCTCAAATCGCTCAGATGGGACTCCTCCTTCCTCGATTTGATGATCAAATCATCCACATAAAATTCCACAAATTTGTGAATGAAGTCATGGAAAATGGCCATCATTATTCTTTGATAAGTGTCTCCAGCGTTCTTGAGTCCAAATGGCATTACTTTGTACATGAAGTTTCCCAATGGAGTTCTAAACGTCATCTTCTCAGCATTTGTGGGGTCCATCTTGATCTGGTTATACCATGCGTACCTAACCATGAAGCTTTATATCTCATGACCGACCATTTCATATATCAAGTTGTCGATGGAGGGTAGATGGAACTCATATTTGGGGCAAGCCCATGTGGCAACCCTCTTACTAAAATAATAGGTGGCCAACCCAATACTCTAATAATCACAGGAATCATAGATGGTCCATTCTCAGCATCACTGTCGATTAAAATAATAGTATGAGATAACCACCAATCATTTTAGAAAACGGACTATCAAATTTAAAAATTTTGTAAATAAAAGAAAAACACTTAGACAATCACATTTGCAAAAACGGTGGATATCAAAAATCGATGAATGAAGAATGACAATATAAGAAATATCACTGAATAAGTTGTCGGTGAACAGACCAATACAAATAGTACATTGAGTATTACAATTCAATATTTATAATATAATAAGTGAATGCAACACTGGAGAAACACGCCCGAATAAATAATGAGCATAACTAGAATATAATAGGGAGAAGCGTCTAATACAAATAACCAACAACATCCGTAATATGTTGTAGCTCCATGACAACTGGAATGGAAATGTAAATTCGGGTGTCCATGCGGAAGAGCACCAGTACGGCAAGGAGTATATGCAGAAACAAAGAAATATAGATACGGTTCAGGGCCCGGTTTGATATGATTACCATGTGACTAAAATGCATGACAGTTAAGTGCGTAATTCTCTCACAGATAACAGTAATATTTCTCAGCTCTTAATCTAGCAGCAACCTAGCGCAATATCATGAGATGTTCTAGTTAACCCTAAGTACCAAGGGCTAACTTCTCCCCATTCTCAACACTATGCCCTATTCGTGCGTGGGGTGTCTCGCGAAGCGAAATCCAAACAAGGAACCCCCCCGATACACTACTATTTAGGCAAGGTTGATCGTTGTGATCCATTAGATCCTTAGTACAAAATAATCAATAAAGGTGTATGTGTGTGCATATGCGTGGGAGGTCACATCTACAGCTACACAAAGAAAAATATAAAATAAAACCCATCCATCATCTAATGACAAAATTCCTAATTTCTTTCTTTAGGAATATGCATAAATGGTACAACATTTTATCAAATGTTTACCAAGTCAATCTTATTTACCGATTTTATTTCCTTTCTTCCTTCCAGGAAGAATACATAATTTAAAGCAAGTTTTATTATCATAAAAGTGCTTTATCCTTTTTCATAAAATCCCACTTCCCTTCTTCCATCCAGGAAGTGTAATCAAAAGTCATTTTTATTAGCATAAAAATACTTTTGTATACCATATGCTTCAATTTCCCTTCTTCCATCCGGGAAATGTTATCCGAAGCCAAACCATATCCCATTTCCCTTCTTACATCCGAGAAATGTAATTAAAGCCAATCCATTATCATGAATTGCTTTAATAAATCTAAGACCGTCCCTCCGGGCTTCCCCACTGGACGCGTCCCTAAATGGCTATCATCTTCCAGGGCCTATCTATACAAGACAACCTGGGAACCTACCAACGTCGGGAAGCGGCCATATTGCCTGCAGGAAAGTCAGGACCACACCCAGAATCCCCTAACCAGCGCAGTAATATAAATGCCCATATGGCCTTGGGACTATATCCACCCTGCTCAATAGCCAGGGGGCTTCACCACAACGCGCACAACTTCCCTTATGATAGCGATTTAGGGAGGTGTGTAATCCATAAATTATCATTTATGAAAAACTTTACTTTTCCTTTTAAAAACATCCAATTTTACTTTCTCAAAATCCTTTTGTACTTATTCATTTAGTACCACATTTTATAATGTGCATTCTTTATTCATTAAGTCATGTTTATTAATGACCTAAGACCCAAAGTGCCACTAACCTCAAACTAGCCTCCAAGAGTTCATATAATTTTCATAAACCCTCAAAGTGAGTCTCTATAATGGAGTGTCTCCCCAAAGCTCAACATTAATATTTTAACTTCCAATTTATCTTTAGGTTAACCTCCTATATCAATCGGACATTAACCTATACAAGCTAGCCCTCGGGTAAGCCCAAATATCCACTCTTAGCCTAGGACATTAGTCTACCCAATACAACCCTCTAGGACTCCCCATTACTTCCCAAAGGAAGGTTCCTAAACCTCGAACCTAAAATAAAAGGGCTAAAACAAAACTAGAAAAATCTCACATTTTCAGAAGGGGTCGATCGATCGACCCCTGGCCGTCGATCGATCGAAGGCCTCGATCGATCCCCCAGGCTCGATCGATCGATCCTGGCTGACAGCTTCTTCTCCGAGAAGCTGTTTCGGCCATTAACGAGCCATCCAAGCTTCTACCCAATATTTTACCCAACCACAATAACAAATATTACTACAAAACCATTTCTACACATCAAACAACTAATGATTTCTCTTCAAATCAAATTAAAACACAAGATTAAGGGTTAAACACCAAAATCAACCAAAAACCCATTTATGGTTTAAACCTCCCAAAACTTAACTACACATGCAGATTTATCACATTAAATCAATATCTAGCAAGTAAGAAACTTGCCTCGAGGTTCGTAGTCTCGGATCACCTCCGGTAGCGACGGAATCCGGCCCAAATCTTCCATTTTCTCTCTTTCTCTCCATTTCTCCCAACTCTCTCTTCTCTCTCTCCTTTGGCTTCTCTCACACAAATGAAGAAAGAAAAAGGGGTGGGGGAACTTAAACGGGTTCTAAAACATAAATCCCCACCTTTAATTGCTAATACACTACTAAAATGACTCGTAACCACTTAATTGAGTCATAAAACCCCAAAAGTGGCCGAAACTAAAAAATACAACGTGGCACTCATTTCGACTATCTCGACTATTCTAAAAATAACTGCACCCCCTATTTTGGCATTTGTGTAAGGACACAAATTTCCAATTGAGTCCATATTTAGTTTTGGCTCAATTCCGGACAAAAACATTTATTCATAGGAATGTATTTGATTGTAATATTCTCAAGCCTATGAAGTGTGTGTTGAAGACGTAGCGGCAAAGTATTTAAAGCTTCATCAAAATGCCGGTTTGCGTACCTCGTTTCTACGTTATCAACTAAGGTTCCATGCTCCCAAGGTATGAATGTAACTATATTTATATAAGAGCTTGGAATAAAGTTTAATGGGTGTTAGGTGTAATAATAACTGCACTTTATTTTCAGAAAGAATCAATTAGAAACTTTAAAATAAGTATATAAAAGTTTATGGGCTAAAATCGAATTTTTCAATCTTTCTGGACGTTCGTTAGAAATGTCGTTCGAACGAGTTTTTTCGTTCGAACCAGATTTCGTTCGAACCAGATTTCGTTCGAACGAGTTTTGTCGTTCGAACCAGGTTCGTTCGAACGAGTTTTGCCAACGACCCGAACTGGACAGTCGTTCGATATGTCGTTCGAATGAGTTTTCGTTCTAACGAGATATCTAACGAGCCCAGGCTGGTCGCTCGTTAGAAGTCTCGTTCGAATGAGAGTCAAGTTCGTTCGAACGAGACGTCAGGCGGGAACGGTTTTGAGCAGTTTTTGGCAGTTTTTTCCCCACTTCTCCACTTGGTTTTCAACCAACTTTTTCATACTTTATTATGTGCGGGAAACACATTTTCCAAGACAACTTTTTCAACCTTGTTTATCTCCTAGAGAGAGTTTGAGAGCAAAATGAGTTTTAGGAAAATGTTCAAGTTTTGAGTGTAATTCTTTCAAGAAATTTTTTATACACACTCTAGTTTACACCCAATTGTTTATCCAAGTTTCTATATAAATATTAATTGCTTGGAGATTGTTTTGGCACCGGTTTTTCTCTACACCGAATTGAAGAGAAGTTTGTTTCATTTCTACCCATTTGGAGAAAGGCTCCATGTTAGGGTGACGGTGTGCCTAATTGCCCGATCGATAAATTCCGAGACCACGGTGGAGCTACGTTGGTTATCCGCTAATTGGAGGTTGATACAAGAAGGAGCATCACGTCTTGAGAGGGTTCGAGTTTAGGAAGTAAGACTTTTGTCTTGTATTTTGTAATACCGTTTTTAGTGGATTTGAGGCTAGGGCCGTCCCGAGGTTTTTTCCCGTTAGTGGGTTTTTCCTCGTACATCGCGGTGTTGTGTGACTGTTGATTTTATCTTGATCTATATCACTTAGAACGCATGCTAGATTAATTTCAAGATAAAATTTGGTTTTACAATCACACTCATTCAATTTGGGACTTAAATTAAAAATTGGATTAACTTGGTTTAATTGTGTTTTGTTAAACTAAAATTTGTTTTGTTTAAATTATTGAACCATCACCTGTTTTACATCGCTTCCGCATCATATAAATTTTACTTAAAAGGAAATTAACTTTGATTTTAATTGATAAAATCACCACCCGGGGATACAGCTTCTTCAAATTGGTATCAGAGCCAAAAATGATAAATTATTTCGTTAAAGATCCTTTAATTTTTGGCTAAAATGGATTTTTCCCCATTTTCAAAATTTCCTATTTTTGATGGTTCAAACTACGCGTATTGGAAAGCGCGCATGAAATCGGCACTTAAATCTATCGATGAACGTGTTTGGATGTCTGTTGTTAACGGTTGGACTCCACCAACACATTTAATTGAAAATTAACAAGTTCCCAAACCCGTCGATAGATGGACCAAAAATGAGTTTAAGCTTGCAAATTTTAATTCCCGTGGTTTAAATGCTTTATTTAGCGCTGTCACACCGGATGAATTCTGACGTATTATGACGTGTGAAACCGCTAAAGAAGCTTGGGATATTTTACAATTAACTCATGAAGGAACGAGTGTCGTTAAAGCTTCTAAACTTCAAAACCTCACCACTCAATTTGAAACTATCAAAATGGATGAAAAAGAAACTTTTGATAAATTTTATGCTAGACTTTCTGATATTGTTAATTCATCCTTTAACTTGGGAGAGAAAATATCTGATGACCGTGTTGTAAAGAAAATTTTGAGGTCACTACCCGATAGATTTATTCCTAAAGTGACCGTTTTAAATTCTTTACCCACTTTAGCCTCTACGAAATTAGAAGAGCTTGTAGGTGATTTACAAACCTATGAACTAGCTATGTTTCCCTCTAAAACTGAAAAGAAAATTGAAAAGGGCGTTGCTTTAAAAGCCCGAAAAGAGGTCAAACAAGTAGTAGAGAGCGATAGTGATAGTGACTCGGAAGACATGGCTTTGTTTGCTCGTAAATTTAGAAAATTTCTTAAATTTAACAAAGATAAATTTAAAAAAGATTTTAAGAAATTTGATACTTCTAAATATGATAAAAGCGAGAAGGTTTCTAAAGCCGAGAAGATCCCTAAAACTAGTAATGACAATTTGGATAGGGACGAGTCTAATAAGTGTTTTGGTTGTGAAGGTTATGGCCATAGGGCTTTTGAGTGCCCCACTAAACTAAGGAAAGAGGGTAAACGACCCATTTCATATAATGCAACCCTTAGTGATAGTGATAAGGAAGAAAAGCCCGATTCCCCCACTAAGAAAATTTTTGTGGCTTTTATGGCTAGTCATGTGAGTGATAATGAGAACTCATCGAATGATGAAATTATTGCACATGCCACTTCCAAGGTCATTGTACACGATTCTCTTATTTTTGATGATAGTGAGAGTGAAGAAGAAAGAGAGAGTGAAAATGAAGAAGAGGTTGATGAGAGTGAACTTCAAAATGCTTTCCATGAATTATATAAAGAATCTATGAAATTGAAAAAAGCGAATTTGAAGTTAGAAGCGAGTTTGAGAGAGAGTGTCAAGGTCATTGATGAAAGTGCCTTAATAGAAGACCTTAGGACACATGTGAGGACTCTTCAAGAGAAGCTTAACTATGTAGAAGGCGAGAGAGATAGCCTTAGGGGTTTAATGGAATCCTTGAAAAAGGAGCTTCTTGCTTTTGAAGAGCAAATTTTTTTACTAGAATCTAACATTTTAGAATTGGAAAATAAATTAAAAGATTCTAGTAATGTCAAATTTGATTTGGAATGTCGTTCGGAAAAACTTGATAAAATGTTAGGAACGGTCCAAGTTAAAAATGACACTTTTGGTTTAGGCTTCAATACTTGTAATGAATTTAACCCTAAAGTCAAAACCAACATTATAGGAAAATCTACCAGGAATGCATTTCAAGATCACTCCTTAGGTAAATCTTTTCGACATGTTTTCACTTGTTCACATTGTGGTCGAAAAGGTCATCTTAAGAAATTTTGTTTTGATCTTAAACGAATTCCTAGAAAATCCCATAGTAAAGCAACCACGATAGCTAACGTTCCTACACCCCAAGATAGTCATGCTTCATTAATTTGGGTTAGGAAATCCGACTTGGTTGCCTTACAAAATAGGGATTTTGATTCTCATTTACTTACACATGCCTCCTCCCTTACTAAATCTAAAGGATGAATGTGTTAGTGGTTGCATACTTTAGCGTTTGTACTTCATGCTATATTCATATGCTAAATGTATGCTTGTTTAGTCATTTTCTAGTCATTGCCTTATTTCATATCACATACTAGAAATTATGACTTGTTTATCTTTTTGTATTATATTTTGTGTTTGAATTGACCGCATAATATAAAAGGATTTTTGTTTATCATTTGTGTTTTATTTATTTCATTTAAGCTTAATGAAAAATACAAATGATTTTTGTTTGTCCTTTTGAGTAAATATTTATTTTTGATTAAAAATGTTAAAAACTCAAAAAGATTTTATTTTGTGTGTATTTTAGTTTGACACACTTTATGTGGCATATATTTGTGTTTGAATCCCATCGTTTACGCTACCATGTGGCTAGAACTTTTGGTTTAGATTTTCAATCCTTAAAATGTTCTTTACCATGTTTTATATGGAGTAGTTGGATTTTGTATTGTTTAAATGGATTCTATTTCTATATGCCTCTATTCACACATGCACGAGCTCTTTTGAAATCTTAATGTCACATGTTATATTTGAGCTTTTTGAGGTGTTCTCCTATCAATCTAGTCATCTGCATATCTATGACCTAGGAGGACTAGTGCATGTCAAAATCCGTTGCATGTGAGATTTGTGCGAAAAATGAAAACATGATAAAATAATATATGCACGGGGAAGGGCTCCGAAAGGATGAATTAAATCATTTGCGATAGTAAGCCACCGTTGATTGGATCTAAAAGAAATACGTGATCGAAAGGCCTAAAAACAGAATATTTGGCATTAAACAGAAAGCAATTGCCAAGGCCTATGTTTGTTTGATATATTCATTCAATAACAAAAGAATATATATGCTTAATGAGGGAGAATTGGATGGTATATCAACGGTTTGCACAATGTCCGTTTATCCTAGTTGTCTTTAATGTCATGACTCTATTTGGTTTGTAGAATCATCATCATGCTGGGCTTGTATGCATTGTGTATGTTTGTTCATTGAGTTCAATCTTTATATTGTCACATGAGGTTATATTTAACTGTGATGAAGTTTGCAATCAAATGAGAACTCCGTGAACGTTTCTTAAGTGTTTGGGTCTAAATTTAATTGTTGCTAGTTCACACCCCTACACTTCCGTTTCCATATGACACATTTTTGCCATACGAGTGTGCAAACTTATTGTATTTTGTGTCATGTGTGTGTTTATATCTATCTATATATGCTAGTACTTATTGGTATATCTATAGTATATATATATATATATGATATCTGTTTGTCTTTGCCTGGCTTTAATTTCCCATATGCTTTCATGTCTTATCACTTTAAGCTTTCACATGCTGTTTATTAGTTCTTAATCCTTTGCCTATTCCCGAACAAAAAGGGGGAGAATGATGATAGGGGGAGAAATGGTATCTAATCCTATTATTACCGTATCTTCGTTTGGGGGAGATTTATCTTAGGGGGAGACGTCTTTCTAAGTAGGTCATGTGTTTAAAGGGGGAATTAATTTAGGGGGAGTAATTAATTAATTGCATTTAATATTTTGATATTCCCTATGCATTTGATGAGTTTGCTTAAGTGTGCAGGAATTATTCTAAAGCGGCATCTTTCTATGGCAAAGCGTTTGATCCTTGGGTTGAGTCAAGTTTGGGCGGGTTATGTTTTGAGTCTAGTAGAGCTTGACGGCCCTTTAGGATTTTTGTTTGGTTTTTGTCCCGGAATAGCCAAAGGGGGAGATTTGTAAGGACACAAATTTCCAATTGAGTCCATATATAGTTTTGGCTCAATTCCAGACAAAAACATTTATTCATAGGAATGTATTTGATTGTAATATTCTCAAGCCTATGAAGTGTGTGTTGAAGACGTAGCGGCAAAGTATTTAAAGCTTCATCAAAATGCCGGTTTGCGTACCTCGTTTCTACGTTATCAACTAAGGTTCCATGCTCTCAAGGTATGAATGTAATTATATTTATATAAGAGCTTGGAACAAAGTTTAATGGGTGTTAGGTGTAATAATAACTGCACTTTATTTTCAGAAAGAATCAATTAGAAACTTTAAAATAAGTATATAAAAGTTTATAAAGTTTCTGGGCTAAAATCGAATTTTTCAATCTTTCTGGACGTTCGTTAGAAATGTCGTTCGAACGAGTTTTTTCGTTCGAACCAGATTTTGTTCGAACGAGTTTTGTCGTTCGAACCAGGTTCGTTCGAACGAGTTTTGCCAACGACCCTAACTGGACAGTCGTTCGATATGTTGTTCGATATGTCGTTCGAACGAGTTTTCGTTCTAACGAGATATCTAACGAGATTCTAATGAGCCCAGGCTGTTCGCTCGTTAGAAGTCTCGTTCGAACGAGAGTCAAGTTCGTTCGAACGAGACGTCAGGCGGGAACGGTTTTGAGCAGTTTTTGGCAGTTTTTTCCCCACTTCTCCACTTGGTTTTCAACCAACTTTTTCATACTTTATTATGTGCGGGAAACACATTTTCCAAGACAACTTTTCCAACCTTGTTTATCTCCTAGAGAGAGTTTGAGAGCAAAATGAGTTTTAGAAAAATGTTCAAGTTTTGAGTGTAATTCTTTCAAGAAAATTTTTATACACACTCTAGTTTACACCCAATTGTTTATCCAGGTTTCTATATAAATATTAATTGCTTGGAGATTGTTTTGGCACCGGTTTTTCTCTACACCGAATTGAAGAGAAGTTTGTTTCATTTCTACCCATTTGGAGAAAGGCTCCATGTTAGGGTGACGGTGTGCCTAATTGCCCGATCGATAAATTCCGAGACCACGGTGGAGCTACGTTGGTTATCCGCTAATTGGAGGTTGATACAAGAAGGAGCATCACGGCTTGAGAGGGTTCGAGTTTAGGAAGTAAGTCTTTTTTCTTGTATTTTGTAATACCGTTTTTAGTGGATTTGAGGCTAGGGCCGTCCCGAGGTTTTTTCCCGTTAGTGGGTTTTTCCTCGTACATCGCGGTGTTGTGTGACTGTTGATTTTATCTTGCTCTATATCACTTAGAACGCATGCTAGTTTAATTTCAAGATAAAATTTGGTTTTACAATCACACTCATTCAATTTGGGACTTAAATTAAAAATTGGATTAACTTGGTTTAATTGTGTTTTGTTAAACTAAAATTTGTTTTGTTTAAATTATTGAACCATCACCTGTTTTACATCGCTTCCGCATCATATCAATTTTACTTAAAAGGAAATTAACTTTGATTTTAATTGATAAAATCACCACCCGGGGATCCAGCTTCTTCAATTTGGAATAATGTGAACTATTTTTTTTACGTTCCAATTTCATTTTATTTCATTAATTATACCCAAATTTAAATATAGGTCATAACCGTCGTTTTACATATAACGATGCAATAATACACAATATAACGCTATTTACCTTCTCATAACGGTAAATAGACAAAACATAGTAAATATTATCCCTAAGTCTCACGGGAAATAATATTTACTCCCGCATCCCCTATTTTATAAAATTAGCCCATCAGGCAAAATAGTATAAAATAGTCGCTCAAAAACCTGGGTTGTTATAGCCCAATTCAAGTCTCTGAAATCCACACAAATCTTTATTTGATTTTTATCGTTCTTTCCCATTAGGACAATGCTAGATAGCCAGAGTGGGTGCTGTATCGGTTTGATGAACCATGTTGCCAACAAGTGTTGAACCTCTTCCTTGATCTTTAAGTCTAACTCAGGATTGTAAGTCCTCATTGTTTGCTTCACCAGAATGACCGAAGGTATCACGTTCAACTTGTGGCAGCTCACTTCCTCATTCAGCCCTTCTATTTTTGTGTACTTCCACGCAAAAACGTATATGAAATCCCGAATAAACTCAACCAAAGCCTCTCGTTTCTCCTTACTAAGGTCCTTCACGATGAAGATAGGCCTTGGATCTTCCTCTTCCTTTTTCAGGTTCAACTGCTCCAGCTCTTGTGCATGTGGTTTCGGTTGATCTGCCATGTAGTCTGGTTCTTCGACGATATCCTCTACGAACTCCTGTATGTTGGAGTTATCTATCACTATACATTACCCACATTGAACCACTGAAAAACACTCATATATCGGGTCAGCCTCCTCATTAGTTTCTGCCATAGCTTCTTCGGCTGTCTGCTCACACCATTATAATTAATAGACCACCTTTCCTTCTTCGGTAACAATCTTCTTGCACTGTCTATTGGCAGTTGTAGCTGCCTTCGTCTTCTTTTTTTATAAGCCTCAACAACTCTTTTCCCTGCAAATCAACTCAGTAAAATTTTTCATTGGACCTCGTCCTCCATCGAATCTATTATGGGCCTCATCCTGTCTTTGAGATGCTTCGAGATTTTTTGGAGATGAGGAACCACCTGGTGGGCTTTTTCTGCCATTACTCCTTTGTTGCTTGCAACTTCGTTATTCTGCTCATTTACGGACCCCATCCTTTCTCTGATCGAGGGAACCCACTCTCCCTCTATTCTTCTCGTTATGACTCTAATGTCCTCCTCTAATTCTATATAAAACACTGCATCTATCAGGTGAGCTTCTTTGAAAGCGAAGGGCCTCTTCGTAGCTCTAATGGTGACCTCCGTCTTTTTTATATTCTCCTTGGCACATTGGTGATATGTCGAAGGAATTATCCCTTGGTTGTGCATACACACTTTTCCTATCAACATATGGTAGGAAGTTGTACTATCTATTACGTGGAATTTGATATGGGAACTCAGATTTACCATCACAATTCCAACGTTCACATAACCAATGGACTTGGAAGACTAGTTGTCATAACCTGA
This sequence comes from Sambucus nigra, assembly GCA_949130495.1. Taxonomy (NCBI): domain Eukaryota; kingdom Viridiplantae; phylum Streptophyta; class Magnoliopsida; order Dipsacales; family Adoxaceae; genus Sambucus; species Sambucus nigra. Next base: position 594,668,403 of record OX422212.1, on the reverse strand, counting down.
AATCACGAAAGGCATGGGGACTAACCTTTCCTCCGGAATATTAGCTTCCTGGAAAGAATTGATTGGCATGATGTTGATGGAGGCTCCCCCATCCATAAGAGCCCTTGTAAAGATAACTCCATTGATTATGGCAATCACATACAATAGCCTGTTATGAGGTAATCTCACGGCCCTATCCACATCGCTGAAAGTTATCTCTCACAGAAACTTCTTCACCAACTTGTCCATGAGTCCCTTCTATCTCAACGAAGGGACTGCGTTCTTCCTTGCAATGTCAAGGATTTCTTAAGTTATCTCCAACCTACTTTCTTTTGGCATCCCCACATGGTTGAAGAACCAGGCGAATTTTGGAGACTTCAAAATTGTACAGTATTTCATAACTTGGTCTACTTCCTCGCCTTCAACGTTCTATACGTCCTCCAAGTCTTTGGCACATGCCTCATCGTAAGCTAACACCACGTTATCCATTACCCTAGTGAAGTTTTACAAACACTCTTCAAACTCCTTCTGCTCTACCTCTAACTCCCTTACTTCTCTTTTTACCTCCTCATCGTAGACCACCACTAGATTGGCCCCATGTGTTGGGAGTGGGTTGTTGTTAACATTTTACGGAGGGATTTCTAACGTTCCTTCCTTTACATATTTGTCGATGATTCTTCTTATCGTGAAATAACTTTTCATTGGATGTTGGATCTTTCGATGGATCTGGTAATATTTGGGGTCCGCTCTAGTTATCGCGTCTGGTTCCCCGGTGGGGATGCCTTAGGTTCATACATCGTTCCTCCTTGAACCGTGGTGTTGTAACAGCTAACAACTTCCTCTACTATGCAGGGTAACGGTGGTGGATCCTCCCTATCTCTCCCAAACTTTCTCTTATTGTCCCTCTTTGCTAGCTTGCTCCCATCTGCTCCTTTGATGTATCCCACCCGTGGGGACTGAGACCTTCCTCCCACAGGTTTTATCGGCTAAACATCATGGGCACTACCACTGGGTTTGGTCGTACCACTAACGAGATATTCCTTGCTACTTTTAGGAATGCCAAAAAAAGTTCCCTCGCGCGTCTCGTTAATCAGATGGCATATGTACTCAGGAAGGAGTCCTTCCGCATAGATCTGCAGTAGTTTGGATACTTTGGCTTCCTCTCTCACATTGAGGGACCTGTCCCTGAACCTTCGGACGTATGCCATGACATCTTCCCCTGGTCTTTGCTTCTCTCTCCCCAGTTGGGTCAAGGTGGACTCATCTTCTACCAGAAAGAACTTCTGTACGAACAAAACATGCATCTCCTCCCACGTGGAAACACTTTTAGGAGTTAGGTGAGAGTACTAAGTATATGCCTTATCGGTTAAGGATTTGGAAAATTCCCTTAACCTGAGTTTTTTATTGTTACGGTGAGCCCCCAAATGTTCAACAAAGCATTTAATGTGCTCCTTTGGGCTCCCACCCTTTCCTGTATACTTTTCAAAGATAGGAGGAATATAATCTTTTGGGTGGGCTCATCGTTATACTCCTGAGGTCAAGGCGTCCGAAAGTCATCATAAACCGAAGCTACCTCACCAGCAGATTATGAGGAAGCTTGCATGAACTTCAACATCTCCTTCTGCACCTCTTTTCTCATCTCCTCCATAAATGATACCGTTAAAGGAATGGCCAGAGGGGCCATAGGCGGGGCACCCATTGCTCCTGGAACAATCATCACGGTTGGAACGGTTGATACTCCTGGAGTTCCCACTATTGGATTTGCAATAGAGGGTATACTTTTGGGGGTTGTTCCTATTAAAACAACATTTAGTGAGGCCGTTGGTGCTGCCCCTGGTGTCACGAAGGAGTTGGCCTCAAATCCTCCCTACCCCGTTGTAGCTACATGAGTTTGAAAAAACTCATAAAATTTATTCATGAGGAGTGACACTTGAGTTAGTCCCAACCTGTCACTCGTGGAAGCTTGTGTCACCCCTGGAATGCCTGTAGCCGTTTGAACTGGGGGTACCTCCACTTGAGGGGCTCCGTCTCTCGAAGCCTCCAGCTCTCTCGCCCCCTTTTCTTAATTGTGCTTAATATCATCAAAGTTAATTCTTCGATTAACGTTATCCTGTTCCATAATCCTTACTTAAAAGAATACCTCCCCAACGGATTCGTTAAATGTAAGAGAGCTTTTTAGATTAGATGGAGGCGTAACCCCTTTTGAGTATAGTAAGGATAAGTTAACTAACAACACTATTGATTAACTACAAGACACACAATTACAACTTGATGAAGATATACTCAGTTTGATCTCACAAAGCGCTCGTGTATAACTCAGAGAATAATAACGAACTCAGAAGTAACTCATTTAGAGGGAGAGAGAAGTAAGCATCCTAGATACACCTTGGCACGCAGAAAACACCCCAACCACTGCCAAAGATCTCTGTCAAATATTAAAAGCTTCGCAATAAATGGCAATGGTGGGTGAGTGAACTCTCTGGTTTATAATAATATCTCTTTGATGTATATTCTCCCTAGTAATAACTTTTGAACTCTCAAAAGGAAAATCCTTTCCTCAGAGGTGGTTGGGGCCCTTAAATAGCCCGCACACCACTCCCAAGATAACTCAGTCATTAATTACTATAAAATACATCCCTCATACTTTATATCACAAACATTAAATGCCTGATGGACTAGTCAGCTCCACGTCATAATCATTAAATTCCAAGACGTGCCTTTTACTTAAACACTGTGTATTAGGTGGCTGTCGTCACAGAGGTGGTTCACCAACTTTCTGACAACCCCAAATACCACGGTGATTTACTCAAGCATAGATTTTACATTGCCTAGCTGGCTAGTGACGTCATATAAAGTAGATGTGACATTAAGTAGAGGGTTATTTTGTTCACAACTCAACGCCCGATGGAACTTAAGGTTGCTCCTCCCAAGGTTCCACGATCAAGGTCCTTTGGTGTTTTACCAGGCGTATCTAAGATGGTCAGTACAAGCTCCAACGGTGCCTTACTTATCCATCCTCCAAAACAAGTACCTCTAAAGTTTCCACAGCGAGGTCACTCGATAGAGTATGAAATCTCTCCCATACCCTGCCAAGCCTGGTCTCTCGCGAGTACTGTTCGGCCTCACACTAAAAATCATTATAATCATTACAACTCATGGTCAATATAAATGAAGAGATGTAACAAGACTAAGTAAATCAATAGGACTAAAGGATGAGATTTTCTCGGTTAGCTTCTTCACCGGGATATCCCTTTAGACTGCTACGCTAAGCTACCTCGCTTGAGATGCCTTACTGAGTTGTATCGCTTGCTTAATTGAGCTGCATCACTTTGAGATACATCACTTTGAGATGCCTCGTTGTCTTAATCCCAAACACTGTTATCAATAGGGGGATTATCTCTAATCTCAAGATTACCTTCAAGCCCCCTCTACAAGATCAATTTTTTTTCCTAAGATGACATTTTTTTACCACAATATGATCATTTAAAGACCTAGCGAAAAGTAGTACCTAAGGATTGATCTTTGAAAGTGTTCCTAGTATATTCTCTCAAACTTAAGGTGTTGGCTTTATTAGTTGAATCATTTTGAGTATTGAAGCCAAAACCACGTAAGTCATTTTTAATTTGGACAGTTCCAAGTATTTTATCTAATTTATTAGACCTACATTCCAAATCAAATTGGACCCTACTCGAATCTCTCAACTTCCCTTCTAACTCTAAAATTCTAGATACAAGTAAACACTTACTCTCTTCAAACCTAAAAATCTCTTTCTTTATAACCTCCATTAAACCTCTAAGGCGATCTGTCTCACCTTCTACATATTCAAGCTTCTCATGAAGAGCTTTCTCACGTATCCTAAGGTCTTTTACTATAGCACTCCCATTATTAACTTTGGTACATTATCTCAAGCAAGCTTCTAGCTTCAAGTTTGCCTTTTTTTAATTTAATTGATTCCTCATACACCTCTCGAAAGGCTACTTGACAATCACTCTCATCAACCTCTTCTTCATTCTCACTCTCACTTTCTTCTCCACTCTCTAAACCAATAAATTTTGAGGATTCACAAACAATGGCCTTGTAAATTTCATGTATTAATATATCATCATTAGACGATTTCTCACTTACACTTACATGACTTGCCATGAACGCGATAAAGTTGCGCTCAATGGGGGAATCGGGTCCCTCTTCCTTTTCACTATCACTAAGGGTGGCATTGTATGAAATTGGTTGCTTGACCTCCCTCCTTAGTTTAGTTGGACACTCTCTGTCCCTATGTCCATAACCCTCACAACCATTACATCTATTAGACTCATCCCTATTAAGATATTCATTATACTTTGTAGGAAATTTCTCGGCTTTGTTGTACTTAGACTTATCAAATTTCTTAAAATTGTTTTTAATATTATCTTTATTAAACTTAGGAAATTTTCTAAACTTCCTAGCAAGCATAGTCATATCCTCGGAGTCGATATCACTCTCATCATTCGAAACTTATTTTTCCTCCTTTTGGGCTTTCAAAGCGATGCCCTTTTCTTTCTTTCTTTCTTTCTTCTTCTTCTCATTCTTGGAGGTAAATATGTCAAGTTCATAGGTTTGCCTATGAGCTCTTCAAGTTTCGTAGAGGCTAAAGGGGGTAAAGAATTTAAAACGGTCACTTTTGGAATAAACCTCTCGGGTAAGGACCTTAAAATTTTCTTTACTACATGGTTGTCGGTCATCTTTTCTCCCAAGTTAAAAGATGAATTATAAATATCATAAAGTTTAGCATAAAATTCATCAAAAGTTTCACTTTCAAGCATTTTAATGGTTTCGAATTCAGTGGTGAGGTTTTGGAGTTTTCAAGCCTTAATGACTATTGTTCCCTCATGGGTGAGTTAGAGTAAATCCCAAGCCTCCTTAGACGTTTCACACGTCATAATTCGACGGACCTCATCGGGTGTTACCGCACTAAAGAGGGTATTTAAACCACGGGAATTAAAATTTGCTAATTTAAGTTCATTCTCACTCCATCTCTCTACGGGTTTAAGTACACGCTCATTTTCAACTAAACACGTAGGTGGAGACCACCCATTAACTACGGAATGCCAAACCCTCTCATCTAAGGACTTAAGTGTCAATTTCATTTGTACTTTCCAATAGCTATAATTTGAACCATAAAAACAGGAAATTTTGTGAAAAGAGAATTTTTCATTTTTATACGAAACAAAATTAAGGATCTTAACGAAATAAATTAGCGCTCCCGCTCTGATACCAGTCTGAGAATGTGAATTCTCTAAACTATATGCTATGATATCCCAAATTTAAAATTTCTTTTCAAATTTTAACAATTATAAAATTCAAATTTTAAAATCTTCAAAATTAAAATTAGCTCAACAAATATTTCAACTTAAACTAAACAAAATTAATTCCAATTCTACTTTTAAATTCAAGTTAATTCAACTCAAGTCCAAAATAGCCTAACAAAAATCAATTCATGATTAAATATAGGCCAAACAAATAAAACACCAATTTTGCCAAATTAAATTTTCTGACTTTAATTAAATTAAGCTAACATTTCCCAAATATTAATTAGCACCAAATTAAACGAAAGATGTAATTAAACTAATTTTATCTTTTTAAACCTACACATGCATCTACGTGAATTTGCAAGATAAATATTAAATTGATCACAATACGTCGCGATGTATGAGAAAAACCCACAACGGGAAAAACCTCGAACGGCACTGCTTACAAGTCCACTAAGTATGGCATGTTTACAAATACAAGACAAGAGACTTAAAACACACGACTCAACTCCATCCAAGCCTCAACGCTTCTTCTTGCATCAACCTTTGCCTAGTCGACAACTTCAGAGTCCACCGGAATTTTGGAATCCACCAATGGGGCATATCTACCGTCAATCCACACACGGTGCCTTTCACCATATGAGAACCCCGCATCAAAAAACCCATCTTCTTTTTGGGGTAAAGAAGAAACCTGAACTATCTCATTTGATGGGTAGAGAAGAACCCGGTGCCAAATAATATCCAAGCAATATATATATATATATATATATATATATATATATATATATATATATATATTGAAGAACTTGAATTTTAAACAGACATATTGGTGTATATTTGTATATTGAAAAAATTAATTCATGAAAGTTCAAGAACATAAAAAGGAACTTTTGGATAAACAATTTTTCTCACTTGCACTTCAAAAATCTCACAAAAGTTACATAAAAAAAGTGTTATTCCTGCACTAAGTAAAGTTGGTAAAAGTTAGCGAAAAAAGTAGTGGGGAAGGGTGATTAAAAAATAAAAAATGCCGAAGTTTCAATTTCCCACCCAGGTCGTTCGAACGACAATTTGATGTCGTTTGAACAACATCCTTCTAACGAGAATTCAGGGTAAAAACAGGAATAAACCTCGTTAGATAGGCTCATTCGAACACACTCGTTCCAACAAAAATTCAGAGAAGAAACATGAGAATTTCGTTGGAAGCTCGTGCGATTCTTTTTTGTACGAAAATCTCGTTCGAATATAATGCATTCATACCTTTTAGAGACATTGGAAAATGATCAAATGTTGTTGACGTGAAATAAGGCACTAGAAATCGGTAATGATGTGAACTTTAATATCTGGGTCGCTCCGTCTTCAACATACACGTGTCATAGGATTGAAAGCATACAACATGAACATCTATCCTATGACTCAAATTGTTTTTTTGAAATTAAGCCAACACTACAAATTGACTCGATTGGAAATTTGCCCTTACAAAGTCTCCCAATGGTGTCATCACCCGACGTCTCGAATACATTTCCTTGCACACCTCAAAACCTAGTGTCACCTCCACTACTAGTCATTCCATGACATTCGAACATCATGCTCAATAACGACACAAGCTTCTAATTCTTCCTTGAAGGGTAAACTACCTATATGTATTGATTTGGGAAACCGTACCCGGTGCGCACACTATACGATTCTTCAAAACCTTGACCAGCAACTTGAGATCGTCACTTTACCGTCAACACAGTCATTACTAGGATGATATTACTTCTACATACCGTACTTAAATGGCCTCCTAAAGACACCAAACACATTCTATGTAAAAGTACTCAAGATTTGACAAGATTCCATCATCCATACCTTTATCATTGTAGGTGTGGTCCACAAACCCTTCAATGGTCTTATCGCGATTACTAAGCGCTTGCGAGGACACTTGTTCATGAGCTTCTACACATAGAGCACCATAATCATCAAACACCTTAAGGCATCATAACAGTTGATTCATATCCCCAATGATGCCACACATATTTATTGCTATGGACACCCTAAGATGCCTTTAAACCACTCTCAAACTTAGATTACCTTGCATCTAGCCATTACCTAAACTGATGATGCTGTAATCAGCACCACAGGATTAAGATGATATTGTGAGTAGCTTAAGCTTAATTACAGCACAACAATGGGGATAAGCAATATGGCAGACCGATCTGTATATATATATATATATATATATATATATATATATATATATATATATATATATATATATATATATATAAGAGTAGGAGATAAGGAGAAGAGGATGAACACACTGATATAAAGTGATTCAACCAATCAGGCCTACATCCACTGTGTGAGTGTGTGAAAAATTCACTAAACAAAGCCACTAATGGCCATAGATACAACATTCAATCTTCTCTCTCACTCTCTGTATACAAATGAGTAGAGTTTTAGCTAGGGTTTTTAATTAAGGATCCTTTCTCATGGAGAATATCAAATGTATATATATGGCTTAGTGGGTGTAATATACCCCCCAAGCATGTAATTAGTATGTGCATCAGGAGGATCCCAATAAGATGAAGACACGTGTCCCTAGCAGATGTAGATAATCATAATGTAATATTCCCTCCCATGAGGGAATGATCTTGTTGCAATGGCTTTGCCCAGGATCTGCCATGTTGGAACCTTGTACTGCTCCTATAGTAGATGTCATTTGGAGGAGTCTCGGCCTGGCCGAGTATGATGTCGCCGACATAGCGCATTGCTTATAATAGGTAACTGTCAAGTCTAATATCTGCTAAGGAGCGCCGACCGAGGTTGATTAACCGATTATGTCCTAGTATCAACTGCATGAGTAGACTAGAGGTGCCCATATCGCTGAAGCGCTTCCCCTAAAGTACCAGCCCATCAGGTGGCCGACGTTACTATGAACAAGGCCTACCCTGGTTCTCGACGAGTCCTGGAAACATTTTGTGAACTCCGTCTGGTAGCTCGGTTGTTCGGGGTGCGGAGGTCTCATATAGAGACGAGGTCGTATTTGGGTATATCAATCACCCCTAGCCCTCAGCCATCTATGTGAGGAGATGACTGGGGGATATAAGTCGGCTAAGTCTTTTGAAGGGGCCACATTAGGCCTGTCAATGGGTCGGGTCGGGTCTGGACCCGGACCCGAACCGTATAATAGGGTCTGAGAATATTTTTTTGGACCCTAGACCCGAAAACCTGTTTATTAAACGGGTAGGGTCTGGATCTTATACAATACCCAAACCCGAAGACCCAACTCAAATTGTAAATTATAATATATATATATATATATATATATATATATATATATATATATATATATATATATATATATATATATATATATATATATATATATATTTATAAATATATCTTACAAATATAACACGTAAGTATTATATATCAAATATATATTTATGTATATAATATATGTTTTATTTATACTAATAATATTCTATAAGACATTACAAAATATTTTAATTTAAGATTAAAAAATAAAGAAGGGGGATAAAATAAAATAAATGTATATATTCGGCAAAACCCGAACCCGAGACCCGAAGACTGAATGGATCCGGGTCTGGATCCAATATTGTAGACCCGATGAAGACTCGAATCCAGACCCGAAACAGATGATGATGACCCGATTACACGGATCTGGATCTCCCTAAACCCGACCTGTCTCCGGCCCGTTGATAGGCTTAGGCCACGCTAATGACACATTTCAGTCCTCATTGTGTAGCGTCTTCCCCAAGCGTAATCTGATGGCTGAATGCCTTGGTATTTGTGCCCTAGGTGATGATGAGTATGTGGAAGCATGCTCAATCATTTGAGATTTTTAAACTACAAAAACCCTTTTGCCTTGTTCTTCTTCCTCTCCATACAAAATCGTGTTCCCGCTTCTAAGATCTCAAAACTCAACCACTGCCATAACCATCCTTCAAGCATTCCACCTTTTCCTTTGATTTCTAAGCTTGATTAGCCCCTTTTTCACTTTTCAGAGGCTTGTCTTCTCCGGGTACCTCTCTTTCTGTAACTTTTCTAATATTCTCAGTACTCATTTCTGATTTTTGCATTTTTTAGTGGCTTTTTAATTTCTTCGGCGAGGCTCTGGGATAGTTTTTAGGGTTTGGATTTCCTCTTACTTCATGTCTACTGACTTAGTGTTAGCGGTAGAGGTGGTTTTTGATGGGTTTGGGTGTTTAGTCAGTACTTAAGAGGTTTCAGGAAACCTTTGATCCCCTTCTTCGGTGAGGTTCTTTGGTTTGTTCTTCATTAGGAACGATTGAGACTGGCTTTTGATCTTTAGGTTAATAAAAGTCAACCTTTTAAACTGTTTGTCCCCCTTGGCTAAGGGGTAGTTTAGCAAAGTTTAGCCTCGTCTTGTTCATGTTGAAACATTTGTACGAACTAGCTTAGGAGTTTCCAAGCCTCAGGGAGAGGTATTTTCAAGAGATTAGGAAGTTTGAGGTTTAGGAAGCCGAGAGAAGAAAGGACGAGGCCTTCCCCTCCTGACCTATATTTCCACCTCCTTTAGTTGTCATCCTCCCTATAAAATGTCGAACCAAGTGATCCCATACTTGAGTCGATTTTTCCTGAAAATAAAAGTATATCCACCTTTAAACCATCTGATAGTGATGACCTTTCTGACGAGTCTATGGCCCATTCCTCATACCATGATAATGGGTCTGAGGCATATGAGGTCTATTATCATGCCTCGTCTTCTCAGAGAGTTGAGTCATCAAATCAGTCCGATGCCTCCATTGAGATTGATGAGCCCAATGTCGCTATCCCTCCCCCAATGGACGTCATTCCTCTGTTGGCTTCTATGAGGGACGAGTTTATGAAACACTTTCCAAGTGGTGCCCTAAACCAAGTCAGACAATGATAGTGAAGAGAGAGATATTGACCTATCCATAGTTAGGTCATACGATATTTTCGTCACTGAGGTCAATTTGCTGACTTGGAGACACTTATATGGTATTGGACTGTCCATTTATATGAGGAAACCATCTGCGGATGAGAGAGACTTTGACGGCCGAGTGGGTGAGTTATGTGTCTACGAGCAGATGTTCAAGGTCGTCTTTCGACTACCTATTCACCCCGTCGTACGGGCAATTCTATCCCACTTAGGAGTTGCCCCATCACAGCTTTCTCCCAATACCTTGAGAGTTATTCTTGGCTTTGTCTCTCTCTGGAAGATAGTTCATCAAACCGACCTTCCAGTTAATATCTTTATGGCTTGTTATACCCTTTTGTCCCCCAAAACTCAACCTAGATACTATCATCTCGTAACCAGGAAGTCTTCCAAGAAGGTCTTATTAGTCACCCAGACTTCTAATCATGACTGGAATCCCCACTATTTTTTTTTATTTCGAGAGTTTGGGAATTTGGACCCAATGAAGCCTGTGGTACCTCTGAGCCCAGGGTCCCTCAGAGGTGGGCCAAAGTCTCTACGTCGGCTAAGCTTGATCCGAGCTTGAACCCTGATGCTACTGAAAAAGTTGAGAAGCTTAGGGGTCAAGGTGCCCAAGGCCATCTCACGAAATTTGAACAATTAATGACCCATTACTACTTATCTCAAACAATTTTAGGGGTTGACCCCTTAACCGAGCTACGTGAATCACTTCTTATGTTGAACTGATGTGTCATATTTTTTCAACTTTCAATGCTAACCTCTTCTTCTTTTTACAAATCGTCTATAAAACATATCAAATTATCTTTAGGAAATGGTGGCTAAGAATCTGAGTAAACTTTTCAGCAAATATGGCAAGGGAGCCAACCCCTCTGCTACTACTGCTGCCAAGACTACTGCTAGTGGCCCTAGTCGCGCTACTGAGGCCATGAATAAGAGGAAAGGTCGAGAGGAAGAAACAACGTCTTCTCATTCGTCAAAATAAAGTCGGTCTGATCAAGCCATCCCCATCTCCACGGACGAGGTTCTTGCATCTTGTCTATCACAATTGAAAGTGGACGATGAGAGCATCGTCAGCAATCCCAGGAGGGCTTATGACGGTGTCGATTCCTAGATAGCCTATGATGACAGGAACTTTTTGCAAGCCATGGACATCTCCCTCCTTGCTGAGTTTTTCATTCACAGGACCGTTCAGGTACCTTTACTAAGTTAAAAATTAAAATGTAGTCTCATATTCCCATCAAATACTGATTAACTTTTCTTTGGTTGAAGGTTCTTATATCCCTCTATCGGTTGGGGGATTGGATTAATAAGAAACTTCCCTTGATCCAAAAAGGGATGGAGGCCGAGACCACTGAGCGGAATTTGAGGAAGGAACTTGAAGACTCCCAGTCAGCTCTGAAGCAGTCTCAGGATGAGGTAGCCACCCTCAAGTTAGATCATGCTAAGGCCCTGAAGCAGCTATTTGACAGTAAAAAAATCGAGATAAAGGCTTAAATCCAGACTGTTGTGGAAAACTATAAGGACTCTGATGACTATAACGACCATGCCTTTGAGTACTTGGATAGAGGCGTAAGAACTGCTTACCAATGTGTTGTTTTGAGGCAAGCTAAGCCTGGGACTTTGGCCTCTCTAGACTTCATGGGTCTCGACTTTAGTGACCCTCTTCTTGGGATATCTCTCGCTGACGTTGAAATGCTCAAGGGGGTGCTGAGGTCAACCCTGACATTCTTAGAGATCCGAAGGATACAACCAAGTTTTATGCCAATACTGAAAGATCGAGGTTATTGATGCGACCAAGGTTTTAGCTACTGATGGTTCAGCCCCTGGAGATGCCGACGCTACACCAGTGGATCAGTAGATTTATGACTTTATTATTATTTTTTTCTTTTTGGTTAGGGCGGTCATTTGTGACATGTTTCCCTTCATCTGATGTAACTCACTTTTTGCAAGATCTGATTTAATCTGATGAATGATTTATGAATGTTCATTTTCTCGAATGTCTGCTTGCTTCTTTTATTATATGCTTTGAAGTGTGAATGTGTTGGTAATAATTTTAACACCATTTTCACAATGTTTGAAATATCGTCTCATCTATGAGGCAAGATAACGATAACCACCAAGTGATTTTAAATTTGAACTCACCAAATTATGGTGTTATGGTATACCTCCTCTCGTCATTTTGAGACTGCATGGTTGCACACCATCTCGTCCATGCACTGTCGTCTAGGCCGAGAGAGGGTTTTTCACCAAGTTAATGATGTTTTAAGGTCTGAGATCACCAAACTAATGATGTTTCATCTCATATTCACCAAACTAATGATGTTTTATCTCATATTCACCAAATTAAAGATGTTAAAGGCCTGAGATCACCAAACCAATGATGTTTCATCTCATATTTAGCAAATTAATGATGTTAAGGTCCGAGATCACCAAATTAATGATGTTTTATCTCATATTCACAAAATTAATGATGTTAAAGGTCTGAGATCACCAAACTAATGATGTTTCATCTCATATTCACTAAACTAATGATGTTAAGGTCTAAGATCACCAAACTAATGATGTTTTATCTCATATTCACCAAATTAATGATGTTAAAGGTTTGGGATCACCAAACTAATAATGTTTCATCTCATATTCACCAAACTAATGATGTTTAAATAATGAAACACACCCAAACGATTTATGAATTTGGACTCACCAAATTATGGTGTTATGCCATACCCCCTCTCGTCATTTTGGGAGTGCATGATTGAGCATCATCTCGTCTATACACTGTCGTCTAGGTTGAGAGAGGGTTTTTCACCAAGTTAATGGTGTTTAAATAAGAAATTAGCCTTTTTGGTGTTTTTAAAAATCCCTGGATGGGGTTGTCCCCTTTACAGGTTATCATTTGACCGAGGTTGAGTTGTTACTTCTTTACCACGGATGATGTTTTATAACTTGAGGACATTTGGATTATTCAATTTAGGTACTATAAACAAGATATGAGGGAGCAATTTGATTCTTTATTTATAATCTGCATCATACAATGGAAGAAGAAAAACATACAATAGAAGAAGAAAAACATGCAAGATAATCTCCACCATCTTTTACTGGTAGTATCTTCTTAAATGGTCGGTGTTCCATGGGTTGGAGAATGACTCTCCTTCTAGATTTTCCAGCCGATAGGTCCCTGAAATGACTTCATTAGTGACTCTGTAAGGACTATACTAGTTGGCATGGAGCTTGTTAGGTTTTTTCCACATTTTTTCCAGGATAAAATCTCCCACAGCTATTAGCCTTGATTTGATCCTCCTATTATAGAATTTCGCCATCCTCTGCTGGTAGGCTGCTTGTCTAACCTCTGCATCTTCCCTTCTCTCTTCGATCAGGTTAAGGTCAAGTCTTCTCTCTGCCATATTTTTCTGAGGGTCATACATCTAAACTCTGTGAGTGGGGAGACCAATCTCAGTTGGCACCACGACTTTCGAGCCATAAGCCAGCATGAGCTAGGTCTCTCCTTTCAGCGTTTTCATCATCGTCCAATAATCCCATAGGACATCATGTACCTCTTTAGTCCATCTTCCCTTAGCATCGTCCAACTTTTTCTTGATTCCATCAAGAATAGTTCTATTGGTGACTTCAGTCTGACCATTAGCCTGGGGTTGGCGGGGGATGAGAAGAATTGGTTGATGCCGACCTTTTTATAGTACTTCTCCAAAGAGATATTCTTGAATTGTGTCTCGTTATCAGAGATGAGAGTGTTAGGGAGGTCATACCTGCAGATAATATTCTTCCACATGAACTGGAATGTCTTCTTCTCCGTTATGGTGATCATAGCCTCGGCCTCCACCCACTTGGAGAAGTAGTTTATTGCCACAATCAAGTTTCTATAGTTTCCTGTGGCCCTTGGAAGTGGTCCTACCAAACCTATCCCCATACTGCAAATGTATATAAAGAGATGATGGATGTTAGTGGTTGAAGAGGCTGATGAGGGATTGTGGCGAACCTCTGATACTTGTCACACTTCTTGACATAGTCGGAAGCGTCTTTGGTTAAGGTCGGCCACCAGTACCCCTGTGTGACGATCCTCCTGGCTAATGACCTACCTCTGATGTGACTTGAACAATATCCTTCATGAACATCCTTAAAAATATACCCCACCTCGACCGGGTGAACGTATCTAAGCAGAGGTACAAGAAATCCCTTCTTATATAACACGTCCCCCAAGATAGAGAACTTAGCTGCTTTGTATCTTAGCTTCCTTCTGTCAGCCTTGGAACCTGGCAACTTTCCCTCTCTGATGTACTCAATTATAGGGTCCATCCAAGACGGTCCTAGGGCCCATCCAATGGTAGGTCACCATAGATACTCTACTAGCATGGACCTTCAAATTTTTGTCTTAGTTATTGATGCTAATCTTGCCAGGGCATCGGCTCGATCGTTGTCAAGTTAAGGAATCCTCTTTATTTTTATTTTAGCGAAGTTCTTGGTTGTCTTTCTTACTTTTTTCTGGTATTTTGCCATCCTATCCTCCTTGGCCTCGTATATGCCTAAAATCTGGTTAACGATCAATTACGAGTCACTATGTACTGAGAGTTAGCCGATGTTCAGAGTTTTCATGAGGGATAGTCCGGCTATGAGCGCCTCGTACTCTGACTCATTGTTGGAAGATTTAAAATTGAATCTTAATGAATACTCAATGTCTATTCCCTCTGGTGCCGACATAATTAAGTCGTCGCCGCTCCCACTTTCACATGGCGACCCATCGACATAAAGGCTCCAAACGGTTCCCCCTTTTTAAAATTGGCCTTTGTTGATGACTCCTCTTCGAATAAAAAACTTATCTGTATCGGCCATAAAAGGTTGGGGAATTCCAAGTTCGGCCTTAGTAGGTTTTGCTATATTGGTCTCGACTTCAAACGAACCTTCTCCCACATTCTCTAACGGTCTGACCTCTATCTGAGTTTCTTCTTTGTCGGACTTGTCTCAGGTGAACTCGACCACAAAGTCTATCAATGTTTGACTTTTGATTACTACTCTTGGCTGATAAATTATGTCGTATTCTCCCAGCTCAATGGCCCATGCCATCAACCTACCCGATTTCTCGAGTTTATGGATGACCTGCCTGAGGGGAGAGTCCGTCATGACGACCAGTGTATGAGCTTAAAAATAAAGCTTCATCTTTATTGAAGCGTGGATAAGGCATAGGTTAATTTTTTCATCTTAGGGTACCTCTACTCGGCCCCTTGAAGGTCTTTGCTATTCAAATAAACATATCTCTACCCCACCATCATCTTTGACTATGGCCGCACTAATGGTCGACTCTGATATAGCTAAATATACATAAAGCCTCTCTCCCAGCTCAGGACGAGACAATAAGAGAGGCGAGACAAGGTAAACCTTTAATTCTTGAAAGGCTTTTTTTCATTCCTCATCCCACTCAAAGGACTTTCTAAAAACTTTAAAGAATGACAAACATTTATCAATGGCTTTAAAGACGAACCTGTTTAGAGCTACCACTCGTCCAGTGAGCCTCTGAAATTCCTTAATGGTCTTTGGGGTATGCATTTCTATCAAGGCCTTTATCTTCTCAAGGTTTGCCTCTATCCCTCCCTGATTCACGATAAATCCCAAAAACTTGCCAGCTCCAACTCCGAACACGCACTTCGCTGGATTGAGCTTCATTCTGTATTTATCTATTGTGTTGAAGGTTCTTTCAAGGTCGGCCACATGTGTATTGTCTTGTAAACTCTTCGTAAGCATGTCATAGACATAGACCTCCATTGTCTTCCCTATCTGATCTTCGAACATCTTATTTTCTAGATGCTGATAGGTGGCCGACATTCTTCTGACCAAGGGGCATGACCTTATAGCAGTAGGTCCCTTTATCAGTGATAAAATCTATCTTTTCTTCATTGGCCTGGTCCATAAAGATTTGGTTATACCCTGAGCAGGCATCCATAAAACTCATTAATTCATGCTCGGCCGTGGCATCTACCATCTGATCAATACGAGGAAGAGGAAAGTTGTCTTTAGGACAAAACTTATTCAAATAAGTGAAGTCCATGCACATTCTCCACTTGTTGCTGGATTTAAATACTATGAAAGCATTTGAAAGCCATTCAGGGCATATCACCTCTCTGATGAACTCAATTTTCTCAAGCTTTTTAATCTCGTCCCTAATGACCTCGTACTTCTCCTTCTAGTAGATCCACCTCCTTTTCTTTATCGACTTTGCACCATCAACAATATTTAACTTGTGAGACATTACTTCTAGGTCAATCCCAGGCATGTCATTGTGACTCCACACAAAGATGCTTTGTCTCTTTCTCAGAAATCTGATCAGCCCATCCTTGGACCCTTATTTTAGGGTGGCTTTGCTGACCTGGAATTTTTTTTATCTCCTCCTTATTGAGGATGATGGATTCTACCTCTTCACCGACCTCCCCTTTCTTGAGTTTTATCTCGTCCCTGGGATTAAGAGTGTCAATGTTGTATATTGTTGTTGCTTTTTGTGTGCCTCTCTTTTCTCAGCTAAGTTAAAGTAGAATTCACGTGTCGATATCTGGTCACCTTGAACTTCCCCTACCCATATGGGGTCGAGAATTTTATCATTTAGTGGACCGTTGAAGGCACGAACTCAAATTGTTTCAGAGCTACCCGTCCCAATATGAGGTTATAAGCTGAGAAGACGTTCTCATCCATCACAAATAAGTTGATCTTATTGGTCAGCCTCTTGGGCCACATGTCTCCCAATTTAAAGTCCATTTCGAACATCCCAAGAGGGTGAACCTTTTCTCCGTTGAATCCTATCGTAGTATGGTGGTATGGGATGAGCTTGGCCCGGCTAAGTCTTAAGCCTTTAAAGCACGGACAAAATATGACATCTGCGGAGCTTCCTCCATTAACTAAGATTCTTGGTACCTCACACCCATGTACTCTGGTGGTAATAACGAGTGGGTCATCATGAGGAGCCAGGATAACCTTGAAATCTAGTCTTGAAAAGTCATCTATGAGGGTTTCCATATCCAATTTCTTCCTTTTCTTGAGCTTAACACCAATAGAAGTTTAGTTTACAACCTCGGCCTTAGTTATTGCCTTCGCCTCGGCTGTGCGTTGACCTCGGCCACTTCAGAGCCTCCTCCTGCTAGGCCACCATAAATCATGCCTACACCTAATGAAATCATGTTGAACCTCTTCACTGGGATGTTATCGTCCTTCGGTAGGCGATTCGGATCATCACTATCATCATCCGAAGGGTCATCCCACTTGGCTGGAGTGTCCTCCTTTCATTTATCATTTCTCCTCTTTCTGGTGTCGTCTCAGCCTGAACCGTTCTTATTAATATATTTCCTCAACTTACTAGACTTCAGCATTTTTTCTATCTCGTCTTTTAAGGCGAAGCATTTTTCGGTGATGTGATCATGATCTGGGTGAAATTCACACAAAATATTTGTATTTCTCTTGTGAGGAGTTGTCTTCAACTTTTTTGGGCCACCTAAGAGACCGATCATTTTTTATTTCATTCAAAATTTGCTCACAACTAACTGTCAGAGGGGTATAGTTCGCAAACTTATCATCTATTGGCCTTTTCTTGCTATCCTTCCCCTTAGACTTCAGAAACTTTCCATAACTGTGTGTTATTTTTTTCATCTTCTTTCGCGACCATCGCCCCTTCTGCGTTCATGAGTCTCCCAGCCATAGTCGGGAGTTCATCTATGGACTTTGGAGGGTCTTCAGCCAACTTCTATAGTAGCTTTACATTTTGAAGACCTCCAATCAGGGCAGTCATTGCGATACTTTCCTTATAATCTTCGAGTTCCAGTTTCTCCTTATTAAAGCAGGCTATATATTCCCTCAGAGTCTCGTCCTTCCCCTGTTTGATGTACAATAAGTGGGTCGTTTTCTTCCTAGGTTTCACCTCAAAGAAAAAACTGTGGATAAAACTATCGGCTAACTGGTTGAAACTCCCTATTGAGTTTTTGGGAAGGGGGTGAACCATACGTGGGATGCCCCTGTCAATGTGCTGTAGAATGCTCGGCATCTCATCCCATCGGATATTGAATAGATGTCGGAGTTCGATTGATACATCTCTACATGATGCACCAGATTCTTGATCCCATCATACTTCGGAGTAACCATCGGAGGCTTGAACTTGGTCGGGGTTGGATAGCCCAATATTTTTGCCAAAAAGGGAGAGCCTTCAGCATACCCCCTCTGCAAAGGGTCTCGGCTCTTCATAATATCACCTATTTTATCATCCAACCTTTGTATAGACTCATTCTAAGTCTTATCAGCTACAACATCAACTTTTACGAGGGTAGCATTTTCCATTGCCCCTTCTCTATCGTCCGACCAAGCTGAAAGTTCTCTGTTAACAGGATGGACCGATAGTGCTCTCGTTGCATACCTGAGTCGGCTAATGACCTCTCTTTGCTCCTCTTGATCTTAGGGAGGTCTGCATTTTTCTCTCCTCTCATTTCTTCTTGAGTCAGCAACACTCCTTGATCTGGACAAACAGTTCCTCAGATCTTACTGGGGGCCAATCCTATCAAAGGTCGACCCTCTGCTTAGCCTATCCAGGGCTGATTGCCTTGGTCTGCCGTCTCGACTTTTCCAATGCTTTTTTTCCCTGCTAGGGTGTAAAGGGCGAACAGTGCCCCCTGGAGATTTGATATGGCTCCCAATAAATCCTCTCTTCGTCGACCTCATAGATGTCGTCTCCCACCTCATCATCACGGAGTTATTGACTTTGTCTCCCTATGTGTAGACGCCTGGGGTCAGCAACGTCTCTTTGCCTCTTTTGTGGAGGGAGGTCTTTTTCTGGTGCCGGGGGTGGTTCAACTAATCAGGCTTACATCCACTATGTGAGTGTGTGAGAAATCCAGTAAAAAAAACCACTAATGGCCATAGATACAACACTCAAGCTTTCTATCTCACTCTCTGTATACAAATGAGTAGAGTTTTAGCTAGGGTTTTGAATAAAAGATCCTTTCTCATAGAGAAGATGAAATGTATATATATGGCTTGGTGGGTATAATATACCCCCAAGCTTGTAATTAGTATGTGCGTGAGGAGGTTCCTAATAAGATGAAGACACCTGTCCCTGGCACATGTAGATAATCATGATGTAATATTCCCTCTCGTGAGGGAATGATCTTGTTGCAATGGTTTTGCCCATGTGGGATCTGCCATGGTGGAACCTTGTACTGCTCGTATAGTAGATGTCATTTAGAGAAGTCTCGTCCTGGCCAAGTACGATGTCTCTGACATAGCGCATGGCCTATAATGACTAACTGTCAAGTGTGATCTCTGCTGAGGAACGTCGGTCGAGGTTGATTAACTGACTGTGTCCTAGTATCGGCTTTATGAGTAGACGAGAGGTGCCCTTATCGTTGAAGCTCTTCCCATGAAGTATCATCCCACCAGGTGGCCGACGTTACTATTAACAAGGCCGGCCTTGGTTCTCGACGAGTCCTGAAAACATCATGTGAACTCCGTCAGGCAGCTCGGCTGTTTAGGGTGAAGAGCTCTCATATAGAGACGAGGCCATATTTAGGTATATCATCAGCGGATGATCGAGCCTTGACACTTAAAATATATTCTTATCTCTCATCTAGACGGCTATGTCCATAGGCCACGTGCTAAATCACAATTAACATTACTAAGGATTCTGGTAGGATACAGGATGTCAGAAACTACCTATATAAATCTCAAGGTTTGCATCACCAATATCACTAAAGATCCTATTCCTTGAAATCACATTATATTTTCTAAAACCCCAACATAAAAGACTACCTAGAGTTCCCTCATAATCCTCAGCAATCATCATTGTTGCTTATAGTACACTTATCATAATTTTTTCGTAACTCTCATCTTACCCTACGATTTCTAACCTTCAATCAAGAATCATCGGGATACTTACGATAATACTCTCTAACCGACTCAGGCTGAGTACACATCCCAAGTGTTGACCAATACAATTCATCATGCCCACTAAATCATCAAATGCCTTATGACTGAATACTATCTCAAGGATCAAATTCGCCTAATCACATCAGTGGTACTAACTACCCGAAAGTACGTCGTTAAAAAACTGAATGCATTCCTATCACAATTCAACGTTGTTTAGGTGTGATGCACTAGCCTCCTAATATCCACAGTTGACTTTACACGAGTCATGTTTCTAATTCAGTAGACATCATTTATAAATCTCTACATCTGAATTGTCTTCTCATATCACTACGAGTTGACATACAAGAACCTCATACTAAAAAACTACGATGTCGCAACTATTGGATTGTACGGACACTCATAACTTACTAGTATATCTAATTCAAAAGCACGGAAACAATTAACGATAACTAACTTAGTCTCCTACCACTTGGTAATGAATTCACCCATTGTGCTAACCTCTTTGACTTCATTGTCGAGGACACGCACTAACCGTCACCAAAACTACCGTGATCGACCCAAACTAACGCCGACATTGAATGATCCACTACCGACCTCACCATGTCACTCCCAAAAGGAACCTTAAACGTAGAGCTCTGAAATCATTTGTAACTCCCTGGCCCAAATTTATGGGTTACTTATTGATGATGATGTAAACAGCACCATCGGTATAAGGTGTTGATAAGCTCAAACTAGCAATAACAATGGCAGCACAAAAGTAAATATCTAGTAGAGGGAGGTGAGGAGAAGAGGAGAAACATTAGTATATAAGTGGATTTCACTAAATGAAGGCACTAATGGCTATAAATACAATCTCTCAAGCTTTCTCTCTCTACTGTGTAAACCAACAGAGTTTCAGCTAGGGTTGAAATTATCGATCCTTTTACATGGTAGGAGAATACATGTATTTATAGTTCTTGGGGGGTGTAGTGTACCGCCCAAGCATGCCATGGGCATGTGTGAGTTGAATACACTAATCATAGGTGGACACCTGGTTGTGCCTCATGTAAGGAATGATGACCAAATATTCCCTCATGTGAGGGGAATGATTTGGTTATAAATGATTTACTCACGTGCTCCAAGCCTTCCATATGCTTGTACCTATAATATCACTTGTTGCAACCTCAGCCTGGCCGACTACGAGGTTATAAGAGTCCGATAGCCGCTTTATCCTGTTGATCACTGGTACGACCTCAACTTGGAGGACTGACTGAGGTTAGGCATGTGGTAGGGTGTAACGTCGGTTGGGGCAGAGAATGACATTGGCACTGGCTAGATCTCTTAAGACGCTATTGCCCTCGGCTACTGTTCAGCCGAGGTTAGTAAGTGAAGGGCCGACCTTACATAATACGACCTTTCTTGATGGTTGTTGTGAGCTTCAAGTCAACTCGACTATGAGACAAGCTGAGGTTAATGACCCTGAGTACGAGGGTACACTTATGGCATATCAATTACCCCTAGCCCTTAGTCTCCTATGTGAGTGGGTGACGGAGGGGTACAAAAGTCAGGCTGATGAAGGGACATTTTGAAATCTTGGGGTTTGGAATGGTGCTTTTGACACATGTCATTTACTGAAGTGGCTAGCGTTCTGTCCAAGATATGACAATTTGGTGGAACCTTTTGAGTTCCTTAGGGTAATGATGGGGGTGTTGGAAATTACGCCACATCATCGAGAAGGTTTAAAAACCCTTCTCTTTCCTCATTTTCTCTTTCTTCCCCCTTCATCTTTCTCGCCTATAGTTTGCTGTAACTGTAATTTTTCTCTTAGGCTCTCCATTGTTGTGATGGGGTTCGAGGTTTTCTTTGATTATTTCTCTTCCTCCGTCACTCGCAACTAGTCAGGTATTTCTTTTGACCTCTTTTTCCATTTCTGATCAATACTTTGTGACACCCCGCCTAATTAAATACCGGGCTATCACTCCTTTATTAAATTAAATCAAGGTAAACAGTTGGTTCATTCTCAGCATCACTGTCGATAGAAATAAATTTCCCAATTTAACACCCTAAATAATTAAGCTAAGTGTCAAAACCATTTTCATACATACTTTCCAAATTTTATTTAAAAAAAAATCATTTATTTTATTAACAACATCAATGAATAAGAATCACACCACAATAACCTCGAACATAATCCAATTAATTTAAAACATTCGTCAATCGAATGTCAACATGCGAAATATAAAGTAACACAACTACTGAATAAATTCCATAGTAATAGTACTGGAAATAACTGAAATAGAAATGTCCCAATAACAATGAAATAATGGAAAGGGCGACACATGCCCAATAAATGAGAATGCTAGAAGTGGAGTCAATAAAGGAAGCCGTCTATGCAAGTGACCTGCAACTCCCACCTAAGCTGCAGCACGTTCCTTTCAAGGGATCCTAAGAAAGACTCCCCTGTGGCTGGGCACCTGAAATATATACATATATATACAAGAGAGAGAGAGAAAAAGAAACGGGTCAGAGCCCGAAAGTGTGTTTGATTTAAAATACGTTTAGCAAGTATTTAAATTGATACAGGCCAATACAACAACATATTAGAGCGACACTCTCTTGAGAAATTCTCACCTCTCTTCTAATGTGCACGCCTATCATACTAACCTTCCCAACGGTTTATCTTATCATTTTATCATACTAACTTCCCCAATAATTTAGCTTATCTTAACTTACTCGTAAGATTTCAAAACCGAACAATATAATTGTTTAAAAAGAATACTTCCAATTAGCAGCACAACTCTCGTTTTAGCTTTTATTAATTTATAAAGTTTCTCAGTGTCATATTATACTTTCACAAAACAAGTATTTACTATTTGAGTCATCAATCATGTCCTACTTATCAAATCACAGTAGGCAGTTTCAACTTTCCAAATCTCATATATATATTAACTACTCGTATAATATATATATAATAACAGCACCCCAAATAAAACTATGGTTCGTGCATACTTCTACTATCCAAACCCCATACCACTCATATCAAGGGGAATACAAATTCAGAATCACTCTCGAATTGTATTAAAACATACACAAACAATATCGAGGCGAAGCATAGATTCCAAGTCTCTAAGAGGATGGAACATACTCGCGTCTCTTAGGACCGTCTGAACTATAAATTCGATAGCCTGTACCAAGGATATCTATCTTCTAGGGTACAAGTCAATATCCCCCATAAAGGTCCCATCGAGATAAGACTGTCCCAGCGCGGTAACCTCAAGGATAGCAAATAGCGCGGTATGTTTTTTACATGTATATAATATATGCACACACAATCATATAAATATACCACTTTTATCATATTAATATAGGTTCCTCTCGTCACCCATAATTACAACATTTATCCTTAATTTCACATTATTAGTATTACGTATAAGGTTTCATCTCTAACCTTAACTCGAAGGGTTTTCTCACTTATTTCGTGACACTCGTGGACTCTATTCTTCCAAGTAGAAAATTCAGTAGGTGTCATATTTACGTTTCAATGTAACTCTCTTACGCGCCTCGCCCTTTAATATATCAATTTACTAACCCTAAGGTAAATATCCCATAAATACCATTCTCGTCGAATATTAATGATCCCAACATTTATTTATACGCCCTACTTGTCCTCCATGTCTCCCAAATCAATATACTAAGAATTATATCACGACAATTCGATTTTTAAATCATTTACAAAGGGAAATAGGAGTCTGCCAGGAGGGGTTGATCGATCGAGGTTTGGGGCTCAATCGATCGAACCTTCGATCGATCGAAGCTCTGGGCTCGATCGATCGATCAAGCAGGTCTGCGAAATCTGCAGAATTGCAGTTACGGGTCTCATCTCCAAATTTACACCAAATCCATATTTTCAAGTTCCAATCGTCCCAGAATTAATACTACTAACCTTATATCATCATAACAAGTATATTCAACGTAAAACATATCAATTTACATCACTAAACATGGATTTATCATGCCATAATTCACTTAAAACTCAAGAACCCTAAAAATCTCTAACTCATGATTCTAATATGTTTAATCCCAGAATTTCCTTCCTATTTACACCAAAATTTCGTGGGTTATCTTTCTACATCACAAGAGACTTCCAGAATAAGGTTTAAGTCTTTACTACATGCAAATTCCTATCACAATTTGGGTTTTCTTCCATATTTTTCATCCTAATCATTCCTAAACTAATATGGAAATTACACCAACGAAAATAGCAAGATAAACACTTGCCTGGGATTTTTGGTATTCTAATTTACGGCTGATTTTGGTATGGTTGCGTTCCTCGTCTCGCGATCTACGCGTTGGCGGCGATGGCGGTGCAAACGGGTGGCTTTTTGGCCTTGAATTGCCTTGAGAGCTCTCTCCTTTCTTCTCCAATGGCCGTCACTTGTGTTTTGAGTTTCTAACCCTAGGTGACCATCCAGATATCTGATATAACCCTTGGAATTTTCGTGGGTTTAATTACCCAAAAAGGTGAAATGACCAAAATGCCCTCCCGGGTTACTAATTAAGCCTAAAAACGCCCCGAGACCCAAACTACACCCCCGGGTGCACTTTTCTAACTATCTTGACCTTTCGAGACGCGTTAGCGCACTCAAAACGACCATACGGGTAACTAATAAAATATTCACTTTTTAATTATCAAAATTTAGTCTCGACGCGACACGGGCGCGTCCCGATTCAAATTTCCAAAACTGTCATTTTATTCATTTGTGACATTCAATATAATCAATATCATATATTACTTTACTCATTAGTAATATTCAACAATTTTCCATAATTACTAACTCTCGTCACGTTAATAATTATAACATAATTAATTTCCGGATTTTTATTAAATAATTCACTCACATTAAATTTAATAAAACCCCAAATTAATATAGCATACAAATACGGGGTATTACATACTTCCCCCCTAATAACGGAATTTCGTCCCGAAATTCAGAAAATAAGGCATACCTGGTAAAAATAACTCTGGATATCTCTCGCGTATATCTGCCTCACGCTCCCAAGTGGATTCCTCTACATTATGATGCTCCCACTGGACCCGCACAAGTGGAACTATCTTCGACCTCAATCTCCTCTCACTATAGTCTAGGATAGCCACCGGTCTCTCCTCGTAAGAGCTGTCAGGCTGTAAGTCTATCTCATCTATCGCAATGTGAGTATGGGCCATATCATCCCGAAGATACCGTCTCAACGACGAGATGTGGAATACATCGTGAATGCGATGTAAATGCTCTGGCAGTCCCAACCTGTATGTAACCGGCCCAATCCTCTCGATGATGGGAAATGGTCCCACGTACCTCGGAGCCAACTTCCCCTTCTTCCCGAACCTCATCACTCCCTTCATAGGAGATACACGCAATAACACTTGGTTCCCCCACACTAAACTCCCGGAAGAACCGTTTCTCATCGGCGTAGCTCTTCTGCCTGTCCTGAGCTATCCGAATACGACTCCTGATCATCTCAATCCTCGCGGAGGTTTCCTGAATCACCTCTGGTCCTAGCAACTTGTTATCCCCCACTTTGAGCCAACAAGCTGGGGAACGACAAGGCTTGCCATACAAAGCCTCAAATGGAGCCATGCCAATCGTGAACTGATAAGAGTTATTATAAGCAAACTCTACCAGTGGAAGATGTGGCTCCCAACCTCCTCCAAAATCGAGAACACACATGCGTAGCATATCCTCTAACATCTTATTAGTATGCTCTATCTGTCCATCTGTCTGTGGGTGGTAAGCTGAACTCAACCTCAACTCAGTACCCATAGCCTCGTGAAAGCTTTCCCAAAAATGTGACACGAAAATCTTGTCCCTATCTGACACAATATTCAGGGGCACCCCGTGTAATCTGACAATCTCAGCGATGAACAACTGAGCATACTGACCCGTGGTATAATCTGTCCGCACCGGCAGAAAATGAGCCACCTTGGTCAAATGGTCTACAATCACCCAGATAGAATCGTGGCCCCGCTGTGATGTAGGCAACCCTGTAATAAAATCCATGGAAATACTCTCCCACTTCCACGCGGGTACTTCTAATGGCTGAAGCAATCCCGACGATTTCTGGTGGTCCACTTTTACCAGTTGGCAGGTAGAACACTTGGACACGAACTCCGCGATGTCCTTCTTCATCCCACTCCACCAGTATTGTCGCCTCATATCCTGGTACATCTTATCGCCTCCCGGATGTACTGCAAATCGGGACCCATGAGAATGAGTCATCGCTGCATGACGTAATTCTTCTCCTTCTGGAACCACCAATCTCTCATTAAACCGCAAACCTCCATCGGAACTAACAGAATAGGACTCAGCACCCTCGGCGAAGTCGCACAATCTACTCTTGGCAAAATGGGTCCGTGCCTGTATCACCCTCGTAACAATCTCGGGTGTGACTGACATCACGGATATGAAAGAACGTGCTACTGTGTCCTGGTGACCCAACTCCTTCCACTCTGCTTTCCAGACATCCGCTACATCGTCTACCGGTCTACGGCTCAACGCATCAGCAACTACATTGGCCTTCCCCGGATGATACTGTATTTCGAACTGATAGTCCTTCACAAACCCTAGCCATCTGCGCTGACGCATATTCATCTCTCGCTGAGTGAACAAGTACTGCAATGACTTATGGTTTGTGAACAAACGAAATTTCTCCCCCAATAAATAGTGCCTCCATATCCTCAATGCAAAGACGACCGCTGCTAACTCCAGGTCGTGGGTGGGGTAATTTTTCTCGTGCGGCTTAAGCTTGCGGGAGGCAAAAGCTATAGCCTTCTCCTCCTGCTGAAGTACTCCCCCAAGTCCCCGTAAGGACGCATCGGTGTAAACCAGGTACTCCACACCCGGCTTCGGTAATGCAAGGACTGGCGCTGAAGTAAGCTTGTCTTTCAGCTCGTCGAAAGCCAACTGACAAGCGTCATCCCAAACATATGGTACCCCCTTGCGAGTCAGATTCGTCAATGGACCCGCTATTTTGGAGAATCCCCGAATGAATGTCTTGTAGTAACCGGCTAACCCCAAGAAACTACGCACTTTCGTCGGTGTCGTGGGCCGTCCCCACTCCCTCACCGCTGATACTTTACTCGGGTCAACTGCTATCCCCTGCTCAGAAACAACATGCCCCAAGAACTGTACCTCTCGCAACCAGAATCCACACTTCTCGTACTTAGCATACAACTGATGCTCTCGAAGAGTCTGAAGAACCTGCCTCAAGTGCTCAGCATGCTCCTCCTAGGAGTGTGAATATATCAAGATGTCATCTATGAAGACGATGACAAACTGGTCCAAGAACTCTCTGAATACTCGGCTCATCAAGTCCATGAAAATGGCTGGTGCATTTGTGAGTTCGAGTGACATTACCCTGAACTCATAGGACCCATATGTCTATAAGAAGGCAGTCTTTGAAACATCCTGCTCTCTAATACGTAACTGATGGTACCCCGACCTCAGATCTATCTTCGAAAAGAAAGTTACTCCCCTCAACTGGTCGAACAGATAATCAATTCGAGGCAACGGATACTTATTCCGTATCGTTACCTTGTTCAGCTCCCGGTAGTCCACACATAATCTCATTGAACCATCTCTCTTCTTCACAAACAAGACTGGAGCGCGCCAAGGTGAGGTACTCCTACGAATGAAGCCCTGACCTAACAACTGCTCTATCTGATCTCGTAGCTCTCGCATCTCTGCCGGAGCCATACGGTACGGTGCGCGTGCTATAGGTCTCGTATTTGGCAATAAATCAATGACAAAGTCTATCTCTCGACTGGGGGGTAGGCCTGGTATCTCCTGAAACACATCAGAATACTCCCTGACAACTGGGATCGAATCTAAGGGAATCACAACCTCCTTAGAGGTATCCTCCTCTATGTAATACAAATGAGCGGTGGAACCTCCCTCTGGGCGAGGCATCGCCACTACAAACATCCCTTGCCCCGGAATGGCAAAAACAATGCTCCCACCGAAGCAATCAATCATGGCTCTATAAGCTGCGAGTCAATCTATACCAATAATCACATCATGCATGTGCATGTCTAAAACTAACATGTCTGCAGGTAATACCAAGCTACCAATCTCTACCCCCACTCCCCGGCATATAAAGAAAATAAGGGACCCACTCCCCAGTGGTGAGTCTACACACGTCACTGTGCTCTCTGCTGTAGCTAACAACCCTAAGGCCTTCGTAAAATGCGTAGCTATAAAACAATGTGTTGCCCCCATATCAAACAAAACTCGACCCATAGTACCATGGATAGGAGACATACCCTCAATCGCGGGTGGTTCCTGTAGAGCTGCTTCCTGGTGGACGTTATAAAAACGTCCATACTGTAATTGCCCATGCTGCACTGGAGCTGCTGGAATGGCTGGTAGGGCTGGCACCTGGGCTGGAGATGGGATGGCAGGTGGAAATAGTGGCCTCTATGGCTCATTATGGGCACCCTGCTGCTGTGGGGCCCTATCTCCCTCCGGACAATCCTGGCGCCTATGGTCGTGCTTACCACACCCAAAACATCGGCCCTTGAAGTTGCCTCCCCTATGTCCCTGCTGACCACGGCCCTGCTGGCCGTTACCTCCCCGCCACTGGCCCTGTTGGCCCTGATTAGTACGCTGTTGGCCCTGCTGTTGTCCCTGCTGTCGATGTTGGACCTGCTGATTAGGCTGGCCCTGATGGCCCTACCTGAAACCCCAGAATCCCTGCCTAGAATCACCTGAACGGAATCGCTTAGCAGGGTCCCCCTGATGGGAACTCTGCTCGTGCTGACGAGTCTATCCATGAGTTGGTGCCCCACTAGCACTATTACCCCCGGTCCTGCCCTGCTGGCTGGACTCTCCTGCTCTCTTGCTTCCCTGCATATGGAAGCGGTGATCCTGTCAGTGTAACAACGCGGCATTGAGTACATCAGTGAAAGTACTCAAAGATAAATTCCAAATAAGGTGCTGACGGATCCTCCAAGCTAACCCGTCGACAAACAACATAATCTTCTTGCTCTCAGTAGGTGCCTCATCTGGCACAATGGTGAGAAGTCTCGTGAACTCCTCCTCAAACTCCGCTACGGTAAGACTCTCCTGTTTCAGATTTAGTAATCTCCGCCTCATCTCAGTCTACACGGCGGGTGGAAAATACTTGGGGTCAAACCGCTCCCAGAACAACTGAATAGGGATCGTGTCCCTCTCCTCCAAAGTGGTAGTGGACTCCCACTACTGCAATGCGGCTCCCACCATCTTAAAGGAAGCCAATAACTTCTTTTGCACATCAGTGCACTCATACATACGGAGGTGCCGTTGGATGTCTTTCTTCCATTGGCTAACTGTAAAAATATCGGAGCTACCAGAGAACTCAGGGGGATGCGCTTTCTGAAAAGCATCCCGAACCCTCTCCCATGCAGATGGAAGTTGTGCTGGTACTGGCGCCACTGCCTGAACCTGGGGTGGATCCTTCTGAGTCACCGCTAGTGCGGCATTCACCACCTGAGCAACAATGGCGGCTACTTCATTGGCATTCATTGTGCCTGGTGCCGGAGCTGCTGGCTGCTCGGCCTGGGCACGCCTATCTTTCGGAGCACGTCTCGGAGGCATCTGAAATGTGAACAAGTTTATTAGTCTACAGTTATTATCAAATCTCAAATAGCTGAAGACTTAAAAGTAAAAGCAAGAATACAATAATCCTAAAAATAGGGCTCTATAGCAATAATGTTAAGCTGAAAGCGAAATAAGCCGTACAGATCCTATGGACACTAGAACCTGATGCTCTGATACCACTTGTGACACCCCGCCTAATTAAATACCGGGCGATCACTCCTTTATTAAATTAAATCAAGGTAAACAGTTGGTTCATTCTCAGCATCACTGTCGATATAAATAAATTTCCCAATTTAACACCCTAAATAATTAAGATAAGTGTCAAAACCATTTTCATACATACTTTCCAAATTTTATTTAAAAAAAAATCATTTATTTTATTAACAACATCAATGAAAAAGAATCACACCACAATAACCTCGAACATAATCCAATTAATTTAAAACATTCGTCAATCGAATGTCAACATGCGAAATATAAAGTAACACAACTACTGAATAAATCCCATAGTAACAGTACTGGAAATAACTGAAATACAAATGTCCCAATAACAATGAAATAATGGAAAAGGCGACACATGCCCAATAAATGAGAATGCTAGAAGTGGAGTCAATAAAGGAAGTCGTCTATGCAAGTGACCTGCAACTCCCACCTAAGCTGTAGCACGTTCCTTTCAAGGGATCCTAAGCAAGACGCCCCTGTGGCTGGGCACCTGAAATATATACATATATATACAAGAGAGAGAGAGAAAAAGAAACGGATCAGAGCCCGAAAGTGTGTTTGATTTAAAATACGTTTAGCAAGTATGTAAATTGATACAGGCCAATGCAACAACATATTAGAGCGACACTCTCTTGAGAAATTCTCACCTCTCTTCTAATGTGCACGCCTATCATACTAACCTTCCCAACGATTTATCTTATCATTTTATCATACTAACTTCCCCAATAATTTAGCTTATCTTAACTTACTCATAAGATTTCAAAACCGAACAATATAATTGTTTAAAAAGAATACTTCCAATTAGCAGCACAACTCTCGTTTTAGCTTTTATTAATTTATAAAGTTTCCCAGTGTCATATTATACTTTCACAAAACAAGTATTTACTATTTGAGTCATCAATCATGTCCTACTTATCAAATCACAGTAGGCAGTTTCAACTTTCCAAATCTCATATATATATTAACTACTCGAATAATATATATATAATAACAGCACCCCAAATAAAACTATGGTTCGTGCATACTTCTACTATCCAAACCCCATACCACTCATATCAAGGGGAATACAAATTCAGAATCACTCTCGAATTGTATTAAAACATACACAAACAATATCGAGGCGAAGCATAGATTCCAAGTCTCTAAGAGGATGGCACATACTCGCGTCTCTTAGGACCGTCTGAACTATAAATTCGATAGCCTGTACCAAGGATATCTATCTTCTAGGGTACAAGTCAATATCCCCCATAAAGGTCCCATCGAGATAAGACTGTCCCAGCGCGGTAACCTCAAGGATAGCAAATAGCGCGGTATGTTTTTTACATGTATATAATATATGCACACACAATCATATAAATATACCACTTTTATCATATTAATATAGGTTCCTCTCGTCACCCATAATTACAACATTTATCCTTAATTTCACATTATTAGTATTACGTATAAGGTTTCATCTCTAACCTTAACTCGAAGGGTTTTCTCACGTATTTCGTGACACTCGTGGACTCTATTCTTCCAAGTAGAAAATTCAGTAGGTGTCATATTTACATTTCAATGTAACTCTCTTACGCGCCTCACCCTTTAATATATCAATTTACTAACCCTAAGGTAAATATCCCATAAATACCATTCTCGTCGAATATTAATGATCCCAACATTTATTTATACGCCCTACTTGTCCTCCATGTCTCCCAAATCATTATACTAAGAATGCCTAAGAATTATATCACGACAATTCGATTTTTAAATCATTTACAAAGGGAAATAGGAGTCTGCCAGGAGGGGTCGATCGATCGAGGTTTGGGGCTCGATCGATCGAACCTTCGATCGATCGAATCTCTGGGCTCGATCGATCGATCAAGCAGGTCTGCAAAATCTGCAGAATTGCAGTTACGGGTTTCATCTCCAAATTTACACCAAATCCATATTTTCAAGTTCCAATCGTCCCAGAATTAATACTACTAACCTTATATCATCATAACAGGTATATTCAATGTAAAACATATCAATTTACATCACTTAACATGGATTTATCATGCCATAATTCATTTAAAACTCAAGAACCCTAAAAATCTCTAACTCATGATTCTAATCTGTTTAATCCCAGAATTTCCTTCCTATTTACACCAAAATTTCGTAGGTTATCTTTCTACATCACAAGAGACTTCCATAATAAGGTTTAAGTCTTTACTACATGCAAATTCCTATCACAATTTGGGTTTTCTTCCATATTTTTCATCCTAATCATTCCTAAACTAATATGGAAATTGCACCAACGAAAATAGCAAGATAAACACTTGCCTGGGATTTTTGGTATTCTAATTTATGGCTGATTTTGGTATGGTTGCGTTCCTCGTCTCGCGATCTACGCGTTGGCGGCGACGGCGGTGCAAACGGGTGGCTTTTTGGCCTTGAATTGCCTTGAGAGCTCTCTCCTTTCTTCTCCAATGGCCGTCACTTGTGTTTTGAGTTTCTAACCCTAGGTGACCATCCAGATATCTGATATAACCCTTGGAATTTTCGTGGGTTTAATTACCCAAAAAGGTGAAATGACCAAAATGCCCTCCCGGGTTACTAATTAAGCCTAAAAACGCCCCGAGACCCAAACTACACACCGGGTACACTTTTCTAACTATCTCGACCCTTCCAGACGCGTTGGCGCACTCAAAACGACCATACGGGAAACTAATAAAATATTCACTTTTTAATTATCAAAATTTAGTCCCGACGCGACACGGGCGCGTCCCGATTCAAATTTCCAAAACTGTCATTTTATTCACTCGTGACATTCAATATAATCAATATCATATATTACTTTGCTCATTAGTAATATTCAACAATTTTCCATAATTACTAACTCTCGTCATGTTAATAAATATAACATAATTAGTTTCCGGATTTTTATTAAATAATTCACTCACATTAAATTTAATAAAACCCCAGATTAATATAGCATAAAAATACGAGGTATTACATACTTTTACAGTTTTAATTTTTCAGTGACTTTTTTCCTTTTCCAACGAGGGTTTCTTCCACTGTTAAATGGTTTGAGGGTTAAGACTGTAGTGATTAGGTAGTATTGGAGCCGTACCTAGTTACTCCGAGGTTATTTCATCCACACACACACACCTTTAGGTTTTTCGGTGACCGTTCGATCATCTTCTCCAGTGAACTAGCTTAGGGTGTTCTTGGTGTTCTTGGGGAGAACCCTTTGGATTCCTTATTTGATCTTTAACTTGAGTAACACAAATTGTTTACCTGTTTTCCCTTTTTTAGTTTGAACTCTTTAAGTGTACTGTCGTCATCTGAATGCTCAGACCTTTGTACCAACTTATAGAAGAGTTTCCATCTCTGCGTGAGAAGACCTTGGAAAAGATAAGGCAGATAGAGTTAGCTCAGGAGGAAGCTCGTAGATCTGAGGCCTTTCCCCTTAGACCAATTTTTCCTCCACCCTTGAAAATTATATACCCTGAGCCATCTGAGCCTTCTAAGACTGCAGAGGTTCCTATACCAATGTCTGAGTTATCTTCCTCAGACCCTATGTCAACCTCTGAGGCTGCCGAGTCTGTAGATTCTTTTCAAGAGGGTATGGATTTCTCTCCCAAGGGGAGTGTAGTCTCTGAGGAAATAAAAGGGTCTGACCGTTCCTCATCCCACAAAGAGGCTATTACCTCTCGTAGATCTTCCTTCGTTGAAATCCTAGCACCCAGTGTGGCAATTCCTCCTATTATTGATGCCATTCCTCTATCGTCTGCTACTGATGTTGAGTTTGCTAAGAGGTTTCCTGTTGGTTCCCTCTCTGAGGCTAAATGATGACGATGAAGGGAGTGAACTTAACACTTCCAAGGTTGATGGTCCAGAATCTTCTGTCACAGAATATGACCTTCTTGTCTTCAGACATCTGTAAGCCATTCCTTCATCTGTTACCTTAAGGAAACCCTTGAAGGATGAGAGGGCCTTCGACGTTCGAGAGGGAGAACTCTGTGTCTATGAGCAGATGTTCAAACTAGGCTTCCATCTCCCAATTCACCCCACTATCTGAGCCGTTGTTTCTTACATCAACCTCGCTCCTTCTCAGCTTGCCCCCAATGCCTAGAGGGTCTTGGTTGGGGCCATCGTACTCTGGAGGGTGGTTCATCATACCGACCTTCAAGTTAGGGT
The DNA here is from genome assembly GCA_949130495.1 of Sambucus nigra. Taxonomy (NCBI): domain Eukaryota; kingdom Viridiplantae; phylum Streptophyta; class Magnoliopsida; order Dipsacales; family Adoxaceae; genus Sambucus; species Sambucus nigra. The sequence goes on along the minus strand of OX422212.1, from coordinate 594,634,312 downwards.
ATTCTTAGCTCGTTACATACCCTCATCCACTAAAAATCACCCTGGAGACTATCACTTTGTAGCCAGGAAGTTTGAGAAGAATATGTTGCTGGTGACTCAGACATCAAACCACAATTGGAAGCCTCGGTTCTTCTTTGCCTCAGAGGCTTGGGAGTTTGGTCCTCATGAGGCCGGTGGAACATCTGTTACAAGGACACCTCTGAGGTGGGCCAAGGTCTCTTTCTCAGCCAAAACAGACCCTGGGTTGAGCTAAGATAATCATAAGAATGTTGAGGATCTTCGTAGTCAGGGAGAAGATGGTCACATCGTTAAATACGAGTATCTGATGACCCCTTACTATTTGTCTCAGACGAGTCTTGGAAGTGGACCTTTGGCCGAGCTTCATATGTATTCTAGAAAAATCAATTTTATAACAACTCTAGTCTCGTGAATTTCGTGTGTTTGATCTGTTCACACTGATGCTTTATTTTTATACAGAAGACAGAAGGAGTTTCTGAAGACCTCTGGAATATGTCTGCTCCTATCATCACAAAATTACTAGAGAAGTGTGGTGGTAAGATTGTGCAACCCCCTACCCACATAAAAAATGGAAAAGCTCCTGGTGAAACATCGAAGAAGAGGAGGGCACGTACATACCCTTCCCATACAAGGCCCAGCAAAGCTAAAAATACTGAGCATGGTATACCAATCTCCTCATACGATGCCTTATCAGATCGGATTTCTCAATTAAAAATTAGTGACAACCACATTGGCAATAGTGCCCAGGCTTCTGATGCCCTCGACCACGTAATGACCGAGGATGATAAGCACTTTCTTCACTCGATAGATGTCCCTCTGCTGGTAGAGTTTGCTGTTCATAGGGCAGTTCAGGTACTTATTTACAATTCTCTCAAGTGTTACCTTTGTTCTTAGCACTTCATTATTTCTAATGTGTTTGATTCTGCTTTTTCAGAGTGCTATATCTCTTCATCGTATGGCCAATTATACTCTGACGAGGATGCCTCTGATCCAGAAAGGCAGGGACATTGAAAAGCTTGAGGAGAGTCTGAATAAGAAGATTGAAGATCTGGACAACAGTCTGAAGGAGAAGTGTAACGAGATCTCCCAAATAAAAACTGATTATGCCAATGATCTGAAGGCAAAGGCTGATAGCCTTCAGTCTAAAGTTGATGCTTCCGTTAAGGATGCCTTGGAGGATTCTTCAGAGACAATCATCAGGGAGTATCGAACCTCTGATGAATTTGTTATCTTCAGCCTTGAATACCTAGAGAGGGGCATCAAGGCAACCAGCAGATGGGCTACCATGAAGTAAGAAAGTTCTAGCAGTCTCTCGGCCGAGGACTTTATTGGCCTCAGCTTTGCAAATGCCCAGCTTGCTAAGGCCCTGCAGGAGGTTGAAGAGGGTGGCCCAATAGAGACGAGCCAGCTTGAGGTGACTGAGACTGAGGATGCTGGACATTAGGGTGAAGAGACTGAAGTTACCAACCAAGTCCAAGAGAAAAACAACCCTCCTGCTGGTGGATCGACTGAAGTCTGAGTGTCTGAGTATCTCCTCTGTATGCCTGAATTTTTGTGAAGCTTTTCAATAGTTGTAATTTTGATGAACATTTGTCTATAATTCTAGTTTGTTGATACTCTGGATTGTAATTCTGAACCCTCTTCTATGGTATGATCATAAGTAGCTTAGTTTTTTTTATTTTATTGCTTCGTATGATGTTTTATTGTTCTGTAATTGTGATAATCCACATTCACAAGTTTCACCACACCAGATAATGATGTTAAAGGTCTGAGGTCACCAAACTATGATGTTTTACCTCTTAAACTTTCGCAAAATAATGATGTTTAAAGTCTGAGGTCACCAAATCATGGTATTTTACCTCTTAAACTTTCACCAGATAATGATGTTTAAAATCTGAGGTCACCAAATCATGGTGTTTTACCCTCATATCTTCACCAAACTAATGATGTTTAAGGTTTGAGGTCACCAAATCGTGGTGTTTTACCCTTATATTTTCACCAAACTAATGATGTTTAAGGGGTCTGAGGTCACCAAGTTAATGATGTTTCACCCCATAATTCACCATATTAATGATGTTTAAGGTCTGAGGTCACCAAATTATGGTATTTTACCCTCATATTTTCACCAAACTAATGATGTTTAGGTCTAAGGTCACCAAATTATAGTGTTTTACCCTCATATTTTCACCATATTAATGATGTTAAAAGGTTTGAGGTCACCAAGTTAATGATGTTTCACCTCATAATTCACCAAATTAATGATGTTTAAAGGTCTGAGGTCACCAAGTTAATGATGTTCCACCTCATATTTTCACCAAACTAATGATGTTTAAGGGGTCTGAGGCCACCAAGTTAATGATGTTTCACCCCATAATTCACCATATTAATGATGTTAAAAGGTCTGAGGTCACCAAGTTAATGATGTTCAAAGGTCTGAGGTCACCAAGTTAATGATGTTCCACCTCATATTTTCACCAAACTAATGATGTTTAAGATCTGAGGTCACCAAATTATGGTGTTTTACACTCATATTTTTACCAAACTAATGATGTTTAAGGTCTGAGATCACCAAATTATTGCATTTTACCCTTATATTCTCACCATATTAATAATGTTAAAAGGTATGAGGTCGCCAAGTTAATGATGTTTCACCTCATAATTCAGCAAATTAATGATGTTTAAAGGTCTGAGGTCACCAAATTAATGATGTTTCACCCCATAATTCACCATATTAATGATGTTAAAAGGCCTGAGGTCACCAAGTTAATGATGTTCCACCTCATATTTTTACCAAACTAATGATGATCAAAACATACATTGTAACAAAAGTATCATCACAACATTGTTATCTTTTCATTAACATCCTCTGTATAAACTGATACATGTATTACAAGAAGATAAGAACAATTGTAACATCATAAGTAATATTTTTTTAATTGATCAGCATTCCAAGGGTTGGCGAAAGTTTCTCCTTCAAGGTTTTCTAGCTGACAGGTACCTAGGACAACCTCATCAATGACCCTATAGGGACCATGCCAGTTGGGATGGAGCTTATTAGTTTTTTTCCACGTCTTGTTGAGGACTAGGTCTCCCACAGCTATTGGCCTTGACTTTACTCTCTGATTGTAGAATCTCGCAGTTCTCTGCTGATAGGCTTCCTGTCTTATCTCTCCATCCTCTCTTCTCTCTTCAATCAAATCAAGATCAAGTCTTCTCTCTTCCTCATTCCTCTGAGGGTCATATGTCTGAACTCTATGAGTAGGAATCCCTATCTCTGTAGGGATGATAGCCTCTGAGCCATGGGCTAATATAAATGGAGTTTCCCCCGCGGGTGTCCTCACAGTCATCCTATAAGCCCAAAGCATGGCATAAACCTCTCCTATCCACCTTCCCTTAGCCTCTTCCAACTTATTTTTCATCCCATCAAGGATTGTTCGATTTGTGACCTCAGTTTGACCATTTGCCTGGGGTCTACCAGGGGAAGAGAAGAACTGTTTGATCCCCACTCTTTCACAGTACTTCTTCAGGGAAATATTCTTGAATTGGGTTCCATTGTCTTAGATGAGGGTATTTGAAAGGCCATGCCTGCATATGATGTTCTTCCAGATGAACTGAAAAGTCTTCTTCTCAGTGATTATGATTATTGTCTCGGCCTCTACCCATTTGGAGAAATAATTAATAGCCACTATTAGGAACAGATAGTTGTTTATAGCTCTTGGCAAGGGTCCTACCAAATCAATGGCCCATACTGTAAATGACCAAGGGGAGCTGATTGAAGTCAGAGGTTAGTGAGGCTGATGAGGGATCGTGGAGAACCTCTAACACTTATCACACTTCTTCATGTACACAACTGCGTTTTTGTCCAAGGTCGACCACCAGTACCCTGGGTGATTATTCTCTTAGCCAGCGACCTCCCTTCTATGTGACTTGAACAAGAACCTTCATGCACATCATGCAAGACATGTGGAACCTCTTAAGGGTGGACACACCTGAGGAGAGGGAGCATGAATCCCTTTTTGTACAAGACATCCCCTACAATTGAGAACTTAGCAGCTCTGATCCTTAACTTTATCCTTTCTAACTTCGACTCTGGCAGCTCTCCCTCTATGATGTATCTAATAATAGGTTTCATCTATGAGGCACCTATATTTAGATTTAGACAAGGTCTATCAACCTCTTCCTCTTCGATGGTCAGCTTTAGCAGAATCTCAACTGGCACTGTTCTCCTCATGTCTGTCCTTGTTGCTGAGGCCAACATCGCGAGTGCATCATCTCGACTATTATCTAGCCGAGGTATCCTCTTCATTTTTACTTCCCTGAAGCTTTCTATCATTGATCTCTCCCTCTTCAGATATCTGGCCATTCTTTCATCATTATCTTCATATACCCCCAGGATTTGGTTCACGACTAACTTTGAGTCACTATGGACTAGGAGTTGGCCGATATTGAGGTCTTTTGCCAAGGAGATACCTGCTATTAATGCCTAATACCCTGACTCATTATTGGAATCATTGAAGTTGAACCTCAGTGCATATTCAATATCGGTACCATTTGGTGCTGACACTATCAGCCATGCTCCACTTTTGCTTTCGCAAGACGATCCATCAACGAAGAGGTTCCAAATGGTTGCATTTAAAGAGAAGTCTCCCTCTGATAGGCCCCCTACCTAAAAAGGTATCTCTCTTCCTCATTCTCAACTACTCTCTGCTTGGCTATACCTATCTCGGCCTCGTCTGATGTTCGGTTGACATTTCTCTCTTTTATCTCATGTGCAGCCTCTTGATTAGTCTCTACTTCGGTCTCATCCCAGGTAAACTCGGCCAGAAAATCTTCGAGTGCTTGTCCCTTGATGGCAACCCTAGGTTGATAAACAATGTCATATTATCCCAACTCAATTGACCAGGTCATTAGCCTTCCTGACTTCTCAGGCTTATGGAGGACCTGTCTAAGTGGGGAATCAGTGAGGACGATCACGGAGTGGGCTTGGAAGTATGGCTTCACTTTCCTAGAAGCATGTATCAAAGTATAGGCTAACTTTTCAATACGAGGGTACTTCTTCTCAGACCCTTGGAGTGCTTTGCTATTGAAGTACACCGGTCTCTGCACTCCATCCTTTTCTCTTACTATTGCAGCACTAATGGATGACTCTGAGACAACTAAATATACGAACAACTTCTCTCCCTGAATTGGCCGAGATAGGAATAGAGGGGAACCGAGGTAGGACTTGAGATCTTTGAAATCTTTGTCACATTCCTCATTGCATTGGAAGGCTTTTCTAAGAACTTTGAAAAAAGGAAGACATTTATCTGTAGATCTTGAGACGAACCTATTAAGTGCACCAACTCGTCCAATTAGCCTCTGAACGTCTTTGACAGTTCTAGGTGTCTTCATTTCTATCAAAGCCTTGATCTTCTCAGGGTTAGCCTCTATTCCCCTTTTATTGACGATGAATCGCAAAAACGTTCTTGCTTCTACCCCGAAGACATATTTGGCGGGGTTGAGCTTCATTCTGTATTTGTCCATAGTGTCAAAAGTTCTTACAAGGTAGGCCACATGGGTGTCTGCATTCGAACTTTTTATCAGCATGTCATCTACGTAAACTTCCATGGACTTGCCTATCTAATCTTCGAACATCTTATTTACAAGACATTAGTATGTAGCCCCTACGTTCTTTAGGACGAAGAGCATGACCTTGTAATAATAGGTCCCCTTGTCTGTAATGAAGGTTATCTTCTCTAAGTTAACTGAGTCCATAAATATCTGATTATACCCGGAGTATGCATCCATGAAGCTCATGAGCTCATGTTTAGCTGTGGCATCCACCATATGATCTATACGAGGTAAGGGAAAACCTTCATTTGGGCAAGACTTGTTTAAGTCGATGAAGTCTACATACATCCTCCATTTCCTATTACTCCTAGGTACGATGACATCGTTAGATAACCACTCAGGGTATGTAACTTCTCTGATGAACTTATCTTTTTCAAGATTTTGAACCTCCTCTATGATGACTTCATACTTTTCTCTTGAGTATATTCTTATTCTCTACCTAATGGGCTTGGCATCTTCTACAACATTGATTTTATGGCACATAATCTTCGGATCAATACCTGACATGTTTGTATGGATCCAGGCAAAAACACTTTATCTCTTCCTTTATAGCTTCACTAATTCCTCCTTGATCTCAGGCTTTAGGGCTTTACCGAATTGGATGGTTCTTTTTAGCTCATCCTCATTGAAGACGATGGATTCTACCTCCTCTGCGTCCTCTCCCTTTTTGAGCTTTGTTTCATCTCTAGGATCAAGTGTGTCGATATTGTACGTGGTTGTTTCCCTCTTATGAGACTATCTCTCTTCTGCAGAGTTGAAGTACCATTCACGTGCCGATATTTGGTCACCTTGCACTTCCCCTACTCCATAAGGAGTCGGGAATTTTAGTATTTGGTGGACCGTTAAAAGCACGACCTCAAATTCCTTGAGGGCTACTCGTCTTATGATGAGGTTGTAGGCTGAGAAGACGTTTTTATCCATCATAAATAAATTGATTTTTTTGCTCAACCTCTTAGGCCATTCATCTCCCATTCTCACATCCATTTCATACATACCCAATGGATGAACCTTTTCATCGCTGAAGACAATCAAGGGATGATGATAAGGGACAAGCCTAGCTCTACTGAGGCTGAAGCTCTTTAAATAGGTCCAAAATATAACGTCTGTAGAACTACCTCCATCAACGAGGATCCTATGAACTTCACACCCATACACCCTTGTGGTGATGACTAAAGGGTCATCGCGGGGAGCTAAGATACCTTTGAAATCAATTCGTGAGAAACCAACTACAAGTTCATAACCTCGGCTTTAGTCACATCTTTGGCCTTCGCCATATAAGCCTTGCGATCAGCTACCTCTGAGCCAACCCCTGCTAGTCCTCTCCAGATAGTGTTCACACCGAAAGAGATCATACCGACCCTCTTTACTGGGACATTGTCGTCTTTGGGTGGGAGGTCAGGGTCATCGTCATTAATATTTGAGTCATAAGCTCTTCTGGCAGGGGCATCTTCTCGGCATTTATCATTTCTTTTCTTTTTGGAGTGTGTCTTCCCCCCTTTAGGAGCTCTACCATTCACATACTTTCTGAGCTTTCCAGACTTAAACATTTTCTCAATCTCGTCCTTCAGGGCAAAACACTTGTCAGTTAGATGGTCGTGATCCTGATGGAACTCACACCATAAGTTCTTGTTTCTTTTATGTGTAGGAGCCTTCAGCTACTCCGACCATCTCAGGGACCTATCATTCTTTATTTTATTGAGGATGTGTTCGCAACTCACAATTAAAGGAGTATCGTTTGCAAACTTATCGTCTATAACCCTCTTCTTTCCATCTTTTTTCTTCTGAAACTTCCCACTGCTACTTCCATTCTCATCTTCATACTTCGTAGCCATTGGTTCTTCTGCGTTCATGACCTTTCTAGTTGTTGCTAACAGCTCGGCCATTGACTTGGGAGGGTCTTTAGCAAGCTTCCAGAGTATCTTTCCCTTCGGAAGTCCTCCTATAAGGGCTGTCATGGCTATACTCTCTTCATAATCTTCTACCTCCAATTTTTCCTTGTTGAACCTTGCAATATAGTCTCTAAGGATTTCATTCTTCCCTTGCTTTACATAAAGCAAGTGTGATGTCTTCTTCTGAGGTCTTACCCCAAAATAGAAGTTGTGAATAAATCTCTCGGCCAAACCTTTAAAACTCTCAATTGAATTTTTAGAAAGATAAGTGAACCAGATATGTGCAGCCCCAGTTAGTGTACTTGAGAAAGCTCGGCACCTCATCTCATCATAGATTGAATAAATGTCTACTTCAGATTGATACATTATAATATGATGGACTAAGTTAGTACTGCCATCATACTTGGGAGACACCACTGGAGGTTTAAATTTGGCTGGGGTTGGAAAGATGACAATCCTCCACATATGGAGAACCCTCTAAGTACCCACTCTGTAATAGGTCTCAGCTTTTTATGAGATCCCCTATCTTCTCTTCCAGCCTTTGAATAGAGTCATTCCATGGTTTGGCAGTGTTGGCTTGTCCAAGTTTATCCCTAGCCACTTCAAATGGGTGGACTGAGGGTTCCCCAACTACTGCACAACGTCAGTTGTTGACTTCCCCCTAACAATAGTCTCAGCCATGTGGGGGTCGGCTATGACGAGGTTGATGATCACCACCTTCTTTTCGTGAGCTAGCTATGCTTCTTCACCTGGATAGCCTATCCCTCAGATCATTAATTGGGCCGAGCCTTTCAAAGGCCGACCCTCTACTCAAGCGATTAAAAGCTGGCCCTCTTTGTCGTGCATCACCATCTCGTCTTTCACACTGACTTCAGCTCTGCTGTACAGGACGTACAATATTGTTTGAGACCTCATACGGCTCCCAAAAGTCTGCCAGAGCATCCTCTTCCTTAATGTCATTATACCTATCCTCAGGGCAAGGGTTTCCTTGCCTCCTAAGGCGTATATGTTTAGGGTCATCAACATCCCTCCTCCACTGAGGAGTAGGTTGGTCCTTTTGCGGCGCTTGGGGTGGTCCCCTGGCCTCAAGCTGTAGCTGAGCAGTTGCCGGAGTAATCATCTCTGGTGAGCCCCCAGGTGGTCTCATTATTATGTTCTGGCTTAGTTGGGAAAATTTCTCCTGCATTGCTTGCTGAGTTACAACTAAGGACTTCAAGGCTTCTGCCACCTCAGCTATCTCGGATTCGGGTGGTGCCTAACTGGAACTGAGTCCTCCAACACCAAACGGTGGAGGTGGTAACTCTAGTGCCATGGAAAAGACTAGAGAGCTTGTAAATGAAAACACTAGAAAATCTTGATACTTTTAAGGATATTTTTCAATGGTGAAATAGCTCCACGCAAAGGAGGAGGTCTGGTTTACCACCAGAGTCTCCGATGAGGTTAAGCAGCAAAAAAGGAGGAGATAAGTCATCTCGTTCCCATAGACGGCGCCAAAATAATAATGCTTTAAATAGCACCACCGGTATAAAGTGTTGATAAGCTCAAAGTAGCAATAATAATGGCAGCACAAAATTAAATATCTAGTAGAGGGAGGCGAGGAGAAGAGGAGAAACATTAGTATACAAGTGGTTCAGCCAATCTGGCCTACGTCCACTGTGAGTATGCATAATTTCACTAGATGAATGCACTAATGGCCATAGATACAATCTCTCAAGCTTTCTCTCTCTACTGTGTAAATCAACAGAGTTTCAGCTAGGGTTGTAATTATCGATCCTTTTCCAAGGTAGGAGAAGATATGTATTTATAGTGCTTGGGGGTGTAGTGTACCCCCCAAGCATGCCATGGGCAAGTGTGAGTTGAATACACTAATCATAGGTGGACACCTGAACATGCCACATGTAAGGAATGATGACCAAATATTCCCTCACGTGAGGGGAATAATTTGGTTATAACTGATTTCCTCACGTTCTCCAATCCTTCCATATGCCTGTGTATGCTCGGACCTATAATATCACTTGTTGCAACCTCGGTCTGGCCAACTACGAGGTTATAGGAGTCCGATAATCGCTTTGTCCTGTTGATCACTGGTACGACCTCGACTTGGAGGACTGGCCGAGGTTAGGCATGAGGTAGGGTGTAACGTCGGTTGGGGCAGAGTATGACGTTGGTACTGGTTAGATCTCTTAAGATGCTATTGGCCTTGGCTGCTGCTCAACCGAGGTTGGTAAGTGAAGGGCTGACCTTGCAGAATACGACCTTTTTTATGGATGTTGTGAGCTTCTTGCAACCCGGCTGTGAGATAGGTCGAGGTTAATGACCCTAAGTATGAGGGTACACTTATGGCATATCACATGTGGTTAACCTGTTCCGACCGAGCATTAGGTGTGAAGTGCAATAAGCATCCTATATAATGTTTTTAATCTAGTTTAATTCTGAGTTTTTTTCACTTGTTTAGCATGTGATTCCAATTTCAAATCAAACTACATGATGGATTGTGGGGATCACCCCGGAGTCCAATCATGCAAAGCTACTAAAGTAATATAAAAGAGAGTACTTACCTGTATAATGTTCTCAAAATATGAAACCGCGCCCAACCTACCATAACAAAATGTAGGAGTGAGCCGAATGTTCAGTCGAAAATATACAAATGCAGTATAGAATTGGATGATAGAAAGAATATTCTAACACGTTTACTTATGTGCACATGCAAATCGATGTGCATATATATACGTACATATACATATATTTAATTCATGAAAAAAATTTACTTCTGAAAACCTTATTTATCCAGATTAATTCACTTTAATCTTGTAAAAGACTCCATTTTTCTCATTTGACATTCATTCCCTTAATTAACACACAGTTAAATATTTGAAACACTCAACTTGGTTTAACCAAAAATCATTCGTCTTCCAGAATTACCCTTCTTATTTGAACCATTTCACATTATTATTTTCATTTAAAATCACCATTTCAATGCACAAGAACACCGTGTTAGAAAATATCATTTAACCTTTGAAAATAACACACCTCGTGTTAATTATGGGTTAAACCTATTAGGTTGCTTGATCACCTATTTACTCACTTACTTTATCCCTTTTTCTTTATCTTATGGACATTAATCAATTTCACATTTACTTATCCATTTTACCGGAACATTTATTAATTCATTTAGGTTAGGTTGCCTTAATATAATTTTACCAAATAACCCTTTCTTGACATGTTTCTTATTCCTTTATCTTTTTCTCATAATCTTTCAATAACCGCGTAGTTTAACATGCTCCACATTGCCGGAGACACCATCATATTCTCTAACCAGTGATTTTAGGTCTTTCACACTCGCGCTCCAGGCTTCCGTTAATTTTTTCGGTGTCATCCGACTTTCATTTTAATGTGTTTTAATATTTTTCAAATGTCCACATTATTCCACTTTTTCTTTTTCCCGTCCGAAGCCAAAACCTAGGATTACACCCCAACTTGTGTTACACTTTGAAAATCATTTCATATACTTTAGACTTTAACTGTGATTTTATTCCTAAATCATATTCATTTAGGAATAATATGTGTAATGCCTTTTTCAATATTTTTATTCCATAAAAATGTTCCACTTTAAGTAAAATTACCATTTTACCCATTTATTTTCAAACTTGTCATTTTTCTCCATTTTACGAGTGTTGTTTTCCCAAACATCATTAAGTTACTCACAGTAACTTCTTAAGTTCTTTTGACACTTTAACACCCTTTTAAAATTTGGAGTATCATTCTTCTCAAGTTAAAAACTTCTTTATTCCATTATTTCCTTTCCAAATTCATAAGTGTTAATTTTTCAAACATAATTAAGTTACACACACCAACTTTCCAATGTTTAACCATTAACACTTATCTCAACTTAACTAACCATATTTCCTTTCTTTTTTCAAGAAATCTAATTACACATAAAGACTACTTTTATAAGAAAATACCATTTCGATTTTATTAATACATGTAGTCTTACAGTTCATCACACCTTTAACCCATTTTTTACACACTTTGAAAATTAGAATATCTACTTTTCCTTTTTTCTTATTTAAACCCATAAAACCTCCTTTAAACTTGTTTACATATTTATTATCAAAATATTACAAGTTTATATGCATGAGAAGATGGATTTTAAATCCTAAAATCCTATTAAATGGGTTAAACATACATTTCATTCTAGAAATTCATAAGACTTGCAAAATTATGCTTTTCAAGAAATAAAGACATTTTTAATTTCTTTAAAGTTAACAAATGTCCATTTTTCCTAGAATATCCATTTTTACAAGAAACTTTATTTCACAAACATTTAGCGAAAGCGACATCGTTTATTATAAAATGACAATTTTAATACTTCAAAACTTTGAAATATTTAATCATCCTTATTTCCAACAAAATGGCATTTACCAACATTTTTTTCAATAAAAATGTTTAATATTAATCTATTAGAAACCATCATTTATTCATGTGCATTCTACTTATGTAATATAACAACAAGACTACTAATAATGGAAATAGAGTATTAAATACTAAGGATAGATTTTCTACCCATAAAGATTCCAAATAGTGGTAGAATTTTGGTGTAGGAAGAGCAACCCCCATGTACAAATTTGTCCTCAAAGGGTTACCAAATACATCCTCCATGAATACTCCATATGTGCTCCATCAAAATCCTCTTCAAGCTTCACAAATCATCCATCCTCTTCTTCTTCAAAACCCCCGTCAACAACTCCCCAAATTCGTAGCTCTCCTTATCCAGTATGGAAATGGGTATGTATGGCTCAAATATGGAGGAATGTATCATAAATATAGGGATCTAAGGTGGAAGGGTGGTGGTGGTATGGGGGTTTGTGATGGAGGGAGGTGGAAGAACACTCAAATAGAAGAAGACCTACTCCTCTTTCTCTCTCTCTCTCTCTCTCTCTCTCTCTTCCAACTTTAACTTAATCCCAAAAGAGCTAAACAAATCCTTATAAAGACCCTCTAAAGCTTAAAATTAATTTTTTTCCCAATCTGGGCTCACGAGAGCTTGATAGCTTAACGATAGAAACGTGACAGCGCACAAGGACAATATGATCTAGAATTTTTTAGGCACATAGTTCGAATGACATTGAGCCTCGTTTGAACTAAAAGTGCATATCGTTCGATTTATGGCTTCTAACGACCTTCAAGAGACCCTTGAAAGTGATACAGTGGTCTCTTGTTCGAAGCTCGTTTGATCTCTTGCTTCTGATGAGACCCAAATCGTCCCTACCTTCTAACAACCTTCAAAAGGCCCTTTTTTTTCTTTTTCTCCAAATTCCAATTTTTACCCCCAATTTTAACAATTATCGTCGAACCTCACTTCATTACCATGTATACATAATTTTGATTGAGCATTAGGGTAGGGTATTACACTACCCTCATATGTAGATAATTTTGTGAGGGCAATTGGGTGATTATGAAGGCCTCTGAGTAGAGATCGTATTTATTTACAGATAATCGTATCCTATTTTCATAAGCCACTAAGAGTAATTGTGAGAGTATTATGAGTGTCCTTAATGAGTTTTGTGGCATGTCGGGACTTAAATCAGTTTCTCAAAATCGAAGCTTTATGTCTCCCCGAATATTGGGCGAAGTGGATCTCTTTTTTTTGGTCACATAGGTGGTATGTCCACGACCAAGGATCTTGTTACTTACTTTTTTTCTCATCATTCGTGTTATAGAGACAACATCCTATTATCGACACGCTATTAATAAGTTTCAAATAAATTATCGTGTTGGAAGTATATCCCTTTATCCATTACATGTAGCATAATTCTCATCCAAGAACGTACGAGCAGCATACTTAGTTACTTCATACAATACCATGTGCTTCCAAAGAAGATGTATGAAAAACTTGGGAGATATCGAAGAGAAAAAAAACTACACCTTGTAAATTGGGAAATAGTGTGTATTTTGAAATGGAATGGAGTTTGAGTGAGTGATAATAACAATTTACATATTGTCACCAAGGGGTGGAAACTCATTAAAATAAACTCTTTGTGTGGAAGTGACTAGGAAAAGTATAAAGTAGGGGACAGTTCGAGGTCTTGTTCCAAGAAGAGAATTTTTTCCACTACTTTGAGCAGTATTTTTAAAATTAAACTCTCACCATAAACATAAAGTAGTCAAATGGTAGTGGAAATGGGATGGTTACGTGGGAATAATTTTATCAGCCATATTCTCCTTCTTTATGGTGTGGTAAGTGTAGAGAACATCAAAGTGAATTCTATTATAAACTATGGTATATGGGATCAAAGTTTCTTTCCTGCACATCTTGGTCGGGTGGAAAGAAATTTAATTCTGAATACCCACTTACCAAATGTGGAGGAGAGAACTGATACCCTCAAATAGGAAGGATATAGTAATGATACATTCTTTATAAAAAGTTGCAACGAGAGGATCATTTTCGATAATGACATCCTAGAGTAGATCCCTTAGAGAAACATATGGAAATAAAAAATTCCCAATAGATTTATCACTTTCTAATGGCTTATTTTAAAGGGGAAAACCCTTACTAATAAGAAAACCTTTATTAGGATTCTCATGAATGATGGTAATTGTGATTGGTGTGGTAATGAAGAAGACCTTAATAAAAATTTTAGATGTATTCCATGGCTAAAATTTGTTGGCAAACAATCAAGAAGAAAGGACAATGAAATAGATTATTGAATTTAAATTTTCATACTTGGTTAATAGAAAATGTTTTGGGTAAGAATAATAATGTTTCCACTAATATTTCATCGCCTATCGTAATTATTACTTCTATTTATATGGTTTGGAAATCTTAGAATGTTTTTTCTTTAATAGGGTGAATACCCATCTCACTTAGCCGTTAAAAATAGTCTTAAATGTGGTAATGAGATTTGGAAAGTGTATAACGTGGATAACAACCAAGTTGGTGAAATGAAATCTGGGTGATTGCATCTTTGGAGGCTCATCTGCAACGAGCATGGTTCTTGGATGTAAGGTTATTGTGGGAAATTGAAGAGTAGAACAATCTGCTTGCATGTAGAGCTCAAAAGATTTTTTTTCATGGCCTTAAAATCTAGTATAATGGAAAGCCTTATAATCGTCTGGCGATGAACATCGAATTACCCTTGTATAAGGTTGTAGTCGAGGACTATAATAAAATGGAAATGGACATGAGTGCAGAGATAGTTCACATAAAGAGGGAAGGCAATAGAGTTGTTGATTAAATGGAAAATGTGGGTATGAACATAAATGAGGACTTACTAGTTTTTCATGAACATCCAAAGCAAAGTGTGCAACAAAATTGTAGCAGATATGGGATTGGTTGCATATCCAAGATGATATTAGACTTGTTTTTTTTATATAAGAGTACCAATTTACTCATTGTGCCCCACTTGGGTATATTTTCTTATTCTGGTTTTCAAAACACACTCTGCATCTTTATCATCATCTCTTCAGAAAGATTCACCAACATTACATTTGAGGCAAAAGTCACATTCGAGCATAATTTAGGATGAAGCTAATGGACCTAGGTAACTTTTCACTCACTTAATTAATTTTCATAAAAATATAATTCATAAAAATTAATGTAATCCGAATGGTGTGAAGTCTCATCTTTTGGGGAAATCGTCTAATAGGGGAATTGTTCAAAATTTCAATGGAGCTTTCATTTGTGCATTTTTCAGGAATATTGGATATGCATAATTAGTATCAGATGAACTTTGGGCCATAAAAACTGGTTTAGATCTAGCTTCTCGTGTGGGCATTAAATGTATTGAAATTGAAATTAATTGTCAAATTGTATTCCATATGCTCTTCAGAAACATAACCTAACATCCAATCCACAGGTTTTTGATCCAGGACATCCATGACGGATTGCAACGCAACCATCATGTGACTCTTTGTGTTTGCGTTCGAGAAGCTAATAAGTGTGATGATGTTCTTGTTGCTCTGTCAATTTCGTCTTTTTTTTTTCCAAAATGTCTTTAAATGTGCCTAGTTTTTTATTGCCTTTTCTATATCATGATATGTGTAATAGGTCTCAATCCCAGTCAGTACCAAGGGACAGTAGTTGTAAAATGCATTTGTTTTAAATAAAGTTTTTTTTCAAAAGTATCTTTCAAAAATCTTTTTTAAGTAAAACTATTAAAGTCTCATTGGCTTTGCTCTAATGAAGCTAGACTTTGCTCAAAATTTTAAGCCAAAGGACATTTGTTCTTTCCACAACCTTAGGTTCGTTGTAGGTTCACTATACCGAAGGGTCGTCATTTAAATATTAACCCTTCATTGGGCACACTTGGACTTCAAGAAATTGCTCTCAAAAGCCCTGCCTAGTCACTTGACCTAATTTATGTCGGGTTCACTATAACAAAAAATAATTTTGCTGCATTAAACTCCTAGTTGAGAATCTATAAAACAAATATATTTTAGGCAGATATTGAAGATCTTCTTGTGTTTATGCAAAAGACGCCTTTTGTCTATTGACATCGATGATTAGACTTTATATCTCCCAGCCACTCCCAACGCATGTTTTGTGTAAGATATGTGTCTCTCTAGCCTCTCTTGAGTAAACCTAATAAGTTGGTTTTGTCTATTTAGATGATTATTTCTCATCTTAAAAACATCCTCACATCATTTTTGGGCCTTTCTCCCAAATAAAGTATTGTGATCTTTGTGGCCCATTTCGACTTCCATTAATCTGGAATCACATCCTTTATTCATATCTAAAGATAAAAACTTTGAAGAGGTTCAAAAAAACATTGTACGAGTATAGTATGCTCATGTGACCTCGCATTATTAGATTGTATTATTTTGGTTTCCAAAACACAGCTGTGTGTCCATCTTTGATGTCTTTGTTCTTAGAAAAGCTTCTCTAAAGTTCAAGATCCTGAAGTCAACTTTTTCATCCTCATCATCACATGAAAAAAATTTAATACAAAGGCAAAAAGTAGACCTAATTTTGTTTCCAAAACACATTCAAAAAACCTAAATGTTTGTTTTCTAATTTGGGCAAGGCACATAAATGCGAAATGGCCTATTTTATAAGAAAAAATATTATCACTCCGGTTTGGATATAACACCAAGATAGAATCAGTAATACCCCAGATTTTTCATGCCCAGTTGATCAGGATAGACAAAAAATACCGGGAGCGCTAAAATAATTTATAACATTCTCGGCATTAACAATAAATCAAAAACTACAATAAATAAAAAAATCACAATAAAAACATAACAAAGGATTACAAAAAGGATAACTAAACTCAATTAACTGAATTCTGATAAATGAATCCACTATATTAAATCTCATATTACAAATTTTCAATGGAATAAAATAGGGTACAACCGAAACCTCCTATGAATACAATTCCTGAATACATATGACCAATTGCAATGAACAAACGACTCCAACTCAATGAATACCAAGTTGGGGCACCACAACTACAAGTCTAATCGCTCAGCCCTGTCAATATGTATAGATAATAATAATGCCTAGGGGGAACATGTTATAAATTTGAGTATTTGCCTTAAAGTTGTAAGAATATCTCTAATATATCAATATAAATCATGCGACTAATTCACAATAATATGCCACCCATCGACCGGCACATACAATAAGTACCCCACCTCTCATCTAAGTACAATACTATGCAAATATCCAAACATAAGGCATAGCTATACTAAAAGTATTAATCTCTAGATTAACAAGTGCTATCACGTAACGAACAACTAATATGGAACGCTACTAATTTTCCTAATAGGATTTCAACCCAAGGTCCACACATACAATTTTATTAAGATATTTGCAATCTTATATAAGTAATATTTTCTCTATTTTAATATCTTTTTAATTAGACTTGTTCTTCTCCAAACTACCATAAAGGATAAACAATAACTACGTATCAGGTAAAAGGGATGTACGTAAATACATGCGTATGACTACAATGATTGATTAATTTCTATTTTGTGAAAACTATCACACAAACAGGAACATTCATATTGAATTATCAAGAAATATAATTATTGGTTTTGCGGAAGAGTACCTGAATCCATGACAGAAAGTTAAAATATCTGAGTCTGAGGTCTTATGCTCTTCCAGATCAACACTTTTATTTCCTCTCTAAATTTCTCTCTGACAATGGGAATCAGAAGATTGGTGTTGTGTGATCTGGGGACCATGACCCCTATTTATAACACAGTCGTGTCTTTTCATATTTCGTATATTTCTATTTTAACCCATCATAAAAATAGAAATTACGCTTGTCTCTACACAATAAAACCCACACTTTAATAATACATTAGTAAGGCCCCAAAACTTAAATTAATCACTTTAATTGGCCTACTTTTATTTGATAGCCTATAATTCATATTTATTTTATATATAAGCCCATATATTAAATTTTACTCTAACATACAACCCAAGTACCAACCCGCGCAATGTCATTCACGAGGAAAATAAACCATATAAAAGTATTTAACATAATGTAAGGTTCATTCTTAATTGTCCATCATCGGACTATATCAAATTCTTTTTTATTATACATTACATCACACGAAGGCCACTACCTTTGGTGTTCATCTCCTGCCTCTATTGGTAAGTCTGTAGGAATTTAACACCTAATGGGCTTAAGCAAAACACACAAATAAATAATGGGGAGTTCACTATGTAGTATCACCACCAACGACCCATACCCAGATGATGTCGGTGCATCAAGTCATTCTACCTTTTCTCATTACAAAGTGGTGATGATCTAACATAATAACCTTCACTATTTCCTTCCCATCAGCGCGTGGTACATGATCCCGATATCGAATGCAACCAACGATAGATTCACCATGAATAAAGGTATGTTCACATAATCAACATAACACACACATACACACACACACACACACACACACACACACACACACACATGATGAAGGACACATATAAGCATACCTAAGACATCCAGATCCCCAAATCTTGGATCGTCATCTTAATTAGGTTTGTTATCTCTCAAAAACTGATTAAATATATATAACTAAGTCGGATACCGTGCACACTCAAGCGTACCCTACACTCTCTCATATATCTACCCAATCTAATCCAATCCGCAACATCGGATAATACAATTAATTAAAGTATAAACCATTATGCTACCCTAATTAAAGTCACATAATTTGTCTTTTGGTTTATATACTAATAAACCTAAGTTCCAAATTTTGTCAACTATCTCTCATATGGATAACCTCTCATATACTCGAATCAACTTGGGATAGCCACATGGTCTATTCCCCAATCCAACCTCAATCCGACCCAGGGCCGAATGGATTTTCCCCTAGGGTCGAATTGATTCACACCTGGTTGAAGGCCCATATTTACCTAAAACGAAGGCTTCCTTCGCCATGCTTCCATTAATGGTTTCAAAAGCTCCAAATTGAAATCTGAACAATACCAAACCTTAAATTTATGTGTGGGGACATGTTTCTATACGCTTTTACACCATCATATGGGTTAATAACATCAAAAGAAAGATTAAATCCTAAAGACTTAACATAACTCATTGTTAGATCATCTTAGGGTATTTTCATCATTACTTCCATAAATAACCTTTAAATTCACATGGAGATAATTCGTATTAATAAGTTTTCATTTTAAAACCTCACTTATTTCTCGGATATACACCATTTAACCCTTCAATATCATGTTTTAATCAAGGTACCAACATTATGTGCAGGATAGATTCATAACATACCTACTTAACCCAAATCATTCGTATAGTCAAACTCAATTAATCTAATCCCTAAACATGCTTCAAAATCGGTATTCAAAAAAGGAAAAAAGCATATTCTAAGTCAGTTACAAATTTATTAATATTATTTCAAGATATTCTTGCCTTAGAATTAAAGAACACCGGAACATGGGCTTGAATCCTCGTGGTTTATCCTCCTTGGACTTTTCTCTGCTTCTCTGAGAGACCCAAGGCTACTAGGGTTTTCTTCTCCTTAGAATAAGTGGTAGTGTTTAACCCTTAATCCCACTTAAAAACTTAAAATCACGCACCTCCATTAAATATATATATATATATATATATATATATATATATATATATATATATATATATATATATATATATATATATATATATATATATATATATATATATTAACTCCCAAATGGACCAAAATACCACATGGATTGATGAAAAACTCATCCTGGGGGTATACCTATCCTCTGGGCCCAATTTAAAGCGGGAAAAACACATAAACGGACATATGTGTCTTTCCAGAGCCTAGTCTAAATGATATTGCCCATAACACATGATAATACCTCATGGCGTTAATAAATTATTCAGTTAATTATGCTATGCATACACATAGTCTACAATTATATAATTGATATCGCTAATTAATTAATCCAAACACGCGTTACAAAAACCATATCGCATGAAAATTTTAATTATCATCAAAATTATGCCAATATATTACTACTAAATAACAAAAGTAATAATTAGTTCCATTTATTAATTTATTTGTCACTTCATAAGTAATAAATATACTTTACGAAAATACGAGGTATTACATTCTTCCCCCAAATAAAAGAATTTTGTCCTCGGAATTCGCTAAAGCATAACGTCAAAACGTAACCTGTAAAAACATCATAGGCCTGTACCCAATTAGCCCGTATCCGTATCCTACGACATAAAAGAAAAAGGCTCACATATGCCTACCATAGTGTGCCATGGCTGGGGTGACCCATACACCCTATTCCATATGTACATAGGCACAAACATCACATATGTAACACATATATACATACCAAGCTCAACCGCATATATGAAACATGACTATAAAGTAAAGGTATACTCTAATACCTTACTAACTGCGACTAAACTCTTCTTGAGATTGCCCTCCTCATTCAACCAGTGGTGCTAACATTCCTCACTTCTCTCGACGTTGCACTTCTTGTCCTCGATAGCCCTAAACCTTAAAATGTATCTCGGTTCGACTTGTTACCTCTTCGTATAAGAAATGACTAACGTAATAATTAAATGTCCTAGCGCCTAAACGTCTCTCAACTCCCGATATTTACTAATCTTCATGCGTGGAACATCTCGTAAGAGAAATTTAAATAAAGAACCCTCTAAATATACTACTATGTAGCCCAGTTAGTTATCGAGATTTCACTACAAGAATTTGCACCATTAGCAATACAAGCTATTTTTCTTGCCAAAGATACCCTTTTGGCAACAAAATCTTAATTATGTTGCAAAAAGATCATTTTACATTTTACTTTTAGCAACATAAAATAAAACTTGTTGCCAAAGGTTAAAATTTCAAGCGAGAAGCCAGCAAAATAAAAAGAAGGGGAAATTTTAGCTTTTAGCATCATATTAGTTTGTTGCCAAATATGACTTAACTTTTGGCAACATAGGATTGTGTTGAGAAAAATATTATACTTTTAGCAAAAAAGAAAATTGTGATGCCAAAAGTATTTTACTTCACTTCTTACTTATTTTTGTTTTGTGTTAAACAAAAATAAACAAACAGACGTGAAAAGAACTGTGCAGCGTCAACTCCCGCCTCCAACTTGTTACCTCCGCTCAATGAAATCACGAACCCTAACCTCTGCTCTCCCTCTGGCCGCCTTTGCTCTCCCTCCACCTCTGATCTCCTTCCGGCCGCCTCTGTTCTCCCCTCCGTCCGCCTCTGCTCTCCCTCTGCTTGTACTCTCCCTTCGCCTCTGCTCTCCTTTCGATTGATTTTTGCAACGGTCCTAACAGTGAGGTTTGTAGTTTCTATATAGGACTTCGGCCATTGTAAGTTTCTTTTCACTTATTTCTTTCCATTGATTTCTGATTTCCTTTATAAATAAACATTAAAAGATGATTTTAATTTTTGATTTCATTATAATATTCAGTTATATGTTTGTAATGAGTAATTTTTTTGTTAACAGTTATAATTTAAAAGCGTGCATGCTTCGAACCTTCTTCTAGTTGACCTCTACGGCTTCATCTCCATTTTTCTTTTCTCCGGCTCCAACTTGCTAGAACCGGAGAGGTCATCCATCATTTTTTTTTAATTTGACATAATTGGTTTGAAATTTGAATGATGTTTAGAAGTATGTTTCCATCTAAGAATTTGTTAAACTTATAATTTATGTTATTTCCCTTTTTTTTTAGTTTATAATGTTCAAATTAATGTTTCAAAGATATGTACATTTCTTTTTAATTATAGTTTTAATAGTATTTTTGCAAAGGGTTGGTTGTGGTCTAAGAATTTAAAAGTAAAGTATAAATAGTATTATCTGATTGGTTATTTTAATGTGGTGAGCAATATAAATTTTAAAACATCAATTAAAAGTAGGGTAAATTGTACATAGTTATAAACCTCTTAAGTTACACATAGTGCGCATAGATACTAGCCTTCTAGTTCTTATGCATACGCATTCAATAGCCCTTAGACCCGTTCTAGAGTCATTACCCCTGTAATAAGATCTCTCGAATTGTCCCGTTTGGACAGTTTAGGACTGCGTAGTTTCTATATAATAATGTACTTAGTGGCGTACACTTTTAATTTTGGGGAAACTTCTGTTGCCATCTCTTAATGTTCTCTGCGTACCTACTAGATTGATGCGGTGTTGAGTGTTATTTCAATTGATAAATTGACATCAATTGAAATAACACGAACACTTGCGAATCTATGTTGTGTACTTAGAGAACTATGGGGATATGCTTCTGAAATTTCCTCAGATTGAAACAATGTGGATGAGCTGCTAAGTGTGTTACAGAAATATGCAGTCTTGAATGGGATAGGACCACTAACCTTTTAGAGGAGTTAGAGGAAATAAGATTATATTGTTTTATATGAGATACACAAGGAAATAAATTGTAACTTCTAAGTAAAAGTTAATTCATCATTTGTTGTTTATATACTCTCTCAATTAGCGAATATATAGGGGATTAATAAGAGTTTAAATTATATTGCTTTGTATAAAATACACAAGGAAAAAGGTAACTTTTAAATAAAACTTAATCAATCAATTGTTGTTTATGTAATCTCATAATAAATAGATATGGAAGAAGCGGTCAAGAGTTGGATGACACTTATGCATAGAGTAGGTGAGCGGTATCGTGAGGGCGCTAAGTCTTTTGTTGACAGAGCAATGGCCAAAGTGACAAAAAATTATACAATTCAATGCCCGTGTAATAATTGTTGTAATCCTTGTTGGCACATTGACCATGTTGTGATGTATTATTTAGTACGATATGGCATAATGGAAAGTTATAAGACCTGGGTTCATCATGGGGAATCTATTTAGCAACACCAAATCGATGGATCTGATGATGACGCGGATGTTAAAATTGGTGATAATGAAGACGGGATGATTTCTTCCCTAATTAGTAGAAGACTTTTGTAGGGGGCTTATACGGGGCGTGATTAAGGGGATTTTGGGACAGACGAAGCGTATGATAAAACCAAAATGAAAGATGTGCAGAATATCAAAAAACTACTAAAGGATTCCCAACGTGAGGTGTACTTGGGCTGCAAAACATATACACTATTAAAATTTGTGATTACAATGTTTCATTTGAAGGTTGTGAGTAAATGGAATAATAAGTCATTTGACGTGTTGATGGAGGTATTAATGAATCTTCTGCCACTAGGGAATTTAGTTCTGAAGTCGATTTATGAAGCCCAAAAGTTTCTACATGAATTAGGCTTGGGATATGAGACAATCCATGCATGCCAACATGATTGCGCTCTTTTTCGAAGGAGAATGCTTCTCTTGATAATTGTCCGATATGTGGGGAGTCTAGATACAACCCCAATTTTGGCAATGGTGAGAAGATCCCTCAAAAGGTACTACGCTACTTTCCATTGACACCTAGGTTGCAAAGATTGTTTATGTCAAGGAAGACGGCAATAAGCATGAGATGGCATGGTGATAAGTGCGTGGATGATGGGATATTGAGGCATTCGGCTGATAATGAGGAATATAAGGACTTTGATCGAAGTTATCCAAATTTTTCTCAAGATCCCCGTAATATGAGGCTAGGCCTGGCTACCGATGGGTTCAACCCTTTTGGGAACATGAGCACCTCTTATAGCATGTGTCCTATGGTAATGATTCCATATAACATGGAACCCTGGAACTACATGAAGGATCCATTTTTCATGATGACATTACTTATTCCCGGACCTCATGCCCCAGGTAAAGAAATCAATGTTTACATGTGACCGTTGATCGATGAGTTGAACGAATTGTGGGAAAATGGTGTACTCACTTACGATACATCTAGTCAACAAATTTTTTGGATGCATGTAGCTGTAATGTGGACGATAAATGACTTTCCTCCCTCTGGTAACTTATCTAGGTGGAGTACGAAAGGTTATCTTGCGTGTCCCTTATGTAATGAGGATACATTATCTCAACGCCTTCGAAGTAAGATTGGTTACTTGTGCCATCGACGTTACCTGCCCGAGGACCATACTTAGTGAAGGAGTAAGCCATTTTACGATACGTCTGAGAACCAAACTCGATCCTTGGAGTTATCGGTGGAAAAAGTACTAAATCAATTGAATTTCTTATCAAATATGAAGTTTGGAAAGCATCCAAGCAACAATAAAAGGCCTCGTGACCCAACAGAATTTTACTGGACAAAGAAAAGAATTTTATACGAGCTTCCGTATTGGAAAACACTAAAGCTTCGTCACAACCTTGATGTGATGCACATTGAGAAAAATATATGTGACAATTTTCTTGGAACAATATTGAACATGGATGGGAAGAACAAGGACACAAAAAAAGCACGCCTTGATCTAGAAGACATAGGCATAAGGGCGGAATTGCACTTACAAAAGCATCATGATTGGTCTTATGTCAAGCCTCCCGCAATATATACATTAACCCCAAAGGAGAGGGAGTGTTTATATGATTTTTTGAAATCATTTAAGTATATCGATGACTATACAGCAAACATCTTAAGATATGTGACTACAAAAGTTGGAAAATTATTGGGCCTTTAAATCCATGATTTCCATGTCTTGTTATAACGAATCCTTTCCATTGAGATGCGTGGATACCTTCCTAAAGATATTTGTATTACACTGGCTGAGTTAGGTGAATGGTTTCAGGATTTGTGCTCCAAAACATTAGTACGGACGGATTTGGAGAAATTTGAGGAATGCATAATTATGATACTTTGCAAAATGGAGAGGATTTTCCCCCCGACATTCTTTGATGTAATGGGTCATTTGGCACGTGAGGCCAAACTTGTTGTACCAGTACAATATCGATGGATGTTTTCGATTGAAAGGTAAATGTAGTTATTATAATGTTAATTTAGTTTAATACCTTGAAAAATGTGTAAAATGTGTAATATTCATCTAACTATTATTAATTTCAAGGTTTCTTGGAACTTTGAAAGAATTTATAACTAACCGATCCAGGCCTGAAGGTTCCATTGTGGAGACGTACATTGTGAAAGAGTGTTTGACTTTTTTCTCAATGTACTTGAACCATGTTGAAACCGTATTTAACAGAGAAAAATGCAATTGTGACGGTGGAGAACGTGGCTCAGGGCTAACAGTCTTAAACCAAAATATTCGTCCTTTCAGATATATCTCAAGGGATCCTGATGTGTTTGAAAAGGAGCTCAATATGGCTAACTTGTTTGTATTGTATAACACTGATGAGGTTGAGCCGTATCCAGAGTACGTGTTTCAAATTTATAATACTCATGATGTAGAATCTTTTTGTTTGGTTATCCGTTTATTAATAAATCAAATTTCTCTAATTAGGGAACATAAAAGTCTACTTCAAATTCCAAATGGACGTGACATAACCCAGATTCAACGCTAAAAATTTTCGAAGTGGTTTAAAGAACGAGTAAGATATATAAAAAAAGTTATTTTACATCACTTTAACATTAATTTAATACGATTTTCATATGTTGTTTATGTAGATGAATCTTTTACGAGCGTAAGGGTCATCTAAAGCAACTGATGAGCTCTGGTCATTAGCAAATGGACCTAACTTGATAGCGAATCGAGTTGCATTTACAATGGAGTTAGATTCCATACTAGGGACCGAGACATGCATCATAGGAGTCAGAACAGTGGTTTGATCTCCAAATGGGAACACAAAGGTCGTAAGCTAGACTTTTACGGTTACTTGTGCAAAATTTATGAGATGACATATATTTATGGGTATAAAGTCATTTTGTTACAATGCGAATGGTTCAACACCGACAGTAGGAAGACAGTGTGCACTGATGCACATTTTATTAGTATTAATATCAAGAGTCAGTGGTATAAAGATGATCCATTTGTTTTGCCTAGTTAGGTTCAACAAGTTTTTTATGTCAGTGATACAAAGTTAGGTGCACAATGGAAAATCGTACAATGAGTTCAACTTCGGGGAACCTGGGATGTACTGGAGTTGGATAACGATGATACCGGGGAAGCAGAATTTCGTAAATCTAGTGACATGTTCCAACAAGTCGAAAAAGCAAATGTTATCTCAATCGTCGTTGAAGATACTACTACTCAATTTCATAGGAATGATGCGATTCTCGAGGTTATCCCTAGTGATAGGGTTCTGCATCCAATGGAGGAAAACATTGATGATGATGATGATGATGATGATGATGATGATGTCATTGATTATGAAACAATGTTAGAGAATGGAGATAACGAAAAAGATGGGGAGAAAATGGATTATGATTATGATATCGATACTGATATGTAATGTCAAATGTTGTGTTCCTATTTTGTTTTATATGTGGACAAAATTTATGTCTCTATCTAGTGTAATTCGTTACGTGATGTGTCAAATTAGTTTTATCAAATTTTATTAATCAAGTTATATGTTTTCATCTAGCGTAATTCGTTATGTAATGTGATGTTCATTCTATTTTATTTTATTTTTGTGTTTAGTTGAAAAATATGCCCCCAAAGGAAATTATATGGCTTCAACCTAGGCATACGGGTCGTATGGTGTTAGCATATGGGAAAGAAAGGTTGAATAATATTAAGAAGAATCAATTATCATTGAATGCTTTGGTACCTAACGAGATCAGATTCGGTAAGACTCAAAATTTTAATGTAAATGTACAAGATGATGATGAGTACATATTACCCGAGGGTGAGGAGGATCTTAGTTCGTCAAATGAGGATGATGTCAGTGATGATAATAATGAGTATTCTAATCCTCAAATGGAGAAGGTAATGCATGCGAGGTAGTGTAATTGAAATTAAGTTTATGTTCATTACCTCAATTTACTTTAAAAGTACATATATAGATTATATACCTTTTTGCATCACTAATTAAATTATATTTTGTATTGGCAAGTCTCGAACGTGGCACTTGTACGACGATTATTTCATTGTTCTCCCTCCCCTACAGAGAGAGAAGCCTCATTTGAGGAGGCACTCAACACCCAAATCAATATGTCACGAGTACCACCAGTGGGCAACAATGCGGGTAATTATATAAAATAAAATTATTTTAACTCACCCAATTTTGACCTTTTTACATTCTTTGATTCTTTAAAAATAAATTTTCCATGATACATAAATCATTTTTGTTTAGGTTGTTTTAAATTTACTTCTTGTATATATAATTGTCTTACTTTCTCATTACAACAGGAAACTCGAGTCACTCCTCGGTGAGTTTCCAACAAAGAACATCAAACGATAATGCCGTAAAAAATACACAAGTTCATGTTCCTGATGTTTTCATGTCACGTAAGTTTTTTTTTATCTTGAATTGTTGCTATTCTTTTCAGAACTTTGGAACCTTTGTTTATAGGCAAACCTTTATGATGTTTACTTCTAAAAATTGAAGCCCAAAGTCCAGGGTCACACTTATACTTTCAATAGAGTTTGAGATTTGATGTTGTGATAATTTCTTCTAAACCTCTGAAGTTGAGACCTCCTTCCTCAAATGGGAAACAGGTTTCAGAGCACTTTAACCGTTGATAAGTTTTGTTTTTAAAACAACCCCCCCAATAGAATTTACTGAATAATGCATTTATCCTTTTGATAACAGTTTTAGGAGGATATAAAAGCGATAGGACATGTACAAGCATTAATGGGAGAACATTCCTTATTAGTACAGATCTACCAGCTTGAGATATTAGATTTGATGTCCAAGAATTTAATTTTTCTTTGATTTATATTGAAATTCTTTATCTTTTCATCTGAATTTGTGACCACATTAAAATCACCAATTGTTAACCAAGGTTGATTTAAAAGAACTGATATGTTTAGAAATTCAATTTGAGTATCTAAGCGCATCGATATGGTCCCATAAGAGATACTAACAACTAGCATGGGATCAATATAACTCATATGAATCAATCGTGTAGTCATGGGACTTTCGATTTGAGTATACAACGTAAATTTGTAAAAAGTTAAACTTAGGCATAAAAACATGCCTTCAATGAGTGAAAACATAAAACAAGCATAAAATTGTCCCATAAGAGGCACGAAAATCTTAAACGGGACCAATGTAACTCGTAGGAATCGACCATATAGTCACGAGAATTCCGGTTTGAATATACAATGTAAATTTGCAAAAAGTTAGACTCGGGCATAAAAATATGTCGTCAATCGGTGAAAACGTAAAACAATCACAACACAGTCCCATAAGAGGCATGGACACCTTGCACGGACCAATGTAACTCGTAGAAATGCACCGCTTAGTCACGAAGCTCCCGGTTTGATTATACGACGTAAACTTTCCAAAAGTTAGACTTAAGCATGCCATCAAATGGTGAAAATGTAAAATGGCCACAAAACGGTCCCGTAAGAGGCACGAAAACCTCGTAGTGACCAATGTAACTCATAAGAAATGGCCGCATGGCTACGGGACTCCCGGTTTGATTATATGATGTCAATTTATCAAAAGTAAGACTCGGGCATAAAAACAAGCCGCTAAATGGTGAAAACGTAAAATAACCACAATATGGTCCCGTAAGAGATACGAACAACTAGCACGGGACCAATATAACTCGTAGGAATCGACCGTGTAGTCACGGGACTTTCGATTTGAGGCAAAAACAATAACAAATTACTTATCCAAAGCAACAATATAAAGAGGCCAAAACGGGGACAAAATGAGGCAAAAAAACTGCTATTTATAAAGTGGTCAAAGCAGCAAATTGACGATTTCGATTCATGCTAGCGATACGTTCTTTTTAGCCATCTATCGAATCGAATCGGCCGATACGTATCGTGAATCGGGCAATACTGACAATATATATATATATATATATATTAACAGCTATATCAAGTCGTTTATATATACATATAAACTGTTTATAGATATAACTATTTATATATATAAATTGTTATATATAACTATTTACATAACAGATATGTATAACTATTTATATATAAATGTATATTACTATAATAGTTATAAATTGTTATTATCTTTTGAAGTCGGATATATAAAAAATTTATTTCGTATTTTGTGTAGAATGAAAATGGATTTGCAACAGATAGAAAAGTCAATGGATACGGATGATCGAGGTATGTAGCTACTCGGATACTTATTTACGTTTATGTAGCTATTCGGATACTATTTTTAGATGTTAAATTGGTGGAAGGGATTTATTGGTGGTTTAGCTGTGTTTTTTGTTGTTGTTGGATTTATTTTAATGTTAAAACATGTTGGATTTCATGAATAAACAAAGGAAACTCTACAGAAATTTTCTGAAATTAAATAGTGTTTTAAATTGATTAATTCAAACATACATGCATTTGAAGTTATACAAACCCATGTAGCCATTTATTTTTGTATCTTGTGCAGGTTGATGATGGATTTTGCTTGGAGTTATTATGTTCGTGGTGGCTTGGAGCTTCGGTTTCTTATAGTGTATGGGAGCCATATTGCCGTCGTCGTCTTAGTTTACGTGGATTTTTTTAACATTTGTTGATGTGTTAATGTATTAGGATTTGTTATGTTCTTATTTGGGAGGCATTTATTTTGTATCTTGATACTTGGATTGTGATGAAATATTATTTTGTAATTCATATTTATGAGATTTGGTTGAAAATTGTGGAACTTTGTATTACTTATGATTGTATGAAAAATGCGCAATGTTATTTTGGATTATAAGGTTGCACGTTTGATGAAAAAAGTGCAAGTTTAAAAGTGTTTCCAGTTGCGAAAAAAATAATAGGTGATAAATAAAAATATAGTACTTTTGGCAACATAATTTTTTTTCGCCAAAAGTTATCATCTACATCTATCAATTTGGATATGGCAACAAATATTTGGTTGCGAAAAGATAACTTTTCACAACACAAGAGCTGTGTGGCCAAAGGTATAGCTTTTGGCAACATAAGAGTTGTGTTGCCAAAAGGCTATACCTTTGGCAACACAAGACTTGTGTTGCTTTTGGCAACACAAGACTTGTGTTGCGAAAAGATAACTTTTGGCAACACAATAGTTGTGTTGCCAAAGGTATAGCTTTTGGCAACACAATAGTTCTATTGCTGAAAGTTATATTTATATAATTTACCTTATATTCTGCAACATAATTTGTGTCGCTGAAAGGTTGCTTTTTGGCAACACAACTATTTTTGTCTCTATTGAGTGACCTTTGGTAACATAAATAATATTTTTACTATAAATTTGACAAATTATAAAATACTTTTGGCAACACAATTGCGTGTTGCCAAAAGTATACCTTCAGCAACACAATCTTGTTGTGTTGCCAAAGGGTTTCCTAGACAGACAATGGGCAACAAGCTGGCAACATAGAAAAATACGTTGCCAATACCTTTTAGCAACACATTTTTAAATTTATCAACATAATTTGTATGTTGCTAATGGTGCAAATTCTTTTAGTGTTTGTTGGCCCATGACAAAACACGAAATAATGTGATAACCACACAAATTTAAACTTGTGACAATTCTAACAAAAGGCTCACCCCTTCGAAGAGTGATATCAAACCCCTTAAGTTAATCGATCCACCAATGCTAAAAATAACTTGATTTTCTCAAACATCCAGTAGGACACCATCTACCCATCCTTAAATCCAATAGAGTTCTTAACCACCACGGAACATTTAACCATTCGAATAAGGGTCTACTATCACTAGTATTCCCGACAACGTCACTAGGCTAATACCATACATGACCATATATAACTTCATGTAATCGAGGCCATCTCTAGCCATACGATTCTCAAAATAACCAAATTGTTTGTAATACAAATGAATCTCATCACATGTATCATTACAAACTAAGATAGATCCATCATTGGCTAACCATCCCACGTAGCCATCCTATAAAGTATGCCATCACTAGAATATAGCTCATATAAGTACTCCAAACTCGAAAATCACATCAAATAGGCATATACATGATGTAAGTCAAAATCATTAACATCATCATATTCACTGTGAAATCCACAGTAGGGCATTTCCATTGTCCAAGAATAATGAATAAAACGTACAAGGCATTTACGAAACCCATCAACAATTCGAGCAACGTAGGGGAGGCTCACATTCCCATAACTATCCAACATCT
The DNA here is from genome assembly GCA_949130495.1 of Sambucus nigra. Classification (NCBI taxonomy): domain Eukaryota; kingdom Viridiplantae; phylum Streptophyta; class Magnoliopsida; order Dipsacales; family Adoxaceae; genus Sambucus; species Sambucus nigra. Next base: position 594,603,256 of record OX422212.1, on the reverse strand, counting down.
AGGGAATAATATACACATAGTCTACTCATACACAATAAATTGCACATTCACTTCCATATAGAGTGATGTTTCTCACTGTCAACACCTTATCCTAGTGAAGACCAAACCATAATCCACGTAAATGCATTAGCAATCAATCCGCATATAAAAAATAACTCTCGAAAAAACCGTTATACCCAAATAAGGTACATCACTATACAACATATAAATGTTATTAATATTATGATCATTATATCCTTATTCCAAGAACTACATCAATAGCCAACCAAAAATCCCCACATCATTGAGCCCGCTCTCAACGGGGTGCTACTTCCCAAATCACATGAAACCCACAACTATGACTTTAGTACCGATAGTAACGCCCATAATATAGAAATCTGCAAACCTCAATCGAAACATCCTTATTTCGACACTACCATACCCAGAATCCACATTCAGACACCTGCCAACCACATGGCCATACACCACATATCATAAGAATTAGAATCACAATTCATCTTAGGATCTCTCTATCTAGTCTCAACTCGCTATTTCATAACATCCTCTTTAGATTTCCTTAAATATCTCTAATAGGGGTACCTTTAATATTACATGAGCAGTTATAACCCTCAATCAAAACATGATCTTTGTTTAAGACTCTTCGAACTTACTTGTTCCTAAAACTTATTCACAACTAATACATTAACAAAATACGAGCCTGTAATGCACAAGAAACTCCATCCTCATAAAAATCTCTAATTGAGTCATCTCAACTTAAGCCAACAGGAAAAATAAATACTCTCCTCTCCAATTGACACTCACTCAGGAGTATTACTAATTATTTCTAACTAGCCTTCAACTCATATTCTATAACCACACGGTAACCCTACACCTAGTTTCAAACACTCTCACATTATCACCATTTTAAGCACAATTGGATGTAGCAACATAAATGAACCTTGCTCAAATTTGAGTGCAACACCAATTCCACTCTTTAATGGAAATTAATCCACACATAAATTTATCATTAAAATCCTTATATTTTGTTAAAATGAAATGATCCATTGCCTCTCTCTTAGGTGTATAAAATTTCATAAGGTCATTCTACCAGCCTAAATTTCCATCACAATCCATATTACCATAAGTAGAACTCTAAACTCCAATAGTCTCCTTAAAAACTCAAATTCTTTAATATATCCAAAATGGACTCAACGTGAAACACGTTCGCTAACTTATGTCTGTAAAATATCTAAGTTGCAGACTTTACCCCCCAAACATGATAATTTTTCATAATTATCCTCACAACAATGGTGAAACCGTTTGTCTAACCACTAGTTTTATAATTAACTCATAATTTGCAACAGTCTTCATTCTCATGATTTTCTAACCTCGAATACGTCTCAAGTCTTGCTAATGCTCAACGACTACAAATGATGTCGACACATATATTATCGTGACATCAGAGTGCAAAACCTATGACATACTCTAACACATCAAAGAACGCTCGACAAAAAGCAAAACAAATGTAACACAGATCCCGAGGACAATAGATACTAGATGATCTAATACTAATTGTAACACCCCCCAGATTTTCAGTTGATCATGCTGGACATGAATACTAGGAGAGATAAAATAATTTATATCATTCTCAGCATCAACGATAAATAAAAAACTACAATAAATAAAAACCATTTACAATAAAAACTCAGGAAAGGATTATAAGAAGGGCAACTGAAACTGAACTCCAATAAATGAACCCAATGTATCAAATCTCTTATTACAATTATTCAACTGAATAAAACAGGGTAAAAACAAAACCTCCTCTGAATATAACTCTTGAATACACATGAATGATTACATGAAGTAGCGACTACAACACTACGGATACCAAGATCGATCACCAAAATTATAAGTCTGATCGATAACCCTGTTAACCTATATATACAATAATAATGCCTTGGGGCATTTTATAAATTTGGATCAGCTCCCTAAATTTACAAGAATATCTCCAATACCTCAATATAAATCACGCGACTAATTTATAATACAAATACCACCCATAGACTCTCACATACAATAAGTACATGGTGGCCTCTCATCTAAGTGCAATACTATGTGAATATCCCAACCCAATGCATAACTATACTAAAAGTCTTCATCTCTACATTAACAAGGGCTATCACTTAATAAACAACTAACATGGAATGTTTCTAATTCTCCAAATATGATTTCACCCAAGTCCCACACATATAATTTCATTAAGATATTCACAATCTCATAAAAATAGTGTTCTCGATTTCAATATCTTTTTAAATTAGACATGTTCTTATCCAAATTACCATAAAGGATAAACAATAACTATGTATCTTGAAAAAGGGAGGTAATTAGCTACACAGGTAAGAATACAACCCAAGTATCAATCCCCATAATGTCACTCCCAAGGAAGATAAAAGTAAACCATATAAAGTATCTACCATAACATAAGTCTCATTCTTGATTGTCCACCACTAGATTATATTAAATTCTTTCTCATTATATAATACATCACATAAAATGCTCTACCTTAAGTGTCCATCTCATGCCTCAATCAGTAAGTCCGTTGGAACCCAATATCTAACGGGCTTAAGGAAAACACACAAATAAATAAATGGGGAGTTCACTGCACAATAATACCACCATCGACCCATACCCAAATCATGTCGGTGCATCAGTCATCCTGCCTTCTCTCATCACGAAGTGGCGACCACTGACCGTATGATCTAACATAATAACCTCCATTACGTCCTACCCATCTCAGTCGGTGCGTGGTACATGGTCTTGATATCGAACGCAAATCCCAACTAATAGATTCATCACGACTAAATGTATTTTCACACAATCAACACAATACATACATATATATATATATATATATATATATATATATATATATATATATATATATATATATATATATATATATACTGGATAACGTATACACAAAAGTGTACCTAAATCTTCCAAATCCTGTAACGTTGGGTAGTCATCTCAATTAGGTTTGTTATCTCTCAAAACCTTATTAAACATATATAACCAAGCATGAACCCCGTACACTCAATCGTACCCCAAATCATCTAAATCCCTAAACATCGAATTATTTGTTACGTTTTTAGGGTTATCAACTCTTAACCTTATTAATACGAACTCTTAGTTAATTACGTCTCTAAACTATAAGTACATGTCTATGTATATGAATACATTCTCTTTTAACATACATACATATCTCCTCATTTAGTTACTAAGTTAATCGTACGACTTAATATTTATCACGGCTAGATTTAACCACCTAAACAATTTAGGTAGTTACTCTCCAAGATCATTGCGTACACATGATCATATGATACCGCTCTCTCATATGTCTACCCAATCTAATCCAATCCCTAACGTCGGATAGTACAATTCATTAACAAATTAACCATTCTTTTACCTTAATTATAGTTACATAATTTGTCTTTTAGTTTATACACTAATAAACCTAACTTTTGAATTTTGTCATTCATCTCTCATATGGATAACCTCTTATATACCCAAATCATCTCGGGATAGTTACGCAGTCCATTACCCAATATGACCTCAGTCCGACCCAGGGGCCGAATCGATTTCCCCCCAAGGATAAATTGATTCGGACATGGCAGAAGGCCCATATTTTCCTAAAAACGAAGGCTTTCATCCCCATACTTCCATTAATGATTTCAAAAGCTCCAAATCGAGACCCAAAAAATACTAGGACTTACATCTAAGTGCGGAGACATTTTTTTAAACATTTTTACACCATCATATCGGTTTAAGAACGTCAAAACAAAGATTAAATCCTAAAGACTCAAACTTTCCAACATAACTCACTGTTAAATCATCTTAGGATCTGTTCATTATCAATACCAGAGATTATCTTTAAATTCACATGGGAATAATTCGTATTAATAAGTTTTCATTCTAAAACCACACTTATTTCTCGGATCCACACCATTTAACCCTTCAATTTCATATTCTAATCATCAAGGTACAAGCATTCAATGTAGGACATATTCTTAACACCCATAAATAATCCAAATCATTTTGATAATCAAACTCAATTAATCCAATCCTTAAACATGCTTCAAAACTCAGATTTGAAAAAGGAAAAGCACATATTCTAAATTTGTTACAAATTTTTAAGAGTATTGCAAGATATTCTTGCCTTAAAATCGAAGAACACCGAGACATAGGCTTGAATCCTTGTGGTTTGTCCTCCTTGGAATTTTCTCTATGTGGAAACTTAGGCCCCCGATTTTAAAATCAAAAGTAACTTGAAAAGGAGTAGACCCCAATTTTAAATCAAAAAGTAATAATTACCTCTTTGGATGCGGATGCGTAAAATAATGGTTAGAATTAAACCAAGTGAAATAAGATAAACCACACACTTATGTTAATTTCACTTAAACTAAGTTAATTAACCCAAGTCCTAGAAATTTGCCTAAGTCATATTTGTCAATTTTACCAAATTAGGCCAAACCAAATTTTAACAAATTAAAGTAAAGACTTGAATTAATTACACATTACCCAATATTAATTTAGCACAAAATTAAACATGTAGTGATTAAAACCAAATTTTATCTTGAATTACCCAACCATGTGTTCTACGTGAGTGTAGCAAGATAAAATAAACAATAAACCACTACGCCGCGATGTACGAGGAATAGCCCATAATGGGAAAAAAACCTCGGACGACCCTAGCCTCAAATCCACTAAGTACGAAATTTACAAATACAAGCAAGATGACTTACAACACTCGACTTGATCCCTCTCAAGTCCCGACGCGTCTTCTTGTATCAGCCTCTGCCTAGCGAATAACCACGGAGCTCTACCGCGGTCTCGAAATCCACCGATCGGACTTTATATAGTCACCGTCAGCCGAACTAGGAGGCTTTCTCCAAGTGGGTAAATCAACGCAAACCTCTTCTTCTTTGTGGGATTTAAAAGAAAACCCAAACGTCTCTTCAAACGGTAGAGATGAAAAACCAGTTCCAAAACTCCAAGCAATGTATATATATATAGAACTTGGATAAACTAAACTATGGCTGAAAACTAGAGTGTTAAAAGATTTTTTCTTGAACAATTACACTCAAAACATGAACTTTTTCCCTTTTGAATTTTTGCTCTCAAACTCTCTCTTGGAGATGGGAAGATGTGAAAAAGTTAACTTTCCAAAGTTGGTTCCCGCACTTAGATATTCAGTCAAAAGTTAGTGGGGAAAGATAATGGGAAAGTGGGTGAAAACTGTCAAAAACTGCCATTTAACTATTCCCGCCAAATCTCGTTCGAACGAGATTTTTCGTTCGAACGAAGTCTCATTCGAACGGCCTTCTAACGACATTCCAACGAAGTTCAAGTGTCTTTAAAAAATGAACTCGGTAGAAATCTCGTTCGAACATCCATCTCGTTCGAACGACATTTCGAACGAAGTTACAGAGGCCAAACTGGGAACTCGTTGGTAAACTCGTTCGAACGACATTTGGTTCGAACGAAAAACTCGTTCAAACGACATATCGAACGAACTTCCAGAAAGTTGGAAATTTTCATTTGTAGCCCAGAAACTTTTAATTTTTAATTTAATTGATTCTTCATATAATTCTTGAAAAGCATTTTGAAGTTCACTCACATTAACATTTTCACTCTCTATTTCTTCTCCACTCTCACTATCATAAAAAATAAGGAAATCATAAACTATAACCTTGGAAGTGTCATGTGTTAAAGTTTCATCAATGGACGAGTTCTCATTATCACTCACGTGACTAGCCATAAATGCCACAAAGTTGGGCTTAGTGGGGGAATCGGGTCCCTCTTCCTTATCACTATCACTAAGGGTCGCATTATATGAAATGGGTCGCTTACCCTCTCTCCTTAGTTTAGTGTGGCACTCAGAAGCCCTATGGCCATAACCCTCACAACCAAAACACCTATTTGACTCGTCCCTATTTAAATTTTCATTAAGAGTTTTAGGGATCCTCTCGGCTTTGTCATGCTTAGAAGTTTCAAATTTCTTAAAGTCATTTTTTAATTTATCTTTGTTAATTTTAAGAAACTTTCAAAATTTCGTAGCAAACAAGGCCATATCTTCCGAGTCACTGTCACTCTCGCTCTCTACTACTTGTTTATCCTCTTTTCGGGCTTTTAAAGCAATGCCCTTTTCAATTTTCTTTTCGGTTTTAGAGGGAAACATGTTCAGTTCATAGATTTGTAAATCACCTACGAGCTCTTCTAATTTCATAGAGGCTAAAGTTGGTAAATAATTTAAAACGGTCACTTTTGGAATAAATCTATCGGGTAGAGACCTTAAAAAAAATTTGACTACTCGGTTGTCGGGTATTTTCTCTCCCAAGTTAAAAGATGAATTAACAATATCGGAAAGTCTAGCATAAAATTCATCAAAAGACTCTTTTTCGTTCATTTTGATAGTTTCAAATTGAGTGGTGAGGTTTTGGAGTTTCGAAGCTTTAACGACACTAGTACCTTCATGAGTGAGTTGTAAAATATCCCACGCTTCTTTAGCGGTCTCACACGTCATAATGCGACGGAATTCATCCGGTGTGATAGCGCTAAACAAGGCGTTTAAACCACAAGAATTAAAATTTGAAAGTTTAAACTCATTCTCACTCCATCTATCGGCCGGTTTGGGAACACGTTCATTATCTACTAAATGAGTTGGTGGAGACCACCCGTTAACTACAGATAACCAAACCCTCTCGTCAATAGATTTTAGTGCCGATTTCATACGCGCTTTCCACAACGCGTAATTAGAACCATCGAAAATAGAAAATTTAGAAAATGGAAAAAATTCCATTTTAGCCAAAAATATTTAAAGGATCTTAACGAAGTAATTTATCGCTTTGGCTCTGATACCAATTTGTGGAAACTTAGGCCCCGATTTTAAAATCAAAAGTAACTTGAAAAGGAGTAGACCCAATTTTTAAATAAAAAAGTAATAATTTCCTCTTTGGATGTGGAAGCGTAAAATGATGGTTAGAATTAAACCAAGTGAAATAAGATAAACCACACACTTATCTTAATTTCACCTAAACTAAGTTAATTAACCAAAGTCCTAAAAATTTGCCTAAGTCATATATATCAATTTTACCAAATTAGGCCAAACCAAATTTTAACAAATTAAAGTAAAGACTTGAATTAATTACACATTACCCAATATTAATTTAGCACCAAATTAAACATGTAGTGATTAAAATCAAATTTTATCTTGAATTACCTAAGCATGCATTCTAGGTGAGTATAGCAAGATAAAATAAACAATAAACCACTACGCCGCGATGTACGAGGAAAAACCCACAACGGAAAAAAAACTTCGGACGACCCTAGCCTCAAATTCACTAAGTACGAAATTTACAAATACAAGCAAGATGACTTACAACACTCGACTCGATCCCTCTCAATCCCCAATGCATCTTCTTGTATCAACATCTACCTAGCGAATAACCACGGAGCTCCATCGCGATCTCGAAAACCATCGATCGGACTTTATATGGTCATCGTCACCCGAACTAGGAGCCTTTCTCCAAGTCGATAAATCAACGCAAACCTCTTCTTCTTTGTGATATTTAGAAGCAAACCCAAACGTCTCTTCAAACGGTAGAGATGAAAAACCAGTGCCAAAACTCCAATCAATGTATATATATATATGGAACTTAGATAAACTAAACTATGGGTTAAAACTAGAGTGTTAAAAGAATTTTTCTTGAATAATTACACTCAAAACATGAACTTTTTCCCTTTTGAATTTTTTCTCTCAAACTCTCTCTTGGAGATGGAAAGATGTGAAAAAGTTAACTTTCCAAAGTTGGTTCCCACACTTAGATATTAAGTCAAAAGTTAGTGGGGAAATATAATGAGAAAGTGGGTGAAAACTGTCAAAAACTGTCATTTAACTGTTCCCGCCAAATCTCGTTCGAACGAGATTTGTCGTTCGAACAGCCTTCTAACGAAGTTCCGGTGTCTTTAAAAAATGAACTCGTTAGAAATCTCGTTCGAATGACATTTCGAACGAAGTTACAGAGGCCAAACTGGGAACCCGTTGGCAAACTCGTTCGAACGACATTTGGTTCGAACGAAAAACTCGTTCGAACAACATATCGAACGAACTTCCAAAAAGTCGAAAATTTTCATTTGTAGCCCAGAAACTTTATAAACTTTATTTAATGTTTTAATTAAATCTTTCTGAAAATAAACAACAGTTTTAATTAAACCTACACTCATTATACTGTTCCAAGCTCCTATATATATATATGTAATGCATTCATACCTTGGGAGCATGGAACCACTGTTGATGACGTAGAAACGAGACGCTTAAACTCGGCATTTTGATGAAGCTTTATACACTTGGCCGCTACGTCTTCAACAAACACGTCATAGGGTTAAAGGATGATCAATTAACTTTATCCTATGACTCAAACGTTTTTGTCCGGAATTGAGCCAAAACTACAAAGGACTCAATTGAAAATTTGTGTCCTTACACTCTACTTCTCTCAGAGACCATAGGATTTTCTTCTCCTTAGAATAAATGGTAATGATTGACCCTTAATCCTACTTAAAAATTTAAATTCCTGCACCTCCATTAAATGACTATTTTCATCTCTCAAATGGACCCAAAGTAGTATCCGAATTGACTAGAAACTCATCCTAAGGGTATACCTGTCCGCTAGGCCCAATTTAAAGCGGTAAAAACACATAAACAGATATCTGTGTCACTACAGAGTCCAGTCTAAATGATACTACCCACAACACACGATAATACCTCATGGCGTCAATAAATACTTCACTTGATTATTCTCTGTGTACACATAGTTTACAATCATATAATTAACATCACTAATTAATTATTCCAAACACACATTACAAAAATCATACCGCATGCAAAATTTAATTATCATCTAAATTATGCCAATTTATTATTATTAAACCATATAAGTATTAGTAATCACATTTATTAATTTATTTCTCACTTAATAAATAATAAATATAGTCTACGAAATACAAAATATTATGAATCAACATGCAAAGACTACTTAAATGAATATGCATAGTAAAGATACAAACTGCTGAAGATAAAAAATCACAAGTAATTTTGAATATAAATAATGTATACAACAAATGGGAAGGACTGAATTTTGTTTGTGTAGGCCTTTTTCTCTCAACCTGCAAGTCCTTGCTAAGAATTAGAATAACCAAATGAGTAATATTCCGTATAACCTTTTTTGTGGCCATTTTTGTTATCCTGTTAATGTGTCTGATACACAGGAGTTGATATTTGTAATTCACATGGTCCCATTACAAATACCAATCAATGTGTGTTTCAATGTGTGTTTGACATCAGTTGAATAACAAAAAAAGGTTATACAAAAGGGTACACATACTATTACTCTATCCAAATTACACTGTCAAATACAAATAATGATCTTTTTCTGCCACTAGTTTTGTTTTGGTATTTATAAACCAGCAGCTCTTCCTAACCTGTGTCTTAGAATCTTCACTCCCATGTACCTGCATGAGTGCATATAATAACAAAACTATCAATATCCGTATTGTATTTCATTTTCTTTAAAGCATTAATGGTCCAATTACTAGGAAGGGAAAGTGATATGGAGAAAAATGGGGAGTTATAAACTTTCCACCCTCAAAGAGTTTAATAAATCTTTGCTCACTATCCTATAGAGGGTAAATATTCGTTTTGGTTCGAGTTTTGTTTTTTTGTTGAATACCATATTACTAAATCCATATACTCCATTCTTCCCGAATTTGGAATTTCACTTCCTTTATAGCACCTCACATTTTGAAAAAATAATATTTGCTTTCGTAGGGTCCAGTAGTTACAAATATTTGTGTGGGCTTAGAGGTATTTAGTTCTCTTTTTCAAATAAATAAGTGGTCCCATGAGTTTTTCTTTGTGTTATTGGTCCTGCTAAAAAAATTTGGCATTGCCTCCATTAAAGTAGGGCAAAAAAGGTCATCAAAACAACCCACAAATTAAAACAGTTATGGGATGGAACGAATGGTTATGGAACTTTTAACCAAGCAAAAAAAAACACGGGACCAGTGCCAAAACAAATGATTGAAACAGGATTGCAGACAAAATACCTGTATTTTGTGTAGCGTCCCAAGTTTTGCGTGTTTGCATTTTGGGATCTATTTTCATTTTTTTGCGATGGTTTTTTGATAAAAAAATGTAGCAATATTAAAATGCATCACAAAAGTGAAAATGAATCCCACAATGCAAATACGTATAGTTTTAGAACCAACACTAAAAAATGCATAATCATTGGACCCCAAAGAGCATACGACCTTTTAAAAATTTAATATACCTCATTTAATGACTGTGGACTAAATATTTGTCTTTCAACCATTGATTAAATTAAAATTAATGTTTTGAAAATGACTGACTTTTCAAAATAGTAACTCATAATTTGAGATGAAGTCTATAAAATATCATAATTCACGACATCATTAATCTCGACTTTTTATACATAATATTATCAATTTGAAATCATCATCGAAACACAGTGGCTTATGAAATTACCTGCCCATCATCATTACAGTGGCTTGGGGATTAGTGCCCGGCGAATGAGTAAATATCGAACCATCAATCACGCGGACCCTACGGACGCCAAGAACCTTGTAGTCACTGTCCACCACCTTGCCCACATGGCACCCTCCGTGGTAGTGCCAAATTGTCGTGACAGTGTCCTTACAAAACTGCTCTAGTGATTTGTAATCATCAGTGTGTTTGGGTATAAGGTTGACATTAGCTGTGACACTCATGTTAAGCAACTTCTCCACAGTTATATGGTCACACTTTGTGTAATTGGTGAAGTGTTCTGATTTCACAAGCTTTTCCACAATGCGAATGCCATCGACGCATCGATCTAAGTCGTGTTGGTGGCTAAAGTAGTTGAAGGTGACAGAGGGATTTTCATCAATGTTGGTGTTGATTAGTGTAAGCTGGCCTTTTGATATGGGATTAGAAATCTTCTCTAGGATGAAACCCCCCTTGAATACTTCGTATGGAAGGTTTTGCTTGCTTTTCTTGTAGGCTTCTATGGCTTCTTTTGATCTTTGCTTTGGAGGAATGGTGGAGAGTTGCCCAATCTAGTCATACAAGAAAAATGAATCCTTTTTATGCATCTCTATGTTAAGTGATTCTGAGAATAACCAAATTTTTAGTTATCCCGTATATGATATGATAATTTAACTAGCAAAAGTGTGGTAACTCACCTCAGCTGACATAATTCCATGATTGCAATGAATACTATCAGAGGACTGCCCAAACCCACTACTAGCCTCAATGTACACACCCATTTTGGTAATTCCCACAGTTTGAATCAGGGATTGCTCCACAGGTTTACTAGTAGGCACAAAGACTGAGTTGAGGGGGTTATCTGACATGCCTTGCCCAACATATTTGTTGTCAAACACCACTGAGATGTTCAACTTTTTAAGGTCAGCTTTTGGTCCAATACCACTAAGTAGCAGCAGTTGAGGACTCCCAATTGCTCCACTTGACAATATAATCTCACTTTTCGTTCGCTTTGAAAGAAATGCTTGGTGTTGGTTCCCATTTTCATCTTTGAATATCACTCCAACTGCCTTTGGTTTCTTCCCTGTATCAGACAGTTTACAAATTCTCACCATCCTAATGACTCTGCTATGTATTATGGGTTAAAATGAAAAGAAATAAAAGAAGAAAGAAAACAAAAGAGTTTCCAGGATTTGGGACACTTCACTTTCACTCCCTACTATTCCAAAGATTTGATATACGACATAAAATATATCTCTTTAGTGACAATTTATGAAGTTTAGGAACACTTTTGAGGGGTGTATCTCAAAAGTATTTGTACGGAACTACAAAGTTCTTATAAGCTGCGGTTGATGGTTTTTTTGCACTAAAATACAGTTTGAAGGGGATTCTTTGGGAAAAATGCATATCTCAGAAAGGATTTATTTGCACATTCATCTATAATTTAATATAAATTCTATTTGAAATATATTGTTTCCAAAATTATGAACTATATATAGCAAAATTAAAAATTAAAGTTCCCTTTGCCTAGAAGTAAAAAATGTATTTTCCCCTTTTGGATGCCTAAGATTAATAGATGCATTTAAGGAATCAATATAACAAATCGCATAATACCTAAGTACGATTTGATTTCATCTATTGATTACATTAAAGTCAACTTCTGTTAAAAAACTTAAAATCAAATAACATAGTCATATATGACAATAAAAAATTGGGAATGGGCTGCTTAAAATACCTGGTGTTGCCTGAAACAAAATCTTTTGAACTGTTGAATGAATCAAAACTTTAAGATTTTGAGGGTTCGCGGATGCTAGTAATTCAGCAGCAGTGTGACGACGACCATACTTGTCGAAAATGGTACCACCAACCTTAGTTCCGTACAAGTGATCGAAGGTAAATCCGTTAAAAGGTGAGACCCCAATGTCTAAAAGACCATCTCTCACCGCCATTTGCCATGGCGCAAGGTTAGGCTGGTGAACAATTTGTTTCTCGACCCATTGGTATGACTCATTCGCAAGTTTGGCATTCCACCCTGCTCTAGTAATATCCCTGGAAAACCAATAAATTTTATCATCAAAACAAAGTTGAATGCATTCAACAATTAAATGATTAGATCAACCTATTTCATTGTTATGTGACCTAGACTGCAAATTCTTACATTAAAATGTTATGAATCTTTTTCACACTGTTTTCACTGTACCAATGATCAATTATTGATATTTTAGATGGTGGTACAAAACTAGTGTTGGTGTAGCTCATGTCAAAATTTGCCTTCTAGTGCAAATGCACACAATCAAGGAATTTTACAGGGTTTACTCTGAAATACTTACAGTATTATGAGTTCAAAAATCTCAACTATACAAATCCCTCAACTATACAAAATTTAACAAGGTGATGATGTGTCCAAATTTATGGAACACAAAAGATACCATTGTTGTGACATTGGAGAAATTTAATTTGTAGTGACAGTTCCAGCGGTGACGAAGTTAAACAGCGGTAAAAATGTTTTTAAATGACTTCTAATTAGTGACAGTAAGTAAACATCAATTTGTTTTAGTTACTAAACTATTAGTGATAGAAAATTAAACGTAGCAGAAAATATTTGTGACAAATTGGGGATATTTGTTTAATGTAGCTAAATGTATTTATACTTAAAATGTTGGTGATGTAATAAATCCCACTATTGTCCTCACCATTACTCCGAGGGCCAGTACTCGCCATTTTGGATCGCGGAACCTCCTCGGAGGGCTACCGGAGATCGTGGGAACTCCAGCAACCATTGTTATGTATTGCTTATTTGTTTAAAATTTGTAAACTTTAGTATGAGAAGACCTAAATATTTATTTAAACAATATCTAGAGTTAAATGTTGTTTATTATTTGAATTAGGGATCAAATATTATATATCTCTTGTTGTATTGTGTTCTTTTGGCTGTTAAATTTCTTTAAGATTCCTCGTATTTTGATGATAGCATGTTAACTACGTAATATATTTTCCAAAACTAAAAATAATAAAAGTCTCTCACTATTTACATGGCTGTGGAAAGTATTTATGTGTTTTACATCAGATAATGAGAAAAAAAAAACATTATGATTAGCGAAAAAACATTTAATTTTGGTAGCTTTATACATTATCACTGACAGTTTTAATAAATGATATGGCCAACAAATTTTAACTTCATTGATTAATCAAAAACGAGATCCTCACAAGTGCCCCACCAACTCATAAAGAGAGGCCTCCTTAACTAATATCATTACATCAACATCTAAAACAAACATGCGGACGTAGACAAAAACTTTCAACATCATAATCATCTACATCAAATCTTTCAAACATCTTGTAGTTAATGTATAAAATCTATTTGGGGTCCGCTTTGAATACTAATCAGGGTTTTTGTAAATTTAGGATATATTGTAATATGTATTTTGAAAATAGGACAACAAACATTTTATTTATAATTTTAGTCCCTATTTTTGAATAAAGTCGCTGGCGCGGACCCATATTTACAAAACGTTAACCAATCACAGCATGCCACGTGTTCATTTAATTTGAAAATAAGGACTAAAAATGAAAATAAAATGTTTGTTGTCCTATATACATAATCAGTATTATTTTAACTCCTAAAAATACGTAATCTATACTAATTAATGCCTTTTCCGGTAACGACCGCTATTGAATATTTTTCTATTCTAACAAAATCGTGAAAATATATCAGTATTAGGTAATTTTAAATTGATACAGTTTGATCGATTTTTTTAAATTAATAAAAAAATTATTTTGAGGTTAATTTTTTGGGATCTCCTTAAATATTTAAACATCATATTAAAAAATCAACTAAAAAATTATTTTCGAGTACTAGTCCGTAAATTGCTCTTAAGTAATCCTATTGGGAGCCTGACCCTGATATAATACTAGTACATTTAATAGGGTATGCTAAATGCACTCCATATGAGTACTATTACGCTCCAAATTAATATATTCTAACACTTTTTAAAAATTACTTGTGACATTCTTAAATACATGTCTACATTTAAGCATGTCCGGTATATATATAAATAATAGGGTCAATTATTTAATAGTCCCTACTATAAATATATATTTTTTAAAAATGACACATATTTTTAGTTTAACCCATTTAGTCCCTCAAGCACTCAATATTCTCTTATTTTTAAAGGTCCGCGCCAGCGGCACTCCCTTTCCAAAATATGTGGCAAAGGACTTTTTGAGGTAAAATAAAAAGGCTTGAACTAAATGAGTATTAAAAAATGTTTGAGGGACTATTTGGTATATGTCCCTAAATAATATATTTGTAGAACAAGAACTTAAAATATTAGTGGTTATGCTTTAGGAATATTATTGTAATAATGACCCATATGTTTTGATTTTCCTTAATAAACGCTTATTATGATTGTAAAAATGGTCAAAGTGAAATGAAAATATTGCATGTTTTATACATGGAATGAAACGGTCAAGAGTTCTAATTAGGGTTGTGTTTTGGTCGGATCGGATCAGAAAATGCCTCTTCGGAAAAAAATTCGATTTTTTCGGAAATAAAATAACTATTCCGATTTCCGATCCGATTTTTTCGGAAAATTAAAAAAAATTCCGAATTCGGAAAAATATGAAAATCGGCAAAAATCGGAAAAAAATCGGAAATTCACAAAATATATTAAAAATCCAGAAATTTCGGAAAGTCCAAAATTTCAAAAAAAATAAATTATAGATTTTCGATTACTCGAAATTCTCATTTTAAAGAAACAAATAAAATGACTTAACCCAACATGTAAAATACATGAGGATTTGGCCCATTATTTCATTTGTGTAGAAGTTAAGAGGATACTCTTCTTTTATAGAGCATATTTTGGAGCCATCTTCCTCTCCCAACCGATGTGGAACATGAGAAACTTTCAAAAAATCGGAAATTGGAAAATATTTCCGAAAAAATCGGAAATAATTCGGAAAAATCGGATCGACATAGTTTCGGAAAAATCGGAAAATCGGAAATTCAGAATTATTTCCGATTTCCGATCCAATTTTTTTCGAAAAAATCGGAAATCGACAAACTAAAATTTCATTCCAAATTCTAAAAAAATCGGATCGAAAATCGAAAAAATCGAAAAGTTCGAAAAAAAAACACAGCCCTAGTTCTAATACATAAAGTTTCCGTGAATTTAGAGAATTGTACCTTGTGCTTGCTCGGGTGTAAAAGCCAGCATTGATGCTAGTCCCTCCACCCAAGACCCTAGCCCTAGAATTAAACACCCCATCCGTTGAAATAAAAAGTTGAGAAGCAGAGCTTGGAGAAGTATCCACAAGAGAGATATGAAAGTTCTGCAAAAAGGACACATTTGCATTGGCAAAAGGGGCCCCACCCCTTTCCAGTAACAACACACTGTAATTTCTTGACAGTGTGGCAGCTAAGGGACAACCAGCTGTACCACCCCCTATGATAATATAATCATACCCCTTATCTCCACCCTCTAATGGGGTTGTTGATGGTGATGAGAAAGAACTTGCCTGTCTAATAAATGGGTATTTATCTTCCCATAAATTCTCCTCACCTGCATTCCAAAGTTCATCTTCATTGTCACAGCCCATGAGAGGTAGGTAGGGGTTTAAATGAGCAAATCAATTTTAATTCTTTAAGTTAGTCAAACTCACTTTAAATACTTACGTAATATTTGCACATGTGCTATTTATTCTCAGTTGTCTATCAATTAATATATAACACTCAAAATGACCATCTTAACAAAGAGCCAAATGCATGCAAGTTAGTTTTAATCAAACAATATACTACGTATGATGATTAGTGATCTAGCGACAGTAACCTTTTTGACTAAAAACAATCATTTAGCCTGCAAAAAATTAATCTAATAATATGTGGTTTTAAGGTACATGTTTTGAGGATAACAGATATTGTGCGTAAGTATCTTAGACATACTATTGAAACTATGCCCTTGCTTTAATCGATTCGAGCTTCTGATGAACCATATAAAGGTCCGATATCCAATGGGTTAGATTTGTCTTGAAGTCTTAATAAGGATCTTAACAAATATACACACATACACATAAGTTAGAGTGGTAATTACAATATCCCTGTTAAATTTGAAATTATGCACACCTGTCAGCCTTTGCACTAAAAAATGGAGTGCGCTGTAAACTTTTGTTTCAAAATTGAATTTTTTAAGAATCCATGGAAAAAGAAGAAGAAGATGAATGATTAAAAAAAATTTATATCATGATTCATAAACATAAAATAAAGAGAAATGATGATGACTATAATCAAGAAAATTAAAAGAAACCCAAGGACTAAAGATTTAAACCTTGACAGGAAGTGAACCACAGAAGTAAAGAGAGGGAAAGCTTGAAAGCTGCTATAACCAAAGCCATTGAAAAGGAGACATACACGTGAGAAAATACTCACAGCAACAGGAGAGAGGGAGAGTTTCAAACTCTGTTTAATATATGTGGCTACTTCTGGTTGGTCTTGTTCTTTGTGTAATACACTATATATACACACAAACAAAACAATTATAAATATAAAGACAATAATAGAATCAATAATGATAAGACAGAGAATGCTTTTCGGATCTCCACAGTTGAGTAAGTTAGCTATATAGCTAATAACTTTCTATAAAGCTTCAATCAACACTTATTTTGTTTATATTTAATATCTCCTCACTCCAAGTGATGCATCAATGAACTTTATTTCTAAATGACATATAATATTTTTTTAACGTATGTTTAGTTCAATTTTTTTTATTGTCTCAAAAAGTTACTTTTTATATGAAATTATTCAAAACAAGGGTACATACAAATCAATTTACCCACCTACCTCCATTCCCACTCTATCCCTACTGTCGGAGCTCTAACAACCCCCCACCG
Organism: Sambucus nigra; assembly: GCA_949130495.1. NCBI lineage: Eukaryota > Viridiplantae > Streptophyta > Magnoliopsida > Dipsacales > Adoxaceae > Sambucus > Sambucus nigra. The sequence continues at coordinate 594,585,795 of OX422212.1, read as the reverse complement.
AAGCTCTGATGAGGGTTGTCGGAACTCTGACAAGGGGAGGTGGGGAGATGGTACCGTTAGCGCGGACCTTTAAAATAAGAGAATATTGAGTTAATAGGTGTTTGATGAATTAGATGACTTAAACTAAAAATAGGTGTGTCTTTGTGTTTTATGCGGCGAGGGACTTTTTTTAACAAAATAAAAAGACTTGAACTTAACGTATATTAAGAAATATTTGAGGGACTTTTTGATAATTGATCTTTTTTTAATATATTAATATAAAATACTCTATAGTTTTAAATTTTAGAGTTCTTATCTTCTTCTTTTGTACATGTATTTAATTAATACCGAGATCAATACTTGTTAAGCATGGTGAAACTAGGTTTATTGATTAATTTGTTGAAGGAATAGTGGACTAATAATTTAGCGGAGGCCCAAGAAAAACACAATTAATTTCCAATAAATAAAAAAAGTCTTAATTCAGGTTGATTTTTATTTATTTATTTCGTCATATGTCTCAGAACTCCTTTTTTTACAATGTCAAGGGTGATTGGATGATGCAAAGAATCATGTTCATTCAAGACGACATGTATATGGTTCTAGCAAAATATGTTTAAGCTAACAGATTATCCTCGTCAAACCTTCTAATATAACTTTTAGTACTATAATTTTTACATATTTTAAATTAAGATTATAATAATTAATATGTTTTGAACGTAATAGTTAATATGTTTAATATTAATAGGTTTTCAATGAAACTTTTGATATTTTGCACTTTTTAAATAATTTTTTAAGATTTACTAGTAGTTATGTGTAAAATACTTGACATTAAAAGTTTATTAAATTTTTTTATACGTTACAAGTTTCTTTCAAATATTTAAAAAAAATAACAGATAGTAAAAATTTGGTTATAATATCTTATAAGGGCAAACAAGTCAATTCAAGTAAATTATATGCATATAGTTAAGTTATATGTTTTTTTATTACTGACTGAATGATTAGATCAATCGTCATACATTGAAGGAGTAATCGGTAAGAGAAAAACTATTAAGGTGTAGATGGAAACTTTCAAAAACTCTAGAGAAAGTACGTAATTTAGTATCTAATTTGCTGTCACGTGATTTATTACAACTGGAGGGATATTTAACTTGTTCTGTTTTTTTTTTTTGTTTTTTTTTTTGGTTGGTTGGGAACTAATTAATAGTGTAATAAATGTGACAGTAGGAGAGATAATTAATGCGTGGCCGTTGGATTACAGTTACCACCTTATCATGCCATTACAGTGGGCCGTTGTGCTATTTGTTTTTCCTTTGCTAAAGCTCCTAACCATTTTTTAAAATAATCCGGGTTTGTTTGGTTGCTAGTTAAGTAAAAATATTTATGGCAAAAATTTTAATGGTAAAATTTTCATAAGAAAATGTTAAGTTTTTTCACTTTAAACTGTCAAATAACTTAATGAGTTAAAAATTAAAGTCACCTCAATGAGTCAAAAAATAAAATAATTATTTTAAAAATAAATAAAAAATTGACTAACATAAAATATATTTCACTAAAATAAATATATTTTACCAAAAAAGTACATTAGTATATTTTTGAAACATTTAAATAATTTTAAATGTTATGAAAAAATATAAAGCATTTTTTAAAATAGTATTTAAGTGTTTAAAACAGTGTTTTAAATAATTTTAAAAGCAATTTTTTAGAAATAGTTTTCTAAAAATAGTTTCTAAACAATTTTTAAAAGCAGTTTATAAAAATAATTTTTAAAAACATTTTTTAAAATAGTATTTGAAGGCTGTTGTTAAAAACAGTTTTCTAAAAAAAGTTTTTAAATAATTTTTAAAAATATTTTTGAAATACAGTTTTCAAAATAGTATTTGAAAACAGTTGTTAAAAACTATTTTCTAAAAATAATTTTTAAACACTTTTTTATAACAGTTTTTAAAACAGTCTTTAGATCCTTTTTAAAAACAGTTTTAATACAAGTTTTAAAAAGTGAAAAGTGCGACTATGTGATAATTGATTAAATTCGCAAATATTCAATTAAACGTTATTTAATTAGAGTCCATATTTAAACAAAGTTAAATCAGCGCCTAAACATGTAACTACGTGTGTGCGTGTGTCAAACCATAAATAGATAAATCATGCGACACAAGTTTAAGAAAAAATTTCTGCAGGGCAAAATCTTTTATTTCATAATAATAAGTAAATTGCAACTTACACGGATTACAATGAAATACAGTGACACACGAATATTCGCAGGCGTCGGTCGATGTCGTCAACAATGAATCCACACGCAGCGAACCCACATGGATCTCAATCCAATCAGCAAAGGAAGAATCACAGCACTCCTCAATGGCACGCAACCATAAAACTTCGTAGAGACTCCCTTAGCAATGACACGCAGCCTTCGGTTGTAGAGATCTCCCCACAAAGATGAACAAAAGCAAAAAAGGTGTTCTTGGGTTCCAAAAGGATTCACAAAAATATGGCAATGATGTGTGAATCAAAACATGATTCTTGGAACTCAAAAATATGATGACTTGAGGAGATAGAACTCTCAAAAACGTCTTTGCAAGTCTTGCAAAATAACTCCCCCAAAGTTGGCTTTTATAAGGAAACAAAAAAGAGTTTTAAAAATATGGAACTCTATCCACCGTCAGTTACCCCGAACCGGTTCGGGTGTACCGCGAACCGGTTCTCCCCCCGAACTGGTTTGGCCTGCGGTTCGAGAAATTTCGCTGGTCTCGGGAAAAAATACACAGCATTCACAAAAGGATTTTCTCCATTTTCAAAGGGCCATAACTTCTTCACCGTAGCTCGGATTGAGGTGTCGTTTGTTCCAATGTCTTCGTTGCGGCAAGTTCTTCAACTTTCTAGTTGATTGGTACTCCAGACGGTTTCTGTAAAATTACCACAATACCCCTGAACTTTCATATCTTGCCTTCTTTCACTGTTTTGATTTCTCTTGCGTACCACTTGCATTAAGTCCCTAAAATCGTGGAACGTGAAGTCGTTCAGGCAGATGTAAGACACATGATGGAGATGTTGAATGCTTGATTCCCGAAATTAGAATAGAGGCCGTTGTGTGAGATCGTGAAGTGACGTGCCTTTTGTAACGGCGTATGACATACACAAATGTAACATGTTGGACATGAGAAAAATGTCCTTACAAATCTTCCCCTATGTCTATGCCGGTACATACATAAAAATATCCGAATTATCAAATAACAAATTGTCTATACAAATCTACCCTCCCATGAACCCAAAACTGGAAAGATCCAAATGAATAAGTCTTCATAGTTTGATCTTCAAATCTTCAAAGTTTTTCTCATCAGGGTGTGCAATTCAGTGATGATCAATGTAGTACCTACACACATGAGATAAAGCAAATACCAAGTGATGTATCGAGTTCGAGTTTGAAATGAGATAAACATAGATACAAATTTATAATGAAAGCATAAATCATATCTCAAAATTCCTCCAAAATTCAAACTCCGCCATAAAATGATAATTCTTTCTCCCCCTTTTTATGATGTCCACAAATAGAAAAATGAGAAGAATAAATCAAACAAGCAAAGTCGGGGTGTCACGGTATACAAAATAAGGCATCAATCAGATGGCAAACGCGCTCTTACAAAGAGATACTCAAAAAAACCTTCACAAACTATTTTTGATTTTTTAATTTTTTTTTATATAATAATAAGATACCAATTTGAAAAAATATGATACAAAAATCACACCATGGAACTAAACTTAAAAAACAAAGTCATGGAAACGGAATGTATGTGTGTGAACACATTCGATAGGTAAATCAACTCAATCAATCATATGTGCACGATGCACACATGTACTCCTAACTAATGAACATCAAAAGTATCCTTAGGTGTAAAGATTGTTGAATTTAGATGACAGCGTCTTATGAAAATCAAAGTCAAAGTGGTTTCAACACCAATAACGTCCAAAACTATTTAGCGCAATTTGAAGATTTTCAAGGACGTGCAAACCCGTTATAAAATCTCCAACCAAACTCCCTCATATATATTTTCTTTTAGATGTGTTAAACTAAATTCTCAAACTTTGGAGAATTGGTGCAAAAACCTAAATGGCCCATAATTGGCATGAATTTCTTTTTATTGCCTATAAATTTTTTTCGGTCTCTTTTAAACCTCTTTGGACCCGGATAATAAAATTCCTCCATTTTTTTAGGTCCAATTTAACGGTGGCTTAGTATTCGCAAAGGTAAAAAGAACCTTTCGCAGCCCTTCCCCGTTTTTAAATAAAGCACACAAACTCACAAATGGTTTTAATATGCACAAATTCCTTATAAAATTTATCGCGCTTGGTTCGTTTTAAGGACAGGATTGAAGTGAAAACACCCAACCAATATGTGATAAGACAAGCACAATAATCAACAAATCCGTGCATGTGTGCGATAAAGAAAAACATGAGTCAAACATGTAGGAAGTAACACTTAATTACATCTTAATGACTCCAAATATTATAAAGCGCATGGATGAATTGACCTATTGTCTCAAAACACTATCAAATAGTCACATGAAAATAATGGAATGAAATTGTGACTCGGTAATCCTAAGTGTCCATCCATAAACGGTGCAAACAAAATCCAAAAATCTTTTTGGATTTTTTCAAAAATTTTATCAAAATAAAATCTTTTTGTATTTGTCAAAAAAATTTCAAAAACAAAAATCTAATACAAAAAGTACATGTCACAATGCTAGCAAAAATATATCAAAAAGCACAACTAGCGCATGACAAATATGCAAACACAATCATCTGTATGATATGGCAAGAGAAGAATCATGTGCAAGTAAACGGGAATCAACTTGTCTAAACCTAGTGCCTTTAAAAGTGATTTCCTAACCCAAATAGATGTGAAATGTCGTGTGGGGGATTTAGGAACCAAGGCAACACTAGACATAGACTTCCTAGGACATTTTCCAAGATCAAAACAAAAACGCCTAAGGTAACCTTTTCCACCACAATGTGAACGTGTGTAAACGGGAGGAATGTTACCTAAAGTGTGATCTTTTCTACATCCTTGGAATTAGTTGACCCTCTAAAATAAACAATGGATTTGGCTTTAGCATTGGAAGCATGAGAACACGATGAGCCATTACCATCACTATCAAACCTACTTGAGTCTATCAAATTATTTTTTAACTTCAAAATTTTTTACTCAAGCAAAGAATTAGACTCTTCCAATTTAAGGGACGTTTTTTCCAAATTTTTAATTAAACTTAACAGTTTACACGCTTCCCCTCAATTAAAGCAAACTTTTCCCTAAGAGTCTCTTCACGTGCCACAAACTCACTGATTAAAATATTTTTGTCATCTTTGGCACAAACACAAACAATTGAATTTTTAAGGTCCTCTAATTCTTCTTCTAAAAATAGGACCCTCTCATCACTCTCCTTCTTGGACAATTTTAAAGAAACAAAGTCATGGTCTAAGGAAACAAATTTTTCACGATAAAAATCTTTTTGATTTTGAACCTTTTGCAAAAGATCCAATGCGGATTTAAAACGAGAATTTTATTTTTCCAAAAGATCAATTCTTTTAACAAACGTCAAATTCAAATGATTTATATCATCAAAACTCTAACTCGTGTCATAAAAGAGGGGCATCTGATTAGATAAGTGCTACATCGGAAAAATTACGATTTTTTCACAAAACGAATTTTCAAAAAAAATCAATATCACACAAATTTTGCGAAAAATAGGAATACGCGAAAAATTAGTACAACCTGCTCTGTTACCAATTTGAAAAGTGCGATTATATGATAATTGATTAAATTTGCAAATATCCAATTAAACCTTATTTAATTAGAGTCCATATTTAAACAAAGTTAAATCAGCCCCTAAACATGTAACTACGTGTGTGCGTGTGTCAAACCATAAATAAATAAATCATGCGACACAAGTTTAAGGAAAAATCCCTGCAGGACAAAACCTTTTATTTCATTATTATAAGTAAATCGCAACTTACACGGATTATAATGAAATACAGTGACACACGAATACCCGTAGGCGTCGATCGGTGTCGTCAGCAATGAATCCACACGCAGCGAACCCACATGGACCTCAATCCAATCAGCAAAGGAAGAACCGCAACACTCCTCAATGGCACGCAACCATAAAACTTCATAGAGATTCCCTCAACAATGACACACAGCCCTCGGTTGCAGAGATCTCCCCATAAAGATGAACAAAAGCAAAAAAGGTGTTCTTGGATTCCAAAAAGACTCATAAAAATATGGCAATGATATGTGAATCAAAACATGAGTCTTGGGACTCAAAAATATGAAGACTTGAGGAGATAGAACTCTCAAAAACGTCTTTGCAAGTCTTGCAAAATAACTCCCCCAAAGTTGGCTTTTATAAGAAAATCAAAAAGAGTTTTAAAAATATAGAACTCTATCCACCGTCAGTTACCCCGAACCGTTTCGGGTGTACCGTGAACCGATTCGCCCCCCGAACCGATTTGGCCTGCGGTTCGAGAAATTTCGGTGGTCTGGGAAAAAAAATACACAGCATTCACTAAAGGATTTTCTCCTTTTTCAAAGGGCCATAACTTCTTCACCGTAGCTCGGATTGAGGTGCCGCTTCTTCTAATGTCTTCGTTGCGGCGAGCTCTTCAACTTTCCAGTTGACTGGTCCTCTAGACGGTGTCTGTAAAATTACCAAAATACCCTTGAACTTTCATATCTTGCCTTCTTTTACTGTTTTGAATCTCTTGCGTACCACTTGCATTAAGTTTCTAAAATCGTGGAACGTGAAGTCGTTTAGGCAGATGTGAGACACATGATGGAGATGTTGAATGCTTGATTCCTAGAATTGGGATAGAGGCTGTTGTGTGAGATCGTGAAGTGACGTGCCTTTTGTAACGGCGTATGACATACACAAATGTAACATGTTGGACATGAGAAAAATGTCCTTACAAAAAGGTATTTTTGAAATATTTAAAATAGTTTTTTAAAACATTTTTGAAAATTATTTTGTAAACAATTTATTAATACATTTTAAACATTTTTTCTTAAATTATTTAGAACAGTTTTATAAAATAATTATTAAAACATTAGAAAACATTTTAAAATAACATAAAAAGGGGAGAAAAAGTATTCGTTAAAAGTTGGCAAATTTGTTTGAATTTTTTTCTCAACCATATAGATAAGCAAAATTTGCTCACAAAAGTGGGCAAATGATGGTAAAACATGAGTACCCATGGAAAATTTTGCCATGGGAAATTATGCAACCAAACAGAACAAAATGTTGGTAAATCCTCCATTTGCCAACTTATTTGTCATTTTTCATGGGCAAATAAGACTAGCAAATGGACCCTTATATATATATTTGAAGATGTTGAGGTAAATTTTTTAGTCTTCTAACATAATACATAAGATTTTGGACTCCTTTATTCATAAGTCGATTGATTTTGGATCGAAAACTCTAATTTATCATGATATAGGAGCATGTTATTCATGGTCCAAAAGATCCAATTACTCTGCGCCACCTGATATATTTATATATACACGTGCTATGATTAAGTCATGCCACATGTGAAAGAGGCGTGTTAAGACTATAAGTCCCGCGTGAAAAAATAAAGTTTTTCACCACAATATATAAGATTGTCGGACCCCTCCACTCATAGTGAATTGATTTTAGGTTATAGCCGTCAATATTTAATATGGCATTACTGCAGGCTATTCATGGTCCAATAGTTCAATTGTTCCACATCACCCAATATAAACATGTCAACTTATTAGGCTCAAGTGGCGTCACACCTCATAGGGTAAAGTCCCACGAAAGAAAATTAAAGTCTTGCACCACACTACATAATATCGTGGAACCCTCCACTCATAGTCAATTGGTTTGGGGATGGAAACTCCAATGTTTAACATAAACTGTGTTCATATTGCAGTGCCCATATATGCTCTCTCTCTCTCTCTCTCTCTCTCTCTCTCACACACACACACACACACACACACACACACACACACACATATATATATATATATATATATATGAGACAATGGTGTTATAAATAGTAACTTATGCATGATAAGCATGCATAATAAACATCTCTAGCATTTTATGTGTTGCATGCATACACATGCATGTATGCATGGATACATATATACAATATTATTTTTTTATTTTTTTAATAATATATATTTTTTTAAAATATTTTTTTTATAAAAAATATTTTTTTAAAAGTTTTTTTCTTAAAAATGTTGATTATTATGGGCTGGGTTTTATTACGGGAGCAAATTTATCGCCGTGCCCTCGGGCACGGGCATCCGCTATATATATATATATATATATCAAGCTAGGGATACCCAAATAACGGGTTTAATAACGGCTCATCTCAAAACGATATAATTTTGGGATGAAAATGTAGGTGAAATTACAAGAACACGACCTCAAAATACACCAACGTTGTCGTTTCGAGGTGGTCCATTAATAAACCCGTTATTTTCACTAGTACCTGGTCAGTTATATATATAATTTTCTCTAACTACTCGAAAAATAAAGTTGGTTATGTATACATTATATGCTTATAACACTCACAAATGCTAATATTAAAATATAAGAAGGAAAAAGTGAATGCCTTGTAGCTTTAATATTATCTTAACATATTGTTTGTGGCGAATTTCTTTTATGGGATTGGCAGCAAGCAGTCTAACAAAGCTAGGGTAGGTTCCATAAATCTCGTTGCAGAGGTGATACAATGTTGAATCTTAGAGGGGCGATTTTTGATGTAATACCGTTCTTAAGAACAACATAATATTAAATTATAACTTTAATATGTTGCTTTAAGTATAGATTATTGATTGATATAATATACTATATATTGGGAAAGAGAGAGGACCCAAGTTTCTAGTTAGACAAGAATGCTACCAATCATCATAGTAGAGTATGATTACGAAACTAACTCATCATTATTATAATTAAAATTATGTTGATGCCGCATTAAGTTGGACACTAATATTTAATTATAATATAAATTCAAAATCTAACTTATTTTTAAAATTAAATTAATTAATAAATAAATTCTACAATCTTACAGTTGGTCTATATGATAATTTCACTTTATGATATGATTCAAGGAACATAAAACGCACAATAAACTTTAGAATAATTATAAAAAAATTATTTACCTTAATTAAATAATCCACCAATATAAGGCATGACGATTCCAGACTAATGTGAGAGCATAGTTCATTCAATGTAGTATGCCACTAATGCCTTATTCAATTTGCTATGTAATGTGGGTTGTCAATAATGGTACCATAATGTCTTAAGCGCTATTCATTAATGTCTTTGGTGATAACTCATTTATGAGTGGATTTACTATGTTAACACTTGTACTGATGTGCTAAAGTGGAACTTATTGTATCATAATTTCTTCTTTAATGGTTTCATTAAATTTACTTAGCTACTTTAGACACCTATCACTACTTCATAAGAAAATATTACAACAACATTTTCCTAATATCTTAGCATCTTGGTAATAGTTTTGATAAATCCTAAAATGAAATTTAGCTTCCATAATCCATAAATTGTAGCCTTAACATGCTTCAAATTCAGGTTTTATGATGGATAATGGACTGTTTTACACTCTTTCATAATATCGATAATTAATCTAAAATAAACATACTTAATCACGAGTAGACTTTATACTATCCATATATATAGTATCTCTTGGCAATAATAACCGATCATCTTTAAATGGACAATCATCCTAAGTGTGATAATGTAATCTTTTAAGTATCCCATTACTTCATACATTATACTCTTAAAACTCATATAAAATATTTCATTTCTCAACTTTTTAATTTATTTCTTTTATATAGAGAATTAAATATATAAACTTACTTGTGTTGATCTTAAGGTGTATACAAATAAAACTAATTAAAGACATAATAGTGTTTTTTTCCCCTTAAAATCCCGTATGTGAGAAACTTATTTAATTTTATACATCGATCTTTTAAACATATATACGTCGTTTTTTAAAATCCCATAAGAAAATTAGTTTTCACATCTACTAAATATAACTCTCAATCAAAATGAGATACTAATGACATAAGAATTCCATGTACATAAGTGAGAAAGTTCATCAATACCTTTTCCTTATTAATGGTGATATATAATGTGCCCAAAGTGTACCTGCCAGTTCGGAGACATCAACCTCGGCCTAATCGACAGCCGAGGTAACAGGAACTCGAGATTACACATCATCGATGTCGTCCTTCACTAGGTCGGCCATAGCCAAAGTTACAAGTACCACCATGATTGGCATCAGACGAGGTCTACATGACCCATATGGTTAGTTATCCAGTTACAAGTGTCACCTCGGTAGAGGCATCATCCGAGGTAAGTAGAAACATGGGTTATCCATTGGCATCAGCACTAACATCAGCCATAGCCGACATAATAAATTTCACCTAAGATCAGCAAGGACTTGCAGCCTCAGCACCAAGTGACAAGACAACATCGGTCCTGGCCGACGTTCTAGATATCCAACCTTGGCTGGCATCCCAGATAAGGCAGGAGTCATACCTCACCAACCTCATACTCATCCAGGACGAGGTTGGTACCAAGAAGAGACAGCCGATCATCTACGCGCACATGTATGACTTGGAACACATGAACAAATCTGTTATAACTAAATCATTCCCTCTACGTGAGGGAATATTGAGGTCATCATTACTTAGTTGAGATCAGCCAGGTGTCATCCTTACACTGACTGGATCTCCATTCACATGTACATGGCATGCTTGAGGGGTACATTACACCCCCCAGGCACTATATATTGATGTCTTCCTCAACATTGTAGAGGATCGATAATGGCCACCCTAGCTGAAACTCTATTAATTCACACAGTAGAGAGAGAAAGCTTAAGAGATTGTATCAATGGTCATTAGTGCCTTATTTTAGTGACCTTACTCACTCACTTTCACAGTGGACGTAGGACTAATTGGCTGAACCACTTATATATTGGTGTTCATCCTCTTCTTCTCATCTCAATCTCTTATATTTAGTATACACTTGTGCTTCCATTATTATCACTGGTTTGAGCTTACAAACACCTTGACTAGTGGTGCTATTTACAGCATCATCATTTTGGCGCCGTCTGTGGGAATGAGAAGACATAGCTCTTCCTTTCGTAGCTTAACCTCACCGGAGACTCTAGTGGTGAACAAGGCCTCACCCTTTGCGTGGAGCTATTTCACTATTAAAAGAGGTCCTTAAAGGTATTAAGCTCATCTCCTTCACCAGCTCTTCAGTTTTAACATATGGCACCAGAGTTGCCATCACCTCCTCCACCATCTGCTGTTGGAGGACCTAGTTCCAGCCAGGCACCACCCCAGTTCGAAATGGCTGAGGTGGCTGCAGCCTTGAAATCTTTGGCTGTAACACAACAAGCAATTAAGGAGCAATTTGCACAGCTCAGTCAAAATATGATGAGGCCACCTGGGGTCTCACCGGAGATGATTACTCCGCCAACTATTTAACCCCATCCTGAAGCCAGGGGACCACCCCGAGCATTGCGAAAAGACCAACCTACCCCTCAATGGAGGAGGGATGTTACTGACCCTAGGCGTTTACATCTGGGGAGGTAAGGAAACCCTTGCCCTGAGGATAGGTATGACGATATGGAGGCGGAGGAAGACTGTTGGGAATTGTATGAGGTTTCCAATAACATGGTACGTCCTATCCAGTAAAGAAGAGGTTGCGGGGCCAGAAGAGATGGGGGTGTCCAACAAAGAGGATCAGCTTTTGATCACTTGAGCAAAGGGTCAGCCTTCCAAAGGCTCAGCCCAATTAATGACCTAAGACAGAGGTTTTCCAGGTCATGAAGTACCGCTGGATCTCAAAAGGAACATCAGCCTCATCAGGGCCGACCTCATTAAGGTCGAGACTATGGTCAAGAGGCCAACAGTCGACGTTGTGCAACGCCTGGGGAACCCTCAGTTCACCCATTGGAGGTGGATAGGGATAACCTCGGCCAGGATGAAGTTACAAAACCATGGAATGATTCCATTCAACGCCTTGAAGAGAAGATAGGGGACCTCATCAAAAGTCGAAACCCACTACAAAGAGGGTTCTCAGAGGGCTTCCCATTTGTGGTAAAGATAGTGAACTTCCTAACCCTTGCCAAGTTCAAACCACCTATGGTGTCTCCCAAATATGATGGTAGTACTAACCCTGTGCATTATATTGAGATGCACCAGTCTGCAGCGGACATCTATTCAATCCAGATGAGATGAAGTGCCAGGACTTTTTTGGGACTTTGATGGGAGCTGCACACATCTAGTTTACCTCTCTTTCGAAGAACTCTATCGAGAACTTTAAGGGCTTGGGTGAACGGTTCATTCACAATTTTTATTTTGGGGTAAGACCTCAAAACAAGACCACTCATCTGTTGTACGTCAAACAAGACAAGAACGAGAGCCTAAGAGACTACATTACTAGATTGAATAAAGAAAAATTAGAGGTTGAAGATTATGAAGAGAATATAACTATGACTGCCCTCATTGGAGGACTCCAGAAAGGGAAGTTGTTGTGGAAGCTTGCAGAAGACCATCCCAAGTCCATGGCAGAGCTATTGACAACTGCAGGAAAGGTCATGAACGCTGAAGAGGCTATGGCCGCAAAGTATGATAATGAGAACGAAAGTGGCAACGGGAAGTTCCAAAGGAAGAAAAACGGAAAAAATAGGTCTACAGATGACAAGTTTGCACATCCTCAACAAAATAAAAAATGATCAGTCCCTCAGATGGGCGGAGAAGCTAAAGGCTCATCCGTATAAGAGGAACAAGAACCTATGGTGTGAATTCCACCAAGACCACGACCATGTGACTGACAAGTGCTTCGCCTTGAAGGATAAAATTAAGAAGATGTTGAAGTCTGAAAAGCTGAGGAAATAAGTCGACGAAAAAGATCCTAAGAGGGGAAGAGAACACCCTAAGAAAAAGAGAAACGACAGATGCCAAGATGATCCCCAAGCGAGAAGAGACGATGACTCAGATGGTGATGATCACCATGATCCAGACCTCCCACTGAAAGATGATAATGCCCCTGTAAAGATGGTTGGTATGATCTCCTTCGGGGTTAACACCATATGTGGGTGACTAGCAGGAGGTGGCTTCGAAGTAACCGACCGTAAAGCTCATGTGGCAGAGGCTAAATTAGTTACCAAAGTAGAGGTTATGAATCTGACGTCTTTAGAAACTAAGCAGAAGAAAAAGAAGGTAGACATGGATAGCATTTAGTTAGATTCTCTCGACTTGACTTCAAAGGTATCTTAGCTCTGCATGATGACCCTTTGATAATTATAACAAGAGTGCATGGATGTGAAGTACAGAGAATACTCGTAGATGGAGGAAGTTCAGCATATGTGATGTTCTGGCCCTATGTTAAGAGCCTAGGCCTCAGTAGAGCCAGGCTGGTACCCTATCATCATCCGTTAATGGGATTCAGTGGTGAAAAGGTCCACCCATTGGTCATGTATGAGATAGATGTAGGAATGGGAGATGAGTGCCCTAAAAGGTTGACTCGAAAGATTAATTTTTTCGTTATGGATGAAAACGTCTTCTCGGCCTACAACCTCATCATAGGACGAGTAGCCCTTAAGGAATTCGAAGCCATGCCATCGATGGTCCACCAAATGCTAAAATTCTTGACCCCCTATGGGGTAGGGGAAGTGCAGGGTGACCAGATCTCGGCACGAGAATTCTACTTTAACTAGACGGAAGGGAGAGAGGCCCATAAAGGGGCAACAACCACATATAATATTGATACACTTGATCCTAGGGATGAAACAAAACTGAAGAAAGGAGAGGCTGAGGAAGAGGTATAATCCATCGTCCTCAATGAGACCGAATCGAAAAAAATCGTCCAAATAGGCAAAGTCTTGAAACCCAAGATCAAGGAAGAACTGGTAAGATTTTTGAAGAAGAGACAGAGTGTCTTCGCTTGGAGCTACGCAGATATGCTTGGCATCGACCCGGAGGTTATGCACCACAAACTCAATATGGCAGAAGATGCTAAGCCAATCAATTAAAGATGAAGAGTTTACTCCAGGGAAAAATATGATGTCATCAGGGAAGAGGTCAGAAAGTTAGAAGAGGCAGAATTCATCAGGGAGGTCATATACCCTGAGTTGTTATCTAACGTCATCATTGTGCCCAAAGCTAATGGAAAATGGAGGATGTGCGTAGACTTCACTGACCTAAACAAGTCTTGCCCAAAAGACAGTTATCCCTTACCTCGAATTGATCAGATGGTAGATGCCATGGCGGGGTATGAACTTATGAGCTTCATGGATGCATATTCAGGCTATAATCAGATCTTTATGGATGTTGAAGACTCAGAGAAGACAACATTCATTACAGACAAGGGGACCTATTGCTATAAGATCATGCCCTTCGGATTGAAGAATGTAGGGTCCACGTATCAACGTCTTGTAAATAAGATGTTTAAATATCAGATTGGCAAGACCATGGAGGTATATGTAGATGACATGTTGACGAAACGCTTTAAGGTCTGCACTCACGTAGCCGACCTGGAGAGGAATTTTGACACTATGGACTTATACAAGATGAAGCTCAACCCTGCCAAGTGTGTCTTTGGAGTAGGAGCAGGGAAATTTCTTGGATTCATCGTTAATCAAAGGGTAATAGAGGCCAATACTAAAAAAATTAAGGCTCTTCTTGAAATGAAGACACCCAGGACCATCAAAGACGTTCAAAGGTTAACCGGAAGAGTTGCTGCACTGAACAGGTTTGTTTCCAGGGCTACAGACAAGTGTCTCCCCTTTTTCAAAGTCCTTAGAAAGGCCTTTGAGTGGGATGAGGAATGTGACAAGGCCTTTGAGGAGCTCAAGTCCTACCTCGGATCCCCCCTATTCTTATCCCAGCCCATCCTGGGGGAGAAGTTGTATGTTTATCTGGCAGTATCAAAATCAGCTATAAGTGCAGCCACAGTAAGGGAAGATGATGGGATGTAGAGGCCTATAGACTTCAATAGTAAGGCCCTTCAAGGTCTGAACAGAACTATCCTCGGATGGAAAAGTTGGCCTACGCCTTGATACACGCTTCCAGGAAGATGAAGACCTATTTCCAAGCCCACTCTATGGTCGTCCTCACTGACTCCCCGCTAAGGCATGTCCTCCACAAGCCCGAGAAGTTAGGCAGATTGATGACCTGGGCCATCAAGTTGGGAGAGTATGACATTATTTATCAACTCAGGGTGACCATCAAAGGGCAGGCACTCGCAGACTTTGTTTCTGAGTTGACATGGGAGGAGGCTGCGATTGAGAATAGCCCAGAGATCGCAGAGGGATCAAACAGTAACGTCTTTCGAAACCCGAAAGAGGTTATGTCCAGCAAATCCAAAAGAGGATTAGATGAAAATGAGGAAGATAGGTACCTCTTTAAGTAAGGGACCTTTCAAAGGGGAACTTCTCTTCAAATGAAGATGTTTGGAACCTCTTCATTGATGGCTCTTCTTGCGAAAGTGGAAGCGGGACAGGGCTAATACTGTCAGTCCCGGATGGAACCGACATTCAATATACGCTAAGGTTTAACTTCAAGGCTTCAAACAATGAGTCCAAGTATGAGACATTGATAGCGGGGCTCTCCTTGGCAAAAGCCCTTAGAGTTGGCTGACTCCTACTACAGAGTGACTTGAGGTTAGTTGTCAACCAAGTACTTGGAGTATATGAGTCCAAGGATGAAAGGATGGACAAATACCTAAAGAGGGTAAGAACGACGCTAGAAGGCTTCGAAGAGGTAAAGATGAAGAGAGTACCTCGGCAAGACAATAGTCGTGCAGATGCACTAGCAAGGTTGGCTTTGGCGATAAGGACAGGCATCAGAAGGATAGTACCAGTCGAGATCTTGATCAAGCCGACCATTGAGGAAGAAGAGGTTGCTAGCCTTTGCCCTAACTTGAACCTAGGGGACTCATGGATGGAACTCCTTATTAAGTATATCAGGCACGGAGAGATGCCAGAATCAAAGTTAGAAAGGAAGAAATTGAGATACAGAGCTACCATGTTCTCAATAATAGGAGATGTCCTGTATAAAAAAGTCTTCCTACTACCTCTCCTCAGATGTGTCCATCCCATAGAGGTCCACCATGTCCTGTAGGATGTACACGAGGGTTCTTGCTCCAGTCACATAGGAGAAAGACCTTTAGCCAAGAGGATAATTATACAGGGATACAAAAGGCCGACCTTGGCCAAAGATGATGATGCCTACGTGAAGAGGTGTGACAAGTGCCAGAGATTCTTCACTATCCCCCATCAACCTCATTATCCTATGATGTTAATCAGTTCTCCTTGGATATTTTCAATATAGGGGATTGACTTGGTGGGACAATTGCCAAGAGTTGTTAACAATTATCAATTTCTGATAGTAACAATTGATTACTTCTCCAAGTGGGTAGAGGTTGAGCCGATGATCACGATTACAGAGCAAAAGACCTTCCAGTTCATCTGGAAAAGCATCATATTAAGATATAGCCTTCCAAACACCCTCATCTCAGACAACGAAACCCAGTTCAAGAATTCTTCCTCAGAAAAATATTGTGAAAGAGTGGGGATTAAGCAGTTCTTTTCCTCTCCCGGTCGACCCCAAGCAAATGGGCAAACTAAAGTCACGAACTGAACAATCCTTGATGGGATTAAGAAGAGGTTGGAAAAAGCCAAGGGGAGATGGACAGAATAGCTTTATGCAGTGCAATGGGCTTATAGGATAATGGCAAGGACACCAACGGGGGAAACCCCATTTATGTTGGCCCATGGTTCATAGGCCGTCATACCTACATAAGTTGGACTCCCTACCCACAGAGTTCAGACCTATAACTCTCAGAGGAATGGGGAAGAAAGAAGACTTGACTTGGATCTAATTGAGGAAAGAAGGGAAGACGCTGAGATCAGTCACGCAACCTACAACCATAAAACAACAAAGTTCTACAATCAAAGGGTAAAATTAAGACCCATAATTGTAGGAGACCTAGTACTGAAGAAGACGTAGCAGAAGACAAACAAGCTCCACCCAAACTGGCATGGTTCTTACAAAGTAGTTGATGAGGTTGTACCCGGCACCTATCGGCTAGAAAATCTTGAAGGAGAACCTTTTTCCAATCCATGGAATGCTGATTACCTGAAGAAGTATTACATATGATGTTGCAGTTATTTTCCTGTAATAAATGTATCATTTTATGAAGAGAGTGTTAATGAAAATAGCAGTTCCTGTGTCAATACTTTGTTTCATCATACTTTAGTGATAATTTATGAGGGTAACATCTTAGTTTGATGACCTCAAACCTTAAACATCATAATTTGGTGACAAGGTCTGAGGTGAAACATCATAATTTAATGACCTCAGACCTTAAACATCATAATTTGGTGAGATTTATAAGGGTAACATCTTAGTTTGATGACCTCAGACCTTAAACATCATAATTTGGTGACAAGGTCTGAGGTGAAACATCATAATTTGATGACCTCAGACCTTAAACATCATTAGTTGGGTAAAATTTATGAGGGTAATATCTTAATTTGATGACCTCAGACCTTAAACATCATAATTTGGTGACACGGTCTGAGGTAAAACATCATAATTTGATGACCTCAGACTTTAATCATCATTAATTTGGTGAAATTTATGAGGGTAACATCTTAGTTTGATAACTTCAGACCTTAAACATCATTAATTTGATGAAATTTATGAGGGTAACATCTTAGTTTGATGACCTCGGGCCTTAAACATCATTAATTTGGTGAAATTTATGAGGGTAACATCTTAGTTTGATGACCTCAGACCTTAAACATCATTAATTGGGTGAAATTTGTGAGGGTGACATCTTAGTTTGATGACCTCAAACCTTTAGGACAACATTCAAGAAAGCATTCATCGAAAGAAGCAAAATCATCTGAAGAAGATAATATAACATATAGTCAGAATTACAAATCAGATATGCCTCAAAATATGTTATCAGAGTTTAGAGTGCATTGAAATAAATAAAAAAAATTACAAGTTAAAAAGTTTCACAAATCAATGTTTAAGGGTCCGTAGCCACAATGGGGTCCTCTTGGCCGATGTTGGTAACCTCGACTCCTTCATCTTGAGGGTTGACATCCCCAGTCTCTGTAGCTTCCAATGGCGCAGTCTCTGTAGGAGCAACATCTTCCTCCTCAACCTTTTGCAAGGCTTACGCAAAATGAGGATCAACAAAGTCTAAACCAATAAAGTCTGAGGCAGATAAGCTCCCTAATTCTTTCTCCTTTGAAGCTGCCCACTTCCCAGTTTCCTTAATACCTCTTTCGAGATATTCAAATCCAAAGCTTATAAACTGGTCAGAGACTTTGTAGTCGGCCAATATCTTCTCAGAGGCATCCTCAAGGGCAGCCTTGACAATAACATTAACCTTTATCTGAAGGACGTCATCTTTTGCCTACAAAGTAGAGGTGTGGTCCTTCTTAATCTTGTCCATGTCCCTATCCTTCTGCTTCACCTTATTCCCAGACTCAGCCAAGGCTGTCTTCAAACGTTCAACCTCAGCATTTAAAGAGGCTTCCACCTTCTGAGCCTCTTTTCCCTTCTCAATAAGGGGCAACTTCCTCAGGGTCCAGTCAACGAATTGATACATAGAGAGAAGTCAGATGTATGAATGCAAACCTTAATCTAATAAAAGTCGAGGTTAGACTTAGAATAAAAAACAAAAGTTTTTACTTGGATATACTTGTGAAGGCAAAACTCGGCCAGTAGAGGGTTATCTATCGAGCGTAGAAAATGCTTATCTGCATCGGTCATTACAGAGTCAATGGAATCCATTGCCTTCAGACCATGACCTATCAGGCTGTCACTGATCTTCAGCTGCTCCAGACGAGCAGTCAATGCATTATCAGAGGAGATTTGGATGGCACGATCTCCTTTTTGGTGCTTACTCGGCCTCTGATCCTCCGAGTCAGTAGGGGGTTTCCTTTTCTTAGTAGCGTCTGCTTTGGACGTGCCGACATTCTTCTTGGATGGAGGAGGGGTTGCATTATGCCCTGCTTTCTTCATCAGATTAACAAGGCTTAGGGTTGATATCTCTCAGAGCTCGTCAGAGATACCTTCCGGGCGTTCTGCAAAGAGAAACATCTGAGTTAATGAATCAGAGGTATGAAAACTTAGAGGTATAACTTGTAAAAATATAACACTTATGAAGCTTGGTCAGATGACTTCCCCCCAAGCCAGTCTCAGAGAGGTAATAGGGGGTCATCAGATGTTCGTACTTGACTAGCCAACTATGCTCCCCCTGATCTTGAAGATCCTTAACCTTCTGTAAGTTATCATGGCTAGCCCAGGGTCGACCTTGGTAGTAAGTGGCACATTTCCCCACCTCAGGGGTACCCTCGGCTCCAACGATGAAGAGGTTGAACAAGGACCAAATTCCCATGCCCTTAAGGCAAAGAAATATCGTGGTTTCTAATTATGATTGGAGGTCTGGGTAATCAGAATCATCTTTTTATCCGACTTCTTAGCTAGAAAGTGGTAGTAGCTGGGGTGGTTTCTGGCAGAGGATGGGATATAGCATCCGATGAAGACCCTAATAGGAAGGTCTGAATGGTGGAATGCCTTCCAACGGACAATAGCACCAATTATCACCCTACAGACGTTGGGGATAATTTTGAAGGGGCAAGGTTAATATGAGAAAGTATGGCTATAATCGAAGAATGGATGGGGAAACGGAATCCCAGCTTTAACATCTGCTCGTACACATATTTCTCCATCTCGGCCACCAAAGGATATCTCACCTCGTAGAGGTTGATGGAGGGACCTATGGAATAGAGATGCCTAAAGGCTAAGAGGTCGTACTCAGTAACAGTATTCTCTATCTTGGTAGCCTCCGAGGTATCAACGTCACTCTCATGAACATCATCCTCATCCCTAGTAACATCGGCCTGAGCAGGTGTAGGAACAACTCTAGGGAAACTCTGAGCGAACTCAACCCCTGTGGCGGCCAACAGGGGAATAATATTAATAGGGGGTGGAATAGCCATACTGGGCCCCATAACTTTAACATCGGAAGAAGTTCGTGAAGTGATAGCACCATTATGGGACGAGGCACGACTTTGGACCTCGTCCTAATCAGGGACCTGATCTTGCATAATGGAGAAATCTATGGCCTCTTGGAATGAGTCTATAGACATGGGGTCTGAGGTAGATGACTCAGACTCAGACATTAGAGAAGGGTCAATTGGATCCTCTGCTGGCTCAGCAGGCTCGGCTGGCTCAGGGTATATTACCTTCAAAGGTGGAGAAAAGATAGGTTTAAGGGGGAAGGCCTTAGCGCTACGAGCTTCTTCTTGGGCTAATTCTATCTACCTAATTTCTATAAAGGTCTTCTCTCTCAGAGAGGGGAAATCTTCTATGAGCTTATAAAGGGGTCTGAGCATAAAAAAGATGACCCTATACTTAAGATTCTAAACCACCAATAAACAATTGGGCACAACTTAAGCTAAGGATCAAACTTGGTTTTTTACTAATTTCAAGCCAAGAACAGTTAAGAAAAAAAGACACCGAAAAACTAAAAGAGTTATCGAAAAACTCAAAGAACCACCGAAAAATCCAAACTAATGCCGAAAAAAGAAAGAAATAGAAAAGAAAGGCTGAAAATGGCAAAGGCAACTTAAGAATGACACCTAGGAGAATGAAAAATGAAGAAAAAGGAAGACTGAGCGAAAGAAACCCACAAATTGCCTCGGATTAAGCTCTTGATAAGAGAGGAAGAATGCAGAAGGCTCAGGCGGGAAAAGTGGGAGAAATGGAGAAGAAAGATAAGGAAAGGGTTTTTAAACCCTCAAAACTGATTGCACACTTCCCAACCCCCACCATTGCCTTGGGAGCCCAAAAGGCAATATCATCATCACACTATCAGGCACGCTATCCACTTCAGAAGATGACACCTGTAAAGGAGATACTGGTACATAAGGGAATATAGCCTCGGACATACATATCCCTTAGTCACCTACTTACATAGGTAACTAAAGGCTAGGAGTGATTGATATGCCCAAAGTGTACCTGCCAATTCAGAGACATCAACCTCGACCTAATTGACAGCCGAGGTAATAGGAGCTCGAGATTACCCATCATCGATGTCGTCCTTCACTAGGCCGGCCATAGCCGACATTTAAGTACCACCATGATTGACATCAACCAAGGTTTACACGACCCATATGGTTAGTTATCCATTAGGCCGGCTACAACCGACATTACAAGTGTCATCTTGGTAGAGGCATCATCCTAGGTAAGTATAAACATGGGTTATCCATCGGCATTACCACTAACATCAGCCATAACCGTCATAATAAGTTTCACCTAAGATCAGCAAGGCCTTGCAACCTTAGCACCAAGTGACAAGATAACATCAGCCCAGGCCGACGTTCCAGATATCCAACCTTGGCTGGCATCCCAACCAAGGTCATCATATAATCACCAACCAAGGCAGGAGTCATACCTCACCAACCTCGTACTCATCCAGGCTGAGGTTGGTACCAAGCAGAGACAGGCGAGCATCTACACGCACATGTATGGCTTGGAACACATGAAAAAATCCGCTATAAATGAATCATTCCCTTCACGTGAGGGAATATTGAGGTCATTATTACTTAGTTGAGATCAGTCAGGTGTCATCCTTACACTGGCTGGATCTCCATGCACATGAACATGGCATGCTTGGGGGGTACATTACACCCCCCCCAGACACTATATATTGAGGTCTTCCTTAACATTATAGAGGATAGACAATGGCAACCCTAACTGAAACTCTATCAATTCACATAGTAGAGAGAGAAAGCTTGAGAGATTGTATCCATGTCTGTTAGTGCCTTATTTTAGTGACCTTACTCACTCACTTGCACAGTGGACGTAGGCCTAATTGGATGAACCACTTACATATTGGTGTTCATCCTTTTCTCCTCATCTCAATCTCTTATATTTAGTATACACTTGTGCTTCCATTGTTATCACTGGTTTGAGCTTACAAACACCTTGACTAGTGGTGCTATTTACAACATCATCAATATATTTACTACGAATTTAGTTTTATATAATTTCATTACTATTAATGTCACATTTGGTCTTAATGATCCACTCATATCTGACTCAAGTTTATTAATTAGGCAGTTCAACAAGATATTGACCTTCATTATAGTCCATTAATTTCATTTTTTCCTATGACTAATTTAACCTAAACTCTAGTTGTTATTTTTTTTTAAATTCTTAGCGACACATTTTTTTTAAATGTCATTAAAAGTACAAATATGGGGCATACATAGTTTTTAATTGGGTGCCAAAACCCAAACGAGTATAAGGAGTGTGGGCCAAAAGCTAAATAACACTTTATTTTATGTAATTTGTTAGTGTTGCAATCAGTCTACCAAAGTTGGCAAGGGTTTCATAAATTGTGTTGAAGAGGAGACACAATGGTAGATCTTAAAAAGATGATTTTTGGTGTAAGAAAATTCTTAAGAAACATAATGTTATGAATTAATTACCCAAAAAAATTGAAGTTAAGCCAAATTTTAATTACCCAAATTTGAAAGATCAAAGGAGAAATTAAAATTTAACCCAAACTTTAGGATTTTTGTTTGTAATCAATCCTAATATTTATTATGAATTCATTAATTTGATTAAATTTTTAGGATGCAGTTGTTCTTCATAAAATGATTTTTAATCTTTATCTTTTCATAAAATATGAATAAATTAATATGATATGATCCAATTTACTTCAAAAATAACTTTTGATTTATCTTAATAATTGGTCCAACATAACCTTCATCATTTTAACATAAAAATAATAGTTTGGAATGCTTGAATTTCTTCATCTTGCTATATAACTTTAGTGTGTTGCTATAAGTGTAAATTATTAATGGAATATAAACTACTATATATGGAGAGAAAGGACCCAAGTTCCTAGTTAGACTTGAAATATACCATCCATTACATTAGAGTATTAAAAAATGAACCCACCATTATTATTCTTAAAATCCCGTTGACTTGTCAAAAGGAATCCTTATCAAATCTGAATTCTTATATGGACCACTTTAAGTAGGACACTAATATTTATTATATAATTAATTTCAAATATGAATTAATTTCGAAACTAAATTAACTGATAATATATTCAACAGACTCAACTTGGTCCATATGATAATTCCACCTTATGATTTCATCTAAGGAAGCATATAAACTTTAGAATAGTCATCATTAATTATTTTCCTTATTTAAATGATTCACAAATATGAGTCATAGAGGTTCCACACTAACTCAAGAGCATCATTCCTTTCATGTACTACTTATAATGTGAGTTATTAATATTAGTCTCGTTATGTCTTTAAAAAGACTATTTTGTAGCATTCATTCATTGACATGCATGTATACAATAAGGATAGAAATATGTAATTTCAAAATAATCTATTTATATCATAATGTAGTGTCAAACAAATAAGCACTAGCAATCTACAATATTAACACTTTATTGGATACCCTTAGGAGCCATATCTTAAGCGTATTTCGTTAATGTCTTGATGATGGTCATTTATGAGTGGATTGATATGTTAACACTTTTACTTACGTGTTCAAGAGATAATCATTGTTTAAAAAATCTCTTCTTCAATTGAAAGCATGTGCTAAACTATTTTAGAATACCTATCAATTCTTCATACAAAAGATTACGATGACATTATCATAGTATTTCAATGGATTGATAATATTATTGACAACTCCAACTCTTTAAATGGATTTCCATTGTCATAATCTATAAATTATGCCCTCAAAGTAAGAATGTGTATTAGAACTTCGAAAAATCGATAAATTGGACCAAATCGGGTATACTGAGTTAGTTTTTTCCCATGACGGGTTGGTTCTAGTATCAAACTTATGAACCAATTTTTTGGTTTGGATCTCAATGACATAACCAGCACAAACCGGACCAAGCCATCAATCGATGTTTGCGTGTGTGTGTGTGTTAAAAATGTCGTTTTCTCTTGAATTTAATGATTTTAAATTAATTTTATCTTTTGGGATTTGGATTAAATTTATAATATTTATTTAGAGTGTTTGTTAACGTTATAGTTGAGGAAATTATATCTATTTATTTATTTTAACCCATTTTTATCATAATAACCGATGAGAACCAACCTAAAACCATTGGTTCAATTCTAGACATAATCGTTTTTTGTTACAGTTTTGAAAATATGAAACCAATCAATCCCGATTCTATTTCTGTTTTAGTCATGAAACTGAACCAACCTAAACCATGTGCACTCTTACATCAAAGCATGCTATAAACTCAGTTTCCATAATAAAAAAAATATATTAGTTTTCAATCTTTTATATTATTTGTCATTATGACATAATAAACCTACTTAATCAATAGTGGACTTCATACTATCATTACATCCAGTAATTATGAGTAGTAATAACCGATCATCTTTAAATGAGCATTCATCCTAAGTGTGAACATATAAACTTTTAGTTATATCCCTACTTCAGAAATCATACTCTTTAAACCCATATAAAAATTTTATTTCTCCATTTTCTACTTCCTTGATTATATAGAGAGAAATTAAAAATATAAACCTACTCCCACTAATCTTAAGGCGTATATAAATATAAAATGGTTAAAGACATAATAATATTATTTCTTAAAACCATATATGGAATTCTTATTTAAATTTATACAATCATCTGTTAATTATCTACACATCGTTTGTTGAACTCCTATGAAGAAAGTAGGTTCATATCCACTAACTGTAATTATCAATCAAAATTATCTACTAATTCCATAGGAATTCAATATCCTTAGATATAAATGAGAAGATTCATTCATTAAAAATCTTCAATCGTGGTCAAATCTTAAACTATAAAATTATCCTTATATCATTTGATTACTATTTGTGTTGCGTTTGGTATTAATGACATACTCATACCCTTTCATGTATCAATTAGGAAATTCAACGAGATCTGAAACTTCATTGTAGTCTATTAATTTCATTTCTCCTTATGACTAGTGAAAACAAAACTTAATCCTTATTTATCCATATGTCAAATTCATGTTCATGGAGATACAACACATATTCAATCAGATAGCCTCTACTTAACACTTCTCAATACTAGTGTTCTTGATTTTATATACATTTATATCACGGTGACAATACCAATATCTAGTGATTGATAATTTATTTATTGTTTGTTGTTAAACAATGCAACAACTAAAAAAATAATTATTCAAATAAGTAATGGATAATGGGATTAGTACTCTAACTTCCTGTACAACCACATTTTGTGGTTTTCTAATCCCACTAAATGCATTATATATAAAGAATTTTGTCATTTCTAACTTCCCTTAATGCAATAAGTCTGTGTCCATAACTATTATATGATCTATGTAGGTCCACTATAAGGAAATTTTTCTCTTGATCTCTCAATTAAGCCATACGAGTTATTTTGATATTAGACGATGTAACATCTTTAGGGAAAAACTTGACTATAAAGATTTAAAAAATAACATTTTCATTAAAAATCTTTTCCATTTAAATCATCAAAGGGAGTCTAGATTGAATTTTTCTACAAGATTGAAGAGCTTCATCAATAAGGCTATGATTACGATGTATGATTTAAAGAGTAGTTAGCATAAACAATATCATAAATTTATTTTATATAAGAAATAAAAAGGAATACCATAACCAATGAAAAGAGTATTCTTATATATATATTGAAAGACTCACTAGCAACTCAAACTAAAATCCTTCACGATCAGGTCTAGATAAATATCTTTCATGAATATTGAAAACGTTGAGGGTTAATAAAAAAACCAAAATGGTGAATTGATTCCCAAAAAACATAAGAAAGTATAATCACATTTCTATTTTTGCTTCATTTTGTGAGGAATCCTTGCATTGAATCAATAAATTTCCCGTAGCATCCTAAGTTTAACTAAAAAATATATGAGTTAAATTCATAAAATTATTTTTCGAACCATGCATTATATTTCATAGGATAAACCTTAACATAATTAGATATGTTACATAATATGAACCTATTAGTATGAAAAGTGTAGGGGAATAAAATTCTCCTGGAGGGGGGGTCCCCCACAATCTTAGTAAATAGCATAAAAATAAATACGGGAGATGAAGATTTACGTGATTCAACCAAGATCGGCCTACGTCCAGAATGACCGTGAGGGTGTTCTCATTATGATGTGAGAGAAATTTACATGATAGTTATCTCCTTGATTCCATCTTACACAAGAGGGATGTCTCATTTATATAGCGTTGGGGGTTAAAATTGGATAAGGACCCTATTATTAGAATTTACATCTTAATAAAACATTACGTCTTTGACATAGTCGGCCTTCTACCATAACTAGAACTCATGTTGTCCTTATCTTTCTATCCTGGTGACATAGTACGATCTGGATTATAGTAGGCCAATACTACCTTTGGTCGCTCTTGTATCGGTGACTAGGCAGGTGATCCACTAACCTCATTAATCAATTAAAAATTCCATATAAATATCTAGCTCAGTTAATTGAAACTTTACTTCTTAACATCATTCGATGAAGTCAATCTTGAGAGAATTAAAACAAATAAAGTATGTAATTCAAGAAAAACAAAATAAGATACCATAAAAGGACGAAATAATGAGATAAATATATCAATACGTTAAATATTTAACATAACAACACATGTTAATAACTTTATAATACACATTCAGTGTATAACAGTGGTTTTCCTTAAATAATAACCATATAATACTAATTATATTATGTTTAGAGATTACTTATTGAGTACAATGTTATTTAATTAGATGGACACTTTATTTGTGGACAACTTATTACCACATACTTTGATAATATACGTGACCCTTAATATTCATTAATCACTCAAAATTGATTCCCTACCTGAAATGATCTTTCTTGAAGAAATAAATTAAATATACCACATTGATATCCTTACAATTATAACAATTATGATTTACTATTACTATCTTTATCTTTATATTTAATATTTACAACCATTCTAATTGGGTCACCGTGATAACTACCTATTTTTTTGTAATATGAATATTACATTAAGTAAATACTTTCATACATAAGTAATAGATTTTCCATTTATGTTCATTAAATGTTCCATGAGTAATGAACAATATTATTCATATTGATTTTTTCAAATACTGATTTGGTGGTATATGAATAAAGAAACAATGACATATGTGGTTAGTGTCGTATTTACCTTCCCAGAATATATTTCACACAAATTATTGTTTGTTTAATAATTATTGGATAAATAATAATATGTATGATACTACATAAAATATCAAATGGAACCAAAATATGCATGATATATTTGCATATGTTTAATAATTATTTCTTTTGAATGGAAAACTATAACGAAAACTGAACCAGACAGTATATAAATATAATAGATAGACATATATCTTTGCATAAACACTGAAAAAAAGAATGGGTTTCTCTATGGTTCAATAACATAAATTAATCCGAAATTAATTATTTACAAATGGTCACCATATTAATTCAAATTTGAATTAATTAAAAAAAGAAAATATGGTGAAAATTAAATTACCAGTTTGATTCGTTCCTAACCAAATTACTTAAGTCAATTTTATAATTTATCAATTAATTAATTAGGTCCAAATTTAATATGAGATGACTGCAATTAATAATGGCAGAAAAATAAAAGCAATCATACAAATAGGGATACGATCATTTAACGTGAAAAACCTCTCGGAAACAACCACCAACCCAACCCACACATAATTCCACTAGTACAAAAAGTTTGACGGATTACAAAAGGACAAACAAGACTTAAAATCCTTGATTTCACCACATCCACAAATCATTGTAGTTTTAAACATTTAATCTCTTGAGTACTATTTTTATTAATCTCCACCACAGATTTCATTTGACAGCCATAACACTCGGGTCTCGGTATTCATCGATATATGATACATATGCGTCTGCTTGAATTTCCACTACAAATTTGATTCTTGGCTCACCAGTCTCACAAACGTGCCTTGGATCATAATCCAAGTCAATCGGCTCGCCGATCTCGAACCTCAACAAGCTTTGATTGCTACCAAAGCAAAACCTCCACATATTTTATTATGATATTTATGGGAAATTATTTTTTAGAAAGCATCATTAAAATATGAGATTTAATGTCCACAATATTTTTTTAAACATGAAAAAGAAAACAAAATACCAAGTAATGGGCTTGGGGACTTTTAAGGGTTTTAGGCTAAAAAATAGTTCTTGACAAACCTAATCACGAATTAGGATTTAAAGAGAATTTTCAAAATAAGTGAAAAGAGTTGTACCAATTGAAAATCATGAGAGGGCATGCACGACCCTTTTACGTTTGTAGTGAGAAAATTCAGCAATAAAAAAATTCAAAATTTTTTAAATAATTATTTTAGAAATTAACCAAAGTTGAATTGATTTTATATTTTGAAAAAATATTTTTTTCACATGCACTACCTGTTAGTGTGGCTTCTACTTTGGTGTGATAAATGTTTATTTCACTTTAATGTTGTTGATATAGAATTCGAATATGTAGACGATCTTCAATCAAAATGACGTTTTGTCAATATGGAATTTAAACAATGAGAGAACTATGTTTTTACAAATCCCCCCTTTGTCAATTTGGGGACAAAATTAAAAATCACACGACATAATTTTTTTTTATAAACATCATCTTGTATAAAAATTGATATTTAGTCTCCAACCCCTCGAGACTTGATATGTATGATAGGCTTGATCTATTTTCAAAATGTACTCACGAAAAATGTTATCTGCACCCATGTGATATAAATCGCGTGAAGTACAGAAGATAGAAGAGAGATATATAAAAATATCAAGACAAGTAATTAAAAGTGTAATGCACGAACATTAAAAAATTACTCCAACTTAATTCAAAAACTCAAAAGATCTCTGCCCACGAATCTATCTCTTACCCCCCCCCCCCCCCCCCCCACCCAAAAAAAAATCTAAAAATTCACCTCCTTAACCATACAACTATCTCCCTTTGTCACGAATAGACAAAGGGAAAATCGAAAGATAAAAGCCACATGAACTCACTAAAGTGAATGAAATAAGGATACTTAAGAGTGCTAGAATGGTAATATGAAAAATATATACAATAAAATGTGAATCATATAAAATATATAAACATTTATGGTATAAAATTGAATGTAACTGTATATTCACTTAAGAACAAAAGATTCAATAATTTAGTTTTAAACACACAGAAAAATGAAGTAAACACAAGTGGTTCACCAACATGATATTAATATTCAAAATCAGTAACCCCACACAAGTTATCTAACGAGAAAGGGAACGGTATCAAAATTCAAAAAATAAATTACCCCACCCATGTTTTACAAGATTCCAAGATTCAACCCATACTTGAACACACACAAAAGTTAACCATATTGTACAAAAATTAAGTTCGTAAAGGGCTCACGCCAATTAAGACCTAAAGTCAACTTACAAAAATTTAAGCAAGCCAATAAGGATATACAAAAATATGCTAGACGAAATTAATGCATACTTAGTGGTATTCAATTTATATCCCCCTCAAAAGTGATCTTTTTAAATATTTTTCCTTTTATTTTATGAGATTATTATTTAGCATAGATATTTCTTTTTTTCTTTTCTCTCATGAGCACATCTATAAATATTTTGACAATTGGATCTTTAACCACAATATGGCAGCACTTCCTATTGCACACTGATTAGTTTTTATATTAATCCTCATAAAAAATGGTTCTTACATGCAAAAATTATAAATCTGTCAAACATATAAGTGACTCGATTAAATGAAAACACATGCAATGTAAAAAAATTAGGATCAAACTCGAGGATGCACCTAGTTTAACTTATGTATGTGTGTGTGATATGGCAATGACTTCAACATATGCAACATGAGTTGTTCTTGATGAACTCCTAAAAAGGTTAAGCGAACCACAAGTAAAGTGATCTACCCTCCTAAGATATTAATGAAGAATATGGTATACGATAGCATGATGTGTTCCCAAAAATTTTCAACCAACCCAAAACATTAGCTATCTATACAAAAACAAAAATAAAATATTTTTTTTTGTATTTTCATAAATTTTTCTAAACAAAAAATATATTTTTGGTTTTTCTTTAAATGAAAGAAAAATATTTTTTTTTTCATTTATAAAACCAATATAAATAAAGATCCAAAAAAATGTACATATGTAGGTAGGATATAAATATGATATAATCAATGTAAAGTTCAAAAATCCTAACCTAGAAAGATAAATAGCTCAAGTGGCTTCGGGATCAAGATGAGCATAATTGCTCCTCCTTTTCTTATGCCTAGTCCTTCTCATAACATCACCATTTTGGGGAGGAGAAGACTTATTTAACTCTCCCATGAGTTGTTAAGAAGTCTTAATTAGGTAATCTGTATATTCATGTAAATTTTTAATTATTCCAAAATGTAGATTAGGAAACCTATGTATCTCCTCCTGTAGCTAGAAATAAAATTCTTTAAGGTGACCCTTCATCTTTTAATAAGTGAACAAAATATAGTTAAGTGGTAATCAACTTCATCCACATGGGCAAATCTCTAGGTGAGGTACAAATTGGTGTCAACTTGGAACCTTTGCTAATATTGACCTTGGCTTTCGATATCGACTCTAAAGTATTGGCATGCCCAAGGTTGGTCATATAATTTGAGGTAGAGATGGTTCCAAAATCATATTATTGAGTTTTTCGAATTTATCCTTAAGGTAAACCAAAACTCGTTAAGACACCATTAGGTCTCTCTTTATCCTAGCATTTTTTCCTTCAAGCAATGTTTGAGTCTAGGATGCCTCAAGTAATGCTCGCGTGTAATATATCTCTTTCTTTATCCCTTTCTTTAAGCTTTTCAATAAAAGTATACTCATAGGCATAAAAATCCCCCCAAAGTGTTTATTTCTCCCTAAGTACACAAATCTCCTTATTATACATCTTAATCTTGGAGCCTAGCTTATGGTTAACATTATCCAATTGGAGAGCCATTTCATAAAATTCAAACTAACCCTTTTCGATGTCATACTTATCCCCTTAATTTATTTCTAAGGTTTTCTCATCATGGGAAGACACAAATTGGGATTATTTTCCATCTTTCTTGACTAATCTTCAAGAAGGGAAGATTCGTGACTCGCTTCATCTATGTCAAAAGTGGAGGCAAAGGCAGTAAAGTTAGAATCACGGGGTGACTCATTGTGATCGGATTATAACTCACTATCACTGAGGGTAGAATTCAATTCCTTTTTTTTACCCTCGCATTTAGTTTCATAGGACACTTAAACGACCTATGTTGTAGAACCTCACACTCATAACACCTACTCGGATTCTTATCCTTTCTATCCCATCTGCCCAAATATTTTTCAACTTTATTGGTTTTATGTTTCTCAAAATTATTAGATTTGGAAAAATTAGGTTTAATTTTAAGAATTTTTCTAAATGAGTCATGTGGGACTGCATGGAGTTGGATAACTATTGTCGAGTGAATTTAACTCCAAGATTTCCACTAATCGGCTTCTCTTTCTTTTTATCTTCAAGTTGTGATCGCTTAACCGATCTGCAAGAGACATGTCAGATCCACCTTCTTGGTTGGATAATTCTCGCACAATTTTCCCCAATGCTTTACAACCTAAAAGGTTTTCTCGTCTATTGAACGTGATGCTAGTAGGCAGTGAAATTTGATTGTCCATATGTGCTATGGTCGGAGAGTGTCAACACCTAGTGTTTTTTAAGTTTAAAATATGCTTTTTTTTTCCCGTTAAACCCAACGGAATTGCTTCTTCATTTACCCTGGTATTTCATGTGTACGCTAATAATTGTTCATTTATGAGATTAAGAGGTGGTTACTTATACGTCTTTCGTCATCTATGGTCGCATTTCCAATAATGACTTAATCTCCAAAGTTGAACCATGATGTTTAGTGAATTCCATATCGTCATTTTTGGAGCACATTCTCATTATTGAAAAACATTTTAGTCCGGTTAATCCTCTATATTCATTATAAGTTATTCCTCTCTCTCTCTTCTCTCTTATTTCTCTGTATTTTCTCCATCAATTTTATTTCTTAAGTTGTGAAAATGATTTTCCAAGTTAGTGAGAACTCCATTGATGAGTTTAAGAGGAATTTCTCTATCCTTGGGTGGTTAAAAATAGATTTTGGGAAAAAAAAATTAGAAATTACTATAATGTTGAGGGGGGACATTAGATATTCTCCCAATTCATTGCTAAAGTCGGCATAACTTTCCCTTAGAATTAATTATTTTGGAGTTCTATGAATATTTTAACATAGTTCATGCCCAATGCACCCCTAACTCTTGGAGGATAGTCAACGAAATGAATAAAATAAATAACTTATATGAAACTCAGTTGGAGATCCTAGAGATCAAATACTGCTACATGTGGGTGCGAAAAAAAAAGGAAAATGCTTTTTACTTGAAGGCGAGGAAGGAAAAGAGAGTTATGGTTGTAAACTTACCTAATTCTAGTAAACATTATGGGTCTAACTTTGCTTTGTTGTGAAATAATGACAACACCCACCCATCCCTGTGGGTGGTGAACCCTAGTGGAGTTACAAGTGCCCCTCTGGGGGACATGAGATAGGTTGATCGATGTTTTCAATTGTCCTCCATTTTGGTCGACCATGTTTTGTATGAATGTTTACGATGTTTTCCTTATTTGTTTTGTGTTAAAGTGTCACACCCCGTATTTTTCAATAATTATGGATTTAATTATTTTTTGTATTTTAAATTACATGTATACGGTAATTTAATTAAAATGAAATATTGCATATTAAATAAATATTAAATTGTGGGAATAATATTAATATTTATGTGGTAAATTTACTAAGTGTGTTTATATTAAATAAGATGTGGTGAATTGTTAGTACGTCATAGCGAGTAATAAGGACATGATTGTGATGATATCTCCATCGGGGCTTGTGAATAGACTATATTAAGGTTGAGATGGAAAATTTATGTATAGTGACTCGGATGGTGATTTTGAGTGAACGGTTGATTCCAAATAGGTCAAAATAGTCAGAAATAAGTACTCAGGGATAGTAATTGGGTTTCAGGGCCTTTTTAGACTAGTCCGGACTCACGTAGAGGTATTTGGGTTTAGCCTAATAACCTAATTTTGGGATTTGTGTTTTAAACCATAAGGGTTAGGCGGGTGAGGCATCCGTATATTTATTTCTAAACCCTAAGAGAGTAGGAAGAGGGGAAAGAAGAGAAAACAAGAGAGAAAGCTAAAGGAGGCCAATTCAAGAAAGGATTTGGGGAAAATCTAGCAACAATCCCTCACACACAAAGTAGATTATACTCTCAAAAAACCCAAAGCAAGTAATTGACTTGCTTTAATTGAATAGTAGTAGATTTTGTACATATCATAGCAAGTGATGTGAAAAATAGTTATTTATTTATTTTTATTATTTTTTTTTGGGGGGGGGGGGGGGGGGAGGGGGGGGGAGAAATTGATCCCATGTATTGTGGTAAATGATTAATTTATGTTTTTATATGAATCATATTTGCTTGAATTGGAACTTTCTTAGAGATTCATAGGTTGATCAATGATTAATTGGGGGTTTTGAATCAAATCTAGGGTTATATTAAGATGTTCTTCATGTATACCCATTTTAATGTATTAGTTAGATAATGTTAGTTAATCTTTGAAATTATAATGATTGTTTGAGGTTAGAATCATCTAGGAATATTTCCCTTATGTTCTACATGCTGTGGGGAATGTATAATGTCATACAAAGGGTGTTTGGGATGAAATTGAAGAAGGAAATCTAGGTTGAATTTCGCTGAACTGGGCCAGCAAATCGGTTCGCTTCCTAAGTCAAATCGATTCAAAATTCTGGGCAACTTCAACATGGGTTATTTAATTATTGCGTTATTTTCGGAGGGTTCAAATGGATTTAAAAAAGCGTAAGAATAAGAGAATATTATTAGAGTGACTTAGAAGGGTTACATTACCCTGGGATGATTGGGTAATCAAATTTGGATTAGAATGAGAGAAATATTTCATGAAGATTTTTAAATTTTAGAGAGAAGAATTTGAAAACAATTGATGCAGGGGTTGGTTGGGTAAGTCCGAGTATTTAGTGGAGTGATGCTATATTATAAACCTAACTAATTTATATGACGAACTAGTTGGGTAAGTTCGGGCCCTTATGCAGGGTGCCACTACTTTTTTTATTTAATTGGTGATAACTTAAAAAAAATTAAGAGTCAGGGAATAGACTAGGAATAAGTGGGCTAGTGCTTCGAGTGTTAGGCACGGGTTAGCCAAATTTTATGAATATGAATATATATATATATATATATATATGAATGCAATAATATCTGTGTGTATGATATTGGTATGAACATAGCCCTCTAGTGCTATCAGTAGTGGTTGCGTGATGTGGATGATCTTCCCTACCAAACGAAAGCAAGGTAAGTATAGTCCCCAGGTCATAGAGCCATGTTTATGTTTGTGTGTTTTATATTCGAAGTGATACGATTTGGATATGGTTAAGGCTCACTATTGAAGGACTATGACTGCATCCAATATGTTTGAGATTTTACCAAGTCGGTGTGAGAGTTCGACCACCGGTAACCAGGATGAAGTGAGTATGCCTTGGATTTTGATATCATTGTAAAGATTTGCATCCAATGAGTTATTACTCAGGGAATAGCAACGTCTAATGAGTTATTACTCGAGGGATGACGACATTTAATGAGTTATTACTCAGGGGATGGAGACATATAATGAGAAATTACTCGGGTGATGATGACTATACGTGGCATATGTGTGTTTGTTATAGTATATCTTTACGTATATAATAGTGTAGTTAACGATATATTGGCTTAACACTTTAAGAGTGAAAATATGTGTGTTTACTGTACTATCTCGTTATGTATATAATAGTATAGTTAATTATATACGGGCTTAATACATTATGTGTGAATGTTTATAAATAACTGGAGTAAAGTTATAGGAATAATTAATGATGAGGTGATTAATTAAGCTAATGAGTAAAATAGCTAAGAAATAAAAGGTAGACAACGCTTGGGTTAGATTAGTGTATTGGTGAGATTTTTAAGAGGACTAGTTAGGCGGATAGTGTAACTAGGTGGGTTAAGATGTATGCACTAGGTGTGCACTATAATTGAGAGGTGAGATATATCTCATGGGAGTGCGAGACCGTCTTAAACATGGAAAGTTGTACTGCATGCTTATTAATGCATCTCAATTACTTTCAAATGTTTTTGAAAGGTTTTGGGATTTGACTGGTGTCAAATTATTTTCCAAAAACTTTTTGGTGTACAGCCACATGGATGCCATGGATGATTATTCTTTCCAGGGACACGGAGTTGCAGCTGATGTGTAGGCTTGCAGGTTACTGAATATCCACTTCACTTACTGTATTCTAGAATAGGTTCTTTACTTCAGTTATCAGTTGGGCGTGTTGCCCCTTTTATTCCAAACTTAGTTACATTTGATTGATTATGTCATTTAGATGTTGTTTTGGATTTTAGTAACCGATGGTTTATTTGGTGTTTATTTTTTATTATATAATGTTTAAACTTCCTTATTGGTGTGAATCGTTTGGTTAAAATTTATTTTCGCATTGGTTTAAGTTAGTGTTTTAATTGTTGATTTTTAATGAAGATAAAATTTGGTACCGACTCACTTAACTTAGGTGGTTAGTAATTTTAATTTTTTTTTCAGTGATGCTAAGAATGAGCCAAATGATATTCATGTTTTATTTTAGTAGAGTACTGATCACTCAATATTTAAATAGGCGGGGAGTCACAAGAAGATTACAAAAGAAAAGAGCACGACCAAAAATAAAACATCTTTGACGAGTTGGGATAGGTCTGGAAACTTATGAGACCTTTGATTATTGGTTTTGAGCATCTAAAGTCGGTCGCGCTGTTGCTGAATTACACTTGTACCACCATTTAATTCGTTGTTAAGCCTGTAGAGAAAGAACTTAAAATACACGTTCCCTATGGTAGTGAGGGGTCTTCAAGTAATACCACTTCGGGCTCCTTTGATTTTATAGACATCACATCAATTCCTAATATGATTCCTTCTACTTCGGGATAAGAAATGCCACTGCAAAGAATAATCCTTAATCTATTGGAGGAATTTGATGTCCCCACTTCTCTAAAAGTTCAATCCTCCAAGAGGAAGGTGGTCGGTGGAGCATCCGATGCTGTCAACTTTGGGGATTCCCCAGATAAGTCACAAGACCAATTTTTGAAGGAGAGTAAGACTGGAACCGATCTTACTACTGTTACTCTGCCCAATAAGAAGGTGAATGCCTTTGGTAAGGGTAAGGGACATATCATGATGTTAGTAGCCAAAAATCATGACTTTGCACCCGTACTGCATAAATGGACCTACTCACAAGCCGATAAAAAAGTGGTTGGTAAGCTCTTAATCGGCCAAATGTTCTCTCATACAGCACATGTGTTGTCTGTGGTAAATATTTTCATTTAGTCTGACCATTTCTTTAAAAAAAGTTGATGTAATAACTCTTTCTACCGACCTTTTGATTACAATTTTTGGTGGACTTCATTGATATTATGGACAGAACATCCCACTAAAAGAATGCTAACGCCGACCAGAGGCGTCCTTTGAATGAGTCCTAGAAGGTTTTGAAGGATCTTAAGAAAGCTTGTGACACGAAAATAAGGTATAAGGACTTGGAGCTTACCAAGCAGAAGTCCATGATCGAAAAACTAAAGAAGGATGTTGAAGAGTGTGCTTAGACATTATTTGAGGCCTTAGCGAATAGGAACAATGCGTATGACCAAATGTGGGAAGATGCCTTTGTCCAGGACAAGAAACATCTAGACTGTGCCCTTAAGTGTTACTTTAAAAAAGGTTAGGATGAGTCCCTAGTCAAGACACAAACCCCTTCTAAGTCTGCACTTTTCATTAAGCTCCACCCAAGATCTCCCCCAAAGTTGGACAAGAGGGGAGTGAAGTTTCTGGTAGAGGACAAGAGAAAGAAGGATATGAGAAAGCAAAGGAGGCCACAAACCCGAATAAGGGCTTGGCCGACTAAGAGCATGTGAAAAATAAAGAAGACCAAGCTAGTTAGATTAACCTAGGGCCTTTTGTTCTTTATATTTTTCGGTATTTTGATTATTCGCTTCGTAAGGACTTGCCCACCCTTGTACTTTAATGAATAAACTTATTATTTTTGTCCTTGTATATCTTTCTTGAGTATTTATAATTGTTGATGCATGCTTGTCTTAATTTCAGAATGCCTTCCTCTTTTTTTATCTAATAGCAATTTAACATTAGTGCTAATAGCTCAGACAAGGGAAGATTTGGACCTTGTCCTTGGCCAGATGCTTCAAGGAAAGCACGTAAAGCATTTTTGTCTATTTGCTAATAACTTTAAAACATGAAAAGTTTCTATGGCGAACAATCCTATTAGATGGTCTCTCTTTAGACCAAGGTCAAGGATGTAGCTAGCATTTTGGAGTGTTAAAATAATTCTTTAAGGAAGAAAATCTACAAGGTAGAGCAAACCTTCAGAAAAGACCAAGTGTCCAAAAAAAATCACCACAAGGTGATGAGACTGAGATGTAATTTCATCTTGAGCCTCACAAAGTGTGGTCAGAGGCTGTGACCAAGATGTGTAAGGATAAATTTTCTAATTGAGTCCATTCTATGTATTTGACTTATTCCCGAAACAAAACATTATTTTTGAGTCGTAAATAGATTTTTTATTGTCACAATCCCACACAGTCTATGGCATAGAGTTTATTGAAGACGTTGCGGCCAAGATTCAAAGATTTATCATGCCAAGATTAATTTGGTGCACGTATCACGTCTTCATTACATTTCGATTTACGGATGCGTAATGTTAATGGGACTCAAAAAGTATTTTTAGCATGTTATTTTTATTAAAAAATGTTTTTAAAAGAGTTTTAACTTTGTTTATTTCGAAATAAGGATCGTTTAGAGTCATATTGAACCTTCCCTTGTGTTTAGAAGGATCAAACGACACTTGCAGTCGTTCGAGCGACATTACAAGGTCTTTCAAGCGAGATGAACATGTCATTCGAGGAACATAGCCATTTCGTTCGAGTGACATAATGATCTTGTTCAAACGATGTGCCACTTAAATTTTTTATTTAAGGCGTGTTTCACTCAGAATTGCGTAAGTTTTGGAACTAGAAAATCAGTTTACATACAGTACGTTTTATGCACAAGTTTTCTAAGGTTTTCAAAGTCTAAAAACATCCTTAGAGTTTCAAGATCCGAGCTTTCATACTTTTATGCTATAGAGATCTTAGTTTGCACCATTGGAGTTAGTTCATAACTTTAACCGTTGGGTTTTACGGTGAAGGAGTTAGTATTCAACATCGTAGATATTGCCAAGATGTATCGGTGTACACTGAGACATACGTGGACACTTGTATTATGAACGAGCATCATTGAAGGAATTCTATGTGGGCACTGTGGAGGAGTTATTTAAGGATCAGAGGAGCGTCAAGACTTGTGGGATATTGAGTCGTTGAGTAAGTCTATCGTCTGTACTTTGTAATACCACATCATAGTGATTGTCTGGCTTGGACTGTCCGAGGTTTTTTTCCTTAGTGGTTTCCTGGTACATACGGCGTTGCCTTTGTGAACTTATTTATTTTACTTGCTTTAATCACCTAGATGCATGTTTAAAATTAAACAAGATAAAATTGGTCTTAACTAAAATTGGTTCACATAATTGGTGCGTATAAAATTTGGAAAAAGGTTTTTCAAAAAGAAAGTTTGTTTTGACATCCTTAAAACACACTCAAAAGAAAAAAAGGGCCTACAAACTAGTATTATAGTTATAAGCATATTTTTTATTATGTTGATCCCTTGTGTTTTTAAGGATGGATTTTGGAAAATTTTGAAAGTTTTAGAGCTCCTATTTTTTATGGCATTAACTATGGTTAGGCCTATAAATTGAGCGCCCGAGGCCCGAAGCTTGCCCGTTCGGCCTGCAATTTTCAGGCCGAGTTTTATTTGAGTTTGATCCGAGCCGATCCTGAGCTAAAATTTCAAGCCCGAATGAATTTCGAGCCGAGCTTGAGCCGAACTATGCCAAGCCCGAATTGGGCCTGAAGCCCGAACTTCATATTTATAAATAAATAAATAATTTATATAATATAACATATTAATGTTAACATTGTTTAATTAGGCTTCGTTCTTTTATTTCATTTAATACTTTTTACCAAAAAAATCATTGTTCATAATACATTATATTACATGTGATTTTTCAATTTTGTAATTTTATTTTTAATCTTGTTACGGGTATTTGATTTAATAATTTCTCAAGTCACAATAGGCCTTAGTTAGTGATCAAATTTTGCTAAATGTATGAAATTTAATAGGCATTTGTAGGTTTCACTCTAATTTCCCTTGTATTAATTTAATACATTTCATAATTATATATTTTATTTCATGAAATATCAATTAGATTTTAATGGGTAATTTTGTCCATGATGGAAATACAAGAAAAAAAATTAATTCAAACTTTTTATACAAAAAAAATTGAAATTGAACTTGCCCGAAATTGGGCCCGAAACCCGTAATATTTATGAGCTGAGTTCGGGCCTAGGTAGCCCGAATTATGGGTAAGTGAGTTTGGGGCCGAGCCTGAGCAACCCCAAGCCCGGTTCACCCAACCCGATTTACATCCCCAACTATGGTTATTGGAAAATGTGAATGAGAAGTTCTTTCAAATTAATTGATGAGCATGTGTGGTTCATGGTCGAAAAGGGTTAGACTCCATCGGTTACACGAGAGGGTGAGGATACTACTTTAAAAATCGTTGGGTCATGGACCGAAGCCGAACATAGACTTGCACTTTACAACTCTAAATGTCTTCATGTTGTTTCCTCACATGTAGCATTGGAAGAGTATAATAGAATCACGACGTGCGAAACTTCGAAAGAAGCTTGGGATATACTTGTACTTACTCACAAGGGAACTAGCACGGTTAGGGCGTCTGAACATTAAAACCTCACTATACAATTTAAGACGATTAAGATGCTAGAGAGTGAGTCATTTGATGAGTTTTACGCTATATTGTCTAATATTGTCAACTCGTCGTTTAACTTAGGAGATAAAATACCCGACAACCGAATCATTAATAAAATCTTAAGATGGTTCCAAGTAGATTTGATGCAAAAGTGACCGTTTTGAACTCCTTGGGTATGGTTGAATCGATGAAACTTAAAATTATTATAGGTTACTTACAAACCTATGAACTCGATATATTTACCTCCAAGCAAGTACCAAATAAAGAAAAGGCCATTGCTTTGAAATCTAGAAAAGAGGAGACTAAAGTTTTGGATTATGATTTCGATTTCGATTTTGAGGATGTAGCCTTGTTGGCAAAGAAGTTAAAAAATTTCTTAAGTTTCAAAAGTAATCTAAAGATGCCAAAAGACTTGAGAAATTCAAGAACACCAAGGTAGATCCCACCCCTAAGGATAAGAGTGAGAATGTCAAGAGGGTTGAGTCGGATAGATATTTTGGTTGTGAAGGTTATGGTCACAAGGTTTCCAAGTGTCCCACTAGACTTAAGAAGGAAGGAAAGAAATCGATAACTTATAACTCAACCTTAAGTGATAGTGAACCGGAAGAGGGCAAGCGTTACCCCATTGAGCATAACTTTGTAGCGTTCATGGCATGTCATGTGAGCCGCGATCATAAATCTTCCCATGAAGATTGTCATGTGAATGACACTTTCGAGGTTGTTGAGTCTGAATCCCAAGTGAGTGAGGGTGAAGCTAGTGAGCATGAGGAGATTGATGTAGGAGAGATGCAAGTTGCCTTTAGTAAGTTGTATGCAGAAGCGGTAAAGGTGAAAAGGCAAACTTGAAATTGCAAGATAAGTTGAATGAGCATGCCGTAGAAATTAATGATGCTTTGATTGAAGATCTTAGGGAATGGGAGAAAACTCATAGGGAGAAGCTAGAATATATTGAAAAAGAGAGAGATAGTCTTCGTGGTTTGATGGAGGCTTTAAAGAAAGAGGTTCTAGAGTTTGAGGAGTCTAGGCATTTTCTTGAGTCTAAGATTTATGAGCTAGAAGAGAGATTGAAAGACTTAAGTAAGGTGAAGTTTGATTTGGAGGCTAGATCAGAGAAGTTGGATAGGATGTTAGGAACCATTTAAGTCAAGGGAGATAGGTTTGGTATAGACTACGATGATAGAGTTGTTCCCATTCCCAATGCCAACACCAATCATGTGAGAGACCCCACTAGGACCGTGAGGAGTGGTCGACATTTTGGTAATCATTCATGCCGTATTTATTCTTGCACTCATTGCAGTAGGAAGGATCACTATAGACGTTTTTGCTATGACCTTAGGAATGCTCCTAGGAAGTTAAGGAATAAAGTCGTTTCAGTTTCCAAAACCCCATGCGTCATTTCACACCTACTTGGGTTAGGAAATCGAACTTAGAGGTTTTAGGAATGAAACTTCATGGTTCTTTTTTGGTTGCACTTGATTCTTCTCATGCTAAATCTAAAGGATGATTGCGTTGCCATGTTTGTCATACGCTAGTCTTTGCATCATGATTTATATCTTGCTACTGTTATGACATGTGTATCTTTTGTATTATATTTTTTTCATTTATTGAGTCTTATTTGAAAAATACAAAAAGATTTTTCTTTTGATAAAAAATTTTGAAAAATTAAAAAAGATTTTTGGTTTTAAATATTTTAAAAAAAATACAAAAAGATTTTATTTTGGGGACAAAAATATTTTTAGAAAAACACAAAATGATTTTTTTTGTGTGTCATGAGTTTTCATCTTTGATGTGGCATATTAGTGTTCTTGGACCCCCATCATTTCATTATCAATGTGGCTAGGACATTTGGTCATAATTGTTGATGCGGTAAATGATCTTAACTATTGTCTAAATGGGGTTGTTTGTGATTCATATGAATTTGAATTCGACTTTGTATATATGCCATCTTTTCACACATGCACGAGTTTATATGAATGTTTTACATCTCATGCGTATTTGAGTTTGATGAGACGTTCTTATCTCAATCTTGTCATCTATGCGTAAGTAGACTTAGGAGGAGGTGTGAATGTAAGAACCGTTTACCGTGAGAATTGATATTGCATAAATTGAAAAAATGATGAGTGTTCATGGGAAAGGATTGCAAGTGAATAATAATCACATTATGAAAGCCACCGTCTAAAAGTGCCCAAAAAAAAATTAAGGTAATAAAAAGAATCATATGCTAAAATTGGGCCAATAGGATTTCTCTAAGTTGAGAAAAATATATACCTCAAAAAGAGCCTGAAAAAGAATATATATTTGAGGCAGTTTGATTGGAAAATTTAAACGGGTTCGCACCACGAATCCTTATGTTGAAAAATCCTATTATGATGGTATTGTTTGTATAATCGTCAAAATTCTGGATTTGTGCGCTTGTTGATTGTTTAGTTCAATTAGCACAATATATTAATTGTCACATATGGCTAAATGTAAGTTTGATGACATTTAGTTTTCAATTAGAGCTTGTTAACCATTTCAATGTGTTGGAGTTGTGATTCATTTGTTGTAATTCACAAACAGTCACTCCATAACCATGTTTGAGCTCATTGATACTATGTTGGCATGAAACTCACATTATTTTATTTGTTTTTCTATTTTGAGCCTGTTTTTCTATTGTTTGGTATTGCAGTTAACATTTTCACGAAATTTTTTCGTTGGGCAAAACTTTAATACTTTTGGAACTGGAATTGAGCATTTTATTTGTCGTTTGAACGACATCTGGACTTTGTTCGAGCGACAATTCTATATCGCGCGATGAATTGATCTCGTGAGCTTTAAGCGAGATGGTGAAAAGTACCAGGTATCTGTCGCGATAAGGGGTGTTCACGCGAGAGCTTACTATTTTGGTTGTTTGATGTTTGGTTCAAACAACATGAAAAGTTGTTCAAATGACCTAGCATTGTCATTCGAGTGACTTCTGGAATTTTTTTTGGATTGTTTTTATTTCATAACTGCTACATTTTTCTAATGATATCATACTGTTTTTGTGCTTCCGAGCAGTTTATATGAAGTTTAGGATGATTATGCATGATGGTTTTTATTGCATTATTCGTTTAGTCACATCTTTACTGATTTTGATGATTCATCTTTTGTTACTTCTGTTTGTTGGCTATGATTTGGTACTTAATGATTCTTTTAGCTGGCTATATACATTTGTTTATCAAGATATGATCCATTAATTATTCTTTCTAGATATTTGGTGTTTGTTTATCTTTTTCACTTATTGTTAATTCGAGAAAAAAAAGGGGGAGAGATGTTTGTGATGTAGGGGGAGTTTTGAGCAAATAATTTTGTGGCATTACAAATTGATATCATATGATTTCATGCTTATATATTGATATTAATTAGTTTGCACAATTTGAAATCTTCCTTTCAATGATGTTTTTAATTTGGAATCAAAATACTTTGCTCACATGTTTAAAAAACGGTTGGTTTTTACATATTGGTATTTATATATCATTTGTTCCTCGATACTTCATTGGGTATTTGTATATTTCATGTGTGTAGATATTCTTCAGCGAGTGAAAATTTCAAGACTACATCACATTCAGACAGCTCTTGCTTGCCGGACCATCATTACTAGTCTTGTCTTGTAATTTTTAATTTTAGGTTTAATGGTATGGGATTTAGGTGTCATACGTCTTGACAGATCGGCTTAGGCCTTTCACTATTTGGGTTTAATCCCGAAATAGTCAAAGGGAGAGATTTGTAACAACAAAATTTTCAATCGAGTCCATTGTATGTATTTGACTTATTCCCGGAATAAAATATTATTTTTAAGTCATGGATAGATTTTTTATTGTCATGATCCCACACATTCTATGGCATAGAGTTTATTGAAGACATTGTGGCCAAGCTTCAAAGATTTATCATGCCAAGATTAATTTGGTGAACGCTTCACATCTTCATTACATTCTGATCTCTCAGGTATGAATGCGTAATGTTTACGGGACTCTGAAAAATATTTTTTGGATGTTATTTTATTAAAAAAATATTTTTAAAAGAGTTTTAACTTCGTTTATTCTGAGATAAGGATTGTTTAGAGTCGTAACCTTCCCTTGTGTTTAGATGGATCAAACAACACTTGTAGTCGTTCGAGCGACATTGCAAGGTTGTTCAAGCGAGATAAACGTGTCGTTCGAGGGACATAACCTTTTTGTTCGAGCGACATGATGATCTCGTTCAAATGATGTGCTGACTTAACTTTTCTATTTAAGG
Organism: Sambucus nigra; assembly: GCA_949130495.1. Taxonomy (NCBI): domain Eukaryota; kingdom Viridiplantae; phylum Streptophyta; class Magnoliopsida; order Dipsacales; family Adoxaceae; genus Sambucus; species Sambucus nigra. Next base: position 594,541,374 of record OX422212.1, on the reverse strand, counting down.
CGTGTTTCACTTAGAATTTTGTAAGTTACAAAACCAGAAAATTAGTTTACATACGACACATTTTTTGTATAAGTTTTTCTAAGGTTTTGAAAGTCTAAAAACATCCTTAGAGTTTCAATATCAAAATTTTCACCCTCTTATGCTATAGAGATCTTGGTTTACACCATTGGAGTTTATTCATCACTTTGAACGTTGGGTTTTGAGGTGAAGAAGCAAAGGAGTTCGTTTTCAACATCGTAGACGTTGTGAAGCTATATCGGTGGACATCGAGACATACGTGGATGCGTGTGTTATTGACAAGCATTACAGAAGGAATTCTGCATGGGCAATGTGGAGGAGTGGTTGAAGGATCATAGGAGCGTCATGACTTGTGGGGGATTGAGTAGTTGTGTAAGTCTATAATCTTTACTTTGTAATACAACATCATTGTGATTGTTCATCTCGGGTCGTCCGAGGTTTTTCCCCTTAGTGGTTTCCTCGTACATCTAGCGTCGCCCTTGTGAACTTATTTATTTTACTTTCTTTAACCACCTAGATGCATTTTTAGGATTAAACAAGATAAAATTTTGCTTAACTAAAATTAGTTCAAATAATTGGTGCGTATAAAATTTGGAAAAAGGTTTTTTAAAATGAAAGTTTGTTTTGACATCCTTAAAAAACATTCGAAAGAAAAAGGGGCCTAGGGACTAGATAGATGCTCTGTCACACTTGTTTAAAGCCAGATGGTTTGCCTATAAACATGTGGTTGAATGCGTTGGAATTTATGAGAGTTCCTCATGACTCTTAATTCTGGCACTGGTATGGGGTTAACTACCCTTTTAATCACCTCCCTCCTATTAGGAGTGTAGGATCATGGATTCCTATCGTTGTCATTCCCATCCAACTGATAAGATAATATCATCTTGATCATGATAGTGATGGCGAGTTTTGACCCAATCTAAATAATGGTCACCATGTTGTAATGACTGTCGAGCTTTATATCTAAGGATAAAGCGTTTGTGATTACTCCGTATTTCGTTGTCTTCATAATTTTATTAACTAAGCCACTTGTATTTAAACAATGATGAATGAAATTATTTTAGTTAATTCAATGTATTTCATTTTCCCATCTTCTATGTCGAGCATGTGGTTGTTATTTGACTTATCTTTTAAGATAAGTGTTGTCACACCACCTTAGGCCTATGACAAATCATAAAAAAAATGCACCTAGTCACAGGGCCATCCACCAGTTTAGGATTTTATCCGACCAAAGTCGGGACATTTAGTGCTTAGGTATCCCCGGGAGGTGTTTTTCTTTCATGTGCAATTCCTGATGTTTTCATGTTTGTTAATGATGAAAACATGTAAACTTAAGATACAAAGTAAAGTGTAATCTCATTAAGGCACCTAAACTGGTGATCATCACTTGATCAGACAAATCTGAATAGATTTTTAATGAATATATGTTTGCCATAAAATTAATTTGTAATTAAGTAAGTTGGCCTAGCATTTTAAACAATAAGAAGACTAATTGTATTAATTAAACTTTAAATTGTCCACGAAATAGAAACTTAAAGCGTGAATAAAGCTAAAAAAATTTAGAAATAGAATTTCCTAAGAGTGGTCGCATTCTGGGACCTAGGTATCTCCTTTCCCCTTATTGTTTCTAGATGGTAGTCTCCTTGGAGGTCGTCTCTGGCGACTTTGAATGTTCCTTCCTAGTGGGGACCTAATTTATCGTCTGACGACTTTCTCACGTTGTTGATAAGCTTTTTTTATGATGTAATCTCTGTACTAGAGCTTCGTTCGATTAATGCCATTGTTATAATGTTTGGACAAAATCTGTTAGTATGAGGCTAGTTTGATCAAGGCCTTATCTCTTCTTCCCTCAACCAAGTCGAGATCGGTCCTTATGATTTATTCATTCATGGGTTGATCGACAATGGATGTCCTCATAGTGGTCAAGACAACTTCTTGTGGAATGATTCCTTTCATTCCATAAGCCAGGGCGAATGGCATCTCCCCCGTCGACCTTCTATATGTTATTTAATATGCCCGGAGGACATGGTTAAGCTCATCCACCCAAGCACCTTTTGCTTTCTCCAATTATTTCTGCATTTTGTCGAGCACTATCCTATTAAAGGCCTCAGCATTCCCATTACTTTGGGGGTAGGCCACCGAGTTGTAGCAGTGCCTCATGTTATGACTGTTGTAGAAGTATTAGAATGGTTCACTTTTAAATTGCATTTACTTATCAATGATGATCATTCTCAGCACATTAAACGGGCCACAATATTTCTCCAGATAAATATGATCATATTAGTGTCCCTTATGCTTGCCAATGGTTCAACCTCTATCCATTTGGCGAAGTAGTCCATGTTGACCAAGAGTTACTTCAATATCCTAGCACTTTAGATAGGAGACTCACGATGTCCAATCCTCATTGAGCGAAATGCCATGGATTGGTTAGCGACTTGAGGTCACTGGCTGGTTAGTGAAGCATGTGATAGAATTCTTGACACTTCTTACACTTTTTAACATATTATACTTCTTCCTTTTGCATGTAGGGCCACCACTATCCTTATTTGATCGCCCTAAATTCTAAAGACCTTACCCCGGCATGACTCCAACATGTTCAGTCGTGTAACTCATATGGGACTTGGTTAATATCGCTTGAATGCATACACTAAAGGTAAGGACCAATTAAAGATCATCTCTAGAGCCTCCCCTCAAGTGATAGATAAAAATGGTAAGCTTTTACTTTGGTCTAATGGGATTCCGTCTTGTTGACCAAAAAAATATGCTCTTGTAGGCATGCTATGATTGGGTTCATCTAGCTGGGAGCTTTCTGGATGGTGAGAACTTGTTTGGTGATATCTGTATTTATGATGCTTGGTCGGGCAAAGCATTCCACCTTAATTATTCTTTTGAGATCAGATTCAATAGTTGATCCCATAGTATCTATAGCATCATCATGCTATTATTTCCTCTAGGAAACTTTTAGATTTGAACTTTCCTGAACATAGAGACCAGGTACTTGGCGACTTGTATGTATGATAACATACGTTCATCTCTGGCATAATAACTTCCTGATATTTTGTTAGATACGAGCCTTGAGTCACAAAAGACATCAAGGTGACCTGCGCCAAGAGATTGGACCGCCTTTAATCTAAAAATGAGGTCTTTATATTCAGCCTCGTTGTTAGATGCCTCAAACAGAATTCTGATTCCTTGCTTTAGGATGGTTTGTTCTGGAGTTATAAGGATAATTACCACTCCTTCCACTTTTGAGTTGGATACCCCATTGACATGGAGCGTCCAGTTATTGGGCGGGTCAAATTCTTCATTATTGACTTAGTAGGCATATTCCCCTTCAATGTCGTTCAACCCTTCGGTGAATTCAGTGATGAAATTTTCTAACACTAGCCCTTCAATCGCAGTTCTTAGTTGATAATGGACATCAAACCTCCCAAATTCCACCTACCAATTGTCCATCTACCCAGATTGGTCGACTTTTCTAAAGACTACTTTAAGTGGAAAGGATGTGACAACAATGACACAGTAGATTCAAAGTAGTGCTTTAATTTTTTGAAGCAATCACCATAGAATAATCCAGATTTTCTATAGGAAGGTATCATTTCTTGGCGTCTAGTTGCGTCTTACTGACATAATATATTAGGGCTTACTGTCCCACATTTTTACATATTATGGTTGAGCTAAATGTGTGGTCGGACACCGCGAGGTACAAATAGACTAGACCTCTCGAATTTGGAACCGCAAGTAGAGGTTGCCAGACTAAGTAAATCTTGATTTCTTCAATTAATCTTGAGCATGATTCATTCCAAGACATTTCCTTTTATTTCTTTAAGTGCTGAAAAAATGGTCGACACTTCTCAAAGGATCTAGAGGTGAAAAGATTGATCGGTGTTAACATTCTGGTCAATTTTTTTAACATCCCTGACTATTTTTGGTGGTTTCACATTGTTGATTGCCTCAATCTAGTCGGGATTTGCCTTAAATCCCCTTTGGTTAACTAAATAGCCTAAGAACTTTCCAGAATTAACTCTGAAAGAGAATTTAGTTGCATTAAGCTTCATCATGTAGTACTTGAGAACCTCAAACGTCTTCTCCAGGTACTTTAGATGATTGTCTTCATTCTTTTTTTTCATAATCATATCGTCTTTCTAGACTTCCATAACGTTGCATGTCTGATGTTTGAACATCTTGATGACTAACCGTTAGTAAGTTTCTTGTGCGTTCTTAAGCCCAAATGGTATGACCGTGTAGAAGTACAAACCAAGGTGGTAATAAATGAATTTTCCTCTTGGTCAAGACCAAACAAAGGGATTTGATGATACATTGAGTAAACATCCATGAAACGTATTTGTTTATGGATTCCTGCATCAACTAGTTGGTCGATCTTTGGCACAGAAAATTTTTCTTTAGGAAAAACTTTATTCAGGTCAGTGAATTCTATGCAAACTCTCCACTTGCCATTACTCTTTTTTACGATGACTGGATTAGAGAGCCATTAGCAGAATTGCATTTTTTTAATGGACCTTGCCTCCAAAATTTTCCACATTTCTTCTTCCACCACTTGAACCTTCTCAGAGGGTTTTAGACGACATATTTTATGTGATCAAAAGAAATGCTTAGTCTATGTGAAGTCGATGGCACATGATTTCGAGATAAATCCCAAAAATATCATAAGGCTTCCAAGAAAATACACCTTGATTCTCTTTAAGAAAAATAATATTTTTTTTCTTTCAATATCAGTAAAAAAACTACTAATAAAAAATTAGTTTTTTGGATGTGAGTCATCGAACATGATTTCTTGTGATGGTTCCATGAATCGGTCTGCGTGGGACACCCTTGTATTTTCTACCACTGATCTCGTGTACTTTAATTGCTACTTAGATGGAGTAGCCCCATCTTTGTTCGCCTCATCAATGACCAGTTTATCTTTATTCTTTTCTTGTTTAGGCCTGATAGTAGTGATAAAGCATTGTCGAGTAATGACCTGATTTTACCATATATCTATGATTCTCCTATCAATGATGCATTTGAGCTTTTGATGATAAGTGGAGGGAATAACCTTCCTCGCTTGAAACCACTCTCATTCTGGGATAGTGTTATAGGAGGATTTAATGTCTACGACTAGAGAATCAATCAACTTTGAGATATTTCCATTTCATACTGGTAGAACAACCTTTCCCAGAGGCATAATTATCTTGTCGGTGAAGCCGATCAAAAGGATAGTCGCCTTGTTTAGGTATTCCATCTTGAGGTTGAGTTTATTGAACAACATTAGGAATAGGACCTCTGAGGATCTTCCCTACTCGACCATTATCTTGTTCGCATACCAGTTGGCAAATTTAAGAGTGATTACTAGAGCATTATGATGCGGAGTTCTTACTGGTTAGTCTTAAACATTTCATATATATATATATGTGTGTGTGTGTGTGTGTGTGTGTGTGTGTGGCGGGGGGATGCTTAGCGGAGAAATTGGATGCGTTTCGAGAAAGTTTCATTGGAAGATGAAACTTCAGGGGCATTTTTATAAATTCAAACATCAAGAACCGATTAGCAGAATTCCATGGGAGAGTTGGTTATTGAGTTAGATTCATGTGGCCCAATAGCAATATCTTTAAATCTGCGAATGATCGAGATGTGGCCGTTTTTCCCGAGCACTATTTTTCTTTTATGGAGACAAGGGAATGAAACATAGTGTCGATTGGTTTCCCATGTCCAACCAGTTGACCTTTTCTTGATTTGTGAAGATTTGAAAGGAGCAAGGATAATATCTAATCGATCGCCCTTGGCCAATCGATCAAACCTACTGATTTATTTATTGGTTATTTATTTCTTTTCTTTTGATAAAATCTTTTAACTATAAATAGCAAGTGGGGTTTTTCTAGTATGAATATAGTTTATATTTTTGGAAATCTATTTACAAGTACAAATATTTCTTATCTCTCCTAGGGTTTTGGACAATTTCTTCACTCTCTCTCTTCATTTACTCCACTGTAAGCATATAAAACTTTGTTTTGTTGTACCGTGCTTGTATTGAATATTTTCTTATTCATTAATGTAGTTGTTATGTTTAAACTCTTGTATTTAATGGCTTGTTCTCCTTTAGTTACTCCTACTTTTCATTTTTTTTTTATCTTCACTAGCATGATTAGATATTTCAATTGGTTTAGGAGCTTAAACCCACATTGGATTCTTGTACTTCATTGTTAGGTATTTTGTTTGAATTAGATCATTGGGTGTATGTGTTCATATTGGAGTATCTTGGTGTATTAACTTATCTTATCATGTAATGTTTTCATTTTAGAAATTATTACAACATCAATGCATTTGTCGTATAATTTATTGAAATCTTCATGTTGTAGTGTTAGGTTTACCCCTTTCATGCTAAATTATTAGGAGCAATATATTAATCCCATTTGATTATTTATATGATCGTAAAGGCCGTTTTCATTGCAATAGTCCATGGTAGGGATTGGTTTTAGGCCTCTTTTAATCTCAGTTTATCAAACCGTTAATTAAAACTCATTTAATTCATTTTACCTTTAGTCAGTTTTTCTTCATAATTTTGTTTCACTTTAGTTCGTTATTTCACTCTTTTAAACATAAATAATATTTTCTTAGTTTTTACTCTTTCTTCTTAACACTTCGCTAATCAAATATTAACTTTACTTTGTATTAATCCTAGATGAAATCGATATGGTCTTACTGAATTTTTACTGCTCTCGCGATTAGATTGAAGTTGAGCTATACAATATTTAAGTGTGTCAAGTTTTTGACACCTTTTCAGAACATTTATTAGCAACGTTGATATTTTAGTTCTTTGTTGATAATCACACTTGTATTTAATTCTTTGAGCTAGTGTTTTTTTAAAGGTTTAGGTACCTTGATCTAGTAGCATAGGAATGAGAAATAACTTGAATCTGGTGTTTGAAAATAACTTGTTTGATGTGAACCTTACCTCCTCCTCTAGCTCTAATAATCCTCTCAAAATTTCAAGTTCCTTGATAATTGACGACCACCGCCTCAGTCTGACCAATCATTTACGCTCAATACATCAACTACCTAATCATTTTTTTTGACGTAAGCACCTTATACAACCGTACCACCCTCAATGTAATACTTTCATCCTCCAATGGACAACATGCATGGTCCACCACGTGATGTCTCTCTGGCACACCAAACATTTGGTAACTATCTCTGCCCTACATCGGTCACATCTCCTGGTATCATGATGTTCCATTTCAATTTTAAGAATTTCCCTTTTTGGAAAGGCATGAATAATCTTTTTTCGTGTTTTAATGGAATGGAAAATGAGCACCCGTATCGACACATGAGAAAGTTTGAGGAGGTGTATAACACCTTTTTCGATCAAAATTACACACCCGATCTCGTACAGATTAAGTTTTTCTCCTTCTCAATAAAGGATAAAGCTAAAGATTAGATCATTACTCTGCCACCCAATTCTATTGGGTCTTGGAAAGAACTACAAGTTCTCTTTTTGAAAGAGTTTTTCCCAACTCCTAAAATCGATGCCATCATAAGAAAATCCAAAATTTACCCAATTTAAGCATGAGACGTTTGATAAATGTTGGTAATGTTTTAAATCATTAAACCGATCTTGCCTTCGTCATAATTTTGACCAAATGTGATTGATTTTTATATTCCATGGGGGGTTAAATCCTTTGACCAAATAATTGGTCAAAACCATGTGCCAAGGTTGTTTATTTACCTTAAGTGGTGAAGAAGTGGAAGTTCACTTAGAGTTCATTGCCACCACCACACAAAGGTGGGATAGAATAATCCCTCACGAGAGGTCTACCAAAGCAAGCACCGCCTCCGAATGGCAAAATCAAGGCTTGTTTCAACTCAAGGTGGAAAACAATGATGTGCATACCAATTATGATCAAATTTGTTATAGGGTTGATACTTTGTAACTCTCTCAACAGTCCTAAATTAAGGAATTTGTCCAAACAAATTTCATTGTGGAAGAAGTTTTTTACGTTATCTGTGACCAGATTAACCACCCATCTAAGGAGTTCTCCACACTCCTTGGAATGAAGGGCCAATTACTTGATGAAGATAATTCTATAGGGTCTTATAAAAATGATATCCTAATATTCCCTATGATCCCAACATTCATCCTTACAATCCTAATTAAAGGATGAGCCACTCTCTCCTTATGTGGAAGAATGGTCGCTACCAACCTCAACTGCAATACATACCTCAATCGCCACCCCAATATTAACTGAATCATCCTCAAGTGGGACCTCCCCCGACATCGTATGTGCCTCCACATAAAAATCCAAATGAGTAGAAATTTTTCTTCGCTCAAAAGGTTAACCAAATCAAGAAAACCACTTCTCAAATGGAGTGCACCGTGTAAGAGATTTAAACTTCTCTTTCTCAATTAACCTAAAATTCCCAAGGAATTACGATACTGGTTTTACGAGCATAACCTTAACCCAATCACAAGGGTCAAATGAGCATTGAGACTTATAATATGAGGTCACCACAAACATAGCATGCTAAGGGTGTAATTACCTTTCGAAGTGGGAAAGAGGTTGATAACCATAGTATGAGTCCCCCATCGGAATAATTTGTTCCAATTCCTCCCATGGGAAAAATAGTCGACTTAAAGGATTTGTCACCGCACACTCATGAAATTATAGACAACGACATTTCCAAAGAGGGAGAAGAGAGTATTATTTCTATACACCCCGTTTTCCCCATTATGAATCTGTATCCTCAAAGGCTCCAACCTAAGTCTAATAAAGCCTCGGAGGAGGGTTTTCTCGAACTCTTTAAACAAGTGAATATGAACATTCACCTCTCTAAGGCAATATATCATGTACCAAAATATGCTGAGTTTATGAAATACTTGTGCACGGTCAAACATAGGCAATATGTGCACAAAGAGGCGTACATGGAGGTTCAAGCAAGCTCCATTATAACAAACAAGCTAGCACAAAAGTTCAAAAACTTGGGGTGCGCCACCACATCATGTCTAATTGAGGATTTCATTATTGATTATACCCTCCTTAATTTGAAGGCAACTATGAATTTTTTCCATTATTCAGTTTTCCTCGAGCTGAACCACGGTGAGATAAAAGCAACCCCGGTCACTTTTAAACTTGCTGAGATTTCCAAGCGGGTACCCCGAGGCATGGTGGAGGACGTGATCATCCAAGTTTATTCTTTTTATTTTTTGATAGATTTTATTATTTTGGTTACACAACTCGTACTGAAGGGTAGTTCACAAATTCACATTATTTTTGGCCGACCATTCCTAGCTACCATTAACGATAATATAAATTATAGGAATGGGGTAATGCAATTAAACTTTGGGAAAATGATGATGGAGGTAAATGTTTTCAAACTCCTTAAACAAACCCAATATTGCAATGAAGATGAGGAGGGAGTTGAGACCGCGACATGGATAGGCACATTAGTACAAGAATACTTTGACTCTCTCATTTTTTAAACCACTTAGAGGAATATATTTCAAACTCCTTGGATAGAAATTTTCTTGTCAATGATGAGGGTTATGAAGATGCCTTTGATGCAAATTGTTATTATTTGAATGTGGAATTGGTGGAAATGTGTAATGCCTTGAATTTCTGTGAGGAGGTGGATGGTAAAATTAATGTGTTAAGATGGTGAGGATCATGATGGAGATCTCACAAATAAGTAAAGTGAGGGGATTATTCAAGAGTCGATATGGATCTCCCACTTTGAAAAATAACCCCCACATGACTCTTTTCATTTTCCCTTTAATGTTTCAATGCCTAAAGTTGAGATCAAAATCTAGCCAAAGGAGCTCAAGTATGTTTTCCTCAGTAGTGAGAACACCTTTCCCGTAATCATTATGGTGAACCTTGAGATTGTTCAAGAAGTGGCATTGTTAAAGGTGTTGGTAAAACATAAGAATATTATTAGGTGGTGCCTATCCTATTTGAAATGGATCAATCCATCAATTTTAACCTATTACATATACTTGGAGGATGATTCTAAACCCGCCCATCAAATGAAAATACGATCCATATATGAGTAAGGTGGTGAGAGAGGAAGTGATCAAATTGTTAGATGTGGGGATAATGTAACCCATTTTCGAAAGACAATGGGTGAGCCCGACCCAAGTGGTGCTTAAAAAGTAGGTTATCATGGTGATAGAGAATGAATACAATGACCTTGTTCCCTATTGTGTTCCCACCGTCTACCAGGTTTGTATTGAATATAGGAAGCTTAACACAGTCACAAGAAAAGACCAATTTCCTTAACCCTTCCTTAATCAAATTCTTGAGAGAGTAGCTAGACATAAGTATTACTATTTTATTAAGGGATAATTGGGGTACAATCCAATTGAAATACACCATGAAGATCAAGAAAATACCATCTTCACTTGCTTGTATGGCACTTTTGCCTTTCGGAGGATGTCTTTTGATGTTTGTAACGCATCAATAACTTTCCAGTGTTGCTTGCTTAGCATTTTTAATGACATGGTGGAGGACATCGTTGAAATTTTTATGGATGACTTAATCATGTTCGGTAATTTTTATGAAGCATGCTTAGGAAACCTTAAAATGATCCTATCAATATGCTTTGATAAAAACCTCATTCTTAATTAGGAAAAGTGTCACTTCATGGTGACACACGCGATCCTCTTAGGCCACATTATCTCCAGTGATGGAATACAAGAAGACAAGGCTAAGATTGATGTAATCATCAATCTTCCAACTCCCAAAACCCTCAAAGAAGTGAGCTCATTTCTTAGTTATGATAGCTTTTACCGACATTTTATTCAGGTCTTTAGCTCGATCGCATGTCCAATGTGTGGTCTCCTTGCTAAAGAAGCTCTATTGTTAGGGATGTTGCATGCCAATAATCCTTTTATAAGGTGAATCCATGTTGACCACCACCCTTATCATGCAATCGCCCGACTGGACCCTTCAATTTGAGCTTATTTGTGATGATAGTGATTATGTCGTAGAGGCGGGTTTAGGTCAACGAGGGGATAAAAAGCCTAACGTGATATCTTATGTTAGTTGCACGCTTGGTAGTGCCCAAGTTAACTACTCCGCTATAAAAAAAAGTTGTTAGATATAGTGTTCGCATTGGATAAATTTTGGGATTACTTAGTGGGATACCATTGTGTGCTTCATGTACCGTGCCACCCTTAAGTACCTTCTTTCCAATAAGGATGAAAAGAGTAGAATAATTCGATGGGTGAATCTCATCCAAAAATTTGACCTCTCAGTCAAAGATTAAAAAAGGGGTTGAAAAGGTTGTCACGAATCAATTTTCCCAATTGACATTCGATCATGATCATATAGACCCTATCCCTATCCAAGAGTATTTTTTCAATTAACAAATCATGGTTGTTTTAATTTTTCCATGGTCTGTCGATATAGAGAATTTCCTTATCACCGGGGCTTATCCACCTCATTTGTCTTCCAAAAATAAGGGGAAAAAATCAATTTTTGGCCCGATCATTCTTCTTTGATGACTCATATATGTTCAAGCACTGTTAGAAACAAATATTTAAAAATAATGTCCCGAACGATGAGATTCCTAGTATTTAGGCCTATCAACGGATCCGGTCCTAGGAGGTTCTAGATCCATTTAGTACGAATTTAATCAGGTTCGGATCCAAATCGGATCTTAATCAGATCTACAATATTGCATCCAGATACGGATCTGGATCCGTATCGAATCGGATCTGATTGGGTGCAACCAAATATACATTTATTTTATATTTATTTTTATTTTTTCCCCCTTATTTATTTTTTCAATCTTAGATTAAAATATTTTGTAATGTATTATAGTATATGATTAGTATAAACAAGACGTATATTACTTATATTCATTATATACATAAATATATATTTTTATATATAATACATACATGTTATATTAATAAAGGTATATTTATAATTTTATATATATATATATTAAAAAATAATAATGTACAAGGTGGGTCGAGTCTTCGGGCTCGGGTTTTGTATAGGATCTAGCCTACCCGTGTAATAACGGGTGTTCGGGTCATCGGGACTTCAGGTATCGGGTCCAAAAAAATATGCCCATACCCTAGTATAAGTCCCGGGTTTGGATCAAGTCCGAGCCTAGACCCGACCCATTAGCAAGCCTACTAGTATCATGTTATTTTGACTCAACAAAGTATTTGGAGGGCACTTCTCTTCCTAAAAGATGCATTCAAGGTCTTACATTGTGGGTTTTATTATCCGACTATTATTAAGTTTGAGCAAGATTTTTGTAAAAACTTCTCCTTTTGCCCTTTACTCGAGAAGTTCACTAGGCGGAATATAATGCCTCTTTGCTCCATTCTTGTAATAGAAGTCTTCGATTTTTGAGGAATAGACTTCATGGGACCTTTCCCTAAGTCCAACCAATTTGATTACATATTAGTCTCCATAGACTATGTGTCAAAGTAGGTGGAAGCCAGGCCAATTAAAAAAAGACTACGAAAGTAGTGTTAAATTTCCTAAAAGAACAAATCTTCACTCGATTTGACACACCGAAAATGATCATAAGTGACCAAGGTGTCCACTTTTATAATGACCTATTATCTACCTTAGTGTATCAATATGATGTGATGTACCCATAAGGTCTCCACCACATATCAACCACAAACAAATGGCTAAGATGAATTGGCCAAAAGGTTTACAAAAGGGACTCTTAAATATGGTAGGTCCTTTGACCAAGGATTAGGCATATAGGCTAAGTAATGCGATTTTGATGTATTGGACGGATTACAAGACGAACCTTGGGATGTCCCCTTATTGGGTGGTGTATGGGAAAGCATGTCATTTGTTAGTTAAGCTTGAACACAGGGCGTATTGTGCTATCAAAACTCAATTTTGACATCATCCAAGGCAGAGACCTTCGTAAATTCCAACTTAATGAATTGGAAGAGTTGAGGAACAACTTCTACGAGAGTTCTCGTATTTTAAAGGCCAAAACCAAGGCCTTACATGACAAAAGGATAGTGCGCAAGCACTTTGAGGTGGGAAAGAAAGTCATGCTCTATGATTCTCGCCTCCACCTTTTTCTAGAGAAATTTCAATCCCAGTGGAACAAACCCTTTGTAGTTATCAAAGTTCACAATCACGGTGCCGTTGAGATAGTGAATCCAAGGATCAAAACCTCATCCAAGGTGAATGGAACAAGTCTCAAACCTCACATAGGTTCGTCTCGAGCCATTCATATTTTTAATGTTATTTTTGGATTTCCCAACTTCCAAATCATAGGCAATCGTGCGTAGTAGAACTTGTATTTTTAGATCCATCCTACCTTACCTCTCATTTCATCCATTGCTTTTTTGGTGTGGTATGAAATTGGGGTGACCCCAAACTTTAAAATCCTAGCAGAACCGATCGATCAGCCCCACTTCTATTGTTCGACTATGCTATTGTTTTTATCCATGCCAATGTAGTAGCCCCAGATTTCTCACACTCTATCGATGGCCACTGTCTGATCGATCATCCCACTTCAAAAACCTACAGTTGCCCCAGTCTGATTGATCAACTCCCTATTTTAATTGTACTCTATCTTTGGAGAACCTACAGGTCTCGCCTAGGTTGATCGACACCCCCACCGATTCTTCCCACTTAAGTCACAAGTTTTACCCTCATTCTCACATTTCTTTTTATCAACCCTTAGCCAAAAAAAAACCTTTTGAGAACTAGTTTATTATTACTCATTTTCCACCTAAAATAAAACCCTTTATTCCACATTTTAACAATAAAGGTATGTATTCTTCTCATTTCTGTGGATTTCTTTGATTTCTTTATTGGTGTTTACACTATTATAGAGCTTGTTAGGTTTTGGTTGTGTATAATTGTTCCAAATGCATTATATTCATGAAAGCTTGATGATTTGCCTAATTTCTCACCATTTGCACATATTTTGTATAGTTTATGTTATTATTGTGTTATGTCGGGCAATTGAACACACCATTTGGGTTGTTAGGATTCATTTGGGAAAAACATTTGAGGAAAAGTTGATGATGTTTGTCTCAATTTCAATTTGTGAGTATAAATTCTATATTTGGTCATTTTTCTCATCAATTAGAACAAATTTATTTATATAGTGTGTTTATTGATGATTGGATGCAATTGGTTAAGTCAAATGATTCCCCACCCATTTTTCACAATGTGTACGCAAAGTGTTTGTAAAATCCATCAACGGGTATTATTACCACAACTTGTCACATTTTGCCTCAGTTTGGCACCTTTTTGCATACTTTGACACTCTTAGCCACTATTTAACACATAGGTCAACCGATATTTTCTTTTTCTACTTCTTTACCTCAAGTTTCCTTAATTTAGCTCTATAATTTATATTGTTATGCCTAAATATTGTTTTATAGGTTGAGATGGCTAAAATTTAAAAATATGAGTCGACAAAGTGTGTGACACCTAAGGTTGCGGATGGTTTTAGGTATGAATGGGAGCAGGAATGGTATCATGAATATTCTTAAAAACAAAGGTTTTTGGATTTTCTATGTCCCTAAATTTTGGAGGATATCCCGTCCTTGGCCCTCGCTTACCCAAGGAAGCTAAAATGGTAGGACTTCCTCAAATGCAGCGAGAAGACCAATGAATACTTAGTGTGGTTGTTTTATGCTTCATTTTTGGAGGTTATGAAGGGAAAGAAAATAACATATGAGGCATATATGAGTGGAGTAAAAATCTCATCCACTCAAAAAGATTTGGCTCGATTTATGAATAGTGACCTTTGTTCATTTGGATAATTAGAAGATCTTTAGCTTAGACCCTTAAATTGAGTATTTAGCGTCAAGCCACATTTGGTAGATGAAAGTTTTCAAGGCAGTGCACATAGAAGATTTACCTTGGGTTCTACATTGCATCAATGTGCATTCATTCATGCTGACATAGAACCGATCGAAAGTTCACCACAATCATGTAGCCCTCCTATATGCATTGTTAAATGATAAAAAATATGAATTTTCTCAATATCTTCTTAGAGATGATGCGTTCAACATAGATTGATAGGGAAAATAACTACTCTATCCCAGTTGCTTCATTTACCATGAGAATTTATCTATCCTTTGGTTGCACTGAGCATGCCTCTGATCGAAAAACATGACCCATTGGTGTGAATTAGAAAAATGAATATCAAAATACGTTTGGTTCATTTTTGGGTCAAGTCAGCATAGAACTCGAAAAGGGTTGGCGATGATGGTGGTGATGAGTCTGACGAGTAGGATGACATCGAAGAGACCGAGTAGATAAAGGTGGAGAATGATGCCCCTGTCCTGCAATGCATATTTTACGGAATTTAAAGAGAGGTATTATAGGGACATGGTTGATTACCATTGTAGACACCACATTCTAGCTGCCCTAAGTCTCTCCTTAGTCCCCTAGCACCTCCTCATTTTACTGTAAACCCTAGATCGCACTCCGAGTACCGATCTAGAGGTCATCGGTCGCTCCCGAGCCCCATTTGACTCGGGTCAACTCTATCTTTATAGAAAAATATCTTTGAATCCTCGAAGGGATATGAATCCCCTTTCTAAAGGTCTTCCCTATACGCGAATCAGCATAACGGTTTCGGATGAACGGACCATTTTATTACCAAAAATCGATTCGGAGGCCAAGGGGCGCTACCAAGCCCCGATTTGACCCCAACCAACTTCATTCTGAAAGAGAAATATCTTTGAATCTTCGAAGGGCACTAAAACCCATTTTCCAACGGTTTTCCCCTGCGCGAAATGACATAACCGTTCAGATGAACGATCTGTTTTCCATGAAAAATTGATCTGGAGGCCACCGGGCGCTCCCGGGCTCTGTCTAACAAAAGTTAACTCTTCAGCTCAAATGATAATGATTGAATCTTCCTAAGGAACCTAATTCCATTTCCATTGGTCCACCCTGCGTATGATTCTGACTTACGATGCGAACGAACGATCCGCTTTACTCTAAGTGGTCACCGGGAGCTTCCGAGCCCCGGTTGACCAAGGTTAACTTTCCAAATTGAGTGAAACTATTTAGAATGTCGAAGTACATATCCTAACCTTTCCAACGATCCACCCTGTGCACAATTTTGACTCACAATGCGAATGAACAATCCATTTCCATTCGACGATCTCCCTTCCAAAGGACCGACGTGTGCTTCTGAGCCATATTTGAGCCAAAGTCAACTCCCAGACCCGGATTAGTCCAAAATATTCTTAAAGGTATCTTAAGTACCTTTCTAACGTATTCCCCGTGTGCAATTCGAAGGAAAATCTGCACAAGACTGCCAATTGGCAGGTCCATTTCCTGTCTATCGACAGTGTGTCTAGGCTCACTTGGCGATAGGCAGGACCCTATAAAAGGAGGGCATGACCTCAATACTAAGGAGAAAAACACCAGAGATCCATCAGTATCAGTGATCTCAACAACATTCTCTCGAAATCATCAAAGTTCCTCCATGTGAAGTTCCATTCAAGCTTCCATTCCCATCCTTTTCATACCCAATTTAGCTAAAATCTCATTCTCTCTCATCCCACATACATCTCACATTCAAGGGATCTTATCCAAGATCAAAGATCAAGCTTCAAAGAAGGTCCAATTCTTTCCCTTTCTTTTTAAATTATTTATTTTGCATAAATTTCATTAGATCCATAATTTAGTTCTTACTTTAGTTCATACACATTAATATCTACATTTTTATTAGTATAGCGCACATACTTTATTTTCTATATAACAAAACAAACAAAAAGAGGGTTACGCCTATAAATTATCCATCACACTTTTTCAAAACTAAAAAAAATATTTTTCTACACATACATATAATAAAATCCCGTTCGGATCTATGGGATAAACCCCGCCCCCAAGATGCATCCGAACTACGTGGACTTTGATGACTTTATAGGCTACATAGGCGTTTCGGATTAAAACTCGATACTCGAGTCCAATTTTCTAATTTTCCTAAATTTATCATATTCTTGCGTTAATATACATATTATGTTTGTTAGCGTTTCATCCAACACATATTATCGTTTCTTCATAACGATCAATATTATTATAAACGCATAAATCGTATTTTCTCTCTCTCTCTCTCTCTCTCTATATATATATATATATATATATATATATATATATATATATATATATATATATATTGCTTTGGGAACATTCCTATAGATGACTTCATTCTATCTTTCCCATGGTATGAGTTGAACGATTCCGATCTCCATTATATATACAGGCACACACACTTCACAGAAATATAAAGGAAAATAACAACACAAGCCCATGAGAGACTGAAAAGGAAGGATGGGTGACTAACACCTTCCCATTTCGTAACTTATCCCCCGAAACCTTCAAACTATTAATTTCGTATGCATCAGTTTGTCTTTGATGCCGCTCTCTCAAGGCAGAAACATGTTCTTTTGCTTGTTTTGTGCAAAATAGGGTGGCGGATTCATCTCTTTACATTTATCCCACACCGAAAACTGCCGAAGCGTTCGTAAGTTAAAAAGAGGGCGTGAGACCTTTCAGAATCCATGCCCCTGGGCACGCGATCTCGATCGGGATGGCCACAGTGAAGATTCTGCTGGGGATTTTTTATTCATAAGAAGGCTAGACTCTTTTTGTATGTGTGTTTTATTTTCTTGTGTGCGTATGCACCTACCTGTATGTATCATTTTCTCTCCTCTATTATTTCTTGTACATATATACCTCATGCTTGTATCACTATTGACCCACACACTTATAAAAATTCTCCATGTACACTTCACAACACATGCCTAGGATCACTTATATCCACATGTTGTACACACCACTTAGAAATCCATACTTAGGTGTCACTAACACACACCTCCACATACCACACTTATATATACCCATGCTCACTCACACTTATCACAGACCACTTGTAGTTGATCCATGCTTAGGTTCAATACCACACACTCACTTGTAGATAATTACACACCACTCACTCTCACATAATCCATGCTTAGTGTAGATTTACTTACTTGTACATTATCCCCTGTTTAGCGTGATGCTCATCAATAAAGATACTCTCTCCATAAGATACTAATCAAGGATCATGCATATTGCACACTGCATCACCAAAGAGCATTGCTATTGACCAAATTTTGTCCCGTAACTAAGGGGTCACTTCGTGATGGGTGCTGGTCCGGCAGGGCATAGTTAGCCTAAGGGATATGAGTCTCACCTCCCATTGGACAAGTACCTTTGATGTATATCAAACGGTTCCCCCCTCATCTTACCTCTTGACCAAAGTTATGACGGGAGGTATATCACTGGGTACTCATTCACGTACGTCGATTATATCGAATTCACTGTCACATGTACTGTCCCCACGAGGTATATAATGAGGCAACTCAGGTAAACTCAGGTATATCATATGGCTTGTCCACATGTATCGAGTGCCCTCAAAAGCAAGGCATATATCGTAAAAGTCATGCTAAAGGGGGGAACACCTTCCAATTCACCCAACGACTGCATACCCGTATATATACGTCAAACCTAGGGCACTCATATTTAGTTTTTCAGTTTCAACCCGAAACTCTGCTGAAATGCAGGGTCGACATGCCGCCCAAATTTTTGTGCTATTTTTAAAATGGGAACCTACCTATAAGTCTGGTAACAGGTCCAACCATAGTTTTTACATATTTTTGAAACCCAATTTTTCCAAGCTCGGGTCCCGTCTGACATTTCTTTTCGCATTTAGGTAAACCTAATAAGTGAGAATCTAATAAACATAATAATAATAATCATATTGAGACTCGTCTCTCATTTTTTTCCTTCTTTCATTTCCAAAAGTGTCTAAAAACATTTTTCCTCTTTTATCAAAAATACCAAAAATATTTTTCCTTCCTTATACCAAAAATATTTTCCTCCTTTTACCCAAAAAAAATATTTTGTCCTAATCTTTTCCAAAAATGTCAAAAATATTTTTCCTTCTTTTCCAAAAATAAATCCCAATTTTTCTCCTCCTTAGGTCAATCGCATACCCTTGGCCTGGCTCCCTATTAGCTTCGGTCTTCCGTCGAACCGCCTCGAAGCTCCGTCAGTCCCCTCACTTCCTTCGAGTCCAAAATTCATCCACCCTCCATGGAGAACACAGACCAGATGCCGAATGTGCAACCATATTTGATAATGGTCCTAGCCCAACTGTCTTCCGAGATTGACAAGCTTCAAATTGAGGTTTATGAGATGCAATGAAATTGGATCCCTGTCCCCGAATAGACTGATGTCCTCTTCCCTCATGATATGGGTCCACCTGCACCCGAGCCTATTTGGGTTCCAAGGAATACCAGCATGCTCCACGTGTTCCTCCTGCTAATTTTCCACCACCAACCCAACTTCCTATGATGAATCTTACCCAGCTAGGGGCTAACTTACCCATGACCGTTGATCCAAGGGAGGAAGAGTTGAACAAAGTTAAGGAAGACCTTAACATGTTGACTAAGAAATTTGACCTCTTTGGAAACTACATGTACTACACCCACATGTCTTCCTATCCTAAATAAAGGTTACCAAAAAAGTTCAAGATGCCCGACATCGAGAAATTCGGGGGCTGCAAACCCCCGATCGTTCATCTTCGTAGTTATCACCGAGCCGTGACTTTCCTAGGGGCCTCTGAGGAAATAATGGACCAAATGTTCCAATAAACCTTGAAAGACAACGCTCTCCACTAGTTCTTATCATTCGAGGAGTCCAAAATTCGCTGTTGGGAGGATGTTGTCTGTGAGTTCATGTCACAATACAAGTACAATGAAGAATTAAAGGTTACCCGCCGTGATTTAGAGTTGCTCAAGCAAAATTCTGGGGAGTTAGTCAATAAATTCATAGAAAGGTGGAGAGAGAAAGCATCCACCATAACCAATCGTCCTTCCGAATAGGAGTAAGTCAGCATTGTTAAGAAGAACTTCTTAACCCATGTCCGAGCGATGATAAGAGGATAGTATGACCCTAATTTCTGAGCCCTTCGAAAAGCAGGAGTGTAAATCAAAGAAGGCTTTGCTATGACAGAAGTTGAGAAAAAGAAAGTATCTGGACAATTCGCTCCCAGAAAGTTTGAAAAGACAGTTAGTACCACAGTTTCAACCATCAACAACATCTCTCAGCCACCACTTCATGGGCACCAGAAAGTCGCCCTAACCTAGTCCTAAAGGAATACATCGAGCTTCATGTTCCCCTATCCAAAGTCTACCAAGCCCTATTGAGCCGAAACCTTATCAAATCATTTAACCCTCGTCCATTACCAAACCAACTTCCTAGAATTTCCAAACCAGAATCCCATTGTGACTTTCACTAAACTACCGACCATACCATCGACCAGTGTTTCCACCTTCAAAATGTGATCCCAGGCTTAATTTACCGGTGTTTTATCGCCCCACCCGCCAATCCTAAACCATACACTACCCACAATCCCTTATCGAATCATACAAATGCCATCTTCCTAGAAGAAAACCTATAATGTGATCCATCTACCCAGATAATACCAAGCAAATCACCAATCATACCCATATACTCTCCCAAACCTCTCCAAATGTGCCCATACTTTCTCCTACACCCTACCATCTTCACCAATCAGGCTCTATCACTCCTTACCAGAGCATGCATCACTGTCCGCGCCCCTTTTGGAGGTAAAGATATGGAATTATCATAAGTATTAAACCAACTCCTAGAGTTTAGGCTGAAATTGCCCTCTCAGAGGACCGTTGATTATAAGAGGTTCAGTGTGTTGTTTTTAGAAGCTCAAAAATAGGCCTGAGAGTCAGACAATTGGGTAGTATCGACCGATGAAGTCAGTTTAGATGATATGGTCTAGATCATGATGAATTTATTCTGACAATAATATGATATTTCCAGTACATCCGAGTTACTCGATGCTTTGAAACTACAAGGTCAGTTCGTCCCTTCGCTTTTACATCTCCCCACCGGATGGGAGGACTTATATGAAGAGTTCATTACAATTGTGGAGTGTATTGACTTTTCATGAAAAGATAATGTCGTTGCTACCGGATGGGAGGACGAATTCAGTGATTCAGAGCAATTTCCAGAAAAGGCTAGTCCGATAGTAAGCATATGTGGGATGATATCATTTGAGGAGCTTCTAGGAGAGATCAACAAAGTGGATGAATAACCCGAGATCGATGAGGAAACATGGTTTTTGTTTTTCCCCTCTTTCTTGAATCACATGACCAGGTCAAGAGGCATTACCAAACCCCAAGCTTGCAGCCATTAGAAAACGATAAAGGAAATGGTGTTGAGAAATTTCCTATGCCATAAATTACCCTCGAGGAAATCAAGATCCTCAATCAGTTGAAGAATACCCAAGGCAAAGTCACTATATGGGGACTCTTTATGTCTTCTCAGCTGCACTGGAATGCCTTAATCAAGCTACTCACAGGACCTGCAGTTCATCCTTCTACCATACCAAAAGAAGCAGTGAATCTGGTCAGATCTCTAACCTCTACAAAATTGATATCATTATCTGAAGAATAAATCCCCAAGATTAGTCCATACCATAATTATTCTCTCAACATCTCTATTGAAGTCATGGGAAAGATTGTCCCGCTCTCTCTTATCGATAATGGATCAGTTCTGAATGTCTTCCCATTAAGAGCCCTCAATTGCTTGGGATTGAAAGTAAGCAACCTTGCCCCAACCTCTGCCGCAGTATGTGCCTATGATAATACCCGTCGAGAAGTGATGGGATCTATAAAGCTTGTAATAGGGGCTGACCCTATAAATCCGATTATTGAATTCCAAGTCATCGATATCCCAGCCTGTTTCAATCTGCTGCTCCGATGATCGTGGCTCCATATCATCAAGGGGTGTCTTTTTCCCTTTATCAGAAACTGAAGTTCTTCTAATGGGCATATCATCACCATCTTGGGCCATGACGAAAATGTCAAAAATGCAAGAACCAACAATCCAGTAATAAAGATACAACATGGGACAAATGATATGCTGCTGTCAAGTTTTTGGGTTAAATCACTTATACTCACAGAAGGGGGCTATTTTAAAGATAGGGTTTGTCCAGAATATAACCCTCATGGAAACGTCAATGTAATTTAGATATTGAAGAATGTGCACTTCATGTCTGGACGGGGGTTGGTAAAAAGACAACAAGGGATACTTGAACCTATTGTCTTGAAGAAGTCTTTTCCTCCCTGTAGCTTGGGCTATCAACCATCGACAGAAGAACTTAGAATGATGCATCATCCTCGACTAAAGAGAAGGTTAGAAAGCGCTAAGACTGTCTCGAGAGATTCCTTTAACAAAAGATTCATCAGATAAGGTGAAGATTTCCTCTTCTGTGGATTTCCTGAACCATGGTATGATCATGGTGACAAGAAGATGAAACCAGGAGCGGAGATAATTTTCCAAGACAACAACTCATGGGCCGAGGGTTCCCAACATCAAGTGCAACCACTCATTGAGAAAACGATAACTGATATCGAAGATTGTGAGGGAAGTGACTCTGATAATTCTTTCAATTTACAAACACTGGGGCTAACACTCTGCATCATCCACTCAGGGGTTACATCATCGGATCCATTCTGCCTAATCAAAGTTGTTAATTCATCTCTCCTTAATTGGCATGTTGCACCTATGCCACCTGTCGATATTCAACCTAACCCTGATGTTTATCCCCTTTCTCCTTCTTTAGTTGTTCCTCCTTACTCTAATGTAATCGAAACCTCCTTTGATGGGGTTCTTAACGCTGTTTTTCCTATCAATGAAGTAAACGAAGATTTTGAGTATTTTATTGTGCCTTACATTAATTATCTTGATTCTAATCAAACTCTCTCTGATAATGATTTTTCAAATTAACAATTCTTAAGTGATTTAAATAAAATTAATAACAAACAGTCAAACATAAACTGTGAAAGCTCCGCACCGAATGGTTGCTCAAAGTTAAAGAAGAAGTGGTCAAACTGAGGAACATGGGTTTCATTTGTGTGATCTAATATCCCACATGGCTAGCCAATATCGTAACCATATCAAAATCAGGAGGGAAACATAGCATGTGCATCAACTACCGAGACTTGAACAAGGCCTCTCCAAAGGATGATTACCCACTACCCAATATCAACATGATTATCGACAACAAGTCATGCTATTAAGTCATTCGTTAATGGGTTTATTGGATATAATCAGATCAAGATGCACCCAGATCATCAAGAGAAAATGGCATTCATCACCCCTTAGGGAACTTTTTGCTACACCGTCATGCCATTTGGTCTTAAAAAAGCAGGGGCTACCTACAAAAGGGCTACCACAATCATATTACACGATCTGATATAAAAATAAGTCGAGGTTTATGTGGATGATATGATTATCAAGTCTAAGACTAGGGAAGGTCATGTTCCCACTCTCCGAAAATTCTTCGAACGACTACGACAATATCAAATGCGACTTAGCCCACAAAAATATGTCTTCGTCGGATAAAAGTAGATCATGCCAAGATGAAGCCATACTCAAAATGTCACCACCCCGAACGGAGAACGAAGTTCAGTAATTCCTTGGGAAATTATAGAATATCAGTCGGTTCATCAGCCAGCTGACTTTCGTATGTGAGCCCATTTTCAAACTCCTCCGAAAGGATTCGACCAAAGTCTGGAACGAAGCTAGCCAAGAATCCTTTGATCGAATAAATCAATACCTAACCCGACCTCCGGTACTCATGCCACCATATCCTGGTCTTCCTTTACTCTTTTACCTAACCGTGATAGATACCGCAGCTAGGTATTTGCTAGCCCAATACCTTAAAAAACTCACAAAGAGAGAGATATCTACTATGTCAGTCGCAAGTTGGTCGGTTACGAAGTTAACTACACAGCTCTAAAGAAAGCATGTGTCACCCTTGTCTGGGTCACCCAAAAGATACGACACTATATGCTCGCCTTTCCCATCAAACTTATATCATAAATAGATCCCGTTAAATACCTACTCGAGAATCCTACCTTGTCTAGCAGAATGACCAGTTGGTTGATGCTTTTAGCCGAGTTTGATATTTTATATGTCATGCAGAAATCCATGAAAGGAAGAGACATCTATGATTACCTTGTTGACTACCATATGAAAGAAGTTGATGTCTATATTTTTGAATTCCTAGATGAGGATATCCTTTGTACATCCCAAGAAGATCTTCATTGGCAAATGTTCTTTGATTGCGCTGCCAACAAGAAGGGGTATGGCATTGGGATCCTCCTAATTACCCCTGATGAATCTCACACTCCTATTGCCATCAAATTGGATTTTCCCTTCACCAACAACATGATTGAATACGAGGCGTGCACGATAGGCCTCAAAGTTTCCCTCAAGAAAGGAATTCGATATCTCGATGTCTATGGGAATTCAACCCTCATCATCGATCAAGTACTCAAAAAATGGGAAATCAATGACAAGAAACTCTTACCTTCCATGCCCACCTAGAAGTGCTAGCTTCCCAATTCTAAGAAATAACCTTCCACTACCTACCCCGAGTAAAGAATAACCTAGCCGATGCCCTTGCTACCTTAGCCTCCATGATTGGCATGCCCGAAGGAATAAGATCCTGATATAGACAACTTCTTGTACTATGATATTTGACGCCTCCTCAAGTATGGTAATTATACCCAAGGATTTTATAAGAAAGATCGAGCAACCCTTCGCAGACTTCTTGCCTTGTATATTATCAGTGATAAAGCACTGTTAAAGAGAAACTTTGATGGAACCTATTTGCCCTGCATTGCAGGGGCTGACATTGAAGGAATAATGCAGAAAATCCACAGCCGAGAATGTGAACGCCACATGAATGTCCATATGCTCGCCAAGAAAATCATTCGATGGGGTTACTACTGGACTACTATGGTTCAGGATTGCACAACCTACGTTTGAAGATGCCTCAAATGCCATCAATTTTCCAAATTACAACACTTGCCTTTGCGAGAATTGTACAACATGACTTCTCCCTGGTCGTTCTCTACATGGGGCATCGACATCATAAGAAAAGTTACACCAAAAATGTCCAATAGGCATCAATTCATCCTGGTTCCCATTGACTACTTCACTAAATGGGTAAAATCCGAGTCATACACAGTGCTGAATGACAAAAAGGTGGTCAAGTTCATCTAAAAAAGTATCATCTAACGATATGGGGTCCCGCATGAGCTAGTATCAGACAACGAGTTACACTTCGAGGCATAAGTTACATAGGTGGTCGATAAGTATGGTATTCAGAGACACAAATCTTCCCCTTACCGAGCCCAAACCAATGGAGTAGTTGTAGCAGCCAATAAGAACCTCAAAGAAATCATCATCGAGATGATCGAGAGTTATCGAGATTAGGCCGACAGGATCCCTTTTGCCCTCTGGGGCTACCACACTTCAGTTCGAACCTCTACTGGGGATGCCCCTTACTCTCTAGTCTACGACATGGAAGCAGTCCTACCCATAGAGGTAGAAATTCCTTCAATGCATATCACGTTAGAAAGCAAGGTCCGCAAAGAAGACTGGCATCAAAGCCATCTAGACGAGGTGTCACTCTTGGATGAAAGGAGGCTGAAAGCTCTATACCATATACAAGGGTACCATCATCGAATAGAGCGATCATTCAACAAGCGAATAAAAGACCGCAGTGTTCGAGAAGTCGACTTAGCCCTCAAAGAATTTATAGAGCCCATCTGGGACTCCAGAGGGAAATTCAAGCCAAATTGGAGCGGCCCTACATTGTGAAAAATATCTTATCACGCGGCGCCGCTATGCTCACCGATCTTAATGGAGAAGAAATGGCGCGTCCAGTCAACCTGGACAATCTTAAGAAATTCTACCCCTAGTCCGAAATCTCGGCGCGCTACGATTCTTATCATCTCCTTTCTATTCTAAAAAAACAAAAAAAAACTACAATAATAATAATAATAATAATAATAATAATAATAATAATAATAATAATAATAATAATAATAATTCATTTCCCTCTACCCAAAATTACGTGGGGACTAATCCTTAAAAAATCCTTTTGATTTCAAAAATGAATTTCAGAAATTTTTTAAAAAACCCAGAGGTACGTAGGCAGCTTAAACCCTTTACATGAGCACGGCTCCCTTCTTTATCACAAAATGCTATTCTCTTCTTATTCTCGAGAACAACAATTTATTTTGACCTATACATGAAAAAATGACTATGTATGCGTTAACAACTAGTATAGATAATTTAAATGAAAAACTCATCAAGAGGCACAAATAGATGATGAAAAACTCCTTTATTTCTTTATTCAAAATTTCAGTACGATTACATTAGTAAAGGGAGTCAAACAACTTCCCTTGCAAGCCTACTCCTACCTTCCTAAAACCAAATCAAAACAAGTCCCAATACAACCATAATAACCCAAAAATGATTCTGAAGCATAGAACCACACCCATTACAAAATCTTCACACATCATACCCACAACTGCTAGAAGAACCAACCCCATCATCACCCACATACTTGGGCCCCCAAACTTTCCCTGCCTGAATAGAGTGCTGCAGACGCTCCATAGAATGATAAGCCTGGACTAGCTTGGGGAAAACCACAACTCCTCCATCCATGATGTAAGATATGGCAAACCACCTTTACCCAGTCTCCACAACTAGGATCTTGGCAACTAATTTTCTCCACAACCACTTCATGTAGTCCCCTGAGATATGCCAGACTCTTACAATAAACTGGGATGGATGGGTCGACGGTCAAAGATTCTCTCATAAAGAGATAAGCTACATGCGCATAAGCTCTATCAGATCCCCCAAAAGAAAGAAGTCCAGTGTATGTTGTGGCACAATTTGTTCCCAACCAAATTGATGTAGAAGACTCCATGGAAAGTAGAAAGAGGTTTGCCGAAGGCCTACTAACCGAACATACTGGTATTCTACGAGTTCCATAATGGGAAATAGTCCCCCTCACCAAGGCACTAACAAACGCAAGCCTCGAGCCCCGTGCTCCACGAACTAGTTTTTCCATCTCTCGATCTCTAGGCCTACACTGATGAAATGGCGTGAGAAGAAGTTTGTCACCACTGGCAAAGGATACTTAGGTGGGACTGCCATATGGAAGCTCTCTAACAGCCACATGAATAGCATTATAGGACTACCCCTCAGAAAGTCGGAATGACCTTCTCGCCAGGCATTTAGACCATTCAAAGTCTTTGCTAGTATCACCCCGCAGGATTGTGACGGTATAATATCCAGGAAATGACAGCTGCAAGTTGGGGGTCCACTAGCATTTCCCCAATTACCAATAAACGCTTTGAAACCAGGCCCAAAATGACAGCTCCAACATAGCCAACATCACCAACATCCTGTAAATGTACAAACCGCAACACCGCAGGAAGAGAAATCATTCCTCTCATGGCCAATGACTTACCAAAGGAGAAATGTGGAGAAGTCACGCCAATAGCTCCCTAGGGGACCGGGAAAACTCAGGCATACCCACTGCAAAGCTGGGATTTATCCCTAATATGGTAGAAAATTCTTCATAGGTCGGACATATTTCATTCAACCAAAAGCAAAATACATGGTCTTCGAGGTACCAAAACTCAACCTCCTCCATTAGCATATTCCACTCTATGGGCCGATTATGACATAAAGAGACTTGCCGCATGTTGAAAGCATCTTAGTCAATATTATAGGAGAACATTGCTTCCAAGGTTTTAAGGTATTTTACAAACTCAACACTACCAGGGAGAGCCATATCACAAAATAAGAAAAAAGTGAACAAAGAGGAATATAAAGAAGTGGGAATGTGGAAGTGTGAAGGAAAATCTTCATCCACACCCCTATTTATACTTGAAAGATCTCAAACAAAGATAAGGAACCCTGTAGAAATTGGAGGAAAACTTACCCCACCAAGTACCAAGTAGTTGAAGAAAGTATAATCAAAGCCTTGGTTTGATTAGACTGGA
Source organism: Sambucus nigra (assembly GCA_949130495.1). Lineage (NCBI taxonomy): Eukaryota > Viridiplantae > Streptophyta > Magnoliopsida > Dipsacales > Adoxaceae > Sambucus > Sambucus nigra. Next base: position 594,513,434 of record OX422212.1, on the reverse strand, counting down.
CTGATATGCCGAAAGGCAGGACAAGGGTCATGTCGATCAGCAACACCCTATTTTTGGGAAAATTTCCTTTTTCCTTTTTTGTCAAAACCAAAAAACTCAATAAAAATTATTTTTCTCTTAAGGGAATTTTGAATTTCCTTATACTTATGTTTTTACTTATCCCATTTTAAAATAAAATCTTTCTCTAATCATTTTTTATTCTTTTTTCTGGTCACAACAGCAAATTAAAAAGAGTATGTACATTAGTCATTAAAAACGAAAATTAACAAAAACTTCATTTTATTTGCATAGATATCTGTTGTGTTACATTAGTTTTGCAGGAAAAATAAGAAAATACAACAGAACTCAACCCAAACCCACCTACTTTTTCTCTCTCTCACTCACATTTTCTCTTTTTCTTTACCTAAAAATCTCTCTCTCTCTCTCTCTCTCTCTCTATCTATCTATCTATCTATCTATCTCTCTCTCTCTCTCTCTCTCTCTCTCTCCCTCTCTCTCTCTCTCTAAGATCCTCTTTACCTGCGGCGCACTCTCTTTCCTCTGCGAGAGGATGACGTGCCACCACTCCCCGAGCCAAACCCTTCCTCAGACGAGGCAAACGACACCAAGTAAGAAGGAAACGAAATTGCATCCTGAATATGGGCAGTTGTTAAAGATATATAATCCCTAATATCCCTCAGCCAAGTGGTTGAGACCCGGATGTACAACAAAAGAAAACAAAAAAGAGAAAATTAGTCACTCTGAGGCAAAGAAAGAAAATAGGAAATCAAAAGACAAAGAGATGAAAAGTATACCTCGGGTAGAAGGACCTCCTCTATCAATCCCAACTCCTATGGATCCATCGCATTAGGACGGTGCAGCATATACACCGACCCCCATCTACCCACCGAATGTTGAAAGTAGGAGTGGCCAGCCGTACAAAAGGAGCCTCTGAAGTTATCGACGCACCGCCTACACGGTGGGAGGGTCCCACCGGTCGACTCGAGCCCATGCAAGGAAGAGGCATCACATCATATATGCTGGTCAGCATCAACCAGCTCGACACATAATCCATATAATCATACATCACCTCCATGTCGGTACATAATGAGTAAGGCTCACCCATCATCGCCGCTATCCATGCATCGTCTAACATCTCCCGCACTCGCCTCATATACACTAGGGGATTCTCCCGTGGCACCGCAACCTCATCCTCCACCATCTATCAAACTAATCTCTCCCAAAGATACCAAGAGTGTCCAAACTCATGAGCTAGAAGATGCCCCATTTGTGCATGTCCCCAGTCAACCTCGTATGCTGGAGAGCCGTCCCCATGGATGGAAGGTCACCTGCCAATTACCTAGTAAGAGCAGAAAGATTAATATCAAGAAAAGACCATAAAAGGAAGGAAAATCTCAAAAAAGAAAAAAGAAAAAGAGAAGGACTTACCAGCTCAATCGTCAGGCCATTCAATACCTGAGGTACCGCCTCTAGAGAAAAGGACTTCTTAGATTGCCAATTGGACTTTCTCCACTGGTACATCCAACAGAAGTCCCTAATAGACTCATCCTTAAAAGCCATCAATTGGTTGTTAAAACCAATGACCTCATAGAACCACGTCTGCAAAGGGCAAAAGGCCACCAATTAAGAAATCAAGAATAAAACGCATGAAGGAAAATGCGAATGCATAAAGGAAAATGCAAAAAATAGAGGAAAATACAAAAAATAAAGAAAAACTCAAGATGATACGTGGCCCTAGTAAAAGTTTTCTTACAACATCGGCTGAAGGTATCAAGAGAATAATAAAGGGTTACTAAGGTTAGGCTCCCCCATTCTTAAGACGAACGTTCGAAAACACCCTCAAAAATGGAAAAAACCTCAAATGGATGATGTCGCCACTCGTCGCCACCAAAAAACCCCCCAACACCAGCAAAATAAATAAACAAGCCATTTATCGCATGTCACTCTTGTAAATACTCCTCGTCAGTAATAACTCCCTCAAAAGAGACAAGCGAAGCAAGTCCCTAGAGAACACCCTCTCCATATCACCCAATATCGATGTCACCACCTCCGGCTCCACCTCAATTTACAACTCCTCTCAATCTAGCCCCAGCCGTTGCTGTACATCTATGGGAGTCATCGTTATCTCCCCGAAATCAAAATGAAAGGTATGGTTAGTGTCCCACCACCTCCCCACAGAGAACAAGGAATGGCCGTAGAATGGCGCGTCTAATCCAAAGCAGATGCCAATCTCCCAAAACTGGCTGATGACACCATACAATGCACCACATATGGAAGGTGCTCCCAAATATCTTTAAGCCCCTTCGTCACTTGGGCACGCATAGTCGACATAGAAACATCAGACTGTCAAAAGAAGAAAGCAAACGCCCTTGTCAAATTTCAAGAAATAAGGAAATATTGCCAAGAAAAGGGAAGAGAATACCAAAGGTCATTAATGCTTACATTACCACCAGGGTTCACCACCCTAGAAGAGCGATGACACGAAGGCTCGCACAAGAGAGTCCGATCATTCGCCACTGGCTCAAATGAGTCAAAAGATTTGTTGCTACCCAAAGTAAAGGGTACCCTAGCCCTCCATTCCAAGCCTTCCTAATCATCATCATCGAGCCATGCCATGTGTGTTACACTACTTGAGAACTCAACCATTTTTCGACTTGGGAACGTTAGAACAATTTGCGGAACGTAATTGTAGAAGTAGGCAAGTCAGAAAGCTGTGAAAATGAGGAGAATTATCCCCCTTTTTATAGGAGGCTAAGGGGCATGCCGATTGGCATCTCCCTGTCACCCACCGATGGACACTCTCTCTCCACCTGCTCTAGGTACTTCAAAAGACCATGCCACTGTTGTTTGGCACCTTTCATGTAATCACCCCACTTTTATATATTCATATACAGTTTGTTTTAAATGTTGATACGGATAATGTGTTATTATTGTACATAATGTTAATTTATTATTTTTAGTCTAAATCTTTCCTTCATAAATCATGAAATATCAAATTAGTTACAAACATAAAATTTTGAAGTTTTCGATAGGAATATTCATGTTGGAGACTAGTTTTGACCATTATAATATAGCAACTGACTTGAGGTAAAAACTAAAAAGTTATAGATATATGAATTAGGTTTGTAACACAATAAACAGTGTGTTAAACAAAGGTCCGAGAAAGAAGATATACCAAAATGACGAAATAAGGGCAAATTTGTCCATCCTTTAAGTCGTATTTTGTCTTATTACCACACCATGTGTTATACTTTGGTTGGTTGGAAGGGGAGGCTGGTTTGGCTGACTTAAACACTTTAAAATAACCACCTTCTTAATTAAAATGGATTAATCAAAGTCTTATAGCATATCCTAAGCTAAATGATAAGTTTCGGGGTAAAAAAAATGTAATTTTATGAATCTTTAGGAACTTGATTTGAAATAAAGAAAGTTTCAAGGACTAAATTGAAAATATAAAAAGGACCATTAGCAAAATATTTTCAAGGACCTCTAAGAAATATTGAAAATATAATGTAAAATTACCAAAATGCCCTTCATGTGTAAAATGGCCCTTATACCCTTAATAACTTTACACCTCCACCGTACACATATCGCCTTTAAAGCAAAGGAAAAAACACATGTCATGCAATTAGAGAAAGCCAATACACGTGTCGTCGTTCGATGAATTAAGACTGCAAGATAGCTCCGTTATGCGACACCCTAACACCGACTCACCAAAATGAACGCTTAGCCATCATGACACATGTCAACACCCTAATAACTTTGGGAAACTATAAATAAGGCCTTTAGGATTGGTTATTACACGAAATTCATTCACAAGATCAAAGAGAAATAACTAGAGAAAGTGTGGGAGAGTTTAAGAAGAAGTTTCGTCTTAATATTAACGAGTAATCCAAGACTCAACATCTGTAATTTTGCACTTCTGTTTTAGGTGAGTACTCTATGACATTCCTTGTGTATTTTGATTATATGATATTATGAAAATTATTTATATTTTGTAAAATGCTTTTATTCTCAAAATACATCTGATACCGATGATTTCGTCAGTTGTTATATGTGTATATTCCTCGATATATACATCTTATTTGGATTATGAAATTATTGATTCGGCCTATGGAAACTCTCTTACTATGTTGTCCTTGACTACTGGGTGGAAATATTTGGGTGGTAACTTCCCATCTGGTTTATTGCTGGTGTGCCCTAAATAAGGCGTTGTTTCAGAAATCATTATTTTCTGTCTGAGTTGTTAGCTGGTGGAAACATTTGGTGACACTATCTATTTATCTGGGTATTAGAGTGTATATGGCCATTAAAATTGAAAAATTAAATTATTGACATATTTCTCATTTGCTTATCAATTATGTTCTGTTCTGAACTGTTTATTCTGAAAATATGTATTGTTAGTTACTTTATATATTATTGCAAATTCCTTTTTCTCTCTATATATGCCTTCTGTTCTAAATTGGATAGGTATCAATTTTTTGAAAAACCTTGGAATGTCTGGAGATTGAATCTCACTCGGCCTTTAGCTGATGTTGTATAAATAACGATTTTTCAGGAATTATGTAGGCTCACGAAGGGAACGTAAAAGGACTATGTTGAAGATTCAACTTTTAGAGCTCTTTTAAAAATGTTTATTTTATCATATAGAGCATTTTTGGCTCTCTTGTAATAAGTTTTAAATTTTGTCTTAAGTTGTAACTCATCATTACTTTAAATATAAATAAAGTTTCCTTTAGAAAGCTCTGATAACGTAATTACTTTATTTTCAGTAGTTTATGATTCATGACTATCTGAATGTATTTTTGCTGCATTTATTTAAAGAAACAATTTAAGTCGGAATATTTATTGCCTTGGTGGCATGTTAAGACACTCGTTCCCTACTACTAATATTTGGTACGGGGTCATGACAGAGGTGGTATCAGAGCATAGGTTATGAACCCGTAGATTACTGAACATAAGTTTCGAACGTTATAGATTTTAAGTTTCCATACATAGGAGATAGGATTAAATATTCGACTTATATGATAACCCTCCATATGTGTTATATTATTGATCTCTTAATTTGGAATCTTGATATAGTATAATACATCTAGTGATTGGACATGACTATAAAAAATGACCAAGACAAGATCAACTATAGAAACTAGTGATTCGAATATGAAAGGACTAGAAGGTGCATACAAGATAATTGAGAGTCTAGCAAGGATTGTGGAGCATCATGTGAATAATAGAGAACCAAGGAATCTTAAACTAACTAGCTGTACCATTGAACATTTCAAGAAGCTGAATCCTCCATCCTTTAAAGGTAATCCTAAACCCATTGAAGCAGAAAGTTGGGTGATGCAGATGGAAAAGATGTTGGATGTTCTTAAGTGTACCGATGAACAAAGGGTTTCATTTACAACATTTATATTAGAAGGTGAAGCCGAACATTAGTGGAGAATGACTAAGAGAATAGACGAGGAGAGGAATACTTACATAGGTTGGAATGACTTCTTAGTGATCTTTTATGAGAAATATTTCCCTGAAACGGTGAAAGATGAAATGGCAGCTGAGTTCATGAGTCTAGTGCAAGGGAATATGAAGGTTAGTCAATACGAGGCAAAGTTTACCGAGTTATCCCATTTTGAACCTTATGTTATGATAACTGATGTTTTAAAATCCAAAAAGTTTAAACGTGGGTTAAGGTTGATTATTCGTAGTCAAATTTCCATCCTAAAGTTGACATCATATAGTGACGTTGTGGCTAGGGCTACGATAGTTGAGATGGATGGTGAGTCGTATAATCGAATTAGAGATGGTAAAAGGAAGTTTGGGGAAAAAATAGGGAAGAAACCAAATAATAGAAATAATTTTAGGAGTACATCCAATGTTGGGGGGAGCTAGTGATAACAATCAGTTTAATAACAAGATATGTCAGCGATGTGGGAAGATGCATGGAGGACGACCTTGTTACAAGGATGCGGGATCTTATTTTAAACGTGGACAGAAAGGACATCAGATAAAAAAATGCCCAACCCCAGCAAGGATCCTGATACAACCTTTAGGTGAAAAGAAGGACCAAAGCAGACAGGGTAGAGTTTTTGCACTTTCTGATACCCAAGATTCTAGTACAGTAGTGCGAGATACACTTTCTATATATGCACAACCTTTTCAAGTTTTAATAGATCCTGGTTCTACCCGTTCATTTGTGTCTGTGCGTTTTGTTAGTCATTTTACTAATATGCTTAAACCCTTGAATCATAGCATGCACATTTTTACTCCTTCGAGTGAGTTATTGATGGAAACATTAGCATATAAGTCTTTCCCTATTGATGTTAGTAGTCATAGACTATTCGTCAATTTGATAGTTTTTACACATAAAAGACTTTGAAGTCATTTTGGGGATGGATTGTTAGCATCGTATCATGCTAAGGTAGATTGTTTTGAGAAGAAAGTTACTTTCCAAGTCCCTAACCAACCTGAATTCAGTTTTGAAGGAATTGTCATCCTATCTCCCATGCGTATTATCTTTGCAATGCAAGCATCTTAAGATGGGATGTTAAGGATTCCTTGTAAGTGTTATTGATTTGCAAACAAAAGAGCCTAGTTTAGAAGATATTCCTATAGCTAAACATTTTCTAGATGGTTTTCCAAATGATTTACCCAGTCTTCCTCCTAGTAGAGAAATAGAGTTTACAATTGACCTTATTCCTGGAACTATACCAATCTCGAAACCACCTTATCGTATGGCACCTTTATAATTAAGGGAATTAAAATATCAATTACAAGATCTGTTAGATAAGGGTTTTATTAGACCAAGTGTATCCCCTTAGGGTGCTCCAGCGTTATTTATTAAAAAGAAGGATGGGACGATGAGGTTATGTATAGAGTATCGTGAACTAAATAAGGTGACCATTAAGAATAAATACCCCTTACCTCATATAGATGATTTGTTTGACCAACTTCAAGGTGCACAAGTATTTTCAAAGATTGACCTTAGGTTAGGCTATCACCAATTGAAGATTAAGGAAGATGATATTTCGAAATCAGTTTTTTGTACTAGATATGGTCACTATGAATTCCCTGTGATGCCATTTGGAGTAACTAATGTACCAGCCGCTTTTATGGATATGATGAATAGGGTGTTTAGGAAATATTTGGATCAGTGTGTGGTTATTTTCATTAATGACATCCTTATTTATTCCAAAAGTATTGAAGAATAATAAAAGCATTTAAAGACGGTGTTACAAATCCTTAGGAAGGAGAAATTATATGCGAAATTAAAGAAGTGTGAGTTTTGGTTGCCTAGCATCTCTTTTTTAGGACATGTCATATCTAAGGAGGGAGTGTCGGTTGAGGTGAGATTAAGGCTATACTAGATTGGCCTAAACTAACTAATGTGACGGAGATTCATAGTTTTCTTGGATTAGCAAGTTATTATCGAAGAATTGTTGAAGGATTTTCTATTATTTCCAAACCTCTATCTAGGTTAACCCAAAAGAAGGTGAAATATGAATGGTCTGAGAAAGTTGAGGATAGTTTTCAAGAACTTAATAATCGATTAGTAACTACCCCAATTTTGACTATTACTTTCGGGACAGGGGGATTTGTGATTTATAGTGATGCTTTTAAAAATGGTTTGGGATGTGTGCTAATGCAAAATGGAAAAGTAGTAACTTATGCCTCGAAACAGTTAAAACCACATGAGCAAAATTATCCAACCCATGACCTAGAATTAGCAGCTGTAATTTTTTCTCTTAAGATTTGGAGACATTATATGTATGGTGATTTATACCGATCATAAGAGTTTGAAATATATCTTTACTCAGAAAGAGTTGAACATGAGACAAAGGAAGTGGTTAGAATTGATGAAGGATTATGATTTAAATATTCATTATCACCCAGGGAAAGAAAATATAGTAGCTGATGCTTTAAGTAGGAAGTCTACACCAAATTTAGCATATCTTATTACCATCCAAGAAGCCCGGCTAAAGGATTTGAGAAGTATGGAAATAGATGTACGTATTTATAGTAAAGAAGGAATAATCTCAAACTTACAAGTACAACCCATGTTGATGGAAAGGATCAAAATTTCACAAGTAAATGACCCACAACTGAAGAAGATTAAAGAAGAAGTTATCGAATGGAGGAAAATTGAATTTGGGATACTAGATAATATATTGAGGTTAGGAAATAGAGTGTGTCTGCCATGTGATGTCCAATTAAGGAGGCAAATTTTAGAGGAAAGTCATTACTCAAGATTCACATTTCATCCCGGATGTATAAAGATGTATAGGGATCTTCGAGAAGTATTCGGGTGGAAAAACATGAAAAGGGAGATAGACGAATTTGTATCTCAATATTTGGTTTGTCAACAAGTAAAAGCTGAACATCAGAAACCATTAGGATTACTACAACCCCTACCTATACTCGAGTGGAAATGGAAACATATTTCCATGAATTTTGTGACAGGTTTGCCAAGGAGTTGAAACGGTCATGATTCTATTTGGGTAATTATTGATAGGTTAACTAAATCTGCTCATTTTCTTGCCATTAAGATTACCCATTCATTAGAAAAGTTAGCTAAGTTTTATGTATAGGAAATTATTAGGCTTCCTGGAATCCCAATTTCAATTATTTTTTATCGTGACCCTAGATTTGTGTCTCTCTTTTGGAAAAGCCTACAAGCAGCCATGGGAACACAATTGAATTCAACACCGCTTTTCATCCTCAAACGGATGGACAATCTAAGAGAACCATTCAAACCTTAGATGATCGCTTACCATTAGTAGAATTCGCATATAATAATAGTTATCAAGCAAGTATTCAAATGGCTCTGTATGAGGCACTCTATAGTAGAAGGTGTTTCTCCCCTGCATGTTGGGTAGAAGTTGGAGAAAGAGAATTGTTGGGACCAGAATTGATCCAGATCATAATAGAGAAGGTAAAATTGATACAAGACCTACTTCGAATCTCTCAAGGCCGTCAAAAGAGTTATGTTGATAATCACCACCGACAGTTGAAATTCCAAAAAGGAGATTATGTTTTCTTGCGTGTATTAACAGCAAAGGGAGTAATCTGATTTGGGAAGAAAGGGAAGTTAAGTCCAAGATACATAGGACCTTTTCAAATACTTGAAAGGATAAGACCTGTTGCATATATAATATCCTTACCCCCTGAAATATCTAGTGTGCATAATGTATTTCAAGTATTAATGATGAAGAAATATGTCCCAGATCCAACACATATCTTAAGTCAGGAACCTATTCAAGTTAGAGAAGATTATACATTGAGCATCCGATAGAAATTTTAGATCATAAAGATAAAATATTATGAACCAAGGTAATTCCACTAGTCAAAGTATTATGGTGAAATCATTCCGTTGAAGAAGCAACATGGGAGCGGGAAGATGAAATAAAGGAGCGATATTCATTCCTGTTTAAAAATTAATGTAAGTCGAGTTTGGGGACCAAACTTTTTATAAGGAGGGTAGGATGTAATGACCCCACTTTTATATTTCCATTTATATTTTGTTTTAAATGTTGATATGGATAATGTTTTATTATTGTACATAATGTTAATTTATTAGTTTTAGTCTAAATCCTACCTTCATAAATCATGAAATATCAAATTAGTTACAAAGATTAAATTTTGAAGTTTTTTGTAGGAATATTCATGTTGGAGACTAGTTTTGAATATTATAATATAAAAATTGACTTGAGGTAAAAACTAAAAAGTTGTAGATATATGAATTAGGTTTTTAACACAACAAACGGTGTGTTAAATGGAGGTCCAAGCAAGAAGTTATACCGAAATTACAAAATAAGGGCAAATATGTCCATCCTTTAAGTCGTATTTTGTCGTATTACCACACCATGTGTTATATTTTGATTGGTTGGAAGGGGAAGCTGGGTTTCCCAACTTAAACACTTTTATGTTGGACTCCCAATTTTTAATGTTTAAAAAAGAATTTCCTTTTAGATGCGGGATAAAGACGGTTCAACACAACAATTTAATTTTCCAAATTTTATTTGATTTTCTTTTCTTAAAAAGATGAAAAATTAAATTAAACACAAATTTTAATTTCTAAAAAAAATTAAAATTAAACCTAAATAAGTGAATTATGATGAACACACACGCACTTGAAATTCACTTAAACCAAATTAATTTAACCCAAGTCCTAGAAGTTTTCCTAACATTAATTAATTCGATTTGCAAATTAGGCCAAACCAAAATTTATCAAATTATATTATTTAGACTTGAATTAAAATAAATTAAACATTACCCAAATAGTAAACATGCTCCAAAATAAACAAGAAAAGTGAATTAAACCATATTTTATCTTTTCATCCTAAGCATGCGTTCTAGGTGATTTGCAAGATAAAATTAATTCACAACCACTACGCCGTGATGTACGAGAAAAAAATCACAACGGGAAAAAACCTCGGACGACCCTAGCCTTAAGTCCACTCAATACGGAATTTTTCAAGTACAAGACAAGTGACTTACTAAACTCGACTCGACTCCTTTCAAGTCCCTGACGCGTTTTCTTGTACCAACCCCTACTTAGTCGATAATCTCGGAATCCACATGAATCTTGGAATCCACCAATGAAGATTTAGGAAACCGTCTACCACACATGGTGCCTTTCCCCATATGAGAACGCCGCAGCTAAAACCAAACTTCTTCTTCTTTGAGGGATGTAGAAGTAAACCCAAACTCTTATCATCTTAGGTTGAAAAGTGAACCCGGTGCCAAACAAACTCCAAGAATATATATATATATATATATATATGTGTGTGTGTGTGTGTGTGTGTGTGTGGTACTTGGAATAAACTAAGATGGGAGTAAACAAAGGTGTTTAAGAATGATTTTCTTAAAAAATACACACTAAAAACATGAACTTTTTCATAGAGGAATTTAGTTATCAAAACTTTCTCTTGAGATTATAGAAGATGAAAAAGTTAGTTTTTCAAAGTTGTTTCCCGCACATATTAATTATGGCAAAAGTTAGTGGGATAAAAGAAGTGGGAACATGGAGAAAACTGCCAAAAACTGCCAAAATAATTTCCCGCCGAAAATCTCGTTCAAACAAGATTTTTATTTGAACAAAGTCTCGCTCGAACGACCTTCTAACGAGGTTCCAGAGGCCAATTGGGAAAAGTCGTTGGCAAAATCGTTTGAACGACATTCTCATCCGAACGAAAAACTCGTTCGAACTACAATATCGAACGAAGTGACAAAATGTTTATTTTTTTGCTTTAAGCCCCAAAAATTTATTTTAAAGTTCTAAAGTAGCCTTATGGAAATAAAATTCATTTTAAAATAAAATAAAATTACATCCACTTCCAGGCTCCTATATATATGTAATGCATTCATACCTTAGGAGAGATTGGAACTAAGTTGATGACGTGAAACGAGGAACATGTAAACCGACAATGATATTCTCTTTTTAAGTAGACGCAACGTCTTCAACTTTAACATGTCATAGGCTTGATGGATGGTCAATAACTCTATCCTATGACTCAAATATTTTTTTTCGGAATTGAGCCAATACTACATTAAGCTTCAATCGGAGACTTGTGTTCTTACAAATCTCTCCCATTGGCTATTCTGGGACAAAAACCAAAACAAAATCCTCAAGGGCCGTCAAGCTCTACTAGACTCAAAAACATCCCACCCAAAATAAAAAAAACTTGACTAAAAAATCGAGGATGACATCTTTGCCAATGAAAGTTGTCGATAAAATAATTCCTGCACACTTAAGCAAACATTAAATGCGTAGGGAATATCAAAGATTTAAATGCAATGAAATTAAATACTCCCCCTAAATTAATTCTCCTTTATCAACTATGATCAACCTAAGAATATAACTCTCTCCCCCTAAGTTAAATCTCCTAAACTAAGATATGATTATAATATGATTAAATACTATTTCTGCCCTATCATTCTCCCCCTTTTTATTCAGGAATAGACAAAGGTGATAGAATTAATAAAATACTCATTTCTCCCGCAAGATAATTAAGTACATGAATCTCCCTAAAAACTACACAAGGGATATATATATATATATATATGGGAAAACAAGTAGAGCGAAGATGCATAAAGTGTTAAAGACATTAAAGCATGTGGGCAAGCAAGAATAATGGATGCTAACTATGAAGCGAATACAAATGACATCAATTTGAAACATAAGAAACTAGGCATGTGATATCAAACAAAATTTTGCAACTAGTTAGGTACCAATTATGAATTAATGCATAGGTGGACTAGCTAAAATGGCAAAGACTCAAAATAAAACATAATAGCATATATATGTATACACAATAGATATAAAACATATACAAGAACACATATATAGATATAAACTCACAAATGACACAAAATAAATTAACATGAGTTTTCCACACTCTTATAGCATAAATGTGTTCTACGAAAACGAAAGTGAAGGGGTGTGAACAAGATACCAATGAATTAAAACCCAATCACTTAAAATATGTTCATGGAGTTATCATTTGATTGCAAAATTTTATCACATTTAGATATATCCTTATGTGACAATATAAATTGAACTCCTTGAACAAACATACACAATGCATACAAGCCTAGAATTTTAATGATTCTACAAACCAATAGAGTCATGACAATGAAAGCGCAACTAGGATAAACGAACATTGTGCAAAACCATTGATATACAATCCAAACTCCTTCACAACAAGCATATAGTTATGGAGTGACTATATCAACTAAACAAAATAGGCCTTAGCAAATATTTTTCTTTTAATGCCATTTTCTTTTAGGCCTTTGGACCACGTATTTCTTTTAGGTCCATTATAAACGGTGGCTTACTCGCAAAGGATAAAATTTCCTTTCGGAGCCCTTACCCGTGCACATTCATGTAACACATTTTTTATATCACACAATCTCACGTGCAACGGATTTAACATGCACAATTCCTCCTAGCTCATAAAATATATAGATGACTAGATTGGTAGGAGAACACCTCACAAAGCTCAAATATACATGTGAAGTTAAAATTTCAAGTGAGCTCGTGCATGTGTGAATTGAGACATATAAAAATAGAATCCATTATAGCAACACAAAATCCAATAACTCCATGTAATCATGGTAAGAACATTTTAAGGATTGACAATTTAACCGAAAGTTCTAGCCACATGGAAGCGAAAAAGAAGGGATTCAAACACAAGTATATGCCACATAAAGTGTGTCAAACTAAAATACACACAATAAAAATCTTTTTGAGTTTTTGAAATTTTTAACCAACCAAACAAAAATATTTACTCAAAAGACAAACAAAAATCATTTGTATTTTTCATTAACTTAAATTACTAAAACGGTCAAACACAAATGATAAACAAAAATCTTTTTGTATTTTTCATTTAATGCAAACTAAACTAAATATAATACAAAAAGATAAACAAGAATCATAATTCTAGCATGAGATATGAGATAAAGCAATGACTAGAAAATGATAAACATGCATACACCTAGCAATGATATATAATATGAAGCACACAAAACTAGAGTATGCAAACAACTAACACATTCAAACTTTGGATTTGGAAAGGGAGGTATCGTGTGAAAGTAAATGAGAGTAAAAAATCCTATGTTGTAAAGCTACCAAGTCGGATATCCTAACCCAATCTAATGACTAATGGTGATCTCGGGATATAGGAATCTTGGCTACCTCAGTTGCCTTATGTAGGGATTTTCTAGGACCTCATTTAAGATCAAAGAAAAGCTTCTTAAGATGACCTTTTCGACCACAGTGTGAATAAGTTAAAACACGTCAAAAATTGATATCTAAGGATTAATCTCTAAAGGATTTCCTAGATGATTCTCCTAAAACATTGGTTTTTGCTTTATGAGTTGACTCATTACAAGTAACGAAGCCTAAACCACGCGTGTCATTTTTAATTTGGACCGTTCCTAATATTTTATCTAATTTCTCCAAACAACTCTCCAACTCAAATTCGACTCTACTTGAGTCTCTCACTTTCTTCTCAAGCTCTACAATCCTAGACTCAAGAAAACCATTTATCTCTTCAAACTCGAGAATCGCCTTTTTCAAGGATTCCATAAAACCTCTAAGGCTCTCTCTTTCGCCTTCTACATATTCAAGCTTCTCTCGAAGAGATCTCTCACGTGTCCTAAGGTCTTCAACCAACATAATATCATCAACGACCTTGACACGCTCTCTTAAACTAGCTTCTAACTTCAAATTTGCTCTTTTTAGTTCAATAGATTCTTTATATAGTTCTTGAAATGCAAATTGAAGTTCACTCGCATTAACCTCTTCTTCATTTTCACTCTCTCTTTCTTCTCCACTCTCACTACCATCATCTTTTTTATCTTCACAAACAAAGGCCTTGGAAGTGTCATAAATTTGTATATCTTCATGGGAAGATTCATTATCGTTGCTCACATGACTTTCCATGAACACGACAAAGTTGGGCTCAATGGGGAAAGCGGGTCCCTCTGCCTTGTCACTATCACTAAGGGTAGCATTATATGAAATAGGCTGTTTACCCTCTTTCCTTAGTTTAATGGGGACATTTAAAAGCCCTATGGCCATAACCCTCACAACTGTAACAGCTATTAGACTTGTCCCTATTTAAATTTTTATTAAAAGTTTTAGGGATCTTTTCGGCTTTTTCATGCTTAGAAGTTTTAAATTTTTTAAAATCATTTTTAAATTTATCTTTGTTAAATTTTATAAATTTATGAAACTTCCTAGAAAACATAGCCATGTCTTCCGAGTCACTATCACTCTCATCAACCATAACTTATTTTTCCTCCTTTCGGGCTTTCAAAGCAATGCCCTTATCAATTTTCTTTTCATTTTTGGAGGGGAACATATCTAATTCATAAGTTTTTAAATCACCTAGTAGTTTCTCAAGTTTGGTGGAGTTCAAGGTGGGTAAAGAATTTAAAACGGTCACTTTAGGGATAAATATCTCGGGTAGGGAGCTTAAAATTTTCTTAACAACTCGATTGTCGGGCATTTTCTCTCCTAAATTAAATGAAGAATTTACTATATCGGAGAGTCTAGCATAAAACTCATCGAATGTTTCGTTTTCATTCATTTTGATGGTTTCAAATTGAGTGGTGAGGTTTTGGAGTTTAGAAGATTTTACGACACTAGTTTCCCTCGTGAGTGAGTTGTAAAATATCCTAAGATTCTTTAACGGTTTCACATGTCATAATGCGTCGGAATTCATCCGGTGTGACCGTGCAAAACAAGGCATTTAAACCTCAGGAATTAAAATTTGCAAGTTTAAATTCATTCTCACTCAATCTATCTGTGGGTTTGGAAACATGCTCATTTTCTACCAAAAATGTAAGTGGGGACCACCCGTTAACAACTGACAGCCAAACCCTCTTATCGATATATCTAAGTGCCAATTTCATATGCGCTTTCCAATATGCGTAGTTGGAACCATCGAAAATAGGATATTTTTAAAATGGGAAAAATTACATTTTTAGTCAAAAATATTTAAAAGGACCTTAACGCAATAAATTAGCGCTCCGGCTCTAATACCACTTGTTGGACCCCCAAATTTTAATGTTTCAAAAAGAATTTCCTTTTAGATGCGGAATAAAAATGGTTCAACACAACAATTTAATTTTCCAAATTTTATTTGATTTTCTTTTCTTAAAAAGATGAAAAATTAAATTAAACACAAATTTTAATTTCTAAAAACCAAATTAAAATTAAACCTAAATAAGTGAATTATGATGAACACACATACACACACTTGAAATTCACTTAAACCAAATTAATTTAACCCAAGTCCTAAAAATTTACCTAACATTAATTAATTCAATTTGCAAATTAGGCCAAACCAAATTTTATCAAACTACATTATTTAGACTTGAAATTAAATTAAATTAAACATTACCCAAATAAACAAGAGAAGTGAATTAAACCATATTTTATATTTTTATCCTAAGCATGCGCTCTAGATGATTTGCAAGATAAAATAAATTCACAACCACTACGCCGCGATGTACGAGGAAAAATCCACAACGGGAAAAAACCTCGAACGACCCTAGCCTTAAGTCCACTAACTACATAATTTTACAAGTACAAGACAAATGACTTACTCCACTCTACTCGACTCCTTTTAAGCCCCTGACGCGTCTTCTTGTACCAACCTCTGCTTAGTCGACAACCCCAAAATCCACCGGAACCTTGGAATCCACCAATGAAGCTTTAGGAACCCGTCTACCACACACGGTGCCTTTCACCCTATAAGAATGCCGCAGCCAAAACCTAACTTCTTCTTCTTTGAGGGATGTAGAAGTAAACCCAAACTCTTTTCTTCTTAGGTAGAAAAGTGAACCCGGTGCCAAAGAAACTCCAAACAAATATATATATATATATATATATATATATATAGTACTTAGAATAAACTAAGATGGGTGTAAACAAAGGTGTTTAAGAATGATTTTCTTAAACAAGACACACTCAAAACATGAACTTTTTCATAGAGGAATTAAGTTCTCAAAACTTTCTCTTGAGATTGTAGAAGATGAAAAAGTTAGTTTTTCAAAGTTGGTTCCCGCACATATTAATTTCGGCAAAAGTTAGTGGGACAAAATAAGTGGGAACATAGAGAAAACTGCCAAAATATTTTCTCGCCGAAAATCTCGTTCGAACGATATTTTCATTCGAACGAAGTTTCGTTCGAACGACCTTCTAACGAGGTTCCAGAGGCCAATTGGGAAAAGTCGTTGGAAAACTCGTTCGAATTACATTCTCATTCGAACAAAAAACTCGTTCGAACGACAATATCTAACGAAGTGACATAATGTTCATTTTTTCGATTTAAGCCCAAAAACTTTATTTTAAATTTCTAAAGTAACCTTCTGGAAATAAAATTCATTTTAAAATAAAATAAAATTACACCCACTTCTAAGCTCTTATATATATGTAATGCATTCATACCTTAGGAGAGATTGGAACTAAGTTGATGACGTGAAATGAGGCACATGTAAATCATCAATTATGTTCTCTTGATACGTAGGCCGCAATGTCTTCAACTTTAATATGTCATAGGCTTGATGGATGGTCAAGAACTCTATCCTATGACTCAAACATTTTTGTCCGGAATGATCCAATACTATATTAAGACTCAATCGGAGACTTGTGTCCTTGCATTTTAAATAACCTCCTTCTTCATCAAAATGAATTAATCAAAGTCTTATAGAATATCCTAAGCTAAATGATAAGTTTTGGGGTAAAAAATGTAATTTTATGAAACTTTAGGGACTTGATTTTAAATAAAGAAAGTTTCAAGGACTAAAATAAAAATATAAAAAGGACCATTTTGTAAACAAAATATTTTTAAGGACCTCTAAGAAATAATGAAAATATAGTGTGAAATTACCAAAATTCCCTTCATGTGTAACATGACCCTCATACCCTCAATAACTTGAGACCTCGTGCTTGGTTTGGACACCTCCACCGCTCACATGTCGCCTTTAAAGGAAAGGACAAAACACATGTCATGAAATTAAAGAAAGCCAATACACGTGTCGTCGTTCGGTGAATTAAGACTGCAAGACACCTCCGTGACGTGACACGCTAATTCCGACTCACCCAAATGAACGCTTAGTCATCAGGAAATATGTCAACACCGTAATAACTTTGGGAAACTATAAATAAGGCCTTTATGATCAGTTATTACATGAAATTCATTCAAAATATGAAAGAGAAATAATGAGATAAAGTGCGAGAAAGTTTAAAAAGAAGTTTCGTCTTAAGATTAACGAGTAATCCAAGACTCAGCATCTATAACTTCATACTTATATTTTAGGTGAGTAATCTATGACATTCCTTGCGTATTTTTATTATATAATATTATGCAAACTATATATATTTTGTTAAATACTTTTATTCTCAAAATACATCTGATACTGATCATTCCATTAGTTGTCATATGTGTTTATGTCTCGATATATACATCTGATTTGAATTCTGAAATTATTGATTCGACCTATGGAAACTCTCTTACTACGTTGGCCTTGACTACTGGGTGGAAATATTTGGGTGGTATCTTCCCAGCTGGTTTATCACTGGTGTGCCCTAAACAAGGCGTTGTTCTATAAATCATGATTTTTTTTCTTAGTTGTTACCGATTGGAAACTTTTGGTGACACTATCTGTTTATCTGGGTATTATAATGTACATGGCCATTAAAATTGAAAAATTGAATTATTGATATATTTCTCATTTGCTTATCCGTTCTATTTTGAACTGTTTATTCTGAAAATATGTATTGTTAGTTACTTTATATAGTACTGCAAATTCCTATTTCTCTTTCTATATGCCTTATATTCTAAATTGGATAGGCATCCATTTTTGAAAAACCCTAGAATGTCTTGCGATTGAATCTCACTCAGCTTTTAGTTAATGTTGTATAAATAACGATTTTTCATGAATTAAGTAGGCTCGCGGAAGAAACATAAAAGGACTACGTTGAAGATTCAGCTTTTAGAGCTCTTTTTGTTATCATAATTAAAATGTTTGTTTTATAATATGGATCATGTTTAGTGTTGATGTAAAAAATTAGATTTGACCTAATTATTTTAATCACAGATAAAACGAATAAAGAAATAATAGACAATAGATTTTTAAAGTGGTTCGACCTTGCAAGAATAGCCTACGCCCACTGTTTTTGTTATTGTTGACTGTTTGTTTGGAATTATCGAGGAATGTGTGACAACCCGCGATCCGAGATAAGGGGTGGCCAGCCCGATACTCAAACGTAATAGGAATCATGGATGGATACCATCCTCAGCATCAATAAAAATAAACTGAGTATACGGGAAAATCACCCAATAAATCAGAAAACGGGTTGCCAAAAGTTTAGAAATTTAAAACCAGTAAAAATTTAAATTTACACAACCCAATCTGATAAGAAAGTGGAATTTCCAAAAGAGTATATATATAATACACTAAAACGAATGTACACGAGAGGACCGAATAAGCTGTCGGTCCACAACTTACATACAACGAAGTACCACAATTTAAATATCTTACATAATACATTCATTAATCAAATACAAAAGTTTGGGCCACACGCCCGAGTATAAGACCCGTTCATATCTAATCTAGAACACAAAGATGAAAGCGTCTAATACAATGTCATGTAATAACTCGCAAAACCTTACAGCTCGTCGAAATCAAAGGAATGGGATCATCAAAACGGGCGTCCTTGCGGTGGAGCACCTGAGCGGATACAATCATATACACAACAAGGAAAATAAAACGGTCAGAGCCGGGTTCTATATGATCACCAGAAGAAATAAAAAGCATGATAGAAATGAACAGTTATGCATGAATGATAAGGATGATAATATGGTATGATAACTAGCATGTTAAACTACAATTACAAATTAAGATATTTTAACTAATTATGAAATGTAACACAATTACAAAAGAGAATTTAAAAGTGAATAACTTTAATTTAAAACCTTTTCTCATAAATCCAATTACCATATCTCTTTAGATTCCTTATTAGGAATAAAACCATTTATTTGGTTTAATCAAGAAGATATAATTTCCCTTCATTTATTAACTTCCATAGTTAATTATCTTTCCCTTTTATCTTTCCATTCCTTAATAGGAATAACATTAATATCAAGTGCTCTTTATGGCACATATCTCATTAATCTCATTCTCGTGCTCTTTATGGCACGTATCATGCTCTTTATGGCATATATATCCATCAAGTCCCACTTGATGCAGAAAAGTTATATTCATATACATATAATGATTCTAAGACCTCCCCTCCGAGTTTCCCCACTGGGCGCGCCCCTAAATGACCATCATCTTCTAGGGCCTATCTATACAAGACAACCTGGGATCATAACGCAACGTCGGGAAGCGTCCATATGCCTGCGGGAGAGTCGGGACCACACCCGGAATCCCCTCACCAGTGCAGAAAACATATAAAAACCCCGCATATGGCCTAGGACTATATCCACCCTGCATTCATTAGTCAGGGGGCATCACCAAGCGCGCGAACTTCCCTTATGATGTCATTTAGAGAGGTGTGTTTAAGTAAATTAACATTTACCATTTTAAATCTCATTTTCATTTTCAATTAGCATACCAAAATTCTGTTTCCATTATCCATGTGTTTGGTTCTTTTTATTCGAACCTATCATCATTAAACAACTGGGTTCATATTAGTTGAACCAATCATCTTTAACACAGTTTGGGTTCATTTTAGTTGAACCTATCATCATCGAATATCGTCATTAATATTCCTCAAATTACAAGTCCCAACTAAATCTCCAAATGATCTTTATGCTCCTACAAGTCCCCAAAGTTCATATAATTTTGATAAGCCCTTAAGTCTCCAAGCATGGGCATTTAACTTTCTAACTTCTCAAAAATTTGAATAACATAAGTAATGCCTAAACATCACTTTAAACCTCCCCGGAATAAACCCCAGATGACCCAATTCTAGTCTAGGGTGGAGACCAAACTCAACTACAACTCTAGGGCTGTAGGTTTACTTCATGCAAGAAGGTTCCTAGATCCTAATCTTAAGGAAAAGAGGGTTAAAAATAAAAAAAATTGGAAATGCAGGATTTTCGAATCGATTCGGTCAGGAAATATGGAATTCTCCATAATTGCCGAATCGATTCAGACAAACCGAATCGATTCGGTCGACTCAAACCTGGAAACTGCCTCAAGGCGAATCGATTCGGCCAGGCTGAATCGATTCGGTACTGCAAATTTGCCAAGTTTTGGCTATGGAGTTTTGAACTCCAAATTTTCTCCTAACACAAAACCAACCAACCCAACCTCATTTATATCAATTTATACATCATAAAGGTATATAACTACCATCCTCAACAACATTTATCACCCAAATCAACTTCTAAGGGTTTAATACCCACAAATCTAATAAAACCCTAACTAAACTAAATCATAACAATCCACAACTATTCATGCAAATTAATCCACTTAAATCATATAATAGCAAGTAGATAACTTGCCTTGATCATGCAAATGCAGATTTGATTGGGTGTAGGCAATGATCCAAGCTTGAATCTCCAAATCTCTCTATTTTCTCCCAAGTTCTCTTCCTCTCTCTACTCTCTCTAGGGCTCAATTTTTGTAAAATGGAAGAATAAAAATGGGGTTGGGGAAATAAAATGTGGCTTAAGTCTAAAAAAGCCCACTTAAATGTCTAATACGCGATAAAATGATACGCACTACACATTTAAGCTATAACCAGTCAAAAGTGCCCAAAATACCAAAATGTAATATGACACTTATTTTGACTGTCTCGCACTTACCGGGACTAACTACACCCTCCAAATTATCATTTGGAAATTTTATAACTCATTTTATTTCCGGTTTCATATTAAACCAAAATGTCATTTTAATTCTTATGACACAACAAATCACCACATGGATATTTTTACCTACTCATCAGGTAATCATACAACATTTCAGTAAATATTAACCTTTTCCATATTAAATTAATATTTACTCAACATACATCATTTTATAATTAATTACTACATATAGTAAATAAATATAAAATAGGCTATCAAAAGTGAGGGTTGTTACAGAATGGTTTGCTCCAAAAATTCCCCGTCCCTTCCAATGAAGAGGTTACAATGTATTTATAGACTTGAGGTTGTATAAATGAAAGGATAATGCGATGTCATCTAGTAGACATGTACATCTATATGATAATAAATGGACACTTAATGCGCAATCGTCTCCTTGATTATCCTGATTAGAGTGCTATGTTACTCGGACCGCCTAAGTTGCTCGGATCGCTTAAGCTGCTTGGACCACCTAAGTAGCTCAACACGCTTGAGTTTCTTGGGGCACCTGTGTTCCTCGTGGCTTCTTAGTTGCTCGGTGATCTTGAGTTGCTCGATAAAAATATACATAATTGACATGTTGGCAGACACGTGTCTGTAAGTGAGTGGTCCATGTCAGCAGACTAAATTTGGTATCAATAGAATCCCCCAATGTTTTGTAGTTTGATGGTGAAGAAAAGTAAGGAACATTCTGCGGCTTAGATTTTTGATTTGTATGGATTTTAGGCAAACTTCCGTTGTATCTCACTCCTTTTTTGAGTGCATAGTATCAGGCTTTTAAAGTATTTTGAATTTCCATAATCGCTTCGATTTTTGTGCCCTTTTTCTTCTTTTTAGCCGTCGGATACGTAAACGTCTGCCTTAGTAATCATTATTTTTCTCTATTCCCGGGGTAAAGTATTTAAACGCGGCAAAAATCCTATCGTCTTTTACTTCCTGAATCTGTGTCTTCGAACTTTTCATTTCTTCTCTATCTTGTGCGTTCATTTCTTCCATTATTCGTTGTCAACTGGTTCACTCTTCTCCCGTAAGATTTTCTTCCTTCTCTTTTACTTATTTTGTTCGTCATGGTTTACCTTGTTGAATCTCTTAACAAATTTTGTTCTGAATTTTCAATTCCTTCATGGGTCATATTGGAAGAACTTTTTGAACCTTCTGACTATTTTTCTTTGGCTGAGGGACATTGGTTTCCAAGTCTCTTTGTGGCCGAATGTGACTTTTTTTACCTTTAAATCCTTTATGTTTGGAATTCTGTCAATATTTTGATGTTGTTCCTGCAAAAATAGCATTGAATACCTGGAGAATAGTTAATGGAGTTCATAGGTTAAACTAGCTTCATGGAACCCGTTTAGGAATTCCAGAAATTATGTTTTGCTACAGATGGGTTGTCAGCGATAGTACTTTTTATTTAAAAACTAGGTTTTTGAATAGGGCTTTAGTTGTCAATCTTCCAGATGCTAATAGGGATTACTTTGAACATGGGGTTGTTATGAAAAATTGGCAACATGCTCTATTAAATGGAGATGATGTATATCAGGATCCCAGGTGTCCCCCTTATGGCAATGGAATAGGTTGTTTTTTATTTTTTGAAATCTCATTTTCTTGATGTTTGATAAAATGTATCATTGACATTTATTTTTTTTATTATTTGCAGTTGACAGCAAAAGAAAATCTCCAAAGGAGATAGAGGTTAATTTAAAGCATTTGAAACTTATCTGGAGTTTGGACCAATCTGTTGCCAAAGAACATATTAGATCGACCTCTTATTTGTTGCAGTACAAGAGTTACACTTCATCCTTTACTGCTCGTCTAGTGGTGGTTAATCTTGATCAAATACCAGCTGCTGAGACTAGTGTGGAAGGTTCTTCCTCTGAATCGAGTATTCCTATTAGTGACCTAATGAAGAAAAGAAAAGTTCCTGCCTTCTTTGATAAGTCTGCCTCTACTGCTGGAGAGGCAAAGAAAAGTAAGCAAAATGTCCCAAAAGAAGGGACAAGGTATATTGATGCACCCCTTTCTGTTGCAGTCAAGAAAGTTGTTGAGAAGCCCCCAGTGGCCCCGAGCAAAGTTGTCGCTATTTCTCCTCCAAGTGAGGTTATAGTTATATCACCAACCAAGACAACATCTTTGTTGAGAATGTTCCTACTCCTATGAGGAGGTTAAAGAAAAGTTCTTCTGAGAGACAAGCAGAACCTGTCTCTCAGTCTTTAAATGTTGAAGGTGGTGTTCCCACTTTTGTTCCTCCGAGCTCTGCTATGGGCTCGGTGAAGTCTTGGATTATCCCAAAAGTCCAAGGTATTGAAGACACTCTTTCTCATGACAGAGTTACTACCTTGGTTTCTCAACATATTGCCTCAGTAAGTATTATTGATCTGAGTTCTCATTTTTCACTGCTATATCCCTGTACTGACTCAAAATTATTTCTTTTTTCAGCTGGTAATGTGTTTCAACACCATTCTGAAGAAGGATGAGGCCATCAAGGCTTTAATCTCCTCGGGAGGTGTAGAGGAGGCTTTTATTGGATTAACCCAGTCTTTGAAAGATTCTCATCAGAAGTATGAGGAAAATAAAATTGCTTGGGAAAAACAGGTTAAGTCCATTGAGCAAGAGAGAGATCGAGCTATGGAAGCCTCCAAGGAATTGGAGAAGAAATTGAAAGATTTTGAGAAGAATAATAAAGAGTTTGAGGAGAAGCTCAAGAATGTTGAAGAGCTTGAGAATAAGCTCAAAGCTGCTGAAGAGGAAGCTGGTAGACTTCATGATGTTGAGCGCCAGAAACTGGAGGTGGAGGAGAAGTTACAAGCTGTCGAGGAGCTCCTTAGGGAAATGACCTCCTCGGAGAAGGTTAAAAGGAATAAACCTGTTAAAAAATCATTCAGCGTAGGTTGGGATAAAGGCTGGAATAAGTGTTTGGTTGCTATGTCCTCATAAATGGAATACGCCAGCCTTAAATATTTTAGGGATGGATGGGTGGCAGCCTTATAAGAGTTGAAAGTTGCCGAGGATTCTGAATTATTCCAGCAACACACTCATGGACCTCCTCCCTCCTCCGGAGAAGAAGATGAAGATGAAGCTATCTCAGATGAGTCTTCCATGATGATTGGAGATCAGGCCCTTTCTGTTCAAGCTGTTCAACCGTGTTCCGAGCAACCCCAACCAACCATTACTCCTGCCGAGCAGCTACTCTTGTCCACCGAGCAACCAATCTCTTCCTCAAAACCTTCTGAGGAAGTTATAGGAAATAAAGAGAAGGTCTAGAGTAGTTTGGGTGTTTATTTTGTCATTTTATTGAATGTAACCTCGACTTTTATATTTTCCTTTATGATGAAATGAAAATTCAAACTTTTGGTTGTTTGTCTTGACTTTTTCTTCTACTTGCTCTGTCTGCATTCTTATTGATTCTTTATATCTCTTCTCTTTACTAGTTTATGGCTAGGATGGAGCTCTTGTCAGCTCATGACACCGAACTGATGAAAAAATTCAATGACTATTTTAAGGTTGGTCGTGCAGATCTGATTGATTCTCAAATCATTGATATTTCTGGGTTCAGATGCTTCTGAATGAGCAGTTGAAGCTTACCAGTATCTGAAATGTTTGCTCGATTGTGCAGTAGCCAATAATGTGGCTTACTACGAGATGATTGAGGACCTCCAAGGAACTATCGAGGAACTCTAACAGCAGTAGAAAGAGTCCTCCACACTCTTGCACCAGGAGTACGAGAAGAAATATCAACAACTGAGTGCTGATAGAGGGTATGATAAATTTATATCTGCTTATGAGAAAAGAGAAAGTGTTATGAAGCTTGAAGTTGAGGAGCATATGCATATCGCCAAATTTCTAGAACAGGAAAACATTGCCTTACAAGAAGAGAATAAATAACTGAAATCTGTTGCATCTTCCTCGGGAGCCTTGGTTCCTGTTAACGATGAAGGTTTCTCTTTCTTGGAGGTCGAGAATGCCAACTTAAGAGATGAGTTGAAAACTTTAAAAAGAATTGGACCTTCCACTTCTACTCGTGGACGAGCAAGATCTTCTTCTAGGGGACGAGCAAGGGCTGGTCGGATCTCTATTAAATATGTAATAAATCAACCAGCTTTGGAAAATCAGGCAGTTCAATTGATGGCAAAGAACCAAGCTCTGGCGGAGATGTCTAAGAAGATTCTGATCCTCAGTGAGAAACTTTCTACCCAGAGTTCTGCTTTAGAAAATAAAGAACTTCTAGTGAGGAATCTTCACGAGCAGCTAGAGAGGTTAACTTACCAATTCCATAAACAGCCTAGAGAGTTTTGGATGGCTGGTAATAATGAAGCACTTTGTCATCTTGATGCTCGTTTAGAACAGTCGAACAACGAAGGGTATAAACAGGGCTGGTTGAATGCTCTCTGTGTTTTAAAATTGGAGAGAGGTCATTTCCTATGGGATTACTATAATCCAAGAGTTCTTGATTTACCCGTGCCTCCTTTCAAGCTTGACCTTAGTTGGATTCCATCCCGAGCCATTCCTCGTGTTCTGATCTCTAAGTATCTTGATGATTATAGTCTTCATTCAGATTTTGAAATATCTCGCCCAGAACACCTTCTTGACCATCCATCTATAATGAACGTCAGAATGCTGCAAGATCTGAACTTCATAAATTACCCTTATAGTCTTGATGATCCTCCAGCTGGGGTAGACCCTGTATCAAAGGCCGAAGGGAAAAAACCAATAGAATAGGATTTTTATGTAATGACTTGTACTTTCCACAGCATATGTAATCCTTCTCAATTTGAATGAAAAGTTTTAGTCTTTCGCTAGTTTAATTTCTTCTAAGTATTTTGCTGAACGTCTTTGTTTGTGAATATATGCACATTGTGATATGTCCATTCTATTTTATTTTTTGATTATAATGACTTATCACTCTTTGATCCTAAGCAATGAAACAACTTACATCCCATGATCCTGCTTAGTTTAACCAACCGGAGTTGATTATATATGATATACTGACCAACCGGAGTTGGAGATAATTGATTCCCGACTAACCGGAGTTGGAAGAGATTTGTTCCCGGCCAATCGGAGTTGGAAGAGATTTATTTTCCAACCAATCGGAGTTGGAGGTAATTGATTCCCGACCAACCGGAGTTGGAAGAGATTTGTTCCCGACCAATCGGAGTTGGAAGAGATTTATTTGCCGACCAACCGGAGTTGGAGGTAATTGATTCCCGACCAACCGGAGTTAGAAGATATTTATTTTCCGACCAACCGGAGTTGGAGGTAATTGATTCCCGACCAACCGGAGTTGGAAGAGATTTTTTCTCGACCAACCGGAGTTGGAAGATATTTATTTACCGAAAAACCGGAGTTGGAGGTAATTGATTCCCGACTAACCGGAGTTGGAAGAGATTTGTTCCCGACTAACCAAAGTTGGAAGAGATTTATTCCCGACCAACCGGAGTTGGAGGTAATTGATTCCCGACCAACCGGAGTTGGAAGAGATTTATTTGCCGACCAACCGGAGTTGGAGGTAATTGATTCCCGACCAACCGGAGTTGGAAGAGATTGATTCTCGACCAACCGGAGTTGGAAGAGATTATGCATAGTGTGTATCACTAATACTCCGAAAAAATTTCAACAAAAAGAGAGAACTGGGTAAAACATTCAACACTTTATTCATACTGAAGAAAATTGCATTTACATAGGGATCCCAACTACTGATAATACTTGCGTAGATGCTCTGCATTCCATGCATTCTTAAATTCTTCTCCCTCCAAGGTTTCAATCCTGTATGTCCCTGGTCGAACAACTTTTGTTACTCTATAGGGTCCATGCTAGTTAGCTTCCAGTTTGTTGTGCTTTTGAATTACTTTCTTCAGCACATTGTCTCCTTCCTTCAAATCACACTTCTTTACCCTCTTGTTGTAAAACAGAGCTGTTCGTTGTTGGTATGCAGCATTCCTGATGGCTACTTCTTCTCTAACTTCTTCGATCATATATAGATCTAATCGTCTCATCAAATCACTGATAGGAGAATTTAAATTCAGCACTCTGTGTGTGGGTAGGCCCAACTCAGCAGGTATAACAACTTCACTTCCAAATGCCAACATGTATGGAGATTCTCCTGTTGCTGCTCGCGGTGTAGTATAATAAGCCCACGGCACAGAATATAGCTCGTTAATCCAATTTGCCTTTGCATCATCCAGTCATTTTTTTAAACCATTCAGCAGTGTTCTGTTCATCACCTCAGTTTGTCCATTGCTCTAGGGATGGCCTGGTGCAGAGTGGGTCTTCAATATGTTTGACTGATGATAATATACAGCAAACTTCTCGTTGTCAAACTGAGTTCCATGGTCTGTAATGAATGCATGGAGAAGACCATATCTACAAATGATATTCTTCAAAATAAATTGATACACCTTGTCATACGTCATATCAATAAGAGGCTCACCTTCTACCCATTAATAAAATAATCCACAGCGACTACGAGGTATTTAAATCTTCCTCGAGTCGTTGGAAGTGGCCCGACCAAATCTATTCCCCACATGGCGAATGGACAAGGAGACGTGATGGGTGTTAGCAATGCTTGGGGAGTTCTTCAGATAGAGGAGAAACGTTGACATTTATCACATTTCTTGGCATAAGCTACACAATCAGCTCTCATTGTCGGCCAGTAATACCCTTGCGTTGTCATTCTTTGCAAAAGTGTCCGACCTGCTACAAGGGCTCCATAAGACCCTTCATGGACCTCTTAAATCAAAATTTTCACCTCGGAGGGGTGGACACATCTTTCCAAACCCGCTATAATTCCTCGTCTATATAAAATGCCATTAGTTAATACATAACGAGCAGCTTTAAACTTTAGTTTCTTAGCCGCGAGTTTATCAGTTGGTAAAGCCCCCTCCTCAATATAGGCCCTGATGGGATCCATCCAAGATGGTCCTAAATCTAGGGTAATCTAAGTTTATCAGTTGGTAAAGCCCCCTCCTCAATATAGGCCCTGATGGGATCCATCCAAGATGGTCCTAAATCTAGGGTAATGAAGTTCATCATCAAATCTTTGTCAATGCTTCGACTAGCCAAGATTTCTATTGGGATTATTCTTCGTAGCTCGGTGCATGTGGCTGAGGCTATCCGAGCTAAGGCATCTGCTCTTGCATTCTCTAATCTTGGTATTCTAATTAACTGTACTGTGCTAAAGCTTGATACGATCTCCATTAATTTTTTATGATATTGGATCATTAATTCTCCTTTTGCTGCATACACTCTAAACATTTAATTTACAATCAACTGCGAGTCACTGAATACAATGATCTGCTCTGCCTTCATGGTTCTTGCCAAACTGAGACCTACAATCATAGCTTCGTATTCAGCTTCATTATTAGAAGCTTTAAATTGAAAGCGCAAAGCATACTCCATATTGATCTCATCTGGGTTGTTTAAAATAATCCCTGCTCCACTGCCTGTAGTGCAAGAAGAGCCATTTACATATAAATTCCAAACAGGTATCTCATTGTCAATCTCTTGGTCAGACAGAGTTCCTCGGTGGAATATTTGATGCTTTCTTTTATCCTCCTACAATGCTTCTCGCTGCTCTTTGATTATCCTTTCTTGCTCGTTTACCGACTTTAGTTGATCGGTGTTAAATTTTGATGATCCTGTAACATCCACAGGCTGGTCGGTATTCAACTTCTGCTCTTCGGAGGTGTCTAGATAGGTGAACTCTGCGATAAAATCTGCCACTGCTTGCCCTTTGAGTAACGACCTAGGCTCATAAATTATATCGTATTCACCCAATTCTGCAGCCCAATACATCAATCTTCCTGATTTCTCTGGTTTGTGCAGAACTTGCCTTAACGGCATGTCTGTATACACAACTATAGTATGAGCTTGAAAGTATGGCCTTATCCTTCTACTTGCTTCGATCAATGCCAATGCTAACTTTTCTAACCTTGGATATCTGATCTCTGCTCCTCGGAAGGCCTTGCTAGTGTAATATATAGGTTTTTGTACTCCATCTTCCACTCTTATCAACGCCGAGCTCACTGCGTTTTCCGAAACTGCCAGATACAAGTATACTCTTTCTCCCATCACTGGTCTGGATAACAATGGAGGTGCTACCAGGTATTTATTCAATTCTTGAAAGGCCTTCTCCAATTCATCATTCCACTCAAAAGTCTTTCGGAGTGTTTTGAAGAAAGGGAGGCATCTGTCAGTTGCTCGTGACACAAACCTGTTGAGTGCTGCAACTCGCCCCGTGAGGCTTTGTACTTCCTTCTTCGTCGTTGGAGATCGCA
This sequence comes from Sambucus nigra, assembly GCA_949130495.1. NCBI lineage: Eukaryota > Viridiplantae > Streptophyta > Magnoliopsida > Dipsacales > Adoxaceae > Sambucus > Sambucus nigra. Next base: position 594,483,802 of record OX422212.1, on the reverse strand, counting down.
GCTCCAATAGAGCCTTGATCTTTTCAGGATTTACCTCAATTCCTCGTTGGTTAACAATATATCCGAGAAACATGCCTTCTCGTACTCCAAATATGCATTTGGTGGTATTCAGCTTCATTTGATGTTTCTCTAGTTGATCAAAGGTCTGACCTAAGTTAACTAGATGATCAGCAGCTTTCTTGCTCTTCGTCAGCATGTTGTCAACATAAACCTCCATGTTATGACTGATTTTCTCTGCAAACACCTTGTTCATCAGTCGCTGATAGGTAGCACCTGCATTTTTAAGTCCAAAAGGCATAACATTATAACAATAAGTTCCCCTTGGGGTAATAAAAGAGGTACTCTTCCTGTCCTCGGGCTTCATTTTTATCTGGTTGTAACCAAAATAAGCATCCATGAAACTTAACAATTCGTGCCTCGAGGTAGCATCCACCAGTTGATCAATTCGAGATAAAGGAAAATGATCCTTTGGGCATGCCCTGTTAAGGTCGGTGAAGTCTACACACATCCTCCACTTGTTATTTTTCTTCTTTACCATCATCACATTTGCTATCCAGTCAGGATATTTGACATCCTCAATAAAAGAGGCTTTTTGTAGCTTTTCTACTTCCTCATATATAGCTTGATTTTTCTCAGGGCTGAATACTCTTCTTCGCTGCTTTACTGGCTTGATTTCCTTGTTCACATTGAGCTCGTGACATAAGAAATTCGGATCTATACCTGGCATGTCTTCATGACTCCACGCAAAAGTCTGCTTTCTTCGCCTTAGGAATGTAATCAATTCTTGTTTTATTGATTCATCTAAGGATGCACTAATTTGAGTTGTTCGTTCTGGATGCTCGTCGTCCAGAATGACATTCTCAATAGCCTCCATGACCTGCCCTTTCATGTGTTAGGACTCGTCTCTAGGTTCTAGTGTTTCAATCTCTGCATCTTCTATTTGGTAGGTAGTAGTCTTCTTTCTAGATTCTTCATGCACTTCCTGCTCGGCAAATGAATAGTAGCATTCCCGAGCTACTTTTTGGTTGCTTTTCACCACTCCTACTCCAAAATTGGTTGGGAATTTTAAACATTGATGTATAGTAGATAGCACTGCTTTGAATTTTTTTAGTCCTACCCTTCCCATGATGATGTTGTAAGCTGATTGGACATTTTTATCCATTACGAAGAAGCGTACTCTTTCTGTTCGACAAGCAGGCCATGTACCAATAAGCATATCCAATTTGATCGTCCCAAGTGAAAAAACCTTTTTGCCAGTAAAACCAAGGAGGGGTCTATGATATGTCTCCAACTAGGATAACTTCAAATTCAAACTGTCAAAGCATGGATAGAACATGATATCTGTCGAGCTACCATTATCCACCAGTACTCATGAAATCAACACTTCCTTCATTCTCATCTTGATCACCAATGGGTCATCATGAGGATATAGTACACCTGCCAGGTCGTTCTTAGAGAAACCAATGACCAGTTTATCCTTATTCACCTTCCTCGGGCGATCATCTTCAGCAAGATTTATTCGCTGAATGTACGAGCAAGATTGAGCCTCATTGAGGTAAGCTTTTCTCTCAGTAGTCATATCTCCGCCTCCTGCATCTCCCCCTGTAATGACATTACATTCAAATGATCCAAAATGGATAGAAAATACCTCACGTTCTGGTTGTTTCGGTCTTTTTGGGAGATCGGGGTCGTCTTGGTCATCATCCGGGTCTTCTTCATGACTTCTCTTCTTGTCTTCTTTTGTTCGACGAGGAGATCTAGACCTCTGCCTTGCTCGGTCGTTGCTCTTTCCATCATTTCGACGATCAATATACTTGGTCATCTTTCCTCGTCTGATGAGTGCTTTAATTTCATTATGAAGAGCTATGCAATTTTTGGTCGTGTGACCATGGTATTTATGGAACTCATAGTATTTGGACTTATTCCTCTTGTCCGGATCTGCCTTCATTTTCTCTGTCCAGTTCAGCTCCTCACTGTTCTTGATCTCTTCCAGAATGTGGTTTATATCTACTTTCAAAGGAGTATAATTTCCAAATTTCTTCAGTTATTCCAATGCTTGCTTTGCTTTTAACTGCCTGTTACCACCATTATTCTTCTGCTCCTTCTTCTCAGCCTTTTCAACCTCAACCTTGGTCTCTTTGGTGTCCATATTCTTCTTCGCAGCCATAGCTTCCTTGGCATTCATAATCTTGGTTTCCTTTGCCATTAGTTCTGCCATGGTTCTAGGCGAATCTTTGGCTAGAGTGTAGTACAATTTATTTGGTAACAGTCCACTCATCAGAGCAGTAATTGTTGTCTTCTCCTCGTAATCAATTACCTCGAGCTTCTCATTATTGAAACGAGTAATATAATCCCTGGTGCTCTCACCTGCCTTCTGCCTAACACTTAGCAAGTGTGCTACTTGTTTAACTGGCTTTGATCCAAAACAAAAATTTCCAATAAAGAGTTCTGCTAGCTGAAAGAAAGTTGCAATTTTCCCCCGAGGAAGGTTATTGTACCATATCTGAGCAGATTCGGTAAGGGTTCCTGAAAATGCCCTGCATCGCATCTCGTCTGGAATAGCATAGATATCAGCAGCTGCCTGGCATTGTTCTATATGGAGAACATGATCAATTTTTCCATCGTATTTTGCTGTTACTACCGGGGCTTTGAATTTTGACGTTGTGGGAAAGTTCACAATCTCTTGTATGAATGGTGTTCCTCGGACAAAAGTCCTTTTTAGAGGATTTTTGGTTTTAGCTATCTCCCCTAATCTATCCTCCAACCTTTTAATTGAGCCCTTCCATGCATCATTTCCTTCCCCGACCCTATTGGTTTGAGCAACTGATCGTGTTGAATTTGCCTCTTGGGATCTTTCATGACGAGCAACTGGTCGTGATTGGGCAGAGCCTTCCTTTAAATCAGATGGTCATTGAGAGTGCCTCGACATAGTCCTAGGGGGACTTCTATTCCTCCTAGGACCCAAATGATCAAAAGAAGAAACTCTACTCAATCTTTCAAGAGCACTTGTCTTTTCTGGAGATAGAGTGATATTTTGTTGAGTGTCTGTTGCTCGCACCGAGGAAGTTCGTCCAGGCTGATAAGAAGGATCATTAGATCTCTCAGTACGATATGAATCGGTACGTCTAGACTGATATTCCTCTGGGAATACCGTTTGCCTAGTTCGCGAAGAGAGTAGACGAGTATTTCTCTGAATGCTTCGTTGCCCTGATTGGGCTGGCACTTCGCCCTGAACGGTTTGTATGAGTTGACACATGGTTTCTTGCATGGCCGTCTGACCTTGGGCCAAATTAGCCATTATACCGTCCGGATCTTGGATATTTGGGGGAGTAGATGGATTTGGAGGGATTTCAGCGTTTCGATTACTGGATTCCGAATTATCAGCCATTGATGATGAATTGCTTTGGTGAAAAACGATAATTACAGTCGTTTCCCACGGACGGCGCCAATCTGTTGATGTAAAAATTAGATTTGACCTAATTATTTTAATCACAGATAAAAAGAATAAAGAAATAATAGACAATAGATTTCTTAAGTGGTTCGGCCTTGCAAGAATAGCCAACGTCCACTTTTTTTGTTATTGCTGACTATTTGTTTGGAATTCTCGAGGAATGGTTTGTTCCAGAAATTTCCTTCCCCTCCAATGAAGAGGTTATAATGTATTTATAGCCTTGAGGCTGTACAAATGAAAGGATAATGCGATGTCATCTAGTAGACATGTACATCTGTATGATACTAAATGAGCATTTAATGCGCAGTCGTCTCCTTGATTATCCTGATTATAGTGCTATGTTGCTCGGACCGCCTAAGTAGCTTGACACGCTTGAGTTGCTTGGGGCCCCTGAGTTCCTCGTGGCTTCTTAGTTGCTCGGTGATCTTGAGTTGCTCGATAAAAGTAAACATAATTGCCACGTTGGCAGACACGTGTCTGTAAGTGAGTGGTCCATGTCAGTAGACTAAATTTGGTATCAACATTTGGCTCTCTTGTAATCAGTTTTAAATTATGTCTTAAATTGTAACTCGTCATTAATTTAAATATAAATAAAGTTTCCTTTAGAAAGCTCTGATAACGTAATTCCTTTATTTTCAGTAGTTTATGATTCATGGCCACCTAAATGTATTTTTACTGCATTTATTTAAAGAAACAATTTAAGTCAGAATATTTATTGCCTTGGTGGCATGTCAAGACACTCATTCCCTACTACTATTATTTGGTACGGGGTCGTGACAGTTCAAGCCATGCCGATTGGTACCCTCTTTAAAATTTAATATAATAATTCGTAGAAGATGCCAGAAAATCCCGAAAAATCCCCAGAAAATTCCCAAATTACCAATTGAATTTTAGAAACTTTTTCACGAAGAAAAAAACATATTTAGCACATAGAGCACTTATCTCCCCAGCAAAATTCCCAAAATCAATTTCATGTCTCCCCAGCAACGTCCCCAAAGGACACCACAAAAACCAAGAAATTCCCCATCTAAGAAAAAATCAAATCCTCGGATTATTCCCTCTTCCTTAGGGAAACCTAAAATAAAATGCTCCCCCAAATCCCCAGCGGAACTACAAGAAAAATATCCCTAGTGAAGTCTCCAAATTTCCCAAAGAAATTTTAAGCCTGCAGAATTGGTTTCGACCCACATAATTGGTCACTTCTACTTAAGCCCGCAAAATAGGTCACCCATATCTTAAGCTCGCAGAATTGGCTTTGACCCGTAGAATTGCTCACCCCTATCTTAAGCCCGCAGAATTGGCTTCGACCCGTTGAATTTATCGCTTCTACATAAGTCCACAGAATTGGCTTCGACCCGCATAATTGGTTGCTTCTACTTAAGCCCTCAGCATTAGTTGTGACCCACAGAATTAGTCACCCCTGTCTTAAGCCCGCAGAGTTGATCGCTTCTATCTTAAGCCCTCAGAATTGGCTTCGACCCACAGAATTAGTTATTTCTACTCAAGACCTCAGAATTGGCTTTGACCCACAGAATTGATCACTTCTATTTTAAGTCCGCAGAATTGGCTTTGACCTTACAGAATGGTCACCCCTATCTTAAGCCCGCAGAATTGGCCGCTTTTACTTAAGCTCACAGAATTGACTTTGACCCTCAGAATTAGACATTTCTAACTTAAGCCCTCAGAATTGACTTTGACCCACAGAATTGGTCGCTACAACTTAGGTCTTCAGAATTGACCTCGACCCACATAATTGGTTGCTCCCTACTTTTGACCTCAGTCGTCACCACCTTTAGGTCCTTAGAATCGATCATCCCCAACTTTACCTTTAGGTCCTCAAAATTAACCTTGGCCCTCCAAATCGGTCATCCTCATCCCTTAGGTTTGTAGAATCGACCTCTTCCCAAAAACATCATATGGTGTCTATTCTACGACTTTCACTTATTCCAAGGTCTGCGCTCTCGGACGTCGATTTGATCCTAACTAACTTCATTATAAAAGGGAAAGCTCTTTGAATCTCTGAAGATCACTGGAACCCCTTTTCAGCGGTCCGCCCTGTACGCGAAATGACATAACCATTCAGATGAACGGTCAATTTTCCCCGAAAAATTAATTCGAAGGCCACCGGGCGCTCCCGGGCTTTATTTGACCAAAGTCAACTCTTCAGCTTAAACGAGACTAAATGAATCATCAAAGGTCACTGAATTCCTTTTACAATGGTCCACCTAATGCGTGATTCTGACTTACGGTGCGGATGAATGATTCACTTTACTCCAAGACGTCACCGGGCACTTTCGAGCACCGGTTGACTAAGGTCAACTTTTCAAACCGAGCGAAACTCTTTTCAATATCGAAGTAAATATCCTAAAATTTCCAATGATCCACCATGTGCGCAATTCTTACTTACCATGGAATGAACCATCCGTTTCCCTTCGACGATCTCTTGTCCAAAGGACCGACGTGCACTTCCTAGCCATATTTGACCCAAAGTTAACTCCTGGACCTAGGAGCGTCCAAAAGACTCTTACTGGTCTTTAAATTACCTTTATAATGGTATGACTCTTACACAATTTAAATCAACAGATTATGGTCTATGACCATTTTTCTAGGAAAATCTGCACGAGACTGCCAATTGGCAGGTCCAATTCCCTGCCTATCGGCAGTGTGTCTAGGGTCACCTGCTGATAGGTAGGACTAGGACTAGGACTATGCCAATCGGTAATCCCTGACCCTATAAAAAGAAGGAATAACCTCTTTGCCAAGGAGACCAACACCAGAGATCCATCACCATCATTGATCTCAGCAACATTCTCTTGAAATCAATAAAGTTCCTCCATGGGAAGTTCCATTCAAGCTTCCACTCCCATCCTTTTCATACCCAATTTAGCAAAATCTCATTCTCTCTCATCCCACATCCATCTCACATTCAAGGGAGATCATCTAAGATCAAGGATCAAGCTTCAAAGAAGGTCTAATTCCTTCCCTTTCTCTTTAAATTCTTTGTTTCGCATAAATTTCATTAGATCCATAATTTAGTTCTTACTTTAGTTCATACACATCAATATCTACATTTTTATTAGTATATCACACATACTTTATTCTCTATGAAAAATCCAAAACAAACAAAAAGATGATTACGCCCATAAATTCCGAACAGGATTATTCATCACACTTTTTCAAAACTAAAAAAAAAAAAATTCTACGCACACACATATAATAAAATCCCGTTCGGATCTATGGGATAAACCCCACCCCCATGCCACATTCGAACTACGTGGACTTTGATGCCTTTATCGGCTACATAGGCATTTTGGATTAAAATCCGAGACTCGAGTCCAATTTTTTAATTTTCCCAAACTCCTCATTTTATCATATTCTTGCGTTAATATAAATGTTATGTTTGTTAGTGTTTCATCCAACACATATTATCATTTCTTCATAATGATCAATATCGTGATAAACGCATAAATAATATTTTCTATATGTATTATTTTGGGAACATTTCTATGGATGACTTCACTTTATCTTTCCCATGGTATGAGTTGAACGATTCTGATCTCCATTATATATACAGGCACACACACTTCACAGAGAAATAAAGTAAAACAACAATACAAGCCCATGAGAGATCAAAAGGGCGGGATAGGTGCCTAACACCTTTCCATTCCATAACTTAGCCCCCAAGCCTTTGAACTATTGATTTCATATGCATCAGTTTGTTTTTTATGCCGCTTGATGATACGAGAAATCGCCCATATTGACATTATTGTACCAACAAATCAAGAGTAAAGTGTACGATAAACAGATAAAGCGAGTGAATAGAGAGAAAACAAGATGTAGAGTGGTTCAACCTTTAAAATAGGCCTACGTCCACTTTGTGTTCCGTTCTCATTATATGTGTTGTATTGTTCAATATAATCGTGCCTAAAGAGGCGTACAAGTATGAGAATAATGAAGAGTACATGGCAGTATTGAGGATTTCGACGTGCCGGAGAGGTGGCTGCGATGTAGATGTGTCGCCTCCAAGTCGTATGTTGAGGTTGTGTAGAGAGAATTAGTATTGTAGAATCTCACCCGGGGGTCTGGAATCCATCCCTTATTTCAAGGTGTGGTCCTTTATTTATAGGAGATATTCTCATGTGCTCTGACCACGTGACACGCATGAAAGTTGGAGTTGCTGTAATGGAGAGGGATGCGGCCTGTAAGGCAAGCAATGTGAGTGCTGCATCCTTAATGAGGCTATAGACAAAGGGGTCGCACCCTATAATGGGTAGGGCCGCAGCCTGTACATAAGGCCAGGAATTTCATGCCGCATCCTGTAATCGATAGGGCCACACCCTATGCTGATTGGGTTCCGCGGCTTGTTAGCTTCTGCACAAGCTGAATAACTTCTGTGGCAGGATGCGATATTTGTACTATCACCGCTCTCTCGAGGAGGCAACATGTTCTCTTGCCTATTTTGTGCAAAATAGGCTGGCGACTCCCTCTCTTTACATTTACCCCACACTGACGACGACCGAAGCATTCCTAAGTAAAAAAAGGGGGCACGAGAAATTTTGGAATCCCTGTCCCCAGGCGCGCGATATCGATCGGGATGGCCACAATCGTAAGGACTTTTGGATGCTTTATAAGATGATGAGAGGCATATACATTTTTCAGAGAGGTGGATATGCGATGCTTCCATCCTATTTTTTTTATCCATATGAACAGCAAGACCCCGATGCACCGAGACCCTCTAGTGGTCGTAATTTTTAGAGATATCTTTTTCTCTATGTTGATGATAGCATATTTAGTTTTATTTATTTGTATGGTTTATCGACTATTTTTATTTCTTTGTTATATTGGTGATGTGATAGTTGTTTGTTTTATTAGATGTTGATGTACTTAATTTGACATGATTAAGAAAAACTATATGATCTACATGAAATTATCTAGTAATTATAATTCAACCCTTCTAAGTTATTGTGTCTTTTTCTATGATTACTTATAACCTTAATTCTTGTATTCTATATACTTGTTGTATCTTATTATGTTTTGTAGCTCAGCATTTCACGATTCGAGATTCGCTCCATTTGGGGGTAATTTATTAACACCATCTTATGCTTTATATTCAATTACATTAAGGACAATGTATGATTTATGTTAGGGGTGTGTTTAATCATGCCAGGTGTTATGTGTGATCTGCCTAGTATATATATGTGACACCCCGACTAATTAAATACCGGGTAGCTACTCCTTTATTAAATTAATAAAAAATGCCAAGTTGGTTCAGTTAATAGCATCACTGTCGAAAACATTTTAATGATTACTAACCACCTAATATTTAAAAAGTGAGTTGCCAAATTTTAAGTTAACTCTGATTAACATGCAATAAGAGGATAATGAAAGAATAACAACCATTCACCATAATGAAGCAATAGAATAACCAACAAAATAATACTAAGTCCAGAGGAAAACTCCTCACAACAATCCCACAACTGAAATAAGTAAAACAAAGTATCATGAATTAAATTACATGCCAAGAGTCTAAAAAAATCTGAAATAGGAAATGTTTCTAATAGCAATGGGCGACATGCCCTACAACCGATAAAAGCTGAAATATAGAGTCAAGATAAATGAAACGTCTACAAGCAAAGTCCTGTAACTTCCACAAACAGCTACAGCTCGTCACCTGAATGAGAATCCTAAGCATGGTGTCCTTGTGGCTGGGCACCTAAAATGGTTTTACAAAAAAATAGATTTGAAAGCAAACGGGTCAGAGCCCGAAAGTGAAGAGTATTTTAAAATAGAAAGTGCTTTAAATACATTAAAACAACGAATGCAAAATACATGTTAGGACGTGCACTCACATGAAATACTCACCTCTCGTCTAATTGTGCACCCCTAACGTATAGCACCCATCTAAGTGATAATTACATCTAACTAAACTGACATGAGTTCTAGCCTTTCTACTTGGTTCCCATTACACATTCTAATGTTATCAATCTAAATAGAGGCTTTACAAACACTCGGATTCTCAATTAAGCAATACAATTCATTTCAGGTTATCCCTTTATAGATATTCAAAGCGTTATCGTATTTATACTCACAATACCAATCATGAAGGTTCATATTAATTTAAGTGTATATAATTCGCATCATAAATATACAATACAAGCACCCCAAGACTAAGCTGCAGTGCACACATACTTTGCTATCCATCCTGGTACATCACATACATAAGGATCACGCATTCCGAATCTCTCAGGAATCGTTCTCAGATAATAACAATCACAAACAATGGAGGCGAACACAGTCACATCACATGGGTCACGCACATACCTACGCTCCCACGATCAGCAGACTTATTAACATCCCAATAATTCCTTCTCTGACCTATGATCTCGAGGTACCATTCTAAATCCCCCCGTAGGCACACAAAGAGTAGATGGACCTAAGCGAACGCAAACCTCCCGTGATAGCAAGCATGGTAGGTATGTCATACACATAAAATCATATACATATACTAAGTATGCACACATCTTAGTAATCATCACAATATATTGGTGGTACACTTCTCATTCTCCTACCGACTTATAATGTTACACAATTCACATGTTCCCGGTTAAATTCAATTATTTAAGCCGTCAATAATTTTCGCATCGTAATAGTCACTCACGTTCTATTCCACAATCTCCATTCAATTCGATTTGCTCTTCTAGGTTTTACTCCTCAATATATCCCAAATGTCCCAACTGTATCAATTTATCATCAAGGGAATGGTATCTCTACAATTAGACAAGGTTACGGGACACGCGAAATCAAAACAGGCCAAAAAGCCTAAACTGTCAGCTCGTTAGAAGTCTCGTTCGAACGAGGCTGTTCGAACGAGAGTTCGTTCGAACGAACTGGACATCTAACGAGATCTCGTTCGAACGAAAGGCATCGAACAAACATCCCTCTCGTTAGAAGGCAAACTTTCAACTCGTTAGAAGCTCGTTCGAACGACCTGGGCAGGTCTTCTAATGAGAGGCCAGTTTCGAGCCCAGATTTTCCTATTCTCGTTTTTCCATCTTTTCTTCACCTCTAATCTCATTTAATCATCAATCCAACAATTGTTCAAGGTTTCTAATCATTCCTAAACACACTTAGGTCATATACTAACGTGTTTGGTGAGGTTAATTCATCCTAAACATCATCCAAATATCAAAACTCTACATTTTCCCCCCAAATCTCAAGAACATGAACTCTAGAAATTTTAGATCATCAATGAGCCTAATAAAATCCGTTTTTGTGACACAGAAAGTAATAATTCTTTTAGTTCAATCATCCAATAACATTTCTACATGCAAACCTATATCCAAAATTAAATTTATAACTCCAATTTTATGGGTTTTCATCAATCTCCCAAACAAATGATATTTTAGAATTTGTCTAAGCATGGAAGAGACATTCACTGCAAAATAATGTAAATTAAACCACTTGCCTTATGTATATCTCTGATTTTGATGTCGAATTGATGAATGATTCCCTCTCTCTCTGCAGAATTCTCCTCTCTCTCTCTCTACAAGTCTTCTTCTTCAAGGTGACAATGGTGGCTAGGGTTTGCCTTAGGAAACTTTTTGGAACTAATTCCAATAACTCCCGTAGCCCATTAAGTCATTTAGGATAGTTAGTGGGTTTAGTGGGTAAAATACAAATCAGATATTAATTCCTAATTTTCGTGGGTTTTAATTCCCAAAAATCCAAAATTACCAAACTACCCTTATACGTTGCCGGCATGACCTAAAAATGCCCCGGGACCCAAACTAAACCCCCGGCTAGTGTTTTCTGACTATTTCGACCCTTCCGGATGCGTTGGCGAACTCAAAACGACCATACGGTTAATAGAAATAAAATTCACTTTTAAATTCGAATAATTATATTCCTGACGCGACTGTCACACGCGTCCCAACAAAATTTCCAAATTGTCGTATTTCAATCTCACGACAAATTTCATAATTCAATAATCATATATAGCTATATCTACTCATTAAAATCAAATACCAACTCGCATCTCGCTAGTACTTTTATCCTGATTAATTTCCAATTAATACACATTTAATTCAATTAATCGCATAAATAAATATCATAAAAATACGGGGTATTACATACTTCCCCCCTAATAACAGAATTTCGCCCCGAAATTCGAAACTAGAAAGTACCTGGTAAGAACAACTCTGGATAACATTCGCGCATCTCATCCTCGCGCTCCCATGTGGACTCCTCGACATTATGATGTCGCCACTGAACACGCACTAACGGAACTATCTTTGACCGCAGTTTCCGCTCACTTCGGTCCAAAATAGAAATCGGCCCCTCCTCGTAGGAGCTATCGGGCTGGAGATCGATGTCCTCCAAAGCAATGTGAGAATGGGCCAAATCGTCTCTGAGATATTTCCTTAGCGAGGAAATATGAAACACATCATGAATCCGATGCAATTGCTCCGGTAACCCAAGTCTATATGCAACAGACCCAATCCGCTCGATGATAGGGAATGGCCCCACGTATCTCGGTGCCAACTTCCCCTTCTTCCCAAATCGCATAATCCCCTTCATAGGAGATACTCTGAGCAAGACCTGGTCCCCCACTTGGAACTCCCTGAAGAACCTCTTCGCATCAGCGTAGCTCTTCTGCCTATCCTGAGCTACCCGAATGCGACTCCGTATCAGCTCTATCCTTGCCGAAGTATCCTGAATCACTTCCGGCCCAAGTAGTTTGTTGTCCCCCACCTCCAACCAACATGCTGGAGAACGACAAGGTCTACCGTACAACGCCTCAAATGGAGCCATGCCAATAGTGAACTGGTAGGAGTTGTTGTAGGCAAACTCCACCAGTGGAAGATACTGCTCCCATCCACCCTCAAAATTAATGATGCACATACGCAACATGTCCTCCAACATCTGGTTTGTACGCTCGGTTTGCCCATCGGTCTGCGGATGATAAGCCGTACTCAACCGCAACTCCGTGCCCATGGCCTCCTGAAAACTCTCCCAAAATCGTGAAACAAATATCTTGTCTCGGTCAGACACGATATTTAGGGGCACACCGTGAAGCCTTACTATCTCTGTAATAAAGAGCTGGGCATACTGTCCCGAAGTGTAGTCTGTCCTTATGGGTAGAAAATGAGCGACTTTGGTCAACCTGTCCACAATTACCCAAATGGAGTCGTGACCCCTCTGTGACGTAGGCAACCCCATGATAAAATCCATGGATATGCTCTCCCACATCCACATTGGGACCTCTAATGGATGTAGAAGTCCTGCCGGTCTCTGATGATCCACTTTTACTAGCTGACAAGTGGCGCATTTAGAAACGAACACGGCAATATCTCTCTTCATCCCGCTCCACCAATACTGACATCTCATGTCTTGGTACATTTTGTCCCCACCGGGATGTACCGCGAACCGTGAGTCGTGCAACTCTTCCATCACCTCGTGTCGCAATTCCTCCCCTTCCGGAACTACCAGTCTGCCGTTGAAGCGTAATCCCCCGTCTAAGCTAACGGTGTAGGACTCGGCTCCTTCTGCTAATAATCGAACTATCTTCTCCTGACAAAACGAGTCATCTGCTTGTGCCTTTACCACTCTCGTGACGATCTGCGGTGTAACAGTCATCACCGACATGAATGATCGGGCCACTGCATCCTGGTGTCCCAACTCCTTCCACTTTGCCTTCCACACCTCTGCCACCTCATCTACTGGCCTACGGCTCAACGCGTCTGCTACCACGTTAGCCTTTCCCGGGTGATATTGGATATCAAACTGATAGTCCTTCACAAACTCAAGCCACCTCCGTTGCCGCATATTCAGCTCCTTCTGCGTGAATAGGTACTGTAGGGACTTGTGGTCCGTGAACAATCGAAACTTCTCCCCCAAAAGGTAATGTCTCCAAATCCGAAGGGCAAATACCACTGCCGCTAACTCCAAGTCATGAGTGGGGTAATTTTTCTCGTGAGGCTTAAGCTTACGGGAAGCATAATCTATGGCCCGACTCTCCTGCTGCAATACACCTCCAAGTCCTTGTAAGGACGCATCGGTGTAAACTAGATACTCAACTCCCGGTCTCGGCAATGCTAACACAGGTGCTGAGGTCAACTTGTCCTTCAACTCGTCGAATGCCAACTGACAGGCATCACTCCAAATGAACGGCACACCTTTACGAGTCAGATGTGTCAAAGGACCTGCTATCTTCGAAAATCCCCGAATGAACCTCCTGTAGTATCCTGTTAGGCCCAAGAAACTACGGATCTCAGTCGGTGTCATGGGCTGTCCCCACTCCCTCACCGCGGATACCTTCCCCAGATCAATAGATATCCCCCGGTCGGAAATAATATGCCCCAAAAACTGAACCTCCTTAAGCCAAAACCCACACTTCTCATACTTTGCATACAGCTCGTTCTGATGCAGTGTTTGCAAAACCTGCCTCAAATGCTCGGTGTGCTCCTCCTCTGTCTAGGAGTAAACCAGAATGTCATCAATGAAGACAATAACGAACTGATCTAGGAACTCTCTGAACACCCTATTCATTAAGTCCATAAACACGGCTGGAGCATTGGTCAAACCAAAAGGCATAACCCGAAACTCGTAGGAACCATATCTCGTTAAGAACGCAGTCTTCGAGACGTCCTCCTCCCTAATACGCAACTGATGGTATCTCGATCGCAAATTAATCTTTGAGAAGAAAGAAACTCCCCTCAACTGGTCGAATAAGTCATCGATTCGGGGCAACGGATACTTATTCCGTATCGTGGATTTATTCAACTCCTGGTAATCCACACATAATCTCAACGACCCATCCCTCTTCTTCAAGAATAACACAGGGGCACCCCACGGTGAAGTACTCCTCCGTATAAACCCCTGACCCAACAACTGCTCAATCTGATCCCGTAACTCTCTCATCTCCGCTGGAGCCTTACGATAAGGTGCGTGGGCAATAGGCCGAGTGCCCGGCGTTAAGTCGATCACAAAGTCTATCTCTCTACTCGGAGGTAATCCAGGTATATCCTGAAATACGTCGGTAAACTCTCGAACAATCGGAATCGAATCAAGTGGTATCACCACTTCCTTAGAGGTCTCCTCCTCTATATAGTACAAATGAGTGGACGATCCTCCCTCAGGACGAGGCATCGCCACTAAAAACATCTCCTGCCCGGGAATGGCAAAAATAATACATCTACTAAAATAATCAATCATGGCTCGGTACGCAACTATCCAATCCATGCCAATAATGGCATCATACTCGGTCATATCTAATACTAACATATCCTTGGGTAAGGTAAACCTCCCGATCTCTATACCCACGCCTCTACATACACGTGAAATTACGGAACCCCTACTCAACGGCGAATCTACACAAGTAACCGTACTCTCGGCGGTGTCTAATAGCCGAATGGTGCATGCAAATCTCATAGCAATAAAACAGTGTGTAGCCCCCGTGTCAAATAACATACGCCCCATAGTCCCCTGAATAGAGAACATACCCTCAATGGCTGGTGGATTCTGTGGGGCTGTGGCCTGCTGAAGCTGATATACTCTCCCATACTGCAGCTGTCCCTGCTGAACTGGGACTGCTGGAATGGGTGGTAATGCTGCCATCTGCGGTGGCGCTGGGAGGGCGGCGGGAAACATAGGTCTCTGCGGCTCCTCTCGAGCACCCTGCTGCTGCTGCGGGGCCCTTCCCCTATCAGAACAGTCCTGGCGTTTATGGCCAGTCTTGCCACAAACGTAACACTTCCTCGGGAAGTTCCCCCCTCTCTGTCCTTGCTGCCCCCGACCCTGGTGGCCGTTACCATTCCTCCCCTGGCCCTACTGAAACTGCTGTTGACCATTCTGACCCTGCTGGTTCTGATGGTCGTTCGGACCCTGATGGCCCTGCCGAAAACCTCCCTGTCCGTGCCTGAAATTCCCCGATCTGAACCTCTTATGATCCCCCTGCTGGGAACCCTGATCACCCTGCCTCTGCCCCTGAACAGAATGTGCCCCACTGACACCATTTCCCCCAGTCCTGCCCTGATGGCTGGACTCTCCTGACCTCTTGCTCTCAGCCATGTGAAAGCGATGATCCTGGCAGTGTAACAGTGCAGCGTTAACCACATCAGAGTAAGTGGCCAACGATAGGTTCCCCAACAAATGCTGACGGATCCTCCAAGTCAACCAGACTGTAAATTTCTGTATCTTCTTCTCTTCTGTCGGTATCTCATCCGGAACAATATTCAACATATTGGTGAATTCAGCCTCATACTCGGCCACAGTCTTACCTTCCTGTCTGAGATTCATCAACTTCCTCCTCATTTCCGTGTGAACAGCTGACGGAAAATACTTGCGGTCAAACCGCACCCAAAACTCCTGTATAGTGAGAGTATCTCTCTCCTCCACGGTGGTAATAGATTCCCACCATTACAGTGCAGACCCCACTAGCTTAAAGGTAGCTAGTATCTGCTTCTGGACATCGGTGCACTCATACATCCTCAGGTGCCTCTGAATATCCTTCCTCCACTGACTAGAAATCACAACATCGGAGCAACCTGCGAACTCCGGTGGGTGTGCTTTCTGAAAAGCATCTCGAACACGTTCCCAAGCAGACGGGAATGCTTGTGCCTGAACTGGAGCTGCTAATGGCGCCTGAGGTGGTACCTACTGAACCACGGCTAGTGCGGCATTTACCGCTTGGGCTACAATGGCTGCAACCTCTGCGGCATTCATCGTGCCCTGAACTGGTGCGGGCTGTGGTTCTGGCGTTGTATCCCGGGGAACCCGTTGTGCACGTCGTGGAGGCATCTGAAATAAGAATAAAGTTTATAAGTTCGCAGTTATAAACTCAAGATAGATGAAGAACGTAGCAGATACAAAAGAATACAACAGTCCTAAAATATAGGGCTCTACATCAAAGAAAGCTCAGCGGAAACATAATAAGCCGTACAGATCCTAAAGGACACTAGAACCTGATGCTCTGATACCACCTGTGACACCCCGACTAATTAAATACCAGGTAGCTACTCCTTTATTAAATTAATACAAAACGCCAAGTTGGTTCAGTTAATAGCATCACTGTCGAAAACATTTTAATGATTACTAACCACCTAATATTTAAAAAGTGAGTTGCCAAATTTTAAGTTAACTCTGATTAACATGCAATAAGAGGATAATGAAAGAATAACAACCATTCACCATAACGAAGCAATAGAATAACCAACAAAATAATACTAAGTCCGGAGGAAAACTCCTCACAACAATCCCACAACTAAAATAAGTAAAACAAAGTATACTGAATTAAATTACATGCCAAGAGTCTAAAAAAAATCTGAAATAGGAAATGTTTCTAATAGCAACGGGCGACATGCCCTACAACCGATAAAAGCTGAAATATAGAGTCAAGATAAATGAAGCGTCTACAAGCAAAGTCCTGTAACTTCCACAAACAGCTACAGCTCGTCACCTGAATGAGAATCCTAAGCATGGTGTCCTTGTGGCTGGGCACCTAAAATGGTTTTACAAAAAAATAGATTTGAAAGCAAACGGGTCAGAGCCCGAAAGTGGAGAGTATTTTAAAATAACAAGTGCTTTAAATACATTAAAACAACGAATGCAAAATACATGATAGGACGTGCACTCACATGAAATACTCACCTCTCGTCTAATTGTGCACCCCTAACGTATAACACCCATCTAAGTGATAATTACATCTAACTAAACTGACATGAGTTCTAGCCTTTCTACTCGGTTCCCATTACACATTCTAATGTTATCAATCTAAATAGAGGCTTTACAAACACTCGGATTCTCAATTAAGCAATACAATTCATTTCAGGTTATCCCTTTATAGATATTCAAAGCGTTATCGTATTTATACTCACAATACCAATCATGAAGGTTCATATTAATTTAAGTGTATATCATTCGCGTCATAAATATACAATACAAGCACCCCGAGACTAAGCTGCAGTGCACACATACTCTGCTATCCATCCCGGTACATCACGTACATAAGGATCACGCATTCCGAAGCTCTCAAGAATCGTTCTCAGATAATAACAATCACAAACAATGGAGGCGAACACAGTCACATCACATGGGTCACGCACATACCTACGCTCCCACGATTAGCAGACTTATTAACATCCCAATAAGTCCTTCTCTGACCTATGTTCTCGAGGTACCAATCTAAATCCCCCCGTAGGCACACAAAGATTAGATGGCCCTAAGAGAACGGAAACCTCCCGTGATAGCAAGTATGGTAGGTATGTCATACACATAAAACCATATACATATACTAAGTATGCACACATCTTAGTAATCATCACAATATATTGGTGGTACACTTCTCATTCTCGTACCGACTTATAATGTTACATAATTCACATGTTCCCGGTTAAATTCGATTATTTAAGCCGTCAATAATTTTCGCATCGTAATAGTCACTCACGTTGTATTCCACAATCTCCATTCAATTCGATTTGCTCTTCTAGGTTTTACTCCTCAATATATCCCAAATGTCCCAACTATATCAATTTATCATCAAGGGAATGGTATCTCTACAATTAGACAAGGTTACGGGACACGCGAAATCAAAACAGGCCAAAAATCCTAAACTGTCAGCTCGTTAGAAGTCTCGTTCGAACGAGAGTTCGTTCGAACGAACTGGACATCTAACGAGATCTCGTTCGAACGAAAGGCATCGAATGAACATCCCTCTCATTAGAAGGCAAACTGTCAACTCGTTAGAAGCTCGTTCGAACGAGCTCGTTCGAACGACCTGGGCAGGTCTTCTAACGAGAGGCCAGTTTCGAGCCCAGATTTTCCGATTCTCATTTTTCCATCTTTTCTTCACCTCTAATCTCATCTAATCATCAATCCAACAATTTTTCAAGGTTTCTAATCATTCCTGAACACACTTAGGTCATATACTAACCTGTTTGGTGAGGTTAATTCATCCTAAACATCATCCAAATATCAAAACTCTACATTTTCCCCCCAAATCTCAAGAACATGAACTCTAGAAATTTTAGATCATCAATGAGCCTAATAAAATCCGTTTTTGTGACACAGAAAGTAATAATTCTTTTAGTTCAATCATCCAATAACATTTCTACATGCAAACCTATATCCAAAATTAAATTTATAACTCCAATTTTATGGGTTTTCATCAATCTCCCAAACAAATGATATTTTAGAATTTGTCTAAGCATGGAAGAGACATTCACTGCAAAATAATGTAAATTAAACCACTTGCCTTATGTATATCTCTGATTTTGATGTCGAATTGATGAATGATTCCCTCTCTCTCTACAGAATTCTCCTCTCTCTCTCTAGAAGTCTTCTTCTTCAAGGTGACAATGGTGGCTAGGGTTTGCCTTAGGAAACTTTTTGGAACTAATTCCAATAACTCCCGTAGCCCATTAAGTCATTTAGGATAGTTAGTGGGTTTAGTGGATAAAATCCAAATCAGATATTAATTCCTAATTTTCGTGGGTTTTAATTCCCAAAAATCCAAAATTACCAAACTACCCTTATACGTTGCCGGCATGACCTAAAAATGCCCCGGGACCCAAACTAAACCCCCGGCTAGTGTTTTCTGACTATTTCGACCCTTCCGGACGCGTTGGCGCACTCAAAACGACCATACGGTTAATAGAAATAAAATTCACTTTTAAATTCGAATAATTATATTCCTGACGCGACTGTCACACGCGTCCCAACAAAATTTCTAAATTGTCGTATTTCAATCTCACGACAAATTTCATAATTCAATAATCATATATAGCTATATCTACTCCTTAAAATCAAATACCAACTCGCATCTCGCTAGTACTTTTATCCGGATTAATTTCCAATTAATACACATTTAATTCAATTAATCCCATAAATAAATATCATAAAAATACGGGGTATTACAATATATATATATATATATATATATATATATATATATATATATTAGATTAAAAAAATCAAAAATATTTTTTGTTCGTTCCTTTGTCTTTCTTGGGCCTCTTGCCCTTATTTTCGATGATCAATAAATTATTTCCCTATCCAGTTACCATTACAATGATGCATGTTTTAGATCTTTTAATTTTTTTAGGCTTTGAACCTCTAATCATTTATATTATAAATAACTTTGATGAATTAAAACTTTGAACTCATAAGCACTTGTGAATTTTTTGTTGTGTAGTGATTCAATTTTAAGCTATTGTAACTCGATGATCTTATGTGCATTGTATACACTAAAACTGAGTGAGATTTGCAAGTTACTTCATTTGTGAGTGTTTATACAATTACTATCTCCTTGAAAAATGTTAATGTTATCGGTAATCTTATTATTCTTTCTTTGATCATTCATTAATTGAGTTCATTTTGAAATGAGTTACTTGAGAATGATTTTCAACGTTGTTTTGACTCAAGAAAGTCATAAACCTTAGGAAAGTATCATAGGCCCTCTTTGTTATTGGTCCATATTGACATTGACCTCACACTACATATTTCCCTAATCACCCACATTGAGCATAAATGTAGTCTTTCGTTTCATTGACCTAATCCCATAATGAACTCAACATTGGACTTTAAACCTTATATGTCCTTTTCTCACCTTTGGTTTGGGAACTTTGTGTTTTGGTAAACTATAAATATTATTAATCCAAAAATATAAAATGAGGGATGTTATGATGGTCTTGTTGTGTGGTTGAATTTGAAAAATGAGTTGGCTTCAAATGGAAAAAAAGACGAAGAAAAGGAAAAAAATGAAAAATAAAAAAGAAGATATTCTAAAAAAGTAAGAATCCTATGTGCTTTTTTGAAGAAATAAAGAAGTCATACTCCACCTGTATAATTGTCCTTTTGGAACTTGTTTTATAATTTTTGTTATTGCCCACGCATTCCACTACCTCAAGTGTTTTGTCGCCGAACACTTTGAATCCATAAATATCCATTTTAATTTCCTAACCCTAACCAAGTCTAAGTTACAATCCAATAAAGTCCTATATGATCCTAGGGAGAATGTGATTTGAAAGTTATAATAATTGCAATAATATATTAAAGTATGTTTCACCTCCTTTAATGAGCGATATCCACTCATTGTGATTAAATTTTTATCTTTATATATACCTTCATTAATGACTTGTGTGTGGCCTTGCTTCCTTTTTCAATTACACATTATGCTCGTATGTCTGATTTATGTTTCACCCCATTCAGAGTGTTTTCATTTGTAGAGTGTAATCACTGGAGAGGTTTGATGTTATGCAAGCTTTAATTTTTATCCGGGTTATAAAAGTTTTGCTAAATCAAAATATTCACTTATGTTCACTCATCCTATGCATTTGAGGTTTCAATTGTAATGAAGTTATTCTAATAATGTTTATAATTAGGTACTATTAGGTAAATTATCATTTACTTTATTTATAGCTTATTGAAATACGAATTGTTATTGAGTTTGGCATTGGATTGTAAGGCGAAATATTTTGAGGAAATTTGATGTTTCTGTATTTCATCCCTGAAAACCCTCACGAAATAACACTTGTCCACTAGGGTAACCTAGGATTTTAATGGCTTATTGCATTAGCTAAATGTAACCGTGTACCCACAAAAATAATAGTTTATCCTTTGTACATATCTATTTTGTTATTCTCTTTTTGTTGGGATGGTTATCTTTTTATTTCATCACTGGGGACTAGCAATGTGTAAGTTTGCATTAAATCCCCCTTTTATCTACACATTCTAGCATTACTCTCATTTTCATTTATCTTATACTGTATAACCTCTATATTCGATATATCTTGTGCATGGTTTATTTGAGATTTTATAGGTGTGGGAATGCCTAGCAGAGTAATTGGATGCGTTCCGGGAAAGCTTTATCATAAGATGCAACTTTAGGGGCATATATATAAATTCAAACTTCATAATTTGGTTAGAGGAATTCCATGGAGGTTTTATTCATTACGTTAGCTTCACGTGATAGAAAACGACATGCCATTCCATATTGGAATGACCGAGATGTGGTTCTCTTTCTCGAGAACCATTTTTCTTTGAAGCAATTAGAGGAATAAAATAGAGTGCTAATTGATTTCCTTTTTATTAATTTGTGAAGTCTTAAAAGAAGTAAGGATGATATCCGATCGATCACCCCTAGTTGATTGATGAGGCCTATGCATTTAGGGTATTTGTTGATTCTTTTTATTTAATTTATTTTGATAAAATTCACTTATTATAAATATCAGGTGGGGGTTTCTTTTATGAATATATCTGATATTTTAGGAAATCTCTTTACAAGCACAAAGCTTTATTCCCTCTTCCATGATTTTGTAAAATTTCTTCACCTTTTATCTTCATTTACTCCTTTGTAAGCATTAAAACATTTTTTTTGTTATACATATTTGTATTCAATACTTTCTTATTCATTAATATAGTTGTTTTGTTTGAAATCTTGTTTTTAATGGCATGTTCTCCTTTAGTTACTCAAACTTTGCATTTTTCGTATCTTCATTAGCATGAGTAGTTAGTTTAAATGGTTGGGATCATAAACCTACCTTTGATTCTTATACTTCATTGTTAGGTTTTTAGTTTGAATCAAATTATTGGGTGTATGTCATGATATTGGAGTATCTTGGTCTATTAACTTCACTTATCATGTAAGCATTATATTTTAGACTTCACTTATCACTTACCCCTTTTATGCCTAATTGTTGGGTGTAATAAATTATTCCAGTTTGATTATTGATTTGATTGTAAGGACCATTTTCATTATGATAGTCCAAGATGGGGGAATGTTCCTAGGACTTTTTCAATATCAGTTTATCAATATGTTGGTTAAAACTCATTAATTACTTTTACCTCTAGCCAATTGTTCTCCATAGTTTTGTTTAACTTTAGTTCGTTAATTCTCTCTCTTTAACATAAATCATCTTTTATTCCTTTTTACTATTACTTCTTAAAACTTTACTAAACAAATATTAACTTTAATTTGTATAAATCCCTCTGAAATTCGACTTCGGTGTTATCGGATTTGAAGAGTGCCCAATATGTGTGTTTCAAACAAAACTAATTTTTCTCCGAAAAAGATCCAACTTTTAATTATGCACCAAACCAAGTTGTGAAAAACTCAATTCTTACTTTAAACCAGTTTTATCTTGATTAATCCTAAACATGCATCTAGTGATTAAAGGAAGTAAAATAAAGTAAAGAATACTCACAACGCCGGATGTATGAGGAAAAAACCCAAAATGGGAAAACAATCTCGGATGGCCCAAGCAAGACAATCACTATGAACAATTGTTTACAAAGATAGATTAGCCTTATACTAAGACTCGATCCCCACGGGTCTTCACGCTCCTTCTGATCTTCAACCGTTCTTAAATAGTGCCCATGCAGAAATTCCGTCTTCCACGATACCTGTCCACGACACACGCGTCCACGTATTGCTTGGTGTCCACCGAATGGCTTTGATTCGTCTACGATGTCGAACAAGAAGTCCTTCTCTTTTCTTCACCGCAAAATCCTTTGTGTTCAATGTATAGAACAAACAACTTTGGTGCATCAAGATCACTTAAAAATATAAGAATGATAACTCGGATCTTTGCAAATTCTAAGGATGTGTTTAAAACTTTTAAACCTTAGAAAATATGTGCAAACAAGGTTCTGGTTCGTAAAATTGTTTTCCAGAAAGCACACTTTCGAAACTATGATGAAAACACTGTTTAAATAGGATTTAAATGCCGCCTTGAAAAACATGTCATTCGAACGACTTGAGGAACTCGTTCGAGCGACATCCCATATCGTTCGAACGAGATTGGATGTCGTTTAAACGACAGCGCAAAAGTTTAACTTTTTATTTAAAACGTATCTTCCAATGAGAGATCCAAAAAAGTCAAACTCTTTTACGATCTTATCATCATAAAACGTAGAGTAAACCTTTAAAACATTTTTAAAACATTTAAAAACATTTTTCTTTATAAAAATCACATCCTTATCTTTTATAAAATAATCCTGAGCACCATTAATTTTACGCATTCATACCTGAGTGATCTCGGAATGCAATTAACTTTGAAGAGGATTAAACTTGCACCAATTAAACATCGGCATGCTTAATTCTTTGAAGCTTTGCCGCACCATCTTCAATTTCTTCAATACGTCATAGACCGAGTGGGATCGTGACAAAATAAAATTCACCCTATGGCATATTACAAACACAATTTTGTTCACGAAATTAAGTTAAAAGAATATAGGGACTCAATTGGAAATTTATGTCCTTACAAATCTCCCCCTTTGACTATTCCGGGATAAAACTAAACTAGTGAGATGCCTAACCGGGCCGTCAATCCATATGATGCCTAAATCCCATCCCATAAACCCAAAAACAAAAATACATGACATGTACGAAAATATGTAGCACCGACAAGCATGAATTGTCTGAATGTGATGTAGACTTGAAATCTCGAATCGCTGAAGCATACTTACACACATGAAACAGACAAACAGATACCCAGTGAAGTATGGAGAAACAAATGATACCAATTTATATTTCTAATATGAACAAATCATTTGAAACATGAGAGCAATTATTTGATACCAATTTTAAACAAATATAATCAAACAATATATAAATTCAGATATCAATAGAAGTGCTCAACAAATCTCCCCCTACATCATATACATCTCTCCCCCTTTTTGTCTCGAATAGACAATCCGGTGAAAAGATACACTAATTTGAAATATCTAGCATGAGAATATGATACCAAATTGAATCAAGTTGATAACAATTTAAAAAAAATGAAAAATTCTAGATAAACATGACATAACTAGCTAAATAAGATCATGTAATGAAAGATCAGTAGCTAGTAAACCAAGGAATCACACATAGAGTATACCAATCAAATTAAGTATGATAAAAGGACTTCATTGTAATACCCCATATTTCTGAGGATATTTAATTAAATTAAATTGGTGATCTAGGATTTAATTAAATCGATGATTTGGAACTTATTTGATTCGGTGATTTGGAATTTATTTAGTTTAGAGAAATTATTTAATTCGGTGATTGAGAGTAAATCAGTTCAATTTAAGTTTAATTTCACGCGTTCGATATTTTGTGGTGGAATTAAAATAATTTTTTTAAAGTGACTCGGATGGTGATTTTGAGGTTACGGTTGGTTCCGAAAGGGTCAAAATAGTCGAAAAAGTGTACTCGGGTGTACAGTTTGGGTCCCGGGATGATTTTGGACCAACCCGGCATCGTTTAAGGGTGTTTCAGTCATTCGGGAGTTGAAGGTTTAGAGAACTCCGAAAATATTAAGTGTATATCTGCCATTTGAAAGAAGGGGCTAGGGTTAACACAATAACAATAGAAGAGAGGCCATTTAATAGGAAGAGTAAGAGAAAGCCAAAGCTTCCTACACAGTTTTTCTCCCAGAATGCAGCGGAATGGAGATCGGAGTTCCGTAGAGGGAGAAATCGATGATTTACTATAGGGTTTTTGATCTTCCAGCATAGTAACTGCCAGAATTTTTTACCTAACTTTACACTTTTGCCATTTAAAATGTACTTAGAATTAGAGTATCCATTCATGCTTGGAAAGATCCATGTCTTATCTTTCAAATGAGATTTGAATCAGGTCAATCGGAGTTCTGTAGAGGGAGTAATCGATATTTTACTCTGGAGTGTTTAATCTGCCAGAAAATTTTCTAATCGATTCGGTTGCCCAGTTTTGGCTAATAATTTCCTTTTTGTTTAGGACCTTTGGAAATCGTTTGGAATTAATTTGTGGGATTTAATTTCTAATATAAGGGAATTATATTGAAACACCAGTAGGCCTAGTTTGGGTTTTAGGCGTGGCCTACGAGGGAAGTTTAAGGACTAAATTAATTTGGATTAATAGAGAGGAAAAATCTAAATTAAAGGAAATTTCGAGTTAAAAGAATTTGCGAGGAACGAGGACTTAGACCAGTAGGGTGTAGAGAGTGTACCTTCTGATATTATATGTGGAATAAAGAATACTCTTAGAGTGGTGAGAAATACTCGGGAATGTACGGTAATAAATGAAGTTATAAATTATGGAATACGTAGAATATTCGGGATATAAATATACTATGTATGAGGCTTGTGATATGGGATGTGTGTATGCCCTATTGTTATTATATATGTATATAGGTGGAGTGAATACCTATCATTATTATATGGTAGTGTGAATACCTCGTTGATGTTATATTTATATAGGTGGAATGTGTACCTATATTATTGTTTATTATGTGTATGACATACCTACGATACTTGCTATCACGGGAGGTTGGCGTTCGAAAGAGGACAATCTTACCCTTTGTTGCCGTCGGGGGGATTTTAGATTTGTTACGTCAAGAACATAGGACTGTGAAGGGCTTATTTGTAAGTCGATAAGTCTGCTGACTATGGGATCGTAGGTATGTGTGTGACCCATGGATATGTGAACTATGTTCGCCTCCAATATGTGTGATTTGATATATATGGTTCGTGAGAGAAGACGAACCAATAGTCCCTTGTACAGCGAGAGATGTACCCGGACATGATAGCAGAGTATGCATGCACCGTAGTTGTGCCTAGGGGTGCCGTACTAGTATAGATATAATGGATGATAAATATATATATATATATACCTTTGATATGTTTTATAGTATGCACCGCAGGTGGGTCTGGGAGGTGCCATGATATATATATAATAAGTTAGAAGGGTGTTTTTACTGTTCAATAAGATGTTAACACATTTAAAGGTTGAGAAGGAAGCCAACAAGGCGCCATCCTTGCGCATTTTGTTAAAATGGAAGACTGAGATTGATCCGCTACTTTCAGATTACCACGCACAATTCACCCACGATTCCATTAATGTTTTTGCATCAAAAGTTGTGTATACCTACCACATATTGTAGTTGTGATTTTGCCGGCAGTGTAAGAAATGAAAGTGTGCACAAATTTCGAAGGGATCTTTTAAAAGATTTTAGTCTCTTTTAAAATCTACACGCTATCAGAAATATTTCTGATATATTCATCTAAACAGACCCATCATCACTTTAAATTAAACTCTTGTTCTCTCTCCACAGTCTCTCTTGAGCTTTGCAATCTCAAAACCCACGAGATTGAGTTTTATTTGTTGGTCTCCTCCTCTCCCTCCATTTCACGTCGCCCCCTCCTCCATTTCACCCCGTCCGCCTCTTCCCCCTTTTCTATTTCTCTTCGCCCCTCCTCTCCTCTCTGCACTTCCCCATTCATTTTTTTTATGCAAGTCACCACCTTCATTCAAGCTTGAAGGCGAGGCACCTTAATTCAAGCTTGCTGCCGTCACCATCTTCATACTCAGGGTAAGATTTTTTTTGACGATTTATGATTTTTTGAGCCACCTTTAAACCTAAACATTGTTGAAACTAAACTTTGTTGGTGATTAACGATTTACGATTTCTTAGGGACTCATTTTTTCGGATTTATTTTTGTTCATATTTGGATTTTGCAGTTTCCTAAGTCTCCAAATTGGTTTTGACTTTTACATTTTTTTTGTTCAAGACCTCTCATGTATTGGGGTTCAAATCAAATTTAGGCCTTATTGAAGGTCTTGAAGTACCACATCCGTGGAGTTATTTTTATTTTGGAGGTCTAGAAGTCCCAAATCCGTGGAGTTTTTTTGGTTATGGACCACAACTTGAGGGTTAGGAAATCATTCTTCTCATCCTTATTTTTGTTTCGTATTTTGATTTTGCAGGTATCTATTTGGTCTCCAAATTTGTTTGGACTTTTGCATTTTTTTTGGTTAACGAACTCTCAAGAAATGGGTTCATATTTTGATTTTGCAGGTATGTATTTCGTCTCCAAATTTGTTTCGCATTTTTTTGTTCAAGAGCTCTCAGTTATTGTGGTTCAAATTAAGGTTTTTGCATTTTTTTTTCAAGTTTGATCCGGAGTCATGTTTAATTCGTGGAGGCTTTTTGGCAGAGGTGACAGTTCAGATCAAGATGGTTCAGATCATCTCTGTTTTTGAATTTTTTGTTTTATTATTTATCTGAAATGACCATTATTTTTTATTCTATACCATGTTAATTTATAACACATTATTCACTAATTCCTGTCTATTTCTCTATTACAATCCCACAGGAGAGGTGAGAACTACTGCAGCAATGGTGCCGAAGCAAAAGAGTACCATCCTAAGGTTAACAGAAACCGAATATGATATGAGGCGTGTGTTGAGGGGATTGACGTGGACGGGGCTAAATGTTCGTTCTTCATTCATATTCTGTCTTTCGTATTTTTTATATTGGTTTTTCTAATCGATCTTATTTTCAGCTCTCGGTTTTGAGAGTTTGAGTTTCGTATTTAAGATATGGTTTTGCTAATCGATCTTAGATATTGGTGTTGATAGATGTAGCCGTCATTCTGTTTGGATTTTTTTGTGTTTATCGATTTTGTTTTGGTTCTGTTGATGCCAATAATACACGGGTTTATTATTATTTTTACTGAAAAATATTGGTACAGTTTCTTGGTTGTTTTTAAGGTTTACTCAACATTGGTATATTGTTATAGGAGAAGTTGATAATATGTGAAGTATAATGAGAAGCATTGATGTTACAAGGTAAGTTTTTTGAATTTGAGATTCTTAGGGGTGTCAGGTACTCAATTACAATCCAATGTAGTATTATAGTTCAGCATTTAAAAATATTAAATTTGTTCTCATACCTTTCTCGAGAACAAACACAATTGAAATGGAGTTGAAAAAAATACTCCGCATACATTTTGGTATATTACAGTGAGACATTAAGTGGACGTACAAACACACCATTTATTTTATCAAATAAAAACTTAAACTTGAACAAAATTTATCAACTAAAATTATTTTTTTATTATTAATAAAAAATAGTAAGCGGTGTTTTTGAATTATGAAAAAAAACTCATCCTCACTGGAAGGCAGCTTAGGGGGAAAAGAAAAAGGAGGGACTAAAAGAAATATAAAATATTCAAATGAATAATAATAGGTTTTAGGTCTTTGAATAGTGTTGTCGTACAACCCAAGGTAATGCTACTGGATAGGTGTGTAACTGAATCAAGATAGGTCTGCAAAATTGATATTTACTTGGAAAAGATATTGTAAAGTTACGAAAGTGCATTCCTTTTTATTTCATACCTCGGTTCAATACAAATTGTGACATGAGTCAAACATTTGAGACGAGTGGTAATAATCATGCCACATTCTCTAAACAAGTTAAAAAAGTAAGAACTTTTATTTTATTTTCACTCTAAGTGATTTTTTACAAATCGTTTTATAGAGAAAGTAAAAAAAGTTTAATAATTTTACAAAACACTTTATAAAACATTAAATACAATAAAAATAGGTTTCAAGAAACATTTTATAAACACTAAAAAAATGTTGATTTTTCTACAAAAAATGTTTTAGAACTTTTTTCTAATTTTTTTTATTTATAAAAAAATAACAACTTATAACTTCTTAAAAAAATATATAAAAAACTGTGTTCCATCTTTTACGTATTCCTCTTTTAAAAAAAACTTATAACACGTCACTGAGATTTAAAACAAATATTTATATATGAGACGTGAGTGTTCGACAAAGTTGGTACTCAATCGCGTAGCGTGGGGCCCAAAAGCAGGATGATAGCATGCTCTACTCTAGAAGGACGAGACAAGTCTGAAAAAACTATGATTGGACCGCCCTTAAAGGAAACAGCGCGTGGCCCAAAGTTGGTTAAACTATCATGTGTGTTGAACGAGCTAAAACCATGTGGTGATCATAGGTCGAGTTAAGTGCTGAACGTAGATGTAGTGCACAAATGAAGTTTTAAAAGAAATAGTTGTTGGTCTTCAAAGCCTAGCACTGGGTCCAAGGTGAGAAAAGGAAACAGAAGTAAGGCATTGATTTGTAGCAGGTTTGGTAATAACTCAGTAAAAAAAGTTGGTTGCAAAAAGGATTTATCATGCACATATAGGCGTGAAGCTTTAAAAAATAGGGTACTATTCTTAGTATATATTATGATAATATATTGGTTGTCCAAGACAACTAGGATGTAAACGTATGTATTTATGATATTATATATAATTTACCGCCTGTTATATTTTGGAAATAGGATATCAGATATATAATATACAGTTTATTATATTTTGAACGAAAATGTCCTCATTTTTTTAAAAGTTATGTGAAATACGTTATTATTACAGACTGTTAGCCCCAAAAGTTTTTTGTTAAAAAATTAAAGTTTTAACTGTCAGGATGTATACATATTAGTCAACTTGCAAACAACAAAGTTGTACGTGTTTTTATTAAACTACGCGTGCTTAAAAAAACTGTTTTCATTACTTTTTAAACTGTATATTAATTAAAACTATTTTCAATCTTTGTTAAAAGCTTTACGTGCTTTTTTAAACTGTGCACATTTAAAAGACTATTAAAATGTTTTTTAAATTGTACAATAATTAAAAGTTTTTTTAATTGGTTCTTTATTTAAAAATAATGTGTTTTTTTAAAAATGCGTATGTTAAAAAAAATTATTTTGACTGTTTTTTTTAATTGTAAGTATTAAAATGGTTTTACAAAATTGTTAGATTATTATAAAAAAATTATGTTTTTTAAATTGCTTATAAACTGTGCCCAAAATAATAAACTTTAAGACCATTCCATCGACACGGATTACCCGATAGGTAATGTATTTTTGTTGGTTTTTGGAGTTAAAAATGTTACATTATTATAAAAAACATTACGTTCTTTTGTTTGTTTTTGGAGTTAAAATAAGTTATATTTATCTTAGTGGTTGGTATTGGTTGCAAGAATGCAAAGCAATCCTATGTTTAGAATAGACTATTAGTATTGTTATTACATAATATTAGTTTTGTTGGTGTCTTTTTTATTTTTTAAATAAAGTGGTTAGTTCTATAAACAAATAAAATTCTGCTCAAATTTGTAAAGACTAATTTTGTTTTAAATTACAATTTGTTTTGTTTGGGAACAAATGTTTTTCCGTTTTACAACTACGTACTTTGAAATTTTTTTAATTGTTTACCCTAATTGTTGAGAAACGAAATCTTTGTCGTTTTGTAATTATATACTTTGGAAATTTTTGTCGTTTTACGATTACATACTTTGGATATTTTCGCCGTGCCTTCAGGCACGGGCATTCCGCTAGGATCATTGCATTGCTGGCTTCAATCTCAACCATCAAATGTCTCCAAAACTTATGAAACAGTAAAAATACCATTACTACACACACACACACATATATATATATATATATATATATATATATATATACTAGTGGATACCCGTGCCTGAAGGCACGACGAAAATTTTCAAAATATGTAATCGCGAAACGACGAAAATTTAGAAAGTACGTAATCGCAAAACAACAAAATTATCGTTCCCCAACAAATAATGATTACATCGCATGTCTGACATTATTTTAATGCAATTTTTATTAACCGCATGACAGACATGGAGGCCATTACAATTAGCAGGTGGTATAGTTTATATAAATAGTAGTTTATGGGTATTATCTTTGGTAGGGGAATTCATTTTTAAACATAAAAAGTTCATCACTTACCCTAGATTATATTAGGGTAGCTTAACATGGGCATTTACGTAATGTGACACCCCGACTAATTAAATACCGGGTAGCTACTCCTTTATTAAATTAAATCAAAACGCCAAGTTGGCTCAGTTAATAGCATCACTGTCGAAAACATTTTATTATTACTAACCACCTAGTATTTAAAAAGTAAGTTGTCAAATTTTAATTAAAGTCTGATTAACATGCAACAAATGTAATGAAGAATAATAACACCATACACCATAATGAAGTAAGTAGAATAACCGTCACATGATATAAATAAATCTGGAGGAAAAACTCCTCACATCACAATCCCACAACTGAAGTGAATAACGAAATACTGAATACCGAATTAATACATGCCAAAGTCTGAAAAACTGAAATGGAAATGTATCTAATAGAACTTGGGCAACATGCCCTACAACTGAGGAATACTGAGTATGGAATCCAAATGATATAAGCGTCTAAAAGCAAATCCCTGTAGCTTCCATAAGAAGCTACAGTTCGTCATCTGAGTAAGAATCCTATGCATGGTGTCCTTGTGGCTGGGCACCTAAAAAGGTTTTACAAAAAGATAGATTTGAAAGAAAACGGGCCAGAGCCCGAATGTGGAGATATTTTAAAAACCTGCAAGTGCTTTAAAAACATTTAAAACAGTATATGCAAAATACATGTTAGGACGTGCTCTCACATGAGATACTCACCTCTCGTCTAACTGTGCACTCCTAACGTTCCTGTACCCATTCATGTGTTTACTCGTAACTATCAAATTCTAAATAGTTTCTAACACTTCTACTCGATTCACGTTTAAGTTCCAACCTTAACAATTAAATAGAGAGTTCTACTTTAATTCCCGGATTCCCAAATATTAATAAAACCCTTTATTGATAAAAGTTCTTTTCTTATCTTTTCAAAACATTACCATGACTATACTCGCAATTTAACATAGTAAATTCCTTCTCATTTATCCGTATAATTTCACATCATAAATATACAATACAAGCACCCAAAGACTAAGCTGCGGTGCACACATACTCTGCTATCCATCCCGGTACATTACGTACATAAGGATCACACATTCCGAATCTCTCAGGAATTGTTCAGATAACAACATCACAAATAGTGGAGGCGAACACAGTCACCATCACATGGGTCACGCACATACCTACGCTCCCACGATCAGCAGACTTATTAATATCACAATAAGTCCTTCTATGACCTATGTTCATCGAGGTAACCAATCTAAATCCGGGCAACACAAGGATAAGAAGGCCCTAAGCGAACGTAAACCTCCCGTGATAGCAAGTATGGTAGGTATGTCATACACATAAAGTTATATACTAAGCATTCACACATCTTAGATATCTCGATATTAATAAAGGTATACTCTACATCTTTATACCATTATTCCAAATTCATATATTTCAAGTATCCCGATAATATAGAAATTAAATTGCCGACGCGTCTCACGTCGTAGTTTCTTAAACTTAAAACCTATCTCAAATAGATTATTAAGTCCCCATTATTCCCACATATAACATCTATATACCTAAGGTCTTTACTTCTGCCCCAAACCTTATTTCATCAAATTATTCAAATTTGCACTATTAGTCCAAATATTATCTCCCATAACGAATTTCATTAATTTAGAATAACTCCTCAAATTAAATTCCAATTCAAGTCCAATCTCATAATCATGCCAACTGGTCTTCCTTAAGGTTAAGGGTATTCACAATGTCTCCAATAATATTATCCAAGGGTTAACACCATTAAAATTTAATTAGGGAAAAACTTTATTCATTCTGGGAAGGTCGATCGATCGACCTTTACCTTCGATCGATCGATGGTGGTCGATCGATCGACTGAAGAACATCGATCGATCGAACGCACCAGGTCTGTTATGGACTGCTTCGTTTTGCAGTTAAAATTTCGTCCCAAAACTCCATTTTTAAACATGAAACTCCAAGACAAGGTTACTATAACATTATACTATCATCCTACAACAGTATTAACATTCTAAGTCCCATAATTCATCCTTTAAAGGCTTAGTTTAGATCAAAACTACGTCAAAATAATTTCCAGAATTCTTCCATTCAAGAACATCATTAAACTTCTTCTAACTCCATTTTTAAATCATCAAAGGTTCTGTTTAGAACATATAATTCGTCCAGAATATCACTACATGCAATTCCTACCTAAATCATGGCTTTTAACTTCCAATTAATGGGTCTAAACTATCTTCAAAAATCAATTTCGAAAATTCCTAAACATGGAAAACATAGCTTGAATCAAATGAGTTTAAACCACTTGCCTTAATCTATCTCTGAATTTGGTGTAGAATCTTGAAGTTAAGTCTGTCCTCTCTCTTTCTTTCTGCAGAATTCTTTCCTTCTCTCTCTCTCTCAAGCTCTTCCCAAGGTTGAAGACAATGGAGTTGTGGAGGTGTGTTTGGTTTTTGGTAAGTTGGGATTGTATATCAACTTCTCCCGTAGCCCATATTGTCTCTTAGTGTAGTTAGTGGGTTAAGTGGGTTAAAGAAATAGTCGGATTGTAATTACAATATTCGTCACTTTTTAATTCCCAAAAATACAAATTACCAAAATACCCTTTATGATGCCGGTATGGCCTAAAAATACCCCGGAACCCAAACTAAACTTCCGGCTAGTGTTTTCTGACTATCTCGACCCTTCCGGACGCGTTGGCGCACTCAAAATGACCATACGGTTAATGGAACTAAAATTCACTTTTTAAATATAATAATATTATACCATGACGCGGCGGTCACACGCGTCTCAACAAAATTCCCAAATTGCCGTATTTAAATCTCACGACAATTTCAATATTTCCAATATTCATATATTGCCATATATACACATTATAATCAAATACTAACTCACATCTCGTTAATATTTTTATCCGGATTAATTTCCAAATTAATACACATTTAATTCAATAAATCCCAAAAATAAATATCACAGAAAATACGGGGTATTACATACTCCCCCCCTAATAACTGAATTTCGTCCCGAAATTCGGAAAAGTAAGGTACGTCTGGAAAAGATAGGTATCCTCCCGTGTTCAAAACAATTATAAAGAGAAGTCCAAATTACTAAAACCCTCGCTTCACAATGCGTTTGTTTAGCATACTTGATACCTTATCAGAATAATCTCGATAAATGCACTTCGCGTTGTGCTCTTATTAAACAACATTCTAGAAAAAAAATACTTTATACATCATTGGCCATATTGTCTCAATATCCTTATGAGTCCGCACCTCACGTATTAACTCCCGCTTTTATCAAAACATGAGACACCCATTCTTGGAAGGAATCAATAACATATCTGACTACTCTTGCCCACTCTTTGAATCTCTATTCCCGACGTTGTGACCTTTACACAAGGGAAAACCACTTCAGCCTGTTGGTGTTACACCAACCTTTATAAGTACCTCTTCCACCATAAATATATACGGGTGCTTTTCCCCCAACGCTATCATTTGGTAATATCTGCTCCTCATGCCTACAATGTACCTCACTAGTTATACCCGATTGGAATTGAAAATATCGCAATGAATCCAAAATTTCTTTCATACAATCCATCAATCGTTAGTCACCTTGCGCCTGCACACCGGGTTTTAGGTGATACAACCCTCAGGTTGAATCGTTATTCCTCACTACTTATTGTCGCCCCACTTGAATGTGGATATCGGGGATTTCTATCCAGTTCTAAATAGTATTATGTCGAACCACGTACCGGCGTGTTCACTATCTAATAGTGTAAATCATCCTAAGTATATAATAATTTCTCTCCTTCTGGACAACATGTACCACATAACCATTTCTCACTTTTTCCACTTGACCCTCCCATTCTTGGAATCGTCGACTTGGTACAAAATTATTTGGTGGTTCATCTAACCCTAACTGGTCTACTACTTACTATCCCTCTTTCAATGCCGATATTCACATAAACTTTCCCCCGTTCGAAGATACTTGATGATCTTATTCTCCCGACGAATACCAAAAGTTTGGAACTTTACCCCTTTTCACTACTTTGTACATAACTAGACTTCATACCTGATTGACATCCTCATTTTATTTACTCTTGAGTTACCCTCAACATTCGATTGATGGGAAAAACACCCCGCCCGCTCGGGGAGAGCGAACGATGCGCTACTATCGATAAACTAAACTAATCCACAATTAACAAGGTATACAGCATCCAAATCCCACAATAAAACAAGAAACCACTATTCTTATCTTCAATTTAATACAACAAATCTCTCGAAATAATTACAACAATCCAACTATCTCGAAAATAAAATAAATCTCCAAATTTGAACGTGCTACACTGACTACACATGATATCCACTTACACCTTATCTTATGACGTTTAATCTCATAAGTAAAAATCTCATTCGTCCATGTTCCCTCTTCCTTTGATTTACGCTTTCGTAAATCAAGATGTATTTGCCCCTTATAACCCATCCATTATATACGATTCATACCAATCCCAAACACTTTTTTTGTCACTGTAAATACAACGGTGCTATACCACTAGGGCGTTCTCAATCGCTTCTGAATTACAAATCCTAAATCCTCCTTATCCTCAATGCGTCCCTCAACATGCCGTGCCAAAACTAATATTATTAGTACTTACATCGTAATTTATTAACAACTGGCTCTAATGGCCTTACAACATAATTTACTCCTTGTAACTTTCCGTTATAACTACATACTCCCGTATCGTTAGAGGTATCCAATTCATGAACGAAGGGCCACACTTCTCCTTACTACCAATCTTACGCTAAGTTTCATGCGTGGAGTGTCTCGCAAAGCGAAATCCAAACAAGGAACCCCCCCGATACACTACTACCTAGCATTGTTGGTCATCGGAATCCGTTAAGCCCTGTCCATAGTATGTACCCCTACACTCTCGTTTCTCAACAAAGTTACATTTTGCCGCAATGTCACTTAAACAAGGATCTCCCTTCGAATGACACTTTCTCTTGACACTGATGGTAATCACATTCCATATACACCACGTAACTAAGATCGGGGTTCTCAAAATCCCGTCCCCAGACACACAACTATGAGTATAAACTCCCAAATCTCTAACGGGGAATTAAACAATACACTCTTTTTGTTACTACCTCTCTATCGTTAATTATAAAAACCAACTAACTCTTTGTTGACTAGAAAAATCAATTACATACGACCCATAATAATGAAATCCCTACGTATAATGGGATTAAATATCCGAGACCATTATACCACATTGAAATCACAACATATTCAAATATATGTATATATACCTATATACAAAAGTACAATTGCGAGTCCGACCCTCTCACAGATGGGGCCTCGCCAGAACAAAACATGCTACCCCAAGGTGGCAATCCCAATAAACTTGCAATACCAGCACACTATCGGTATAATTATATAATTAAAACCATAATAGTATCGTCTCATACCCGTATAATACAGCACTAAAACGAGTAATATCAATAAAACAAAACCGCTATTAATATACCCATTCATCCTCCGCGGATGACGATAAAATTAATCCCCCACACTATCAGGGAAAATTGTTCTTATATATAATAAAGTTACTGATATACCCACTGAATTCGACTCTCAAGTGAAAATAACAATAGTGACAAACGTAGCAACTCCTTCACGCCACAAATAACATGCATCATCATCTGAGAATGTAACTAATACTTCTATTTTATCAATTGTCCCGGCTACTCAAATGGTTCCTGGACATACCACACATATCTAAACCACACCGAATATTTCAATAATTGTTGCCCTCGCCAGGCACAATACCTTGATCCCTACCCTTGTATCGGGAAATTTTTATAACGCACGGGTTTCACTCCCCACAGAAATACCTCTACACATACTCCACTTATCTTTTGTCTCACAAATCATGTTAAGGTGGTCCATCTCTCGGATGTTGGTAGTCTTGACTCAGACAACTATCTCTGTTGTTCCCTTAGTATTGACGACCCTAAGGGTCACGCTACTAATTTTTCCACCTTTCTTACTGAAATTACCATCGCTCGGTAGTAATTCCGCTATCGAATTATTTTAACAGTTTCTCCATTGGGTCTTCCCATTGTGGTGCTTCTCCAACACCAGTTTTCCCCAGTCTTACTATATGTAAGGTTCTCGATTCTCGTGTCTCCCCACCCGGGGATGTTTACCTCCAAATTAACACTATGCGACAATACCATTTGCTTTAACCGTTTAAGCAGAGTCCTGCCCGAAGGACTTGCGATTCTCCTCTGTAAATTTTCCTTTAATATCCCCTTCTCCGTTTCACCTACTTCACCCGGTGTAGAGTTCACTAAATAATTTTATTTCTCCTCACAAAGTGACCTCTGTCCGGACCTCTCGTGTGAGTTCAGAACGACATTTGTTTCTCACCCTAAACATTTGATCACGGAACTTATGGTCAAACCATTCGTGTACGCCTTCTCTCGACGTTACATCCCACTTATAAGTGTGGTGATTGTTTCTCCCCATAGAAACTCCGCTCTCACGAGATGAGAAAATTTTTTCCTCAAATTTTCACTCTCGATTAGTCATACTACGACACAAGTCCAAGCCTTTGGATACCTTGCGTTCGTTTGGCTAGCACATGTCGTCTTCTCCTTTCGAGTATTGCCACTGCTGGTTCTCTTCAATGTTACATTTAATTCTTACTCTCCCATTCCAACCTTGTTGGATGTGCCTAATTTGATCCCATTCCAACTATAGCCGTACCCGGAAGTCTCAGGTTGCGTCGTAGCCTTCTAAATCATCCAGGACTTCCGTGCCATAGTATCGGTGACTTCAAATACGGTCATCCTTATTTAAATAAATCAATTATCCTCGATATATGTTTGCCTCCTGCTGTTCACCCAACTGTCTTCGCCTGACGTACTGCATTGTTCGGTACTCGAATACACCCGATCGCAAATAAGATTCACTACCATATGTATTAAAGCAGGAGAACGAAATCTCACCAAAGATATCAACAATCCTAAGCATAGGGCTCTATATCAAAGAAAGCTCAGCAAAAACATAATAAGCCATACAGATCCTAAGGACACTAGAACCTGATGCTCTGATACCACCTGTGACACCCCGACTAATTAAATACCGGGTAGCTACTCCTTTATTAAATTAAATCAAAACGCCAAGTTGGCTCAGTTAATAGCATCACTGTCGAAAACATTTTATTATTACTAACCACCTAGTATTTACAAAGTAAGTTGCCAAATTTTAATTAAAGTCTGATTAACATGCAACAAATGTAATGAAGAATAATAACACCATACACCATAATGAAGTAAGTAGAATAACCGTCACATGATATAAATAAATCTGGAGGAAAAACTCCTCACATCACAATCCCACAACTGAAGTGAATAACGAAATACTGAATACTGAATTAATACATGCCAAAGTCTGAAAAACTAAAATGGAAATGTATCTAATAGAACTTGGGCAACATGCCCTACAACTGAGGAATACTGAGTATGGAATCCAAATGATATAAGCGTCTAAAAGCAAATCCCTGTAGCTTCCACAAGCAGCTACAGTTCGTCATCTGAGTAAGAATCCTATGCATGGTGTCCTTGTGTCTGGGCACCTAAAAAGGTTTTACAAAAAGATAGATTTGAAAGAAAACGGGTCAGAGCCCGAATGTGGAGATATTTTAAAAACCTGCAAGTGCTTTAAAAACATTTAAAACAGTATATGCAAAATACATGTTAGGACGTGCTCTCACATGAGATACTCACCTCTCGTCTAACTGTGCACTCCTAACGTTCCTGTACCCATTCATGTGTTTACTCGTAACTATCAAATTCTAAATAGTTTCTAACACTTCTACTCGATTCACGTTTAAGTTCCAACCTTAACAATTAAATAGAGAGTTCTACTTTAATTCCCGGATTCCCAAATATTAATAAAACCCTTTATTGATAAAAGTTATTTTCTTATCTTTTCAAAACATTACCATGACTATACTCGCAATTTAACATAGTAAATTCCTTCTCATTTATCCGTATATTTTTACATCATAAATATACAATACAAGCACCCAAAGACTAAGCTGCGGTGCACACATACTCTGCTATCCATCCCGGTACATCACGTACATAAGGATCACACATTCTGAATCTCTTAGGAATTGTTCAGATAACAACATCACAAATAGTGGAGGCGAACACAGTCACCATCACATGGGTCACGCACATACCTACGCTCCCACGATCAGCAGACTTATTAATATCACAATAAGTCCTTCTATGACCTATGTTCATCCAGGTAACCAATCTAAATCCGGGCAACACAAGGATAAGAAGGCCCTAAGCGAACGTAAACCTCCCGTGATAGCAAGTATGGTAGGTATGTCATACACATAAAGTTATATACTAAGCATTCACACATCTTAGATATCTCGATATTAATAAAGGTATACTCTACATCTTTATACCATTATTCCAAATTCATATATTTCAAGTATCCCGATAATATAGAAATTAAATTGCCGACACGTCTCACGTCGTAGTTTCTTAAACTTAAAACCTATCTCAAATAGATTATTAAGTCCCCATTATTCCCACATATAACATCTATATACCTAAGGTCTTTACTTCTGCCCCAAACCTTATTTCATCAAATTATTCAAATTTGCACTATTAGTCCAAATATTATCTCACATAACGAATTTCATTAATTTAGAATAACTCCTCAAATTAAATTCCAATTCAAGTCCAATCTCATAATCATGCCTACTGGTATTCCTTAAGGTTAAGGGTATTCACAATGTCTCCAATAATATTATCCAAGGGTTAACACCATTAAAATTTAATTAGGGAAAAACTTTATTCATTCTGGGAAGGTCGATCGATCGACCTTTACCTTCGATCGATTGATGGTGGTCGATCGATCGACTGAAGAACATCGATCGATCGAACGCACCAGGTCTGTTATGGACTGCTTCGTTTTGCAGTTAAAATTTCGTCCCAAAACTCCATTTTTAAACATGAAACTCCAAGACAAGGTTACTATAACATTATACTATCATCCTACAATAGTATTAACATCTTAAGCCCCATAATTCATCCTTTAAAGGCTTAGTTTAGATCAAAACTACGTCAAAATAATTTTCAGAATTCTTCCATTCAAGAACATCATTAAACTTCTTCTAACTCCAATTTTAAATCATCAAAGGTTCTGTTTAGAACATATAATTCGTCCAGAATATCACTACATGCAATTCCTACCTAAATCATGGCTTTTAACTTCCAATTAATGGGTCTAAATTATCTTCAAAAATCAATTTCGAAAATTCCTAAACATGGAAAACATAACTTGAATCAAATGAGTTTAAACCACTTGCCTTAATCTATCTCTGAACTTGGTGTAGAATCTTGAAGTTAAGTCTGTCCTCTCTCTTTCTTTCTGCATAATTCTTCCTTCTCTCTCTCTCTCAAGCTCTTCCCAAGGTTGAAGACAATGGAGTTGTGGAGGTGTGTTTGGTTTTTGGTAAGTTGGGATTGTATATCAACTTCTCCCGTAGCCCATATTGTCTCTTAGTGTAGTTAGTGGGTTAAGTGGGTTAAAGAAATAGTCGGATTGTAATTACAATATTCGTCACTTTTTAATTCCCAAAAATACAAATTACCAAAATACCCTTTATGATGCCGGTATGGCCTAAAAATACCCCGGAACCCAAACTAAACTTCTGGCTAGTGTTTTCTGACTATCTCGACCCTTCCAGACGCGTTGGCGCACTCAAAACGACCATACGGTTAATGGAACTAAAATTCACTTTTTAAATATAATAATATTATACCATGACGCGGCGGTCACACGCGTCTCAACAAAATTCCCAAATTGCCGTATTTAAATCTCACGACAATTTCAATATTTCCAATATTCATATATTGCCATATATACACATTATAATCAAATACTAACTCACATCTCGTTAATATTTTTATCCGGATTAATTTCCAAATTAATACACATTTAATTCAATAAATCCCAAAAATAAATATCACAGAAAATACGGGGTATTACACGTAATTATGTAGAGAAGATGTTTTTCAAAAAATAATTACAAACCTCTTGATTTTGAAATTGTCATGTTTTAGCATGTGAATTGAAAACTCTTTAGAATTGATTTCTTACTTTTACATTCTTAAACAACTCATTATTTGAAGAAAAATTCTATTTGCACCAATAAAATTTGTACAGATTTTGTACAGAGTGAGGTGGATCACTAAAAGACAAAAAAGAGAGAAATAGTTAATAAATTATTTTATTGAGATTTGTTTAACTGTTTTATTTTAATAAAAATTAAAATTTTGTATTTTTAATAAAAATATTTTTTTAAATTGTTTTTAAAAAATATATTTTTAACTTTTTATAGTTGTTTTAAAAACAAAATAAAAACATTTCACAAATTTTTTTAAAATTATTTTCAATAAAAGTCATTTTATTAAATGACGTGAGTCCGCGTCATCGACACTAACCAATCGCGATGATGATGTGGATCCGCGTCAGCGTCACTAATCAAACGCGATAATGATGTGAGTCCGCGCCAGCGACACTAACCAATCGCGATGATGATGTGGTCCGCGCCAACGGCACTAATCAAATGTGATGATGATGTGGTCCCGCGCTAGCGACACAAACCAATCGCGATGATAATGTGAATCCGCGGCAGCGACACTAACCAATCGCGATGATGGTGCAACTTCACGCCAATTTTTAAAAAATAGTTTTTCATATTTTTAATAAAAAATGCAATTTTTTTTGGAATGTAATTTTTCTTATGTTTTTTACTTTGTATAAATGTTTTAAAAAAACACTACACTATTTTTTTAAATGAATTTTATTGAAAATTTGTATTTTTAATAAAAATCATTTTGAAAAAAAATAGTTTAAATGATGTGGATCCGCATCAATTTTTAAAAAATAATTTTTCATACTTTTATTAAACACTGTTTTCTTTAACTGTTTTTATTTAAAATGCAAATATTTTACTTTTATTTAAAAAAACAAATTTTACTTTTTTTTTAATTGGCACTTAGCCAATCCATGCTTACTATGTACAAATTCTGTACATATTTCCTATGTGCAAATAGAAACACTCTTATTTGAAATACATTTTTTTTAGAGTTTCCTAGAGTATTCAAGGAAGCCGTAGACAAAAAAAAATGATATTTATTATCACATATAAGTTTCTTTTCATTAAGTAGTCAAATCAACTACCATTAATGGATTTAGAATGATTGATAATTCTTTTTTAAACAATAAAATTTTATTTTATGTGATGTGGGCGATCTGCCTCATGAGGACACCACACATCATCTGATCGTTATGGATACCTACTATTCAGTTCAGTACCTAAGGCCATCTGTACTGGGCGATGTAAATGTGTAAAACTACACATTTACATCTCACAGTGGGTAAATAATCGTGTAGTTAGAGGAAAGAGAAAAGTTAGACGAAATGCAAATGTAAACACCCGAAACACAATGTGTAAGTGGTCCCTACGTGATCTGTGCGTTAAACACAAAACCGCCCAGATTAGGCGTTAAACATAAAACCGCACAGATTTTCTGGGCGGTAAACATATAACCTCCCAACCTCAATTTACAAAAAAAAAATATATATATATAAGTTCCAAACGGTAACTGCCACGTCCCTCATTTGCATTGTTGGGCGGTAAAATGATAGCCGCCCAGATCTGGGCGGTAAAATTATTAACGCCCAGCACTGCCATGTCCCTCATTTGCGTTGTCCCAGTGTAAAACCTCGCCAAACAATCTATCCAAAACAATCTAAAATTACATCTCCACGTTATCAATTTAGACATTCCCACTACAGATGGCCTAATGCTTTGTGAGGCTCACGTAAGTTCAGTTTCTCGAAAACCGCTTTCCGAGGCTCCAAATCTGCTTGCTTTTAAAGAACTTTTTAAATAGAAATTTTTTAAAAATACTTGGAACACTGATGGAACACGGTTTTTATGCTCTTTTTTTTATAAATAAAAAGTAATAAAAAAAAGTTTTGAAACATTTTTTATAAATAAAATAATATTTTTTTATGAAGTGTCCGAAGAACTAAGAGAAAGCAAAGCCATAAATGTGAAATTGTGAATATAAGTACTAATTAATGCGATATACAAAGTGAAATAGAAAAAAAAAATCATTTAAAATATATGCACCATAATGGTATAAAGAAACAAATGGGGAAAAGAAAAATAAATAAAAATCCTCAAATTGTCATGAGACAGTATTAAACTACAAAATCAAAAACATAATTTCAGTAGGGAAACAAAACTCAGCTACTATCTTCTAAGCAGATGGAGTATTTACAGTAAATTAAAAGTAGAATCTAAGAACTAATCTCATTAGGGAAAAAAACACTATCTTCCAAAGTCGTATAAGTTTATCTCAATATTCCAACCGTGACTTCAAATAGTCAATCCATGTTTGCTCTCACAGTTGTAAATCAGTAGCATATCCAATCAAATTTATAAGTTAATTATATAAGTAAAGAAAAAAATGCAAAAATATTCATTATTAAAAAAACTTAAGTAAACAACATTCATTATTAAAAATGAACAATAAAATACACTTAAAACTTCAACACACCTTCTAAAGACATTTTGCAAGTAAAATTTCAAACAGTAACATCTGCTAATTTTTTTCTAGATTTAAGTGCATTGCAACTATCTACCTGGCAGATGGGAGGAACCGGAGAAAAATAAAAAAATAAAAACCTGACGGATCTGACTTGAAAGTTGGAAACAAATTTTAGAAATATCAAATGTTATTCTGATTGATACTTGAAACCCCAAATTTAGTATGAAACCCCTAAATGGTTGACGAACCTTGCCGATTAAATATCCGAGGTTGGTTCCGATGAGTACCCTTGAGCTCGGCGAACTCCTGATATCGCAACAATGCCCTTTACAGTCACAAAACCCAAACATATATACAAACAGTGCCGTTACAGTCACAAAACACCTGCAAAAATGGAACAAAATACTCACAGGCCCCAACTGCAAAAAAAAATCTTACTAATCTTTTTAGTATACATGTTCGCCCTCGACTCCAATCCGGAAACATAAGAGGCAAACATCAATAGAACCATCACCAAGAGAGAGAGATGAAGAGTTATTTGAGGTCGGGCTCGGGAGAGTTGGCAGATCTTGAAAACCTTTCTCATGGTCAAAATTAACATGATGCGAAAATAGTGAGAATCAAAAGAGAACCCCAAATGTATAAATAATTAAAAACCCATTTTTATACTCATCCAGTTGAACCTAAATCTATCACCAACCCATTTTTACACTCCAGACTCGTCCCCAACGGGCATACCCAACTGGAACCAGCCCCAACACAACCCACCTCAACTACCAGCCCCGACTAAAGCCTTAATCAACCTGAGACCCACCACCCCATCTTGACTTGGTCTTACCCGATTCTGCAAGATAATTTATGGCGATGGGTATCCCTCGCCATA
This sequence comes from Sambucus nigra, assembly GCA_949130495.1. NCBI lineage: Eukaryota > Viridiplantae > Streptophyta > Magnoliopsida > Dipsacales > Adoxaceae > Sambucus > Sambucus nigra. The sequence continues at coordinate 594,439,244 of OX422212.1, read as the reverse complement.
AATTTATGGAAACAGAATGGTCATTGTTATAGATACATGGGCAGCAAAAAATAGAGAATCGAATGGAAAAAATACCGTGTAGCGTGTACACCATTTATTTCGGCAATGGAACACAAACCCTAAACAAAACTAAATAACAAAATAGAGAGATAGAGAGAGAAAATAATACCGTGTAGACCATTTGTTTCGGCAATGGAACTGATGGTGACGGATGATATGAGGTTAGAGAGAATGGGAATTGGGTGGAGTGTTGTAATGGGTTTCGTGAGATGTGAAAGAGGGTTGGCAGCTTTAATGAGATGGAGGTAAAAGCAAGAGGAAGATGCGGTTTCAAACCCTTTGGCATCCTTCTCGAGCCACACAACGGTTACCTTTTGACAGCCTTGTCTTGTCCGTTCCATTTTGTATGAGTTGTTAAGCTATGTCAGTGCGTCAAAGGAACCTTTCAATAAAACACTTTGAACCGTAGGATCATTGCATTGCTGGCTTCAATCTCAACCATCAAATGTCTCCAAAACTTATGAAACAGTAAAAATACCATTACTACTTATTATATATATATAAATATATATATATATATACTTGTTATGTTATCTACTGTGTAAAATTAATGGACGAGAAAGATAGTGAAATCTTATTTGACTTAAGAATGTGAACACTTAATCCTAAAATTTGAAAAGCCTTACCCATATTAAAGAGAAATGGATATATATTTAATAAATGTATTTGCATGAAAATACGGGTAGACGCTATGAGTTATGGGTAGTAGACTTATGATTTCAAACTAGTTAGTTGTGTGTATCTAAACTAAAAGTAATCTGAATATTGGGGTCGAGGTAACATTCCGAACCAATACATATGGAATAACTATTGGGGTCAGGGTAACATTACGAACCAATATCCCTTAATATGTGATACAAGGATATAATAGCAGAGTATGTACTTATATTATATATGGTGTGTAAAATATATATACAACACGAATAATCTACTTATGTGTGCTAGTAGAGAGAGGAGATAGTATGTATCTAAAGAACGATTAATCTACTAAAGAGTAATTAATAGGGAGCTTATATAGGGTATATCTATATAATGATGAAGCTACTATAATGTGTGAATAGTAGGAAGATAGTTAATGATATCTAAAATAAAGTTTAAGTAGAGAAACTTAAATGGTAAAGTTTGAACAATAACCTACGTAGAAAGGGTAATTGAGGTTTAATAATAGCATAAGAGAGATGTAAATTATTAAGGGTATTCGATAGCGTACTGTATGGGCAGTACGGAGGAGCTATATTGATTTGGGTTTATTTGATAGTGGCTGCCTAGTTAGATTGGCTATAATTGACTAGGTGGGGTTGAGTAGCAAACGTTAGGTGCGCATTATAGATGAGAGATGAGGAACTCAAGGGAGTGTTCGTAACCTAACATGTGTATCTAATAACTGTTCATTTAAATTGTTATTTAATTACTTGCTAAATGTTTTTAAATGATTTTTACTTGGGCTCTAACCCGGACTTGCAAAACCTTTTTCCAAAACCTTTTAGGTGTCCAGCCACAGGGACGCCAAGCATGATGATCTATTCTAGGGATGCGTAGCTGTAGCACTTGTGGATGCTTATAGGATTTGGACTTAGACAATTCAGTTACCTAACTCCTAGTGTAGGGTGCAGGGCAATACTTTATTCGGGCATGTTGCCCGCAGTTATTTCATTTATGACAGTCAGACCTTGTATTCAGACTTTTATTCATGTTGGACTCTATATTAGATTTTGAAACCGATGGTTTATTCGGTATTATTTCATTCTAGTCTTTTATATTGTGGATGGATTTATATTACTATTGAATGGGATTTATTTATGTAATAATATTTTGTTGTTTATTGTTAAATAAAAAGATTAAAATTTTGACATCGACTTTTTGAAAACTAGGTGGTTAGTAATGTTTTAAAAAGTTTTCGACAATGATGCTAAGAATGAACTAGATGAGAAACCTATTTTAATTGGATATAAGACTGATCACCCGGTATTTAATTAGGCAGGGTGTCACAGATGGTATCAGAGCATCAGGTTCTAGTGTCCTTAGGATCTGTCCGGCCTTTCACGTTTCAGCATAGCATTCTTTGATATAAAGCCTTATGATAGGATTGTTGTATTTCTCGATGTATGAGATTACGTTCTCCTGCCATTATATATAGTTGATGTGATTCATATAAGAGTTAGGTTGGACTTCATACACCGAACATTATAAGATGACCAGTGAGGGCCATTAGAAAGATTGCAGGAGCAGAGGCTCAGCAGAAAGACCTATATTATTCTGGGAATGGTGATTGAGATGGAAGTCACCATGATTATTGTTCAGGATGGTGACAATAGGAAAATTACTCGGGGAGGAGAAGTTTTCCCAAGGACTTTTATAGATAATGTTGGTGAAAATCTTAGACTCACCCAGTGTTGTCGATAAGAGGTGGGAGGAAAATAGAGGGACTCTTTGGGAGAGTCATCTATAAGGAAAAAAAAAAGAGTAATGGGCCAATGAAAGGATAAAATCCAAAGGCAATTGTGTAGGGCGAAGTGTAGCGACACCCTAGATTAAAATTTTGAGCGGAAATTTTTGAGCTCTTAGGGGCCGCATAAAGTGACGAGAGTCAGTTACCATATATAAGGAGTATATGGGATTAAACGAGAAATTTGAGTGAAATTTTATTAATAGATATTCCATCTGCTGTTCGAACATAGATGTGAATTGAGTTTTGAAACTTATCACAAGTGAGCGAGTTATAGGCCGATTGTGAGAAATGAGTTGACTTGTTGAGGGAACTTCGTAACTGACGAAGGGGAATACGAAGAAAATAAAGGTTCTTTAAGTTGATAATGGACTTGTGAGTTGAATATAAGCCTGGATGGGAGATCCGACTAGAATGATTAGTGTCGACGTCATTAGGGTCATACACTTCCATGAGAGGGGAGCTAAATGGGTTGGAGAATCTAACCGAAGAGCAAGAATGGATTAAACAATGATAGTGAAGCACCACAAGAGGTCATACCCAGTCGGGAACCCATTGAAATGATTCAGACTAATTGAACTGCTACCAAGTGACGGTGAATTCAATCAGGGCCATCAAGGCCAACAATGAGTTCTATAGGGCCAGTCAAGCCAAAGGGATAGCAGGGGTAGCAATCGGGAATAAGACTACCAAGCCTGAGAGAAGGACACCCCGACGTGGCTAGTGGGGCCAGAGATAAAGAGAAGATACAATATTGTCTCCTATGCATAGATAGTTAGACCACCTATATTGAACTTGTCCACAGTGAGAAAGTGAGACTACTCGGACTGGAAAATTATATAGGGATGGTGTCAGTAGGGCACAACAACCGGTTGAGGAGCAAGATTTTTGATAGAGGAATTGGGCTAAGAGAATGCACTAAGAGGACATTTATATTTTGTATTAGTTTACTGCTTTTTAGAGTTATGAAAATAGGGTAGACTACTTACGAGAGTTGACTGGTTAGCAATGGGTTGAGCGATCATAGATTGTGATAGTGAGATCTCGTGTTCGCTGTCCCAGGGTATGATTTATTTTGTGAGGTAGCACCTGAAAGAGGGTTAATCCTATATATATGCGTATATATTATATATATTGTGTAGTAGACTTTTTTGTGTATGTTGTCTAGTCATAATTAATCCCGATGCGCAGGGATGGATACTGATGTGATTCAGGGTAGAAAGGCTTATTTTCGTGCAGAGAGATATAGCTCGTGACTTTTTAGTGCTAAGAAACTAGTGATAGTAAAGGCGTCGTGATGTATGTTGTATTTTGTAGCATGCGAGTAAACGATTATACTTTTATGTCAAAAGATGGGTATTTGAGGGTACGTAATATGGACTGAGGGCTTAACAGATCTCAATGACCGACAATGCTAGGTAGTAGTGTATCGGGAGGTTTTTTTGTTTGGATTTCGCTTTGCGAGACGTCCCACGCATGAAGCTTAGCACAATGTTGGGAGTGGGGAGATGATTAGCCATTAAGACATGAGTTTAGTACCTTGAGTATTATTTATATATAAAGTGATATATAAAGGATAGTAACTATACGATAATGAGAGGCTAGTGGAGCTATGTAGCATCGATGAAGTTATGCATATTTATAGGTTACTTGGGCGTCCTGGTTGGTGGAGATGTTTATATAACACGCAATTGGGAGTGGTAGAAATATATGTAGTGATCTTTATAGTCTATGTTTAAGGTAGTGTCGAAACCTAGGAGTACTAGACTTATTCGAATTTCAAGGAGGAAATTCCTTTCTAAGGGGGAAATTATGTAATACCCCATATTTCTTAGGACATTTAATTAAATTAAATTGGTGATCTAGGATTTAATTAAATCGATGATTTGGAATTTATTTGACTTGGTGATTTGGAATTTATTTAGTTTAGAGAAATTATTTAATTCGGTGATTGAGAGTAAATCAGTTTAATTTCATGCGTTCGATATTTTGAGGTGGAATTAAACAATTTTTTGAAAGTGACTCGAATGATGATTTTGAGGTTACGGTTGGTTTCGAAAGGGTCAAAATAGTCAAAAAAGTGTACTCGGGTGTACAGTTTGGGTCCAGGGAAGATTTTGGACCAACCCGGCATCGTTTAAGGGTACATTCGGGAGTTGGAGGTTTAGAGAACTCCGAAAATATTAAGTGTATATCTTTCATTAGAAAGAAAGATCGAGGGTTAACACAATCACAATAGAAGAGAGGCCATCGAAGAGGAAGAGAAAGCCAAAGCTTCCTACATAGTTTTTCACCCCGAACGCAACGGAATCGAGATCGGAGTTCCGTAGAGGGAGAAATCTATGTTTTACTATAGGGTGTTTGATATGCCAGCATAGTAACTACTAGAATTTTTGACGTAATTTTAAATGTACGCCATTTAAACCGTACTTAGAATTAGAGTTAGATCCATACATGCTTGGAAAGATCTATGTCTTATCTTTCAAATGAGCTTTGAATCTGGTCAATCGGAGTTCTGTAGAGGGACTAATTGATATTTTACTATAGGGTGTTTAATAAGTCAGAAAATTTTCTAATCGATTCGATTGCCCAGTTTTGGCTAATAATTTCCTTTTTTTTAGGACCTTTGGAAATCGTTTGGAATTAATTTGTGGGATTTAATTTCTAATATAAGGGAATTATATTGAAACACCAGTAGGCCTAGTTTGGGTTTTAGGGGTGGCCTACGTGGGAAGTTTAAGGACTAAATTAATTTGGATTAATAGAGAGGAAAAATCAAAATTGAAGGATAATTCGAGTTAAAAGAATTCGCGAGGAACGAGGACTTAGACCAGTAGGGTGTAGAGAGTTTACCTTCTGATATTATATGTGGAATAAAGAATATCCTTCTAGTGGTGAGAAATACTCGGGAATGTACGATAATAAACGAAGTTATAAATTATGGAATACGTAGAATATTCGGGATATAAATATATTTTGTATGAGGCTTGTGATATGGGATGAGTGTATGCCCTATTGTTATTATATATGCATATAGGTGGAGTGAATACCTATAATTATTATATGGTTGTGTGAATACCTCGTTGATGTTATATTTATATAGGTGGAATGTGTACCTATATTATTATTTATTATGTGTATGACATACCTACCATACTTGCTATCACGGGAGGTTGGCATTTGAAAGAGGACAATCTTATCCTGTGTTTCCTTTGGGGAGATTTTAGATTTGGTACCTCAAGAACATAGGACTGCGAAGGGCTTATTTTTGAGTCGATAAGTATGCTGACTGTGGGAGCATAAGTATGTGCGTGACACATGGATATGGGAACTTTGTTCGCCTCCAATATGTGTGATTTGATATATATGCTTCTTGAGAGAAGACGAACCAATAGTCCCTTGTACAACGAGAGATGTACCCGGACATGATAGCAGAGTATGCATGCACCGCAGTTGTGCCAAGGGGTGTCGTACTAGTATAAATATAATGGATGATAAATATATATACCATTGATATGTTTTACAGTATGCACCGCAGCTGGGTCTGGGAGGTGCCGTGTTATATATATATATATATATATATATATATATATATATATATATATATATATATATATATATATATATATATATATATATATACTGATTATGTTATCTACTATGTAAAACTAATGGACGAGAAAGATAGTGATATATTATTTGACTTAAGCATGTGAACACTTAATCCTAAAATTTGAAAAGCCTTGCCCATATTAAAGAGAAATGGATATATATTTAATAAATGTATTTGCATGGAAATACGGGTAGATGCTATGAGTTATAGGTAGGAGACTTATGGTTTCAAACTAGTTAGTTGTGTGTATCTAAACTAAAAGTAATCTAAATATCGGGGTCGAGGTAACATTCTGAACCAATACATATGGAATAACTATTGGGGTCGGGGTAACATTACGAACCAATAGCCCTTAATGTGTGATACAAGGATATAATAGCAGAGTGTGTATTTATATTATATATGGTGTGTAAAATATATATACAACACGAATAATCTACTTATGCGTGCTAGTAGAGAGACGAGATAGTATGTATCTAAAGAACGATTAATCTACTAAAGAGTAATTAGTAGGGAGCTTAGATAGGGTATATCTATATAATGATGAAGCTACTATAATGTTGGAATAGTAGGAAGATAGTTAGTGAATATCTAAAATAAAGTTTAAGTAGAGAAACTTAAATGGTAAAGTTTGAACAATAACCTACGTAGAAAGGGTAATTGAGGTTTAATAATAACATAAGAGAGATGTTAATTATTAAGGGTATTCGATAGCGTACTGTATGGGCAGTACGGAGGAGCCATATTGATTTGGGTTTATTAGACAATGGCTGCCTAGTTAGATTGGCTGGAATTGACTAGTGGGGTTGAGTAGCAAACGTTAGGTGCTCATTATAGATGAGGGATGAGGAACTCAAGGGAGTGTTTGCAACCTAACATGTGTATCTAATAACTGTTCATTTAAACTAGTATTTAATTACTTGCTAAATGTTTTTAAATGATTTTTACTTGGGCTCTGACCCCTACTTGCAAAACCTTTTTCCAAAACGTTTTAGGTGTCCAGCCACAGGGACGCCAAGCATGATGATCTATTCTAGGGATGCGTAGCTGCAGCATTTGTGGATGCTTGTAGGATTTGGACTTAGACAATTCAGTTACTTCACTCCTAGTGTAGGGTGCAGGACAGTACCTTATTCGGGCATGTTGCCCACAGTTATTTCATTTATGACAGTCAGACCTTGTATTCAGACTTTTATTCAGGTTGGACTTTATATTAGATTTTGAAACCAACGGTTTATTCGGTATTATTTCATTCCAATCTTTCATATTATGGATGGATTTATATTACTATTGAATGGGATGTATTTATCTAATAATGTTTTGTTGTTGATTGTTAAATAAAAAGATTAAAATTTTGACATCGGCTTTTTGAATACTAGGTCATTAGTAATGTTTTAAAAAGTTTTCGACAATGATGCTAAGAATGAACCAGATGAGAAACCTGTTTTAATTGGATATAGGATTGATCACCCGGTATTTAATTAGGCAGGGTGTCACATTCATATGCAAAATACCAATTTGGAACATAAAAGAACCTGCATATAAATGAGTCAGTCCAAAAAAAATGCCTCATGCAGTATAAAAAATATACCAATTTGAACTTGAGGACTGCAAACCAATCAGAAACCATTTTTTATTATGTCGTTCGAACGAGCCAGGGACATCGCTCAAACGAGATGAGGATGTCTCTCAAACGAAGTACATAAGTCGTTCGCGCGAGATGAGTTATCGTTTGAACGACTTCGCGCGACCTGCCAAAATTTTCCACTTTCCCAGAAATATTATAAAGTATTGCCCAGTGAAAAAATTTCCACAAAAATATTCCAGGAAAGTCCTGACAGATTCAAAACAGTGTTAAAATAGTAGGCTTTTAACACAAAACGCAAAAACTCATAAAAACTTAAAATGCGAGTTACATGCAAACATAGTACCGATGTGCTCAAACATGGATATGGAATGAATGGGCGTGAAACTACAACAAATGAGTCACAATTCCAACACACCAAAACGATCAAGAAGCTCTAATTGATAGCGATGAATCATCAAACTTTATCATAACCATATGACAATTAAAGAGTGATCTTAATGAACTAAACATACGACATGCACACAAATCCAGAATTTTGACGATTCTACAAATAATAGCATCAAATTGCAATGTTTTAACATTAGGATTAGTTGTGCAAATCCGTTTAAATTTTTAATCCATCCAAACTCCCTCAATAATATCATATTTTCTTAGGAATGAACTAAACAGATTTGGCCCCTTTTTTTAGCATATTGCATTTTCTTTTGGGCTCTTTTAAATGGTGGCTTTCATGACGAGTTAATTTTTAACTTTCACGGCCCTTTCCCATGAATCACTCATCATTTTCACCAATTTTAAATCCTCACGGTAAACGGTTATTATATGCACACTTCTCCTTAAGTCTACTTACGCATAGATGACAAGATTGAGATAAGAACGCCTCACCAAATTCAAATATGCAAGAGAACTCAAACATCCATATAAACTCATGCATGTGTGCAATGTTGGCATATATACAAAGTCGAATCAAAATGCATATCAACTTTGAAACAACCCCATATAAACAATAGTTAAGATCATTCTAAGTATCGATAATAATGACCAAATGTCCTAGCCACATGTATATGAAACGATGGGGGGGGGGGGGGGGGGTCCAAGCACACCAATATGCCACATCAAACATGTAAACTCAAAAACAAAAACAAACAAGAAAACAAAACTATTTTTGATTTTTCAAAATATTTCTCAAAAACAAAATCTTTTTGTAATTTTCAAATAAGACTCAAGCAAGTGAAAAATAAAATACAAAGAGATAAACATGTCATATCACTAGCAAATGATAAATCATGATGCAAGGGCTAGAGTATCACAAAACATGCAAGCTACTAACCATAAGAAATAGCAAGAGATAAATCATGTGCATGCATGTGAGAATCAACCAACGAAGCATTTAGCATCTCCAAAACGGATTTCCTAACCCAAACAGGTGTATACATAACAAAATGGGTTTTGGGAACCAATGGGACACTACGTTTAATCTTCCTAGGGTCTTTTCTAAGATCAAAATAGAAACTCCTAAGGTGACCTTTCCTACCACAATGCGAAGATGTGAAAACACGACGAGGAACGAAACCTTTAGGTTGACCTTTTCTAATACCCTAGGATGTGGTTGACGCTCTAAAACAAACTATGGTTTTGGCCTTGATATTTCGATCCACTAGAATAAGATAAGACGCTACCATCTCTACTCGAGTCATTTAAATCATTTTTTAACTTCAAAACTTTTGACTCAAGCAAACGATTAGACTCCTCAAAAATTCGGGACTCCTTCTTTAAATTTTCAATTAACCTTAGAAGGTTATCTCTCTCCCCCTTAATGTGAGCAAAGTTATCCCTAAGAGCCTTTTCTTGTGCCAAAAAATCATTAATCGAAATATTTTCCTCAACGGCACAAACACTAAAATTTCTCAAATCCTCTAACTCTTTTTCTAAAATGAGGACTCTATCATCACTCTCCTTTTTTCCCAATTTTAATATATTAAAATCTTTAAACAAGGAACTAAAGTGCTCACGACAAATATCTCTTTGAATTTGAAAGCTTTGCAAATATTCAATCCTATTTTTGAAACCTGAATTTTCTTTTTCCAAAACATCAATACGTTTTGCAAACTTTAAATTCAAACGATGTAAATCATCAAAGCTTAGAGAATCCATCGAGAGAAAATAAACACAGGAGAGATAAACAAACACACGGGATCAAAAAACAAATAAAATATGTTTTCTAGCTCTGATACCAATTTGAAGAGTGCCCAATATGTGTGTTTCAAACACAACCAATTTTTCTCCGAAAAAGATCCAACTTTTAATTATGCACCAAACCAAGTTGTGAAAAACTCAATTCTTACTTTAAACCAGTTTTATCTTGATTAATCCTAAACATGCATCTAGTGATTAAAGCAAGTAAAATAAAGTAAAGAATACTCACAACACCGGATGTACAAGGAAAAAATCCAAAATGGGAAAACAACCTCGGACACCCCAAACCAGACAATCACTATGAACAATGGTTTTACAAAGACAGATTAGCCTTATACTAAAACTCGATCCCCACGGGTCTTGACGCTCCTTCTGATCTTCAACCATTCTTCAATAGTGCCCACGCAGAAATTTCGTCTTCCACGATACCTGTCCACAACACACGCGTCCACGTATGTCTCGGTGTCCACCGAATGACTTTGATTCGTCTACGATGTCGAACAAGAAGTCCTTCTCTTTTCTTCACCGCAAAACCCTTTGTGTTCAATGTGTAGAACAAACAAATTTGGTGCAGCAAGATCACTTAAAAATATAAGAATGATAACTCGGATCTTTGTAAATTCTAAGGATGTGTTTAAAACTTTTAAACCTTAGAAAATATGTGAAAACAAGGTTCTGGTTCATAAAATTGTTTTCCAGAAAGCACACTTTCGAAACTACGATGAAAAAACTGTTTAAATAGAATTTAAATGCCTCCTCGAAAAATGTGTCGTTCGAACGACTTGAGGAACTCGTTCGAGCGACATCCCATATCGTTCGAACGAGATTGGATGTCGTTTGAATGACAGCGCGAAAGTTTGACTTTTTGTTTAAAACGTCTCTTCCAATTAGAGATACAAAATAGTCAAACTCTTTTACGAGCTTATCATCATAAAACGTAGAGTAAACCTTTAAAACACTTTAAAACATTTAAAAACATTTTTCTTTATAAAAATTACATCCTTATCTTTTATAAAATAATTCCGAGCACCATTAATTATACGCATTCATACCTGAGTGATCTCGGAATGCAATTAACTTTGAAGAGGATTAAACTTGCACCAATTAAACATTGGCATGATTAATTCTTTAAAGCTTTGCCGCAGCGTCTTCAATGTCTTCAATACGTCATAGATCGAGTGGGATCGTGTCAAAATAAAATTCACCCTATGACATATTACAAACACAGTTTTGTTCACGGAATTAAGTCAAAACAATACAGGGACTCAATTGGAAATTTATGCCCTTACATGATTTTTACAACTCTCTCGATTAACTTGTACTTGAGCTATACAATATTTTAAGAGAGTCACTTATACCGACCAGGTCTTCCTTAGTAAAGACTATTTACTTGTTATATTTTATGTCTTTTGATCGACGACGCTTTCTTACTGAGGTTTTGAAAAGGTCAATCTGGAAAGCTTCCATGACAATAGTAACCTTTTTCAATCCATGCTAATAGTGTTGCCTTAAATCTGGTTCGGACTTGAAGCACCACGGATAACCAAAAACTCATTCCACATGTCATCATTGTTTAGAATATTGTCAATTTTCTAATCATGCTACACGGTTATTTTTGCACCCTTATTTTCTGTATAATCAACCAGGTGCCCCACTTAGTCCAATTCCTCAAAGTGGTATTTGAGTGCTTTACAATTTTTCATTTTATGCCTGTGCTCCTTCTGGTAGGAACACCTCAGGGAAGTATTTCTCTTCGATGAGTCCCCTGTCATCTTCCTTGGCTACTTGAAGTGCTTTTGATCTTTAATTTTGTTTGATATTTTATAGATCAGTTCTTTAAAGATTGTATTGATCTCCTATTAACACTTGGTATGATTTGCCTTAACACTACTTTTGGATCCGAAATTTTTCTTCTTACCCCCTTCTTGGGAGCATTTTATTTTCCACCCTTCTTGGTCGCCTTTGACTAACCATTGTCATTTTAAGAGCCAGCCCCCACATCTTCTACTTTGGTATAATTTTTAATCCTAGACATAGATCATCGATAAAGCTGTCCTATTTCTTTGTAAGTGACTGGTGCAATATAGAGTTGTTTGGGTATGGTTCAGCTGCAAGTATTTTCCTCCAGCGGTTGAGACCGAAATGAGGAGAAAATTTAGTGAGGTGACTCAGGGAGACTGTTCAATGGCCGATTAAGAGTAAGAGTTCACTCGTTGGTAAATTTTGTACCGGATGAGGTAAGCGAGGAAAGGAGAAAGAAAGAAAGGTTTATGAATGGGTTAGACTGGAGAATCAAACAAAATTTAATGGGTAAATACGCATTAGTAGCTTATACTAATGTCGTTAACGCAGCACTCCGGCACTGTCGGGAATATCGCTTCCACGTGAAAGGAAGCGGGAGGGGAGGGGAAACTAGCCAGTCGGATAAGGCAGGAGGGAACAATACCAGCGGGGTATCCCAGCAGCAGACTGGGGGAGATCAAGGGAAGAATTTTCGATAGGGAAATCATGCCAAACGATCTAGAACTGGAGGCTATCGACAGGATGGCCAGGAATTCCAACAAGGTCGATAAGGAAGGGACCAATGGTAGGGTGAATGTATTAGAAGGTGTTTCGTTTGTGGGAAAAGCGAGACACATGAAGAGAATTTGTCTTAAGTGAGGCAGGGGTCAACTACAGGATGAGGTCCTGGATGTACAACCACTAAAGCAAGTCATGGGTGCATTCGAGCAGGGAGAAGCTGCTCCGAAACCCGAGAACTAGCCGTTGCAGCTGGAGTATAGAGGTAATTATTTTTACCCTAGGGGCATGGGGTATATTTTTGAGTGACAAGGAGGATGTCACAATGTAAGACTTATTTTTCACTAGAGTTCACGGGTGAGTCGAATTTAGTGGGTGCGTTGGTGGTAGCAGCCATAGTATGTGGATAAACTCTCCGTAGGGTAGCAGAGTTCCTTGGTGTTCTTCATGGGAGAGTGGAGGTGTACATTGAGTGAAGGTTTAAATTATGCGAGGAGTTACTACTTTCGAGAATTATGGGAGTAGGGTTGATAACATTTCCTAAAAACCGGCTGGATAGCGATGAAATTTAACTATGGTGGATAGTGGTGTAAAATTTCGGTGTTCGCGATACCAGGGTATGTTTGGTACTAGGTATCACCTGAAAGGGCATATAGTCTATATATATGTGTGTATATATGTTGTATTGCATGGTGCGATAGGCACATAGAGAGGTCTAATGTTCACACATTTTATCCCGGTAAGTAGGGGTGTTTACTGAAGTGAATCAGGATGGTTAGATTTATTTTCGAGCAAAGAGAGATAGCTCGGGGTTTATTTTGCGCAAGGACTAGTGATAGTAAGGGCGCGGTATTTTATGTTGTCTTTGGTAGCATGAGGGTAAGCGTATATACTTTTATGTTGAGAGACAAGTATTTATGGGGAGATGTTTGGACGTTAGCACATGGGTTGGGTACCCGGGTAGTAAATATATGTATATACCAAAATTAGTATGCTGATATGGACGAATAATAAGAAGACACGTGCCAATCTACATGGCACAATAGCAACGAGGAAGTCTATTTCCCCGACCAAGTCAGACTCACTCCGAGCAACAAGTATATTCCGAGGAACTCCAGCTCTCCGAGGAACACCAGCTCTCCGAGGAACACCAGCGCTCCGAGGAACTCTTGAACGACGAACAACTAAGGCGGTTCGAGCTGCATATCGACCACAGCTGCTGCACCTCGGCCACAGCATTAATTGCCAGATAATCAACAGTTTAACTATTCATTGAATGCTTATCATCTTGACGCACACGCTTGAAGAACATTAAATGAATGACCCTTTCATATGTATATCATTTAATGTATCACCCTTTCATATTATAGCCTCAAGGCTATAAATACATTGTATTACCCTCATTCAAAGGGACCAGAATTTCTTGATAGCACTGGTAATCGAGAATTCCCAAACACTCAGCAATAACATAACAGTGGACGTAGGCCATTCATATAAGGCTGAACCACTTTAAAATATTTTGTCTTATTTATTTATCTGTGATTGAATAATTAGAGTAATCTAATTTTTTACATCAACAAATTGGCGCCGTCTGTGGGAAACGACTGTTGTTATCGTTTTTCACCAAGCATTATTCATCATCAATGGCAGACAATCCAGAATCTAGCAATCAAAACGCTGGAAATGCTGGAAATCCTCCAAATCCCTCTGCCCCTCCAGATCTGGCTGGAATTATGACGAATCTGGCTCAAGGATAAACCGCCATGCAAGAAACAATGCGTCAACTCATACAAACCCTTCATGGCGGTGCACCTGCGCATTCAGGACAACGAAGTGGTCAGAGACAAACCTATTTACTTTCTTCACGATCCAGGCGTACTGAGTCATATCGTAATGAGGAATCTAATGATTTCTCTTATCAACCTGGGCGAACTTCATCAATACGGGCTACAGATACTGATCAATGTATCACTCTCTCTCCAGAAAGACCCAGCGCCTTAGAAAGACTGAGCAGAGCGTCTCCTTTCAGCCGATTAGGCCCTAGAAGGAATAGGAGTCCACCTAAGACCATGTCGAGGAGTTTTCGACAACCATCAGATCTAAGAGAAGGATCAGCACAATCACGACCAGTTGCTCGTCAAGATAGATCTCAGGAGGCTACTTCAGAACAATCAATTGCTCGAACTAATAGGCCCGAGGAGGGAAATGATGCGTGGAAAGGTTCCATTCAGCGGTTGGAGGATAGATTGAGAGAAATGGTTAAGGCAAAGAATCCCCTACAATGAACTTTTGTTCGAGGGACACCTTTTGTACAGGCCATTGTGGATTTTCCTACACCGTTGAAATTTAAAGCGCCCATGGTGACCCCCAAGTATGATGGAAAGACAGATCCTGTTCTACACATAGAACAATATCAGGCTGCTGTCGACATCTATGTTGTCCCCGACGAGATGAGATGTAGAGCATTCTCTGGAACTCTTACTGGATCTGCCCAAATATGGTACAACAATCTTCCTCGGGGAAAGATTTTAACTTTCTTTCAGTTGGCCGAGTTGTTCATTGACAATTTCTATTTTGGGGCAAAACCAGTAAAACGATTAGCACACTTATTAAGTGTTAGACAAAAATCTGGCGAAAGTACTAGAGATTACATAACTCGTTTCAATAATGAGAAGCTAGAAGTCATAGATTATGAAGAAAAGACAGCAATCACCGCCTTGATGAGTGGATTGTTGCCTAACAAGTTGTACTACACTTTGGCCAAAGATCCACCTACAACTATGTCAGAGTTGATGGCAAAAGCGGCCAAAATCATGAATGCCGAGGAGGCTATGGCTACGAAGAAGAACATGGATAAAGAAACCAAGGTGGAAGTCGACAAATCTAAGAAGAAAGAGCATAAGGGCAATGGCGGTGACAGGCATTCCAAGAGTAATAAAACATCATGGGAAGTCCTGAAGAAATTTAATAATTATACTCCTTTGAAAATGGGTATTAATCATGTCTTGGAAGAAATCAAGAATAGAAAGGAGGTAAAGTGGCCGAAGAAATTGAGGTCAGACCCTGATACGAGGAACATGGATAAATATTGCTAGTTTCATAAGGATCATGGTCATATGACCAAAAATTGCATAGCTCTTCAGAACGAGATTGAAACACTCATTCGATGAGGAAAGCTAGCAAAATATGTTGATCGGGGAGGGGAAAGAAGAAATAATGATCGAACTAGAGAGAAGTCTAGATCTCCTCGTCGAACAGAGGAGAAAAAGAAGAGAAATCATGAACATGATCCAGATGATGACCCCGATCTTCCCAAGAAACCGAGGCAGCCAGAACGAGAGGTATTTTCCATACGTTTTGGTTCATTTGATTGTAATGTTATTACAGGAGGAGATGCAGGAGGAGGAGACCTTATTGCAGAAAGAAAGGCTTACCTCGGAGAGGCCCAAGCTTGCTCGTACATTCAGCGAATAAATTTGGCCGAGGAGGACCGTCCGAGGAAGGTAAACAAAGAGAAGCTGGTCATTGGGTTTTTAAAAAACGACCTGGCAGGTGTTCTTTACCCTCACGACGATCCTTTGGTGATCAAAATGAGGATGAAAGAAGTAGTGATTTCAAGGGTGCTGGTAGACAATGGTAGTTCGGCAGACATCATGTACTATTCATGCTTTGACAGTTTAAATTTGAAATTATCTCAATTGGAACCTTATCACAGACCTCTTCTGGGTTTTGCTGGCGAGAAAGTTTTTCCACTTGGGACGATCAAGTTGGATATATTCATTGAAACTTGGCCTGCTTGTCGAACTGAGAGAATACGTTTCTTTGTGATGGATAAGAATGTCCAGTCAGCTTACAACATCATCGTGGGAAGAGTTGGTTTGAAGAAGTTCGAAGCAGTCCCATCTACAGTACATCAGTGCTTAAAATTCCCAACGAATTTTGGAGTAGGAGTTGTGAAAGGTGATCAAAAAGTAGCTCGGGAATGCTATTATTCATCTGCCGAGCAAGAGGAGCTTGAAGAGTCGAGGAAAAAGACTACTACCTACCAGGTGGATGAAGGTACAGAAATTGAAACATTTGATCCGAGAGATGAATCCCAACTTGTAAAAGGACATGTGGTGGAATCTACAGAAAATGTTATTCTGGACGACGAGCACCCTGAACGAGTAACCCAGATAGGTTCGTCGTTAGATGCCTCGATAAAATAGGAATTGATAACTTTCTTGCGAAACAGGAAGAAAACTTTTGCATGGAGTCATGAAGACATGCCAGGAATAGATCCAAACTTCTTATGTTATGAGCTCAATGTGAATAAGGAGATCAAACCTGTAAAGCAGAGAAGAAGAGTATTTAGTCCCGAGAAAAATCAAGCTATACAAGAGGAGGTCGATAAGCTCCAGAAAGCTCAGTTCATTGAAGATGTGAAATATCCAGACTGGTTAGCCAACGTGGTTATGGTAAAGAAGAAGAATAATAAATGGATAATGTGTGTTGATTTCACCGATCTCAATAAGGCATGCCCAAAAGATCACTTTCCACTACCCAGAATTGATCAACTAGTGGACGCCACCTCGGGACACGAGTTGCTCAGCTTCATGGATGCTTACTCTGGTTACAACCAGATCAAAATGAAACCTGAAGACAGGCAAATTACTTCTTTTATTACCCCTAGGGGAACTTATTGTTACAATGTTATGCCTTTTGGTTTGAAAAATGCAGGAGCGACATACCAGCGGCTGATGAACAAGGTTTTTGCCGAATAAATCAGTTGCAATATGGAAGTCTATGTCGATGATATGCTGACAAAGAGCAAGAAAGTTGTTGATCATCTAGTTGACTTAGGTCAGACCTTTGATCAACTAGATAAATACCAAATGAAGCTCAACTCGACGAAGTGTACATTTGGAGTACGAGAAGGAATGTTCCTTGGATACATCGTCAACCAACGAGGCATTGAGGCGAATCCAGAAAAGATCAAAGCTCTCTTAGGGTTGCGATCTCCAACGACGAAGAAAGAAGTGCAGAGTCTTACAGGACGAGTTGCAGCGCTCAATAGACTTGTATCCCGAGCAACTGATAGATGCCTTCCATTTTTCAAAACACTTCGAAAAACTTTCGAGTGGAATGATGAATGTGAGAAAGCCTTTCAAGACTTGAAGAAATATTTGGGAGCACCTCCACTATTGTCCAGGCCAGTAATGGGAGAAAAGTTGTACTTATACTTGGCATAATTAGAGAATGCAGTCAGCTCGGCATTGATAAGATTGGAGAATGGAGTCCAAAAACTAATTTATTATACAAGTAAGGCTTTCCGAGGTGCAGAGATCAGGTACCCAAAGCTGGAAAAATTGGCATTGGCATTAATTGAAGCAAGTAGAAGAATGAGGCCATATTTCCAGGCCCATACCATCGTCGTGTATACCGACATTCCACTAAGACAAGCCCTTCATAAGCCAGAAAAATCAGGAAGACTGATGTACTGGGCAATAGAGCTCGGTGAATATGATATTGTGTATGAACCCAGATCCTCATTAAAAGGGCAAGATGTAGCCGATTTCATAGAAGAGTTTACATATCCAGATACCCCCGAGGAACAAAAATTGCTCGCTGACCAACCTGTGGATATTACAGGATCAACAGACATAAGTCCAGACCAGCTCCGGTTGGTAAAAGGGCTTGTGGATATAGAAAGATCATCAAATTCAAACCCAGACCATCTCCGGTTGGTAAAAGGGCGAGAAGAGATGGTCGACGAAGAGTGAAAATTATCAGGGGAGGATGAAAGAAAACAACAGACATTTCACCGAGGAACTCTGTCAGATAAGAAATTTGAAGAAGGATTATCCATATGGAGATTATATGTCGATGGGTCATCTTGCACAGCAGGTTGTGGAGCAAGGATTGTTTTGAACACCCCAGACGAGATTGACATGGAATATGCCTTGCGATTTCAATTCAAAGCCTCCAATAATAAGGCTGAGTATGAGGCTATGATAGCAGGTCTTAATTTAACAAAGATTATGGAAGCGCAATAAGTGATGGTATTCAGTGATTCTCAATTATTTGTGAATCTGATGATGGGAACATATGCAGTTAAAGGAGAATTAATGGTCAAGTATCATGCAAAGGTGATGGAATTGTTGGCAGAATTTGATGCCATCTAGTTGATCAGAATACCAAGAATGGAGAATGCACAAGCAGACGCACTGGCCCGACTAGCATCATCTACTCGTACCGAGCTGCGGAGAACGATACCAATTGAGGTATTAGAAAGTCGGAGCATAGATGAAGATCTGACGATGAATATTATTACCCTTGATTTAGGGCCATCTTGGATAGATCCCATCAGGGCATATATTGAGGAAGGAGAATTACCGGATGATAAGCTCGTTGCCAAGAAATTAAAGTATAAAGTTGCTCGGTATGTACTAACTAATGGTGTTTTGTATAGACGAGGAATTATGGCAGGTTTACAAAGATGTGTACATCCCTCCGAGGTGAAAGAATTGATTGAAGAGATCCATGAAGGGTCCTGTGGAGCCCATGTAGCAGGTTGGACACTTTTGCAAAGAGTGATGACGCAAGGATACTACTGGCCGACGATGAGGGTTGATTGTATAGCCTATGCCAAAAGATGTGATAAATGCCAACGTTTTTCTTCCATCTGACGTACTCCACAAGCATTGTTGACACCCATAACTTCCCCTTGGCCATTTGCCATGTGGGGAATTGATCTGGTTGGACCACTGCCAACGACCTGAGGAAGATTCAAGTACCTCGTTGTCGCAGTGGATTATTTTACTAAATGGGTAGAAGCTGAGCCACTTATTGATATGACATACTAGAAGGTATACCAGTTCGTTTGGAAGAATATAATCTGCCGATATGGTCTCCCTCATGCCTTCATCACAGACCATGGAACACAATTTGATAACGAGGAGTTTGCTGCCTATTGTCATCAGTCAAACATTTTGAAGGTTCATTCAGCACCAGGCCATCCTCAAAGCAATGGGCAGACTGAACTGACGAACAGAACATTACTAAATGGTTTGAAGAAGAGGCTAAGTGAGGCTAAACCTAATTGGATTAATGAAATACAGTCAGTATTATGGGCTTATCGAACAACTCCCTGAGCAGCAACTGGAGAATCACCATATATGCTGGCATTTGAAAGTGAGGCTGTAATACCTGCCGAGTTGGGTCTTCCAACACATAGAGTGCTAAATTTCAATTCCCCAGTCAGCGAATTAATGAGAAGATTGGATTTGGATATTCTCGAGGAGGTTAGAGAAGAGGCAGCCATTAGGAATGCTGCTTACCAACAACGAACAACTCTGTTCTACAACAAGAGGGTGAAGAAATGCGACTTAAAAGAATGAGATTACGTGCTAAAGAAGGTCATTCAGAAGCACAATAAATTGGAAGCAAACTGGCATGGACCTTACCGAGTTACAGAAGTTGTTCGACCAGGAACTTACCGAATAGCAACTCTAGAAGGAGATGAATTCAAGAATGCATGGAATGCTGAACACCTACGCAAGTATTATCAATGATGTAAAATGTAAAGCAGTTCCATCAATATGAATAAAATGATGATGTGTCACCATTTTCTCTCCTTTGTTTGAAAGTTTTTCCGGGAATACTAGTGTACAACACTATGCTGCTCGACAGCAAAAAGAAGACGATAGTTCAAACCCACGACCAACTCCGGTTGGTAAAAGGGCGAGAACAAACTATACTCCTTTGGTTAGGAGGCGTACACTAGCGTGACCAACTCCGGTTGGTAAAAGAACTAGTGGACACTGATAGTTCAAACCCACGACCAACTCCGGTTGGTAAAAGGGCGAGAACAAACTATACTCCTTTGGTTAGGAGGCGTACACTAGCGTGACCAACTCCGGTTGGTAAAAGAACTAGTGGACACTGATAGTTCAAACCCACGACCAACTCCGGTTGGTGAAAGGGAGAGAACAAACTATACTCCTTTGGTTAGGAGGCATGCACTAGCGTGACCAACTCCGGTTGGTAAAAGCACTAGTGGACACTGATAGTTCAAACCCACGACCAACTCCGGTTGGTAAAAGGGCGAGAACAAACTATACTCCTTTGGTTAGGAGGCGTGCACTAGCGTGACCAACTCCGGTTGGTAAAAGAACTAGTGGACACTAATAGTTCAAACCCACGACCAACTCCGGTTGGTAAAAGAGCGAGAACACGAGACTCCTAAAAAGGCCAATCTCGGTTGGTTAAGAAATAAGATATGCCTTCGATACCAACTTATGTTGGTCGGGAGGTAAGATTATTACAAAAAGATCCTCGAAGAACAAAATATTCCAAACTGAACCAAGTATAGTTGGTCGGGGATAAAAACCCACTAACTGTAGTTGGTCGACGAGGAGAAAATATTCTAAAAAGTACCAAGTATAGCTGCTCGGGATAAACACCCACTAACTATAGTTGGTCGACAAGCACAATTTAACAACCTTGGTTGGTTGGAAAAAAATTTTAAACATTTTTTTTACTCATTACTTTATTATCAAGTGATCGAGAAACATTACTGATACTTGTAACTTTTTATTACTAAGTTGGTCGATGAACCACACAATATTGTTGTGAAAGCACAAATATAAAGTGTTTAACAAGCACAAGACAATAGCAATACAGATTTGCAAACAGAAAATGAAAGTCTTTCATTAAAATTCAAAACGAATTAGAAATTACATATGTGTACTAACTATTACATTGAAATCCCTACTCTATTGGTTTCTTTCCCTTAGCTTTTGAAACAGGCTCCTCGCCAGCAGGAGGATCTTCCAGGCAAAGAGGAGAATTAATGAAGTTAATATCTCGGAGCATTCTGACGTTCATTACTGAAGGAGTGTCTAATAGATGCTCGGGACGAGATACTTCGATCTGAGAGTGAAGATTATAGTCGCCAAGGTATTTTACAATTAAGCTCCGAGGAATGGCACGAGCTGGGATCCATTCCATGTCCGAGTTATACGGTGGCACTGGCAAGTCAAGAACCCCGGGATCATAATAATCCCACAGGTAGTGCCCCTGTTCGAGCTTCAGCACGCCCAAGGCATTCAGCCAACCTTGCTTGTAACCCTTGTTATTGGCATTCTGGATACGATCGTCTAAGTGGAATAACGCTTCATTGTACCCAGCCATCCAGAACTCCCTGGGCTATTTATTAAATTGAAATGTCAACTTTTCAAGCTTCTCATGAAGGTTTCTTGCAAGAACATCCTTATTATCCAGAGCAGACTTTGTCGATGCAAGTTGATCCTCCAGAGTTTGGATTTTCTTGGACATTTCAGA
Source organism: Sambucus nigra (assembly GCA_949130495.1). Classification (NCBI taxonomy): domain Eukaryota; kingdom Viridiplantae; phylum Streptophyta; class Magnoliopsida; order Dipsacales; family Adoxaceae; genus Sambucus; species Sambucus nigra. The sequence goes on along the minus strand of OX422212.1, from coordinate 594,417,497 downwards.
CAAAGCCCGATCTTTTGCATTCAATTGGAACGCTTGAGTTTCCAATGTTGACTGAGTACGAGCTTCTTCAACAGAATGACGAAGAGTTCTTCCTCATCCCCGAGTAGGTGGAGTACTCTGTTCCTCGGCGATATCCTGAGCAACTCTTCCTCGTCCATGAGAACCTCTTCCGCATCCCCGAGTAGCAGTAGAAGTACCCTACCTTCTCAAGGTATCCAACGCTTGCCTTAATTTGGCATTCTCAACCTCTAGAAAGGAAAATCCCTCGTCAGTCACTGGGATTACAGCTGTTGAAGAAGATGCTGCAGACTTATACTATGCCAACTCTTTCTGCAAATTGTTATTTTCTTGCTCTAGCAGCTCAGCAATCTGTCTACAGGCTTCAACTTCACCCTTTAGGGTTCTCTCTCTGACATCGTACCCAGCCAGGAGTTTGTCATAGCCCTTCTCGGCAGAAAGTTGTTGATATCTCTTCTCATACCTCTCATGCAACAGGGCAGTTGATTCTTTATATTGATGCTGAAGCTCATCGAGAGTACCTTGCAAGTCCTCTATCATTTCATAATAAGCCACGTTATTGGCTACAGCTCGGTCAAGTAAGCCCTTCAGGTACTGATAAGCCTCAACTGCCTGCTCGGAAGCATCATGACCAAGGATGTCTGCAACTTCTGATGCACTTAATTCTGTGTGACCAGCCTTATAATATTCGTGGCATTGCTGCATCAACTTTGTATCATTAGCAGATAGCAGATCCATCCCGACCATAAACTAACAGAGAAGGAAAAAGTAATCATCAAAAAGAAGATCAAGGCAGAGTACAGAAAGAAAAGAGACAATCATATGGAAGAAAAGAACTCAAATTTTATTAGATCATAAGCCAAAGTTACAAAGATCTTGGTTACATTTGGAAAAGAAGCAAAATAGAAAGAGAAAACTGAACAATGTCACACCTTTTCCTTGTCTCCCAAGACTTTCTCGGGAGGCTGGGATGATGAGCTCGATTGCTCGGTGGGAATAATGAGTTGGTCGGCTGGAGCTGGAACTTGTTCTGGAGGAGCTGGCAGAGATGAAAGCTCCTCGTCAGCAGGCTGGGTAAGGATGAGATCACCCACTACCATTGAAGATTCTTCGGAGGCAGCTTCGTCCTCCTCTTCATCCTCGATGGCTGGGGGAGGACCAGGGAGATGTTGTCAAAATAGTTCAGAGTCCTCGCTAACCTTCAGTTCTTGCAAAGCAGCAACCCAGCCATCTCGGAAGTATTTCAAACTTCCATACTGCACCTGAGTCATCATGGCAGCTACTCCTTTGTTCCACCCTTTGTCCCAACCTGTGTTGAAGGACTTCTTGATTGCCATTTTTCTTTTCAATTTCTCCGAGGAGAGCTTCTCGGATAGAAGATCCTCGGAGGCTTTCAACTTGGCCTCCACCTCCTCCTTCTGGCGATTTACTTCTCGCAGAAGGGTCAGCTCCTCCTCGGCCGATTTCAACTTATTCTCAAGCTCCCCAAAGCTTGTGAGCTTCTCGGTATATTTTTTATTCTCTCTCTCCAAGTCCTTCACTTTATTTCCCAGTTGCACCTTCTTTGCTTCAGACGCAGCCGACTTCTTCTCCCATTCACCTTTATCCTCATCATACTTTTGACGGGACTCCTTCAAAGATTGAGCCAAGCCCTGTAAAGCATCCTCTACTCCAGACGAGGAGCTAGAAGCCTTAATTGCTTCATCTTTCTTCACTATGGTGTTAAAGCAACTCACCAGCTAAAAAAGAAGGTAATGATAAGTCAGTGCCGAGATACATATATTGATAGAAAGAAAGAAGAATTCTGGATAAGAGAAACTTACTGAAGTAATGTGACGAGTAGCTAGGGATGTCAGCATATCCCTAGACATGTTTTCCTCGATTCCTTGGACTTCAGGAATGGTCCAAGTCTTTACCGAGCTCATTGCAGAACTCGGGGGAATAATGGTTGGAACTCCAGCTCCGCTAGCTTGGAGCTGGGGAATGGCTTCAGAAAAACTGACCGAGGAGGATTTCTTCAGTCTCCTCGGTGTCTTTTCAATAACTCCAACCAAAGAAGAACTTTTGGTTGGAGAGATGGTGATTACTTCCACAGGTGCATCCTTCTGCACAGGAGCCACTGGGGGCTTCTCGGCTACCTTCTGAGGAGCAACAGAAGGGGTAGAATCTATTTTCTTTGTCCCCTTTGGGACCTCAGCCTTATTTCTTTTCCCATCTCCAGCAGATGTAGTCTCTTCAAAGAGAGTAGGAACTCTTCTTTTGCCCATTTTCTGGCTTAGAGGAATGTGAGAGTCTGGTGAAGAATCTTCAGAAGCTGGCAATGGTTCGCTAATGCTGACCACAGGACGAGCAGTAAAGGAGGATGTATAGCTCCTGTACTGCAACAAGTATGAAGCAGACCTGACGTGCTCGTCTGCAACCTTCTGATGCAAACTCCAGATATGTTTCAAATGCTTTATATTAACTTCTGATTCTTTGGGAGTTTTTCTCTTGCTGTTAACTGCAAACAAAAACATATTGAAACGTCAATCATGCATTTATTCAAACATAATGAAATCATAATTTCAGAAATGAAATAAAATGAAAATAACCTATCCCATTCCCATATGGAGGGCATTTGGGACCCTCATATACTGCAACTCCAACCAAAGGGGCATGTTGCCAATTTTTTATAACTACCCCATGTTCAAAATAATCCCTATTTGCATCAGGGAGATTGACTACTAAAGACCTATTCAAAAATCTAGTTTTTAGATAATAAACAGTATCTAAAATAGCCCATCTATAACAGTACATAATCTCAGGAATTCCTATACGAGTTCCATGAGTTTGATTTAACCTATGCACCCCATTAACTATTCTCCAGGTGTTGGGGGCTATTTTTGCAGGGACGACATCGAAATATTGACAGAACTCTAAGCACAGAGGGTTTGGTGGAAAAGAAAATCCACATTCAGCAATAAAGAGACTGGGGAACCAGTGTCCCTCAGCCAAACGAAAATATTCTAAAGGCTCAGAAAGATTTTCCAAAGTTGCCCAAGATGGAATGGAAAAGTCAGAACGGAATTTCTCAAGAGATTCAATAATATAAACCATGGTGAATTAAAGAAATGAAGAAGAAGGAAGAAGATCTTACAGGAAAAAGGGAGATCTGTTGACAACGAACGAAAACAAGGATGAACGCACAAGAGAAAGAAAGGCTATGGAAAACTCGAAAGCAGAAAATTGGAAAAGGTAGAAGACGGTATAATCGCCTAAGAAGTTTAAATACTTTGCCTTGGGAAACGGCGAAAGAAATGATTACGAAAAGGAAACTATTACGCTACCGGCGGCTAAAAGGACAAAAAGCGCACGAAGATCGAAGCGCTTATATAAATGCAAAAAGGCGGATTCTGCGAATTTGGAAGGAAATTCAAATACAAAGAAAAGGCTCCTAAAACCCAGGAAGGTCATTTAATATTGCCATATACCGAGAAAGAATGTTCCATACTCCTCAAAGTTCGAAATATGAAACATTAGGGGCTTCTGTTGATACCAAAATTAGTATGCTGATATGGACGAATAATAAGAAGACACGTGTCAATCTACATGGCACAATAGCAACGAGGAAGTCTATTTCCCCGACCAAGTCAGACTCACTCCGAGCAACAAGTATATTCCGAGGAACTCCAGCTCTCCGAGGAACACCAGCGCTCCGAGGAACTCTTGAACGACGAACAACTAAGGCGGTTCGAGCTGCATATCGACCACAGCTGCTGCACCTCGGCCACAGCATTAATTGCCAGATAATCAACAGTTCAACTATTCATTGAATGCTTATCATCTTGACGCACACGCTTGAAGAACATTAAATGAATTACCCTTTCATATGTATATCATTTAATGTATCACCCTTTCAGATTATAGCCTCAAGGCTATAAATACATTATATTACCTTCATTCAAAGGGACCGGAATTTCTTGATAGCACTGGTAATCGAGAATTCCCAAACACTCAGCAATAACATAACAGTGGACGTAGGCCATTCATATAAGGCTGAACCACTTTAAAATCTTTTGTCTTATTTATTTATCTGTGATTGAATAATTAGAGTAATCTAATTTTTTACATCAACATATATATATATATATATATATATATGTGTGTGTGTGTGTGTGTGTGTGTGTGTGTGTGTGTGATATGACTACGGGTTCGAAGTTATATTACGGGTTACGACTAGCATAGTCGGGTAACTTTCATGCGGTAGAGGGCGGGGATAGGGTGTATGGGCACCCGAATTAATTAAGGCAAATTTTGTGCGGTTAAGCACGGGTATAGGGTGTATGGGTGCCCTGGGTAATTTAAATGCATACTTGTGTAACGTATGGTTAGAAGCGGATGGGATAGATATAGCGGGCTTGGAGACACATGACTAGAGAGTAATATGCGAAGCTTGGAACATTACGCTCATCTTAATTTCGAGGACGAAATTCCTTTGTAAGGGGGGGAGTATGCAACAATCCGTAATTTTGAGGATTAAATATTTAATTATTTTTGGGAGTTATAAAAATATTTAAATTTGGAGAAACTTAAATTCATGAGTTGGAGAATTTAATTGAGTGAGCCGAATTTTTATAATTGGCGACTTTTAAGTTTAATGGTTCAAAATCTTGTGTGTTCCATTTTGAGGTCGAAATTTAAAAATTTTGAAAAGTATTTCGGATGGAAATTCTGAGTGCGCGGTTGCATCCGGATGGGTCGAGATAGTCAGAAAAAAGTACTCGGGGGTAGTAATTGGGTCTCGGAATATTTTTGGGCATAGCCGGGACCACATGGGGTGAGTTGGGCCTTTTTAATTAGGCCCACATGGTAAAAAACGGGATTGGATGTTTTTAACCTAATTGAGAGATTAGGGAACGACAGTCAACTCAACTCTAAGCCTAGGGCTTGAGAGAAAAATTGGGGGAAAGCAAATCAAGAGCCAAATTTGGGATGTAGGAGCCAAATTAAGAAACTACACCAACGAATCAGACACTATGAACAATTCCAGGCAAGTGGTTAACTGTTGTGATTTCTAAATTGATGATAATCAATTCATGTCATAGTGATGTGTAAATCAAAATTTCGTTTTGGGTGTGTAACCAAAATTAAAATTAGGTTTTTAGAAATTAATATACCTTAAAGGGATTAAGGGTGAGATTTATTGTGTTTATGATTCTAGAATGTAGATGAATGAATCGTATGTTAAAACCAGTGAGAATAAATGGTTAATTGCTGATAATATGAATGAAATTCGTATTGGGAATTTGAAACATGGATAATACCCAAATCGGGAAAACCTTGGAATTTATGGATATTGATGATTAATTAAGGTCTGTGGGATGTTTAGACCCTTTTCTCATATGGAGGATATGTTATTTGTGTTTGGGTAAGGGCTTAGATTGAGAATCAAATATTTAAGTTTCGTCCATGGCTGACAGTGGCTGGAGAGGATGAATACTGGAACGATCGATCGACCTAGGGGGCTCGATCGATCGATGATGCCGAAATCTGGGCAGTTCGGCCAGTTTGTTATATGAAGGGGAAATTTAGTTGAAAGTTAAATTTCATATATTAATAAGTGATAAATAATTATGAAACAAATATTCCTAGAAATTATGGGAGAAAGTAATTAGGACTAGGATGAATTTATGTGGGGCACTTAATGGATGGATTTGAGAAATTTTATTCCAAAATAGTGAGATACGGATCAAGTGAGCGAGTCCGGGTATATTGGTCAAGCGACCCCAAGGTAGTGAATTAAGTTTGGAGATAAACTAATTAATTTAGAGTCGGGATATAGACTCGGAAAATATTTAATTTCGGGCCAAGTGATCAAGTCCGGGTATATTGGTAATTATAGGTAAATATAATTGGGGAATTTATGGAGATAAATGTGTGACACATTGTGGGCGAATATGTGGGAATGAAATTATGAGATGAAAAATGGACCAAGTGAGCTAGTCCGGGTAGAATTGGTTAAGTGACACCAAAGTATTAAATTAATTAGTGAGAGAATAAATTAATTTGGAGTCGGAACATAGACTCGGGAAATATTAAGTTACGGGCCAAGTAAGTGACACCGGGGATAATGGTTGGGTGACACCAATAGTTATTAAACTAATGGATGCAATAATTAATGAAGGTAGAGTCGGAGGGTAGACTCGAAAAAGTATTAAATTAATTATTGTTGTAATTAATTAGTTTAGGGTCGGGTTGTAGACCCGGGATTTGGTATAAATTAATTAATGTGATAATTAATTATATTGGAGTCGGACCACAGACTAGGATTTGTGTTAATTAATTAATGTGATAATTAATTATATTAGAGTTGGACCACAGACTCGGATTTGGGTTGATTAATTAATGTGTAAATTAATTATATGAGGGTCGGATTGTAGACTCGGGGAGGTATTAAATTTATAAGTGTGTTAATTAATTTAATTAGAGTCGGACTATAGACTCGGGGAGGTATTAAATTAATAAGTGTGTTAATTAATTTAATTAGAGTCGGACTATAGACTCGGGGAGGTATTAAATTAATAAGTGTGTTAATTAATTTAATTAGAGTCGGACCGTAGACTCGGGGAAAGTATTAAATTAATTGAGGTGTGAAGTAATTATATAGAGTCGGATCATGGACTCGGGAAGATGATAAATTATTAAGTGAGAAAATTGATTACGTTGAGTCGGGCCACAGACTCAGGAAATTACAGGTAGTGTACGGGATTTTGAGTACACGGTAAAGCCGGGGTTTATATTATATATATACGGTGTAGTGATAGTATATATATATATATATACGTGTATATATTGTGTGTGATATTAAATATCAGTGACTAGATATTTATTCAATTTATATACTCTAATTCTATCAAGGGAGGTTGCGCGATGTGGGTGAATCCCCTAGCTTGAGGAGTAGGGTGAGTAGATCCCCAGGTCATAGCATCCTGTATATGGGTGATGAGATTATCTCACTTTCAGGGAAGGAATATGATCGCCTCCATGTCGTTTATGTTTTGGGCCAGGTTGGTGAGCGATTCCAACTTGGGTAACTAGGTTATATGAGCACACCTAGTGAGATATCATTTTAGAGGGAATCATCCGACGAGGGTATACTCGGAGGGATGGATATACGTATGTTATGTGTGTGGATGTTTTAGTAAAGGTATGTATATAATGGTATTCAATATTATATGCGGGTAATAATACAATGTGTGATATATTTACTTTATATAACTTGTGACACGATTATATGCTACTATTTAAGAAGGAATTAACTAAGTTAATTGTGAGATAACTTATAATTCAAGAATCATTATACTCGGATTAGAGTAGTATGGAAAGGGAAGGTTATACCAGGACTAGTTGGACGGGGTAGTACAACTAGGTGGGGGTCAAGATAACCGTTAGGTGTGCACAATAGTGGAGGGGTGAGAAGGTTCACAAGGGAGTGCGACACTAACTTAAATATGAAGCGCATTCATGCATTTTAAATTACTGCAGTTAATTCACTTGCTAAATATTTTGGGTTCTAACCCTTGCTATAAAATTATTTTCAAAACCTTTTAGGTGTCCAGCCACAGGGACACCAGGATTGTTATTCTATTCCAGGGACACAGAGCTGCGGCATATGTGGATGCTAGCAGGAGTTTGGATCGGACGCATCGTTCATTTATTCTTAGAGTAGGAATCACTTATTAGTTCCAGTTTTATTTAGGTCTTGTTGCCCAGACTTCTCAGTACAGTTTTCAGATGTATTTATTCAGGTGTTGAATATTTGTATTGGATTTCATTTTGGTGACCGATGGTTTATTCGGCAGGTTGTTTATTTAATTATTCAGTTGAGTTTTATTCAGTTGTGTGAATGAGTTATATTTATTTCCGCATGTACTGTTTTTGTTTAATTAAAAAGTTAAAATTTGGCTCCAGTTTTTTTTGGAATACTAGGTGGTTAGTAGTTTTCGACAGTGATGCTAAGGATGATCCAACTAAGATTCATGTTTTAATTTGGTATAGGACTGATCACCCGATATTTTATTAGGCAGAGTGTCACATACGACTTCTGTTGAGGTGGACCTCAGACCAAACTCTGGGTGTTGGTGGTTCGTTTTAACGATCATCATTAGATGAAAGATGTAGGTCGCGTGAGTGAAACAGTCACTCATTGGCTTATCTTAGCTGGTAAACGGAGAGCTCTTCCTACAAACGACGTCAATTACAAGTGGTAAAATTCTACTATAGATGGTTGAACATAATTAATCCAGGAATAATATAAAAGTCATAATCTCACTACACAATATATATGTAGTTCGACAACCATGGGATGTTTTTATCTTTCTTTATTGATAAATTCTTGATAACAAAAATTACATACCCATTTTTCTAAGGATATGGGTTACATTTATAGATAATGGAAAGATAATGAGTCATGTGGGACTCCATGGCCTTGAATTAGTGTTATAATCTGGTCGAGCGAATACAACCCCGAGATTTTAGTTGATCGACTTCTCTTTGTTCCTATCTTTAAGTCATGGTCGCTTATTTGATCTTCCAGACACGTGTCATATGTTTCTTTTGGTTGGATAATTCCCCCACATTTTTCATCCTAAATTTTCTCTCCCAAATTAAAATATAAGTTTCCAATATCAAAAACCTTAGCATAGAACTCAACGAAAGTCTCATTCTCTTGCATTGAAAACATCTCAAACAGAGTGATGATATTTTGGGGATTTGATACGTGTACGGTATCCTTATCCTCATGGGTAACTTGGATTATCTTCCACACCTCATTAGACGTTTCACATGTCATGATTCAACGAAACTCCTCCAGTTTAACCACAAAACTAAAGCAGTAAGCCCTTGAGAATTGTTGTTAGATAACCTATAGTCATTTTCACTCCAACTCTCTAGGGTTTGGGGAGAAGTGTGTCTACTTTAGTTATGGAATGTGTCCAACCCTTTTCTACGGATAACCAAATTAGATCATCATGGGACTTAAGTGAAAAAATTTCATGTACTTTCTAATATGCATAGTTAGACCCATCAAATAATGGTGATCTAGATAAAGATTGACCCTCTATAGAGAAACCCCTAAATTCATGTCTAAGTTAAAATAATCACCCGCTCTTATTATAATTTGAAAAAATGCACGGGTTTCTCTATGCGTTGATAAAATAAATTAATTCCAAATGAATGATTTACCTAAGGTAATTATATTAATTTATATTTGAATTAATTAAAACAAAGTAAATAGGGTCCAAATTAAATAAATGGTTTAATTTGCTCGCAACCAAATTAATTAAGTCAAGTTTACAATTTACCACTTACTTAAACAAGTTAAAATTTTGTATAAGGTGACTACAATTAAAAATGCTAAAAAATAAAAGCATTCAAACAAATGGGTACACGGTCATTTGATGTGTTAACCTTTTCAGGAAAAATCACACACACACACTCCACACACAAGTTTATTAGTACAAAATGTTTTAGGGATTACAAAAGGATGAACATGAGTTACGACCCTTGATTTGATTATAGACACAAATCATTGTCATTTCGATCTTTCAAACTCTGTGGTACTATTTTTGTCAACATGGAAATCACAACCCTCAGGTCTTGGTATCCCCTGATCTATGAAAGAGATGCGTATGCTCAAATATCCACTACAACTTTGATTCCTGGCTCGCCAATTTTGCAAACGTGCCTTGGATCACAACCCAAGTCAATCGACTCACCGATATCAAACCTTAGTAATCTTTGATTACTACAAAAGTCAAACCTCTGCATATTTTATGATGGCATTTATGGGAAATTATGTTTTAGAAAATAACAGTAAAATATGTGGCTTGATGTGAAAAAGGGGGGTTTAAAACATAAAAAAGAGAAGAAAATACTAAATCGTGGTTTTGGGAGGTTTTAGGGGGTTTAGGCTCACAAACATTCTTAGCAAAACTCAAACATAGGCCTTGAAAAGTCCAATCACGAATTAGTCTTTAAATAGAATTTTCAAGATAATTAAAAAGAATTATATTAATTAGAAATCATTATAGGACATGCAAGGCACCCCCCCCCCCCCCCCCCCCCCCCCCAACCTCCATAGATTGAAAATCTATTAGGGAAGTTTTTTGGTGTCCCAAAAGGTACTGGGAAATTTCGCCACCATTTGAATATGACCCTCTATTATGAGAGGACATGCAAGTATGATTTCATGAAAATCAGATAACAACAAGTGTAAGGGGGGTGAAAAATTTTGGCAACAAAAATTATTATTTTTTTCAAAAACCAAGGCTACATTTTGTCAATCTGGAATTTAGGCAATAAGAGAACTATTTTCTTACAAACACCGATAAAACATGAATAATTTAAACTATTATTTATTGCTTAACTTTACATGCATGAAACATTTTAATTTATCATAATGTGAGATAGAGAATAGACTTGTATATATCATTAAGTCAATAATTCTAAATGAGTTAAACATATATAACTTACTTTCAAATCATCATGCATAATATCAAATCTTATGTATGGGCACCAAATTACAAAGAAAGGTCCCAAAATACTTCATGGTTAAATTGACACACGATATCATTATATGGTAGACAACATTTGTTGATATTGTTCAAATATTTAATTTGATGGCATGCTAATTATGAGGGAAATAATCCAACCTTGCATAAGATGAGATCAGGTGCCCCCATTGATCCGATCAAGATCTCCCTTTCATAAAGATACGGACTTTTGGAGTTAACTACCCTGGAAATATTAAGGAAGAATATATGTCCGATTAAGCTGGGAATAACTGATGTCCCTATATAGAGCACACCTATGATTTACTTTTCGTGCTTTAGCTATATAAGACTTCATCTAGTTGGACTAGAATTTTGACAAAATATTTTTGTAATTTAGGATTGTGTGTCCCCATATCGACTCCAAGATCCCTTTGTCCATCTACATCAAATGTGCACTCCATTCAGTCCGCCATCTCAGAAAAAGGTAATTTTTATGGCTCATAGGAAGTTCTGTCAAATAGGAAACGACACCACGTTGCATTTGCATTTTATCATGTCTCATGATAATGTTTTATTTTGTCATAATAAAATTATTTTTGAGTTCAAAAATTTTAATTTGAAATTTTTATAAGAAAAATATTTCTTGAAAAATAAGTTTGACACTAAATATTTTTTTAATAAAAATTGCAGAATATTTTTTGAAATTAAAAATAAATTTTGTTATGTTGCATGTGCGTGTCATATATATCAGGTATGGATTTCAAATGTGCGATAATGTATATATTCGTTGGCATGTGTTTATATATATGTATATATATATATATATATGCGTGTGTATGCATAGGCTAACTGTTATAGGCGATTGGACCATTGCTTTCTATCATATATTTTAATATATGTTATGTGCTTCATATGTGGCTTTTGCCTTAGCTGATTTCGACTATATCTGTTATTTTCGGCGTTGACAGTTGATTAGATTTTTTTTGATTTGTGGCCCTATAGCGTGTAAGCTCTTTTTTTTTGGTTAACAATGAAAGATAACTGATTAAGGTTTTTTTACATCATACCGAAACATAAGCCATCGAGGCAAATCAAAATATAAAACAGATAACAATGACTAAACAATCAGCCAACCAGCCCCAGACTAAACCATAGGATTCTCGAGAATCCAGCGCATGCCACTCGGGACCTTGTCAATTTCCACGATTGCCTCTTCTTGGAGCTTAGCCTCTCGTGCCAACCAATCGACACCACGGATCCTTCCCGGATGCGAGTAGATGAAGTCAGCTCCCACAAATCGCATCTGCTCATAGCAATCGATCCTTATGTTCTCAAAGTCCGACTCGATGTATTGGACCCCCTTGAACATCTCAATGAGCTCATGGGAGTCGGTCTCCACCATGACATCTTTCCATCCCCGCATTCTAGCCATATTCAGACTGTGGAAAAGTCCCTCCATAAGTGCACGAAGCAGGGAAGGGGTGCCTCTGAGTTTTTCGTAACACCCACCTTTCCACTGTCCTTTGTCATCCAGAGCATAACTCCCAAATGTGGCTATGCGGTAAGTAGGGTCAATGCTCGCCTGGATCGCTATCTTCGTGTTCTTCGGGTCCTCATGCTCAAGAATGCAGAATAGTGCCTCCGGGGTCTCCTCGTATTCAGTGTAGTCGTGTACCTGTTGTCTACCAAGTCTGGCCAGGCCATCTGCCCACATGTTGTTGGTGCGCCTGATGTGGTTGACACCGATCTTCATTTCTCCTATTATAGCAATGCATTCCTCGATAATGTTGGTGAGAGGGTGGTTTTTGTGGTCACGTCTATTAAGGATTTGCACGGCATCGAGACAGTCACTGCGGATGGTGCACCCCTTCCACCCCTTAATTCTTGCCAGGTTAAGCCCATGAAGAATGCCAACGAACTCAGCTTTTAGTGGGCTGCTCTCACCACGGATCTTACCATTGAAACCCAGGATCCACCGTTGCTCATTATTGCTCACCATGCCACCAAACCCACCCATTCTGCTGAGCGGGTCATAACTTCCATTAGTGAAGATCTCATAACCTGCATCATGACAAGTACTCGAAATATTGTCAGTAATCTTACCCGGGATATGGTTTGTGACAGAGAGTGGTTTGGCACAATATGCCAACTCTTTAGCCAAGGCTCTGGACTTAGCACAAACCATATCCGGGGTGAAATCAATCTTATCAAAAATGTGTTTATTACGCGCAGTCCAGATATTCCATAAAGTAGAAATAAATATAAATTCACCATTCGGTTTGGGATTGTCCCATATATTATTTTTGACCCAATCAGGAAAATTCAAATGTTGGTGGGAATCCCACACTCTAGGAGTGTAGATAGACCTCCAGACGGCATTGGCAAGATGGAAGTTTTTAAGTACATGTTCAATATCTTCATCGAGCGCACAAAAGTCACATTTTATGGAGTTGGTTAGGCGTCTTTTAAATCTTTGGCAGTTAGTAAGGATCTTGTTGTGGAAAATGAGCCAAAGGAATGTTTTAAGTTTTTGGGGGATATTGCCTTTCCAAATGCGCTTCCAGTTTATAAGCGAGGAGGTGTTAAGGTCGAACTTGACTTTCGTTTCATAGCATGATTTTATGGTGAATTTACCATTAACGGTGGGGCCCCAGCTGGGACTGTCCTCTTTCTCCGTAGTGCGAGGAAGTGTAGATCCTAAGATCATGTTGGCAGTATTGTTATTGAAGTTGTCCTTTATAATTTGTTCACTCCAGGCACCGTTAGTGATCAAGTCACTAATCATAGAAATATTAGCATTATTGTGGGACCTGGAAATGATTGAGTCTCCCGTCCACCAGTCATTGAAAATATCCGTTGACTTGCCATTGCCGATCACCCATTTGGTGTTTTTAGCGATGTCTTTTTTACATTTTAGAATCCCTCTCCAAACATGAGAGGCATTAGCTGTTTTGTTCCAGTATCTCGGGTTATCATGCGTTTTATACTTGGCACTGAGGACACGGACCCATAGAGAGTTTTTGTCGTTCATCATCTTCCAACCAAATTTCGATATAATGGCATAGTTATTGGCTTCGCTTGTTCTAAGTCCTAAGCCCCCCACCTCTTTAGGGCGGCATACGGTATCCCAATTGATCAGGTGGATTTTCTTGGTGTCGTTTGAGTCCCCCCAGAGGAAATCCCTATTAAGTTTGTCGATTTTATCATTGGTATTTTTAGGGAACAGTGTAGTTTGCATATTGTAGACGGGGATGGTGGCAGAGACTTCCTGTATGAGAGTAGCTCTCCCGGCCAGGGATATGAGTTTGGTTTTCCAACCAGATAGTCTTTTTTGGACCTTGTCGATAACGTGTTTGAAGTGATTTGTTGTGGTTCTCCCATGAATGAGATTTGTGCCAAGGTAGATACCCAGGTCATTGGTGGTGCTTATCCCAAATCATCTACTAATGTCCTGAGCGCATTGCCTGTGGATGTTCGGAGAGATGTAAATTTTTTATTTAGACAGGCTCAAAGATTGCCCCGATATATCGCAGAACTGATTTAACGTTTTCATGACGACGTCGCAGCACGGTTGAGTAGCCTCGGTGAACAGAATGAGGTCATCAGCAAAGAAAAGGTGCGAAATAATCGGACCAGTGGGGGAGGCCCTGAGACCTTTCCATTTCCCTTTTTCCATTTTCTTGTTAATCGCAGCCCCCAGATAGTCCATGCACATGACAAAGAGATATGGAGATAGAGGATCACCCTGTCTGAGGCCTCTAGATGGTTTAAATTGAGGGAGAGGGGCCCCATTCCAAAGGATGGAGGTGGATGCGCTCGTAATGCAGCTGTGGATGAGTTGTATGATATTTGGGTTGACATTAAACCAGGTGAGCACCTGATCTAAGAACTCCCAGCTTATCTTATCATAGACTTTCTCAAGATCAATTTTAAAAATGGCGCCCCCTTTTTTACCTTTTTCATATTTAGAGAGTGGATGATCTCTTGTGTAATGATGATGTTATCAGAAGTTTGACGTCCAGGCAGGAAACTAGCCTCTTTCGGGATAATAATTTTGTAAAGAATAGGGTGAAGCCTATTCACAATAACTTTTGCAAGAATTTTATATGGGACATTACACAGGGTAATAGGCCTAAACTGAGTGACGCTTTCAGGGTTGTCAATTTTGGGGATGAGGGTGACATGGCTGTTGTTAGCCTGTTCGGGGAAATTAAGAGAGTTAAAGCAGTCGTTCATAAATTTAAACAGACTATACTTGGTAGCTTCCCAAAAGGTGTGGTAGAAGATAGGTTGTATATCGTCAGGGCCCGGGGCTTTTAATCCGTTCATACTAAAAACAGCGCGCTTGATCTCTTCAAGTGATAGGGGGTGATCCAACATGTTATTATCAGTGCTCTCGAAACGGGGGTGGTTAAAATTAACAAAATTACAATTATGGATGGTATTGCAGGACTTGGAGAACAGAGATATAAAGTAATTGTTTGTGTGAAGAATAATTTTATTAGTATCGTCCTCCCATTCATCATCAATTTTAATCCTATCAATCTTGTTATGTCGTCTTCTGATAATTGTGGACGTGTGAAAGAATTTGGTGTTTTTATCTCCTTCTCCCAACCACTTGATGCGGGAATTTTGTTTCCATAGAATCTCTTCATGGCGAAGAATGTCGTTATAGTCATTAATTAGTTGTTTTTCAAGATTATCAAGGTTGTGAGAGAAGTGGGTTTCCTGGGCAATTTGGATACCTTTTATTCTACGGAGTATGCATTTTTTGGTAGTGTTAATGTGGCCGTAAACCGAGTGATTCCACTGTTTAATAATAAGAATACAAGTATTTATATTATGGAGTAAATTACTATTATTATTCCAGTTATTTAACACAATATTTAGGAAGTCGGTACGCTCAAACCAACAAGCAAGCAGTCTAAAAGGGCGGGGGATGAGGGAGTTAGAATTTTTCCCCATACCTACAAGATTTGACCGATATCTGTTTCTTTTCAAAACCGTGTACTTCTTTTGTAAACTACTTGGTACGCCCATGGTTTTCTTCAAAACCGAAAAATGATTTTGTTCATTTTTTCTTTAAAACGACGACGCAGTACCCTTTTGTCCAACGGTAACACTTTTACTTTTCCTGTTACGCAGTTTTGTTGTTACAGCCTGTCTGGACGCGTGTCTAATTTTTAATGGAACACTTTGTGTTTCTTTGTGAGCCCTCAGATTATATTTTATCTACGGTTGTGTTTATTTCTTTTGTGATCCATGTGATTCCAATTTACACCTATCTGCACACACTTGTGCACTTTATAAATAGAGACATTGTCTTCATTTTTTAAAACCGAGAAAATTCGTTTTTGAGCATAAATTCTGTCAAAATTAATTCTGAGAGAGAGAGAGATTAAACACCAGTATTTTCAGAGAAATCTTTTGTGTATTCTTTACAAAACATTGCTGAGTCTTCAAAACGTTTTGTGGATTCAAGAATGGAAGGTTTCTAATCTCAGAATCTCTGCATCTACAAATCGGTTGATTTTTCATTTTCAAAAATCGTTTTGTGAGTATCTCTATTATTGTTCTTGTTTTCTTGTAATTTCAGATTTGTTATGTGCTAGATCTAAAGTGTTTGTGTAAGTATTGCGCTGGAATATATTTTATAAACACTACACACACTAGAACTGGTAGTGATCTTACTTCATTTAAAACACTTTGTTTTAAATTAATTTTTCTGGAAATCTGATTTTCACGAAAGTACAACTGACTCTAGGTTTAGAGATTTAAACCTAATACGAGTTGTGAACCGGAACAGAATTACCTGGAAATATGACCTTGGACTAAAAAAATTTATACCTGTATACTTGACCAAGGATTTGGACTGAGAACAAGAACATACTGGACCTAATCAAGAACCGGAACTGTTCAGACTGATTGATACATTAACTAAACTGGATTAAATCATTTTAATCTAAAATGGTTATAAACAGTTTGTATTATTTCTGACTGTATGCTTGATATGGTTTATTTCTTTTCAGTCTAGAATATATCTACGTGAACTTGATTACTTGATTGTGTTAGTGATTTTCAGAACTTGTTTGCATCTCATATCACTCACGTTGTATTCACGTAGACACATCTTTGTTTGTGTAATATCTGAACAAGTCTAGTGTTCAAAGATTTAAAGAAAGAGAAAAGAAAGTTTTTCAAAAGTGTATTCAAAGTAAAGATGACTTGATTTGAATAATACAAGACTTGCAACGATATAGGTGATATATATGGGTGTTCACGGGTCGGTCGGTTCGGTTTTGACCGGGTTTTTTGGGCCAAACCGACCATGTCGTTTTTTGGAGAAGGAGAACCGAACCGAACCGAAAATGCTGAAAAATCAAACCGAACTGAACCGAATCGGGCCGGTTTTTTACAGGGTTGGTTCGGTTTGCCCGTCGGTTTTTGACGGGGCAGGTTTTATACAGGGTCGGTTCGATTTTTTCTTTTATTTTAATAAAAAATATATTTTTTTAATACCTAATATAAATATAATATAAAATTTAAAATTAAAAAGTATAAAAAATAATTTCTGTTCGATTCGGTTCAAAATGGGTTTTTTTATGCCAAAATCGAAAACCGAACAGACCCTGTTGGTTTTATACCTGATTAAACCGAACCGGACATACCCTCAAAAAAACTCGGCCCGAAAATTTTCGGTTCGGCTCGGTTTTATCGGTTTGGTCGGTTTTTTTTGCACACCCCTAGTGATATATAGTCTGTTGCATCACACACACTGCAGTAGAAAATAAATAATAGGCACTGAGCCAACCTGCGCTTAAGGAAGTTAAAGGGGAGGCTACGAAGTGAAGAACGCAAAAACAAGCAAGAACAGTTTAAAGAGAGAACAGAATAAGCAACCAGGATAGAGACTTGGTCGAGTGGGGAATAGCTAGATCTTTCTTCTTTATTTGTTAATTTTGTTGTTTGTAAATCGTTCATGTTGATTTATTGTTTTAGTGGAAGTAGATTAGGTAACTCCTAGAGGAGTTCGTCGTTTTTCGCGGGGAAGGGTTTTTGCGACGTTAAATAAATATTGTGTGTTGTACATTTTTAGCATTTCACCTCACACGAAAAGGTAGGACTAAATAAATAGAAACTCGCCTAAAATTGAATCTGTTTTGGACTAGTAGTTAACTTTGAAAATTAAAATTATTTTCATAAAAGTTAATCAAATTAGGTAAAAGTTTAATTTGGTCCCCTTTGCATCATTCATATAAACTCGTAGGTTTAAGGTGTCACCTTAAGTGGGGGGTCTTTGCGCATCGACCCGCATTACCGCGGTCACCTCAAGTGGTATCAGAGCTAGACTTTTAAAGATTGTTTTCAAAACTTTTGTTAAACACTTTTCACCTTGTTTTAATGGATGATTCAAGTCAATTACTTAGGCTTGGTAATTTTAGCAGACCTCCTATTTTTGATGGCTCAAATTTTTCATACTGGAAAATCAGAATAGTAGCATTTATTCAAGGCAGTTTAGGGGATGGCGTGTGGGATTTAATTGAAAATGGTTATAAACACCCCACTACTCCTATAGCAGAAGGTAGCACTATCTTTAGAAAACTTAAAACCACTGAATTGAATGTTGATCAGAAAAAGATTTGCAATTTCACTAATAAGGGCAAGAATGTGATTTTCATGAGTGTAAGTGAAAATGAATTGAAACGTATATGTCACTGCACTACTAGTAAGGATGCTTGGGATACTTTAGTTATAGCACATGAAGGCGATGCTAGGGTAAAAAGATGCAAAACTCAAATGCTTATCCAATAGTACAATATGCTTATTATGAAATATAACGAACCATTTGATGATTTCTATATGCATTTGACTGATATTATTACCCAATTGCATGTTAATGATGTTGAGTATACTGATCAAGAAGTGTGTGCTAAGATTTTGAGATCCCTTGCCCCTAGATTTGATCATAAACGTTATATCATTGAAGAAATGGATGATCCCTCTCTTACGCCTGAATTGCTTAGTTCTAAATTGAGAAGTATGGAACCTGAAACAGCTTTTAGAAAGACTCTTACCTCTTATGCTAAGAATGATCTGACTAATTCTTCTAAAGTTGCATTTAAAACTGCCTGTCCTAATAAATACAAACATGAGGTAGTTAAGCAACAATTTGAGTCTGATAATGATTCTGATGTTGAGTCGGATGACATTGATAAGATTGACAATCAACTTGCACTTATGTCTTCTCAATTTAAGAAACTCTTGAAGCATAGAAATTCTATTGCTAAAAGACGTATGCAAGAGAATAATCAATCTCGTCAGGCCAATCGACCCCATAACGGAAATTCCAAAGTAAAGGCTGATCATGATGGTTTTACTAGTAAGGTTGATAAATCAAAACTGGTTTGTCACAATTGTGGTAAACTTGGACATTTTATTGCTGAATGTAGATCCAAACCACAGTCAAAGTATCCTAAAATGCTCAAGGCAAACATTACAAAAACTTGGGATGATTCCTCTGATTCTGAATCAGATGAAGACCAAGCTGAAACTGAATCAAATTACCTTGCGTTTTAAGGAGAAGTTTATGACTGTTATGGAGATGTATATCTTACTGGAATGTCTAATTCTGAAGATGATTCTAATTCTGATGAAGTGTTTGATTTAATTGCTGGTTAAATTGCTTAGTGAATCCCTAGAGAATCAATACAAGATAACTCAACAAAATTCTGTGGAAATGCGCAATGTCAAAATTGATTTTGAAAAACAGTCACTTGAATTTAAAATTCAGATTACGACTTTAAATGAAAATATTACTTCTTTAGAAGACAAATATAATGCTGCACTTTTGCAAGTTGAAAAGTCTAAGGAAGTTTGTGAAACTGCTTTTAAAATGTGTCGTAGTCGTGACATAAATTTCTTTGACCTTGAAGAATTAATTGCTGTCCAACGTTATCATGGTGATACAAGAGGGTTTGGTTATGATGGTCCTATTACGGAAATAAATGATTTTTCCAAACCAGTCCTCTTCGTTAAAGCCAAAGAAGAAATGGCTCTTCCGTTGGAAAGCAAGTCAAATGAAAAGGCCAAAGGTAAACAAGTTTTAATCGAAAATGATTTTGAAAGTGACATGGATTACTTCATTGAAAATTTTGTTGATACATCCTCTTCTATATACTGTCCCCCTGCTAAGTGACTTTCTAGACATGTTATGTCCAATTCTTGTAAGAAATTTGAAACTTGCTTTGTTAGAAAACATTGTAATTCTGGCCTTCCTACATCTAATAAATTCTGCACTATTTGTGATGTTTTTGGACACCAAAACTTTGAGTGCCAACGGTTTCAAAAGAAAATGATAATTTTTACTTTAACCCAAAAAGTGGGAGATTTGGTTATAAAACCTCAAATGGCAATTGATTATTTCACTATTTTAGTAAGCCTAGAACTTGGGCTAATCACAAATCAAGACCATTTGGTAAATCCTTTCTCAGATCCAAAATTATTGCACAAAACAAATTTAAAACGGTGCCTATTTGGATCAGATCTGATGATCTAAGACCCCAGCTAAAACATTCGAATTTAAAATCTTTTGTAGTCTTAACAGCCCTACACTGTGAGATGCATAGTGCTGGTTGGTACTTAGACAACAGATGCTCGCTTCATATGACGGGTGATATTACCAAACTTAAGGATGTTGTTCATTATAAAGATGGCAATGGACCTTTGGAGATGGTAAGACCTCCCAAGTCATTGGCAAAGGTACTCTTAATGAAGAAGGTTTACCCAATGTTAATGATGTGTTATTAGTTCAAGGAATGAGAGCTAATTTACTTTCTATCAGTCAGTTTTGAGATAATGGTTGCCAAGTTAAATTTTCCAAAACCTGTTGTGATGTCTTGACTAATATGGAAGAAAATTATATAAAAGGCAATCGTACCACGGATAACTGTTACAAAGCTTCTGGCTCCTTGTCTTGTAATGTAACTCTTTTAGATGATACGGACCTATGGCACAATAGGTTGGGGCACATCAGCTTTGGCGAAATTGATTATTTCACCAAGGTCCAGCTACACCTGGCCAATTCCTATATTCATTAATTAGGATTTGCACTATCGCTGGTATCTTTCTAAAGTATTCATCTTTTAAGGTCTTTCCAAATTCTTTAATTTGGTAATATAGCTTCTCATAATTATTGCTATATTCATTTATCTTTTCTAATTTGCAAATGCTAAGGAGGGCTAACTTAGTTTTTGCTAGGTTTTGTTCATTGATCTGAGCTAGATGTCCAGCACCAATGAATTCTGAAGGCGGACCTCGTTTTGTAAGTTGTGATGAGAATACATATTTATTAAGGAAATGACAATCGATAATTTCGGATACTTTCGAGAAAGTGTTTCTAAGATTGACGTTATGGTGTTGGTAAAAGACGTTTCCCTCGAATTTGTCCCGTTTTGTTCGTTTGACATTTTTTCTTTAGATAATAAGAATGTTTGATAAATTTTGAAGGATAATAAGAATGTTAGATAATGGACAAAGTATGAGAAAAAAGAAGAGACAAGTATGAGAAAATGAGAGACTAACGATGGAATTTTGAAGTGTATCAAAGCCAGGGAATACTCCTAGATTTTCAAAAAATCGGAATATAAAATGACGACCCAAGAGAATTCCTAGTGACATGTGGTTGATCCTCGTCGAAACTCTATGAAGTGGGTAGGGGTTGTTCTTCTAATGTGTTGAAATAAAAGAGATTCGCCTGCAATACAGAGTAGAATTGAAAGCTTGAAATAATTTGAGAGTTATACTATGCCCTAGTGGAACCTACATTTCAAGTTTTCAATTCTACTTTGTGTTGCAGGCGAATCTCTTTTATTTCAACACATTAGAAGACCAGCCTCTACCCACTTCTTAGAGTTTCGATGAGGATCAACAACATGTCACTGACAATTCTCTTGGGGCTGTCATTTCATAGTTAGATTTTTTGAAAATCTTGGAGTATTACAAGGCTTTAATCCACTTCAAAATTTCATCGTTAGTCTCTCCTTTTCTCATACTTGTCTCTCCTATTCTCATACTTTGTCCGTTATCTAACATTCTTATTATCCTTCAAAATTTATCAACAATTCTTATTGTCTAAGAGAAGAAATGTCAAACGAACAAAATCGGACAAATTCGAGGGAAACATCTTTTACCAACACCATAACGTCAATCTTAGAAACACTTTCTCGAAAGTATCCGGAATTGTCGCCTTATAAATATGTATTCTCATCACAACATACAAAACGAGGTCCGCCTTCTTCAGGCGAGAGAGGAGTCGCGGTCAAGAGAAATGGAAGAGTTTAGGCATGCCATTAGCACAGTGGAGGAGGTTCACAGCTGCGAGAACGCTGCCCTTGTGGACCAAACTGCCGCAATGCGCGAGGAATAAGTCTTGATACGGGCGAGTCATGCATTAATGCGCGGAGAGATCATGATGCGATAGGATCGTGCCGTGTTCCGGAAACATAATCGACAGAATCTCCAAGTAATGAATGGCATGATACAACAGTTGAAGCAAATGCAGGTTAGTATATATTTTTTATTGTGTTCAATCAAATCTTAAGACACTCCATTTTGATTCAAAATGTCGATTATACTGTTAGACTTGCAAAATTAAAATTTTTACCAATGTTTTAAATCGCGTTCGCGCAAGGTGTCGTGTTTTGGTCCGGGTACGCCCGCGGATCGTGCAAGCAATTCGAGCATTTCAGTTTTATAATTAAAAATAGAAATAAATAACTTCAAAAAAGAATTTCAAATAAAGCAAACAAATTCACACCATCACTTGAAGTTAAACAGAAAAATCTTTTCTTGGCATTGTAAACTGAAAATTAAATCCAAAAAAAAAGAACTAAGTCAGACTAAATAAAAAACAGTTGGAAAAAAATGAAGTTAAAAATAACTAAGACAGGCTTAAAAAACAGTTGCAAAAACGTAAGGTCCCTGGTTTTGAAGTTAAAAAAAAAAAAATATAGGAGTAACAAATATATACTTGGTTTTGAAGTTAAAAAAGAAAAAAAAAGTTGGAGAGTTTGCAAAAACCTACCTGCTTTGTGTGTCGGATCCATTTTTATGGGGTTTACTAGCGGAGATGAAATCAGAAGGGGAAAATGATTTTGTTTCCTTAGACGTCGTGGCTTTTATCTCATGGGTTTGTGAGACGGGATGACTTTTTTTAGGGTTCAATGGAGTAATATAAACGTTGTAGGACTAATGGTTTTAGAAAAAAAGAAATGAAAAAATATCAAAACTACGTAGTTTTGATAAGTTTTTGTCAAATAAACTAAATAACACCAAATAGCGCTCAAATAGCGTGCCACGACATCTATGCGCACGGTATTAGTGACTCGCGCAAAACTGGATGAGCTACGTCGCGTTTTTGCCCAAAATCGCGGTATTGCGCGCTATATCAAGCGCTTTTTAAAACACTGATTTTTACTTTTTTACTTCCAATTAAAACAAATGTATTTGAAAAGCAACAAAAAATTTGAATTTTCAATAAAAAATATTTTTTTAATGAAAAGTTGTCTTTAATAAGAGTCTCTTTTAGAAATATATTTATTACTTTCATATTACTTTTTTTTTATAAAAAACATTTTTTTTATTTGAAAATACAAATTCTTAAATCGGTTATCATCACAAGACATTGTTAGAGGCCTACCTAAAATAAAGAAATGCCCCTCTGCTATTTGTGGTCCATGTCAAGTGGGTAAGATTACCAAATCTCCTCAATATTAGAAGTCTCAACACTCTTTCTCCATTATAGTGGTTTTATGGTGGACCCATTTTATCCAAGTATTTCTCATAAACACGAGTCTTTTACATCTTCATATCTCGTCTGGTTTCACTTTTAAAACACCTTGATACATCAAAGAGATTTTAGATCTCTTACATCGAGCCTTGACAAAAGGATTATATATGTGTGTGTGTGTGTGTGTGTATATATATATATCCTTTGTCTATACTATTTACACACACATCTCACACTGCACTGCACAATTTATATACATACTAATGATTTCCATTTCATTATCTCTTTTACACTATAACATGTTAATATACACATTTTGCATGTACATTCGAGACGGGAAGGGATTAGAGTGTACCTAACACCCTCCAAATCAGTAGCCCAGTCCCAAAACCTTTGACTCTCTGGTTAAGCATGTAGATCACCTATCATCATTAGGTATCTACGTAGACCTACCCTCTTTTTTATTTATTTTGTTGAAAATAAATTGGAGACTCCGTTATTTTCAAATAGAATGAAGCGATGAACACAAATCACCGCTAAAGACCCATTTCACCAACACTCTTTTCATCCCAAAACGATGTGCTCTAGGGGGATAAGAGAGGCGAGTGGCAACTCTGCTCGAGATAATTTCTTTTTATGTGGAATTAACTCAATTTATGTATATATATATATATATCCATGTATATTCTATTGTTTACTACTTTCTCTCAGGAACTTAATTACATAGAAAGACACTGGTATTTCATGATCTCATAGGGATAAGACTACACCCTAGTCATCCCTTGAACCTTGTTCATGATATGTATGCAAAGGTACATAATAATCTCAAGTGAAAATAGCTCTTACCAAAAATAAAAGACTTTCCAAAAGATGAACACTATTTCACCGCATAGCATCTGTATATCAGAACATACCTTATCACCCTGGGTAGCCTAGCTACGGGATTTGTGTCTAACCAATGAAAATGCCTAACATTATACATCTCGATAACAGGATGGAAGTCGTATATCTCGAAATCCAACATCTCATAGTCTTAATAACACGCAATCTAAACATTATACATCGAAATTGAAGATCTGGATTCCCAGATCTAAAGATGAGATTCTTAGAGTTATTAGAGCATTCAAATCATGATGTGACTCTAAGGAGGATAATGTACTTCCTTATTCGACCTATGGAACTTAGGATGGATTGCCTATTGTCAATGGGGTAGAGTTTAATGATAACATGTAATTTTTCATGAGTGGATGATATAGAGGTACTTTATTGTATTATATAAAACCTTTTCAAGTTTAATGCAAGATTTTAGTGCATGGAGGTTTTTACTCCTTATGGGGTTTTTTCCTCATAAATTTATCTTGTGGATTTTTTTGTGTTATTTATGTTTTTTGCTTCACCTCCATCATAGAAATCACATAGACCTCACTTATAACTCAAAGATAAAGGGGCCAAAAAGTTTTTTATAATGTCAATTCCCAACAAAAACAACCCATGTGATGAAAAATATATTATATTAGGAATAATCATAATTTATACAAGAAAGGAAAATAACCGAGTTAGCACCACAAGAACCACACTAGGATCTCAGAACAATTAGCAGAATAAAACTATATTTTTTTTCGAGTGGGATACATACATCAACATTGTTACCAAGGATGTCAAAAACACATTTAAAAATGGCCTAAAAATTTCAAATCAACATAATAAGATGATGATCATTATATACATTGAGTTTTGTTTATTTCTATATTTCCAAGTGACCACGTGAGCTTTATTGAAAAAGTTTAAAATTTTGATTCAAATGAATGCTTAGTGAAAATAGAAGAAAAACAAAGCTAAAAGTCTTAAGCATGCAGAATTATTTTATGAAAATTCAATTACATAAGTAACATGTCGTTAAATTCCCAAGCATTTCACTAATGTCGTTAAATTCAATTAATATTATTTTGAGATCTTAAACTTTATCACTAATGACACATAAAATCATTTCAAGAACAAAATAATATTAATCACGAATTCATTAATTTAATAGAACATTAACATTCAATTATTTTCAATAAAATTATCTTTGATCTTTATATTTTCACAAACTATGCCTAAATTCATATAACAAGATGACTTACTTTTATCCAATTTTTTCTTAAAATATCATTTGAATCATCTTAATATATGCTCTAGCATAACCTTTATCATTTGAACAGAAAAATAAAAAACGTATATTTTTGGATTCCTCCGTCTTGCTATATAAATTTAGTTTGTTGCTTTAGGTATAGATTATTTAGGAAATATAAACTACTATATATAGGGAGATATAAGACCCAATTTCACTGTTGAAAGTTAATTCTACTATCCATAGAGTTTGATTAAGAAACTAACCCACCATCCCTATCCTTAAAATTGGATTTACCCATCCAAGGGAATTCTTATTGAATCTGAATTCTTACGTGGTTCACATTAAGTTGGACACTAATATTTAACTATATAATTACTTTTTAACTTAACTTGATTTTTAAATAAAATTAATGAATAAATAAATCTCTCATTTAGTTAAGTGGGAAAATCATTACTTGCGACAATTTTCCCATTCAGAGGAAATATCTTCATTTTCCATGATTTGGTATGGCAATTGGGATAACACTCGGTCAGAATTTGGAGGTTATGACTAGACAGTGATCAACGAAAGAAGACATTTTGGTTTTACATGTGAATTATTTGCATTTTCACTAGCGCATGGGTGCAAAATAACTCAAAGGCATCTCCCGAGATGTTCTAAGGGGACGGGATTATGGTGTTCTTGTTTTCACTTGAAATGTACTTGGAAGTTAGAGGAGCATGTAAAACCACTCATAGGAACATCATAATACTTGTAACAAATTCATTGTTTAATTCATCTTTATCATGAAATTGTTGTTAATAAAATAATATTTTATCTTCTTTTTTCCCTAAGCCCAAATAATTAGGCACATATTCTTCATATTTATCCCCTTAATTTCGGTATTTTTATGATTCCGTGCAGTGTAAATAGCTTGGAATTATCTCGTATTTATGCTACTAACCTTTTTTGGCAAGTATTTCGTGTTTTGTGCATTTCTCATGCGTTTTATAGGTATTTCATGCAAGTTAGTGCAAAGGAGAACTCAAAACAGTGAAAGAAAGCAAGAAATGTGAAGTCCAAGGGCATTTTCATAATTTTGCAGCCTTAGTTCACAAGTGGGTCCAATTGGAAAGTTGAAGATATTCCAATTACAAGAACATTCGAAAAAACGGCACTCCAATCTGAGCTACGGTGAAGATGTTATGCCCATTTAAAGTTGGATATAGAAAGTCAAAAGTTGAAATTAATTCTGGAAGCTGAAGAGACATCTCTTAAAGTTTTTTGCTTAATTCATTTTTATTAGTTGTAAAATGTGGAGAGGCATGGGAAGAGTCTCATTTAGCTATATTAAAAGGGTAAAACGTGGAGAGGCATGAGAAGAGTAATTTTTAGGTGTATAAAAGGTCAAGCCCTACATCCTTCCAAGGAAGTCGAATTATAGAGAGTAGAATAGAATTTTAGAGAGAGAATCAGATTTTAGAGAGTTTGTAGTAAACAAATTTCTTATTTTTAGAAAATCCCTAGTTTGTAAGAACAAGAAGTATTTCTGGATTCAATCATCTCTCTTCCTTAGTGCAGATTTCAAGTATCAAATTCCATTCTCTTATCTTATCTTAATTCTAATTTCAATTCAACTATCAACTGTTTTGTAATTTTCACCTTTACAATGTTTCTTAGTTCCATAATTACATGCATTGTTATGAATTTGTTTTCTCATAAACCCATGTCTAGCTAAGTTTTTAAGGGTGGGGATGCATGAACCCAACCCGATGTGGTATGCATAGATATAAAATTTATCCTCTAAATAAATAAGTGATTAGATCGTGTTGTATAGTTTCACTACCATTGTAGACCTTTTGACATCGTTTGCCCTAGGTAATCGGGGTGCTTAAGGATGCAACGTGCATGAACTATTGCAATACTGCTTTACTCATTCTTTGATTATGTATGATGCGGGCTTGAACCTCATATATGTAATGCTTTGGAGTACTAAAGACTGGGTCTGATCAATTATCTAATTTATGACTAATTTTGTACTGGCATACACACTAGGGTTTGGGGGAGTGTATTCTTAACCCATTTCTTCATTCATATTAATTCTTTCTTACTTAGTTAATTTCACATGCCTAGGTTAATTTAATTGAATCTAGTTAATTCATAGATAAAATCCATAAAAATCAATCATATTTTTCTTTTCTTTTATTTTAACATCAACTTTAGGATTAAACTATCTTACCTTTGTCGTCACGTTCACACGTCCTAATTCCCTGTGGATTTGATACCCAAACTCGCCACTATACTCCTTAAGAGTGTAATT
Source organism: Sambucus nigra (assembly GCA_949130495.1). Classification (NCBI taxonomy): domain Eukaryota; kingdom Viridiplantae; phylum Streptophyta; class Magnoliopsida; order Dipsacales; family Adoxaceae; genus Sambucus; species Sambucus nigra. The sequence goes on along the minus strand of OX422212.1, from coordinate 594,389,748 downwards.
ACAAGTTTAGGTTTTTTTGTATTGAGGTTGGGAGCCGATAACAACGAATAGCGTATTACACGGACGCTCGGTTTTTCCACTCGATCAAAATGGCGTTGTTGCCGGGGAATTAGGTAGACTTTAGGTTAGGTTGGTTAATCCCAAATTTGACCTTAAAAAAAATTCAAAAAAAAAAAATCAGAAAAATGTGTGTCACGTTTTTGAATTTCCCACTTTGAAATGTCTTATTTTAACTCTTTTGGTGGCTTTAATTGTTATGCTAATAGTGAGGAGGAGAATGAACTCACGATTTATGAACATTGGATCAAAATCACTAAAGATGAGTCTCATAAATACAAGCCCAGTGCTAAGGCCATCCAAATTTATGAAAATGAAAGGCTTGAAGAAGAAAGGCGTGAAAAAGAATATAGGGAAAAAAAATAGTTTTGGGGAGCAAGAGTTGGATGCATTATTCAAATCCAATGACGTTTTTTCTTCCGATATTTTTGAGACTAAAGAATGTTTTCAACCAAATGAGGAATCCAATGACGAACCACTTGAGCTTGAATTTATGTCCTCACCATTCTCATTCACTATTATCTAGCCATTAAATCCATCACAAGAACTGGATGAATGTCTTGACGATGTTGATCCGATTTTTGTATGGGAATATTTTTTTGAGATGCTTCATCTTACGTGCCATACACTTAGACGTGTCACTCCACCAGATCCGGTTGAAAATTTGGGGGGAGAAGATTTTGGGGACAAGGACTCTATGCTTGAATTGTTTTCCAATATGGAATCTTTCTGTTTGTGTGCCCCACATTCCATACTACTTGAAAAATCTATGGGAGGTCATTCTATTTTTATTGGATCCCAATGGGACTTGTCCTCTTATGCACCCAAATCCTTCATTATCCCCCTAAATTTTTTAATAGGTGATGGTTCATTTCTTCCGCTTTGCACATGCCTTTCGTTTTTCTAATGAAATTCTTATTTTTCGGGCGGCATGATTTCTAGTGAGGGTACACCATTAATCCCTCAAAGTCAAATTGTATTTTGGGTGGACCCTCAAATTTTTCGACTTCTAGTGTATAACTTATTAGAAGTTCAAATCGTAGGTTGTACATAATTAGCCTTTTCCTTTTCTTTTTTTTATAGTTTAGAGTAAATAGTTAAATTTTTTGTTATTCTTTTTGTTATGTTTGGTTCTAACATGTTTTGTAGATTCAATGGAGTCGCACTCATCGGGGATCGCTCCATTTGGGTAATATCTTTCTTTCCCTCTCTTTATGTTGTGTTCTTTATTCGCATTGAGGACAATGCAACATTTAAGTTAGGGGGTGTGGGATATTCTTCCCGTTTATTATTTAGATTCATTGATTCGATCACATGTTCTTTCCAAGTATGTTTTTTTAGAAAATTTAAAAAAAAAATTAAAAAAGCTAAAAATATTTTTCTTCAAAATAAATAAAAATTGGAATTTAAAATTTTCAAAAATATCACCTTTATTCTATTTAAAGTCTCAAATTGTTAACAATCAAAATGCACTAAGCCGAAAATTGACCGAAGATGGAAATTGAAAGAAAAATGACGACTTCACGAATAAGTGTGGAGATTGATCAAACCCGGTGAGATTTCGAGCCTTTCAATTTTTTATGAGTTTTTAAATCAATCCGAGTTTATGATTAACTCAAAGTCCTTTTCAGCGTTTTAATAAGTCGTTGATGATCTCAATCCTTTGTTTTGATCGGTTATGGGAAATGTGTGAAATGTTGTCTCGAAGTTCGTGCTAAATATATCTCTAAACTTAATTAATCTCGAGATGCATATGGTAATGTGATGAACAATTTGGACAATGAAGTAGGCCCTCTTTTGTTTAACCCAAAAATATTAGCCATAATAAAGTTGTGAAAAATTATCCCTTTGCAACCCACTTTGAGCCTAATATAATATTTCCCTTTCGTTTGATAACCCAAAACACCCAATTGGCTCGGAATTGTGAAAAATTAGAAATTCATCAAGTAAGTCCAAAGTGTGTAATAAAAAAAAGGGGCAAGAAAAAATGAAAAGAGAAAAAGAAAGAGAAAAATGAGCAAATGCCCGAAAAAGCACAAATGGACGTCATCAGGACATTTTCTAATTCCGAACATTCCGTCCATTCTCAATTTTACCCTTTACAATTTTTAACCCGAAAAGTCCTAATCGAGTCCGAATGGCGAAATTAATTACTGCATGGAGAGATAAGATATGAAAAGATAGTAAAAGAGATTAAAATAGTGTGATTAAGAGATGATGTTTCCCGTTTCCTAATAACTGTATTCCGATGATGAGATCTTTTTACCATATCTTTCCTTCTTTTCAATTTTGTATGCGTGAATTTGTGTCCATTATATTTACTCTTTATATCATGCATACCGAGAGAAAACAACCACAATCCGAGTGATTAATTTGTGAGTGCATCCGTAAGAATTTAAATCAAAACGAATTTTCGGAAAGTAACGTAATACTCAATCGATGGAAATTTGAGGTTTAATTTCTGGCTTTGCACACACACACTATGGTTTGAGACACTTGAATATGAAGTTATAGTGATTATTTTTTGAAAAGTTTAAGTTGTACAATTTTTAAGTATTTTGATAATTATTTGAGTAAATAAAGAATTTTGTGGGTGTATTCACTGCAAACTCTCATGAAACAAAACTCGTCCTACTAGGGTAACCTAGGGGTTTAAAGGCTTGTTGCATACGCTAAATGCAATAGCTTGCCCGCAAAAATGGTATTCTATCCCAATAAAATGATTTTCAAGAGTTGAGCCTTGATTAGATTCATTTACATTGCTCGGGACGCGCAAAGTTCTAAGTTAGGGGGTGTGATTAGGCACATATTCTTCACATTTATCCCCTTAATTTTGGTATTTTTATGATCCCGTGCAGTGTAAATAGCTTGGATTTGTCTCGTATTTATGCTACTAGCCTTTTTTGGCAAGCATTTCGTGTTTTGTATATTTCTCATATGTTTTATAGGTATTTCATGCAAGTTAGTGCGAAGGAGAACTCAAAACAGTGAAAGAAAGCAAGAAATGTGAAGTTCAAGGGCATTTTTGTAATTTTTAGCCTTATTCCAGAGGTGGGTCCAATTGGAAAGTTGAAGATATTCCAATTACAAGAACATTGGAAAAAATGGCACCCCAATCCGAGCTACAGTGAAGAAGTTATGCCCATTTAAAGTTGGAGATAGAAAGTCAAAAGTTGAAATTAATTCTGGAAGCTGAAGAGACAACTCTTGAAATTTCTTGTCTAATTCATTTTTATTCGTTGTAAAACATGGAGAGGCATGGGAAGATCTCATTTAGATATATAAAAGGGTAAAATGTGGAGAGGCATGAGAAGAGTCATTTTTAGGTGTATAAAAGGCCAAGCCCTACATCTTTCCAAGGGAGCCGAATTATAGAGAGTGGAATAGAATTTTAGAGAGAGAATCAGATTTTAGAGAGTTTGTAGTAGACAGATTTCTTATTTTTAGAAAATCCATAGTTTGTAAGAACAAGAAGTATTTCTGGATTCAATCATCTCTCTTCCTTAGTGTATATTTCAAGTATCAAATTCCATTCTCTTATCTTATCTTAATTCTAATTTCAATTCAACTATCAACTGTTTTGTAAATTTTGTCTTTACAATGTTTCTTAGATCCATAATTACATGCATTGTTATGAATTTGTTTTCTCATAAACCCATGTCTAGCTAAGTTTTTAAGGGTGGGGATGCATGAACCCAACCCGATGTGGTATGCATAGATATAAAATTTGTCCTCTAAATAAATAAGTGATTAGATCGTGTTGTATAGTTTCACAACCATTGTAGACCTTTTGACCTCGTTTGCCCTAGGTAACCGGGGTGCTTAAGGATGCAATGTGCATGAACTATTGCAATACTGCTTTACTCATTCTTTGATTATGTATGATGCGGGCTTGAACCTCATATATGTAATGCTTTGGAGTACTAAAGACTGGGTCTGATCAATTATCTAATTTATGACTAATTTTGTACTGGCATACACACTAGGGTTTGGGGGAGTGTATTCTTAACCCATTTCTTCATTCATATTAATTCCTTCTTAGTTAGTTAATTTCACATGCATAGGTTAATTTAATTGAATCTAGCTAATTCATAGATAAGATCCATAAAAATCAATCATCTTTTTCTTTTCTTTTATTTTAACATCAACTTTAGGATTAAACTACCTTACCTTTGTCGTCACGTTCACACGTCCTAATTCCCTGTGGATTCGATACCCAGACTCGCCACTATACTCCTTAAGAGTGTAGTTACAAGTTTAGGTTTTTTTGTATTGAGGTTGGAAGCAGATAACAATGACTAGTGTATTACACGGACGCTCAGTTTTTCCACTCGATCACCAAATTAGTAGAAAAGAGGAATTACCTTAATAAAATGCTATTAATTTTTTTTGCAAAAATCCCATTTGAATTATCTTTATTCATTACACCCAAAGAGCAAAAATGTCTCACTTTTTAGCAATATTTTATCACGGTTAAGGAATGTGATAAAAAATATATATATTTGTTATAAGGTCGCGATAATATTTGTCATGGTTAAGGTTCGTGACAATTCAAACGACCACAACACCCCTATTTCAACCCCATTTTTTTATTTCCATATTCTCTTTCTCTTATGTCAAAACCCTCTATTTCCATTCACTTAAGATGTATGGTTTATATATTTATATTGTGTGTATACATACGTATATATATACCCATTTTGGGTATATATATACATTTATACCACTATTTTTAGGTTTGTGTATATATATGTGTGTAGTTATTGAATATATGTGTTGTAAGCTAGTTGTATATGCATTTATTGTCTTTTTATACTTTGAAATCAAATTGCGCAAAAACTAGATTTTAACATTCAAACCATTGTTCATTGAAATGTGAATATTTGTCTTTATATATTAGTTTGGGCTTCATTATAATGTGTCTGTTTATTATAAACATTTATGTCTTTGATATTGTTGGGAACAACTTGTGCAAAAATTAGGTTTGAACATTCAAACCATTCTTCATTAAAATGTAAACATTTAACTTTGATATTTGTTTGGGTATCATTATAATGTGTTTGTTTATCGTAAAAGTAATCATTTTGGTTAAAAACACATAATTTGTCTCTTTTGTTCGCAGACCTTAAACCTCGAAAAATCACAAGTATGACAAGACACTAAATTTACACCTCATCCCATGGATTACCAGTTGTCAACCTTCTAAAAAGATTATCTCTTATCCATAAGTCACAAGAATAGTGCACATGAGGCTCCAATCAGTTCTTATAAATAAAGGTTAATCACTCCTTATTTAGTAAGCAATTACATAGTATACAAACTCTATCAAATTCACTCCATCTTATCTTTACACCAAAGTCCCACTCCAGTCACCTTCTTTGCCAACCCCAAATCAAAATATTTATAGTCTCATATAAGATATTTCTATAAGGCCTCATCCTCCACTGCACACTAACATGCATGTCCATGTATTATCCTTATATTCTCTACTTGCAAGCCTGTAAGGCCTAAATATTATACTTATAACACAAATATAATAAGAAAACGGCTCCCAAAGTGGATGTAGGTCCATTTAATAGTTGAACCACTTGAAATAACGTGTTTCTCCATATTTATCAATCTTTTACCCTCTTTTATACTTTTAACTGTTAAGTATAGCTTTGATGACATGGTCTACACCAGTAGATCCATTATTTTACGATAATAGTTTGGTGTCATCTGTGGGAAACGAGGTGTTCCATCGAGTTCTCTCACAAATTTGGCCTTAAATGCCTTGGTTTTATCCTTAAAGTTCCTTAGATCTTCATCTTATGGGTAAAACTTTTGGGGCAAGCCCTAAATATGAAAAAAAAATTAGTTAGGGTTGTTCTATTTTCAATATATTTTCCTAGACCTTTTATAAGGGTTTCTCGACAGATTCATGTTCCCTAATTATGTTTTTATGTTTAAATTTTGCTAAGCTACCTAATAAGCCACAACCTCATAAAGACTGCGAACTGGGGAGGATATTTGTTAGTTTTCTATATTTTCTAGCAATTTATCCAAGTTACAACCTAGATAATTTGTAATTTCTACTAAATATGTTTATTTTAACATAATGATATAGTATGTTACGGGTTAACACTTGAGATGATCTTTAGCCTAATTATTGGGTTAGAAGATCACATTCGGGATAAATATGGTCTATAATGTGCTAATTCTTTTCTTAAAGGACTTACAATTCCGTGGCCTTTTGTATTAGAATGAAAGGAAACTTAGGAAACCATCCAACTTAGGAAAGTAAGATTTTCTAATAACTAATTATTTTAAAAGAGGACAATATGAAAGGTAACTTAGGAAACCATCAAACTGGAGACAAATCACACCTCGTGGCATGCATCAACCATCTCTATTAGGGGTAGGAAACACTCCAGTTCCAAATCAATCTCCCCAATTAAAGGATTTTGATGCTAGAGTTTGTGGCCTTCAGTAATGTAATGAAGGTCTAGGACATAAAGAATAAGCAATCAAAGTCTGAGGCCTCTTAAGATAAAGTTGTGGGAGAGGTAATAGAAGCAGAGAATAAAAGAAATCATGAAACTCGTTCACAAAGGTAGCTTGAAGAATTCACACTTCTCAATTGTAAATTGGGGATTATTTTGCATAGCATTAAGGAGGAGAAATTCCCCAAGTGACCTCCTAAGATTTAGACCCCTCGCTGCATAAGAAAGTTAGAAGAGTGTTATAACTTCCACATTGATCACGTCCACATAACCAACGATGGGTTCATTTTAAAAAATAAATTTGAGAGGCTGATCAGATAAGGGATTCTGAGAAGGTTCATCAAAACCGAGGCCTGGGATTAGGCATTTCAGGGGGCATGACCCAAAAGAAATTTAAAGGGGAAACTTTGTTAATGTAATTTTCAATAACTACAAGTCCACTAATAGGACATAAGATCAAACTTTGTACTCCATTAAGTTGAAATTAATGAGGATTATCTCATTTGCTATGTATCTTTATTCATAAGTCACCAATAAATCTTCCACCAATCAACTCAAGACAGCTAAAAAGGTTGAGACCATCAGGTCACCAAAAAAGGCAAGTTTATCAAACTACCATGGTTATCTAAGGCTAATTGCCATTACAAGGTCACGGAAACACTTGTGTCCCCGCTCAAATCATTTTATGTTATCTTTTAGGGGAAACCTCTTGCCTAGAAGAGGACCATAAATCTAAGAGATGGAGCTGACTTCAACTCAATTAGAAAAATCTAAGTCGTAAGAAGGAGACCTAATTCAAAATCTTAGACTTAGTGTTATAAGGAGATCTAAAAGAAAAGAACTTCGTGCTAGTGGGTCTTGTCGAAACCTCTAAGAATATGATCACCTCGATAGGAAAGAGTCTCTATTAAAATACACTTGAGGATGCTCTAAAATAGCACACACTTATTTAGTAAAAAGTGTGAAAAAATCATTTTGGATTGTGAACTTTTCCTAAGGGAATAATAAGAATCAAGGATGATTTGGATAAAGAATGCTAGCCTAAAGTACCTCTAAGGGGATAAAAGTTATTATTATTCAAACTTCACCCAGAAGTCCACAATCAGTAATAGAAGATTGTGGATTAGAAGATAATTAGCAAGAGGCTACAAAAATGGATGCTGACATGCCATGCTCAAAGTCTTAGGGGGAAATAATGTCCTACAGACCATGGAATCTTGATTCAAAATGTTTGGGCGTGACATGCAATCAAGGCTAGGGCCTAAATCAAGCACACTGATAAATAGACAACATATAAGATACAAAATAAGTACAAACGTTTATATAATGCCTTGGAAATTGCAAAGAAAATATAAGTCGGGAAAATTCGTGTACCGTTCAAAAGAAGATAAATAAAGGTGACTAAAAATAGAGTGAAAGATAAGAAAAGAAGTTTGATTCATCACAAAAACTCAAAATTCATTACAATTAAAGTTTGAGGACTAAAAAAATTTCACAATCAAAATAGAAAAGTTGCATAAATGGTTTGAGAGGTCCTGTTCTCTTCTTCATCGTCTTCATCCTCTTAACATGTCTTAGTTTCTTTATCATTATACTCATCAGGTGCGAATATCTCCATCTAAAATTTCTCCCCAGCCTCTTTAAGCTCTCTCTCACATTGCTTATGCTCAACATGAGTAAATATCAAGTTAAAAATTGTACCTTTGGCCCCAGGAAAATTCTTGGTTACTCTAAGCCTCATTTCCTTATAGTCGCGGATGTAAGCCTTATTTTGGACCAACCAAAAGTTCTTTGAATTTTTAAAGTTGGTCATGGCCTCTATAAAAAATTCTCTAATGTTATGGCGTGATTTTCATTAGCTTTCTTCATAGTCTCAACATGGTTGTAGGATTGAGGATTGAGTTAGGAATTTAGGTTGGTAATATTTTTAGAATTTTCTGTGGCCTTCCTCTCAAGCTCTAAGCACTTCTTTTAAGACATACATAGTGACTCTGTGGCCTTACTCAGTTATTTTGTCAATGTGGGACTTAGCCCTCTCAGCAGACTCCACCTTCATTACGGAACCTATTTTTTAGCCTAAAAGGCCATGGCTATAGATTTTTTGTCAGACTTAAAGGAAGACTTTTTTTATGGCATCTACCTCATCTTTGTGATATGTAAAATGAGTTTTATGGGGTGGTCCGGTTGTATGAAGAAATCGTAGATTAGGTCACATACAAGACAAATTAAATCAAGTTCAATTTTATCTTGATTAATTAGGTTAACTTAAACATGTAAAATATTAAATTTAAATAAAAAGAAACAAACTACAAGACAGGATATGAGGAAAAAATCCCTTTCGAGAAAAAACTTTCATTTTTTGGCGTTGTTACAACAGGTATTATAGAATGACACGGATAGACTTACAGACTTAGACACCACTTGAAGTTATGTCTTCCTTCTTTGTTGTTGGTAGAAAGCGATGCAGATCCAGCAACGTCCACACAATAAGCTCCACTTTCCTCGGCATTCACTATTCAATCTTGGGAAACTCCTTTCCTATCTTTAGCAGTGAAGAATCAACTCCACTGGGATATAAACATTTTTTTATGTCATTCAAGGTTTGATAAAGTGATCATGAAACATCTACTAAGGGGTTTGAATTTGAAAATGGAAGGACAAATTTCCAGTCGAGTCAATTTTTATGTAATTGGAATTATTTCGAACAAAATGTTTGAGTCATAGGATAGACATTGTGTTATTGAACCCAAAGCCTATGATGTGTTTGATGAAGAAGTAGCGGCCAGGCTTCAAAGATTGGATACATCGTGTTGTGTTTAGTGCTAAGTTTGTCTTCACGTTTATCAAAGATCTTGGAAGTATGAATGCATATTGAATATAGGTTCTTGGATATTTTTCAAGGGTATTTTGTTTTTTAACTTAAAATGTTTGGAGCTATTTTTAAATATTTTTGAAAGAAAAATATGTTTGATTTTAATCTCGTTAGAATGAGAATTGGAGTCGTTAGAATAAAAATGCAGTTTTTGTTAAAAGGACTTTAAGTCTCGTTAGAATGACATTGAAGTCTCGTTAGAATGACTTACCAATGACCATCGAACGAGGGACCATTATCAAGGATTTCACACTTTGTTTGAATCTTGTTATAAGTACTTTTGAATGAGAAAGCAGCTTCATTCGAACGAAATGGAAAGTCATTAGACTGAAAGTTCTAATCTCGTACGAACAACCTTAGTTTTTATTCGGTTTCTTAGCCTCCTTCATTATTCTATTAGTACACTCACGATAATAATGCCCAAAATCTTGGAATTCAAAATACTTTTCACAGTCATCCAACTTCTTAAAACTGTCTATTCTTCCTATCACGGTCAAAAAATTTCTTAGGTTTTTTTTCTAAACTCTTCTCAAAGTTCTTCTCATATCTAAGCTCAAAAAACTTTTTGAATATCCTAGAAAACCTAGTATCTCTTTAGTATTAAGCTCACTGTCACTATCAGAATATAACACGTCCTCTTTTCAGGGTTTCAAAGTAATGCCCTTCTTTTTATTTTTCCTCAGAGGACATGTGTCCACCTCATAAGTTTTAAGATCACCTACAAGTTTTTGGAAACTGATAGTGTCAACTCCATCTAGGGAATCTATGATCGTGACTTTGGCATTAAATTTTTCAGACAATGATCTTAAGATTTTCTACACAACTTTAGACTCAGGGATCGGCTCACCTAAGTTAAATGAGGAGTTGACAATATCCTATAACTTGGCATAGAACTCATCAAATAACTCATTCTCTAATATCTTAATTGTCTCAAACTTGGTTGTCATATTTTATAACTTGGAAACCCTAATAGTATTGGTTCCCTCGTGTGTGAATCACAAAATATCCTAAGCAGTTTTAGCGCTCTCGCAAGTCATAATGCGTCTAAAATCTTATGCGGTCACAGAGTAAAAATAGCTTTCACATCCTTGGAATTAAAAGTCAAGACATTATTTTTAGTCATTGTCCAGGAGGCAAACTATTTAGGAGCACCGCCTTCAGTGGGAGGGGACCACCCAAACTCAAACATTTTCATCTACGATTTCAAGAAAAATCACATCTGAGCCTTCCAATAGGGATCGTTTGACCAATGAAACAATGGACGTCGGCCAATGGAACTACCCTCTTAGTTGAAATACATATAAACCTTAAATAATCACACATACAGGGATGTAAAACAGTAAGCTTGTAAGGACAAATTTCCAATTGAGTCAATTTATATGTAATGGTTTAACTCCGGACAAAACTCGTTGAGTCATAGGATAGAAGTTATTTGTGACCTTTGAAGCCTATGACAATATTATTGAAGATGTAGCGGCCAAGTCGAAGATATTACATCCCATGTCGTGAATCGTGCCTTGTTTTTATCATCAACAGTCTAAGAATATCTCATATATGAATGCTTATATTATGTTGGGACTTGAAAATTTATTATTGGGTGTCAGAATTTTTTTTGGTTCAAATATTTTTTTTTAATTCATAAATTTTTTGTTCTCGGATACTCTTTTGCAAAATATTCATAACTAATTCGAAAAAATCATAAAAATACAAAACTGGCAACCACGCATTCATATCAAAATTATCTAGCTCCATGCCCTGAAATTTCATTCAAACTACCTCGTTCAAACCACCTCGTTCGAACGAGATTGAGAATCGTTCGAATGACCGAAGGATTTTTTGCAAAAATTATCAGTCTTTCCAGCAGTTTTCTCCATTACCTCCCACTGTTTTTTTCCAACCATTTATGTAGTGCGGGAGTTAACATTTTTCAGAGACTTTTTCATCTTCCAAAAGAGAGAAACCTTTAGAAAAGTTCAACAAAGTTTTTGTACTAAACTCATGGTTTAATCTTCAAGACGAAAACATAGTTTGCACCCAAATGGTTTGATTATCCAAGCTTCTACATAATATATGTTTTGAGATCATAGCTTTGGTACCGTGTTTGTTCAGTACATTCCTACGGATTATTTCTTGTTGAGAATTTCGTGCTCATTGATTGTCATACTGTGGACTCCGTATGCATGATGGTAGCAGTGCCACATTGGTGGACTCCGAGAGGTAGATGGACTCCTGCATTATCACTAGGCATAGGTGGAAGGATCAAAGAGCGTCAAGTCTTGCGAGGGCGTCGAGTCGTTGAGTAAGTATTCTAGCGTGTCCTTGTATTAAATATGTACTTAGTGGACTTATGGCTGAGTCATTCGAGGTTTTTTCTATTGTGGGTTTTCCTAGTACATTGGCAAGTAGTGGTTGTGTATTTTATGTTGTAAATTGACACCTAGATGCATGCTTAGATTTAACAAGATAAAATTGGTTTAATCACTTAAAAGTGGTGTAATTGGTGAGTAATTAAACTGGGTAATTTTAGTTTGCTTTAATTCAAGACAGAATTATAAATTTCAAAAAATCCATGTTTAATTTGGTTTGCACAAATTAGAACTTAAATTGAAGTCTTGTTTAAGAAGAGAAAATTATTTTGAAGAATATAAAATTTGAGATTTTCGGTGAACCATCCCTTTTGAAATTAAAAATTTGTATTTTTTGGGAACTTACTTTCCAGCAAGTGATATCATAGCATATAATTTAAGAAATCACATTCTCAAATTGGTATCAAAGCATATTCATAGTATTCGGGCTTTTCAAATTGATATCAGAGCGGGAATACTAATCTATAGCTTAGGTCCTTTAGGCTTGAATATGGATAATTTATCATTTTTTAGATATCTTATTTTCCATGGTTCTAACTACGCGTACGGAAAAGCGTGCATGAATACTAGATTGGTTCATTTCTACATGCTTGCACATAACTCTTCACTTGCTATATCTTATGTGAGATTGCTTAAATGTTTTACATACACTAGCTTTTGTACTTCATGATATATGTGTCTGGTGGTTGTATGTGTTTTTTTTCTTTTGTAATTTTGATTTTTCATTGATTGAGTCATATTGAAAAATATAAAAAGATTTTATTTTTCCTATGAGTTATGTTAGTATTAAATTTTTTTAATCTGAAAACTTAAAAAGATTTTTTGTATTTTAGTTTTACACATTTTATGGGCATATACTTGTGTTTGATCCTATATCACTCCATATCCATGTGGCTAGAACTTTTCGTTATGAACTTCAATTATTAAATTGTTCCTTATCGTGCTTTCATGGAGTAGTTTGGCTTTGATTTGCTTAATGGATTCTCTTTGTATCTGCATCCACATATACATGCACGAGCTCTTTTGAACTTTAGCTTCACATATATGTTTAAGCTAAGTGAGATGTTCTCCCATCAATTTTGTCATCTAGATGTTTTGTGACAATGGGGGATTTGTGCATGTAAGAACCGTTGCCGAAAATTTCATTTAGCAATAGAATCAGGATGTGAAAGACAAGTTGTCTTTGCATGAATAGCCACCATTTGCAAAAGGCAAAAGAGTCTAAAAGAATATATGGCATAAATTTCCAAGGCCAATGTGTAGTATGCAAAATATTGTGTAAAATTCAAAATTATATGCATTTATGGTAGACATAGGTTAAAGATCAACGGGCTTGCACAATGAATCCTAGTTATGCTTATTATATCATGACTCTATTGATTTGTAGAATCATCAAAATTCTAGGCTTTTGTACATTGTGCATGTTTGTTCATTGAGGCTAAATCTAAGTTGATAAAGTTTTTCAATTAAATAGAACTCCGTGAACATATTTAAGTGTATGGGTCATAACTCTTTTGTCTCTAGTTCACACCCATTCATTTTGGTTTCCACCTTGATTTAGACACATTTATGCCATATGAGTGTGGAAAGCTTATCGTGTTTAGTGTCTTATGTGGTGTTTATACCTATATATGTATGTTTATGCTTCATTGATATATATATATATATATATATATGTTGTATAATTTGTTTTGAGTCTTTGCTTTTGCATCTAGTCCTTGTAGGATGTTGTTTCATATTAATATCTATCTCTTGTGATTTTTCATTGATATCCCATGCATATTTTAGTTCGTTCTAGTTGATATCATTTTACTATCGCATCATAGTTGGTATTATTTTGCTTTATGAGGATTAGTTGTTCTTGTGTTGTCATGTTGCTTTGTTGTTCTTGTATCACTATACACTGATGAGTGCATTATTTTGTAAGAATTATGTCCAAATCTAGACCTTGTTAGACCCTTTGTATTATAAATAATGAGCTTTTAGAGTCATTTTCCTAAAATAAAAGAAAAATGCAAGTTTCAATAAAATTTGAGTTAAAATACAATTTTAGTAACCTGAATGGTTAAATCGTAATTTTTCAAACTTTATGGGCCTCAAAATAATTTTTAAATATTTATCAAGGCAAAATAAATTTCTCTTTGAAATTTGGTTAAATTCTGAATTAAAACGAGCAATTTTTGAATTTCGGGGGATAAGATGCAAAGATGGGTAATTATGTAATTTTCTTAATATTTATGACCCTAAATTTGAATTAATTATTTTTATTTTGTATTTGCACAGGTACCCCAAAAATTTGGACAACAAAGGAGTCGATGTGCAAAATTATTACGATACGTCGCGACACGACACGACACGACACTGTTGATACAACTGTACTAAATATTTTTTATAAAATCACTCGAGTGTACGTTGAGGCCATGCCATAGCTTTTTGAAAATCTCTTTACAAGACTCACAACTTTGAAGTTCGGACGAAAATGATATTTTGAAGTCTGGGGGTCAAAAATGCGATTAAAGTTGGTATTGTGAATAGTGACGTGAATAGTGTCAAAATTGAGGATAATTATTTTAGGGGAAAAAAAGCTTCTCAATTATCTCCAACTCTTCTCAAGACTCTATGGGATAATTATCAGCTCAAATACAACCAATTAAAGAGATTTTCACTCCAACTCAAACACCTCATCCTAATCCTATAAATAAGACCCTTTGATTCATTATTTTGGGAGAGAATTTAAGAGAGAGTAATTTTTTAAGGATTGAAGATTGTTTTGAGAGAAATATTTGTAAGTTTGATTTATTAATGAAAATCTCTACTCATTCTTGCAATTTCTCTGATAGCGTGATTACTCTATTAGGATTAGAGTGAAGTTTATCATAGTTAGTCAATATTGTCACGTTAATTTGATTGTTGTTTATTCCCTACTTGTTTTAATTGTTATCAAAGATTCGGTAATCATTTTAAAACGACACGAGAGTGTGTTTTAAAACCTTCAAAATTGTTTTGTCAAATCAAGTTTTGAGATTTAAAAGTAGTAATTTTTTTATGGATTATGCTTGCACTTTGATTGTTTTGATAGTTCATGCTTAAATACATTTGCGAACTTTGAAACTTGTATTTTCTAAGGGAATAGGGATTTTAGCCGTCTATTAGAGACGTTAAAAATATTTTGATCATAACCGTCATATTTTTCGAATTAAACACGGGAAGAGTCGGTTTAATTTAAGTTATAAAAAGGGAATGACAACATTAAATTAGCGTGCAATATTAGTTACGCGATAAATGGACTCCGAATACTAATTGTTTACAAATATCTTGTGTTACCCTCATTTATCGTTGTTGCTTTTATTTAGTGTAGTTCATAATCATTCTCAATCCTATTTAGTCTAGTTGGACAGTCACAATTATTTTGAACGAAAAGTTGACAAATCTTTGTGGGTTCGACCCGTACTTACACTCGCTATTCTATAATAGCATGTGCACTTGCGGTATTTTAAAAAATTGGCAACCAAGTTTGTGGCGCCGTTGTTAAGGATTTGTTCACTTTTATTTTTAAGAATTGTGACTTTCGGACTAGTTTTTTTTTTACGTTTTGCACTAGTTTATCCTCAAATACAAAAAAAAATGAAAAAAAAACTCGAATTTTTTTTTTTCTCAAAAGTTCCAGATTCGTTTTTTTTTTACTCAATAGGCCAAAAAAAATCCGAAAATTCAAAAAAATAATTTTTTTCCCAATAGTAATTTCCAGAGTAAAAGAAATAAAAAAATTGTTTTATAAGTGTGCTTGGTCATTTTTATTTGTGTGTTGAATACACAACTTGTGCGCGTGTCGTGTTATTTTTTTTCTTTTCTTTTTCTTTTTTATTTTTTTATGTGCCGCACTTTACGTATGGTGTAGTTTATTTTGTGTTTTATTTTCAGAAGCACATTTGAAAAAATAAAAAATAAAAAAAGAGCAAAAGTGAAGAAAAAAGGCGTGCAACGGTAATCGAACGTGAAGAAAACTGGTGCAATCTTGTCACGAGCACAAGGAACTCTCGGGGACGACTGAAACATAGATGAATTTTTTCACCGATCGACGTCAACTTAAACTTCGGCTCGGCTTAAGCAAGTGACCGTAAATAGTTCATGCCGGAGGTACCTTTTTGTATGCTCCTGCATGGTTTAATTTCGCACTTAATTTAGCATGTTGGATAAATTAAATTAAGGAAAAAACTCTTAACGAGGCTAAAATTAAAAGCTACTCCAACGCGAACTTATCAAATCGATTCCATTTTACCTTGTCTAGGATTTGTGGTTTTTAATGAGTCTTCGTACCGACCACGTACCTCGAGAAAAAAGCGGGATTTGAGGCGATAACCATAGTTGGTCGTCTTTTAAATTCTCCCTTATCAAAGAGTATGGGATGTCTAATTAGATTTTGAGTCAATTATAATTACTTTTATATTTAAAAAAAATATATATTATTAAAAACAATACATGCGTTGTAAATTACATTGGGTAATCCGCATATTGTTATCCCATCATCTTTCTCATTTTCCTCAGTTGATCATGTGGACGTATTTTTATAAAATACTGAAAATTTAGATGACTATGTATTTCAATTTGAATTAGATGGGTCAGTAATCATTTTAAAAATTAAAGAAGCTATGGATGAAAATCCAACCCCTGTAATTACTATTTGTCCACCAAAGTATATCAATTGGAAATAGGTAAACAAATGGTATAATGATGCTATTTCTAAAAATAATAATGAATTAAATGGGAATAATAAATTTTGTGAGGAGAAAAAAATTGACAATCTTGACACATATAATAGTTGTGATGAGTTGGATGTTAATATCTGTCGAGATTTTTCTCCTAATTTAATTGAGAAAAATGCTGATTCTTCTTATACATGGAAAAATTTATTTGAGGATTCATCATCCGATTTTAGTGATACCTAAAGTAATTATGACGGTCCTCCCATTTTTTATGAAGAAAGTGTATTGGCCCACGATAACTCTTCTTCTCGGGCTTTTCGAAAAGTCTCACATTTAGGAGTGGAGTATGCATCCCCAGTTTTACTTGACTATTTTCGAATAAGGGTTAATAAATATTTGGATCCTTATTGTAATTTGCTACCCCGATGTGATGCATCGACATATGATTCGTGCGATTCAAATTTGTTTATTATTGATGATGTCGGCGCACACCATTATGATTATAGATTTATGGTTCAAATTTGTGTTGTGCGGTTATATTCTCAAGTTTATGGTGTTTTAACACTTAGTGCTATAATTTTTTTTAATTGGAATGACTCACAACTCTTTCGATTATTAATTTATGGTGATGATGGTAATTTTCATGGGTTTGTATATTATTAGTGTAGTTTTTTTTCCTTTTTTTTCCTTGTTTGTTAACATACACTTGTTACTTTGGATGTTAGTAGCAAAGTGAAGTTCATAGGTAATATTGTCATTTCACTTCTTTACTTTATTTTCTTTGTCCATATTTTTATTTGAGCATACATTAAGGATAATGTAAAATTTAGGCTTGGGGGTAAGGATGATATTTTTGAAAAAAAATGAAAAAAATCCAAAAAGATTTTCAATATAATTGAGTTTTGAAACAATTTCTTAGTATAGAATTAATTCATGAATCTCGCATCTTAATGAATTTTTTACGCATTAGCCATATAATATGATCGAAAATGAATCTTGAGGCGAAAGTTAATATGCTTAACAAATAAATGTGGAGATTTTATCCCAGTAAGATTTTTGTGCCATTCATTATTTTCGAGAGATTTAAATCAATCCGAGTTCAAATAACTCAAACTTTTCTTCATTGATGAATTCGTTATTGATCTCAATTTCTTTTTTTTGTTCGATTATTAAAAATAAATAGTCAAAATGTGAATTTTAAGCACTAGAAGTCTTAGTAAGTCCTCTTGAGACACAAATCAACTTAATGAAACTTGAGAAATGAGATTAGGTCATCGTTTGAAAGCCCAAAAGGTAGGCCCAAACTCCAACCTTTTAACATTATTTCGTTGCAAGACCATTCGAGCTAAAAAAAAATATACCTCTTTTTTGAAAACCCATTATCCTACCCAATTCCAACTGGGAGCTTAAAGCTCATAAAAAGAAACCATACCAATTTCTAAGTATACTAGGGTAAAATTACGGTAGGAAAAAGGCCAAAAGAAAAGGAGGTTGCAAAAATAATGTGTGAAAAGAAAAGAAAAAAAAAGGAGGAAGAAAGAAAAAGCGAAAAGAAAAAGAACTTTACAAGAAAAAAATGTGAGTTTGAAAAGAAAAAGCGAAAAGAAAAAGAAAATAAAGGTTGGAAGAAAAAGTGCCTAAAAGTCAAAATATGAAAATTCTCTACATTCTCAGAAATTTTTGAACTCCAAAGCCATTCCTTCTAGCCAAAATTCGAGCCTACAATACAACCAAAGAAAGTCCTAATCGATTTCAAGTGAAGTGAAGTTAGTTATAGTTTGGAGAGAAGATGAATATGATTCAATGTTTTCAATAAGTAATCGATTTTACATTAATGAGATCATATTCATCTATTATTAAAAAAAATCCATTTTTTATCATGTATATGTGAAATTTGTTCACCTAAATTTACACTTTTATTCACATATACCGAGAGAAAATAACCGATTTCCGAGTGTTCGATTGTGAGTGCATCCCATGAGATTTTAAAATCAAAACGAACTTTCGGATAAGAAATGTAACGATCAAATCTTTTGAAATGGACGGTTATATTGGCTATGCACACACACACGATAAGTTGAGATCGAAAAGTGAAGTTCTACTATATTTATGAAGATTGCATTCAAACTTGATTATATTATTTTTGAGTCTTTTGTATTGAGTCAAGTTTTTGAATTTTGTGGGTATATTCACTGCAAACCCTCACGAGACAAAACTCGTTCACTAGGATAACCTAGGGGTTTAACGACTTGTTGCACATGCTAAGTGCAATCGTGATTCCTACGAAAGTGAGTTAGATTTTAAAATTTTGGTTTTTGCTCGAGTACTACCAAAGTTTAGATTTGGGGGTATTTGATGAGTGCATTATTTTGGAAGAATTATGTCCAAATATAGACCTTGTTAGACCCTTTGAATTATAAATAATGAGCTTTTAGAGTCATTTTCCTAATATAAAAGAAAAATGCAAGTTTGAATAAAATTTGAGTTAAAAATATAATTTTAGTAACCTGAAGGGTGAAATCATAATTTTCCAAACTGTATGGGCCTCAAAATAATTTTTAAATATTTATCTAGGCAAAATAAAGTTCTCTTTGAAATTTAGTTGAATCCTGAATTGAAACGAGCAATTTTTGAATTTCGTGGGCTAAAATACAAAGATGGGTAATTATGTAATTTTTTAAATATTTATGACCCTAAATTTGAATTAATTATTTGTATTTTGTATTTTTACAGGTACGACGAAAATTTGGACATCAAAGGAGTCGATGTGCAAAAATTATCACGATACGTCACGACACGACACAACATGGTTGATACAGTTGTACTAAATATTTTTTTATAAAATCACTTGAATGTCTGTTAAGGCCGTGCCATAACTTTTCGAAAAGGACTTTACAAGACTCACAACTTTGAAGTTCGGACGAAAATGAGATTTTGAAGTTTTGGAGGTAAAAAATGCGATTAAAGTTGGTGCTGTGAATAGTGCCAAAATTGAGGATAATTATTCGAAATGTCATTCGAGCGAGATTGAGACTCGTTCAAACGACTAGAGCATTTTTTCTGAAAATTGTCAGTTTTTCTAGTTGTTTTCTCCATAACCTCTCACTATTTTTTTTCAACCATTTATGTAGTGCGGGAGTTAACATTTTTCAGAGACTTTTACATCTTCTAAAAGAGATAAACCTTTAGAAAAGTTCAACAAAGTTTTTATTCTAAACTTACGGTTTAATCATTAACAAAACAAAAACATAGTTTGCACCCAAATTGTTCGATGATCCAAGCTTCTACATAATATTTGTTTGAGATCATAGTTTTGACACCGTGTTTGTTCCGTACATTCCTACGGATTGTTTCTTATGGAAGATTCCGTGCTCATTGATTTTCATATGGTGGATGTGACAGCCCGCCTACTAAAATAATAGTTGGCCAGCCCAATACTCTAATAATCACAGGAATCATAGGTGGTCCATTCTCAGCATCACTGTCGATTAAAATAATAGTATGAGATAACCACCAATCATTTTAGAAAACGGACTGTCAAATTAAAAATTTAGAAAGTAAAAGAAAAACACTTAGACAATCCCATTTGCAAAAACGGTGGATACCAAAAATCAATGGATAAATAATGACAATATAAAGATATCACCGAATAAGCTGTCGGTGAACAGACCAATACAAATAATTACATCGAGTATCACATATCAATATTTACAATATAACGAATGAGTGTAATACCTTGGGAAAAACAAGCCCGAATAAATCTACTGAACATAACTAGAGTGTAATAGAAAGAAACGTCTAATACAAGTAACCTACAACATCCGCAATATGCTGTAGCTCCATGACAACTGGGATGGAAATGTAATCACGGGAGTCCATGCGGTAGAGCACCTGTAACGGAAAATAATATGCAGAAACAGAGAAATATAGATACGGGTCAGGGCCCGGTTTGATATGATCACCATGTGACTAAAAATGCATGACAGTTAAGTGCGTAATTCTCTCGCAGATAACAGTAATATTTCTCACCTCTCATTCTAGAAGCAACCTAGCGCAATATGATGAGATGATCTAGTTAACCCTAATTACTAAGGGCTAACTTCTCCCTAGTCTCAACACTATGCCCTATTCGTGCGTGTTGTGTCTCGCAAAGCGAAATCCAAACAAGGAACCCCCCCGATACACCACTACTTAGGCAAGGTTGATCGTTGAGATCCATTAGATCCTTAGCACGAAACAATGAATGTATATGTGTGCATAAGTGTGGGAGGTCACATCTACAGCCACACAGAGAAAATATAAAATAAAACCCATCCACCATCTAATGGCACAATTCCTAATTCATCTTTAGGAACATATATAAATGGTACAACATTTTATCAAATGTTTACCAAATTACTTTCATCATATACTATTTCACTTCGAAATTCTATTCCTTATCAGGAAATATAATCATAGTTTTTATGCTCTTTAAGGCATTTCATCGTGCTCTTTATGGCACTTTCTCATTTCAAAACTTTCTTTACCAAATTTTATTTCCTTTCTTCCATCCAGGAAAATACATAATTTAAAGCAAGTTTTATTATCATAAAAATGCTTTACTTTTATTTCATATCATCCATTTTCCTTCTTCCATCCGGAAAATGTATTTAACATCCCATTTCCCTTCTTCCATTCGGAAAATGTAAATTAAAGCCATTTTATTATCATAAAATGCTTTAATAACCAATAATGTCCCACATTATTGAACATAGTTATATATCATATAATATAACGCAATCTAATACCGCCCGTCCGGGTTTTCCCACTATGCACGCCCCTAAATGTCTATCATCTTCCAGGGCCTATCACCAAGACAACCTGGGATCCTATCGAAACGTCGGGAAGCGACCATGTGCCTGCGGGATAGTCAAGACCACACCCGAAATCTCCTAACCATCGCAGAAAAATATACAATCACAAGCGCTCACATGGTCTAGGGACTATATCCACCCTGCATTCATTAGCCAGGGGGCTTCACCACAACGCGCGCAACTTCCCTTATGATAGCGATTTAGAGAGGTGTGTATCCATAAATTAACATTTATGGAAAACATTACTTTTCCATTTTGAAAACATCATATTTTACATTTCCAAAAATCATCCATTTAGCCATTAAGCACCAAATTTTAGAATGTGCATTTCATTCTTATTAAGTCATATTTTATTAATGACCTTAGACCCAAAGTGCCACTAACCTCAAAATAGCCTCCAAGATTTCATATAATTTCATAAACCCTCAAAGTGAGTCTCCATAATGGAGTGTCTCCCAAAAGCTCAACGTTAATATTTTAACTTCCAATTTATCTTTAGGTTAACCTCTTGTATCATTCGGACATTAACCTATACAACTAGCCCTCGAGTAACCCAAATATCCCATCTTAGCCTAGGACATTAGTCTTCCCAAAACAACCGTCTAAGACACCCCATTACTTCCCAAAGGAAGGTTCCTAAGTTCCTATCTTAAGATGAAGAGGCTAAATAAAACTAAGAAAGACTAAAGGTGGAAAAACAGGGGACCGGTCGACCGATCAAGGGACCGCGGTCGACCGCCCTTGCAAGTTTGGCCTGCTAACAAAAGCAGTAAGCTAATCTTGGCATGACCGGTCGACCGGTCCTGGGACCGCGGTCGACCGCGCCTATCAGGTCCACGAAAAACCCTTCTTCTACAAAGCCAAAACCGAACCCTAAATCCCACCATCCCATAATTTCTTCATTCCCTTCCACCAACAACATTACCCCAACAATTATACACCAAAAGAAACCCATATAACAACCTTAAACCACACAATCTACAAGATTTAAGGATTAAATACCAAAATCAACTAAAAACCCATTTATGGCTTAAACCTCCAAAATTAACTATACATGCAAATTTATCACATTAAATCAATATCTAGCAAGTAAGAAACTTGCCTCGAGGTTCGTAGTCTCGGATCACCTCCGGTAGCGACGGAATCCGGCCCAAATCTTCCATTTTCTCTCTTTCTCCCATTTTCTCCCAACTCTCTCTTCTCTCTCTCTCTCTCTCCTTTGGCTTCTCTCCCAAAAATGAAGAAAAAGAAAGGGGGTGGGGGACTTATACGGGTCTCAAAACATAAATCCCCACTTTTAATTGTTAATACACCACTAAAATGACTCGTAACCACTTAATTGAGCCATAACGCGTAAGAAGTGCCCGAAACCCAAAAATACAACGTGGCACTTATTTCGACTATCTCGACTATTCTAAAAACAACTGCACCCCCTATTTTGGCATTCGAGAAAGTGTGAACTATTTTTACGTTCCAATTTCATTTTATTTCATTAATTATACCCAAATTTAAATATAGGTCATAACCGTCGTGTTACATATAACGACGCAATAATACACAATATAATGCTATTTACCTTCTCATAACGGTAAATAGACAAAACATAGTAAATATTATCCCTAAGTCTCACGGGAAATAATATTTACTCCAACATCCCCTATTTTATAAAATTAGCCCATTAGGAAAAATAGTATAAAATAGTCGCTCAAAAACCTGGGTTGTTACATACTCCCCCCCTTAAAGGGGAATTTTGCCCTCAAAATTCAGGCGTAACCCATAACCATATAAAGGGTATACTATACCAAAAACTGTGCTACCATACTAGCAAAACCCCTCTGCAGTGCAGCGTCCCCGTAGGACTTAGACTAAGGTCATTACTATTTGATCTCAGTCCACAACATCATGCTATAACATAGCGCCAAATCATTCCTCATGAACTATCGATCCCACCCTTCTTCTAATGGAGGAGATACCTACACAACCTCGCACAAGTTGCCTTACTTTCCGAAACATGTTACACCCTTACTAGGGAACAACTACACTAACTTACAATCGCTAACCCCAATACTACAAAACTTATTCTCATTGGCGTAGCCCTCAAAATTCTACAACTCAATGAGCCCGATCTTTAAAGAAATATTCCCGGACCACTCCCAGTCCAAGAAATATACTATTTGCTATTTCCATTCCAACGAATAGACATGGCACACTTCCAACTATACTAGGCTACACACGGCATCATGCTTATCGAAAACGATACGAATTATTGTACGGAAATTCGATCCATAAGAACTACTATTCCAATCCTTCCTTTAAATCAAACCCACCCATCCATTTACGGGTGGTAGGATATATCCCATATCCACACGGTTCCCATTTCTTCCTGGAAACTTTATCGGTACCATGACACAAATGTTTCATCTCAGTTCACCACTATTTGATAGGAACCGTATACAGTTCTAGAACTCCACCACAAAGAGCTGGGCGTACACTTTTGTACTTAGTCCGCCCGTTTCCATTGAGTAAGCAGTGATTGGTCCAATGATCCACAGTTTTCTCAACTAGAATTATGACCGTTGCATTATCGTCAATTCGATAAAAATGTCCACGGATATACCCGTCCTCATTCCCCACTACTCTCTACACACAAGTAGGTGAAAGGGTCAATCACGGACATAAATGCTCTTACAATAAAGCCCCCTCGGTTTAACTCGCTCCATTGGCATTCCATGCCACGACTAAACTCTCAGACGGTTTTGTACTTGGCGCCTATAACACTCCCATTCGCATTGCCTTAGCGAAAGGGAATATCCTATCGATAGTCCTTCACAATTACAAACTTGTTGCTCGTGAAAAGACCCAAATTCCTGCCCAGGAAGTAATGCCTCTAATTCTTTAAGGCGAATACTACAGCTACGAATTCCAAATCAAGTGTGGGATAATACTTCTCACAAAGTTTTAAAAGTGTGAGACACATGAACAATGAGTCCATGCTCCCATATTAATACTTCCCATTCCTGGCAAAGACTCGTTCGTTAAACCTACTCTTGATCATAACAACACGAGTGCAGGAGAAAAAGTCAGCTCACACTTAAACTCCTCCAAAAACTAGGTTACCGACGTAACACTCTATCTAAGAAAGGCCTCATCTCCTTTGGCCCAACGTCTCGAACCTCTCGAGATCCTTTACTTCTCGTTCTAGGGATCAAATCCTACTTAGAGTTAACCCACAACCTATTGTGGTCAACTCCCAACCACCTTCCTAAAATAACGTCGCATGCCCTAAGGGCCTAGCGTCCTAAAAATCCTAAGGCCGATCTATATTCTATCTAGTCTAGTCGTATAAGTATAGTACTAAATATATCCCTAGTGTCCAAGGCCTTTCCCGACTTTCGACATTAGCTCGGTTTCATGCGTGGGACGTCTCGCCGAATCGAAATCCAAACAAGGAACCCTCCCGTTACACTACTACCTCGCATTGTCGGTCGTCGAGAAGTAACGGTCGAAGACACATGATCGGGAACGATGAAATCCTAACACGTAACTCTACTAATACATATTTACTTCTATATAAATGGCCTTCTCATTAAGGAACAACCATAAGTCTCTATCGGACTTTCATAATCTTAATCTTCCCCACATTGTTCAGAGGAAAACTATCATAGTGCTCATATATCGCACATCAACTTAGCCCTTAATCACTCATATACGTGATTCTTGGCTAAACTTTCCAACCCAGCACTCAACCAACAGAAAAAGAAAAGAAAGAACAGGAAAGAAAAGAAAATTCACATCTCTCCACTCCCAAAGTCGTTAAGGTTCATGCGTGGAGCGTCTCGCCGAAGCGAAATCCAAACAAGGAACCCCTCCACACAATCCCCTTAACTAGCCGGTCGTGGAGATAAGGCACAGGATACACAAGCAAAGCAAACAAAGAAAGTAAACAGAATAAAAACAAAAATAAAGGAAACTATTTACATACCTTAAACCACCTCTATAAAGTCTCAACCTGTATCCATGAGAGATATTATAGAACAACTAGTCCTTCTCTAGAACTAGGAGTAGGATAGCCTCGCACTTTATTTTCGCTTTCTATCACGACCACCCAACCAAGAACATCTCCACTCGTATATTACATATAATACAAGTAGCACGTACCACACATATCATCACTCGCCCCATAACGAGTGAAAGAAAATATAGAACTCCTTATCCTGGAAGTCATATAGATATATTTACTATATAAAAATACCGATACTATCGCCAGCTCGATATACACACCCGGACCTAGGGTTAACACCATACTTCTCCATCTTATCTTAAGGAATGCACTTCTCCCACCTAAGTTGGAAAGTCCCACCAACATACTAGCCAACCTCCTTGGCCTCTACCAAATGGTCCCAAGACACGGCATTCTAGTCTTATCTGAACCAAACTACTTCCATCAATGTCCCAACTAGGAGTCCCATCCTTGTCGGTTATCTTCAATCGACAAGATCAGAACGCGTAGTTCCCTTAACCTCTTCAGCAAAGAGGACATTCTACCAGCCTCCCCGGCCTTAGTTCCACGAGTCTTCCCCGGGTGGATGTCCACTAATGGGGTCTCATGAACACTACTTCTCTAGAAGTGTTACCAACACTTACTTACGAACCTATCATTTCCACTGAAAGGCCCTCTCTATGGGTAACATTCTGCCCCACCCTAATGAGGCGACTACCATTCCTGCCACTTCAACCTTACTCCAATAGGTGAAAGGATCTCCTCAAACCCTCACACCTGGGCACTTCTATACCCATCTCTAGGCCAAAACTGTCGGGCCTTACGTTCTCACCGAACGAGGTTACACTTCCTCTATCCAACCGAACTTCAACATGTGGTCCTTGTCAAGGACCTCTCCACTTCAAATTGACATTGCTTGGAATCTCAAGCATAGTACCACTCTCTACCGCAGCAGTACTTGGGAAAACTATTTCCACTGTACTTAGTAGTCACGGCAGCAATATAGAATAATGCTACAAAGGGAGAGACCTCCAAGGCGGCCCTCATCCCCGACTACAACCTACAGTTCTTAGTAATCCCATCCTATGATGCCTTCACAACGGCCTTCCTCAACACCCTTCATCTAACGACTTACAAGTCTCACACGAACGCACAAAAGATCTTCGGGGTTCTCACAACATAGCAGGAGAAC
The DNA here is from genome assembly GCA_949130495.1 of Sambucus nigra. Lineage (NCBI taxonomy): Eukaryota > Viridiplantae > Streptophyta > Magnoliopsida > Dipsacales > Adoxaceae > Sambucus > Sambucus nigra. The sequence continues at coordinate 594,363,223 of OX422212.1, read as the reverse complement.
GAAATCTCACAAGAGAAATAAACGATCTTAATCTTAGGGCTCTACATCAATTAGAAAGAAACGCAGCAGACGTAGAACGTTCGCACAGATTCCTAAGGATTCTAGAACCTAATGCTCTGATACCACCTGTGACAGCCCACTTACTAAAATAATAGGTGGCTAGCCCAATACTCTAATAATCACAGGAATCATAGATGGTCCATTCTCAGCATCACTGTCGATTAAAATAATAGTATGAGATAACCACCAATCATTTTAGAAAACGGACTGTCAAATTAAAATTTTAGAAAGTAAAAGAAAAACACATAGACAATCCCATTTGCAAAAATGGTGGATACCAAAAATCAATGGATAAAGAATGACAATATAAAGATATCACCGAATAAGCTTTCGGTGAACAAACCAATACAAATAATTACATTGAGTATTACATATCAATATTTACAATATAACGAATGAGTGTAATACCTTGGGAAAAACACGCCCGAATAAATCTACTGAACATAACTAGAGTGCAATAGAAAGAAGCGTCTAATATAAGTAACCTACAACATCCGCAATATGCTGTAGCTCCATGACAACTGGGATGGAAATGTAATCACGGGTGTCCATGCGGTAGAGCACCTGTAACGGCAAAGAATATGCAGAAACAGAGAAATATAGATACGGGTCAGGGCCCGGTTTGATATGATCACCATGTGACTAAAAATGCATGACAGTTAAGTGCGTAATTCTCTCACAGATAATAGTAATATTTATCACCTCTCATTCTAGAAGCAACCTAGAGCAATATGATGAGATGATCTAGTTAACCCTAATTACTAAGGGCTAACTTCTCCCCAGTCTCAACACTATGCCCTATTCGTGCGTGGGGTGTCTCGCAAAGAGAAATCCAAACAAGGAACCCCCCCGATACCCTACTACTTAGGCAAGGTTGATCGTTGAGATCCATTAGATCCTTAGCACGAAATAATGAATGTATATGTATGCATAAGTGTGGGAGGTCACATCTACAGCCACACAGAGAAAATATAAAATAAAACCCATCCACCATCTAATGGCACAATTCCTAATTCATCTTTAGGAACATATATAAATGGTACAACATTTTATCAAATGTTTACCAAATTACTTTCATAATATACTATTTCACTTCGAAATTCTATTCCTTATCAGGAAATATAATCATAGTTTTTATGCTCTTTAAGGCATTTCATTGTGCTCTTTATGTCACTTTCTCATTTCAAAACTTTCTTTACCAAATTTTATTTCCTTTCTTCCATCCAGGAAAATACATAATTTAAAGCAAGTTTTATTATCATAAAAATGCTTTACTTTTATTTCATATCATCCATTTTCCTTCTTCCATCCGGAAAATGTATTTAACATCCCATTTCCCTTCTTCCATCCGGGAAATGTAAATTAAAGCCATTTTATTATCATAAAATGCTTTAATAACCAATAATGTCCCACATTATTGAACATAGTTATATATCATATAATATAACGCAATCTAAGACCGCCCGTCCGGGTTTCCCCACTGTGCGCGCCCCTAAATGGCTATCATCTTCCAGGGCCTATCACCAAGACAACCTGGGATCCTATCGAAACGTCGGGAAGCGACCATGTGCATGCGGGATAGTCAAGACCACACCCGAAATCTCCTAACCATCGCAGAAAAATATACAATCACAAGCGCTCACATGGTCTAGGGACTATATCCACCCTGCATTCATTATCCAGGGGCTTCACCACAACGCGCGCAATTTCCCTTATGATAGCGATTTAGAGAGGTGTGTATCCATAAATTAACATTTATGAAAAACATTACTTTTCCATTTTGAAAACATCATATTTTACATTTCCAAAAATCATCCATTTAGCCATTAAGCACCAAGTTTTAGAATGTGCATTTCATTCTTATTAATTCATATTTTATTAATGACCTTAGACCCAAAGTGCCACTAACCTCAAAATAGCCTCCAAGAGTTCATATAATTTCATAAACCCTCAAAGTGAGTCTCCATAATGGAGTGTCTCCCAAAAGCTCAACGTTAATATTTTAACTTCCAATTTATCTTTAGGTTAACCTCTTGTATCATTCGGACATTAACCTATACAACTAGCCCTCGGGTAACCCAAATATCCCATCTTAGCCTAGGACATTAGTCTTCCCAAAACAACCGTTTAAGACACCCCATTACTTCCCAAAGGAAGGTTCCTAAGTTCCTATCTTAAGATGAAGAGGCTAAATAAAACTAAGAAAGACTAAAGGTGGAAAAACAGGGAACCGGTCGACCGGTCAAGGGACCACGGTCGGCCGCCCTTGCAAGTTTGGCCTGCTAACAAAAGCAGTAAGCTAATTTTGGCATGACCGGTCGACCGGTCCTGGGACCGCGGTCTACCGCGCCTATCAGGTCCACGAAAAACCCTTCTTCTACAAAGCCAAAACCGAACCCTAAATCCCACCATCCCATAATTTCTTCATTCTCTTCCACCAACAACATTACCCCAACAATTATACACCAAAAAAAACCCATATAACAACCTTAAACCACACAATCTACAAGATTTAAGGATTAAATACCAAAATCAACTAAAAACCCATTTATGGTTTAAACCTCCAAAATTAACTATACATGCAAATTTATCACATTAAATCAATATCTAGCAAGTAAGAAACTTGTCTCGAGGTTCGTAGTCTCGGATCACCTCCGGTAGCGATGAAATTCGGCCCAAATCTTCCATTTTTTCTCTTTCTCCCATTTTCTCCCAACTCTCTCTTCTCTCTCTCTCTCCTTTGGCTTCTCTCCCAAAAATGAAGAAAAATAAAGGGGGTGGGGGACTTATACGGGTCTCAAAACATAAATCCCCACTTTTAATTGTTAATACACCACTAAAATGACTCGTAACCACTTAATTGAGCCATAACGCGTAAGAAGTGCCCGAAACCCAAAAATACAACGTGACACTTATTTCGACTATCTCAACTATTCTAAAAACAACCGCACCCCGTATTTTGGCATTCGGGAAAGTGTGAACTATTTTTACGTTCCAATTTCATTTTATTTCATTAATTATACCCAAATTTAAATATAGGTCATAATCGTCGTGTTACATATAACGACGCAATAATACACAATATAATGCTATTTACCTTCTCATAACGGTAAATAGACAAAACATAGTAAATATTATCCCTAAGTCTCACGGGAAATAATATTTACTCCAACATCCCCTATTTTATAAAATTAGCCCATTAGGCAAAATAGTACAAAATAGTCGCTCAAAAACCTGGGTTGTTACAGTGGACTCTGTATGTGTAACGGTAGTAGTGCCCTATGGGATGTAGGTGGACTCCTGCATTGTCATTAGGTAGAGGTGGAAGGAACAAAGAGCGTCAAGGCTTGCGAGGGCGTCGAGTCATTGAATAAGTATTCTATCGTGTCCTTATATTAAATCCTTACTTAGTGGAATTGTGGTTGGGTTGTCCGAGATTTTTTTGGTTATGGGCTTTTCTCAATATTGGCGAGTTGTGGTTGTGTATTTTTATCTTGCAAATTCACATCTAGATGCGTGCTTAGGTTTAACAAGATAAAATTGGTTTAACTACATAAAAATGGGATAATTGGTGCATAATTAAATTGGGTAATTTTAATTTATTTTAATCCAAGACGGGATTACTAATTTAACAAAATTCATGTTTAGTTTTGTTTGCATAAATTAGAACTTGGATTGAATTCTTGTTTAAAAAGAGAAAATTAATTTAAAGAATTTAAAATTCGAGATTTTTGGTGAACCATCCCTTTTGAAATTAAAAATTTATATTTTGCAGGAACCTACGTTCCAACAAGTGGTATCAGAGTATATAATTTAAGAAATCACATTCTCAAATCGATATCAGATCATACTCATATAATTTGGGCTTTTCAAAGCTAGTGTAATCTTCTCTAATACCAATCTAAGAAAGCTAGTGCGCCTTAGGGTTTGTATGAAACACCACCAATTTTTATTTTTTATAATTTTAATAAACTTTGCACCTTTTAAAATCACAAGAGTTGTTTGATACAATTTTTTCAATTTTAGTCTTGTCTTAAGCATGTTTCTATGTGAAAATAATCAAGAATAAAATAAGTGACCCACAACACTGTGATGTACGAGAGAAACCACAAGGGAAAAACTTCGGACGGCCCATCCACATAAGTCCACTAAGATATAGGCAGTTTACAAGGAAAAGTTAGACTTACTCATAAATTCGATGCCTTGAGTCCTTAATGTGCTTCCTCGTTCCTTGTAACCTTCTCCTAGGCCACTTTGGATGCCTTCTAACAGGCTCACCATGCATGATAATTCCCACATCTTGGTATCCTACCGATCTTACTTATTTCGTGACCAATCCATCCGTCGTTCGACACAAACATGGTCTCCTCCGCTCAAAATGCTCATAGTATAATGATCAATATGGTACATCACAGAAAGAGATATTAAACAGACATATAGATGTAGTATTATTGAATCTCAAACTTGGGTGTAAACTTGGGTTTAGAAGCACAAGATAAACTTTTGAAAAACATTTTTACGAAAGACCACTCTAAAAAATCATGCCAGACCTGAGCGTTTATAGAACACATGAATTTTTAGGAGGTATATTTATCTAGGCAACTCGTTCGAACAAAAATATAGTGTTTGTTTGAACAAAATCTTTATCTCATTCATACGAACCAAAACCTCATTTGAGCGAACACGTGATTGATCTCGTTTAAAACAACTTCGAACAAGCTTCGAAAGAATATACCTTTATCCAACAGAAGTACCTCGTGGGATGTTCGTTTAAAGGTCGTTCTAATGAACTCCACATCTCATTCAAACAAACACTTAAACTCATTTGAATGAACTAAAATGAAAATATTTTATGAAATAAATTAAAAATATTTTTTCTTTCAAAAAACATTTTATGAAAAGACCTCAAACAAGTTATATAAAACAACACCCAAAAATGTATCGAGGGACCAAACAATAATATGCATTCATACCTTTGTCAAGTTCCCTTGGTTGTTAAAGACGAAAACTCGGCATGCAATCCATTGTAATTTCAATGTAGTTTTAGCTTTTCCACACAGTCTTCAATCAAACATCATAAGCTTTAAGTACATACAACTAAAGTCCTAATCTATGACTCAAATAAGTTTTGTCCAAACATGGAATAAATCCAATACTTATAAATTGACTCGATTAGAAAATTTATCCTCACACACCCTATAGGCTCTACTAGTCGATGAATATCCTAAAGGTATTCCCTCATTGCTTTAAGAGTAAAATTTCCCTTAGTTCTCTCTATCTCTATGGATATAGCAATGACTCCCCCAAACTCATAGATACGATAGGTTGGGTTTCTTACAAGTCCACATCTCATATGGTGTGTGAAGTGTGTGTGTACGAAGATAAACCCTATTCACCATGTGGCATGCAGTGTTATCCACCTCTGCCTAAAAATGTTTAGGCACTTTCCTTCCAAGAATCATGGACCTTGCCATCTCTAAAATTGTTTGATTCTTCCTCTTAACTATTCCATTTTGCTAAGGAGTATGACTGGCCAAATTTTTTTTCTTGGTGCCAACTTCATCACAAAAACCATAAACATTATTATCACTACCAATACGATTTATAGTGACACCGTGTATATTTTGAAGAACACGAAACTTAATGGTTAGAAACTCAAAAAGTATCAGTAGTGATGCCAAATCGAGGAAGTTGGTTCTCTAAGTGATGGTAAGCCATGAACTAGGTCTTTCTTAACTAACCTCACAAGATCTCTATATTTGACGTGGCCTAGTCATTGATGCCAAAGATCCATGGTAGATACCATAAAACTATTGCACACTAAAGAGGACTTGGGAATGATACCGTAGCAATTATCGATACTCCTCACACCTTGTAACAAAAGTTCACTAGATTGATCAAAGACATTACATTCCAACCGCTCAAACTTTATCGTAAAGTTAACATCACCAGGTTGGCTTATGCTTATTAAGTTAGCCTTCAATCCTTCAACATACAACCTCGTCTTAATATACTGGACCTACTCCGATCCCCAAAGGTGACTTTTCCTTCCATGCAATCCACAAAGTTGGTAAAATGTGACTCGTCGTCAGTCTTGTGACTAGAGTACCCACTATTAAAATACCATGTAAATACAATCCTCCCATTAGAACTATGTTGGATTTGTTTATAGGTCTCTCTGGGTACGTAGGCACAACATCTATCCCCATTTTAAGCCCAAGCCTTATAATATGTCATCACCTATCTATATATGTAATTCGGTAATCGAAGTCCTCCTTGAGATAATGGGTGTTGAAAATCCTCTCCAAAAGCCCTTAACGCTTCACCTTAAATAATCCATTTGCGTAACTCATACGGGAGGTAGGGGTAACGACACCCGAACTTCAACCTTCCACATAAATTATCTCATCACTCTTTCCCTTAGTGATATTCGAAAAGCAACCGTCTACTAGAAACCCCCAAGTGAATCCATCTAAGGGCATCACATAATGGGTCAAATCCCAGGGTACCAGAAGGAGAAGGCAAATAAATATATAAATGAAAAGTTTAAATGAAAAAAATTATGGGGGTGGAAGATAAAATTAAAACTTTATCCACCATATCTCTAATGAACATCCTCGCCATATATCGAGTAAAAAATGGCCCCTTCTACAACTTGCTTCGCAGATATCGAGTCATAAGGGGAAAAACTCCCACCATTTGAAGCCTAAACGTAGGCCTCTCAATAGTCATGGAAACATATGTAAAAAAACATAACTACCTCAAGAAAACAAAGCAAAAGATAACATTAGTTAAGCAAACAAACAAGCAACATAAACTAACCCAAAGTACATACTCCCCACAAGTAAGAAAATCTGTTAAGTTGTTAGAAGCGAAGCACGAATACAGAGACATAGGCCGATAAATATCCGCCAAACCCATCCAACCCCAAGAGTGATCTTGAATCTGAGTAAAATCCACTAAAAATGGAAATATCACAGATGAATCCCTTCGATCCTCTAAGTGCCAAATGCATTCCCATTGTTATTAGTAAAATGATCCAAGAAAACTTGTGCATAGCTATCACATCCATACTCGGATCCTCCACCTACTCCAAATGAGTGCTCAATGCATGTACGTCGATGAAGTCCCTACTCAACGGGTGGTCTGTATCCCCAGATCCATAAACAGTCCATCCATAGTTATAGTAAAAAAAAATGAACCACCGAGAGGGGGTTCCCATCAAAGGGAATCCCTGAAAAAGTGAAGAAGTACAAGAGGCTCATTGAAATCTCCCTACTATATAATGAAGAGTTTTTGTGGTCTCCCACCAATGCTCTCCCAAAATTTTCATCAATACCATGCATCGCCAAAATCTCTCAACTAGTAAACTATCCAATAATGCCCAAAACTGACACCATGTATGAAAGCTCACACAAATAGAGGAACACGTACCCAATCCCTGATCACCAATCCAAAGGAGACTCTAATTATGATAGAGTCAGAGTTATGTGGGTAACATGAAAGAAAGTTACAATTTGATTAAATAAAAGGGATATTACGCTCTAAATATTTAAATTATCGCGAATTCACACTTAAGCCATCTTTTGTTAGTTTTCATTAACTAAAAAGAATAAACCGTTTGTGAGATCATTTGAACTCTCCAGAGTTTACTCCCTTTAAGAGTTTAAATTATCACGTCCACACATAAGCCATCTTTTTCTTGTTCATGTCACCTAAAATAGTAAACAGTTCGTGAGATAATTTGGACTCTCTAGATCCTACTTCGTCTCAGTATTTAAATTATCACATATTCACACTTAAGCCATATTTTGTTAATTCCCATTAACTATAAAGATTAAATAGTTCTAAAATAATTTGGGCTCTTGGGATCCTACTCCCGCTTAGTGTTTAAATTATCACATATTCACACATAAGCTACCTTTCATTAGTTCACGTTTTCTAAAATGATTAAACAGCTTGTGAGACAATTTGAACTCTTATGAGCTTACTCTTTATTGTTGTTTAAATTATCACGTACTCACACATAAGCCATCTTTCACTAGTTCCAGTTAACTGAAAATAATAAATTATCATGTATTCACACTTAACTTATCTTTCGTTAATTACCATTAACTAAAAATAATAAGCAATTCATGAGATAATTTGAACTCTCTGGAGCCTAATCCCTATCAGTGTTTGAATTATCATGTATTCACACTAAATACATCTTCCTTTAGTTCTCATTAACTAAAAAGATTAAATAGCTCATGAGATAATTTGGACTCCCCGAATCCTACTCCCCTCTTTGTGTTTAAATTATCATGTATTCACACTTAAGTTATATTTCATTGGTTACCATTAACTAAAAAAATGAACCAATTTGTGAAATAACTTTAACTCTTCGAAACCTACTCCCTCTTAGTGTTTAAAGTATCATATATCCACACCTAAGATATATTTCGTTAGTTCTTATTACCTAAAAATATGAAATATTATGTGAGATAGTTTGGACTATCAGGAGCCCACTCCCTCTTAATGTTTAAACTAGATCAAATAAACACTTCAGGTATCTTTTATTAGCTCCCATAAACTAAAAAGATTGAAAAATTCATCAGATATTTGTACTCTTCGGATCCTAGCCACTCTTAATATTTAAATTGTCATGTATTCACACTTAAGTTATCTTTCATTAGTTCATATTAACAAAAAATATTAAACAACTCATGAGATAATTTGAACTCCCTGGATCCTACCCCCTCTTAGTGATTAAATTGCCACATGTTCACACTTAAGCTATCTTTCGTTAAGTTCCCATTAAAAAAGAATAAAAAAATTGTGAGACAATTTGACATATTCTAAGATTACTCCCTCTTAGTATTTAAATTATCATGTATTTACACTTAATCCATCTTTCATTAATTATCGTTGACTAAAAATATTAAACAGTTAGTGAGATAATTTGGACCTCTGAGACCTACTCCCTCTTAATATTTAAATTATATTGTATTCAAAATTAATCCATCTTTCATTAATGCATTGACCCTCCTAAAATTCCCCCAGCATCCATCCCTGTATCTTGGTTCAAGTCGAACCGATTACATCCTCACCCTCAAAATCGTGATCGTTGGGATCCATGAAATGCAAGAAAAATGAAAGAAATTTGAAAAAAATGGGACAATTGGATATGGAAAAAAATGAGGGGATAGATAAGAAGAAGAAGAAGAAGAAGAAGAAGAAGAAGAAGAAGAAGTGAAAAATGGAATAAGAGAATTGAATCAGGGGAGGATCATTTATATGTTTTTGCTAGAGGGGTTTAAACGTGTAGTTAAATAGGCCAAATAACCAATCGATCGATTGGTTAGCTAAATGGTTAAAATATCAAGATGTTTTGGTTAATAGACGTGATTAATATCATAAAACAACTGCACGGTTAGAACATTTCAGTTGATAAGAACGTCAATTGTTGGCGTTCAATATCCAAAACTCAGTCGAATACTTAATTCATCCACCAAGAAAATAAATTTTCCCACTCTTCGCCCCTAAAAACATTTTCATACGCGTTCAATATCCAAAACTCATTACGGACACTTTCGTATCATTCCATACTTCGACGAAGAGTATCCAAATGCACACACTAAGGCTGCAAATGAGTTAGACTATTTATGAATAGCTCGAGCTCAGCTCGATTAAATATCTAACTTGACTCATTTTTTAGGAAAATGAACTAAGATTGAACACGATTTTAAGATCATTCTAGAAAATGCGATCGTTGGACTCGGCTCGAGCTCGGCTCATGTTTGGGTTTTAAGGCATAAACAAGATCGATAAGGTCCCTTAAACTGAGTTGCTCGAGCTCGTCTCGTGTTCGGCTCGATCATTTAGTAAATGAACTAAGATCGAACAAAATTTTAATCTCGTTTAATAAACGAGTGTATCCAAGCTGAACTCAAACTCAGCTCGGCTCGATTTGTTTGCAGTCCTAGCACACGCTCCCCGTTGACTGTCTCGATGGACATGTTATACTTCAACTACGCATTATTTTTATAGTTTATGCGGCAAACTCATGTAATCTACTGACCTCCCAAAATACCCTAAAATGATATCCCAAGCAGAACCATAATTTTCTCATAAATACTTGGGTCAATATCCTTAAGGGTCCAATCAAGTCCAAAATCAACAAAACCATAAAAAATAAGTCTATGCTCCAAATAGAACTAGCACTTAGAACTTGTTCGTGCATTTAATTGGTTGACTATGCAGTTAACTACCCCGGTCATCGTTATATAACCCTGCCACTAGCAAACTAATATTTATTAAGTTAACGACACATTTAACAAGGCAACCGTGTAATTAAATAAGTGGGACACATGGCAATAAATCAACACCAAATATCCTGGGTCGTTAAACATTTAATCGTGATTTCGCAGTCAACCATGTGGTAAAAGAGTCCAGATACGACACTATAAAAATGGACCCACCTAATACAATTTGAATGCATAAATTTTCGTATTTATAATATGTCGTTGGGTGTTTATGGCCTATACAAACCAATACCAAAACTTGGCAAGCTAACTATGGATTATAGAAGCAAATAGGGATCGAATCCACATGGAATTGGAGTTAGAATTCTATTCATTTATTACTTCTCAAATAAAAGTGTAAAAGGTGATGAGTGAGCAAAATACTAAACTAGGTGAGTAATGAAACTTGATGAACATAACAAATAAAACTACATATTGAGAAATGTATTCCTCAAATGGACTAAATAGCATAAACGGTTACATGAAAAGAAAAGCGTTAACAAGATCAATCTCATTTGGACAATTTATAAAACCTAGAATTATCACCCTCTAAATTATTATAAAAACTTAATTTGAGTGTGGCATCAACGAATATTCCCAGAATTACACATGAAAAGGCTGTAAATATGGAGCATACATGATATACACCGTTAAATCTCCTAGGCATGGTACTAAGAACAATTAAATCATTAAAATTATCCTAAACCATCATACAATAACAAAGCAACTAATTAACCCATGTGAGTTCAACAATATCAACCTAATCTAAATTAGCTACAAAGCATTGTAAATATCATGTAATGAATGAAAGCAATAAAGAAAGTAATTAATAAAGCAATAAACCTAATTAATAAAGCAAGAAACAAAGTTTTAATTAATAAGGAGAAGATGATGAATAATAACCTTACGCAAAAGCCTTAGGAGAGATAATGGAGATAAATCTCCAAAAACACCAACCTAACCCTAATCTGAATTGCAAGATGAAAACTAACCTAAAAATGTATAGTAAACAAATATCCAACTTACATGTATAGTAAGTTGGATTAAAAGAAAAGAGAAAAGAAAACAACAAATGAAATTGACAAATATCTGTTATGATCGATCGATCGATCAAATCATCAAATGATCGATGATCTTAAAACATACATACACTGCTCTCAAGCCAAGACAAAAATGAAATCATTGATTGATAGATGGCAAAGCGTTGATCGATCGATGCCCAATTTTTGGGGCTTTTTCTCTTCTTTTCAAACATAATTCGCCCCATGGAAAATGCTATAACCTCTTCGTTATAGATCGAAATGACTTGTGGTCGGAGGTTATGCAAAGCTAAATCAAATAGCTACACTTCTGTAAAGACTTTGGGAAAGAAACCAAATTGATTAAATGACTAAAATTTCCCTGAATATGCACTTGATGATGGAACTTTCTCGGAATGCAATCAAACTTCATGCTAAGCACCAATAACATCTACAATGGTTGAAAAGCATCGAAACATATAAAATAGAGCTCGTCTCATTAACGATCATAGATATAAGAATTAAGGTACTCAAGTGGGATAAATGCATAATAATAATAAAGGGGTATAAAATACAATATTCATGACTAATCACGCCCCTTAACTTAGACATATATAATCCCTAGCGATGAAACAAAATCAAAGCAGCCCAACAGAGGGAGATAACAAAACTATGTAAGCATATGAGATATAAATGCCACTTTTGTGGGTAAACAATTATAGGGATGAAGCAAAAAAATATCAAATTTCCTCAAAAAATGCCCAAATAACCAATATGAAAATCTCAACAATAACAATAAGATTTCAACATATTAGTAACAAAGCAAATTAGAATTTTGCCCAATATTCTAAAATTATCAACATTAAAAGAATAACTACATATAATTAAAACGTTAAATGTGTGTGGTGTGCGCGCACATGTAAAAGTTTTTATATGGCAAAAACTCAGATAACTCGAATAATCAATTAAAGTGTGCTTTCACTCAATTCTCACCGGATATTACACTTAACAAATGAAACCACTAGGAATGGGTTGTAATACATGTAGGACATGCGGGCATAAAGATTAAATATAAATAAAAACTAGGTCGCACACATCATCAATTAAGAAGAATATATATATATTGTAACAACCCGAATTTTTTAAATGGGAAAATGTTGGAAATCAGAGAAAAATGAAATTTTGGATTTTATAATTTAAAATGTTGATTTTTTTTATATTTGAAAAATAAATTTTCAAACGGAATTGGAATCGGAATTAAAAGGGAATTTTAATTGAATTTTTATTATATAGAAGAGTCCTCAAAACATAAAATTCTCTAAAAAGAATATTTAAAAACATCGAACGGTCCGATCGAGCTGAAATTTTTTGGACAACTTCCTCTCGTCTTCAGCTAATTCTCCGCCAAATTTTTATCTAATTCTAACGGTCCGATCATCCGTAATGATTTTCAAGTATTTGTATTTGATTAGAACTTTTATCTTAATCAAGATCTTAATCCTTTATATATCACAACTAATTCGTGGATGGACTTTTCAAATAACTTTTTCTCAAACTTTTCAACCAGAAGACCTCTTCAAAATTATTCCCTTTTATCTACCAACCATAGTCCCAAACTTATTCAAGATTTCAACCTTAGATTAGAAGGATTATTTGGTGCTTTCTAAAGAGGAGTTTGACCTTCTGCTCAGATTTTTGTCCAACTAATCACAGAGAATATAAATCCCATAATATAATAAAGAGAATCCACTAATCTCAATCTCTTCAAATAAATACAATAAAATCTCTCGAAATAAACCAACTATCTATCTCGAAATAAAATAAATCGCCAATGCTCTATACATCAAAATAAATACAAATCTTCTCATCTATTCTTCTCGGAATAATCCTCGCTAAAATCCAATCTCCATAGCATCCCAAATCCACGCTAATCTACCACTAAGAGAAAATATGGGAAAGTACACAATACGACAGGAAAGATGCTCAATAAATATTAGCGGTGAATAAAATGTCACAATACGAGTACGAATATTCAAATCAAATGCGAATCTTATAAGCATTTTATCAATATAATTTCTCAACAACACATCAATCAGAGTCACCATACCGCGCCCATACTTTATCAAGTAGCCGGAAAATTGGAGTCTTGGCGGGTGCCCAACATCAGTGCCATATTAAAATCTCATGACAACATGCCCAACATAAATAATAATACCATATGAATCAAAATTAGATTTCAACAACAATTTCTAGATTCCAATGAATTTAACAATTCAAATGTGAGTCAATAATCACAAGAAAACAATAGGAATAACACTCGCGAGATTAAGGAGCATATTGTGTAAAATCCCACACCTCAAAATCATCACATAATTTCAGCCTCAAAATCTAATCACACCATCATGTTCCTCTCATGAAAATAATCAAATCTCGTTCTAGCCCAAACTCGAGAAAACACCAAATAAGCCTTCTAATCTAAGGTTGAAATATTGAATAAGTTTGGGACTATGGTTTGTAGATGAAAGGAAATAATTTTGGAGAGCTCTTCTGGTTAAAAAGTTTGAGAAAAAGTGATTTGAAAAGTCCATCCACGAATTAGTTATGATATATAAAAGATTAAGAGTTTGATTAAGAAAAGAGTTTTAATCAAATACAAACACTTGAAAAATCATTACGGATGATCAGACTGTCAGAATTGGATAAAATTTGGTGGAGAATTATCTAATGATGAGAAGAAGTTGTCCAAAAAATTTCAGCTCGATCGGACATTTCAATATTTTTAAATATTTTTTTGTAGAGTGTTTTATGTTTTGAGGACTCTTCTATATAATAAAAATTCAATTAAAACTCCATTTTAATTTCGATTCCAATTCCGTTCGAAAATTTATTTTTCAAATATAAAAAAACAACATTTAAATTATAAAATTCAAATTTTTATTTTTCTCTGATTTCCAACATTAATTTAAAAATTTCCATTTAAAAATCCGGGTTGTTACATTCTGTAACACCCCGCCCGCCCGGGGGAGAGCGAACGGAGCACTACTATCGATAAAAACTATACTAAATCCACAAATAACAAGGTATAGAGCATCTGAATCCCACAATATAATAAAGAGAATCCACTAATCTCAATCTCTTCAAATAAATACAACCAAATCTCTCGAAATAAACCAACTATCTATCTCCAAATAAAATAAATCTCCAATGCTCTATAAATCAAAATAAATACAAATCTTCTCATCTATTTTTCTCGGATAATTCTTTCCAAAATAATCCTCGCTAAAATCCAACCTCCATAGCGCCCCAAATCCGCGCTAACCTTCCACTAAGAGAAAATATAGGAAGTACACAATACGACAGGAAAGATTCTCAACAAATAGTAACGGTGAATAAAACGTCACAATACGAGTACGAATATTAAAATCAAATGAGAATCTCATTAGAATTTTATCAATATAATTTCTCAACAATACATCAATTAGAGTCACTAGGCCTCACCATACCGCGCTCATACTTTATCAAGTTGCCGAAAAATTGGAGTCTTGGCGGGTGCCCAACATCAATGCCATATTAAAATCTCATGACAACATGCCAACCACAAATAACAATACCACATGAATCAAAATTATATTCCAACAACAATTTCCAGATTCCAATGAATTTAACAATTCAAATGTGTGTCAATAATCACAAGAAAACAACGGGAATAACACTCGCGATATTAAGGAGCATAATGTGTAAACCCCGTACCTTAAAATCATCACATAATTTCAGCCTCAAAATCTAATCACACCATCATGTTCCTCTCGCGAAAATAATCAAATCTCGCTCTAGCCCAAACTCGAGAAAACACCAAATAAGCTTTCTAATCTAAGGTTGAAATCTTGAATAAGTTTGGGACTATGGTTTGTAGATGAAAGGGAATAAGTTTGGAGAGTTCTTCTGATTGAAAAGTTTGAGAAAAAGTGATATGAAAAGTCCATCCACGAATTAGTTGTGATATATAAAGGATTAAGAGTTTGATTAAGAAAAGAGTTCTAATCAAATATAAACACTTGAAAAATCATCACGTATGATCTGACCATCAGAAATGGATAAAATTTGGCGGAGAATTAGCTAAAGATGAGAGGAAGCTGTCAAAAAATTTCAGCTCGATCGGACCGTTCAATATTTTTAAATATTTTGTTTTGTAGAGAGTTTTATGTTTTGAGGACTCTTAGAGAGTTTTATGTTTTGAGGGCTCTTCTATATAATAAAAATTCAATTAAAACTCCATTTTAATTTCGATTCCAATTCCATTTGAAAATTTATTTTTCAAATATAAAAAAAACAAAAATTTAAATTATAAAATCCAAAATTTCATTTTTCTCTGATTTCCAACAATAATTTAAAAATTCCCATTTAAAAAATTCGTGTTGTTACACACACACACACACACACACACACACACATATATATATATATATATATATGTTGAAATCTCATGAAAGGATACGATTCATTAAAGGAAATGAAATGCATTTTAACAGATTATCGCAACTATTACGACTTCTGAATCATATTTACCTTGGGTTCACATAGGACTTTAAGGAGTTATAATGTAGGTTTATGGTTATGGTTATGAAAGATGTGGTATATTTATGGATTCAAAGTGTTTGTGGAGAATACTCGGGATAATAAAAAATTCGCCATTAATTTCAAAATTGGAATATAATTTTAACACAAACAAATGGATAAAACATGGAAGTATAACTTTCATGATCATTCTCTAATAACTATGAGATTGTTACTTTTTTCAATCCCTTTCTTTTTCTTCCTTTTTCTTTTCGTTTTTTTCGTTTGTTTTCTTTTCTCACTTTTGTTTTTCTTGAGAATAAAAGTTAACATATATGCTTAATTGCAACCACGATACAAAAACATCATTAAATCCTAGGTACCATTCTAAACAAAGGTATGGTAGGTGTACTTATTGCTTAAAAACGCCAATGTTGAGTTAGTTAAGGGATTTTGGGTTTGAAATGAAAAACTATATTTAGGCTCAAAGGGGTTAACTAGAGAAATAACTAAGGTGAGGTTAAGGTCAATATGGATTAATTAACAAATATGGGCCTATGATCATGTCCTAAGATTTACACAATTTTCTAGTCAAAACAACTTTAATAATTATGCTCAGGTGATAAATTTCATAATAAACCCAATTAAAGAACAATCAAAGAAAGAATAATGAGATTACCGACGACTTTAACGTTTTCAAGAAGAAAAGAGTAATGTATATACACTCACAAATGAAGAAAATCACAAACCTAGCCCGATTTTAGTGTTCACAAAGCAATAAATATTACTAAATTATAATTGTCCTACCGAATCATTTAACAAGACGTGCTAAAGGGCTCAAGGGTTTCAAAGTTTAATTCATGCATTTATTCCCAACATTGAATAATTTGAGGACTAAGGTTTAATAACATGAAAGAAATAGAAAATGTATCATTGAATTTTCAATTGGATAAGACAATTCATAAATTTATCACAGGAAATTAGGGCCAAAGGCCCATAAAAGAGAAAAGAAAGAAATAAAATATTTTTAAAATTTTGATTTTTTTTAATAAAATAAAATATACACATAGCTCATATTAAATAAATAAAATTAAGATAATAAATCATACCCCTAACTTGATTGACATGTTGTCCTCAATGTAATTAAAAATATTATGAAAAAGGGAGGAATAGAAAAAATCACTCTAATTTGTAGCGATACCCGAGGTAGTTAACTTGAGCCCTATACAACATAAGAAAGGAAGAATATATACGATATGGATGAAGTTAAAAGAACTCATATTGTAAGTCATAATAATATAGAGGGTCCGAAGTGAAAATACTATATAAATTGATGTTTAACACTTGATTTTATAAAAATTAAAGTTCACACACATCAAAATCCAATTGATCAACAACAACTACATTACCATTTCATAATTTCATCAAAACAACTTAATACATTTAATACAAAAAACAAACCATCCTAAAAAGATAATAAAATAAAGATACAAAATAGAAATGCTAACACCCACATCAGAAAAAAAAAATATCAGAAATCGGAATTACCATAAGGTCCCAACGCATTAAGATCGGCCAAAGCATACGAATTCTGGTAAGACGGTGGTATCTATGCATCTCATACCTTATGAAAAGTATATAGATTCATCATAATCGAGTGCATTATGCCTTAGTCTCATTAGTAGTTAGCTTTAAATACATGAAATCGACAGTCAAACTACAACTCCAACATTGTGAAGTGGGCGTCGAGGGACGCGAGATCATCCTGGTGTATGTGGTCTTTAACGATCTATCTTCTCTTTACTTGTGAATAATAATCTTCCTCCACTCGAGATATTTTGGATCCCATTTTCCCTTAAGGTTAGCCCAAAAATCTCCAATATTTTTGTCATTTATGAAATCAATTGGGTTAACTTTTCGATCACTTGGAACATCGGTGCATCTATGCTTACGGAAAGTCTATGTGATGAGGGAAGGAAAAGGAAGGGAGTCACAGTTTTCTTTCTCTTTTCACGTCACATGCATCATATCCAAACACATTTCGAGCAAACTAGTATTGCTTGAGTGATTAATCAATGCGTAGATAAATGCAGTATGTTTCTGTGAACTTGAGATTGATTTGACGTAACTATAAAAGAGGGGAAATTGATGTAGTTTAGTATCCTAGATAAATCATGCCAATTTCCTTAATCTCCTTCTTATAAGTCCAAATTTCACCCAGTGCAAAAGCCTGAATCAATGTGTCGAGACCAAAATCCCTAAACTTGAAAAAGTGTCGTGGTTGTCTACACCACCCATAAATCGAGCCAAGTCCCTCTTCTTGAAAGTAATTCTTACTCCCCGAACCATGGTTTCGTAGGAAAATGTTTTACCCTTCATAAAAACCATAGATTCAAAGAACAACCTCACCCATTCTTCATTTGTCGATTCATTGGTCGCTGGAAAATGCTCACAGTTATGATGATGCATGAGCATACGAATTTTGACAGGAAACTAATCTAAGTTCCAAGCACAGTGGTAGGCCAACGGCCTTAGTTTGTTCTTAAAATAAGATTTGAATCAATTCTTTTCCCGTTCATAACAAAATCCTTTAAACCCCCTTAATGGAATACACTTGGTGTACTCGTATTTTTTATTTTGGCCTTGTCAACCTACAAAATAATAATTAGGCAAAATAAAATAAATTGTAAAGCATAATTAAGAGTTATGAGGTGAAAAAGTTAAAATGGTGTGTGCAAGCATGTGAGAATGTTTGAAAACATACAATTTTTTTCTAAAATGTTCCTATAAACACCCATCTTAGTACCTCCCTAAGTACCTCCTTAGGCCCCTAACACTCCTAATCTTTCCATAAATCCCACGTCATACTCCGAGTACTGTTCTGGAGGCCAATAAGAACTTTTGGGCCCCATTTGAGTTTGATCAACTCTCCCACCCAAGAGAAGCTCAATAAAACCTTTTAGGGATCTGAATCACCTTTCTAACGATCCATACCATGCGTGAATCGGCCTTATGGTTCGCACAAATGATCATTTCTACTCCGAGAACTGATATAAAGGCCATCAGGCACTCCTAGGTCCCATTTGACTCCGGTCAACCCCTTAACCTGAGCGAAGATCAATGAAATATCAAAGGGCACTGATCCCCCCTTCCAACGGTCCATACCATGTGCGAATCGACCCCACAATTCACACAAACAATCCTTTTTACTTCGAAAGGCCACTAGGCGCATCCTGACCCCGTTTGACATTAGTTAACCCTCCAACTCGAGCGAAGCTTAATGAAATATCTAATGACACTGAATTCCCTTTCTAATAATCTGTGTCATGCTTGAATCAGCCTCATGGTTTTCACTAACTACCCGTTTAACTCTGATCCCCCTCCCCCACGTCTAGAGACCATCGGGAGCTTTTAAGCCCGTTTGACTTCAGTCAACTTTCTAACCCGAGAGTGGATCAAAGGATTGTTTAATGGATCTTAATTCTCTTTTCAACGGTCCCAGCCTTGCACGATTTGGACTTACTGTAATACCCTGTACTTTTACGCATAATAATTTTTATGGAAAATGGGGATTAATTAAAATTAAAGGGAGAAAATTTAAATTTTAATTAATCCGATTTTATGATAATAATAACTAGCGGGATAAGAGTTAGTAATTATTGAAATAATCACTAGCG
Source organism: Sambucus nigra (assembly GCA_949130495.1). NCBI lineage: Eukaryota > Viridiplantae > Streptophyta > Magnoliopsida > Dipsacales > Adoxaceae > Sambucus > Sambucus nigra. Next base: position 594,343,630 of record OX422212.1, on the reverse strand, counting down.
GGAATGAGATACACGACAGTTATGTTATAAATAATTGGGACGCGTATGAGTCGTATCCATTGTATGTATTTGGGGGGGGGGGGGGAGGGAGGGTTAAAAGATAATTTATTTTGTATAACTCAGACGACTATTTTGAGTGCGCCAGAGTGTCCGAAAGGGTCGAAATAGTCAGAAAACACTATTCGCGAATTTTATTTGGACTCCGAAATATTTTCAACCCAAAACGACACCCCAGAGGGGTATTTTGGTCTTTAGGAATTTTAGGGTAATTAAATGGACGAAAATTAGGTTTAATTAATAGGAATTTAGGGTTAGTACCTGTCAGTTTCAACCTATGTGAAAAGAGAGGAAAAGAGAGAGACAACCAAGGAAGAAGAAGGAGACTCCATTAGAGCCCTAATCCAAGAACTCAACCTTTCACAACAAAAAGTACACGAGCGCGTAGATCGTGTCAGGAGGGTCGTTCCTATACCATTTTCAACCCGCGAATCAGAAGTTCATTTTAAGGCAAGTGATTATCTTGCTCTTCTCTTAGCAATTATTACTCTTGTTAACATGTGTTGAGGTTTATAACAACTAATACCAAATTTGGGTTTACCTATGATGAAATCGTGTAGGAATTTTAGAAATCTGATGGGGGTTTCCATATAGAGGATTTTCCCCTTAATATGAATGTGAAATTTGATGAATTAGACGTTAATCACGAAATAAAAATGGAGTTTTTGTAGATAAATTTTTTTTGGGTTTATGTTAGTATGGTCTATGGTAAAAATTTGGGAATTTATTGAAATTACATGATGATAGAAGGATTGGACCCCAAAACTAAGGTGACTTAGATTAGGTTGGAAACCTTGCAATTGGGTTGGAATGGATTTAGGTTGAGATTTGAGTGGAGAAAATCTGGAAAAATGAATTTTGGAGATGAACTGGGCGACTTCGGAAAATTCGTTAGAAGTACAGCCTAGGTCGTTCGAATGACCTCGTTCGAACAAGACTTCCAACGAGATTTCAGTAGTCCTTCTAACGAGTTTGGTGGTTCATTCGAACGAGATTTTTGGGTCTTCTAACGAGATTCCAAAATGACCTTTTTAGGTCGATTTTTGTTCAAACTTACCGTAGGCTTACTACAATGAGTGTTAGGCTTGTATGAACGTTGAGTGACTTAAAATCTATAATTACTAGTGAGAGGAGAATATGTTAACTTTCGGAAGGTAGGAAAATTTATAAAATTAGAGAGATCCAAAAATACAAGGGAGGATATATGTTAATAAGGTGCGGGTATAATAAGGGATACATAATTTTTGTACTGTAAATACTAGACTATGGGAAAGCCAATAAATTTACATAAGTTGTGTGCATGCTTCTTGTTCAAAATATTATGTGTATGACATACCTAACTACTGGCTATCGAACGGAGGTTAACGCGTTGTGGACGATCGAATCTTGTGTGCCTATGGGGGATTTAGAGTCGTACCACTAGAGCATGGAACCTAGGTACAGTCTATCCATGAGAATTATAGTGATGACGGTCGTATGGGTGCATAAGTATGTGCGTAGCCCATCGTATTGGGACTATGTTCGCCTCCAATAAGTGTTTATGTTTTTATATGTTCTCGAGAGATTGAGCCTGTTGTCCTCTATGCGTGAGCTTTGCAAATGGACTAGATAGCCGAGTATGCGTAACACTAAGGGTTTCTCAACCAAGGGTGCAATATTGCTATATTTATATAAATTAATATGTATACCTAAACCAAATGGTGTGTGTATACCAGAATCATGTTCGGTGTCTTATGTTGATGACGCTATTTTTAAATGTACACTTGTGGTATTATCAGTTGGGCATTTAGAAGGATACGAGAATAGACTAAAGTAATGCTAAATCTATATCGAAATCATAAGTACGTCGGTTTTGAGCTATTTAGGGAGACTTTCAAGCATATTATTATACACTTAGTAGTCAGTTAGGGCATCATGGCTAGTATGGGTAGTTAGGCTCGTTAGACGTTCACACTAGATCGAGGGGTCAGTATCTCAAGTGAGTACGCTAAGTTAAATTGACGAATAATTGTGCTAATGGAATAAATTTAAGCACTTGCTGTTTTAAACTGTTTTCAACTCGGGCTCTGACCCATTTTTTTATGTATATCTTTCTATTGTTCCATTATTTTAGGTGCCCAGCCACAGGGACACCAGCCTTAGGAGACTCTTTTCAGTTGCCGTGTTATAGCTGCTGTGGAAGCTGCAGGATTATTGCTAGTAGACGACTCAGCTTATTATTTCCTTTTCGGCTATCCATTATGTTGGACATGTCGTCCTTACTTATGTTTACCTTTCGAGATTTAGTCGTTTTAAATTCTCTCTCAGATTTGATTTCTTTTATTGGATTTATTGTATGAGATTGTACCTGGAGATGTTTACTCCAGACATTTATTTTACTTCAGTTAGACTTCACTTATGTTACTGTGATGCATGGTATTTATTGGTATTCTTTTTGGTAGTAGTTAATGACAAGATAAAATTTGGACATCGCCCTTTTTTAATATTAGGTGGTTAGTTTTATTAAATTAAAATTTGAGTTTTCGTCAATGATGCATTATCTGAACCAACTTCATATTCTGAAATTGATTAATTAAGGACTGATCACCTGGTAATTAATTAAGCGGGGTGTCACGGTTACGATTTGCATTTTATGCTATTTTTTTTTTGGAAAACTCCATTCCCGACTTGAAAGGGCGGAAGCCCCCAATTTTTAAATTCAAATATAATGAAATGGTTCAAATTTTAATTTTTCAAAAGTTATTTAAAATTTTCTTTTCTTAAAGAGAACAAACCAACTTATGAAAAAATTAAAACTAAACGAAAAGTGAAATTAAACTACACACACAATTTTCATTTAGACTTAAACACACATTAATCCAATTCAAGTTAAACTTGCATGCTATCAAGATAAAGTAATTTTGCACTTGAATTAAATTGAACATACCCAAACATTAAATTTTCACCAAATTAAATAGATTTTGATTTTGAACTAATTTTATCTTTTAGTCCTAAGCATGCATCTAGGTGATATAGAAAGATAAAATAAATATCAATCGCACTACGCCGGATGTACGAGGAAAACCCAAATGGGAAAAACCTCGGACGGCCCTAGCCACGAATTCACAAAGTATGGTAGTTTTTACAAAGACTCGACACAAGAGGACTTACACAAACTGACTTGAGTCCACCCAAGCCTTGACGCGCTCCTTCGGTCTTCAACCTCCGCCTAGTGTATAACCATGGACTCCTCCACAGTCTCGAACTCCATCGATGGGGCTATGGTCACCGTCAACCCACACACGAAGCCTTTCTTCAAGTGAGAACACCGCAATAAACTTTTCTCCTTTTTTGGGGTAGAGAAGAACCCAAACTCTCTTCTTGTTGGTGTAGAGAAAACCAGGTGCCAAAAGTCTCCAAGCAATGATATATCAATAGGTACTTGGAATAAACTAAATAAATGGGTGTGTATGTAATTTTTGATGAGTTTAATCCATAAAAATCAAACACAAAACATGGAACTTTTTCTTAAAAGTTTTGCTCTCAAAAGACTCTTAGAATGTGAAAAAGTTGTCTTCAAAAAGTTAGTTCCCGCACTTAAGAAGTATGTCAAAAAGGAAGTGGGGTAAAGTAGTGGAAAAGTGGAAAAAACTGGCTTAAAATTGTTCCCGCTGTTTTTTTCGTTAGAAATCTGGTTCGAACGAGACTTCTAACGAAGAGACAGAAAGAAAAAAAAATTCGTTTGAAAACTCGTTCGAACGACCTATCTAACGAGATCTCAGGCCATGGTTCTAGATAATTTCGATACGAACGCGTGGCCGCCAGTTTCGTGTCATTCTGATTTTTTTTGGATTTGATATGATTTTTTTACTGAAAGGTGTCCGAGAACAAAATATTTAGAATTATGAATTCAAAAAAGTTTACAAAAAGGTTCTAACACCCCAAATAAATTTCTAACATACACCCAATAAATAATGTTCCAAGCTCCTATATATATATATATATATATATATATATATATATATATTAAAAATGCATTCATACCTTAGGAGCAATGGAACCATGTTGATGGCGTAGAAACGAGGCACAAACACACACGGCATTAGATGAAGCTTTAATATCTTGGCCGCTACGTCTTCAACAAACACGTCATAGGCTTGAATGGACTATCCTATGACTCAAATGTTTTTGTCCGAAATTGAGCCAAAAACTACAAAAGACTCAATTGGAAATTTGTGTCCTTACAAATCTCCCCCTTTGGCTATTCCGGGACAAAAACTAAACAAAAATCCTAAAGGGCCGTCAAGCTCACTAGACTCAAAAATAATGTCCCACCCAAAATAAAAATACAATGCTTGACTCAAACAACCCAAGGATCAATATCTTTGCCGATGTTGAATGTTGCCATTTAAAAGTATTCCTGCACACTTAAGCAAACTATCAAACGCATAGGGAATATCAAAATATTAAATGCAATTAAATAATTAATCCCCCTAAATTAATTCTCCCCTTTATCAAACAAATGACCTACTTAGAAAGACGTCTCCCCCTAAGATAAACCTCCCCCAAACTAAGATACGATAGTAATAGGATTAGATACCATTTCTCCCCCTATCATTGTTCTCCCCCTTTTTGTTCAGGAATAGACAAAGGCTAAAGAGTCAAAGCAGTAACTTATATACCCCAAATAAAGCATATAAACCCTCTAAACTAAGCAAGGGATAAAAGAATGGGATAACAAGCTAAAACATGTAATTGTGCATATAGTGATGAGAACGTTAAAGCATATGGGCAACAAAAGTTCAACTAATCCAAACAATAACATCAGATACCAACTAGGATGCAATAAAATGATACCAATATGATATATAAATTATTAAGCACGTGATATCAACAAAGAATGCAATAAGATGGATACCAAGTATGAATTAAAGCATATATGGATTAGAAATCAAAGCAAAGACTAAACAGAAATATCAAATAAATGTATACATAATATATATCAAAGAGACTCAAGTACACATATATAGATATAAACACACAAATGACACACACTAAATATAATAGGAGTCTTTCACACTCGTATGGCAAAAATGTGTCATATGAAAATGGAAGTGTTGGGGTGTGAACTAGTAACGATTAAATTTAGACCCAATCACTTAAAACATGTTCACGGAGTTCTCAATTGATTGCAAACTTCATCACATTTGAATATAACCTCATGTGACAATATAACTTGAACTCAATGAACAAACATACACAATGCATACAAGCCTAGCATATTGATGATTCTACAAACCAATAGAGTCATGACATGAAATACGCAACTAGGATAAACGGACATTGTGCAAACCGTTGATATACCATCCAATCTCCCTCAATATGCATTTATATTAAATTTGAATGAATATATCAATCAAACATAGGCCTTGGCAAATTATTTTTCTTGTTAATGCCGTATTTTCTATTTTTAGGCCTTTGGACCACGTATTTCTTTTAGGTACATTCAAAATGGTGGCTTACAATCGCAAAGGATCACTTAGTCCCACTTAGTCCTTTCGGAGCCCTTCCCCGTGCACATTTTTATTTATCATGTTTTCATTTTTCACACAAATCTCACATGCAACGGATTTTGACATGCACTAGTCCTCCTAAGTCACAAATATGTAGATGACAAGATTGGTAGGAGAACACCTCACATAGCTCAAATATACATATGAAGTTAAAATTTCAAAAGATCTCGTGCATGTGTGAATAGAGGCATATAAAAATAGAATCCATTTGACCAACACAAAATTCAACCTCTCCATAAAAAATATGGTAAAGAACATTTTAAGGATTGACATTCTAAACCAAAAGTTCTAGCCACGTGGGAGCGTTAAAGGAGGGATTCAAACACAAGTGTACGCCACATAAAGTGTGTCAAACTAAACTACACACAAAATAAAATCTTTTTGAGTTTTTGAAATTTTTAACCAAAATAAATAATATATACTCAAAAGTCAAAGAAAAATCATTTGAATTTTTTTATTAAGCTTAAATTACCAAGAGATAAAATCCAAATGATAAACACAAATCTTTTTATATTTTTCAATTAATGCAAACAAAATGAAGGAAATATAATACAAAAGATAAACAAAAATCATAATTCTAGCATGTGATAAGCATGGAGCATAGACTAGAAAATGATTAAACAAGCATACATTTAGCATGTGAATATAGCATGAAGTACAAAAGCTAAAGTATGCAAACACTAACACATTCATATTTTAGATTTAGTAAGGGAGGAAGCATGTGAAAGTAAATGAGAATCAAAAACCCCATTTTGCAAGGCAACCAAGTCGGATTTCCTAACCCAAATTAACGAAGAATGACTATCTTGGGGTGTAGGAATTTTAACTACCTTGGTTGCTTTACGTTGGGATTTTCTAGGAATACGTTTAAGATCAAAACAAAATTTTCTAAGATGACCTTTTCGACCACAATGTGTACAAGTAAAAACATGTCGAAAAGATTTACCTAAGGAGTGATCTCTAAATATTTTCCTAGTAGATTCTCCTAAAACATTAGTTTTGGCGTTATGAGTAAATTCATTACAAGTATTGAAGCCTAAACCACAAGTGTCATTTTTAATTTGGACCGTTCCTAATATTTTATCTAATTTATCCGAACGACACTCCAAATCAAATTTGACATTACTAGAGTCTTTTAATTTATTTTGCAATTCTAAAATGTTAGACTCTAATAAAATATTTTGCTCTTCAAAAGCAAGAAGCTCATTTTTCAAGGATTCCATTAAACCCCTAAGGCTATCTCTCTCGCCCTCTATATGTTCAAGCTTCTCTAGAACAGCTTTCTCTCGTCTCCTAAGGTCTTCAACCAACATGCTATTATCAACGACCTTGACACGTTCTTTTAAACTAGCTTCTAACTTCAAATTAGCTCTTTTCAATTTAATAGATTCTTTATAAAGTTCTTGAAAAGCATTTTGAAGTTCACTCACATTAACCTCTTCTTCATTTTCACTCTCTCTTTCTTCTCCACTCTCACTATCATAAAAAACAAGGGAATCAAAAACTTTGACCTCGGAAGTGTCATGTGTTAAAGTTTCATCAATCGATGAGTTCTCACTATCACTCACATGACTAGTCATAAAAGCCACAAAGTTGGGCTTAGTGGGGGAATCGGGTCCCTCTTCCTTATCACTATCACTAAGGGTCGCATTATATGAAATGGGTCGCTTACCCTTTTTCCTTAGTTTAGTGGGGCACTCAAAAGCCCTATGGCCATAACCCTCACAACCAAAACACCTATTTGACTCGTCCCTATTTAAATTTTCATTAATGGGTTTAGGGATCTTCTCGACTTTGTCATACTTAGAAGTTTCAAATTTCTTAAAATCATTTTTAAATTTATCTTTGTTAAATTTAAGAAATTTTCTAAATTTACGAGCAAACAAAGCCATGTCTTCCGAATCACTATCACTCTCGCTCTCTACTACTTGTTTGACCTCTTTTCGGGCTTTTAAAGCAACGCCCTTTTCAATTTTCTTTTCAGTTTTAGAGGGGAACATGTCTAGTTCATAGGTTTGTAAATCACCTACAAGCTCTTCTAATTTCGTAGAGGCTAAAGTTGGTAAAGAATTTAAAACGGTCACTTTTGGAATAAATCTATCGGGAAGGGACCTTAAAATTTTCTTTACAACTCGGTTGTCGGGTATTTTCTCTCCCAAGTTAAAAGATGAATTAACAATATCAGAAAGTCTAGCATAAAATTCATCAAAAGTTTCTTTTTCATTCATTTTGATAGTTTCAAATTGAGTGGTGAGGTTTTGAAGTTTCGAAGCTTTAACGACACTAGTACCTTCATGAGTGAGTTGCAAAATATCCCACGCTTCTTTAGCGGTCTCACACGTCATAATGCGTCGGAATTCATCTGGTGTGACAGCGCTAAATAAGGCATTTAAACCTCGGGAATTAAAGTTAGAAGGTTTAAATTCACCCTCAATCCATCTATCGTTGGGTTTGGGAACACGCTCATTATCTACTAAATGAGTAGGTGGGGACCACCCGTTAACAACAGACATCCAAACTCTCTCATCGATAGATTTTAGTGCCGATTTCATTCGCGCTTTCCAATACGCGTAGTTTGAACCATCGAAAATAGGAAATTTTGAAAATGGGGAAAATTCCCTTTTACCCAAAAATTATTTAAAAGATCTTTAACGAAATAATTTATCGCTTTGGCTCTGATACCAGTTTGAAAGGGCGGAAGCCCCCAATTTTTAAATTCAAATATAATGAAATGGTTCAAATTTTAATTTTTCAAAAGTTATTTAAAATTTTCTTTTCTTAAAGAGAACAAACCAACTTATGAAAAAATTAAAACTAAACGAAAAGTGAAATTAAACTACACACACAATTTTCATTTAGACTTAAACACACATTAATCCAATTCAAGTTAAACTTGCATGCTATCAAGATAAAGTAATTTTGCACTTGAATTAAATTGAACATACCCAAACATTAAATTTTCACCAAATTAAATAGATTTTGATTTTGAACTAATTTTATCTTTTAGTCCTAAGCATGCATCTAGGTGATATAGCAAGATAAAATAAATATCAATCGCACTACGCCGGATGTACGAGGAAAACCCAAATGGGAAAAACCTCGGACGGCCCTAGCCACGAATTCACTAAGTATGGTAGTTTTTACAAAGACTCGACACAAGAGGACTTACACAAACTGACTTGAGTCCACCCAAGCCTTGACGCGCTCCTTCGGTCTTCAACCTCCGCCTAGTGTATAACCATGGACTCCTCCACAGTCTCGAACTCCATCGATGGGGCTATGGTCACCGTCAACCCACACAAGAAGCCTTTCTTCAAGTGAGAACACCGCAATAAACTTTTCTCCTTTTTTGGGGTAGAGAAGAACCCAAACTCTCTTCTTGTTGGTGTAGAGAAAACCAGGTGCCAAAAGTCTCCAAGCAATGATATATCAATAGGTACTTGGAATAAACTAAATAAATGGGTGTGTATGTAATTTTTGATGAGTTTAATCCATAAAAATCAAACACAAAACATGGAACTTTTTCTTAAAAGTTTTGCTCTCAAAAGACTCTTAGAATGTGAAAAAGTTGTCTTCAAAAAGTTAGTTCCCGCACTTAAGAAGTATGTCAAAAAGGAAGTGGGGTAAAGTAGTGGAAAAGTGGAAAAAACTGGGTTAAAACTGTTCCCGCTGTTTTTTTCGTTTGAAATCTCGTTCGAACGAGACTTCTAACGAAGAGACAGAAAGAAAAAAAAAATCGTTTGAAAACTCGTTCGAACGACCTATCTAACGAGATCTCAGGCCATGGTTCTAGATAATTTCGATACGAACGCGTGGCCGCCAGTTTCGTGTCATTCTGATTTTTTTTGGATTTGATATGATTTTTTTACTGAAAGGTGTCCGAGAACAAAATATTTAGAATTATGAATTCAAAAAAGTTTACAAAAAGGTTCTAACACCCCAAATAAATTTCTAACATACACCCAATAAATAATGTTCCAAGCTCCTATATATATATATATATATATATTAAAAATGCATTCATACCTTAGGAGCAATGGAACCATGTTGATGGCGTAGAAACGAGGCACAAACACACACGGCATTAGATGAAGCTTTAATATCTTGGCCGCTACGTCTTCAACAAACACGTCATAGGCTTGAATGGACTATCCTATGACTCAAATGTTTTTGTCCGGAATTGAGCCAAAAACTACAAAGGACTCAATTGGAAATTTGTGTCCTTACACGACTGCCTATAGGCAACCCAGACCCCTTGCATATCGGCAAGGTGTACTTTCCTTGCCCAGCAAGGTAGGCACTGTGCCGATAGGCGAGACAGGGGCCATGCCAATCGACGCCTCCTAACCATAAAATGGCATTATTTAAGGAGCCCATGACCTCACTCCTAGGGCCCCCTTTCAGCAATAACAAACATTCTCTCGAAATCATAGCGCCATCATTCCCTAAAAACCCTATTTCCCAACATGCTCACCATTTCTCTTACCTCACTTTCCTACCACCTTTAGTCACTTATCTCACGTTATTTTACCGCCCTTATACCACAACAAAATCAGTCTACATACCTTCCAAATTCAGTAGCAAAAGTCTTTTAGGAGATCTATTCCTAATTCTTTTCTACTTTACTCATTTAATGTTATTTACTCAATTTATTCCCATTTTGTGATATCTTTTATTTTTATTTCATTATCTCACATCAGGTAATATCCATTTATATTATTAATATCCACATAACTTATTTTTCATAAAAACCAAAAAGACAAAAAATAGGGTTTACTTGTAAACTCCAAAAGTGAGACTTCCTCATTTTTTCATACTTTTACACTTAGAAAAAATTTCTTCAAAAATATTCAAAGAGGAGTGTTAAATTTGGGTGTATGAGTTAAACCCTACCCATATGACATATTTAACTGCGTGGACTTCGATGTCGCTTGGGCCGCGTAGGCTTCCCGGGCCAATCCTGGGATTAGAGTCCTTTCTTTCTATTTTATGCTTTTATACTATATGATATATATTTTGTGAGACATGAACTCCTATATATATTTGTGTCTCATCTAACATGCACATTCGCCTTTTTATAGCGACTCGTGATTCGATGAACACTCACATCATATGTTTATGTCATTTTTTTGTACACTCCTATGGATGATTCTACTCCGTCTTTCCCATGACATGAGTCAGATGATTCCCTTCTATCATTATTTACATTATATATGTACACAAGCATCGCGCATCGTAGAAAAATCGAATATTAACATAGTACATGAGAGACCAAAAGGGCGGAATTGGTGCCTAACAACTTTCCATTTCGTAACTTAGTCCCCTAACCCTCGACTCACTTGGTTTCGTATGCATCGGTGACCTTGATGCCGTTCTCTCAAGGAGACTACATTTTCTTTTGACTATTTTGAGAAAAATAGGCTGGCGAATCCATTCCTTCATATTATCCCCTTTTGACGACGAGCAATATTATATTCGTGGCAACCCCAACGCGAGTGGTGGAAAGAGGACCCATATATCCTCGAATCACCTTCACACGCATGGCGGGGGAGAGAGGGATAACTGATAAGCACCCAAAAGTGTCTATTTTATACCCCGAATAGATACATTTTAGTCGCTCGTTTTAATTAAAATTGGCCATATGTGCGTATTTTATCATTTTGCAGGTCAATACGCAGTTGCGGTACAAATAATGCTAAATCAGTACAATTGCAACTCAATAGCGGTCAAAAGCATGTATCGAAGAAATCAAGGAGATCGCGAAATCTGGAGTCCAATCTGAGCTTGCCCCGATGTGACCCGATGCCCCGAAGTAGTCCCGTAACCCAAACCTAAGCCTATACCGAGCCCATACCATTCTCCTAGCCCGGTGTGTGTTTAGTTTGTACCTTTATTATTTTTCTAGAATTTTATGTTGAGTCGTTTTATTTTTAGGATTTATTTTAGATTTTTTTAGATTTTTTTTAGGATTTATTTTCTATTTTTCTATTTCCTTATTTTTAATTTTGATTTTTATTAATTTTTAATTTTTAATCTTTATTTTATTATATTTTTATTAGGATTAATTTTTTAGGAATTTATTTTTTAGTTTTATTAGATTTCATTTTATATATTTTATTTTATTTTAGTTTTATTTTATTAGGATTATATTTTTTTTAGGTTTAATAGAGTTTTATTTTATTTGAGTTTGAGATGTTAGTTTTTTTATTTTATTTAGTTTTCTTTTATTTATATTTTTTTTAGTAGGTGTAATTTTTTAGGGGTACGAATTAAACACACACACACATAACACTCCTAAACTAACCTACACCCAAACACACCGCTAAACCAACCTATACCCAAACACACCCCTAAACTACTATTGATCATCATCCACCCACACCCACACCCGATTCTCTCACCTCCATTATCAAAAAACCCATTTCACCATCTTCTCCACACAACACACTCTCTCTCTCACCTCCATTAACCCTCACCCACCTTAGCCTCCTACTCCATTAACCCACCTACCATCTAACAACCAACTCCTGCCCGGACCTCTAATCCGGCGACCAACCTGCTCGGGCCGGCACGCCCATGACCCATTTCCGGCCGGAATCACCTCCAACCCGCGCCATCACCAATCCCGATCCATCTCAGCACCTATCTGGGCCAAAACCCGACCCAATTTCAGCCCAGTCCAACCCGCTACAAACCCAAAAAAATCGGAAGTTCCCCATTTCAAAATCCCAACTCCTACTTTAATGGAACAAAGCAATCTTCCAAAGCTAACAGGAAATCCCAAAAATCTCTCCTCAAAAACAAAGCTTCGTGGGTATGGCTTTAAAAGAAAAGGAAGACCACTTTAAAAAAGGAGACTCTCATCAACAGCAACGTAGAGAGAGAAAACCACACTGTGTATAATATGTACATAGTAGGTTCATAAAAAAAATTCTAAAAAAATTATTTTAGTTTTAGAATCAATTTTAGGTTTGTATTCGTATTCTTTTGGTGTAATCAAGTGCTGGATTAGTGAGAAGATTGAGACGCATTTCATGAATGCGATTCGACAAGAAGACTTGCGTATTGTATTCTATTTCTCTATTCAAATTTATGTCATCTTTTTTATATTTTATTGAATGTTGTTTATGCACACATGATAATGTTTGGCTAAACATCCCGTTCAAGGGGTGGGGTGCATTGCGAATGATGTTACTTTAATTAGTTGATTCATTAATTTTATATTTCTAGGTAAATTAATCTTTAAACTGTCACCAATTAATTTATGTAACGAGAGTTAGTGAATTAATTGAACAAATTAATATTTGAATTTAGGAATCGAACTAGAGATAGGTTTTTCCTATATTTAAATATTAATTTGGTATTAAATTTGAGGATTGATATTTTTTCGTTAAATTGATCCTAGCGGATAATTTTTTGAAAATAGTATAAGTCCTAATTTTTCATTCGTGTGATAATTTTAAATTAACTTTCTGAAAAAGATATTATTAAATTTATAATTTTAACGAGAGTTAGATTATCGATTTAATATTATCTCGAAATATTTCAAAATTAATAAATTGAAAAATTAAAATAATTGAAAATGCAGTGTAATCCCATCTCTTGACCTTCTCACATATTTCACACTCGGTTGCACATTTTTTTATTACTTAGTCATTTTATAATTTTTAGCATTTGTTAGTTAATTTTTCCCTTGAAATTATTTTAAAAATAAAAAAATAAAAAAGATAAAAAAATTATTTTCATAAAAAAAAAATTGAAATTGCACGTTTTTACATTAATTGTTTCACCTTGAAAGTTGGATTGATACCCATACTTACCGCAATACGAATTATTTTTAGACAAGTTTTGTAGGTACTCAAGGGAATTTTGAGAGTGGCTTTTGCACAACAACGATATACACACCCAAAAAAAGAGCTTCTTATCAAATGGCGCCGTTGCCGCTTTCTTGGCGTCGAGACATGATTGAAGACTTGTAATTTTATTTATCATTTTTTTTATTGTAGTTCTTCCTCCCTCCTCATTAGACTGGTTGTATAGGATTTTTAAAGTTTGGTATTTATTTGGTGCATTTTGACACCGATTTTTGTAATAATTATTCTTAAAAAAAAGCGAAAAGGGAAACCGGACAAGGTAGAGAGAGAGCGTCCAAGGCGAGGATTTTTGAAGCCTCTCTACTTTGGGTCAGTAGGACTCAAGAGGACGACTGAGATAGGAGAAATCTCCCCCGGTCGACTCAACTCGATCTTCACCCCACGTGTGTAACAACCGTGGGAGGTACATTTCTTTATCCCTCGCGACTCTCCTGCCAGCGAGTTCATTTTTTGTGTGATTAATTGCTCCTATGTGCTTTTAATTTCCGCCTCGCACTTAAATTGAATGGTTTGATGAATTAATTTACCTAAGACCTGGACCCGGTCATTGAAACGAGAAGGGATTTCATCACTCGACTCACTCGCTTATCCATTGTGTGCTACCTTAGCTATCATTAAATTTAAAATCAATCAACTAGCTAGCCCCGTAGGAACACATTTTTGCAACAGGCGATCACAAAGATAAATTCCGTGCATTTTGTCGCCCGCTGACTTAATTATAATTTGACTACCCCTTTCACTAATTTTGAAGATAATAATTGGCTACGCGCTCGTTCGGATTTTTCTTGACTCGTGTGTGTCCAATTCAATTCTTTCGGTAGTCGGTTTTAGTTAGTTCGCCCATATCAAGAGTCCATTTTCTCCCATTTTTCAAAAAATACCAAAAATATTTTTTCTCCTTTTCAAAATATTTTCAAAAATCCCAAAAAGATTTGTTTTTCTTCCATATTTCAAATACCAAAAAGATTTTCCTTTTCTTATTTTCAAAAATCACAAAACGATTTTCTTTTCTTTTGAAAAACATTTAAAAACCAAAAAAATATTCCTCTTGTCATGGCCGAAGAACGTCCTTTACGGGAATACTTTGGCCATTTCACATTCTCTCAAAGTTTGTTTGATGATAAGCCCGGATCGACCCTTGATTCATTAAGTAATGGCTTTCCCTCTCAAACGCCCACCGTTGATACTCGTGTGTCGTCCACGCACACATCTCATCTTCCACCGCCTCCGGTGACGAGTGTCAACCCATCACATGCTTCGCCGTGCACACACTGCTTCATTAGCGATCACGTGTCCCATGAGTGTCCATTTATATTCTGTCCATCTGACCCCACCATGGAACATGTGTATCCCTATGACACTGTTTTGGAACCACCCTCGACGTATGATCACGACATATCTAATGTTGAGGGGTATGAGTACCCGAGCTATTCATGGAGGCCTGATCATCCTTCCATGCAATATGAATCACAACGCCATGTTGTGGATCCTTACCGTTTCCAACAGTCGTCATCGCCACCTTGTGCACCTCATACCTATCAGTCCCCTTCATATGCTCCTCATGCTGATCACACTTTTGTCCCTCACGGAGATGATTCTCCCGTGAATGCTACACTTGACCCTTCTCCACACACTTCATATGAGTATTCTCCACATCCTAGTGTTTCTAGCGAGTTGTGTCCACCTCGCCCACCGCCGCCACCCACCGCCATCTCCCCACCACCTTGCACATCCGCTCTCGCAAGTCTCTTGCACAAATTTGTGCACACACTTCACTCTCAAACTGCATCACTTCAAAGGCTTGAACAACGATTATATAATTTTGAGTGTGCGAACGAGACAGATTCCACCCCAAGTCAACCCGTTATTGCTCCCACGTGGAACGATGATGTGTCGTCTTGTGCCACATATTTTGCGTGTGACCAACCCTATTATCCTGAGAATCTCAACATTGAGACCACTCCGTGGTCCGGGCCCCAAGTTGACAATAGTGTTAACATTTCCATTGACTGTGAGACTGACCCCACACAGCCTTATCCTTTCCAACCCACCATTGAGTTTCACCTTTCCCCTTCCACCGAATCCATACTTATGCCCGAGTCTACATCTATAGAGCCCACTGCGTGTGTTCCCGAGGAACCACTTCATCCTAGGTTAACTCCGGCTGCGAATGCTACCCACTGTCTTGAGATTTCATCCGAGATGGTTTTTACCTCTTTGGATATGGATCCTGTCCCACCATGTCTGGCTCCCATTGAGTCATATATTCATATTGATTCTTCTATCTCGGCTTTGGATAACTCGCCTGATCTTTCCACCACCACTAATGGTGACGTCGTGGTGACTAAGTTGATCACTCCCTCGTTTATTTCCACACTTCTTCCATCGAGTGCCTTTGAGGATCACTCCACGCCTCCTGAGGTATGCGTGTCTCCTACTCGTGAGTTAGATCATCTTCCCCCACCCTTTGTCCCACCCGACCCACACACTGTTCCTACTACCCCACCACTTGGTTTGGACCTTGTTATTGCACCTCACCTGTTCCCATCTACGTATTTAGGTCCTCACCTACACCCACCCTCCACCCTAGAATTCCAGGATAACATTTGTGCCTTTTTCATCGACACCACTATCTATGTGAGTATTCTTGATACTCTCCACTTCCGTGACACCGAGCTTGTTATTCTACGCCCGCCACTCTCTTGTGGTGTTGATTTTTTCCATCGACAGCTCCCTGGCGTGTCACGGTGCGACCATTATCACCGTCCATTTATAGAACGGTCGTGCACTTTCTCTGAGGCCCAATCCATTATTAATTCCAAACCATTTTGCCTCCCCCACCAACTTGAGCACCATTCCTATAGGGCCCTTGTTGCCCTCACATTTACGCTCAATAAGGCCCGTGATCGGTGCCAGTTCACCCTCACCCTTGCTCATCTTTGTCCTACCCTCCTGCCCACCCGCCCATGGTCCACCGCTGCTTTGCATCGAGTGATGCACTTCGCCATACAAGTGCATTGACCTATTTTCTCCTTTATCCAACAAGACTGACGCTTCAGTCTTGTTTGGGGGTGATTCTCATCACCCAATTTTTCCTGCCACCCCGTTCTTTCATAGTTCTTATCTTTAGGGTGAGATTGGTTCGGTCTGGCTGAAGACGTTAAACTTAGCGCTATCGGGAGGCAGCCCGTTGTTCATTGTTTCTGAGTATGAGTCTTATCCTGTTTGGAGGTGGTGTTTCGCACCACCCAATGATTTTCCAATTTTCATATGCTGCTGGTTTGGCGAGTTTAGTGATCATGGCTGGCTCACCTGATCTATCAGCTGAGTAGTAAGCCTCCTTGGGAGAATCAGAAATATCTCTTCCTCTCCAAATTAGATTAGGAGGGCGCCCTTATCTTATCAGCGGTTCCTCTAATTCTATGAATTTTTCTAGAATACTCTTTTCTTGAATATCATTCGAAAATATTTCGGATTGCCTAGTATTCCACCAATTAGTAACCCAAGATTCCAGACTTTTTTTAAATGAGAGAGAAATCCTGATAGACTTGTACGTATTTTTGTATCACATTTGTTCTTCAGGTTTTATCTCTCCCTTATGCGGTACACTTTCATAAGCGGTTAATTATGGTAATATCTTTCCTCCCTTGTGCTTTTCATTTTTCTATATGGTTTTAAACATCGCGGACGATGTTCTCTTTTGTTTGGGGGTGGGAAACTTATCAAAATAGTACCTCTTTTGAAAATTTTCAGAAACAAGTGATTTTAAACTTTTTGTGCAGTTAAAAATAATTTTTTATTATATGATTTGTCTATCATCCCTCTTTTAGAAATCTCGAAATACCCGTATTTTACCCAAAACTTACGCTTTTAACCTTATATTAATTAATACCTCTTAAAAGCGTACTTGGACTATGAATTCTTAGACTCAGCAATTTGCACTATCACATTTACAATCAAAAGTTGAAGAGTAACTATATTCTCAAGAAAGCCTTAAAAGATCACTAGTGGAGACTTAAAACCCGTGAGATTTGAGCTTTTCACCTTTTTGAGGGTTTTTACGTATCTCAGAGTCACAAGTTGACTCAACTTTCTTTGGGTACCACACTTAGTCGTTGCATGGTCTCATTATTTTTCACTTTTGGCTTAATCACTGAGAATGACATTACTTTCGAGTTGTAAGAAACATGTGTCTTGTAGTTTGTCCCGAGCACTAAACCGATTTTGCCATACACTTACCATTTTTCCTATCATATTATCATTCACCCATTATCATTTTTTTTCATATTACCCTTATCCATATGTCTCAAATACCATCCATCATTGCCATCGTTTTTGAGAAAAAGAGTGTTGAAATTTCCCGTGTAAATTGTCTTCAATTGTGCTATGAAAAGAAAAACGTATCGCAATAAAAAAAAAAAAGAAAAAAAAAGTAGAAAAGGAAGCAAAGAAAAAAATAGAAAAGAAGAAAAAGAAAATAAGCATGCGATCATAAATTCAAATAATGAAGACAATAGTCAATTAATATGTGTCACACTCTTCTCAAAATACCCCATCATTCATCTTCTTCATTTTCCCCTCATACCATTCATAAACCACATTTTCACCCTTGGTAAAGTGTTCAGGCAAACGATAAGATTATATGGTGAATAACTCGACATTCCCGACATAGTGGTTAGCATTCCTTCCTGAGATCAGATTTTTTCATGTATCCGTCATTTCTTATAAAGTGTGTGAGACGTTTGAACTTGTTTACATTTACTCACATCCTCACACACTAGAGAGATACACTTACCCAATTCTCAAAGAGTTCGATTCAGAGAGATATATCCAGTGAGAATTAAAGTCAAAGCTTTGATTCTATAAAGGCAATCTACGAATTACTCTTATGATACTTAAGATTGTTTCACACTACACACGCTG
This sequence comes from Sambucus nigra, assembly GCA_949130495.1. Taxonomy (NCBI): domain Eukaryota; kingdom Viridiplantae; phylum Streptophyta; class Magnoliopsida; order Dipsacales; family Adoxaceae; genus Sambucus; species Sambucus nigra. The sequence goes on along the minus strand of OX422212.1, from coordinate 594,325,224 downwards.
AGTTATAGGAAGGATTACAATTTTGTAAGGACACAAATTTCCAATTGAGTCCATATATAGTTTTGGCTCAATTCCGGACAAAAACATTTATTCATAGGATAGTATTCAATTGTAATATTCTCAAGCCTATGAAGTGTATGTTGAAGACGTAGCGGCAAAGAATTTAAAGCTTCATCAAAATGCTAGTTTGTGTGCCTCGTTTCTACGTTATCAACTAAGGTTCCATGCTCCCAAGGTATGAATGTAATTATATTTATATAGGATCTTGGAACAATTTGTATTGGGTGTTAGGTGTAATAAAAACTGCATTTTATTTTCAGAAAGAATCAAATTAGAACTTTAAAATAAGTATATAAAAGTTTCTGGGCCAAAATCGAATTTTACAAACTTTTTGGTCATTCGTTAGAAATGTCGTTCGAACGAGTTTTTTCGTTCGAACCAGATTTCGTTCGAACGAGTTTTGTCGTTCGAACCAGTTTCGTTCGAACGAGTTTGCCAACGACCCTAAACTGGTCAGTCGTTCGATATGTCATTCGAACGAGTTTTTCGTTCTAACGAGGTATCTAACGAGATTCTAACGAGCCCAGGCTGGTCGCTCGTTAGAAGTCTCGTTCGAACGAGAGTCAAGTTCGTTCGAACGAGACGCCAGGGCGGGAACAGTTTTGAGCAGTTTTTGGCAGTTTTCACCCATTTTCCCCACTTGGTTTTTAACCAACTTTTTCAAGACTTATTATGGACGGGAATCACATTTTTCTAATTAACTTTTCCAACCTTGTTTATCTCCTAGAGAGAGTTTGAGAGCAAAAATAGTTTAGGAAAATGTTCATGTTTTTTAGTGTTATTCTTTCAAAGAAAAATTCATACACACTCTAGTTTACACCCAATTATGTTTATCCAAGTTTCTATATTTATATCAATTGCTTGGAGTTTTTGGCACCGGTTTTCTCTACCGAATTCAAGAGACGTTTCGGGTTTGCTTCTACACCCCATCACAAAGAAGACTTTTTGTTGAGATTCTACCCACACGGAGAAAGGCTCCATGCTTGGGTGACGGTGACCATATAAAGTCCCATCGGTGGATTCCGAGACCGCGGTGGTGTTCTGAGGTTGTTCGCTAGGAAGAGGTTTCTACGAGAAGGAGCGTCGAGGCTTGAGAGGGATCGAGTCAGTCGTTGTAAGTATACCTGTCTTGTAATTGTAATTCCATATCTAGTGGACTTGTGGCTAGGGCCATCCGAGGTTGTTTCCCGTCTTGGGTTTTTCCTCGTACATCTCGGCGTAGTGTGATACTGTTTATTTTATCTTGCACAAAATTTAGAACGCATGCTTTAGGATAATTTCAAGATAAAATTTGGTTTAATTATCACACTCATTTAATTTGGGACTTAAATTAAATATAAAACTTGTTGTTATTTTTGAAAGTTGAACCATCACCTTTATAACGCTTATAAACGCTTCCGCATCATTCTTTTGAGTTTAAATAAAAAAGGAAATTATTAACCTTGATTTTAAATTAAGAAAATCAGCATCCGGGGTTCCAGGCTTTTTCAAATTGGTATCAGAGCCAAAAACGATAAATTATTTCGTTAATATCCTTTACTTTTTGGCTAAAATGGATTTTTCCCCATTTTCAAAATTTCCTATTTTCGATGGTTCAAACTACGCGTATTGGAAAGCGCGAATGAGATCGGCACTAAAATCTATCGACGAGAGAGTTTGGATGTCTGTTGTTACCGGATACTCCCCACCAACTTACTTAGTTGAAAATGAACGTGTTATCAAACCCGCCGATAGATGGACAGAAAATGAGTTTAAACTTGCTAATTTTAATTCCCGTGGTTTAAATGCCTTGTTTAGCGCTGTCACACCGGATGAATTCCGACGTATTATGACGTATGAAACCGCTAAAGAAGCTTGGGATATTTTACAATTAACTCATGAAGGAACTAGTGTCGTTAAAGCTTCAAAACTTCAAAACCTCACCACTCAATTTGAAACTATCAAAATGGATGAATTAGAAACTTTTGATAAATTTTATGCTAGACTTTCTGATATTGTTAATTCATCTTTTAACTTGGGAGAAAAAATACCTGACGACCGTGTTGTAAAGAAAATTTTAAGGTCCCTACCTGATAGATTTATTCCAAAGGTGACCGTTTTAAATTCTTTACCCACTTTAGCCTCTACGAAATTAGAAGAGCTTGTAGGTGATTTACAAACCTATGAACTAGATATGTTTCCCTCTAAAAATGAAAAGAAAATCGAAAAGGGCGTTGCTTTAAAAGCCCGAAAAGAGGTTAAACAAGTAGTAGAGAGCGATAGTGATAGTGACTCGGAAGATATGGCTTTGTTTGCTCATAAATTTAGAAAATTTCTTAAATTTAACAAAGATAAATATAAAAATGATTTTAAGAAATTTGATACTTCTAAACATGATAAAAGCGAGAAGGTTTCTAAAGCCGAGAAGATCCCTAAAACTAGTAATGACAATTTAGATAGGGACGAGTCTAATAAGTGTTTTGGTTGTGAAGGTTATGGCCATAGGGCTTATGAGTGCCCCACTAAACTAAGGAAAGAGGGTAAACGATCCACTGCTTATAATGCGACCCTTAGTGATAGTGATAAGGAAGAGAAGCCCGAGTCCCCCACTAAGAAAAATTTTGTGGCTTTTATGGCTAGTCATGTGAGTGATTGTGACAACTCATCGATTGATGAAACGATAGCACATGCCACTTCCAAGGTCATTGTTCATGATTCCCTTATTTTTAATGATAGTGAGAGTGGAGAAGAGAGTGAAAATGAAGAAGAGGTTGATGTGAGTGAACTTCAAAATGCTTTTCATGAATTATATAAAGAATCTATTAATTTGAAAAGAACTAATTTGAAGTTAGAAGCTAGTTTAAGAAAGAGTGTCAAGGTCGTTGATGAAAATGCTTTAATAGAAGACCTTAGGACACATGAGAGGACTCTTCAAGAGAAGCTTAACTATGTAGAAGGCGAAAGAGATAGCCTTAGGGGTTTAATGGAATCCTTGAAAAAGGAGCTTCTTGCTTTTGAAGAGCGAAATATTTTACTAGAATCTAAAATTTTAGAATTGGAAAAGAAATTAAAAGATTCTAGTAATGTCAAATTTGATTTGGAATGTCGTTCAGAAAAACTAGATAAAATGTTAGGAACGGTCCAATTTAAAAATGACACTTGTGGTTTAGGCTTCAATCCTTGTAATGAATTTACTCATAATGCCCAAACCAATGTTTTAGGAGAATCGACTAGGAATACTTTTAAAGATCACTCCTTAAGTAAATCTTTTCGACATGTTCTCACTTGTACACATTGTAGTCGACAAGGTCATCTTAGGAAATTTTGTTTAGATCTTAAACGAATTCCTAGAAAACCCCATAGTAAAGTAACCACGGTAGTTAACGTTCCTACACCCCAAAATAATCATTCCTCATTAATTTGGGTTAGGAAATCCGACTTGGTTGCCTTACAAAATAGGGTTGTTGATTCTCATTTACTTCCACATCCTTCCTCCCTTGCTAAATCTAAAGGATGAATGTGTTAGTGTTTGCATACTTTAGCTTTTGTACTTCATGCTATATTCATATGCTAAATGTATGCTTGTTTAGTCATTTTGTAGTCATAACCTTATTTCATATCACATGCTAGAAATCATGACTTGTTTATCTTTTTGTATTATATTTTGTGTTTGAATTAATTGAAAAATATAAAAAGATTTTTGTTTATCATTTGTGTTTTATTTATTTCATTTAAGCTTAATGAAAAATACAAATGATTTTTGTTTGTCCTTTTGAGTAAATATTTATTTTTGATTAAAAATGTTAAAAACTCAAAAAGATTTTATTTTGTGTGTATTTTAGTTTGACACACTTTATGTGGCATATATTTGTGCTTGAACCCTATCGTTTAGCTCCCATGTGGCTAGAACTTTTGGTTTAGATTTTCAATCCTTAAAATGTTCTTTACCATGTTTTATATGGAGTAGTTGGATTTTGTATTGTTTAAATGGATTCTATTTCTATATGCCTCTTTTCACACATGCACGAGCTCTTTTGAAATTTTAATGTCACATGTTATATTTGAGCTTTTTGAGGTGTTCTCCTATCAATCTAGTCATCTACATATATATGCCCTAGGAGGACTAGTGCATGTCAAAATCCGTTGCATGTGAGATTTGTGTGAAAAATGAAAAAAAAAACATGATAAATTAATATATGCACGGGGAAGAGCTCCGAAAGGATGAATTAAATCCTTTGCGATAGTAAGCGACCGTTGATTGGATCTAAAAGAAATACGTGATCCAAAGGCCTAAAAACAGAATATTTGGCATTAAAAAGAAATCAATTGCCAAGGCCTATGTTTGTTTGATATATTCATTCAATAAAAGAATATATATGCTTAATGAGGGAGAATTGGATGGTATATCAACGGTTTGCACAATGTCCGTTTATCCTAGTTGTCTTTAATGTCATGACTCTATTTGGTTTGTAGAATCATCATCATGCTAGGCTTGTATGCATTGTGTATGTTTGTTCATTGAGTTCAATCTTTATATTGTCACATGAGGTTATATTTAACTGTGATGAAGTTTGCAATCAAATGAGAACTCCGTGAACGTTTCTTAAGTGTTTGGGTCTAAATTTAATTGTTGTTAGTTCACACCCCTACACTTCCGTTTCCATATGACACATTTTTTCCATACGAGTGTGCGAACTTATTGTATTTTGTGTCATGTGTGTGTTTATATCTATCTATATATGCATGTACTTATTGGTATATTTATAGTATATATATATATGATATTTCTTTGTCTCTGCCTTGCTTTTATTGCCCATATGCTGTCATGTCTTTTCTTTAAGCTTCCACATGCTAGTTATTAGTTCTTTATCCTTTGCCTATTCCCGAACAAAAAGGGGGAGAATGATGATAGGGGGAGAAATGGTATCTAATCCTATTATTATCGTATCTTAGTTTAGGGGAGATTTATCTTAGGGGGAGACGTCTTTCTAAGTATGTCATGTGTTTAAAAGGGAGAATTAATTTAGGGGGAGTAATTAATTAATTGCATTTAATATTTTGATATTCCCTATGCATTTGATGAGTTTGCTTAAGTGTGCAGGAATTATTCTAAAGCGGCATCTTTCTATGGCAAAGCATTTTGATCCTTGGGTTGAGTCAAGTTTGGGCGGGTTATGTTTTGAGTCTAGTGAGCTTGACGGCCCTTTAGGATTTTTGTTTGGTTTTTGTCCCGGAATAGCCAAAGGGGGAGATTTGTAAGGACACAAATTTCCAATTGAGTCCATATATAGTTTTGGCTCAATTCCGGACAAAAACATTTATTCATAGGATAGTATTCAATTGTAATATTCTCAAGCCTATGAAGTGTATGTTGAAGACGTAGCGGCAAAGAATTTAAAGCTTCATCAAAATGCCGGTTTGTGTGCCTCGTTTCTACGTTATCAACTAAGGTTCCATGCTCCCAAGGTATGAATGTAATTATATTTATATAGGAGCTTGGAACAATTTGTATTGGGTGTTAGGTGTAATAAAAACTGCATTTTATTTTCAGAAAGAATCAAATTAGAACTTTAAAATAAGTATATAAAAGTTTCTGGGCCAAAATCGAATTTTACAAACTTTCTGGTCATTCGTTAGAAATGTCGTTCGAACGAGTTTTTTCGTTCGAACCAGATTTCGTTCGAACGAGTTTTGTCGTTAGAACCAGTTTCGTTCGAACGAGTTTGCCAACGACCCTAAACTGGTCAGTCGTTCGAACGATTTTTTTGTTCTAACGAGGTATCTAACGAGATTCTAACGAGCCCAGGCTGGTCGCTCGTTAGAAGTCTCGTTCGAACGAGAGTCAAGTTCGTTCGAACGAGACGCCAGGGCGGGAACAGTTTTGAGCAGTTTTTGGCAGTTTTCACCCACTTTCCCCACTTGGTTTTTAACCAACTTTTTCAAGACTTATTATGGACGGGAATCACATTTTTCTAATTAACTTTTCCAACCTTGTTTATCTCCTAGAGAGAGTTTGAGAGAAAAAATAGTTTAGGAAAATGTTCATGTTTTTTAGTGTTATTCTTTCAAAGAAAAATTCATACACACTCTAGTTTACACCCAATTGTGTTTATCCAAGTTTCTATATTTATATCAATTGCTTGGAGTTTTTGGCACCGGTTTTCTCTACCGAATTCAAGAGACGTTTCGGGTTTGCTTCTACACCCCATCACAAAGAAGACTTTTTGTTGAGATTCTACCCACACGGAGAAAGGCTCCATGCTTGGGTGACGGTGACCATATAAAGTCCCATCGGTGGATTCCGAGACCGCGGTTGTGTTCCGAGGTTGTTCGCTAGGAAGAGGTTTCTACGAGAAGGAGCGTCGAGGCTTGAGAGGGATCGAGTCAGTCGTTGTAAGTCTACCTGTCTTGTAATTGTAATTCCATATCTAGTGGACTTGTGGCTAGGGCCGTCCGAGGTTGTTTCCCGTCTTGGGTTTTTCCTCGTACATCTCGGCGTAGTGTGATACTGTTTATTTTATCTTGCACAAAATTTAGAACGCATGCTTTAGGATAATTTCAAGATAAAATTTGGTTTAATTATCACACTCATTTAATTTGGGACTTAAATTAAATATAAAACTTGTTGTTATTTTTGAAAGTTGAACCATCACCTTTATAACGCTTATAAACGCTTCCGCATCATTCTTTTGAGTTTAAATAAAAAAGGAAATTATTAACCTTGATTTTAAATTAAGAAAATCAGCATCCGGGGTTCCAGGCTTTTTCAAATTTTGGTATTAAGTAATTTCATATCTTATTTTGATGATTGAATACGGTGTTCCTTGATATCCTTTTAAAGTTGGGTTGTATAGCTTTTCATCATCTACTCAGATACTGCATTTAAATAAGTTTTTGAATTTTGTGGGTATATTCACTGCAAACCCTCACGAGACACCACTCGTCCTGTAGGGCAATCTATAGGTTTAACGGCTTGTTGCACATGCTAAGTGCAATCGCCAGTGCCTGCGAAAGTGCACACTTTTGGATACTTATCTCTATTTTCTCTCTAATTTTTGCTCGAGGACTAGCAATGTTCTGTTTGGGGGTGGTGTGATAAGCACCCAAAAGTGTCTATTTTATACCCCGAATAGATACATTTTAGTCGCTCGTTTTAATTAAAATTGGCCATATGTGCGTATTTTATCATTTTGCAGGTCAATACGCAGTTGCGGTACAAATAATGCTAAATCAGTACAATTGCAACTCAATAGCGGTCAAAAGCATGTATCGAAGAAATCAAGGAGATCGCGAAATCTGGAGTCCAATCTGAGCTTGCCCCGATGTGACCCGATGCCCCGAAGTAGTCCCGTAACCCAAACCTAAGCCTACACCGAGCCCATACCATTCTCCTAGCCCGGTGTGTGTTTAGTTTGTACCTTTATTATTTTTCTAGAATTTTATTTTGAGTCGTTTTATTTTTAGGATTTATTTTAGATTTTTTTAGATTTTTTTAGGATTTATTTTCTATTTTTCTATTTCCTTATTTTTAATTTTGATTATTATTAATTTTTAATTTTTAATCTTTATTTTATTTTATTTTTATTAGGATTAATTTTTTAGGAATTTATTTTTTTAGTTTTATTAGATTTCATTTTATATATTTTATTTTATTTTAGTTTTATTTTATTAGGATTATATTTTTTTTTAGGTTTAATAGAGTTTTATTTTATTTGAGTTTGAGATGTTAGTTTTTTTATTTTATTTAGTTTTCTTTTATTTATATTTTTTTTAGTAGGTGTAATTTTTTAGGGGTACGAATTAAACACACGCACACATAACACTCCTAAACTAACCTACACCCAAACACACCGCTAAACCAACCTATACCCAAACACACCCCTAAACTACTATTGATCATCATCCACCCACACCCACACCCGATTCTCTCACCTCCATTATCAAAAAAACCATTTCACCATCTTCTCCACACAACACACTCTCTCTCTCACCTCCATTAACCCTCACCCACCTTAGCCTCCTACTCCATTAACCCACCTACCATCTAACAACCAACTCCTGCCCGGACCTCTAATCCGGCGACCAACCTGCTCGGGTCGGCGCGCCCATGACCCATTTCCGTCCGGAATCACCTCCAACCCGCGCCATCACCAATCCCGATCCATCTCAGCACCTATCTGGGCCAAAACCCGACCCCATTTCAGCCCAGTCCAACCCGCTACAAACCCAAAAAAATCGGAAGTTCCCCATTTCAAAATCCCAACTCCTACTTTAATGGAACAAAACAATCTTCCAAAGCTAACAGGAAATCCCAAAAATCTCTCCTCAAAAACAAAGCTTCGTGGGTATGGCTTTAAAAGAAAAGGAAGACCACTTTAAAAAAGGAGACTCTCATCAACAGCAACGTAGAGAGAGAAAACCACACTGTGTATAATATGTACATAGTAGGTTCATAAAAAAATTCTAAAAAAATTATTTTAGTTTTAGAATCAATTTTAGGTTTGTATTCGTATTCTTTTGGTGTAATCAAGTGCTGGATTAGTGAGAAGATTGAGACGCATTTCATGAATGCGATTCGACAAGAAGACTTGCGTATTCTATTCTATTTCTCTATTCAAATTTATGTCATCTTTTTGATATTTTATTGAATGTTGTTTATGCACACATGATAATGTTTGGCTAAACATCCCGTTCAAGGGGTGGGGTGCATTGCGAATGATGTTACTTTAATTAGTTGATTCATTAATTTTATATTTCTAGGTAAATTAATCTTTAAACTGTCACCAATTAATTTATGTAACGAGAGTTAGTGAATTAATTGAAAAAATTAATATTTGAATTTAGGAATCGAACTAGAGATAGGTTTTTCCTATATTTAAATATTAATTTGGTATTAAATTTGAGGATTGATATTTTTTCGTTAAATTGATCCTAGCGGATAATTTTTTGAAAATAGTATAAGTCCTAATTTTTCATTCGTGTGATAATTTTAAATTAATTTTCTGAAAAAGATATTATTAAATTTATAATTTTAACGAGAGTTAGATTATCGATTTAATATTATCTCGAAATATTTCAAAATTAATAAATTGAGAAATTAAAATAATTGAAAATGCAGTGTAATCCCATCTCTTGACCTTCTCACATATTTCACACTCGGTTGCACATTTTTTTATTACTTAGTCATTTTATAATTTTTAGCATTTGTTAGTTAATTTTTTCCTTGAAATTATTTTAAAAATAAAAAGATAAAAAAATTATTTTCATAAAAAAAAATTGAAATTGCACGTTTTCACATTAATTGTTTCACCTTGAAAGTTGGATTGATACCCATACTTACCGCAATACGAGTTATTTTTAGACAAGTTTTGTAGGTACTCAAGGAAATTTTGAGAGTGGCTTTTGCACAACAACGATATACACACCCAAAAAAAGAGCTTCTTATCAATAACTCTCTGGTTTTTTCCTCCCATCCTGATTTCGGGGCCGCCCTGTGCCAAAGCAATTCGACCCGAATGGACACAATGCCAAAATAAGAACAACGAATGATAAACGCGCAAGTGTATGCTAAACATACAGGAATAAAAATTATTTAGGCACTTTAACAAACACTTGGTGTGCACAATATGATATAAGGGATGGGGGTGAAATTTGAACCAATAAACCAACCCTTATCCATGAACAACTCGATATTTTAGCAATAATGTGTTCATAAATAAGTTTTACCGAGAATAATGCATTTTCCAAGTGTAAAACAAGTTAGAAAAAGCTTCAAAAAAATTGTTCAAACACCCCACAATTGGTGCAAATGATTCCAAATAACAAATAAAACACTGAAAACATGCCAAGAAATTCAAATCATCATCCAACATAACAATCACTTGACATTGTTCTAAGTGAAGAGAAAAATGTAGTATTTGAATTTTGAAATTAGAAATTTGGGATAAAAACAACAACTATCTCCACAAAAACTGTCAACATGCATCTAATAAACCCAAATGTAGAGTTGCATATACAAAATAACAATACAATCAAGTGTAACATGAGTAATCATAGTGATAATATGGATAAATTGATAAACAATTGCAAAGACATAAATTTCCAATTGAGTCCCTATATTGTTTTGACTTAATTCCGTGAACAAAACTTGTTTGTAATATGTCATAGGGAGATTTCTATTTTGTCACGATCCCACTTGGTCTATGACGTATTGAAGAAAATTGAAGACGTTGCGGCAAAGCTTCAAAGATTTTATCATGTTGATGTTTAATTGGTGCAAGTTTAATCATCTTCAAAGTTAATTGCATTTCGAGATCACTCAGGTATGAATGCGTATAATTAATGGTGCTCGAAATTGTTTTTATAAAAGATAAGGATGTATTTTTATAAAAATACTTTTTAAAGTATTTTAAGTGTTTACACTACGTTTAATTCTGATAAGCTCAAAAAAGGAGTTTGACTTTACTGGGTCTCTTTAAAGAAACGTTTTAATTGAAAAGTCAAAAAGTCAAACTTCTCGCTTGAACGACATTAGATCTCGCGCGAACGAGATACCTATATCGCTCAAACGAGAGCCTTAAGTCGTTCGAAAGACACGTTTTTCGAGGCGGCGCTAAATTGCTATTTAAAGCATTTTTCTATCAGAGTTTCGTAGGTGTGCATTCTGGAAAACAGTATTCGAACCAGAAACTTGTTTGCACATGTTTTCTAAGGTTTTCAAAGCTTAAACACATCCTTATAAGTTTGCAAATATCTAAGATATCATTCTTATATGTTTTAGTGATCTTGCTGAACCAAAGAAGTTTGTTCTATCATTGAACATCAAAGGGTTTTGTTGTGAACAAAAGAGAAGGACTTCTTGTTCCACATCGTAGACGAATCAAAGCCATTCGGTGGACATCGAGACATACGTGGACACGTGTGTTGTGGAAAAGTATCGTGGAAGATGGAATTTCTGCGTGGGCACTACTGAAGAATGGTAGAAGGTTAGAATGAGTGTCAAGATCCATAGGGATCAAGTCTTAGTGTAAGGCTAACCTGTCTTTTGAAAAACCATTGTTCATAGTGATTGACTGGCTTGGGCCGTCCGAGGTTGTTTTCCCGTTTTGGATTTTTTCCTTGTACATCCGGCGTTGTGAGTATTCTTTACTTTATTTTACTTGCTTTAATAACTAGATGCATGTTTAGGATTAATCAAGATAAAATTGGTTTAAAGTAAGAATTGGGTTTTCACAACTTGGTTTGGTGCATAATTAAAAGTTGGATAATTTTTGGAGAAAAAATGGTTTTGATTTGAAACACACATATTGGGAACCCTTTCAAATTGGTATCAGATCTAGAAAACATATTTCAGTTGTTTTGTGATCCCGTGTGTTTGTTTATCTCTCATGTGTTTGTTTTCTCTCAATGGATTCTCTAAGCTTTGACGATTTACATCGTTTGAATTTAAAGTCTGCAAAACGTATTGATGTTTTGGAGAAAGAAAATTATGGTTTCAAAAATAGGATTGAATATTTGAAAATTTGAAAATTCAAAGAGATATTTTTCGTGAGCACTTTATTACCTTGTTTAAAGATTTTAATGTATTAAAATTGGGCAAAAAGGAGAGTGATGATAGAGTCCTCGTTTTATAAAAAGAGTTAGAGGATTTAAAAAATACTAAAGTTTGTGCCGTTGAGGAAAATTATTCGATTAATGATTTTGTGGCATGAGAAAAGGCTCTTAGGGATAAGTTTGCTCATATTGAGGGGGAGCGAGATAACCTTCTAGGAGTAATTGAAAATTAAAATAAGGAGTCCCAAAAGTTTGAGGAGTCTAATCATTTGCTTGAGTCGAAAGTTTTGAAGTAAAAAAATGATTTAAATGACTCGAGTAGTGATGGCAGCGGCTTATCTTGTTCTAGTGGTTTGAATGTAAGAGCCAAAACCATAGTTTGTTTTAGAGCGTCAACCATATCCGAGGGTATTAGAAAAGGTCAACCTAAAGGTCCCATTCCTCATCGTGTTTTCACAAGTTCGCATTGTGGTAGGAAAGGTCACCTTAGGAGTTTTTGTTTTGATCTTAGAAAAGACCCTGGGAAGATTAAACGTAGTGTCCCATTTGTTCCCAAAACCCGTTTTGTTAGGTATACACATGTTTGGGTCAGGAAATCCGTTTTGGAGATGCTAAATGCTTCGTTGGTTGATTCTCATCTTCATGCACATGATTCATCTCTTACTATTTCTTATGGATAGTAGCTTGCATATTTTGGCATACGCTAGCCCTCGCATCATGTTTATAATTTTCTAGTGTTATGACATGTTTATCTCTTCGTATTATATTTTTCACTTGTTTGAGTCTTATTTGAAAAATACAAAAAGATTTTATTTTTGAGAAAACTTTTGAAAAACCAAAAAGATTTTAGGTTTTTATTTTTGAGTTTACATGTTTGATGTGGCATATTGGTGTGTTTGGACCCCCCCCCCCCCCATCGTTTCATTATCCATGTGGCTAGGACATTTGGTCATTATTATAGACTCTTAGAATGATCTTAACCATTGTTTATATGGGGTTGTTTCGAAGTTGATATGCAATTTGATTCGACTTTGTATATATGCCAACATTGCTCACATGCACGAGTTTATATGGATTTTTGACTTCTCTTGAATAGTTGAATTTAGTGAGGCATTATTTTCTCAATCTTGTCATCTATGCGTAAGTAGACTTAAGGAGAAGTGTGCATGTAAAAATCGTTTATCTTGAGGATTTAAATTGGTAAAAATGATGAGTGATTCACAGGAAAGGGCTGCGAGAGTTCAAAATTTACTCGTCGTGAAGGCCACCATTTAAAAGATCCCCAAAAGAAAATGCAATATGCTAAGAAAAGGGCCAAATTAGTTTAGTTCATTCCAAAGAAAACATGATATTATTGAGGGAGTTTGGATGGATTAAAAATTTAAACGGGTTTGCACAACTAATCCAAATGTTAAAACATTGCAATTTGACGCTATTGTTTGTAGAATCATCAAAATTCTAGATTTTTGTGCATGTAGTATGTTTAGTTCATTAAGATCACACTTTTAATTGTCATATGGCTATGATAAAGTTTGATGATCTATCGCTATCAATTAGAGCTTCTTGATCGTTTCGATGTGTTGGAATTGTGACTCATTTGTTGTAGTTTCACGCCTATACATTCCATATCCATGTTTGAGCCCATCGTTACTATGTTTGCATGTAACTCGCATTTTTAGTTTTTTTGAGTGTTTGCATTTTGTGTTAAAAGCCTACTGTTTTAACACTGTTTTGTTACTCTCAGGCCATTTCTGGAATTTATTTGTGGAAATTTTTTCATTGGGCAATATTTTATAATATTTTTGGGAATCTCGAAATTCTGACAGGTCGCGAGAAGTCGTTCAAGCGACATATATCGCACGAACGACAGTTGTACTTCGTTCAAGTGACATCCTCAACTCATTTGAGCGATGTCCCCGGCTCGTTCAAACGACAGGCTGTTTTGGAGCTTCTGATTGGTTTGCAGTCCACTGGTTTAAATTGATATGTTTTTTGGTACTGCTGGAAGTTTTTTTTGGACTGCCTGGTTTATATGCACGATTCATTGGTTCTAAATTGATTTTTGCATATAGTCCGTTTATCACACTTGATTAAATTGCTATATTCTTTGTGTGATTCCTTGGTTTACTAGCTACTGATTTGTCCTTTCTTGATCATATTTAGCTGGTTGTTTCATGATTATCTAGAGGTTTCGATTCTCAAATTGGTATCAAATTAATTCAAATTTGTATCTTCTCATGCTAGATATTTTGTTTGATTTATATTTTCACCGGATTGTCTATTCGAGAAAAAAGGGGGAGACATGTGTGTCATTTAGGGGGAGATTTGTTTAGCGTTTCTATTGATATCTGGATTTACATATTGTTTGATTTTATTTCTTCCTAATTGGTATCAAATAATTGCGCACATGATTCAAATGATTTGTTCTTATTAGAAATATAAATGGGTATCATTTGTTCCTCCATACTTCATTGGGTATTTGTTTGTATGTTTCCTGTGTGTAGGTATGCTTCAGCGACTTGAGATTTTAAGTCTACATCACATTTAGACAGTTCATGCTTCCGGTGCTACATATTCTAGACCGTGTCCTGTAATTTTTGATTTTGGGTTTATGGGATGGGATTTAGGTGTCATACGGTTTGACGGCCCGGCTTAGGCATTTCACTAGTTTAGTTTTGTCTCGGAATAGTCAAAGGGGGAGATTTATAAGGGCATAAATTTCAAATTGAGTCCCTCTATTGTATTGACTTAATTCCGTGAATAAAACTTGTTTGTAAGATGTCATAGGGAGATTTCTATTTTGTCACGATTCCACTTGGTCTATGACGTATTGAAGAAAATTGAAGACGTTGCGGCAAGGCTTAAAAGATTTTATCATGCCGATGTTTAATTGGTGCAAGTTTAATCGTCTTTAAAGTTAATTGCATTCTGAGATCACTCGGGTATGAATGAGTATAATTAATGGTGCTCGGAATTATTTTTATAAAAGATAAGGGTGTATTTTTTTAAAGAAAAATATTTTAAAATGTTTTTAAAAGTGTTTTTAAGTGTTTACACTATGTTTTAATTATGATAAGCTCGAAAAAGGAGTTTGACTTTACTGGGCCTCTTTGAAGAAACATTTTAATTAAAAAGTCAAACTTCTCGATCGAACGTCATTAGATCTCGCGCGAACGAGATACCTATGTCACTCAAATGAGAGCCTTAAGTCGTTTAAAGGAAACGTTTTCTGAGGCGCTGCTAAATTTTTATTTAAAGCGTTTTTCTATCAGAGTTTCGTAGGTGTGCATTCTGGAAAACAGTATTCGAACCAGAAACTTGTTTGCACATGTTTTCTAAGGTTTTCAAAGCTTAAACACATCCTTATAAGTTTGCAAAGATCTGAGATATCATTCTTATATGTTTTAGTGATCTTGCTTCACCAAAGAAGTTTGTTCCATCAAAGGGTTTTGCGGTGAAGAAAAGAGAAGACTTCTTGTTCCACATCATAGATGAATCAAAGTCATTCGGTGGACACCGAGACATACGTGGACGCGTGTGTTGTGGACAGGTATCATGGAAGATGGAATTTCTGTGTGGGAACTATTGAAGAACGGTAGAAGATCAGAAGGAGAGTCAAGACCCGTGGGGATCGAGTCTTAGTGTAAGGCTAATATGTCTTTGTAAAACCATTGTTCATAGTGATTGTCTGGCTTGGGCCGTCCGAGGTTGTTTTCCCGTTTTGGCTTTTTTCCTCGTACATCCGGCGTTGTGAGTATTCTTTACTTTATTTTACTTGCTTTAATCACTAGATGCATGTTTAGGATTAATCAAGATAAAATTGGTTTAAAGTAAGAATTGGGTTTTCACAACTTAGTTTGGTGCATAATTAAAAGTTGGATAATTTTTGGAGAAAATTTGGTTTTGATTTGAAACACACATATTGGGAACCCTTTCAACAATCATGGGTGGCATGCATTTAGACAAGCAAAACCATATCAAATACAAAAACCCTAGAAATGAAAAATACCCAATAAATAAATCAAATAATTAGTTAAATAGTAAGAATGCATACCATTAACAATAAAGTATGAGGAAAAGGGAGTAATTTGGGGTGGATATGATTATTTGAGACCTAGGGCTTGTTTATTGATAAAATATGGTATGAGAAATGAAGAGAGAGTAGTGAGAAATGTGAGGAAACCTGAGAAAAAGAGTGCCAAAATAATCGATCGATCGATAAAAGTCATTTATTGATCGATGAATCCTTAAATTGCTTAATGTTTAAAAATTAGTCAAACTCATATCAATTAATCGATAAAAATGATTTATCGATCAATGATCCTAACATTTTTGCAATTAGCTTCTTTTGAAGTGAGGTGAGATGGGGGGTAAGAATTTAATAAAAGAATGGGATAAAGTAAAAAAAGCTTCTCATCCCCCCCCCCGGGGGGGATGAGAAAAATGGCGGGGTGTAAACACACAAACACACAGATCTGACAAAGTATATACAAAAATGCATGTATTAGTGTGCACAACACTATTACCAACAATTTCAAAAATTGGGCAATTTAAAAATGGAACTCTGTAACAGAAAAATATGGCACCCAATGAGGAGCCCACGAGAGGGAAAATAAAGGAAACCTTTTGTACTTTCTCAACAAATGCATGTTCGGGACGCGCAATCTCCACATATTAAAGTTCGTTGAACCTACAAAAATGTTAGAAGTAAGCAAAAAATAAATAATGAAAAATTTAACTAATTATATTAGAAAAATAGAACCTAAATAAAATAAAGAAGTTAATATTTACAACCTACATTTCAACTACTAGTGTAACACCCCGCTTAAAATAATAACGGGTGGCGATCCCTATACTACATTAAATCAGGAGTTTCAGATGGTCCAGTCTCAACACCACCGGTCGGTACTACATAATATAGGACTAACTACCCGGCATCATATAAGCGAGATGTTAAAATTTAATAAAATATGCAACAGACAACAAACCAACACTATAACACTACTAATAAAGGAAAGAAAGATGCATGAAAGAACTAAGATAAATGAAATGCTAGAAATAAAATGAAATAATT
The DNA here is from genome assembly GCA_949130495.1 of Sambucus nigra. Taxonomy (NCBI): domain Eukaryota; kingdom Viridiplantae; phylum Streptophyta; class Magnoliopsida; order Dipsacales; family Adoxaceae; genus Sambucus; species Sambucus nigra. The sequence continues at coordinate 594,308,558 of OX422212.1, read as the reverse complement.
AACTACAATAGAATGTACTACAGAAAGTAGACCCGAATAAGCTGTCGGGTCACAGCCAATACAATAACTGGAATGGAATAAATATAAACATGTACATAAATATCCCTTGGGTACAAACCCGATATACAACATGAATCCTACCTAGAATTTTTTTCAAAGGACGAAGCGACTACATTCTACATCCCGCAACAGTCCGCACCTGTAGCGGCTCCCAAGACTCTGGATAGAAGGTCATTCGGCATCCATGCGGTAGGACACCTGTAGTAATATATATATATATATATATATATATATATATATATATATATATATATATATACAGGCAAGAGAGAAAAGTAAACGGGTCAGAGCCCGAGTTGTGAAAAATATTTAGCAAGTGTGTTAACCGTGCATAATAAATATCGGTGCACTATTTCATAATTAAAGTGGAATCGCACTCTCGTGGAACCCCAACTCACCTCTCATCTAATGGCGCGCACCTATTCGCGTCCTCAACTTTTAGTTAAATTACCCCCATTTATTAGGACAACCTAACTTATCATAGGCCTAGCCTATACCCACGAGATCTACCTTCCTATCATAACCCAAGAATCCACCCCTTTTCTAAACACAGTTAAGTATTTATTTTCAATCATAAGTGCCTTATTAGGCTTAGTGGATTCCGGTTTATAATTTAACCATTTATAAATTTAATAAGTTACCCAATATGCATTTGGGGTTGAAACATATGATTTAATTTCTAATTAATAAGCATGAAAAATTATTATTGACACAACTTCCCTCCAATTTCAACGTTGCGCTGCGTTTCGTGCGTGGAGTGTCTCGCAAAGCGAAATCCAAACAAGGAACCACCCCGTTACACTACTCCTTGTCAACGTCGATCCAGGAGATCCATTATGCCACACATAAATATCGACAGAACTTCTCTCTACTCTCAACAATGTACTACATTTCGTGCGTGGGGTGTCTCGCAAAGCGAAATCCAAACAAGGAACCACCCCGTTACACTACTCCTTGACAATGTCTATCATAGAGATCCATAATGCCATACATACCATAATTGGTAGAACTTTTCTCCAATCTCAACACTGCACTGCGTTTCATGCGCGGGGTGTCTCGCAAAGCGAAATCCAAACAAGTAACCACCCCGTTACACTACTCCTGGACAATGTCGATCCTAGAGATCCATAATGCCATGTATACAATATTATACTACTACTACAACTAACATCACCAATAATATCCTTGGGATGATATAACCGAAATATTCCTTAAATGCGATACATCAACCCCCATCAATCTAGTACACCATAATCATCCAAGATGTACTCCACAAAGATTCTATATCCTTTCATCTATAGGATATATAAATATATATATAGGCATTTTATTCTCACCATATATATATATATATAACAATCATCCATACCCATGACCAAGTGTACCTATCATATCTGATGTACAATGGACATGCACATAATCCACCCGGCTATATATATCGCCGATAAAACTGCATCAATGCTATCATCTTCCCAGTGCTCGGCTCACATAGCAACTGGGAACCACCTGGTGGGGATCAACGACACCCACCTCATGATAACTCACACACACGACGTCCCGGGAAGCGGTCATAGCTCCAACCGGCAATGAGACGAAACATACCCACCACGTCTCATCACAAAATATATATATCTATCGTATAATAACACACGAGACGACTATGACCTAGGGGATATCCACACCCTGCTCTATATGCCAGGATGCTCACCCTCTGCGCGAAAACTTCCCAATGATAGCATGAGCGGGGTATGCTTAACCACATAAGTATATATATCGTTCACATGCGCAATATACATACATCCATATGATCCCATCATATGATCAAATAGTAAACCATCATATACGGTTTAAATATCCATACCATGTATGTCCACATCATAAATATATCCATATATTCATATTTATATATAGATATACGTACATATATTCACACATCGCTATATCATTATATATACAAACTAATTCTCGTTCATATGTATAAGATATATAAACTCGGCTATAAGTATACATAATCCTCAATATACCAGCCGTCACCATAATTTCCTTTAATTTACCTCGATATGTGAATACAATCCCTCATTTGAAACATATTCAATCATTTTTCCTATGATGGATAGTCTCGCAAATTCATATGTATATATCTATACATATATATATTCAACATTTGGGTTATCACCCAAAATTTTGTGTAGGAAACCATCACTACACATACCATCTATATCCGAGAGCACATTAAAGACTCCAGTAATAATTTTGACTATCGGTATATACATAACTAATAGTCTATAAACCTCAAACTCAGTCTTATTGTCATCAGATAAATCCCATTTCTTAGGGAAAATACCCGTTGTAAATCACACACCGATAAACAACAACTACTCCAACTAGATTTTCACATTCTACTTTAGTTGGAAATATGACCCTGTAGCTCTCGATTCCGACTATGGTTCAATCACTTTTGTGAATCCCCCAGTCTAAGATCTCTCGGATTTATTTATTAAAATTTATCATTTCTAAGGGTAGGCAATCGCTCTCTTCCATTTGAACCAAATTGTATCTTAATACTATCCTATCCTTATAAGGATTTGACATAAATGTCGGCCTAGAAATTTCACCACATACATGGATATATTCTTCTCCAATTATTCCAAGAAGTTCCCACTATCATATACTAAGTGAGATACACCCTATAAGTCTCCAAAATATCTCTTACTTCATAAGAGAAAGCCTCAAATTAATAAACCCAACCAAAAAGGGCTAGAGGTCATCCTAGAAAAAAAACCCTAAAACAGCCCATTAAGGAAGCCCCTAAGAATAAACTCCAAAAGAAAAAGGGGGAAAAGTATTTCCCATTCTAGGGCTAAAAATAGGGGACCGATCGACCGGTCTCAGACCCCCGGTCGACCGTGGGTCCAAATTTTGCCTACGAAGAAATGCAGTAGGCTTTTCCCTTGAGGCGCGGTCAACCAGTCCCCTGGGCGCGGTCGACCGGCCATACCAGTTATCTTGGTCGATTTTCCCATTTTCAGCAAAACCCACAAATGTTAACCCTAAAATTTCCATTCTAACCTCCAAATCTTTATCACAACGTGATTCTAAGCCAATAAATCAACCTAAAGTTGATCCCAACCATTTCTACTCCATTAAACCCATATTTAAACATTGATTTCAAGATTAAACCCAAAAAAATCTAGGTTTTGATATTAATACCCAAAAATCCATTTCTTTAACCCACAAATAGCTATTTAGCAAGATTAAACACTTGCCTCATATTTATAGAGGTTGGATCGTCCTCGATGTCACGGTTGGGCCGAAAATCTCCAAGCTTTTCTTCCTCTCTCTCTTCTTTTCTTCTTCTTTCTCTCTTCTTTCTCCCTCTAGGGATTTTTCTCTCTTTCTCTCAAATGAGAAATGGCTTCATCCATAAGCCTACAAATCCTTTAAAACATAAACCCAATTTTAAATGTTAATACACACTTTAAATGACTCGTTTACTCCAATTCGAGCCAAACATACTCAAAAACATTTCGGAGCCGAAATAAAACCCAATGACAGTCATTTTGACTATCTCGACCCTTTCGGGATCGATGGTACCCTCAAAATCATCATCCGGAATACTTTAAAATGTCCTCTATTTTTGGGCCTAAGTTCCCAAATTTTGAAATTCTCCAATTAATTAAATTTTATTTTCCCAAAATTTTTATTTCTCAGTCTTCAAAAATCGAGGGTCGTTACAACTAGTTAACTATGCGATAGGAGTTGAAATGTTTTAGGGTCAAATGATGATTTCAATTTGAGGGACTGGTGGAGATCCCTCATATGTGTTCATGCCTTCCGAAAAAAAAAAGAATTTCATTTACACAACGGAAGGCATGTTTTGTGAGGGAAAATGGAACCATCAACAATTTAAAAAATTTGGCGGATGATGGGAGGTTTAGATCGAATGGGAGACAAGTACAAAGGGGATCCAAGAAAAATCGAATTTCCTCTCAAAAGATTTTATAAAAGAATGTCAATAGGGGCACACAGAAGGGAGGATCCCATCAAAGTGACCAACACAAACAACTATTCATCATCGATGAAAGGATTAAATATTTTAAAGTTTTCAACTGACTCGTAGGTGAAAGTGGGGGAATCCCCGGGTTTTAAATAATCTCAATTAAAATATAATTTCCTTGTTATGTAAACTCAAGAGATAATGCGGAAGCGTTATAAAGGTGGTGATGGTTCAACACAAATACTCAAATTCCAATTTTAATATAAACAAAAGTGAATAATTAACTTAAACATACCAAATTAATTATTACTCACTTAAACCGGTTAAGTCCAATTAAATCCAAGTCCTAAGAATTTGCCTAAATTATGATTGTTCATATTTCCAAGTTAGGCCAAACCAAATTAATGCAAGTGACTTGAATAAACCAACTTTACCCAATATTTAGTTTTAGTGCCGAATTAAATGAGTGTGAGAATTGAATCCAATTTTATCTTGAAATTATCCTAAGCATGATAAAATAAACAAAGTCACACTACACCGCGATGTACGAGGAAAAACCCACTAATGGGAAAAAACCTCGGGACGGCCCTAGCCTCAAATCCACTAAAAACGGTATTACAAAATACAAGACAAAAGACTTACTTCCTAAACTCGAACCCTCTCAAGCCGTGATGCTCCTTCTTGTATCAACCTCCAATTAGCGGATAACCAACGGAGCTCCACCGTGGTCTCGGAATACACCGATAGGACTTTAAACGGTCACCGTCACTCGAACATGGAGCCTTTCTCCAAACGGGTAGAATCTCAACAAAGGTCTTCTTTGTGATGGGGTGTAGAAGTAAACCCGAAACGTCTCTTGAATTCGGTAGAGAAAACCGGTGCCAAAAACTCCAAGTAAGGATATGTATATATAGAACTTGGAATAAACAACAATGGGTGTAAACTAGAGTGTGTATGAATTTTCCATTAAAAATTAACACTCAAAACATGAACATTTTCCCTAATTAAATTTGCTCTCAAACTCTCTCTAAGAGTTGGATATGGAATGGAAAAAGTTGTCTTGGAAAATGTGTTTCCCGCACATGATAATGCATGAAAAAGTTGGTTGAAAACCAAGTGGAGAAGTGGGGAAAAAACTGTCAAAAACTGCTGAAAACCGTTCCCGCCTGACGTCTCGTTCGAACGAACTTGACTCTCGTTCGAACGAGACTTCTAACGAGCGACCAACCTGGGCTCGTTAGAATCTCGTTAGATATCTCGTTAGAACGAAAACTCGTTCGAACGACATATCGAACGACTGACCAGATAAGGTCGTTGGCAAACTCGTTCGAACGAACCTGGTTCGAACGACAAAACTCGTTCGAACGAAATCTGGTTCGAACGAAAAAACTCGTTCGAACGACATTTCTAACGAACGTCCAGAAAGTTTGTAAAATTTGAATTTGGCCCAGAAACTTTTATAAACATTTATATACTTATTTTTAAGTTTCTAATTGATTCTTTCTGAAAAATAAAATGCAGTTTTTATTAACCTAACACCCAATACATATTGTTCCAAGCTCCTATATACATATAAATACATTCATACCTTGGGAGCATGGAACTAAGTTGATGACGTACAAACGAGGCACATAAACTACGGCATGTTGATGATGCTTTATACTTTTTGCCGCTACGTCTTCAACAAACACTTCATAGGTCTTGAATATTACAATTAAATAAAATCCTATGAATAAATGTTTTTGTCCGGAATTGAGCCAAAACTATAAGAGGACTCAATTGGAAATTTGTGTCCTTACAAATCTCCCCCTTTGGCTATTCCGGGACAAAAACCAAACAAAAATCCTAAAGGGCCGTCAAGCTCTACTAGACTCAAAACATAACCCGCCCAATCTTGACTCAACCCAAGGATTAAACTCTTTGCCATAGAAAGATGCCACTTTTGTAGAATACCTGCACACTTAAGCAAACTCATCAAATGCATAGGGAATATCAAAGTATTAAATGCAATTAATTAATTACTCCCCCTAAATTAATTCTCCCTTTTAAACACATGACCTTCTTAGAAAGATGTCTCCCCCTAAGATAAATCTCCCCCAAACGAAGATACGATAATAATAGGATTAGATACCATTTCTCCCCCTATCATCATTCTCCCCCTTTTTGTTCGGGAATAGGCAAAGGATAAAGAACTAATAAACCGCAGGTGAAAGCTTAAAGCGTTAAGACATGAGAGCATATGGGCAATTAAAAGCAAGGCAAAGATAAACAAATATCATATATATATATATATATACTATAAATATACCAATAAGTACGAGCATATATAGATAGATATAAACACACACATGACACAAAATACAATAAGTTTGCACACTCGTATGGCAAAAATGTGTCATATGGAAACGAAGGTGTAGGGGTGTGAACTAGCAACAATTAAATTTAGACCCAAACACTTAAGAAACGTTCACGGAGTTCTCATTTGATTGCAAACTTCATCACAGTTAAATATAACCTCATGTGACAATATAAAGATTGAACTCAATGAACAAACATACACAATGCATACAAGCCTAGCATGATGATGATTCTACAAATCAAATAGAGTCATGACATTAAAGACAACTAGGATAAACGGACATTGTGCAAACCGTTGATATACCATCCAATTCTCCCTCAATGAGTATATATATTCTTTTGTTTGTGAATGAATATATCAAACAAACATAGGCCTTGGCAATTGCTTTTTGTTTAATGCCAAATATTCTGTTTTTAGGCCTTTGGATCACGTATTTCTTTTAGATCCAATCAACGGTGGCTTACTATCGCAAAGGACTTAATTCATCCTTTCGGAGCCCTTCCCCGTGCATATATGAATTTATCGTGTTTTCATTTTTCGCACAAATCTCACATGCAACGGATTTTGACATGCACTAGTCCTCCTAGGTCATAGATATGTAGATGACTAGATTGATAGGAGAACACCTCAAAAAGCTCAAATATAACATGTGTCATTAAGATTTCAAAAGAGCTCGTGCATGTGTGAATAGAGGCATATAGAAATAGAATCCATTTAAACAATACAAAATCCAACTACTCCATATAAAACATGGTAAAGAACATTTTAAGGATTGGAAATCTAAACCAAAAGTTCTAGCCACATGGAAGCGTAAACGATAGGATTCAAACACAAATATATGCCACATAAAGTGTGTCAAACAAAAATACACACAAAACAAAATCTTTTTGAGTTTTTAACATTTTAATCAAAAATAAAGATATATACTCAAAAGAACAAACAAAAATCATTTGTATTTTTCATTAAGCTTAAATGAAATAAATAAAACACAAATGATAAACAAAAATCTTTTTATATTAGGCAGTCGATTCAAACACAAAATATAATACAAAAAAATAAACAAGTCATAATTTCTAGCATGTGATATGAAATAAGGCAATGACTAGAAAATGACTAAACAAGCATACATTTAGCATATGAATATAGCATGAAGTACAAACGCTAAAGTATGCAAACACTAACACATTCATCCTTTAGATTTAGCAAGGGAGGAGGCATGTGTAAGTAAATGAGAGTCAAAATCCCTATTTTGTAAGGCAACCAAGTCGGATTTCCTAACCCAAATTAATGAAGAATTACTATCTTGGGGTGTAGGAACATTAGCTACCGTGGTTACTTTACAATGGGATTTTCTAGGAATTCGTTTAAGATCAAAACGAAATTTCCTAAGATGACCTTTTCGACCACAATGTGAACAAGTGAAAATATGTCGAAAAGATTTACTTAAGGAGTGATCATTAAATGCATTCCTAGTAGATTCTCCTAAAATGTTGGTTTTGACTTTATGGTTAAAATCATTACAAGTATTGAAGCCTAAACCAAAAGTGTCATTTTTAATTTGGACCGTTCCTAACATTTTATCAAGTTTTTGCGAACGACATTCCAAATCAAATTTGACATTACTAGAATCTTTTAATTTATTTTCCAAATCTAAAATTGTAGATTCTAGTGAAACATTTCGCTCTTCAAACACGAGAAGCTCCTTTTTCAAGGATTCCATTAAACCCCTAAGGCTATCTCTCTCGCCTTCTACGTATTCTAGCTTCTCTCGAAGAGCCCTCTCTTGTGTCCTAAGGTCTTCTATTAAGACACTATCATCAACGACCTTGACACTCTTTCTTAAACAAGCTTCTAACTTCAAATTAGCCTTTTTCAAATTGATAGAATCTTTATATAATTCATGAAAAGCATTTTGAAGTTCACTCTCATCAACATCTTCTTCATTTTCACTCTCTCTTTCTTCTTCACTCTCAATATCATCAAAAATAAGAGAATCATGTACAATGACCTTGGAAGTGGCATGTGCTATAATTTCATCATTCGATGAGTTCTCATTATCACTCACATGTCTAGCCATAAAAGCCACAAAATTTTTCTTAGTGGGGGATTCGGGCTTCTCTTCCTTATCACTATCACTAAGGGTCGCATTATATGAAATGGGTCATTTACCCTCTTTCCTTAGTTTAGTGGGGCACTCAAAAGCCCTATGGCCATAACCTTCACAACCAAAACATTTATTAGACTCGTCCCTATCAATATTTTCATTACTAGGTTTAGGGATCTTATCGGCTTTAGAAATCTTCTCGTTTTTATCATGTTTAGAAGATTCAAATTTCTTGAAATCATTTTTAACTTTATCTTTGTTAAATTTAAGAAATTTTCTAAATTTACGAGCAAACAAAGCCATGTCTTCCGAGTCACTATCACTATCGCTCTCTACTACTTGTTTGACCTCTTTTCGGACTTTTAAAGCAACGCCCTTTTCAAGTTTCTTTTCATTTTTAGAGGGAAACATATCCAGTTCATAGGTTTGTAAATCACCTACAAGCTCTTCTAATTTCGTAGAGGCTAAAGTGGGTAAAGAATTTAAAACGGTCACCTTTGGAATAAATCTATCGGGTAGGGACCTTAAAATTTTCTTTACAACACGGTCGTCAGGTATTTTCTCTCCCAAGTTAAAGGATGAATTAACAATATCAGAAAGTCTAGCATAAAATTGATCAAAAGTTTATTTTTCATCCATTTTGATAGTTTCAAATTGAGTGGTGAGGTTTTGGAGTTTTGAAGCTTTAACGACACTCGTTCCTTCATGAGTTAATTGTAAAATATCCCAAGCTTCTTTAGCGATCTCACACGTCATAATGCGTCGAAATTCATCCGGTGTGACAGCGCTAAATAAAGCATTTAAACCACGGGAATTAAAATTTGCTAGCTTAAACTCATTTTCGGTCCATCTATCGACGGGTTTGGGAACGCGTTCATTTTCAATTAAATGAGTTGGTGGGGAATACCCGTTAACAACAGACATCCAAACTCTCTCGTCGATAGATTTTAGTGCCGATCTCATTCGCGCTTTCCAATACGCGTAGTTTGAACCATCAAAAATAGGAAATTTTGAAAATGGGGAAAAATCCATTTTAGCCAAAAATTAAAGGATCTTTAACGAAATAATTTATCGTTTTTGGCTATGATACCAATTTGAAAGCGGGGGAATCCCCGGGTTTTAAATAATCTCAATTAAAATATAATTTCCTTGTTATGTAACTCAAGAGATAATGCGGAAGCGTTATAAAGGTGGTGATGGTTCAACACAAATACTCAAATTCCAATTTTAATATAAACAAAAGTGAATAATTAACTTAAACATACCAAATTAATTATTACTCACTTAAACCGGTTAAGTCCAATTAAATCCAAGTCCTAAGAATTTGCCTAAATTATGATTGTTCATATTTCCAAGTTAGGCCAAACCAAATTAATGCAAGTGACTTGAATAAACCAACTTTACCCAATATTTAGTTTTAGTGCCGAATTAAATGAGTGTGAGAATTGAATCCAATTTTATCTTGAAATTATCCTAAGCATGGATTCTAAATTATTGTGCAAGATAAAATAAACAAAGTCACACTACACCGCGATGTACGAGGAAAAACCCACTAACGGGAAAAAACCTCGGGACGGCCCTAGCCTCAAATCCACTAAAAACGGTATTACAAAATACAAGACAAAAGACTTACTTCCCAAACTCGAACCCTCTCAAGCCGTGATGCTCCTTCTTGTATCAACCTCCAATTAGCGGATAACCAACGGAGCTCCACCGTGGTCTCGGAATACACCGATAGGACTTTAAACGGTCACCGTCACCCGAACATGGAGCCTTTCTCCAAACGGGTAGAATCTCAACAAAGGTCTTCTTTGTGATGGGGTGTAGAAGTAAACCGGAAACGTCTCTTGAATTCGGTAGAGAAAACCGGTGCAAAAAACTCCAAGTAAGGATATGTATATATAGAACTTGGAATAAACAACAATGGGTGTAAACTAGAGTGTGTATGAATTTTTCATTAAAAATTAACACTCAAAACATGAACATTTTCCCTAATTAAATTTGCTCTCAAACTCTCTCTAAGAGTTGGATATGGAATGGAAAAAGTTGTCTTGGAAAATGTGTTTCCCGCACATGATAATGCATGAAAAAGTTGGTTGAAAACCAAGTGGAGAAGTGGGGAAAAAACTGTCAAAAACTGCTGAAAACCGTTCCCGCCTGACGTCTCGTTCGAACGAACTTGACTCTCGTTCGAACGAGACTTCTAACGAGCGACCAGCCTGGGCTCGTTAGAATCTCGTTAGATATCTCGTTAGAACGAAAACTCGTTCGAACGACATATCGAACGACTGACCAGATAAGGTCGTTGGCAAACTCGTTCGAACGAACCTGGTTCGAACGACAAAACTCGTTCGAACGAAATCTGGTTCGAACGAAAAAACTCGTTCGAACGACATTTCTAACGAACGTCCAGAAAGTTTGTAAAATTTGAATTTGGCCCAGAAACTTTTATAAACATTTATATACTTATTTTTAAGTTTGTAATTGATTCTTTCTGAAAAATAAAATGCAGTTTTTATTAACCTAACACCCAATACATATTGTTCCAAGCTCCTATATACATATAAATACATTCATACCTTGGGAGCATGGAACTAAGTTGATGACGTACAAACGAGGCACATAAACTACGGCATGTTGATGATGCTTTATACTTTTTGTCGCTACGTCTTCAACAAACACTTCATAGGTCTTGAATATTACAATTAAATAAAATCCTATGAATAAATGTTTTTGTCCGGAATTGAGCCAAAACTATAAGAGGACTCAATTGGAAATTTGTGTCCTTACAGTAGGGAAGTTGTAGTGGTTGGATAACGTTGGATGGAAATGGGGAGGAAATGAATTCAAACCGGAGATATGAATCATCATCACTCAAAGGTTATTTTCCAAAAGAAACAAATTCACTTTCAATATTATGTTCTTTCAAAATTATTTGAGGGCAAACACATTTATTCAACTCATCTTTGTTTTTCAGGGAAGAAGTCATTTCATTGCAAAATGATTTAATCTCCATTTTTATTCTCCCTTATGCCTTCGGCGAAACGAATAATAGTTTGTTCCAAAGTAAGTACCATGGTCTCAAGAACCTCGGATTCCTCATTTGGTTCAAAATATTTCTTATCTTCCAAAGGTTCAAGCTAAGAATCATTATTGGTTTCAAATAATAAATCTCAACCATGCTCTTAACAATGATTTTCCTCCCTAGAAAAGTTGTCAAATTCTTTAATTTTTTGACTTTGTAAAAGCACATCAAATGAATTTGGTAGTTCTTCAACTTCCCCAAAAAGACTAATTTGAGAACTTTGTAACTTTCAAACTTATTCATATAACACCTTTGAAGGTTATTGTCATAATAGTTCAAAGAACTACTATCCCAATGTCCTTCAACTTCGTTATTATAACAAGTTTGCACCATTTTATCATTAAAATAAGTTTCAAAAATCCCCACATCATTTATTTGATTATGTAAATACTCACCAAAAGTAATTTTATGATTTTTATTCCTCTCGACATGCAAGTATTCACCAAACATTATAGGCTTAGAAAGACTTGGAAAATTATTCTTAGGACAAACGTGCAAACCCAAATCATTATAATTACCAAAAACATTAGAGTAAGAAAGACTTACCCAAAATGGATCTTCGATGGAAGACCAACACTATGGTGTGAAGGCGAGAATTCAATGTTTCTTGGCACTCAAGTGTCCATGTCTGCAAAACTGGTTAAGTTAGAAAATACAAATAAAAAATAGTACAAAATACAAAATCAATAAAATTCTAAAACACCACAAGTCCCTGGCAACAGCGCCATTTTGATAGACATATAAACTTCATATTTAAACTATGTCGTTGGGTGTTTACGCCATATACAAACAAATGTCAAAACTTGGCATGCTGATTATAGAGTGTAACGACAAATGGGGATCGAATCCATGGGGAATTGTGGTCAAAATTCTATCAATTTATTACTTCTCAAATAAAAGTGTAAAAGGTTATGAGTGAGCAAACATTAAACTAAATGAGTAATGAAACTAGATTAACAAAACGAATAAAACTATAGATTGAGGATCGTATCCTTCACACTGACTAACTAGCATAAATGGTTACACGGAAAAAAAACTTAATAAGATTAATCTCATTTGGACAATTAATAAAATACAATGAAAAAATAATTAAACCCTAGTAGCACTGTTGTGGATGATTATTTGTAACCAATTGATGGCAATAACCAAAATAGAATGACAATAAGTTGATGCAAGCTTAAATAAATAATCAAGAAGAGGTGAAACCTAAAGAAGTTAAGGGTAGCTTCAAACCACGATGAGCGAAATAAAAGATGTCTTCAATCCACCATAAACTGTATGTAATTCAAAAAATATATTGCGAAATATATATGTCTTCAAAGAAAGATAAATATAATATTTGTCGATTAATATTATTTATCGATTAATATTTCATAGACCGACTTAACTAAAATCAACTGTCACAATATCATAAAACATGAGGAATACTTTTTGACGATCATCTCACCCACTTTTTGATTGATTTTTTTTAAAAACTTCATGGATATGATCTCGACAGTGAGAAGATCATATCCATGAAGTTTCATAAAAAAATTCAATTAATCAAGTGGCTTGTGCAGACCCAAAATTTCAATAGTCAAAAATACATATTTATTCAATCTTTTTTACATATCACTTCATCTCAATGGTTTTTTTATTGAATTTTTTGATCAAAAAAATTGGTGATGATCTTCTCATCATGGAGATCATATCCATGAAGTTTCATTAAAAAATTTATTTTTTTACTATTCTAAAAAAATGGTATGTACTTGGGTATGCACAACATATATACATATATATATATATATATATATATATATATATATATATATATATATATATATATATAAAGGGAGAAGTTCAGAAGTGAACATAAAAGATGAACATTTTAATGAACCTTAATAAAAAACACTTAATACCCAATTAATTTTAATTTCTATGTTGTAATTGGTTCGCGCGAGCGGCAACGGGCATGCATCTTTTTTAATACACGCGTGTTACACGCTCCAGCGGCAACGAACACGCGTGTGACACGCATGTATTAAAAAAGATGCATGCCCGTTGCCGCTGGCGCGGACCAATTATAACATAGGAATTAAAATTAAATGGGTGTTACGTGGTTTTTGTTAAGGTTCATTAAAATGTTCATCTTTTATGTTCCCTCTTGAACCTCTCCCTATATATATATATATATATATATATATATATATAAGAAAAGTGAATAAATAACTAATATTATGTAATTCATCCATAATAATGTAATAATTATTTGAAATGAAAAAATTAAAACATTTTAGCCTAAGCAAGCCTTCCACCTAGAGATTGACCCTGTTATTACATTAAAAAAGTCATCTCCACAACTACATTCTAAATTCACGATTAATGTAAGTTTATTATAATCAATTGATGTAATAAGCTATATTACTATCAAGTTGTGAATTTTGATGTTCAAAACAAAGACTCTCGGAGGACTTAATAGTAATATAGCTTATTACATCAATTGATTATAATAAACTTACATTCATCATGAATTTAGAATGTAGTTATAGAGACGAGATTTTTAATGTAATAACAGGGGCAATCTCAAGGTGGAAGACTTGCTTAGGCTAAAATGTTTTAATTTTTCCATTTCAAATAATTATTACATTATTATGGATGAATTACATAATATTAGTAATTTATTCACTTTTCGTTTATCAATTATCTCATTCTTTCTACGTTCGTTTAACTTTTTTCAGGATCCATATCCCTCACTTCATCTGCTGCACTTTCAAAGTTGTTAAAGTGTGCAGAATAAAAGGCTACCACTATCCATTTAGTTTTCATTCCTTTCATTTTTGATACTTTGTTACGTGCCTCATTTTCCTTACGGATTAAATAATTACAATCCATCTTATTTTTGGTGAAATGAACAAACACTACTATGGATCATTGCGTAATTTTTTGTCTATATTGGGTTTCTTGCATGTCTTCAATCCTATCAAAGGAGTAGGTATAACATCATTTACCATTTTCTTCACATGGAAAGTCCAATCATATAGTGATTTTTAAGATGATGTTTATAGTGTTTGCAAATATACTGAATTGTAATACTTCTTTAAATTATAAATACATGGAAAAAAAGAGAATATTATAAATAAAATTACGCTTTCCATTGCTCATGTTTCATAATTCTCTTATAAGTTAATAGTTTATCAAAAAATTTATAAGTAGCTCACGCATCACGCGAGGCTAAAACCTACTTAACTCAATAAGCGTATCCAAATTGAATTTTTGAAAGCCAAGCATTTTTCTTAGAATTTTATCTTTAAAAATTGTCTTTCAACATTTTACATATTCCCTTAAATAATTATGCAACATGCACATTCTAGAAAACACATTTTTTTCGATGACTTGGTCGTAATATATTATATATACTAGAGAATAGAAGATTACATAGGAAGATTGTCTTTTGTTTTTGGATTGATTTAATAATATGAGAGAAAGCTGATAAATATGTTAAGTTCCATTGGTGATTGATATGGAATTTTAGTATTTTAACGCACTAATGTAACCCAAAACAAACTGCCAAACATATTACGCACAAAATAATGCTAATCATATTACGCACAGATACATTTCCACAAGAAAAAAAAGTTCTCCCCCAAAGATGAAAATAATGCTACTAATTGCATTATAGTAAATTTAAGAACAGTAACATAATCCTACAGTTTCAATCATACGCACAAAATATGTACTATATTTATTATTCCCAATTTGGAATTACATAGTGAGTTCCAGATATATTTATGGTGATTAGGGACCATCATTTAAGAGTTGAATTAAATATTCAACAATGGTCAGTTGCTTGTAAGACGATAGAAACAAACACGTCCTCGAATATTAAAGGAGCAAAAAAAATAATGATAATTTTAAAATGTTTATTTGTTGTAAACCCACTGTTCAAAGACCACCTCCAAATTATTAGATAAATTAGGTTTCAACTCATTTTGGTGGTGCAACTCCAACCAATCGTCCAAAATGAGTTTAGAACAATTTTATCCTAAATTTTAAATTATTTTGATTAGAGTTTTGTTAGGCCTGCCACATTAAATTTTACCACCCAATGTTTTTTTCATTTAAAAAAATTTAGTTTTGGCCGCAACTGTCCTAGCCTTCTCATTTTCTTTACTGGGATAGTGAATTGCCTCCCAAGAATGTTAGGCTATAATTATTTTGCCGCTCGAGAGCATCAAGTTACAATTATTTTAAGATTTCTATGGCTTTAACTCTCTGATTAGGGCGGTAAAACGAACCAAGTTATTCGAGCTCAGCTCGTGTTCATTCAGATAAAAGCTCATTTAAGCTCGGCTCGTTTGGTAATCAACCCAATCTTAAATAAAGTTTTAAGTTTGTTATCTTATTGAGATCTAATCGAATTTAACTCAATTATAAATTATCATATGAAAATAGTGTAAACAAATCAAGCTACTTGAACTCGGCTTGTTTTCGTTTGGATTAAAACTCATTTGGCCCAGCTCGTAAAGTAAAAAAGTCAAGCTTTAATACATTTTTAAGATCGTTAAGCTTTTCAATCCAAGCTTTATCATCCTACCATTCGACTCGGCTCGTTTACAGTCCTATCTCTGATCAGTAATTTGTTTGGGGTAAGGACACAATTAGGGTATGCACGATTTTTCAGTAATAAATACATTAAATTTTGTAATGTATACGTGGAATTTTCGTAATTTTTTTGGGAAAAAAATGTAATTTGTACGTTGAATTTTATCATGCATACAAGATTTTTTTGTAAATAAGTTAACTTGTATGGTATAGATTAAGGGGCAAGGACATTAGTGCCAAAAAAAATGAACGGTGATTTGGGGTTTGGCCCCCATTATTTCTTTATATTGACATTGGCCCCCATTATTTGCATTTTTTGGAGTTTGACCCCCCAAAATGACTTTTCGCGACGGACAAAATGTCTCAAAGATACTTGGTAAAATCTTTGACACTTTTTACATCGTTAAAAGTCAATTTGGGGGTCAAACTCC
The DNA here is from genome assembly GCA_949130495.1 of Sambucus nigra. NCBI lineage: Eukaryota > Viridiplantae > Streptophyta > Magnoliopsida > Dipsacales > Adoxaceae > Sambucus > Sambucus nigra. The sequence continues at coordinate 594,291,941 of OX422212.1, read as the reverse complement.
AAGAAATGAACATTACGGGGGTCAAATTCAATTATAAAGAATTCAAGGGGGCCAAACCCCTAATGATCCAAAAATGAATGTGGAATGAAGTAAAAGAGAAAATTGGTTAAGGACTAAAATATAAATTTCACATTGTTTTATTACCCTACTTACAAAAATACCACTCACATTTGGAGTTTAGAACGTACCAAAACACAAATTTTGGCCATTTTCCAATGAGAATAGGTACAAAGGAAATAGTCTTAGAATGGTTCTTTTACTATGATAGAGAAAACAAATTTAGCTACATAGAGGTTGAATATGCAATACATTCTTAATTTAGTAGAATTTGTATTTTGTTGAACAGATTGAGTTCAAGAGAGACTGTTTACAATGTATCCAACTAGTTGGGAAAAAAATCAATTTTTATCTCCAATTCTACTTTCAATCTTCATGGGCAATTTTAAAAAATTAAGGTTAAATTATTGAAAATATAGCTCGTTTTATCCCTTTTTTCATAAGCACCATTACCAACAATGCGGTGGTGGTGGTTGCGACGGTGGTATGGTAGTGATAATGATAGGGCGATCGTTGACACGACAATGAATGGATGAGTTAGGGCAGTGGTGGTGCGGTAATGATTGCAGTGATGGTCGTGGTGGAGGTTTTGGTGGTAAATTTAAAGGATTTTGTAATGTCCTATATTTTCATGGAGTTTATTTATTATTTATGAAGTGAGAGATAAATTAATAAATTGAATGGATTATTATTAAAAGATAATTGGTAATAACATTGAATATTTAGATGATGATTAAACTTGCATATTATGTGATTTAGTTGTACCACATGCTACATTTAATTAAGGGGTGAAACTTTTTTTTTCTTTTTTTTTTTAATAGGATTAAACCCCAAATAGCATAAAAAGGATAAAAAGAGCCTTTCTCCGGGGGCTTAGATTAAGTACAAGAAATAGAAAAATTCGAGATAAAAGTTTTTTTTAATGGGTGAAACTAATTAACTACGTTGAACTATATGCGGTTACGCTTAAAATAATTAATTAGATTTTTTATTATTAATTGTGAAGTTTTACCATTAGATATGAGGTATAACCAGTTGAAGTGGACTCTAGAGAAATACGAAGACCCGATTACGTATTTTTATCATCTCAAGTTGGGCTCGGGGGTATATATACGCTTAGAGTAAGTTTTGGATTATTCCGGATAGTATTTTGGGTCCATTTGGGGCCTAAAAAAAAGCTTAATATAGAGATGAGAGATTTGAAGGTATTTAATTGAGTTAAGCCTAATTTATTAATCATCTATCATCATAAGAGCAAACTCTAGCAACCATATACTTGTGGGCAATCTAGAGAAGGCTTTGGGAGGAAAAAGTACAAGAAATTTTGTTAAGGATCCATTGTTCTTCATTTTAAGGCAAGAAATCTCTTGCAATAAATGATTAAATTCGTAACTTGTTTAGAATACATATTTTTCAATGTTAATTCGAGATTAGAATGCATGATTAGATCCTGAGTTGATTAGTCTTAATCATGTTTATAAATATGGATTTATTAGGAGTGTAATTAATCTATCTATTCACTAAAGGCTTGTACCTTGGTTGTAAAAATATGAAATTAAATGATTTGGATGATTAAATCTGGAATATAACTCATGTTTTAGGGTTTACTTTCGATATTTTGTAAAAGTCCCATGTTAATTTGAAATTTTGAATTTGGATTCGTGGATTAATTGTCCCCTTTTATGTTAATAGCGAACTAGGTTTATGAGTATGAACTTTGATGAATAAAATCTTGATTTTGATCTTATATAATTTTTGGAATACGTTTAGGATCATAATCCAGTAAGTGGGTTGAATTTTTGTTGGGTTTTCAATCGGATTTAGGAGCTCGGAATTGCTTTAATGGGGGTTTAGAGAGGTCAAATCCCGTAGATAGAAGAAGGGCCCTCGTACTGGTAACCTCGATCAGTCGACCCCCTTGAATTATAGATAATTGAATTACAAATGCATGGGTACTGGTTTCATATTTGTTTTATGAATTTCTTATGAATATTTTGCCAGCATTGCGCAACGCTAAATTTTTGGTCTGTGATTTTTGGTTTGGGTTTTCGTTTAAGGTTGTTTAACTTATTTTATTGAGATATTATACTTGGTTAATATCGAGAATAATTACATAGTTGGATATTTTAATCATAGTGCTATTTATTATCATTCAATTTTTGGATTGGGTTGGATTGGGAAGACATACGAGTGAGCGATATCCTATGGTTGTATGTATATTGATCTTGGAGAGTAGTGAACTAAAGTGTTTGGCGGTTGCTTTAGGTCTTGAGAGATTATAGGCCGTGAAATTAACTTAGTAATTAAAAAAGGAAACATGGATGTATGTTACGAGAGAAAATGTGTGTGTGTGTGTGTGTGTGTGTGTGTGTGTGTGTGTACACACACACACATAGGTTCTCATAGTTTAGAGATGTAATAAACTAAGAGTTGGATTTAATAACGTTTGGGAGTTAATAAACTTAAGTACGTAATGAAAATCCTATGTTTTTGGATCGGGACGATATGGGGTATTCTTCAAATTGCGCGGTATTCTACTTTGTAGTGTGTGTTTGATATGGTTTTGAGAGATAGTAAACCAATGATAAGTTGACAAATCCAACATTTGGGGATTCAGATGAATTGGGTACGCTTACGAGTATGTGTTATCCTATATTTATATATATTGAGTGTATATATGTATGTAAATTATGTGCTTATGTGAACATACCCGTTACTCGTGGTGAAGCTATTGGTCGGGGTTTTGCATTTAAGTGAGTATGATCATGTACATGCAAGAGCAAAATTTATAATTGCTCATTTTCTTTATATTTGGCTTAAACCACTACACCCCCACTGTACTTTCATAATCATTCTCAAGTCTTAGAAGATAAAAAATGCTGGTGACATTTGAAATATTGGAGATCATTCGTCACAACATTACCCAAGAAGAGTTATGAAGTGGTTTGGTAAAACTTTAAACTTTCAGGGGTTACTTTTAAAAGAATTTGCATTTGAAAGTTTACAAAATATTTTTTTAAGGAATTTTAAGATTTTTTAAAAAACTCACTAACTCATTAGAATGAGATTGACATGTTATTCGAACGAGTTATGAAGGGTCGTTAGAGCGAGGTTTCCCCGTTCGAATGAGTTCTGAAACTCGCCATCTATGGAATGTAATTTGAAGTTTCATTAGAAATCGTTCGAATGATATCTGAAGCTCACCAGATCTAAAATGTCATTCGAACTTTCGTTGGAAACCGTTCGAATGAGAATGAAGTGGTAGTCATTTGAATGAGTACGCATATTTTTATTTTTTTAAATAAATCTTTTCTAATCTTTAATCTCTATCTCTTCTCAACATTTTTTCTTATAAATAGAGATGCGGGGATAGACTTTTCTCCAAGCCTATTTAGAGTTCTTTTTGTGATAAACTGTATAAAACTTTCATAAAAATCCCTTAGATATTTGAAGATCACTTTTCAGACCAAGAATAATACATTCTAAAGTTCTAAACCCTTGTAGATATTTTTTTTACTGCTGAAGAAGACCGGAATTCTATATTCTAAAAGTTAATCGGTGGAAACTGAGGGAAGATCTACTTCCTATGGGTGGTGTTGGACTGCATCACTATATATTGGAGATTTGAAAATGTTGTGCTTTATACTTAGTGGATTTCTAAGTGGTCTATAAGTCATTCGAGTCTGTCAAATTCTTTTATAGTGTTGAATTAAAGGTTTTGCCCAAAAGAGATTTTTCCTATATTTCTTTTTCTTTCTATTTTGGTTTGGTGATTTGGATATAATTTGGTTTTACACAATATTCGATGTTCAATTTAAGTTATATCAAGATAAAATTCGGTAAAAAGTGAATCTTTGTGTGTTTGGCGTGAGATACAAGTGAATCCATATATCCAACATTTTCAAATTGGTATCAGAGTCAGTTTTTACATTTTTTTGTAAATGAATTTGGGAGGTTATATGGATAACTCATATGATAGGACTCGAATATTTGATGCGACCAATTATTCTTACTGCGAAGCTCGAATGAGATTAGCATTGAAGTCGATTGACAAGCGTGTTTGGCTTGTGTGTGAAAGAGGGTGGACACCACCTACTGTGACTAATAACAATGTTATAAGTCTAAAACTATCACTGCCGGGATGGAAGATGATTTTAAATGGAGTAATTTTAACTCTCGCTGATTAATTTCAATTTTTAGAGTCGTCACTCCAGACAAGTTCTGCTGCATCATGATGTGCAGCACGTTAAAGGAAGCGTGGGATATCCTCCAACTCACTCACGAGGGTACCAACGTTATGAAATCTTCTAAGCTATAAAATACCACCACATAATTTGAAACTATTTGCATGCTATAGAATGAGACATTTGATGAGTTTTATGCATATTTATCTAATATAGCTAATTCTAGGTTAAAGTTGGGTGAGAAAATTCCTAAGATGAGAGTTGTGAAAAAGTTTTCGAGTTCCTTACTGTCCCATTTTAATGATAAGGTGACAGTCCTTAATTCGTTGGGAGTTTTAGATATGCTTAGGTTAGAAGAACTCGTAGGAGACCTTCAAACTTATGAAATCGATATGTTTCCCAAAAATCAAAATAAAAAGGAAAAAGGGATTTCTTTGAAAGTCTAATTTAAAAAGATAAAAGAGGAGGTTTCTTCTGACTCTGATTTTGATTTTGATCTCGATGATCTTTCTCTCTTTGCGAAAAAATTCAAAAAAATTCTTAAGCTTCCAAAAAAAACTTTTAATAAAGATAAAAAATTTAAGTTGGGCAAGAAAGGTTTTGAAAAAGAGAGAGGAGAGTAACCTAAGAAAGATGAGTAGAGATGCTCTGAGTGCGAGAGTAGGGGTCACAAAGCCCATGAGTGTGCTATGAGGCTAAAGAGATAAGCGAAAAGAAAAGTCGCATATAATGCCACTCTTAGCAATAGCCATGTCGAGTTGGGGGGTTCTGGGAACGAATCACCACATGTATGTAACTTCACCACATTTATGTAACTTCACCACATTTATGGCTAGTCATGTTGGTACATCGAGTACGCCTCATGCCAATAAGGATTTTTTCAAGCATCATAACCTCGATAGTGAGTCTAGTCATTTCTAAGAGAGTGAGGGAGATGATATTTTAAATGAGGGAGAAAGTGTCCTTCAATGTGCTTACATCGAGCTTTACATCGAGTCCTTTAAAATGAAAAGGTAAAATAAAAATTTAGCACTTAGGGTTTTAGATTTAGAGGAGGAGTTGATAGAAAGCGATTCCTAGAGGAGAGTTTCTTTGGGAGAGAGATTTGTTTCAGTGGAAAGTAAAAATGGTGATTTGACCAACAAAATAGTTAATCTTACGAGAGATCTTCAAGCTTCATTAGAGACTCGTCAGAAACTTAAATCCCTTGTATTCCAACTTAAGAAAGATCTCGAACGTGCTCGGGGGGTTAAGGTTACTATCGAGGACACATCGAAGAATATAGGTAAGATATTCCTTGGTCCGCTTTAGGATTTAAGGAGAGGAAAGGAATAGGTTTCAACAGTGCATCCACTTCCCATGCCTCACCCGAACTGGTTCTTAAATTTATGGTAGATCCTTATGGGACTCAAACTAAACCGTAAAAGAGTGTTCAACCTAAGAGACATAACCAAGGTAAACCCAATCAAGTCTATGTTTGTACCCATTACAAAAGGATAGGTCACCTACATAATTTTGCTACAAATTAAGTAGAACTCCACGTAAACATACTCCCACACACCGCCATAGCAAGTTTTCTAGTCTAAGAGACCAAGTTGAGTTCCTAGTCACGACTTTGAAAAGATTAATGGAAGAATTTCAAAGGATGTCTTCGCCTATAGAGAATGCTTTCAACGGTACAACTAGAGCCAACAATGATAAGGGAAAAAAGCTTACCTCCACTTGGGTACCTAAGCAAGATGACAAAGCCCTTATTATTTGCGTTGCTCTCAAGGTTCAAGATACTTCCCAATGGCACATGAGCGGTGACAAGTCATATTTTACAGACCTTGTAGATCTTAAGGAAGGAAAAGTGACTTTGGAGATAAAAATAGGTCTAGAATTTAAGACATGATAGTGTTGAGATACCCGAATTTCCTAAGCTAAATAATCTGTCGTGCATCGAAGGGTTGAAAGCGAACTTGATTAGCATAAGTCAAATTTGTGATGCAAACTTTTTCATAAGGTTTTATCGATCCAAATGTAACGTATATGATCAATCCGGTGAACTTTTACTATAAGGAGTGAGGACCAAAAGATACTTTCCATGGGATTCCCAAGTCTTCCTTTATGTGCAATAATGTTAGGGCTCCTTTATGGACATTTGGCATCAATGACTGGGTCACATTAACTTTAAAGATATATAGAGATTACTGAAGAAAGACTTAGTTTTTAGCTTACCATCACTTAGAAGACCAACTTCCTCGGCTTGTGGTCCTTGCCAATAAAGAAAATAAATTTGAATTCCGCATCAGAAGTTTAACACCATTACCATCTCTCGTGTGTTGGAGTTGATATACATGGACCTTATGGGTCCTACACGTACAGAAATCATTGGTGGTAAGAGATACATTCTCGTGATGGTCGATGACTTTTCGAGATACTTTATCATGAGGGAGAAACCTAACCTATTGTGTTTTCGAGTTTTGGGGACTCCTTGATACTTTTTTAGAGATATATATCATTTAGGAAAGTTCGACTCTTGAAGTGATGAGGGGATATTTTTAGGATATTCATCATCGAGTAGGGCTTATCGAGTGTTTAACCTTACAAGATCTAAGGTTATGGAGTTAATAAACATCACGATTAGAGATGATGAGTACCCTACATTTATTGATCCTAATCTCGAGTGTGAAAATGATTCACCCCCCCCCCCCCAATGATGATCTCATCGTTCCTCATACTACCTTAGTGGACCTCGCACTTTATTTAGAGGGTTCACCATCTTGTGTTCGAAGGATTCATGACCCTTCCGCTCTACTTGGTGATCCCACGCTAGGTGTCAAGACTCGTGCTCAACTTAGGAATGTGATTAGCTACTTTTTATACACCTCCTTAATTTATCCCAAGAATGTGAAAGAGGCACTCAAGGGCGAACATTGGATATCCTCTATGCAAGATGAGTTTCTTCAATTTCGTAAGAATGATGCATGGGAGTTTTCCCCCTGACGTAGCAAGACTAATGTGATTGGCACCAAGTGTATTTACAAGAATAATATGGATAAGAATGGTGCCATAGTTCGTAATAAGGATAGGTTGGTCACTTAAGGCTAATATACAAATTGATGTTTTAGACTTTGATGAGAAACTATCTCTTACTAGGCTTGAGTCCGTCCACTTACTACTCGCCATAGGATGTCATCTACGATTCAAGTTATATTAAATGGATATCAAGAGTGCCTTCCTTAATCGCATTCTATAGGACGAAGTTTACGTGTAACAACCAAAGAGGTTCATAGACCTAAAGCACTTAAGATACGTCTTTCATCTTAAGAAGGCCTTGTTTGAGTTCGGGTTTTTTATCTAGTGTAGGTAGAGTATCATGTTCATATCATTTATCCATATTGCTAGATTGTATTTATATTTTATTTTTAAGATTATGCATGTTTATGCTTTTGATTTATTTTGAAAAATCCAAAACAATTTCAATAAGTGAAAATTTGAAAAATGCAAAAATATTTTATTTTTGATAATTGTTTTGAAAAAGACAAAAAGATTTTTGTATTTTTTTTTTCACCATATATGGATGTGAATTTAAGATACTCAGATCACCCCTACATTCCATCCATTCATGTGACTTTTTCATAGTGTTTTGATGCATGGCTTCATTTATTTAGTGTGCTTAATAATGCGTTGTTGGCATTTCGTTATTCATTGACGGTCACTTTCTTCATGCTAGACTTTTTATCACATTTGTTCCATACGTACACGAAATTTTTGAACATTGTACTTGGTTCTTATCTGTCAAATATAGTGCTCATCTCAATCTTGCTTAATAAAGAACCAAGTGTATTAGAGATAAGTTTTGCTTATAAGAACCATTTCCCGAATTTCATTTCTCGAAAAATATGTGTTATGTTAAGCACTGGAAATGGTCTACAAAAGAGAAAATTTTCTTTGCGTTAAATTCCACCAATTTCAAAAGAGCCTAAAAGATTAAGGTCACACAAAACAAAAGTAAGAAAGATAATTTTATATCCATTGATGTTACGCTACATATGAGCATTATGATATCTTCAAAAATTTGAGAGATAATTATTAAATATGTGAGATTTTGAGGGTGTTATAAAATATAATATCAATGGATTTTCACAATGGACTCTCTTAAAAGGCATTAAATAGTTTGGCGTTATTATTTTGAGGAGCATTTAAATTCATGGCATGTTTCATAAGTTGGGTTAATTTCATATTGTTCCACATTCTTGCACTTTAGGTTGAAATTGAGTTCTTTCTTTAGAAGTATCTCATTTACTTCGTGTGACTTTTTTCTGATGCCTATGTTGATATGCCCATGGAAAATTTTCACACAATTATATTTCGGTTTCATGATTCGGATATTTTAGTGCAACTTCATGGTGTGATGTAATTGTACCTTTATGTACCTTTTTATACATATACTTTTTTATACTTGAGAAAATTAAAAAATTTCAAAAATAGTTTGTTTCCTTTTGTAAATTCATCGCATGTATTTTATTGTTTATCTATGTGATGATATTTCATTTGGATTCGGGTGAGCTAGCATTTCATGCTTAGTTTCTTAACATTTATCTATAACGGACAAAAAGGAAGAACAAATTGCGAGAGAGTTTTTATATTCTTCAAACTCTCGTATGGGTCACGGTATTTCTTTTGTCTAATATGTGTAGGTCATTCTGCCATGATGGTGATTTCATAGGTCACAAAGTTTGTATACTTCCAGTTGAAGACTTATACTTCTATGCGTTTTCATTTCTTATTTTTGGAGGGCATTAGTAGTATTAGTCTTATGGGTCAATTTGGCTTCGTTTTCTATTTTGTAATGGAATAGACAAAGGAGGATATTTGTATGACAAAAATTTATAATTGCTCAATTTATTTTTATTTGGCTTATCTCGTTACACCCAATTTCACATTCATCACCGTTCTCAAGTCTTCAAAAATAAGAAATGTTGGTGAAATTTGAAAGATTGAAGATCGTTCAGCACAACGTTACCCAACAAGAGTTATGAGGTGGTTTTGTTAAGCTTTAAAGTTTTAGGGATTATTTTTAAAAGAGTTAGCATTTAAAAGTTTTTAAAATATTTTTTAAAGGAAGTTTTAAGATTTTTCAAAAACTCTCTATCTCGTTTCGACGAGATTGACATGTCGTTTGAACGAGTTAGTAAAGGTCGTTAGAATGAGGTTTCCCCGTTCGAATGAGTTCTGAAACTCTTTAGCTCTGGAATGTCATTTAAAGTTTTGTTGCAAACTATTCGAATGAGATTTGAAGCTCGCCAGCTCTAGAATGTCATTCGAAGTTTCGTTGGAAATTTTTCGAATGAGATTAGGTATGTTGTTCAAACGATCGGATGTTTTTATTTTTTAAAATAGATCTTTTCTAATCTTTAATCCCTATCTATTTGCAATAACTTTCCCTATAAATAAAGATGAGGGGATAGACTTTTCACCGTGCCCTTTTAGAGTTCTTTTTGTAATTAAACTGTGTAAATTTTTCATCCAAACCCCTTAGACCTTTGGAGATCACTTTTAAAAACCAAGAAGAATACATTCTAAAGTTTTAAACTCTTGTCGAGATTTTCTCTAGTGCAGATTTGTGGAGTTGAGGCTCTATCGCTAAACAAGACTAAAATTCTATATTCTAAAGGTTGTCGGTGGATACCAAGGTTCTGTGGGTGGTGCTGGAGTGCATCACTTTCTATTGAAGATTTGAAGATGATGTTCTTTATACTTAGTGGATTTCTAAGTGGTTCGTAAGTTATTCGAGTGTATCAAATTCTTTAATAATGTTGAATTAAAGGTTTTGACCGAAAGGTATTTTCCTTAATTTCTTCTTCTTTCTATTTTGGTTTGGTGATTTGGCTAGAATTTAGTTTTACACGATATTCCATGTTCACTTTAAGTTATATCAAGATAAAATTGGGTAAAAGTGAATTTTTGTGTGTTTGGCCTAAGATACAAGTGAATCCATATATCTAACACTTTTAGTATCGCGTGCGCGGATGTCGATGATGGACTTTTGTGAAGTTCGATGTGCTGTGAATACACGTTTATAATGACCACCCCCTTATGAGGAGGGATACGAATCCATCGGGCGATTTAGGCATTGGTGTTACTGCGTGTTGACACATTTAAACCATACATTCAGTCGGTCTAGACTTAGTGATGAGAGAGGTTGATGATCAAATCAATAGGTTGAGTCTTAGTATGGGACTACTAAGTGGTTTAATTGTGTAGTCGTCTTGCATTATCATATTTATGTGTATGTTTGATTTAACATCCATTAGGTGAGGTACTCCTACGGTTTTATCAATAAAAATAAGAGAAGGTCCCCGAACGTAAATGCCTTCATGTGATTATTAATATTAGTCCGATGATGGACATATACTTTGATTTAAAACCTATGTCACATTTTATGAGATTTATGAGATTGGGTATATCCTTTTTTTTGGGTGACATGAGTGGGGATTAGTATGGGATCGTATTGTGTACATACGCTAGAGTTCAATGACTAATATATTTAATTAAAGATGTTAAAACAAAGTAAAATGTTACGTAATGAGATCGTGAGAATCTAAATAAGTAATATATTGGGTATTGGGTTGTATTTTTTATGTGTATAGTTAGTTAGATCCATGTTGCATTCGTTTATCAATTACTTACTTATTAGTCTAAAGATAGATACCTTTAATATAGTTTATGTATTGGGATAGGGCATGCTTCTAGTATTTCACTAGATAGGAGGTGAGGTATTCATTACGTGTGAGTGTCGACGGGTTGTATGTGTATTCTAAATGATTCTCATGATTGACATTGTTGTTATTGGAGATATTTCTTAAAACTTTAGGGCTCTAATCCAAATCTATAAATGTTTTCTCCCACATGTATTATTATTATAAAAATATTTAGTAGGGTTGAGCGGTCAGACTTACAGTGTTAGAGATTCAACTTGTCATCCTTAGGGTACGACTTGTTGGTTCTTTATAATTGTCATTTGTATTCGGGAGTTTGATTTAGATGTGGTTACTATTGTACTCCTTTTTCAGTTGAGACATTTGTATTAAAGATATTTTTATATATTGGATTCAGTTCATTGAAGTTCAGTTTTATCTCAGTTTAGTTGTTCTCATGGACATCCTTTGTTTAATATTTACTGTAGATTGTTTTTATTTACTGTAGTTTTTGTTTATCGTTGATTATAAGAATGATATAAATTGTTTAGTGGTCCCTATCATATGCGCCCGGCCAGGTCAACTGGACATGAAAAATCGGGGATGTCACAAATTTTTAGAAAACATTCTAGTTATTTTTTCTTAATTTTATAAAGATTCTTTTAAAATCTTAATTATATAAATAATTAAAATTTTGGAAAATTGAAAAATATACTGAAAGTGTGATTTCTAGATTAGTTCAATTAGAATTCCAAATTATCAAAAACTTAAGAAAATTGTGTAAACATTTCTCAGGATAAAGTTTGCACTCAATGTGATTCTCAATTTTAATCTTGATAACCTAATTACTAAGTGAGCATGCAAGATTTGATTTATAATTAACACTTATAAAGCACAACCACAAAGAGACCGCGATGTATGTGAAACCCAAGTAGGGAAAATAACGGACGACCTAACCTAGACAAAATTTCATTTTATTAAAGGTTTTGCAAAATATGTACAAAACCTCACTCCTCAATCATGTGCATATTAAAATCTTCAACCTTAGATCACAGCAATTGCGCCGCTCTGGCTATAGCAACTCAATAAGTCAATACCTCATAATCCACTGATCGGCTAACTATCACCCAACAATGTGAAATACACCACACAATGATGTAAGAATGTTGTTTCTATGTTTTGTCTTATGATATCATCAAAGGGAGATGAAACTTTCTATTCGGATCTCAAAAGTAAAGATATAAAAGCTTCGAGGAATCAACTTTGCTGTTAAAAAAATCATTTTATCACAAGCATCCTTCGCGCTACCGTAAGTCATAACACATCAAAACTACTAAATAGTTACGGCATAAAAAATAGCATTCAATCCTATGTAATTACAAGTTGAGGCATTCTTTTCAGCTGTTTTCCAAGAGGCATTCGCTGTAGGACTACCGCCTTCAATGGTAGGAGTCCATCCATACTCAACCAAGTTCTAAACGTTCTCATCAATTGATTTAAGGAAAAATTTCATCCTCGCCTTCCAATAAGGATAGTTTGACCCATCAAATAATAGAGGTTGGACAACGGAACTACCCTCTCTGTTAAACTCCATCTAAACCCTTAAAAGGTACAAAATAGGGATCTAACACATAGAATTAGTGTAATCCACTCTGTACCAATTTCAGAAAAATTTAACGCCCTAGGATTTGTGCAGAAACACCACCAATTTTAATTTTTACTATTTTAATAATCTTTACACCAAATAAAAGCACAAGTTTTGTGGTAAACCCTTTTATCAATGTTAGTCTTGACCTAAACATGCATCCGGGTGAGTATAAACAAGAATAAAATAATCAAACCACGACACGATGATGTACAAGGAAAACCCACAATGAGAAAAACGAACGGCCTAGACACATAAGTCCACTAAGATATAGGCCAAGTTAAAATTACAAATTATACTTACTTATAGACTCAATGCCTTCAATCCTTAATGGGCTTCTTCATCCCTTGTTACCTTATTCACCGTTACTATTGGATGCCTTCCAACAGTCACACAATGCAAGTGCATTCCCACGTCTTGGTATCCCACAAATCTTAGTTGTCTCGTAATTGTTCTAGCTATCGCTCAATATAAACACAATCTCCATCGCTTGAAATGCTCATAGTATGAAGAGCAAACCAGTTTGGTGCAACACATAAGAGATCTCAAAGATACATATATACAGAGAATTTTTGGATCCAAAACTTTTTTGTAAACTAGGGTTTGGGAGGCAATATAAATTAGAAAGTCATTTTCTTAAAAACCCTCTCTGAAAACTGAAGTTGGGCCTGAGTATTCATAGAAAACATGTTTTTCAAAGAAGCACATTTTTTAAGAAAACTCATTTGATCAAAAACATATGGTTCGTTTGAACAAAGTATGCATTTTCTTTCAAACCAAATTGAATTACATTCTAACGAAAATAGCAAACTCATTTGAACAAATATCGAATGACCTTCTAACGAACTTTTCTATATAAACGGTGAAACCTCATATGAAGTTATTTCAAATCTCCTTTGAACGAAACCATATATCTCATTCGAAAGAAACTATAAACATAAATATGTATTCATAACATAATTGATATCCCTTAGATGTTGAAGATGAAAACTCGAACAACCTATGACTCAAACAAGTTTTGCCCAAACACGAAATTGAGACAATACATAACAAAATTAACACGATTCTGGAATTCATCCTTACCCTATCTTTCAATTCTTGAAAAAAATACACTTGGGAGGAGGGAGAACTTCAAAGAGTACTCATTTGGGGATTCAGAAAATAAGCCCTTTGAGGAACGTATGGTGTCATTTACGTCCACTTATATATTATCAATTGAATAAGGCTCCTTGGCTTAAAATATTTTTAAATTAAGTCCATATATACTTTATTAAATTCAACTAATATATATCTTCACAATTGAGGCAAAAAAAATTAATTAGAACTTGTATGGTGAGTACAAAATTATATATCAATGAAATATCTCTTTTTCTATATCGCATGTAGTATATGGTGAATATTTAACTTTTAAGAAAATGAAGTTGTTGTAACCCACTGTATTTTTTAGTATTTAAAAATTGAATTAATTCGGTTATTTTCAATTACACATGTGACGTAATTTAATAAAATTAAATATTATGTGTTTATTAATATATAAATCGGGATAGATAAAGATTAATATTTATGGATATAATTACTAAGTGAATAGTAAATAATTATTTTATGTCATAATGAGTGATAATGACGTGACAGTGTTATATCTCAACTGGGAGTCGAGTGTAGACTATAAGAGGTCGAGATAGGAAATTTATGTAGATTGACTCGGATGGTGATTTTGAGGACACAATTGATTCTGAATTGGTGGAAATAGTCAGAACAGTATACCCGGGTGTGCCGATTGGGTGCTGGGGCGATTTTAGACCAACCTGACACCCGTAAAGGCTTTTCGGTTATTTAAGAGTTTGGGTAGATGGAAAACAGAAAATTAAAGAGGTATATCAGCCAATTTTAGTGTGAGGCTAGGGTTACAACACTTTGTAAAGAGAGGAGGCCATAGGAGAGGAAGAAGTGAAGAAACATATACTATTTCACACCGTTTCTCACCCCGAACATCGTCGGAATCGAGATCGGAGCAAGGAAAGGACGTACTCAACATCTCAAAATGTAAATCAGACCTGCAAATATAACACGTGTTTATCTTTCATTAATTTGATCATGTTATAATACCCATGTAGTATAGGATTTTCAATTCATGATTTAAATGATGATTATTGGGAATTGGGTGGGTAGAACACATGATTTGGAGTAGAAATTCATGAAGAACAAATCCTTGTATGTAGATAACACGAACTCAGTAAAGATGAATTGATAACGTGACTTTTGCGTATAGTCGTTGTTGAAAGCCAAGTTAGTCAAAATCCTCAAATACCTACAAAATAATAATCTCAAGTGTAGCGGTAAATAAGGGTATCAATCCACTTCCAAGGGGGTAAGCTAGAGACAAACTCAAATGTAGTTAAATTTTTATTTTCTTTTTGTGCTTTTTCACTTATTCTAATTTTTTTAGCTTTTTCAATATTAAAACAATAGCATGAGGTGAGGTTTTAAACTAATCTAAACTAATATGAAAATAACTAACTAGAAAGTGACTAAAATGAAAACAAAATCTAACACTAAAATAAGAGATAAAGTGAGGTAAATAATTGTGAGAACAATCAAGGAGTGGGATTACACAACAAATTTTAGTTATTCTAATTAATTAATTTAATTATTTGAATTCTCCCAAATTAATATCAAAATTACAAACCAACTCTCGTTGCAAGTGTAATTATAATAGTAATCTTTTAGAACATTAAGTTTAGCACCCCACAACTCTAGAAAAATAGATCTACACTCCTTTTAATTAATCACCCGCAAGTATCAATCGATTAAAATTTATGTAAATCTTAAAAAATAAATTTAGAGTTTAAATTCAAGTTATAATACCCACCTTAACAAACCCTTATCTCTAGTGCGAATCTAAAGTATGTATTATTATTAGAATTTTGATTTTCTTTCGAAAATCATTTACCCTCTCTCGAGGAGGAAATCTAAGGGCGGGGGATCAAAAATAACATTCAAATGCACTTTTCAAGTAAGTAAACTAATAAACATAAAATAACATCAAATAAGGATTTTACCCCACCCCTTGAAAAGGGATTTAGCCTAACATGGTATGAAATATGACAAATTAATAATCAAATGCATAAAATAAATGAGAAGAGAAAAGAACAATCAAACCCCAATCTCTTGATGCTTAATTGATCTTCAATCCATGAGTTGAAATTCATAATACATCAACTTGAGTGATCCAAACAATATTACATAAAAATTTCACTCAAATTAATCCTCACACATTTATCACTCAATAATCTCAAAAAAGAAAAAGAAAAAATATTTACAAAATAATATTTATCCTAATTTATTTCTAACCCTAAACTTTCTCTCTCTATTTGATGATCCAAAAGCTTTTTTTTCAAATGGGGCCTTCATCTTCATTTATAGTAGGCACATGGAGCATGGGGGTATAATGTAAATTGGCTTGAGTGTGCATGAGAATGGTGAGGTGTGAGGGCATGTGGGTTAAATGGTGTGACACAATCAGATTTGGTTTACAGGGTATAATGGGTATTGGGGTTAAAGTTGGTAGTTGGGGGTATAAGGGGTAAAAGAAATTAAATGGGTTAAGATTTGGCACATGGGTTTTTATTTTGGTTTTGGTCTTTTGGAATATCTTTGTTTGGTTTATGCAGGTGGAAAAGTTGTGGGTTTCTAGACGAAAAGGGAAATGGGTTAATGGGTAAGGTGAAATTTCGGCCATGGGTGCCGGAGGTTTGGGTGTCAGCGGAAGGGTTAAGAGGGGTTCGGCGCCGGAGTGGTGACACATATCGAGTGGGGCTTCGTCGTCGGAGATGGAGGCAGCTGGTTGGAGGGTTCCACCGGATTGGAGTCGGGCGAAGGTGGCTGGGTGGATATCGAGTTGGGCAGATGGGACGAGGGACTTGACTGGGCGCAGGAAGGAGGCGGGTTCTGGGCAACGCCGGCGTAAGGGGAGCAGGGGCAGAGGGTTGAAAGGGCTACTGGGCGTAATAGGGGGTAGAGCACTGGCGGGGGGTCACAAGCGGGTTGACGGGTGAGGTTTCGGACACGTCGGCGCTGGTATGGCCGGTCCTGGTGGTTTGGAAAGGGCCCGATCATGAGGTTTATGGGTCTAAGTGGTAGGGGTTCAATGGTGGATAGAGAGGAGATAGCCGTCGGGGTCAACGGGTAGCGCCGGAGCACCGACGAGTTTGAGGTGGGTGGTAAAGAGAGTGGAGAGAGAGATGTGAGTTTTTTGGAGGATATGGGTTTGAGGTTTGGTTTAATGGAGGATGAGGAGAGAGAAGTTGTTGGTTGGAGGTTGAAGATGACATGGGGGTGATAGTGTGTTGTGAGGTACATGGGAGTTATGTGTGAGTGAGGAGGTGTTTGTGTGTATTAGGATGTAGGATATTTGGGTGTGAGTATGGGTTTAGTGTAGGTGTAAATGGTGTGTAAGGGATTTAGGTGTTAGTGAGTGTGTTTAATTTGTGACCCCTAAAATAACAAAGACTCAACTAAAATAAAACGAAAAATAAAAATAAAATCTAACTAAAAATAACACAAACTAAAAACAAAAAGTATTAAAACTAAAAAAAATAAAATCCTAAGCTATAAAAAACTAAAATAATATAACAAAAGAAATAAAAAAATCTAATTAAAAATGAAAACAAAAATCCTAAAATATAAAATCTAATAAACTAATAAACTAAAAATAAAATTCTAGAACTAATCCTAATAAAATAAGACTAAACTAAAAGCTAATAAAAATCAAAATAAAATAAAATTATATTAATAAAAATAAAATAGAAAAATAGAAAGAAAAACCTAGAAAATACTAAATAAATCAAAAGTAAACACTAAAAATAAAAATGACTTAAACTAAAAATCTAAAAAAATATTAAAAAGGGACAAATTAGACATACACGGGGTTCGAGATAGGTTTAGGCTAGGTCTAGGGTAGGTTAGGGTTACGGGATAAGGTAATTAACTCCATTTTAACTGCAAATTGCTTGGAAATATAGCTTTTGACACCGTAACTGCAATTAAGCCTGCATATTGAACAATTAAGCGCATAAGACCCATATTGTCGAGAATTAGCAACTAAAGCACGTCTATTTGGGATATAAATTGTACAGTTTTGGGTGCTTATCACACCACCCCCAAACAGAGCGTTGCTAGTCCTCGAGCAATAAGATAAAGAGAAAGAGAAAGATAAGTAACCAAAAGTATACCACTTTTGCGGGCACTTGCGATTGCACTTAGCATATGCAACAAGCCTTTAAACCTATAGGTTGCCCTACAGGACGAGTTGAGTCTCGTGAGGGTTTGCGGGGAATATACCCACAAAATTATTATTTGCAAAAATTTATTGAAAGGCAGTCAATCTCTTATTAGACATAGAATAATCGCACAATCCATCACATGAGAAATATTTTGAGAAATACAAGATAGAAGTGAATAAAAAGTTTATCTAAGTAAATACTCAAGGCACATCCTTCCTATAACTCAACGTGTTAGTGTGAATCAGTCAAAACGGGTCGAGTATCATAAGAGTAATTCCTAGTTTGCCTTATCGAAATCAACGCTTCAACTTCAAATCTCACTGGATATAACTCTCTCAAATGAACTCACGAGATTTGGGTAAGTGTATCGCTCTTGTGTGTGAGGAGGTGAGTAAATGTAAGCAAGTTCAAACGTCTCACAACACATAAGAAAGAATGTACAATTAGAAAGAAAAATGATCTCATGAAAGATATGCTAATCACTATAGTGAGAACGTCGAGTTATTCACCACGTCGACTTTCATTTGCCCGAACACCTAGGGGAAATATGGATGTATATGGGTGAAAAGGAAATGAAATTGGATGAGAAGGATATGATAGGTAGGATGGAATTGATATGATGGATGTGTAATGCGATGGGAAATGGATGGAAATGCGATGTGAGAGAGTGTATAGCACTTTTAGGCACAAATGTCTTTATTTTACAACTAACTACTAACTACAAACTCTCTTTCTTTTCTTTTCTCTCTTTTTTTCTCTTTTTTTTTTTCGATTTTCTTTTTTTTCTCTATTTTTTTCTTCTTTTTCTTCTCTTTTTTTGTTTTTCTCTCTTTTTTCTATATTTTCTATTTTCGCTATTTTTTATATTTTTTTTCTCACTTTTCAAACCAACAATGAAGACATTTAACATTTGAAATCACACTCTTTTATTTGAAAATGAAAGATTATACGAAGATGATATGTGATGGTGCGGGGAAATATGTGGGAATATGGAAGAGCATGGGAATATAATGGGGATGATATATGGAAAAGTGGAAGGTGTATGGATGAAAATCTAGTATTCGGGATAAATTTAAAGACACTCATTTCTCACAACTCGAAAAAAATGTCATTCTCAGTGATCAAGCCAAAAATGAAGAATAATGAGATCATACAACAATTAAAGTGGGGACCCAAACAAAGTTGAATCAACTTGATAACGTGACTTTTGCGTATAGTCGTTGTTGAAAGCCAAGTTAGTCAAAATCCTCAAATACCTAAAAAATAATAATCTCAAGTGTAGCGGTAAATAAGGGTATCAATCCACTTCCAAGGGGGTAAGGTAGAGACAAACTCAAATGTACTTCAATTTTTATTTTCTTTTTGTGCTTTTTCACTTTTTCTAATTTTTTTAGCCTTTTCAATATTAAAACAATAGAGTGAGGTGAGGTTTTAAACTAAACAAAACTAATATGAAAATAACTAACTAGAAAGTGACTAAAATGAAAACAAAGTCTAACACTAAAATAAGAGATTAAGTGAGGTAAATAATTGTGAGAACAATCAAGGAGTGGGATTACAGCACAAATTTTAGTTATTCTAATTAATTAATTTAATTATTTGAATTCTCTCAAATTAATATCAAAATTACAAACCAACTCTCGTTGCAAGTGTAATTATAATAGTAATCTTTTAGAAAATTATGTTTAACACCCCACAACTCTAGAAAAATAGATCTACACTCCTTTTAATTAATCACCCGCTAGGATCGATCGATTAAAATTTATGTAAATCTTAGAAAATAAATTTAGAGTTGAGTTCAAGTTATAATACCTCACTTAAGAAACTCATATCTCTAGTTCGAATCTAAAATGGGTATTATAATTAGAATTTCAATTTTCTCTCGAAAATCATTTACCCTCTCTCGAGGCGTAAATCTAAGGGTGAGGGATCAAAAATAACATTCAAAGGGACTTTTCAAGTAATTAAACTAATAAAAATAAAATAACATCAAATAAGGGTTTTACCCTGATATACCCGTATATACCCTCGGTTAGTCCGAGGGCGCCCTGCACTTCATCATGCTCCGGCCGACCCCTCAGGGGCCGACCCTTCAGCAGGCTCCGGACGACCCTCCGAGGGTACGACAGTACGAGGCCTAAATTAGGCTAGACTCACTACCGGAAGTAACTTTGCCCTCGGCCTCGTCTCATAGGCCAAGGGTGATGTCATCACCGCGCGTGGTTTGGGAGACGCGTGGAACAGTGCGCGTGAGGCTCACATGGCACATGGGAGACCGTTATAACAAAATCACACCCTCACGTGAGGGAATATTATGTCATCATTTGGCATCTACAGGTGTCAACAGGGGATTGGCTAGATCATCATTCACATGCACCATGCATACTTGGGGGGTACACTACATCCCCCAAGACCTATATATACTTGTCACCTACAACCCCACAGGGGATCGATCAATTTATTATAACCCTAGCTAAAACTATGCTTGTACACACAGTAGAGAGAGGAAGTGAGCTTATGTGCATTGTATCCAAGGCCATTAGTGCCCATACTTAGTGGATCACACACTCACAGTGGATGTAGGCCAAATTGGTTGAACCACTATACATCATTGTCTTATTTCCTCTTATACTCATCCCCTTCTACATACTTATACACTTATTCATCTCTATGGCTGCCATGGTTACTAATGTTTGAGCTCATTATCACTTATCCGGTTGTGCTAAATCTTAGCATCATCAGTTTGGCGCCGTCTGTGGGAACGAGAAGACATCTCTTCCTTTGTACAGCTTGACCTCACTGGGAACTCTGGTGGTGAGCCAGCTCTCCTCTGAGAGGAGATGTTTCACCATTGAAAGAGACCCACTAAGGTTCTCAAGCTCACCAGTTTTTTCTTCAGTTCAGCTTTTCATAGCTCAAGCACATGGCACCTGAAATGCCACCGCCACCGCTTCCCCCGCCGGATGATGGGGGAAGACCCAGTTCCAGTCAGCCGCCACCTCAGTCTGAGATGGCTGATGTGGCGGCAGCCTTAAAGTCTCTGGCAGCAAGCCAGCGGATGATGCAGGAGCAGTTCACAGCTCTAAGCCAAAACATGCTAAGACCACCAAGGGTTTCACCTGAGATGATTACTCCGGTAGTAGCTCCAGGACAGCATGAGGCCAGGGGACCACACCAGGCACCATGCAAAGACCTGCCACCCCCTCAGTAGCGTAGGGATGTTGCTGACCCCCGGCGTTTATGCCTGGGGAGGCAAGGAAACCCTTGCCCTGAGGACAGGTATGACGATCTGGAGGGAGAGGAGGCCCCTATAGAATGCTGGGAACCATATGAGGTCTCCAACAATACTGTACGACCTCTCCAGGATAGTAGAGGAAAGTGCGGGAGACCAAATCTTGATGATCGCCCGAGAGGCTCTGCTTTTGATCGCTTGAGCAGGGGGTCGGCCTTTGAGAGGCTGGGCCCAGTAAATGACCTACGGGAAAAATTGTCCAGGTCAAGGAGTACTGCGAGGTCCAGGAGGGAGGCAGCAGATGGCCGACCCCAAGTACGGGATGACGGTCAAAGGGAAGTAAACAACCGACACAGGTCTGACGCTGCAGAACCCTCCGTCCACCTTAAAGAGGCGGCAGGGGATAATATCGACCAAGCCGACCCTGTGAGGCCCTGGAATGACTCGATCCAGCTACTAGAGGATAAGATCGGTGATATACTGAAGAGCCGGGACCCTCTTCAGAAGGGATACACCATAGGCTCACCCTTTGTGGCGAAGATAGTCAACTTGCCCACGCCATCAAGGTTCAAGCCACCTGTGGTCACCCCAAGATACAACGGGAGCACCAACCCTGTGCACCATGTTGAGATGTATCAATCAGCAGTAGACATATACTCTATCTCAGATGAGATGAGGTGTCGTGCCTTTTCTGGTACCCTGACAGGGGCTGCTCATGTCTGGTACACGTCTCTTCCAAAAAATTCCATTGAAAACTTTAAGCAGTTGGCAGACTTGTTCATCCAAAACTTTTGCTTTGGGGTGAGGCCACAGAAGAAGACCACCCACCTGCTCTATGTTAAGCAGGGGAAGAATGAAAGTCTGAGGGACTACATAGCCAGATTCAATAAAGAGAAGCTGGAGGTGGAAGACTATAAGGAGAGTATAGCTATGACAACCCTGATTGGAGGACTCCAAAAGGGGAAGTTATTATGGAAGCTTGCTGAAGACCCTCCGAGGACGATGGTTGAATTACTGTCGACAGCAGGAAAGGTGATGAACGCCAAAGAGGCGATGGCCGCAAAATGTGAAGACGAAAAAGGAGGCGCTAGTGGGGGTAAGTACCCTAAGAAGAAAAAAGAGGGGGAGAAGAGGTCTACGGACGACAAGTTCGCAGTTACATCCCTCTGACGGTCAGCTGTGAATAGATTCTCAATGAGATAAAGAGTGACCGGTGCCTGAAGTGGCCTGAGAAGTTGAGGGCAGCCCCCAACAAGAGGAATAAGAACCTATGGTGTGAATTTCACCAAGATCAGGGCCACATAACAGACAAATGCTTTGCTCTGAAAGATAAGATTGAGAAGATACTGAAAGAAGGGAAGTTCAGAAAGTATGTCGACAAAGGTGCCTTCAAGAGGGGCCAAGGGGACGACCCTTCTGATGATGAGGACGACCCTGACCTCCCACCGAGAGACGATCAAGGTCCTGTCAAGAGGCTTAATATGATCTCGCTCGGAGTGGGAATGATCTTCGGGGGTCTAACAGGAGGAGGGTCTGAGGTCGCTGACAGGAAGGCCCATGTGGCTGAGGCCAAGGCAGTGACGAAGACGGTACACTCAACCTCCCTGGAGGCCAAGTCAGAAAAGAGGAAGAAGGTTGATATGGACACCCTGAAAGTGGGTTTCTCGAGAATGGACTTTAAAGGCCTCCTAGCCCCACACGATGACCCACTCGTCATCACAACTAGGGTGCATGGGTGTGAGGTGCCGAGGATATTGGTCGACGGGGGCAGTTCTGCAGATGTAATGTTTTGGCCGTGCTTCAAAGCCTTAGGTCTCACCTGTGCTAGACTCGTCCCATACCATCATCCATTGATTGGGTTCAGCGAGGAAAAGGTTCATCCCCTTGGAGTGTATGAGGCCGATGTCAGGATGGGGGACAAGTGGCCGAGATGGCTTACTAAGAAGGTCAGTTTCTTTGTGATGGATGAACATGTGTTTTCGGCCTACAACATCATACTGGGGTTGGTGGACCTCAAGGGGTTTGAAGCTGTGACATCTACGGTCCATCAGATGATTAAATTTCCTACCCCTTACGGGGTGGGAGAAGTTCAGGGAGACCAGGTGACAGCGCGAGAATGTTACTACAACTCCGCTGAAGAAAGAGAGGCACACAAGAGGGCTACAACCACTTACAATATTGATACCCTAGACCCCAGGGATGAGACGAAGCTAAAAAAAGGAGAGGCCGCGGAAGAGGTAGAATCCATCATCCTTGATGAGGATGACCCAGAAAAAACCGTCCAAGTCGGCAAGTCTCTGAAGCCCAACATCAAGGAAGACCTCATTAAACTGTTGAGGAGAAGACGAAGCGTCTTCGCGTGGAGTCATGTAGATATGCCCGGGATCGACCCTGAAATCATATGCCACAAGCTCAATGTGGTAGAAGGAGTGAGGCCGGTAAAGCAGAAGAGGAGAATTTACTCTAGAGTAAAGTATGAGGTCATTAGGGATGAGGTCAAGAAATTAGAAGACGGTGAGTTTATCAGAGAGGTCATCTACCCTTAATGGCTGTCCAATGCAGTCATTGTCCCAAAGGCCAACGGGAAGTGGAGAATGTGTGTGGACTTCACCGACCTCAACAAGCACTGTCCCAAAGACAGCTTCCCTCTCCCCCGCATTGACCAGATGGTAGACGCTACCGCAGGCCATGAGCTCATGAGCTTCATGAATGCCTATTCAGGGTATAACCAGATCTTCATGAACCCTGAAGACTAGGAGAAGACAACCTTCATCACTGACAAGGGGACATACTGTTATAGGGTCATGCCCTTTGGCCTAAAAAATACGGGGGCAACGTACCAGCGCCTCGTAAATAAAATGTTCGAAGACCAAATTCGGAAGTCTATGGAGGTATATCTAGATGACATGCTGACTAAGATTTTGAAGGCAGAGGATCATATGGCAAGCTTGGAGAGGACCTTTAATACGATGGACAAATACCAGATGAAGCTTAATCCGGCCAAGTGTGTCTTCGGGGTCGGAGCAGGGAAGTTATTGGGGTTCATTGTCAACCAAAGAGGCATCGAGGCCAATCCTGAAAAGATAAAGGCCCTTGTTGAGATGAAGACCCCCAAGTCCATTAAAGACGTTCAGAGGCTCACAGGGAGAGTTACTGCCTTGAACAGATTCGTATCTAAAGCCACAGACAGGTGCCTACCATTCTTCAAAATTCTCAGAAAAGCCTTCGAATGGAGTGAAGAATGCGACGAGGCCTTTAGGGAGTTAAAATCATACCTGGGGTCTCCCTTGCTGTTGTCACGACCCGTGCAGGGTGAACGACTTTATGTGTACCTCGCCGTCTCAGAGTCAGCCATCAGTGCAGCCATCGTGAGAGACGAAGACGGAATACAGAAACCTGTGTATTTTAACAGCAAGGCACTCCAGGGGGCAGAGCAAAGATATCCAAGGATGGAGAAGCTGGCCTACGCCTTGATCCATGCATCAAGAAAGATGAAGACATACTTCCAGTCCCATACGATGGTCATCCTCACTGACTCACCCCTTAGACAGGTTTTGCACAAGCCTGAAAAATCAGGGAGGTTAATGGCCTGGGCTATAGAACTGGGGGAGTTTGACATAGTGTATCAGCTTAGGATGGCCATTAAGGGGCAAGCATTGGCAGACTTCGTGGCTGAGTTTACTAGGGAAGATGATGAGGCCGAGGGTGAGAGCCTCGGGAAGATAGATACCCAACAGGGTGAGCTCACCGACACGCCTACAGATAAGGCTGAGATGAGCATCGCTAGAAGAAAAGTGGTTGAAAACGAAGAGGGAAGATATCTCTTTAGACAGGGGTCACTCATCGAGGGAAGTTTCTCAGAAGAACACACCATGTGGAGTCTCTTCGTCGACGGGTCCTCTTGCGAAAGCGGGAGTGGAGCTGGATTAATAGTATCAGCACCCGACGGCACAGACATTGAGTACCGCCCTGAGGTTCAACTTTAAGGCCTCCAACAACGAGGCCGAATATGAGGCCTTGATAGCAGGCCTCTCCTTGGCCAGATCTCTTAGTGTCAGCCAGATTTTGGTTCATAGTGATTCAAGGCTAGTAGTGAATCAGATACTAGGAGCCTACGAGGCTAAGGACGAGAGGATAGCTAGGTACCTTGAGAAGGTGAGGTCGTTATTGAAGGGCTTCAGGGAAGTGAAATTAAAGAGGATACCTAGGCTCGATAATGGCCGAGCTGATGCCCTTGCTAGGTTGGCCTCGGCAACTAGGACAGACATTAGGAGGACGGTCCCAGTGGAAATATTGCTTCGACCAACTATTGAAGATGATGAGGGAACTCTTAGCTATTGCCTAAGTGTTTCGCAGGAAGCTTCGTGGATGGACCCTTTGATCAGATACATTAAGGAGGGGGAGATTCCAGAAGCAAGGCAAGAAAGGAAGAAGTTGAGATACAGGGATGCAAAGTTCGCTGTCATTGGGGACACCTTGTACAAAAAGGGATTTTTACTCCCCTTACTTAGGTGTGTGCACCCATCTGAGGTCCCATCCCTTTTGCAAGATGTGCACGAAAGATCGTGCTCAAGCCACATCAGGGACAGATCCTTAGCGAAGAGGGTGATCACCCAAGGGTACTGGTGGCCGACCTTGGGGAAAGACGCCGCAGCATATGTAAAAAAGTGCGATAAATGCCAGAGATTTGCCACCATCCCTCACCAACCCCATCAGCCTCTTACCTCCATTACATCCCCATGGCCATTTGCAGTGGGGGGGATCGACCTCGTAGGACCCTTACTAAGAGCAGTCAATAATTATCGGTTCCTCATCGTAGCTATTGACCATTTCTCAAAATGGGCGGAGGCCAAACCGATGGTCACGATAACAGAGCAGAAGACCTTCCAGTTCATTTGGAAAAATGTTATATGTAGATATGGTCTCCCCAACACCCTCATCTCGGATAACGGGACTCAGTTCAAGAATACCTCTCTACAGAGGTAGTGTGAAAGGGTGAGTATCAAACAATTTTTCTCCACCCCAGGCCGACCTCAGGCCAATGGGCAAACAGAAGTTACAAACAAGACAATCCTAGATGGAATCAAGAAGAGGTTTGAGGAGGCAAAAGGAAGATGGGTCGATGAGTTATATGCCGTGCTGTGGGCATGCAGGACGACAGTGAGGACCTCTACCGGAGAGACCCCATTCATGCTAGCTTATAGCTCAGAAGCCGTCATCCCCACCGAAATTGAGTTTCCTACTCATAGGGTCCAAATGTATGACCCCCAGAGAAATACAGAAGAGAGGAGACTCGACTTAGACCTAATTGAGGAAAGGAGGGAGGACGCTGAGATAAGGCAGGCCGCCTACCAGCAGAGGACCGCAAGGTTTTACAATCAGAGGGTGAAACAGAGGCCAATCGCAGTAGGGGACTTGGTCCTCAAGAAGACTTGGCAAAAGCCCAACAAGCTTCATCCTAATTGGCATGGCCCATATAGGGTCATCGATGAAGTCTTCCCTGGGACCTATAGACTAGAAAATCTAGAAGGGGAACCCTTTTCCAACCCCTGGAATGCAGATCATCTGAAGAAATACTATCAGTAGTTTTGTAAATTCCTATCGAACGACAGTTGTAAGAGGTGTTGCTTCGATAGAACACTTGATAAATTAATGAGACCACCAGGGGTCTCACCCGAGATGATTACTCCGGCAGCAGCTCCAGGACAGCATGAGGCCAGGGGACCACCCCAGGCACCACGTAAAGACCTGCCACCCCCTCAGCGGCGTAGGGATGTTGCTGACCCCCGGCGTTTACGCCTGGGGAGGCAAGGAAACCCTTGCCCTGAGGACAGGTACGACGATCTGGAGGAAGAAGAGGCTCCAGTAGAATGCTGGGAGCCGTATGAGGTCTCCAACAATACAGTACGACCCCTCCAGGACAGTAGAGGAAAGTGCGGGAGACCAAACCCTGATGATCGCCCAAGAGGCTCTGCTTTTGACCGTCTGAGCAGGGGGTCGGCCTTCGAGAGGTTGGGCCCAGTGAATGACCTGCGAGACAAGTTGTCCAAGTCAAGAAGCGCAGCGAGATCTAGGAAAGAAGCAGAAGGCCGACCCCAAAGACGGGATGACGGCCAAAGGGAAGTAAATAGCCGACACAGGCCTGCCGTAGCGGAGCCCTCCATCCACCTCCGAGAGGCAGCAGGGGATAACATCGGCCAGGCCGACCCTGTGAGGCCCTGGAATGACTCAATCCAGCGGTTAGAGGATAAGATTGGCGACATACTGAAGAGCCGGGACCCTCTTCAGAGGGGGTACACCATAGGCTCACCCTTTGTGGCAAAGATAGTCAACTTCCCCACGCCATCGAAGTTCAAGCCTCCTGTGGTCACCCCAAGATACGATGGGAGCACCAACCCTGTCCACCATGTGGAGATGTATCAATCCGCGGCAGACATATACTCTATCTCAGATGAGATGAGATGTCGTGCCTTCTCTGGTACCCTGACAGGGGCTGCGCATGTGTGGTACACGTCTCTTCCAAAAAATTCTATTGGAAACTTTAAGCAGTTGGCAGACCTGTTCATCCATAATTTCTGCTTTGGGGTGAGGCCACAGAAGAAGATCACACACCTGCTCTATGTTAAGCAGGGAAAGAACGAGACTCTGAGAGACTACATAGCCAGATTCAATAAAGAGAAGCTAGAGGTGGAAGACTATGAGGAGAGCATAGCTATGACAGCCCTGATTGGAGGGCTCCAGAAGGGGAAGCTATTATGGAAGCTTGCCGAAGACCCTCCGAGGACGATGGCTGAGCTGTTATCAACAGCAGGGAAGGTGATGAACGCCGAAGAGGCGATGGCCGCAAAACATGAAGACGAAAAAGGAGGTGCAAGTGGGAATAAATACCCCAAGAAGAACAAAGAGGGGAAGAAGAGGACCATGGATGATAAGTTCGCGGGGTACACCCCTCTGACGGTCAGCTGTGAACAGATCCTCAATGAGATAAAGAGTGACCGGACGTTGAAGTGGCCTGAGAAGCTGAGGGCAGCCCCCGGCAAGAGAAATAGGAACCTGTGGTGCGAATTTCACCAAGACCACGGCCACGTGACGAATAAATGCTTTGCTCTGAAAGACGAGATTGAGAAGATGCTGAAGGAAGGGAAGCTCAGAAAGTACGTCGACAAAGCCGACTTCAAGAGGGGCCGAGGGGACGACCCCAGAAAGAAGCGAGTCGATGCCTGCAGAGAAGGTCCTCAAAAAAGAGGGGACGACCCTTCTGATGATGAGGACGACCCTGACCTCCCGCCGAGAGACGACCACGGTCCTGTCAAGAGGCTCAATATGATCTCGCTCGGTGTAGGAATGATCTCCGGAGGTTTAGCAGGAGGAGGGTCTGAGGTCGCCGACAGGAAGGCCCATGTCGCTGAGGCTAAGGCAGTGACGAAGACGGTGCACTCAACCTCCCTAGAGGTCAAGTCAGAAAAAAGGAAGAAGGTTGACATGGACACTTTGATCGTGGGATTTTCAAGAATGGACTTCAAGGGCCTATTGGCCCCGCATGATGACCCTCTCGTCATCACCACCAGGGTGCACGGGTGCGAAGTGCCGAGGATCCTGGTGGATGGGGGCTCATCCGCAGATGTGATGTTTTGGCCATGCTTCAAGGCCTTGGGCCTCAGTCGTGCCAGACTTGTCCCATACCATCATCCATTGATTGGGTTTAGTGGGGAGAAGGTTCACCCCCTGGGAATGTATGAGGCTGATGTCAGGATGGGGGACGAATGGCCGAGATGGCTCACCAAGAGGGTCAGTTTCTTTGTGCTGGATGAGCATGTGTTTTCGGCATACAACATTATACTGGGACGTGTGGCCCTCAAGGGGTTTGAAGCTGTGCCGTCCACAGTCCACCAGATGGTTAAGTTCCCTACCCCTTATGGGGTGGGGGAAATTCAGGGAGACCAGACGACAGCGAGAGAGTGCTACTACAACTCCGCTGAAGAAAGGGAGGCACACAAGAGGGCTACAGCCACTTACAACATTGATACCCTAGACCCCAGGGACGAGACGAAGCTCAAAAAAGGAGAGGCCGCTGAGGAGGTAGAACCCATCATCCTCGATGAGGATGACCCGGGAAAAACCGTCCAAGTTGGCAAGTCTCTGAAGCCCAGTATCAAGGAAGACCTCATCAAACTGTTGAGGAGAAGGCGAAGCGTCTTTGCGTGGAGTCATGTAGATATGCCAGGGATCGACCCTGAAATCATGTGCCACAAACTCAATGTGGTAGAGGGAGTGAATCCGGTAAAGCAGAAGAGGAGGATTTACTCTAGAGAGAAGTATGAGGTCATCAGGGATGAGGTTAAAAAATTAGAAGACGCTGAATTTATTAGGGAGGTCATCTACCCTGAATGGCTGTCCAACGCAGTCATTGTCCCAAAGGCCAACGGGAAGTGGCGGATGTGTGTGGACTTCACAGACCTCAACAAGCACTGCCCCAAAGACAGCTTCCCTCTCCCTCGCATTGACCAGATGGTAGACGCCACCGCAGGCCATGAGCTCATGAGTTTTATGGATGCCTACTCAGGGTACAACCAGATCTTCATGAACCCTGAAGACTCGGAGAGGACTGCCTTCATCACTGACAAGGGGACATACTGCTATAGGGTCATGCCCTTTGGTCTAAAAAATGCGGGGGCAACGTACCAGCGCCTCGTAAATAAAATGTTCGAAGACCAAATTGGGAAGTCTATGGAGGTCTACGTGGATGACATGCTGACCAAGAGTTTGAAAGCAGAGGACCATGTAGCAGACCTGGAGAGGACCTTTAACACGATGGATAAGTACCAGATGAAGCTTAATCCGGCCAAGTGTGTCTTTGGGGTCAGAGCAGGGAAGTTCTTGGGGTTCATTGTCAATCAAAGAGGCATCGAGGCCAATCCTGAAAAGATAAGGGCCCTTATTGAGATGAAGACCCCCAAGTCCATTAAAGACGTTCAGAGGCTCACAGGGAGAGTGGCTGCCTTGAACAGATTTGTGTCAAGGGCCACAGACAGGTGTCTACCATTCTTTAAGATCCTTAGGAAAGCCTTTGAATGGAGTAAAGAATGCGATGAGGCTTTCAAAGAGCTAAAATCATACCTAGGGTCTCCCTTGCTGCTATCACGACCCGTGCAGGGTGAACAACTTTACGTGTACCTCGCCGTCTCAGAGTCTGCCATCAGTGCAGCCATTGTGAGAGACGAGGACGGTATACAGAAGCCCGTATATTTTAACAGCAAGGCACTCCAAGGGGCAGAGTAGAGATACCCGAGGATGGAGAAGTTGGCCTATGCCTTGATCCATGCCTCAAGGAAGATGAAACCATACTTCCAGTCCCATACTATGGTCATCCTTACTGACTCTCCTCTTAGGCAGGTCCTACACAAGCCTGAAAAATCGGGAAGGCTAATGACCTGGGCTATAGAGCTGGGGGAGTTTGACATTGTGTATCAGCCTAAGACAGCCATTAAGGGGCAGGCATTGGCAGACTTCGTGGCTGAGTTCACTGGGGGAGATGATGAGGCCGAGGGTGAGACCCTCGGGAAGACAGATACAAATGACAGACCCACAGACACACCAGCAGATATGGTTGAGACGGGCACCGCTAGAAGGAAAGTGACTGAAAACGAAGAGGGAAGATACATCTTTAGACAGGGGTCCCTCTCCGAGGGAAATTTTTCTGAAGGAAAGACTCCGTGGAGCCTCTTCGTTGACGGGTCCTCCTGTGATAGCGGAAGTGGTGTTGGACTGATACTATCAGCACCCGATGGCACAGATGTCGAATACGCCCTGAGGTTCAACTTCAAAGCCTCCAACAATGAGGCTGAATATGAGGCCTTAGTAGCAGGCCTCTCCTTGGCCAAGTCTCTTAGTGTCGGCCAGATTTTGGTCCATAGTGATTCAAGGCTAGTCGTAAATCAGATACTAGGAGCCTACGAGGCTAAGGACGAAAGGATGGCTAGGTACCTCGAGAAGGTGAGATCATTACTGAAGGGCTTCGGAGAAGTGAAATTAAGGAGGGTACCTAGGCTTGATAATGGCCGCGCTGATGCCCTTGCTAGGCTGGCCTCGGCAACAAGAACCGACATCAAGAGGACGGTCCCAATGGAAATTTTGTTTCAGCCAGCTATCGAAGACGTCGAGGGAACACTTGGTGTTTGCATGAATGTTTCTCAAGAACCTTCATGGATGGACCCTCTGATCAAATACATTAAAGAGGGAGAGATGCCAGAAGCAAGCCAAGAGAGGAAGAAGCTAAGATACAGGGCCGCAAAATTCACTGTCATCGGAGACACGCTGTACAAAAAGGGGTTTCTGCTCCCCTTACTTAGATGCGTGCATCCCTTAGAAGTCCCTTCCATTCTGCAGGACGTACATGAAGGGTCGTGCTCAAGCCACATTGGGGGAAGATCCTTAGCGAAGAAGGTGATCACCCAAGGCTACTGGTGGCCGACCTTGGGGAAAGATGCTGCCGCATATGTTAAAAAGTGTGATAAATGCCAAAGATTTGCTACCATCACTCACCAACCTCATCAGCCCCTCACCTCCATTACATCCCCATGGCCGTTTGCAGTGTGGGGGATTGACCTGGTAGGACCCCTACCGAGGGCAGTCAATAACTATCGGTTCCTCATCGTAGCAATTGACTACTTTTCAAAGTGGGTAGAGGCCGAACCGATGGTCACGATCACGGAGCAGAAGACCTTCCAGTTCATCTGGAAGAATGTGATATGCAGATATGGTCTACCCAACACCCTCATCTCGGATAACGGGACTCAATTCAAGAATGCCTCTCTGCAGAAGTACTGTGAGAGGGTAAGCATCAAACAATTTTTCTCCACCCCAGGCCGACCTCAGGCCAATGGGCAAACCGAAGTTACGAACAGGACAATCCTAGATGGGATTAAGAAGAGGCTTGAGGAGGCAAAAGGAAGATGGGTCGAGGAGTTATATGCAGTGTTGTGGGCATACAGGACGACAGTAAGGACTTCTACCGGGGAGACCCCATTCATGTTAGCTTATGGATCAGAAGCAGTCATCCCCACCGAAGTGGAGTTTCCTACTCATAGGGTCCAAATGTATGACCCCCAGGGAAATACGGAAGAGAGAAGACTTGACCTAGACCTGATTGAGGAAAGAAGGGAGGATGCTGAGATAAGGCAAGCTTCCTACCAGCAGAGGACCGCAAGGTTTTACAACCAAAGGGTGAAACAGAGGCCTATCGCAGTGGGAGACTTGGTTCTTAAAAAGACTTGGCAGAAACCCAACAAGCTCCATCCTAATTGGCATGGCCCATATAGGGTCATCGATGAAGTTGTCCCAGGGACCTACAGGCTAGAAAACTTAGAGGGGGAACCTTTTTCAAACCCCTGGAATGCAGATCATTTGAAGAAATACTATCAGTAGTGTTGTAAGGTCTTGAAAGGCCATAATTGTAATTAGGGTTGCTCCAACAGAACACTTAGAAAATTAATGAGAAATATCAGTATTTCCTTCATCCTATTGTCAGTCCTAGCATGCATGGAAAGTTGATCCCTCGGCTATAATGGGGACCAGTGGAGGGGACGACCCCTCCACTCTCCTCAAAAAAGATGAGGGAAGACTAAATTAAAATCCATTAATTTGGTTAGTTGATCCCTCGGCTATAATGGGGACCAGTGGAGGGGACGACCCCTCCACTCTCCTAAAAAAAGACGAGGGAAGACTAAATTAAAATCCATTAATTTGGTTAGTTGATCCCTCGGCTATAATGGGGACCAGTGGAGGGGACGACCCCTCCACTCTCCTCAAAAAAGACGAGGGAAGACTAAATTAAAATCCATTAATTTGGTTAGTTGATCCCTCGGCTATAATGGGGACCAGTGGAGGGGACGACCCCTCCACTCTCCTCAAAAAAGACGAGGGAAGACTAAATTAAAATCCATTAATTTGGTTAGTTGATCCCTCGGCTATAATGGGGACCAGTGGAGGGGACGACCCCTCCACTCTCCTCAAAAAAGACGAGGGAATACTAAATTAAAATCCATTAATTTGGTTAGTTGATCCCTCGGCTATAATGGGGACCAGTGGAGGGGACGACCCCTCCACTCTCCTCAAAAAAGACGAGGGAAGACTAAGTTAAAATCCATTAATTTGGAAAGTTGATCCCTCGGCTATAATGGGGACCAGTGGAGGGGACGACCCCTCCACTCTCCTCAAAAAAGACGAGGGAAGACTAAATTAAAATCCATTAATTTGGTTAGTTGAACCCTCGGCTATAATGAGGGCCAGTGGAGGGGACGACCCCTCCACTGTCCTCAAAAAAGACGAGGGAAGACATTACTTAAAATTCATTTGGTTACTTGAACCCTCGGCTATAATGAGGCCACATTAGGGGACGACCCCACAGTGGTCCTCAAAAAAGACGAGGGAAGGGTTAGTAGCATCAACAATGAGCAAGCCATAATAAAATGAAATAAGGAAGACAGCAAATATGGAAGAGACTGGTATTAATAAAATATAAGTGTCAAGTGTTTTTACAAGGCCTTTGAACAAAAAGTACAAAAATAAGGGTATGGGCTACAGGCAGCCACCCTAGGGGACGACATCAGAGGGCAGGGCCTCAACATCTATGGGAATGGTCTCCTCAGTTACCAGAACCGGATGATCTTCAGATGTACCGACCCCTTCAATCTGGACTTGCGACTCCACTTGGTTGAGGGCCTCGGCAATTAGAGGGTCGTCCAATTGAACACCCTCCAGTGATGGGCGAACAGAGGAGACGACATAGCCAAACTTGAGGACGACCCATCGGCAGGCCGTCCTAATCCCCCTTTCCAGATATTCTAGGTCGAAGCCCTGAAATTCATCTGAAGTCTTGTATGCCTCAATAGCATCAGCCTCAGCTTTCTTGGTGGCTGCTTCCAGATCAGTCTTATGCTGGGCCTCCAGGTTGATCATAGCCTCATCCCTATCCTTGATGATAAAGTCCTTGGCTTGCAGGTCGGCATCGTGCTGCCTCATCAGCTCATCTAGGACCCTAGCATGCTCGGTCCTGGCACTCTCAAGCTCAGCCCTCGCAGTATCAAGCTCAGTCTTTGCTGTATCTAGCTCTGCCTGCAACTCAGCCTCATGGTGAATGTCCCTCTCAGCTTCGTGAAACTTTTGTTGATTCTCGGCCATCCACTTGGTGGCTGAGGTCAAGGCACAAACAGACTGCAAGAAAAATGAAAATATATCAAGAGGGGCCGAGGGAACAGTTAGTGAAAATGAAATTAAAGAAGGTCAAGACCAATACCTGAGCAAGGGAGTGCAGACCGTAGTCGTACACTTTGGCAGGGGGCATCTTTGCCAAGAACTCGTAGTCAGAGGCCGACGGTGCAGAGAACATCGAGGCCTTGGCCGCCCTCAAATTGGCAATAAGAGATGAGGGGTCGGCCCTCAGATGGGTCAGACTCTGAGACCAGAAGGCCCCCATGCTTGATGAAGAGGTTGCCCCCTCAGAGGCCTCGGCCCTGGCCCTCGTCTTAGGGTCAGGACGAGGCTCGACTGGAGCCTCAGGCTCCTTCCTTTTGTGGCTAACAGCTGTCGGCTCAACAACTGTCGGCCCTGAGGCCCTTGTCTTCTTGGGATCTTGCTGAGGCTCCTTCCCCTTCTTCTTTGTCAGACCAGCAAGAAGGCTTGGAGCAGTCATATCCCAGAGGTAATCTGACACGCCTGCAGGACGACCTGAAAAGGATACGATGAATCAGGAAAGTTCATAGATAAAGAGAGAACACTTCAAAAATAAGTAAAGAAGGGAAAATGTTCAGTATAATTCACATAGTTCTGTCAGAGGGCCGACCCTCAGACCAGCCTCTTTAAGGAAGCGAGGGGTCATCAAATCTTCGAACTTTGGGATCTCACCCTCTCTCCCTCATCCCCTCAGATACTCAACAATATCCCTCTCCTCCAAGCTAAGTCCGGGGTCTGACCTAGCTTTCATGGAGGGGTTAGACCATCTGTTAGGAACCCTCGGAGCATCGGCAGAAGGGGACGCCTCGGTGGAGCTCTCCCATGCCCCAGATATGAAGAAGAACCTTTTTTTCCAATCATGATTGGAAGTTTGAGCCACGTGGAGCAGCTTCTTCTCAGACCTTCTCGCTCCCAGATGATAGTATCCGGGCTGTTTAGATGAAGAGGTGATATTGTAGCAGGCCAAGAACACGTCGGACGAGGGCTCATCAGTGAAAGAGTTTTTCCACAAAGAGATATAACCCAGAATCGTCCTCCATGAGTTGGGTGGAAGTTGAGAGGGGGAGACGCCCAGAGCCGACAGAATATCTACAATAGAAGGATGGAAGGGAAGTCTAACACCTACCTTGAACATTTGCTCGTAGACTGCAATCTCTCCCTCTTCTCCCTCAAAAACCCTCTCAGTATTAGAGGGAGCCCTCATAGTCACCCCAGATGGCACTCCGTAAATATGCCTCCATATCAGAAGGTCCCTATCCCTAACAGAGGAGATAAAAGACGAGGCATGGGAGGTATCAACCTCATCATCTGTATCGTCATCCTCGTCCTCCTCATCACCTGCAGGAGGACCCTGAGGAAAAGCCACTTGGAAGGCGTTGGGAGACAGGGTTGTCACAGGGACAGCCCCAGAGGGGATTGTACCCTCAGTCTCTCGTCCTGGGCTAAGGTCAGGTGAGTCCCTTCTACCAGAAGTTCCAGCACCAGTTGGAGAGGAGTTTCTCTCGTCCATTTCACTTGGTTTAGGAGTATCGGCCGGACGAGACGACGACCCACAAGACTCAGAGGGTTCAGATGGTCTTATGGTGGCAAGAGGAATGGGAAAGATGGGTCGTACCCAATTAGGGTCGGCCCCTCGTCTCCTTTCTTCCTCTTCCTCTATTCGTCTGATCTCGGTAAATAGTTTCTCTCTCAAGGACGGGAATTCAGACACCAGGTTGTAAAGCCTCCTAAGCATTAAGGGGAAGACCCTACACTTAAAGAAATTATACTAGACTTGGCTAATTTAACCACAAACACTTGGGAGATTGACCAGGGTTGACCTTTGGATTAAATAAAGAACTCAAGGGTTTTCGTCAAGAACGTTCGAAGAACCAGTGACCGGAGAAGACACCGGAAAAAGCTATGGGGGAACTCTAAGAACCAGACGACCTACGACCCTAAAAAATAGACAGAAATGAAGACAAAAGAAGGCAAGAGGAGAAAAAGGTTACCTGATGAGGAGAAGGGCAAGAACGCTGCTAGGACCTGAAGGTTTGAAGGCTGAAAATGGCGGTGGAAACTGGTTCTAGAGAGAGAATAATCTTGGGCGCGAAGAAGAAGAAGATGAAGAGAGAGAGTTTGAAAATCTCTTAAGTACTTTGGTAATGAGTGGACCCATTTACCAAAGAAAGGTATAATTAGGGCACAAGGCCCCAAGTGCACTAGGCAGCCGCCCTGCCTTGGAAACTGGAACAGCAATGAGTACCTGCCCAGGTGTCACTCACCTAACTGATCGTACACGCATCTGAATTTCAGCATTATCCCTCAGCCATCTCAATGACACCTATGGCTAAGGGCTGGGGGGTGATTGATATACCCGTTTATACCCTCGGTCTGGACAAGGGTCACCTCCAATACGGACGACCCTACGAGGGGCCGACCCTTCACCAGGCTCCAGCTGGCCACCACCAGGCCCAGACGACCATACGAGGGGCCGACCCTCCGCCAGGCTCTAGACGACCCTACGAGGGGCCGACCCTCCTCCAGGCTCCGGACGACCCTACGAGGGGCCGACCCTCCACCAGGCTCCGGACGACAGTACGAGGGTACGACAGTACGAGGCCAGAATCAAGCCAGACTCCCTACCGGAAGAAACTTTGCCCTCGGCCTCGGCTCATAGGCCGAGGGTGGTATCATGACGGCGCGTGGTGTGGGAGACGCGTGGAACAGTGCGCGTCAGGCTCATATGACACGTGGCAGACCGTTATAACAGAATCACACCCTCACGTGAGGGAATATTATGTCATCATTTGGCATCTACAGGTGTCAACAGGGGATTGGTTAGATCACCATTCGCATGCACCATGCTTACTTGGGGGGTACACTACACCCCCCAAGACCTATATATACTTGTCACCTACAACCCTACAGGGGATCAGATTATTGCAACCCTAGCTAAAACCCTGCTTGTGCACAGTGGAGAGAGAAAGAGCTTATGTGCATTGTATCCAAGGCCATTAGTGCCCATACTTAAGAGGATCACACACTCACAGTGGATGTAGGCCTAATTGGCTGAACCACTATACATCATTGTCTTATTTCCTCTTATACTCATCCCCTTCTACATACACATGTTCATACCCTTATGCATCTCTATGACTGCCATGGTTATAACTGTTTGAGCTCATTATCACTTTTCCGGTGATGCTAAATCACAGCATCATCAGACGACCCTACCATTGTCCTCAAGAAAGACGAGGGAAGACTTTAAAAACCATTAATTTGGTAATTGGAACCCTCGGCTATAATGAGGGTCAATGGTAGGGGCGACCCCACCATTGCCTTCAAGAAAGATGAGGGAAGACTTTTATTAAAAACCATTAATTTGGTAAGTGGAACCCTCGGCCTATAATGAGGACCAATGGAGGGGACGACCCCACCATTGTCCTCAAGAAAGACGAGGGAAGACTTTGTTAAAAACCATTAAATTGGTAATTATAGCCCTCGGCCTATAATGAGGGTCAATGGAGGGAACGACCCCACCATTGTCCTCAAGAAAGACGAGGGAAGACTTTTATTAAAAACCAATAATTTGGTAATTATAACCCTCGGCTATAATGAAGTCCCATGGAGGGGACGACCCCGCCATGGTCCTCAAGAAAGACGAGGGAATACTTTGTTTAAAACCATTAAGTTGGTGATTAACCCTCGGCTATAATGAGGGCCAGTGGAGGGGACGACCCCACCACTGTCCTCAAGAAAGACGAGGGAATACTTTATTTAAAACCATTAAGTTGGTAATTATAACCCTCGGCTATAATGAAGTCCCATGGAGGGGACGACCCCACCATGGTCCTCAAGAAAGATGAGGGAATACTTTGTTTAAAACCATTAAGTTGGTGATTAACCCTCGGCTATAATGAGGGCCAGTGGAGGGGACGACCCCACCACTGTCCTCAAGAAAGACGAGGGAATACTTTGTTTAAAACCATTAAGTTGGTGATTAACCCTCGGCTATAATGAGGGCCAGTGGAGGGGACGACCCCACCACTGTCCTCAAGAAAGACGAGGGAATACTTTGTTTAAAAACATCAATTTAGTGATTAACCCTCGGCTATAATGAGGGCCAACCCAGGGAACGACCCCTCGATTCACCCTCAAGAGAGACGAGGGAGGGGTTAGTGGCATTAACAACAAATAATACAAGAGGCAAATATGGAAGACAGCAAAAGAGAAATGATAATATAAATGAAATGTCAAGTGTTATATAAGATTGAGTACAAAAATGTTAAGTACATCAGAAGGGTGTGGGCTACAGACAGCCACCCTATGGGAAAATATCAGAAGGCAGGGCCTCCACATCTACAAGAGGGGTTTCCTCAATGACCACAACTGGATGATCTTCAGACGTGCCGACCCCCTCGACTTGCACTTGGGATTCCACTTGGGTTAGATCCTCGGTAATCAGGGGGTCGTCCAGTTGAACGGCCTCCAGAGGGGGACGAACGAAAAAGACGACGTCGCCGAACTTGAGGACGACCCACCGATAAGCCGTCCTTATCCCTCTCTCCAAGTACTCGAGGCCGAAACCTTGGAACTCATCTGAGAGTTTATAGGCTTCCACAGCGTCGGCCTCGGCTTTCTTCATAGCCTCAGACAGCTCAATCTTAAACTGGGTCTCCCGATGGGTCATGGCTTTATCCTTCTCCTTCTGAAGCAAGTCTTTGGCCTTCAGATCCTCATCATGCTGCCTCGTCAGATCATCCATAATTCGTGCATTTTCGGTTCTGGCACTCTCTAGCTCAGCTCTAAGTCAGCCTGCAGGTCGGCCTCATGCTGGATGGCCCTCTCGGCCTCATGGAATTTCTCCTGATTCTTAGCCATCCATTTAGTTACCGAAGTAAAGGCGCATACAGACTGCACAGAAAAATAAAAAGATGTCAAGAGGCCAAGGAAACAGTTGGTGAAAGAATGCAATTGAAGAAATGAATCAAGACCGATACCTGGGCTAGAGCGTGCAGACCATAGTCATACACTTTGGCTGGAGGCATCTTTGACAGGAAATTGTAATCAGCAGCCGAGGGAGAAGAAAACATTGATGCCTTGGATGCCCTCAAATTTGCAATGAGCGATGATGACTCGGCCCTCAGATGTGCTAAGTTCTGGGACCAGAAGGCCCCCATGCTGGATGAAGAAGTAGTCCCATCAGATGCTTCGACTCTGGCCCTCGTCTGAGAATCTGGCCGAGGGTCAACAGGAATCTCAGGTTCTTTTCTTTTCTGGTGATCGGCTGTCGGCTCAACAACCGTCGGCCCCACGGCTTTCATCTTCCTCGAAGCCTGCTGAGGCTCCTTACCCTTCTTCTTTTCCAAGCCTGATAGTAAACTGGGAGCAGTTACTTCCCACAGGTAGTCTGATACACCAGCAGGACGACCTGAAAAGGGTACGACACGTGAGAAAAATGTAGAGATAAAAAGGAAACACTTGAAAAAAGTAAAGAAAAATACAACTCACATAGTTCTGTAAGGGGTCCGACCTTCAGACCAGCTTCCTTGAGGAACCGAGGGGTCATCAGATCTTCAAACTTTGGAAGTTCACCCCCTCTCCCTCGTCCTCTCAGATATTCAATAATATCTTTCTCTTCCAGGCTAAGTCCGGGGTCTGACCTGGTCTTCATTGACGGGTTAGACCATCTTCGGGGGACCCTCGGACCATCGGCTATAGGAGATGCCTCGGTGGGGAATTCCCACTCCCTAGAGACGAAGAAGAATCTATTCTTCCAATCGTGGATGGAGGTTTGTGCCACGTGGAGAAGTTTTTTCTCAGACCTCCTCGCCCCTAGATGATAGTACCCAAGCTGTTTGGACGAAGAGGTGGTATTGTAGCAGGCCAGGAATATGTCAACCGAGGGCTTATCTGTGAAAGAAATCTTCCACAGGGATATGTAACCTAGTATCGTCCTCCAGGAGTTGGGAGGAAGCTGAGAAGGGGCAATACCGAGGGCTGATAGGATATCTACGATAGCAGGATGCAGAGGGAACCTTACGCCAACCTTGAACATTTATTCATACACTGCAACCTCGCCCTCTTCACCCTCAAAAACCCTCTCAGACTCAGAGGGGACCCTCATGGTTATGCCGGGGGGCACTCCATAGGCATGTCTCTATAATAAGAGGTCGCGATCCCTAATGGAGGAGATATAGGACGAGGCATGGGAGGTATCAACCTAGTCATCTGAATCATCGCCCTCGCCCTCAGTCCCCTCTCCCTCGGCCTCGTCATCTGCCAGACGACCATGGGGAAAGGCCATCTGGAAGGCATGAGGAGATAGGGTTGTCACAGGGACAGCCTCGAAAGCAACTATACCCTCGGCCTCTCGACCTGGGCTTAGATCAGATGTCTCCATTCTACCAGAAGGTCCAGCGCCAGTTGGCGAGGAGGCTCTCTCATCCATATCACTTGAATAACACTCGGCTGGACGATGGGATGACCCACAAGACTCAGATGGCTCAAATGGTTTTATTGTGGCTAGAGGAATAGGAAAGATGGGTCGTACCCAATTAGGGTCGGCCCCTCGTCTCCTCTCCTCCTCTTCCTCTATTCGTCTGATCTTAACAAATAATTTCTCTCTTAGGGAAGGGAACTCCTCAGCTAAGCTATAAAGCCTCCTAAGCATCAAGGGGGAGACCCTACACTTGGAGGAATTTGTGGAACTTAACTACAAACAAGTTTGCAATTGACCAGATTAGACTTTTGGATTAAAACAAAGGGAATCGATGGGTTTCACTCAAGAACACTCAAGAACACTCAAAAACCAGTCGTCGGAAAAGTTGTAAAACGACCCAAATCAAGACCTATAGGTCTAAAACCAAAAAGCAAAAAAAGTAATGAAAGTAAAGAGGACGCTGGGGGTGAAGGATTACCTGAAGAGAAAGGGCAAAGTTGCTAAGCTTGAGGGATCGAAGACTGCAGAAATGGCAAGAAGGCTGGAAGCTAGAAAGAGAGAGTTCAGGCGCGAAGAAGAAGAAAAAGAGGGAGAGAGTTCAAAAATCTCTTAAATACCTTAGTAATGAGTGGGCCCATTAACCCAGGCAGGGCACAGCCCACGAGGAGGGCATCATTAGGGCACAAAGTCCTAGGTCGCATGCAACCGCCATGCCTTGAAAACTGGAACGACATTGGATAAAAATTTAACAGCTGTCAAATCAGTTTGACAGGTGTCACTCATCAAACAGACCATACACTTAGTCTCAAAAGCAACATTATCCCTCAGCCATCTCAGCATCATCTATGGCTAAGGGCTGGGGGTGATTGATATACTCGTATATACCCTCGGCCATGCCGAGGGCGCCCTGCACTTCATCATGCTCTAGCCGATCCCTCAGGGGCCGACCCTTCATCAGGCTCCGGACGACCCCTTAGGGGCCGACCCTTCATCAAGCTCCGGACGACCCCTCATGGGGCCGACCCTTCAGCAGGCTCCGGATGACCCTCCGAGGGTACGACAGCACTAGGACTAAATTAGGTCAGACTCACTACCGAAAGGAACTTTGCCCTCGGCCTCGT
The DNA here is from genome assembly GCA_949130495.1 of Sambucus nigra. NCBI lineage: Eukaryota > Viridiplantae > Streptophyta > Magnoliopsida > Dipsacales > Adoxaceae > Sambucus > Sambucus nigra. The sequence continues at coordinate 594,250,080 of OX422212.1, read as the reverse complement.
CTCATAGGCCGAGGGTGACGTCATCACCGCGCGTGGTTTGGGAGACGCGTGGAACAGTGCGCGTGAGGCTCACATGGCACATGGGAGACCGTTATAACAAAATCACACCCTCACGTGAGGGAATATTATGTCATCATTTGGCATCTATAGGTGTCAACAGGGGATTGGCTAGATCATCATTCACATGCACCATGCATACTTGGGGGGTACACTACACCCCCCAAGACCTATTGATGATGCTAAGATTTAGCACCACTGGAAAAGTGATAGTGAGCTCAAACAGTAGCAGCCATGGCAGCCATAGAGATGTATGGGTGTATAAGTATGTAGAAGGGGATGAGTATAAGAGGAAATAAGATAATGATGTATAGTGGTTCAGCCAATTTGGCCTACATCCACTGTGAGTGTGTGATCCACTAAGTATGGGCACTAATGGCCTTGGATACAATGCACATAACCCTCTCTCTCTCTCTACTGTGTGTACAAGCAGAGTTTTAGCTAGGGCTACTATTAATTGATCGATCCACTGTAGGGTTGTAGGTGACAAGTATATATAGGTCTTGGGGGGTGTAGTGTACCCCCCAAGTAAGCATGCTGCATGTGAATAATGATCTAGCCAATTCCCTGTTGACACCTGTAGATGCCAAATGATGACATGATATTCCCTCACGTGAGGGGGTGATTTTGTTATAACGGTCTGCCACGTGTCATATGAGCCTGACGCGCACTGTTCCACGCGTCTCCCAAACCACGCCCCGTCATGATATCACCCTCGGCCTATGAGCCGAGTCCGAGGGCAAAGTTTCTTCCGGTAGTGAGCCTGGCTTAATTCTGGCCTCGTACTGTCGTACCCTCGTAGTGTCGTCTGGAGCCTGGTGGAGGGTCGGCCCCTCGTAGGTTCGGCTAGAGCCTGGTGGAGGGTCGGCCCCTCGTAGGGTCCTCTGGGCTGGTGGTGGCCAGCTGGGGCCTGGTGAAGGGTCGTCCCATCGTAGGGTCGTCCGTATTGGAGGTAATCCTCATCCATGCTGAGGGTATAAACGGGTATATCAATCACCCCCCAGCCCTTAGCCATAGGTGTCATTGAGATGGCTGAGGGATATTTGCTGAATTCGAGACACGTGTGATCAGTTAGGTGAGTGACACCTGTGCAGATACTCATTGCTGTTCCAGTTTCCAAGGCAGGGCGGCTGCGCAGTACGCTTGGGGCCTTGTGCCCTAATTATATCTTTCTTTGGTAAATGGGTCCACTCATTACCAAAGTATTTAAGAGATTTTCAAACTCTCTCTCTTCATCTTCTTCTTCTTCGCGCCCAAGTCTATTCTCTCTCTAGAACCAGTAAGCTTCGCCACTTGCAGCCTTCGTTTCGTCAGGTCTCAGCAGCATTACTCTCCCTCGTTATCAGGTATTCTCCTTCATTAAGAGCTTTCCTTTGTCTTCAATTCTGTTTGTTTTTTAGGTTCATAGGGTCACATCAGCTTCGAGTTCCCCTTAGCTTTTTCCGGTGTCTTCTCCGGTAACTGGTTCTTGAATCGTTCTTGACGAAAACCTTTAAGTTCTTTGTTCAATCCAAAAGTCAAACCTGGTCAACTCTCCACTTGTTTGTAGCTAAATTAGTCAAGTGTAGTGTAATTTCTCCAAGTGTAGAGTCTTCCCTTTAATGCTTAGGAGGCTTTACAACCTAGTGTCTGAGTTCCCGTCTTTGAGAGAAAAACTCTTTGCCGAGATCAGACGGATAGAGGAAGAGGAGGAGAGGAGACGAGGGGCCGACCCTAATTGGGTACGACCCATCTTTCCCATTCCTCTTGCCACCATAAGACCATCTGAACCCTCTGAGTCTTGTGGGTCGTCATCTCGTCCGGCCGACACTCCCAAACAAAGCGAGATGGACGAGAGAGCCTTCTCTCCAACTGGTGTCGGGACGTCTGGTAGAAGGGACACGTCTGATCTTAGCCCTCCTCGAGAGGCCGAGGGTACGATCCCCTCCGAGGCTGTCCCTGTGACAACTCTTTCCCCCAATGCCTTCCAAGTGGCTTTTCCTCAGGGTCCTCCTGCAGGTAATGAGGAGGAAGGGGGTGAGGACGAGGACGACGATACAGATGATGAGGTTGATACCTCCCATGCCTCGTCTTTTATCTCCTCTGTTAGGGATAGGGACCTTCTGATATGGAGGCATATTTACGGAGTGCCCTCTGGGGTAACTATGAGGGTTCCCTCTGAGGCTGAGAGGGTTTTTGAGGGTGAAGAGGGAGAGGTTGCAGTTTACGAGCAAATGTTCAAAGTAGGTGTCAGACTCCCTTTCCATCCTGCTATTGTAGATATTCTGTCGGCTTTGGGCGTCTCCCCCTCACAACTTCCACCCAACTCATGGAGGACGATTCTGGGGTATATCTCTTTGTGGAAAAACTCTTTCACTGATGAGCCCTCGTCCGACGTGTTCTTGGCCTGCTACAATATCACCTCTTCATCTAAACAGCCCGGATACTATCATCTAGGGGCGAGAAGGTCTGAGAAGAAGCTGCTCCACGTGGCTCAAACTTCCAATCATGATTGGAAAAAGAGGTTCTTCTTCATATCTGGGGCCTGGGATAGCTCTGCCGAGGCGTCCCCTTCTGCCGACGGTCCGAGGGTCCCTAACAAATGGTCTAATCCCTCAATGAAAGCTAGGTCAGACCCCGGACTTAGCTTGGATGAAAGGGATATTGTTGAGTATCTGAGGGGACGAGGGAGAGGGGGTGAGATCCCAAAGTTCGAAGATTTGATGACCCCCCGGTACCTCAAAGAAGCTGGTTTGAGGGTCTGTCCTCTGACGGAACTATGTGAGTTCTATTTTTTACCTTTTTTTTGAAGTGTTTCCCGTTTATCTCTGTATTTTTTTGATGCATCGTATCCTTTTCAGGTCGTCCTACAGGTGTGTCAGATTACCTCTGGGATATGACTGCTCCAAGCCTACTTGCTGGTCTGTCAAAGAAGAAAGGGAAGGAGCCTCAGCAAGCTCCAAAGAAGACAAGGGCCTCAGGGCCGACGGTTGTTGAGCCGACAGCTGATAGCCACAAGAGGAAGGAGCATGATGCTCCTGTTGAGCATCGGCCTGATCCTAGGACGAGGGCAAGGGTCGAAGCCTCTGAGGGGACGACCTCTTCGTCCAGCATGGGGGCCTTCTGGTCTCAGAATTTGTCCCATCTGAGGGCCGACCCCTCATCCCTTATTGCCAACTTGAGGGTAGCCAAGGCCTCGATGTTCTCTGCACCATCGGCCTCTGACTTCGAGTTCTTGGCAAAGATGCCTCCTGCCAAAGTGTACGACTACGGTCTGCACTCCCTTTCTCAGGTACTGGTCTTGACCTTTAATTTCATTCTCACTAACTGTTACCTCGGCCCATCTTGATGTTTGTTCATTTTTTTTCTTGCAGTCTGTTTGTGCCTTGACCTCAGCCACCAAGTGGATGGCCGAGAATCAACAAAAGTTTCACGAAGCTGAGAGGGCCATTCAACAAGAGGCCGACCTACGGACAGAGCTGGACACTACGAGGGCCGAGCTGGAGAGTACAAGGACTGAGCACGCTAGATTCCTTGATGAGCTGACGAAGCAGCATGATGCCGATCTGCAGGCCAAGGACTTGTTGATCAAGGACAGGGACTTGTTGATCAAGGACAAGGACGAGGCCCTAACCAATATGGAGGCCAAGCACAAGTCTGACCTTGAAGCAGCTGTCCAGAAAGCCGAGGCCAATGCTGTTGAGGCCTACAAGGTCTCTGATGAATTCCAAGGCTTCGGCCTTGAATATCTTGAGAGGGGAATTAGGACGGCCTGTCGGTGGGTCGTCCTAAAGTTTGCCGACACAGTGTCATCCATCTGCCCTTCTCTTGAGGTGGTTCAGCTGGATGACCCCTTGATTGCTGAGGCCCTGTCGCAAGTGGAGTCCCAAGTTCAGGTTGAAGGGGTCGGTACATCTGAAGATCATCCAGTGCTGGTAACAGAGGAGACCATTCCCATAGATGTGGAGGCCCTACCCTCTGATGTCGTCCCATAGGGTGGCTGCTTGTAGCCCATACCCTCATTTTTGTATTTTTGTTCATTCGCCTTGTAAAACACTTGATATTTTATGCTTTATTAGTACCATAGTCTCTTCCTTTCCATAATTGTTGTCTTCCATATTTGACTCCTTTATGGTTTGCTCCTTGTTGATTTGCTTTGTTTGATGCTACTAACCCCTCCCTCGTCTTTTTGAGGACCAATGTGGGGTCGTCCCCCCATGTGCCCTTATCACAGCCGAGGGACATAATAACCCAATGGTTTTTTAATCAGGTCTACCCTCGTCTTTCTTGAGGACAGTGGTGGGGTCGTCCCCTCCACTGATCCCCATTATAGCCGAGGGTTCAAATGATCAAATTAATGATTTTTAATTAAAGTCTACCCTCGTCTTTCTTGAGGACAGTCGTGGGGTCGTCCCCTCCACTGATCCTCATTATAGCCGAGGATTCAACTTATCAAATTAATGGTATTTAACAAAGTCTACCCTCGTCTTTCTTGAGGACAGTGGTGGGGTCGTCCCCTCCACTGGCCCTCATTATAGCCGAGGGTTCAACTTACCAAATTAATGATTTTTATGGAGTCTACCCTCGTCTTTCTTGAGGACAGTGGTGGGGTCGTCCCCTCCACTGATCCTCATTATAGGCGAGGGTTCAACTAATCAAATTAATGATTTTTATGGAGTCTACCCTCGTCTTTCTTGAGGACAGTGGTGGGGTCGTCCCCTCCACTGATCCTCATTATAGCCGAGGGTTCAACTTACCAAATTAATGGATTTTAAAGTCTTCCCTCGTCTTTTTTGAGGACAACTTCTTTGCATGCATACTAGAACTGATAACCACTGGATGAGGGAAACACTGATATTTCTCATTAATTTTCCATGTGTTCTGCCAAAACAATGCTTATTACAACCATGGCCTATCAAGACCTTACAACACTACTGGTAGTATTTTTTCAAATGATCCGCATTCCAGGGGTTGGAAAAAGGTTCCCCCTCTAGGTTTTCTAGTCTATAGGTCCCAGGGACAACTTCGTCGGTGACCCTATAGGGGCCGTGCCAATTAGGATGGAGTTTATTGGGCTTCTGCCAAGTCTTCTTGAGGACCAAGTCTCCTGCTGCGATAGGCCTCTGTTTCACCCTCTGATTATAAAATCTTGCGGTCCTCTGCTGGTAGGAAGCCTGCCTTATCTCAGCGTCCTCCCTTCTTTCCTCAATCAAGTCCAGGTCAAGTCTCCTCTCTTCCGTATTTCCCTGGGGGTCATACACTTGGACCCTATGAGTGGGAAACTCGACTTCGGTGGGGATGACTGCTTCTGATCCATAAGCTAACATGAATGGAGTCTCCCCAGTAGAGGTCCTTACTGTCATCCTGTACGCCCACAACACTGCATATAACTCCTCGACCCATCTTCCTTTTGCCTCCTCAAGCCTCTTCTTAATCCCATCTAAGATTGTCCTATTCGTAACTTCGGTTTGCCCATTTGCCTGAGGTCGGCCTAGGGTGGAGAAAAATTGTTTGATACTTACCCTCTCACAGTACTTCTGCAGAGAGGCATTCTTGAATTGGGTCCCGTTATCCGAGATGAGGGTGTTGGGTAGACCGTATCTGCATATCACATTCTTCCAGATGAACTGGAAGGTCTTCTGCTTTGTAATCGTGACCATCGGTTCGGCCTCTACCCACTTTGAAAAGTAGTCAATTGCTACGATGAGGAACCGATAGTTATTGACTGCCCTCGGTAAGGGTCCTACCAGGTCAATCCCCCATACTGCAAACGGCCATGGGGATGTAATGGAGGTGAGGGGCTGATGAGGTTGGTGAGGGATGGTAGCAAATCTTTGTCATTTATCACACTTTTTAACATATGCGGCAGCATCTTTCCCTAAGGTCGGCCACCAGTAGCCTTGGGTGATCACCCTCTTTGCCAAGGATCTACCCCCAATGTGGCTTGAGCACGACCCTTCATGCACATCTTGCAAAATGGAAGGGACTTCTGAAGGATGCACACACCTAAGTAAGGGGAGCAGAAACCCCTTTTTGTACAGCGTGTCTCCGACGACAGTGAACTTTGCAGCCCTGTATCTCAGCTTCTTCCTCTCTTGTCTTGCTTCTGTCATCTCTCTTCCTTTAATGTATCTGATCAGAGGATCCATCCATGAAGGTTCTTGAGAAACATTCATGCAAATGCCAAGTGTTCCCTCGTCGTCTTCGATAGTTGGTCGAAGCAAGATTTCTACCGGGACTGTCCTTCTTATGTCTGTCCTAGTAGTTGAGGCCAACCTTGCAAGGGCGTCAGCACGGCCATTGTCGAGCCTAGGTATCCTTTTGAATTTCACTTCTTTAAAGTTTTTCAGCAATGACCTCACCTTCTCAAGATACCTAGCCATCCTCTCGTCTTTGGCCTCGTAGGCTCCTAGTATCTGATTCACCACCAGCCTTGAATCACTGTGAACCAAAATTTTGCCGACACTAAGGGACTTATCCAAGGAAAGGCCAGCTATCAAGGCCTCATACTCAGCCTCATTGTTGGAGGCTTTGAAATTGAACCTCAGGGCGTACTCGATGTCTGTGCCGTCGGGTACTGACACTATCAATCCAGCTCCGCTCCCGCTTTCGCAAGAGGACCCGTCGACGAAGAGACTCCACACAGCATGTTCCTCCGAGAAATTTCCCTCGATGAGTGACCCTTGTCTGAAAAGGTATCCTCCCTCTTCATTTTCAGCCACCTTTCTTCTAGCGGTGCTTGTCTCAGCCGTATCTGCAGGAGGGTCGGTGAGCCTACCTTGCTGGGTATCTCTCTGGCTTAGACCCTCACCCTCGGCCACGTCACTCTCCCAAGTAAATTCAGCCACAAAATCTGCCAAGGCCTGCCCCTTAATGGCTGTCTTAGGCTGATACACAATGTCAAACTCCCCCAGCTCTATAGCCCAGGTCATTAACCTTCCTGATTTTTCAGGCTTGTGTAGGACCTGCCTAAGAGGAGAGTCAGTAAGGATGACCATAGTATGGGACTGGAAGTACGGTTTCATCTTCCTTGAGGCATGGATCAAGGCATAGGCCAACTTCTCCATCCTCGGGGATCTTTGCTCTGCCCCCTGGAGTGCCTTGCTGTTAAAATATACGGGCTTCTGTATCCCGTCTTCGTCTCTTACGATTGCTGCACTGATAGCGGACTCTGAGACAGCAAGGTACACGTAAAGTCGTTCACCCTACACGGGTCGTGACAGCAGCAAGGGAGACCCTAAGTATGATTTTATCTCCCTGAAAGCCTCATCACACTCTTTACTCCATTCGAAGGCCTTCCTGAGGATCTTGAAGAATGGTAGACACCTGTCTGTAGCCCTTGACACAAATCTGTTCAAGGCAGCCACTCTCCCTATGAGCCTCTGAACGTCTTTAATGGACTTGGGGGTCTTCATCTCAATAAGGGCCTTTATCTTTTCAGGATTGGCCTCGATGCCTATTTGATTGACAATGAACCCCAAGAACTTCCCGGCTCCGACCCCGAAGACACACTTGGCCGGATTGAGCTTCATTTTGTATTTGTCCATTGTATTAAAGGTCCTTTCCAGGTCTGCCACATGGTCCTCTGCCTTCAGACTCTTACTCAGCATGTCATCTACGTAAACCTCCATAGACTTCCCAATTTGGTCTTCGAACATTTTGTTTACGAGGCGCTGGTACGTTGCCCCCGCATTTTTTAGGCCAAAGGGCATGACCCTGTAACAGTATGTCCCCTTGTCAGTCATGAAGGCGGTCCTCTCCGAGTCCTCAGGGTTCATGAAAATCTGGTTATAACCTGAGTAGGCATCCATGAAACTCATGAGCTCATGGCCTGCGGTAGAGTCTACCATCTGGTCGATGCGGGGGAGAGGGAAGTTGTCTTTGGGACAATGCTTGTTGAGGTCTGTGAAGTCCACGCACATTCTCCACTTGCCGTTGACCTTTGGGACGATGACTGCATTGGACAGCCACTCAGGGTAGATGACCTCTCTGATAAATTCAGCGTCTTCTAATTTTCTAACCTCATCCCTGATGACCTCATACTTCTCTCTAGAGTAAATCCTCCTCTTCTGCTTTACCGGATTCACTCCCTCTACCACATTGAGTTTGTGGCACATGATTTCAGGGTCGATCCCTGGCATATCTACATGACTCCACGTGAAGACGCTTCGCCTTCTCCTCAACAGTTTGATGAGGTCTTCCTTGATACTGGGCTTCAGAAACTTGCCAACTTGGACGGTTTTTCCCGGGTCATCCTCATCGAGGATGACGGGTTCTACCTCCTCAGCGGCCTCTCCTTTTTTGAGCTTCGTCTCGTCCCTGGGGTCTAGGGTATCAATGTTGTAAGTGGCTGTAGCCCTCTTGTGTGCCTCCCTTTCTTTAGCGGAGTTGTAGTAGCACTCTCTCGCTGTCGTCTGGTCTCCCTGAACTTCCCCCACCCCATAAGGGGTAGGGAACTTAACCATCTAGTGGACTGTGGACGGCACAGCTTCAAACCCCTTGAGGGCCACACGTCCCAGTATGATGTTGTATGCCGAAAACACATGCTCATCCAGCACAAAGAAACTAACCCTCTTGGTGAGCCATCTCGGCCATTCGTCCCCCACCCTGACATCAGCCTCATATATTCCCAGGGGGTGAACCTTCTCCCCACTGAACCCAATCAATGGATGATGGTATGGGACAAGTCTGGCACGACTGAGGCCCAAGGCCTTGAAGCATGGCCAAAACATCACATCTGTGGATGAGCCCCCATCTACCAGGATCCTCGGCACTTCGCACCCGTGCACCCTGGTAATGATGACAAGAGGGTCATCATGCGGGGCCAAGAGGCCTTTGAAGTCCATCCTTGAAAATCCCACTATCAAAGTGTCCATGTCAACCTTCTTCCTTTTTTCTGATTTGACCTCTAGGAAGGTTGACTGCACCATCTTCGTCACTGCCTTAGCCTCAGCAACATGGGCCTTCCTGTCAGCGACCTCAGACCCTCCTCCTGCTAAACCCCCGGAGATCATTCCTACACCGAGCGAGATCATATTGAGCCTCTTGACAGGACCGTGGTCGTCTCTCGGCGGGAGGTCAGGGTCGTCCTCATCATCAGAAGGGTCGTCCCCTCTTTTTTGAGGACCTTCTCTGCAGGCATCGACTCGCTTCTTTCTGGGGTCGTCCCCTCGGCCCCTCTTGAAGTCGGCTTTGTCGACGTACTTTCTGAGCTTCCCTTCCTTCAGCATCTTCTCAATCTCGTCTTTCAGAGCGAAGCATTTATCTGTCACGTGACCGTGGTCTTGGTGAAATTCGCACCATAGGTTCTTATTTCTCTTGCCGGGGGCTGCCCTCAGCTTCTCAGGCCACTTCAGCGTCCGGTCACTCTTTATCTCATTGAGGATCTGTTCACAGCTGACCGTCAGAGGGGTGTACCCCGCGAACTTACCATCCATGGTTCTCTTCTTCCCCTCTTTGTTCTTCTTAGGGTACTTGCCCCCGCTTGCACCTCCTTTTTCGTCTTCATGTTTTGCGGCCATCGCCTCTTCGGCGTTCATCACCTTCCCTGCTGTTGACAACAGCTCAGCCATCGTCCTCGGAGGGTCTTCGGCAAGCTTCCATAATAGCTTCCCCTTTTGGAGCCCTCCAATCAGGGCTGTCATAGCTATGCTCTCCTCATAGTCTTCCACCTCCAGCTTCTCTTTATTGAATCTGGCTATGTAGTCTCTCAGAGTCTCATTCTTTCCCTGCTTAACATAGAGCAGGTGTGTGGTCTTCTTCTGTGGCCTCACCCCAAAGCAGAAATTATGGATGAACAGGTCTGCCAACTGCTTAAAGTTTCCAATGGAATTTTTTGGAAGAGACGTGTACCAGACATGCGCAGCCCCTGTCAAGGTACCAGAGAAGGCACGACACCTCATCTCATCTGAGATAGAGTATATGTCTGCCGCCGACTGATACATCTCCACGTGGTGGACGGGGTTGGTGCTCCCGTCATACCTTGGGGTGACCATAGGTGGCTTGTACTTTGACGGCGTGGGGAAGTTGACTATATTTGCCACAAAGGGTGAGCCTATGGTGTATCCCTTCTGAAGAGGGTCTCGGCTCTTCAATATATCACCAATCTTATCCTCTAACCGCTGGATTGAGTCATTCCAGGGCCTCACAGGGTCGGCCTGGCCAATGTTATCCCCTGCTGCCTCTCCGAGGTGGACGGAGGGTTCTGCTGCAGCAGGCCTGTGTCGGCTGTTTGCTTCCCTTTGGCCATCATCTCGTCCTCGGGGTCGACCATCTGCTGCCTCCTTCCTGGATCTTGCAGCACTCCTTGGCCTGGACAACTGCTCTCGTAGGTCATTTATTGGACCTAGCCTCTCAAAGGACGACCCCCTGCTCAAGCGATCAAAAGCAGAGCCTCTTGGGCGATCATCAGGGTTCGGTCTCCCGCACTTTCCCCTACTGTCCTGGAGGGATCGCACAGTGTTGTTGGAGACCTCGTAAGGTTCCCAGCACTCTATAGGAGCCTCCTCTCCCTCCAGATCTCCATACCTATCCTCAGGGCAAGGGTTTTCTTACCTCCCCAGGCGTAGACGCCGGGGGTCAGCAACATCCCTACGCCGCTGAGGGGGTGGAAGGTCTTTGCGTGGTGCCTGGGGTGGTCCCCTGGCCTCATGCTGTCCTGGAGCTGCTGCCGGAGTAATCATCTCAGGCGAAACCCCTGATGCTCTTAGTATGTTCTGGCTTAGAGCTGTGAACTGCTCCTGCATCATCCGCTGGCTTGCCGCCAGAGACTTTAGGGCTGCCGCCATCTCAGACTGAGGCGGCGGCTGACTGGAACTGGGTCTTCCCCCCTCATCCGGCGGGGGAAGTGGTGGCGGTGGCATCTCAGGTGCCATGTGCTTGAGCTATGAAAAGATGAACTGAAGAAAATACTGGTTAGCTTGGGAACCTTAGTGGGTCTCTTTCAATGGTGAAACACCTCCTCTCAGGGGGAGTGTTGGTTCACCACCAGAGTGCCCAGTGAGGTCAAGCTGTACAAAGGAAGAGATGTCTTCTTTTCCCACAGACGGCGCCAAACTGATGATGCTAAGATTTAGCACCACCGGATAAGTGATAGTGAGCTCAAACAGTAGCAACCATGGCAGCCATAGAGATGTATGGGTGTATAAGTATGTAGAAGGGGATGAGTATAAGAGGAAATAAGACAATGATGTATAGTGGTTCAGCCAATTTGGCCTACATCCACTGTGAGTGTGTGATCCACTAAGTATGGGCACTAATGGCCTTGGATACAATACAATATACTTGTCACCTACAACCCCACAGGGGATCGATCAATTTATTGTAACCCTAGCTAAAACTCTGCTTGTACACACAGTAGAGAGAGAAAGTGAGCTTCTGTGCATTGTATCCAAGGCCATTAGTGCCCATACTTAGTGGATCACACACTCACAGTGGATGTAGGCCAAATTGGCTGAACCACTATACATCATTGTCTTATTTCCTCTTATACTCATCCCCTTCTACATACTTATACACTTATACATCTCTATGGCTGCCATGGTTACTAATGTTTGAGCTCATTATCACTTATCCGGTGGTGCTAAATCTTAGCATCATCATACCCCCACCCCTTGAAAAGGGATTTAGCCTAACATGGTATGAAATATGACAAATTAATAATCAAAGGCATAAAATAAATGAGAAGAGAAAAGAACAATCAAACCCCAATCTCTTGATGCTTAATTGATCTTCAATCCATGAGTTGAAATTCATAATCCATCAACTTGAGTGATCCAAACAATATTACATAAAAATTTCACTCAAATTAATCCTCACACATTTATCACTCAATGAAATCAAAAAAGAAAAATAAAAACTATTTACAAAATAGTGTTTATCCTAATTTATTTCTAACCCTAAACTTTCTCTCTCTATTTGATGATCCAAAAGCTTTTTTTTCAAATGGGATCTTCATCTTCATTTATAATAGGCACATGGAGCATGGGGGTATAATGTAAATTGGCTTGAGTGTGCATGGGAATGGTGAGGTGTGAGGGCATGTGGGTTAAATGGTGTGACACAATCAGATTTGGTTTAGAGGGTATAATGGGTATTGGGGTTAAAGTTGGTAGTTGGGGGTATAAGGGGTAAAAGGAATTAAATGGGTTAAGATTTGGCACATGGGTTTTTATTTTGGTTTTGGTCTTTTGGAATGTCTTTGTTTGGTTTATGCAGGTGGAAAAGTCGTGGGTGGCTAGACGAAAAAGGAAATGGGTTAATGGGTAAGGTGAAATTTCGGCCATGGGTGCCGGAGGTTTGGGTGTCAGTGGAAGGGTTAAGAGGGGTTTGGCGCCGGAGTGGTGAGACAGATCGAGTGGGGCTTCGTCGTCGGAGATGGAGGCAGCTGGTTGGAGGGTTCCACCTAATTGGAGTCGGGCGAAGGTGGCTGGGTGGATATCGAGTCGGGCAGATGGGACGAGGGACTCGACTGGGCACAGGAAGGAGGCGGGTTCTGGGTTACGCCGGCGTAAGGGGAGCAGGGGTAGAGGGTTGAAGGGGCTGCTGGGCGGAATAGGGGTGGAGCGTCGGCGGGGGGTCACGAGCGGGTTGACGGGTGAGGTTTCGGACACGCCGGTGCTGGTATAGCCGGTCCTGGTGGTTTGGAAAGGGTCCGATCCTTAGGTTTATGGGTCTAAGTGGTAGGGGTTCAATGGTGGATAGAGAGGAGATAGCCGCCGAGGGTCGACGAGTAGCGCCGGAGCACCGACGAGTTTGGGGTGGGTGGTAAAGAGAGTGGAGAGAGAGATGTGAGTTTTTTGGAAGATATGGGTTTGAGGTTTTGTTTAATGAAGGATGAGGAGAGAGAAGTTGTTGGTTGGAGGTTGAAGATGACATGGGGGTAATAGTGTGTAGTGAGGTACATGGGAGTTATGTGTGAGTGAGGAGGTGTTTGTGTGTATTATGATGTAGGATATTAGGGTGTGAGTATGGGTTTAGTGTAGGTGTAAATGGTGTGTATGGGATTTAGGTGTTAGTGAGTGTGTTTAATTTGTGACCCCTAAAATAACAAAGACTCAACTAAAATAAAACGAAAAATAAAAATAAAATCTAACTAAAAATAACAATAACTAAAAACAAAAAGTATTAAAACTAAAAAAAATAAAATCCTAAGCTATAAAAAACTAAAATAATAAAACAAAAGAAATAAAAAATGAAAAATCTAATAAAAAATGAAAACAAAAATCCTAAAATATAAGATCTAATAAACTAAAAATAAAATCCTAGAACTAATCCTAATAAAATAAGACTAAACTAAAAGATAATAAAAATCAAAATAAAATAAAATTATATTAATAAAAATAAAATAGAAAAATAGAAAGAAAAACCTAGAAAATACTAAATAAATCAAAAGTAAACACTAAAAATAAAAATGACTCAAACTAAAAATCAAAAAAAAATTAAAAAGGGACAAATTAGACACACACGGCGCTCCGGGTAGGTTTAGGCTAGGTCTAGAGTAGGTTAGGGTTATGGGATAAGGTAATTAACTCCATTTTAACTGAAAATTGCTTGAAAATATAGCTTTTGACATCGCAACTGCAATTAAGCCTGCATATTGAACAATTAAGCGCATAAGACCCTATTGTCGAGAATTAGCAACTAAAGCACGTCTATTTGGGGTATAAATTGTACAGTTTTGGGTGCTTATCATGAATGATTTATGGGAAGGAAATCTAGGTTAAATGATGAATATGCCAGAACAACATACAAACTAGGGTTTTGACGAAATAATTGGTTTTGATCCATTCTTGGGTAGATTTCTTGTCATCTTGATGTGTTATTTACGTTGATTATTGTACCTACACAAATATTACATGTTTGGGTATGTTGGATGGGTGATTAGGGAAGTGTTATGGAGTTTTGAAAGAGTTTTAATGGAGTAAACCAGTAACGGCAAAGAAAGAGAACTGTCAGGGGTTTCAAACTGGTTCGGACTACCTGTTTCTATCAGATTTGATTTTTGTATATCCCCTCATGAAATTAATTAAGGGAAACACTAGGGATATTTTAATGAAACTAAAAAAATTTAGAGAAGGTCAGTATGTATATGATTATGGCTCGGTTAATCTTAATGAGGGTAAAATTAGGATTTGGGCCAACGATGCTTAACCGATTGAGTGATGTATCGAGAATTCATTATTTGGGTCACGGAAGAGCAAAAGATAACCTAATACTTTTACCAATAGTATAGTGATGAATGAACTACTAAAATAATTTAAAGGATGGTAGGGACCCTTCGGGTAGTGAGTAATAGTCGAAAAACACGAAATAAACATTATGCGAGAACTATTAGTACATTAAGTATTCAAGAGAGATAAATACTATGTACGGGATATATTACAGGTTGTGTGTATACCTATACTAATGATATATATATATATATATATATATATATATATATATATATATATATATAGGTTGTGTGAATACCTATTATGTTATTTGTTATGTGTGTGAACGTACCTACACTTCCTTCTATCACAGGAGGTTCCGTGCAAAGGGCGATCCTACCTTGGTGATTCCAGCGAGGTCTGGATGTGTTCCCCATAACATAAAACTTAGGGTGGATACTATGTGCAGTGTATTAGTGGGATCGGTGTATCATTTGAGTATGTTAGGTATGTGCATATCTCAAAGGCTCACTGTATTTGCCTCCATTGTGTGTTATTTTATCTATGGTTCGAGGAGACACTTCAAACCGGTAGTCCCTGGTTTGGTAAGATAGGTAAATGGACTTGATATCAGAGTATGCATGCATCGTAGTAGTCATTCCGGGAGATGATGTAGTTGTATATATATATATATATATATATATATATATATATATATATATATATTATAGTGTGGCTTATATATATAGGTGTGGATATTCTACTTATGTTTAATGGTGGAAAAGATAGATAGTATATATCTAAAAGTAATTTAAGTATGAGAAAACTTAAATAGATAATGCAATAATAACAATTCGGTTAAAATGAATTATTGGCTTAACAGTAGCGTATCGTATGGGCGGTACGGGGGAGCTCAACCTCACATGGTTATTTAGATATTTTGGCCTAGTTAAGCTGGGCAATATGGGTAGGTGGGTAAAATAAAAGACGTTTGGTGTGCACTATGATGAGAGGTGAGGAACTCAAGGGAGTGTACGTTGGACTAACGTGTGTATCTAATAACTACTCTCATAACTACAATTTAAATACTGGCTAAATATTTTTCAAATGGTTTTGTATCTGACCCATATCAATATATTTTGGGTGTCCATCCGCAAGGACATCAAGCTTGATGACTCATTCCAGGGATATGTATTTGCAATATTGTGGAGGCTTGTAGGACTTTGTGTAAATGCTTTAGTTAGTCATTTCTTGATTAGGATTTATGATTCAGTCTTTTACTTGGGCATGTGCCCCTTCAGTTGATACATTCTTTTTATTTTATTTATCGGACTATGTACAGGGATTCAGTTTTATTTTGGTAGACTTATGGTTTTGATACTACTTTGGGAACTGATGGTTTATTCGATATTCATTTCTATCTATTTATCTGATGATGATTTAGACTTCTATGCATTGTGTGAATAGTTGAGTTATATTATTTAAATTTTTTGTATGTTATTATATGTTAATGAAAGATAAAATTTTGCGCCGGCTTAAGTTAACATAGGTGGTTAGTAATTTAAAAAGGTTTCGATAGTGATTCTAAGAATGAACCAAATGAGATTTGTGTTTATTTTGATAAAGGATTTATCACCCGTGGTTGAAATATGAGGATT
Source organism: Sambucus nigra (assembly GCA_949130495.1). Lineage (NCBI taxonomy): Eukaryota > Viridiplantae > Streptophyta > Magnoliopsida > Dipsacales > Adoxaceae > Sambucus > Sambucus nigra. The sequence continues at coordinate 594,234,233 of OX422212.1, read as the reverse complement.
GTCACAGTTACGGATCAAAATTATTGAATTCTAAGTTTCAAAATATAAATATTGCAACATGAGGGCATTTTTATCCAAGGAATCGCTCTTAAAAAATACCCTATCTCTCATTTAAAAATATAAAGACCATTTAACAAAATGAGTCAAATAAATAAAGTTTTGATGGTGTGAGTTTGGTTGTTTGAGTTAGGGGTGGGCACGGTCCGGTCCGGTCCGGGTTTTGCCTATTTTTTGGACCGGATCGAATATTCGGTCCTCAATTGTTTTGGACCTAGACCCGACCGATTAATTCGGTTAACCTACTAATTCCGTCCAGGCTTTTTTCGGTCCGGTCCGGGTAAAATTCGGTCCTGACGCTATTTTATATATATGTACATTTTATAAATGTTTTTATCTATTTTTCCCACAAATATATATACAAAAAAATAATACTCGAAACTCCAAGTGATATTTACATGGTTTTTTTAATCCAAATAAAAAACTGTCTATACATATATAAAATGTTCCAAATTAAATTCATAAGTTATATACATTAATTCAAAAACTATACATAAGAAACACAATAACATTATTTTTATTATATATTATGGGAATCGGTTCGGTCCGGTCCAAATCGGTCTTTTAATATAGTGGACCGCGGACCGGACCAGTTTAATCGGGTTTTAGTTTTTGTGAACCGATTTTCGGACCGGTTTCAAAATAGCCTTAATTTTCGGTCCGGTCCGGTTCGGTCCAATCGGTCCATTCGGGTCGGTCTTTTTTTTGTCCACCCCTAGTTGGAGTTTATTTTGTATAGTTACAATAGCAAGATAAGAAAAAAATTAATAGTGAACAACCCTTTATGTGCCCGAGACAAGATCTATAAAACTTCTTTATGGTTATCCACAAGATTTTAAGGTAAATGAAATTTTTTGAAAATGGGCTCGTCAAACTTATAGGATAAAATGATTAAAATTCATTAAATCCTAGTAACTATTAAAATTATAATCAATTTTTTTATGAGGGAGGTGGTAATAAGTCCCTCGTATGGAATAATTTATTCAAATGACCCAGTGCGCGAAAGTGGTTTTCAAAAGACATTATTTCTAGATCATTACTTATAGATTGACAAACTATTTACACTCATAAAGGGAACATTATATATTCTTCTAGTCCTGATATCAAACTCGTTCATAACTACCCATGAACTTATTTGCTTCCTATAAAATCCCTATAATAAGGGGTTGTACTTATATACATCAACTATTTATCTTCTCCGTTGATGATGCTGTAAATAGCACCACCAGATAAGGTGTTGATGTTCACTCTAGCAATAACAATGGAAGCACAAGAGTAAATATCTAGTTGAGGGAGGTGAGGAGAAGAGGAGAAACACTAGTAATAAGTGGTTCAGCTAATTCGACCTACGTCCATTGTGAGTGTGTGAGTAATTTCACTACAATGAGGGCACTAATGGCCTCTGATACAATCTCTCACTTTCTCTCTCTACTGTGTATACCAACAGAGTTTCATCTAGGGTTATAATTATCGATCCTTTCCAAGGTAGGAGAATATAGGTATTTATAGTGCTTGGGGGGTGTAGTGTACCCCCCAAGCATGTTATGAGCATGTGTGGGTTGAATACACCAATCATGGGTGGACACCTGGCTAATCCATATGTAAGGAATAATGACCAAATACTCCCTCACGTGAAGGGAATGATTTGGTTCTAACTGACTTGCTCACGTGTTCCAAGTCATCCATTTGCTTGTGTGTGCTTGGACTTGTGTCATCATCTGATGGAACCTCAGCCTAGTGGAGTGTGAGGTTGGGGAAGTCCATAATGCTTTGTCATAGTAATCATCAGCATGACCTCGGCCTAGGAGACTGGTCGAGGTTAGTTAGAGGGTCGGATGCAGTGTCGAATGAAGTAGAGGACGAGATTGGCATTAGTTCGAGCCCATAAGATATTGATGACCTCAGTTGCTGGACAGCCGAGGTTGGTCAATGAGGAGCTGACATTGCATAGGACGACCTTTCTGATCGCTAATGTAGGCTACATATCGACTCGGCTGTGAGACAGGCCGAGGTTAGTGACCCTGAGTACGAGGGTACACTTTGGGCATATCAATCACCACCTAGCCCTTAGTCTTCTATGTGAGTAGATGACTGAGGGGTGTGAGAGTCGGGCTAATGAAGGGACATTTTGATGTCTTGGGGTTTGGATTGGTTCCTTGGACACATGTTATTCACTGAAGTGGCTAGCATTTTCCCCAAGGTAAGCAGTTCTGACGACATTTTTTAGACTTTCTAGGGCAATAATGAGTACCTCAATACTTGCGCCTCATCATTGCAAGGGTATTTAAACCCTTTTGTCTTTTCATTCTCTTTATTTTCATTCTCTTTCTTTATCCTTCATAGCCAAAGATTGATTACTTCTCTGGTTCCCTGCACATCTTAGGCTTATAAGCCTTTGCTATTCGCTTTTCATTGCTCAGGTAACCTCCTTTGACCCTTGCTCCCCTTTTTGGGTATATTTGTGCACTGGTTCATTTTCTATTAGTTTTTTCTTTTTTCGGTGAGCAAAACCACCACTGCCTAGTGGTTATTAGGCCAAGATTGGTAGGGTTAGGTGTTATTAGGGTTATTCTAGGCTACTCCAAGGTCATTTTAGACAAAAACCCTTTCTTTTCTGCCCTCCAATGACTTTTTGGTCATCTTCTCCGGTGACTCATCTTTAAGTGTTCTTGGTGTTCTTGCTAGGTACCTTTTAATTTCTAAGGTTTGATCCTTAATTTGGGTAGCCTAAGTTGTGTACGTGTTTGCAGTTTAAGTTTTTCCTATAATTATGGTGTCGCCACCATATGCTCAGACCTTTGTATAAGCTTGTTGGAGAGTTTCCAACTCTAAACGAGAAAACCTTTGAAAAGATTAGGCAGATTGAGTTAGCCCAGGAGGAAGCTCGTAGGGATGAGGCCTTTCCCCTCAGACCAATCTTCCCTTCACCCTTGTGGGTCATCTACCATGAGTCTAGTAAACCTGTTAAAGTTCTTGAGGTTCCTGAGCTAATATCTGAGTCATCTTTTTCAGACCCGATATCTACCTCTGAGGCTGCTGAGTCTGTAGACTCTTTTCAAGAGGCTATGGATTTCTCTCCCAAGGGAAGTGCAGACTTTGAGGAAGCAGAGGTTTATGACCGTTCCACTTCCCACCAAGAGGCTAGCACCTCTCATAGGTCTTCCTTCGTTGAAATCTTAGGGCTCAGTGTGGAAATTACCCCTCCTATTAACGTCATTCCTCTGTCAGCTGCCTTGATGCTGAGTTTGAGAAGAGGTTTCCTGGTGGTGCCCCCTCTGAGGCTCAAACTCAGAATGTTGATGATAATGATGATGATTAAGGGAGTGAACTTAACACTTTCAAGGTTGATGGTCCTGAGACTTCTATTATTGAATACGATCTTCTTGTCTTCAGACACCTGTATGACATTACTTTAGCCGTTACCCTAAGGAATCCCTTGAAGGATGAGAGGGACTTTGATGTCCGAGAGGGATAGCTCTACGTCTATGAGCAGATGTTCAAACTCGACTTCCATCTCCCAATTCACCCTACCATCCGTGATGTTCTTTCTTATATTAACCTTGCTCCTTCTCAGCTTTCCCCCAATTCCTGGAGGGTCTTGGTTGGGGCTATCGTACTCTATAAGGTGGTTCATCATACCGACCTTACAGTTAGGGTATTCTTAGCTTGTTACATACCCTCATCCACTAAAAATCACCCTGTCTACTATCACTTTGTAGCCAGGAAGTCTGAGAAGAAGATGTTATTGGTAACTCAAACCTCCAACCACAACTAGAAGCCTCGGTACTTCTTTACCTCAAGGGTTTAGGAGTTTGGTCCTAATAAGGCTTGTGGAAAATCTGTTCCAAGAACTCCCCTGAGGTGGGCTAAGGTCTCTTTCTCGGCCAAAACAGACCCAGGATTGAGCCAAGATAATCGTAAGAATGATGATGATCTTCGTAATCAGGGTGAAGATGGAAACCTCATCAAATACGAGCATCTGATGACCCCTTACTATTTATTTCAAATGGGTCTTGGGAGTGGTCCTTTGGGTGAGCTTCATAAGTATTCCGGAATGAAACATTTTTACACGAAGTCCAGTCTCGTACTTTTCATATGTCTGATTTTCTAACTCTGATGTTTTATTTTGCAGAGAGACCAGAAGGAGTTTCTGAAGATCTTTAGAATATGTCTGCTCCCAGTATCACTAAAGTGCTGGATAAGCGTGGTGGTAAGACTGTTCCACCCCCTTCCCACACAAAGAAGGGGAAGGCCCCTGCTGATGCATCTAAGAAGAGAAGGAGCCTATAGACCCTTCCCGCACAAAACTTAGCAAGGCTCAACATACTGAGCGTGGTATCCCCATATCCTCAGATAATGCTTTAATTGCTCGACTTTCCCAACTCAAGATTAGAGATAACCTCATCAAAAACAGTGTCCGGGCTTCTGATGCCCTCGACCACGCAATGACTGAGGATGATAAACATTTTCTTCATTCAATGGATGTCCCCCTACTGGAAGATTTTGCAGTCTATAGGGCGGTTCAGGTATTTATTTGTTACTTCTCTCAAGTGTTACCTCTGATCTTAGCTATTCATTATTGTTGATATGTCAGATTCCTCTTTTTTACAGAGTGCCCTCTTTGTTCACCGTTTGTCCGATTACACACTAAAGAGACTGCCTCTGATCCAGAAAAGCAGGGATGCTGAAAAGCTTGAGGAGGATCTAAATAAGTTAATTAAAGATTTGAATAAAAATTTGAAGGATAAAGGTAACGAGATCTCCCGGCTGAAAATTGATCATGCTAAGGCTCTTAAGGCAAAGGATGATAGCCTTTAGTCCAAGGTTGATGTTGCTGTTAAGGCTGCCATGGAGGATTCTTCAGAGACAATCATCAGGGAGTATCAAACCTCTAAAGATTTTGTTAGCTTCAATATTGAGTACCTAGAGAGGGGAATCAAGGCAACCAGTCGATGGGCTACCACAAAGCAAGAAAGTTCTGGCAGTCTGTCGACCGAGAAAGTTATTAGCTTTAGCCTTAGAAATGCTCAGCTTGATAAGGCCCTGCAGGAGGTTAAAGAGGGTGGACCAACCGAGATGATCCAGCTTGAGGTGATTAAGATCGAGGATGGTGGACATCAGGATGACGAGGTTGAAGTTAACAATAAAGTTCCAGAGATAAATAACCCTGTTGTTGGTGGCTCGACTGAAGCGCCAAACAACCTTTAACATCATGTTATTTTTGTGAAACTATGTAACCCCTTTTATTTGATGAACTGTAACCTCTTCCCTTAGACTTATGTAACACTTTTCTGTTTGAATGAATGCAATTCCATTCCCTTCACTTGTATTTCTTTCCATTATTTATCACTTTGATCATTCACCAAACAAATGATGTTAAAAGGTCTGAGGTCACCAAGTTAATGATGTTTCACCTCATAATTCACCAAATTAACAATGTTAAAAGGTTTGAGGTCAGCAAGCTAATGATATTTCACCTCATAATTTACCAAATTAATGATGTTTGAGGTCAGCAAGCTAATGATATTTCACCTCATAATTCACCAAATTAATGTTAAAAGGTTTGAAGTCACCAAGTTAATGATGTTTCACCTCATAACTCACCAAATTAATGATGTTAAAGGTCTTAGGTCACCAAGTTAATGATGTTTCACCTCATAATTCACCAAATTGATGATGTTAAAAGGTCGGAGGTCACCAAGTTAATGATGTTTCACCTTATATTTCACCAAATTAATGATGTTAAAGGTCTGAGGTCACCAAGTTAATGATGTTTCACCTCATATTTCATCAAATTAATGATGTTAAAGGTCTGATGTCACCAAGTTAATGATGTTTCACCTCATACTTCACCAAACAAATGATGTTAAAGGTCTGAGGTCACCAAGTTAATGATATTTCACCTTATATTTCACCAAATTAATGATGTTAAAAGGTCTGAGGTCACCAAGCTAATTATGTTTCACCAAATTAATGATGTTAAAGGTCTGAGGTCACCAAGTTAATGATGTTTCACCTCATATTTCACCAAATTAATGATGTTAAGGTTCTGAGGTCACTAAGTTAATGATGTTAAAAACATATATACATTGTAACAAAAATATCAGCACAACATTGTTATTTTTTCATTAACACCCTATGTATAAACTGTTATATGTATTATAAAAAAAATAAGATCAATTGCAACATCATAAGTAGTATTTCTTTAAGTGATCGACATTCCAAGGATTGGAGAAAAGGTTCTCCTTCAAGATTTTCCAGCCGATAGGTACCTGGCACAACCTCATCAATGACCCTATAAGGACCATGCCAGTTGGGATGGAGCTTATTGGTTTTCTGCCTCATTTTTATGAGGACTAGGTCTCCCACAGCTATTGGCCTTGACTTTACCCTCTGATTATAGAACCTCGTAGTTCTCTGCTGATGGGATGCTTGTCTTATCTCTGCATCTTCTCTTTTTTACTCAATTAAATCAAGATCAAGTCTTCTCTCTTCCCCATTCCTCTGAGGTTCATATGTCTGAACTCTATGAGTGGGTAGCCCTATCTCTGTTGGGATAACATCCCCTGAGTCGTGTGCTAACATGAATGGAGTTTCCCTTATGGGTGTCCTCAGTGTCGTTCTGTAATCCCAAAGCACGGTATATACTTCCTCTATCCATCTTCCTTTGGCCTCTTCCAGACTCTTTTTTATCCCATCAAGGATTGTTCGATTTGTGAGCTCAGTCTGGCCATTTGCCTGGGGTCGGCCAGGAGAAGAGAAGAGATGCTTGATACCTATTCTTTCGCATTATTTTTCTAAGGAAATATTATTGAATTGGGTTCCATTTTCTGAGATGAGGGTGTTTGGAAGACCATACCTGCATATGATGTTCTTTCAGATGAACTGTAAGGTCTTCTACTCAGTTATTATGATTATGGGCTCGGCTTCTACCCATTTGGAGAAATAATCAATTACCACTATTAAGAATCAATAGTTGTTTATAGCTCTTGACAATGGTCCTACCAAATCAATGCCCCATACTGCAAATATCCAAGGGAAACTTATAAAAGTCAGAGGTTGGTAAGGCTTATGGGGAATGGTGGAGAACCTCTGATATTTATCATATTTCTTCACATACGCAACTGTGTCCTTGGCCAAGGTCATCCACTAGTATCCCTAAGTAATTATCCTCTTAGCTAATGGCCTCCCTCCTATATGGCTTGAACAAGAGCCCTCATGCACATAGTGCAAAATGTTTGGAACCTCTAAAGGGTGGACATACCTGAGGAGAGTGAGCAGGAATCCCTTTTTATACAAGATATCACCTACAATAGAGAATTTTACAGCTTTGAACCTTAGCTTCCTCCTTTCCAGCTTTGATTCTGGTAGTAGTCCCTCTCTGATGTATTTGATAAGAGGATCCATCCATGAGGCCCCCAAACTCAAATTTAAGCAAGGTTTAGCAACCTCTTCCTCTTCGATGGTCGGCTTGAGCAGAATCTCGACTGGCACTGTTCTCCTTATGTCTGTTTTTGTTATTGAGGCCAACCTCGCCGAGTGCATCATCTCGGCTATTGTCTAGTCGAGGTATCTTCTTCATCTTTACTTCCTTGAAGCTTTCTAGTATCGTTCTCACTCTCTTCAGGTATCTAGCCATCCTTTCATCCTTGGCCTGGTACACCGCCAGGATTTGGTTCACGACTAACCTTGAGTCACTGTGGACTAGGAGTTTGCTGACATTGAGGGCTTTAGCCAAAGAGAGGCATGTTATTAATGCCTCATACTCTAACTCGTTATTGAAAGCTTTAAAGTTGAACCTCGATGCATATTCAATATCTGTACTATCTGGTATCGATACTGTCAGCCCTGCTCCACTTCTGCTTTCATAGGACGACCCATTAACGAAGAGGATCCAGACATTTTCATTTGAAGATAAGTTTCCCTCCACTAGGGTCCCTTGATTGAAGAGGTATCTCTTTTCTTCGTTCTCAACTGTTTTTTGTTTGACAGTACTTGTCTAGGCCTCATCCGAAGTTCAGTCGACGTTTCTCTCTACTGTCTCATCTGCAACCTCTTGATTCTTCTCAACCTCAGCCTCATCCCAGATAAACTCGACCAAAAAATTTTCGAGTGCCTGTCCCTTAATGGTAATCCTGGGTTGATAAACAACATCGTACTCCCCCAACTCGATTTCCTAGGTCATTAGCCTTCCTGACTTCTCAGGCTTATGTAGGGCCTGTCTTAGTGGGGAATTAGTGAGGCTGACCATGGAGTGGGCCTAAAAGTATGGCTTCATCTTCCTTGAATCATGTATCAAAGCATAGGCTAACTTTTCAATTCGAGGGTACTTCTTCTCACACCCTTGGAGTGCTTTTCTGTTGAAGTACACTAGTCTCAGCACTCCATCCTCTTCTCTTACTATTGTAGCACTGATGGCTGACTCTGAGACATCTAAGTATACATATAGCTTTTCACCCTGAATTGGACGATATAGGAGTAGGGGGAACCGAGGTAGGACTTCATCTCTTTAAAAGCTATATCACATTCCTCATTCCATTCGAAGACCTTTCTAAAAACTTTTAACAAAGGAAGACATTTATCTGTAGCTCTAGATACGACCTATTAAGTGCAGCCACTCTTTCGATTAGCCTCTGAATGTCTTTGATGGTTATAGGTGTCTTCATTTATATCAAGGCCTTGATCTTCTCAGGTTTAGCCTCTATTCCCAATTGATTAACGATGAAGCCCAAAAACTTTCCTGCTCCTACCCAAAGACACATTTGTCCGGGTTGAGCTTCATTCTATATTTGTCCATGGTGTCAAAAGTTCTTTCAATGTCGACCACATGAGTGTCGACCTTCAGACTCTTCATCAACATGTCATCCACGTAAACTTCCATGGACTTTCCTATCTGATCTTCAAACATCTTATTTACAAGACGTTGGTATGTATCCCCTGTGTTCTTTAGGCCGAAGGTCATGACCTTGTAGCAATAGGTCCCCTTGTTTGTAATGAAGGTTGTCTTCTCTGAGTCAGTCGAGTCCATAAAAATCTTATTATACCTAGAATATGCATACATGAAGCTCATGTCCCGCTGTGGCATCCACCATCTGATCTATACGAGGTAGGGGAAAACAGTCCTTTGGGCAAGACTTGTTTAAATCGGTGAAGTCTAAACACATATTCCATTTCCCATTACTTTTGGGTACTATAATAGCATTATATAACCACTCAGGGTATATAACTTCTCTGATGAACTTAGTTTCTTTAAGCTTTCAAACCTCCTCTCTGATGACTTCATATTTCTCTCTTTAATATATTATTCTTCTTTGCCTAATGGGCTTGGCATCCTCTATAACATTGAGTTTATGACACATTATCTCAGGATCAATACATGGCATGTCTGCATGACTCTAGGCAAAGATACTTTGTCTCTTCGTTAACAGCTTCACTAGTTCCTCTTTGATTTTAGGTTTGTAACAACCCGCATAATTTTTAGGGTATTTTCAAAATATAGAGGAAAAATAAAGTTTTTTGATAAAATTATTTTTCTTGCTAAAAAATGTTGGTTATTATTTTTAAAGCCGAGAATTTCAAACGATTTCGAAATCGGGATTAAACGAATTTTATATGAATTTTTAAATATTCTCCCTTATAAATTTTTTAGGCAGAACTATCAGATTTTCTGGGCGATCGATCGATATATGCCAGGGGTCGATCGATCGACCCAGTAGAAATCGTGCGCTACAAGTTTTTTTTAGAGTTTGTTTTGGTTTAAACTCTTATCTTTTTTCTTATTTAAAGGGGTCGTGGGTGACCATTTTTTAAGTATCTTTTGGCACAAAAATAAGCAACAAACATATGTTATTTTTTCTTTTTTTATACACAAATAGTACCCTTTATATTATGCATTCAACACTAGTTTTTGGAGGTGTTCTTGGAGCTGTTTTGGTGTTAACTCTTGCATATGATTTGATGATTCTTGGGAGATGATTTTAATGGTGCAATCTGAGATTTCTGGGCAGATTGATGTTGGTTCCTTATGGTGGTTTAAGTATTGGGTTTGACTCATATTTGAATTGCTAAATTCATTTGGAAATCTGGAAATTTTTGTTGGAATCTAATTTTGATTCATGTGGTAACATTATATTGTTGTTGGGCATGTTGTCATGAGATTTTAATATGGCAGTGATGTTGGGCACCCGCCAAGATTCCTTTTTCGGCTACTTGATAAAGTATGGTGAGGCTTGGAGACTCCGGTTAATGTGTTGTTGAGAAATTATATTGATAAAAATGCAATTGAGATTCGCATTTGATTTGAATATTCGTACTCGTGTTGTTACGCTTTATTTACCGCTAATATTTGTTGAGCATATTTCCTTCCGTATTATGTACTTCCCCATATTTTCTTTTAGTTGGCATGTTAGCGTGGATTTCAGTGCTATGGACCTATTGGGGTGATTTTAGCGTGGATTATTTTAGGAAGAATATTCGAGAGTAGATGAGAAGATTGAATTTATTTTGATGTATAGAGAATTTTATTTCCAGATAGATAGTTGTATTATTTCGAGAGACTTTGTTGTATTTAATTTGAAGAATCGAGATTAGTGAATTTATATTATTGTGGGATTTATTTAGATGCTCTATACCTTGTGTATTGTGGATTTGGTTTAATTTTATCGATTATGGCGCTCCTCTCACTCTCTCCGGGCGGGCAGGGTGTTACAGAATGGTATCAGAGCTTAGGTATACGACCACCCTCGGGTCTTGGGTTTTGGGTCTGTTGCATTTTCGTAGTGCATAATTGGAGATAGAATTTTGGATGATCGTTTCGTGTTAGGCATCTAGATTAGATGTGAGGTATTGGAATTTTGGTGACGATTTTAATTTGGAGATTTGTGGCCTGATTTTGAGAGTTAGGTTTTTGGCGAATTTCGAGGGCGAAATTCCATTGTTAGTGGGGAAGTGTAACAACCCGCGTAATTTTGGGGATATTTTCAAAATATAGAGGAAAAATAAAGTTTTTGATAAAATTATTTTTCTTGCTCAAAAATGTTGGTTATTATTTTTAAAGTCGAGAATTTCAAATGGTTTCGAAATCGGAGTTAAAATGATTTTATATGAATTTTTAAATATTTGTCCCTTATAAATTTTTTAAGAGGAATTGTCAGATTTTCTGGACGATCGATCGATCAACTCCATGGGTCGATCGATCAACCCCAACAGAAATCGTGCGCTGCAAGTTTTTTTTAGAGTTTGTTTTGGTTTAAACTCTTATCTTTTTGCATTATTTAAAGGGGTCGTGGGTGACCATTTTTTAAGCATCTTTTGGCGCTAAAATATGCAGCAAACATATTTTATTTCCTCTCTTTTTATACACAAATAATACCCTTTATATTATGCATTCAACCCTTGTTTTTGGAGGTGTTCTTGGGGTTGTTTTGGTGTTAATTCTTGGAGATGATTTGGTGATTCTTGGGAGATGATTTTGATGGTGTAATCTGAGATTTCTGGGCAGATTGATGTTGGTTCCTTGTGGTGGTTTAAGGTATGGGGTTTTACACAATATGCTACTTAATCTCGCGAGTGTTATTCCCTTTGATTTCATGTGATTATTAACTCATATTTAAATTGCTAAATTCATTTGGAAATCTGGAAATTTTTGTTGGAATCTAATTTTGATTCATGTGGTATCATTATATTATTGTTGGGCATGTTGTCATGAGATTTTAATATGGCACTGATGTTGGGCACCCGCCAAGATTCCTATTCCAGCTACTTGATAAAATATGGTGAGGCCTGGTGACTCCGATTAATGTGTTTTTGAGAAACTATATTGATAAAAATGTTATTGATATTCACATTTGATTTGAATATTTGTACTCGTGTTGTTACGCTTTATTCACCGCTAACATTTGTTGAGCATCTTTCCTTCCGTATTGTGTACTTCCCAATATTTTCTTTTAGTTGGCATGTTAGCGTGGATTTGAGCACTATGGACCTATTGGGATGATTTTAGCGTGGATTATTTTGGGAAGAATATTCGAGAGTAGACGAGAAGATTGTATTATTTTGATGTATAGAGCATTTTTTTTCGAGATAGATAGTTATATTATTTCGAGAGGCTTTGTTGTATTTAATTTGAAAATTTGATATTAGTGGATTTATATTATTATGGGATTTATTTAGATGATGTATACCTTGTGTATTGTGGATTTTGTTTAGTTTTATCGATTGTGGCGCTCTGCTCGCTCTCCCCGGGCGAGCGGGGTGCTACAAGGTGTTAGGGCTTTGCCGACTTGGATGGTTTTTTTCAGCTCGTCCTTATTGAGGATGATGGATTCTACCTCCTCTGCGGCCTCTCCCTTCTTGAGTTTGGTTTCATATCTAGGATCAAGGGTGTCAATGTTGAACGTGGTTGTTGCCCTCTTATGAGCCTCTCTCTCTTTTGCAGAGTTGAAGTAGCATTCTCGCGCCGACGTTTGGTCACCTTGCACTTCCCCTACTTCATAGGGAGTACCGTTGAAGGCACAGCCTCAAATTACTTGAGGACTACTCGTCCCATGATGAGGTTGTAGGCTAAGAAGACATTTTCATAGATCACAAAGAAATTGATTTTTCTGGTCAACCTCTTAGGCCACTCATCTCCCATTCTCACATTTATTTCATACATTCCCAATGGATGGACCTTCTCCCCACTGAAGCCAATCAAAGGGTCATGGAAAGGGACAATCCTTGCTTGGTTGAGACCCAAGTTCTTGAAATAGTCCAAAACATAACGTCTACAGAGCTTCCCCCATCTACAATGATCCTCTGAACTTCGCATACATGCACCCTTGTGGTGATGACTAATGGGTCATCGTGGGGAGCTTATATACCTTTGAAATCAAGTCGAGAGAAGCCTAATACGAGGGTATCCATATCTACCTTCTTCCTCTTCTCATGTTTAACCTCTGTAGAATTAAAGTTCACAACCTCGGCCTTAGTCACCGCTTTGACCTCTGCCACATGAGCCTTGCGATCAGCTACCTCTAAGCCACCCCCTTCTAGTCCTCCACATATATTATTCACACCCAAAGAGATCATACCGACCCTCTTTATTGGGACATTATCGTCCTTTGGTGGGAGATCAAGGTCATCATCATCATCATCTGGGGCATCAGCTCTTCGGACAGGAGTATCTTCCTGACATTTATCATTTCTTTTCTTCTTAAGATCGTCTCTTCCTCCCTTAGAATCTCTACCATCCACATACTTTTTGATCTTTCCAAACTTCAAAAAATTTTCAATCTTATCCTTCAGAGCGAAGCACTTTTCAGTCAAATGGCCATGATTTTGATGGAACTCGCACCATAAGTTCTTGTTTCTCTTATGTGGAGGAGCTTTTAGCCTCTCTGGACATCTCAGAGATCTATCATTATTTATTTCATTGAGGATGTGCTCACAACTTACAGTCAGAGGAGTGTAGTCTGAGAATTTATCGTCTGGGGATCTTTTCTTACCGTCTTTTTTTTTCTTCTGAAATTTTGCCTCCACTACTTCTCCCTCTTTTATCCTCATATTTTGCAGCCATAGCTTCCTCTGCGTTCATGACCTTTCCCGCTTTTTCCAACAACTTGTCCATTGACTTGTGGGGGTCTTCAGCTAGTTTTCATAAGAGCTTTCCCTTCTGCAGACCTCCAATGAGAGTTATCATGGCTATGCTCTCTTCGTAATCTTCCACCTATAACTTTTCCTTGTTGAACCTCGCGATGTAATCTCTGAGGCTTTCATTCTTCCCCCGATTGACATACAGCAGATGGGTTGTCTTGTTCTGAGGTCTTACCCCAAAACAGAAGTTGTGAATGAGCCTTTTCGGCCAGACCTTTGAAACTCTCAATTGAATTTTTAGGAAGAGAAGTGAACCAGATATGCACAACCCCGATCAAAGTGCTTGAGAAAGCTCGGCACCTCATTTCATCAGGGATGGAATAGATGTCAGTTGCAGACTGATACATCTCAATATGATGGACTGGGTTGGTACTTCCATCATACTTGGGAGATAACATTGGAGGTTTAAATTTGGCAGGGGTTGGGAAGTTGACAATCCTTGCCACAAATGGAGAACCGTCAGAGTATCCCCTCTGCAACGGGTCTCTCTTTTCAAGAGATCTCTAATTTTGTTTTCCAACCTTTGAATAGAATCGTTCCATAGTTTAGCAACGTCGGCTTGTCAGAGGTTGTCCCCAGCCACCTCTAAAGGATGGACTGAGGGTTCCCCCGCTACTGCACAACGTCGACTGTTGACCTCCCCCTGACCACAGTCTCAGCCATGTGGGGGTCAGCCATTATGGGGATGACAGTCACCTCCTTCTCTTCTAGAGCCAGCAAGACTTATTGACCTGGATAGTCTCTCCCTCAGATCATTAACTGGGCTGAGCCTTTCAAAGGCTGACCCTCTACTTAAGCGATTAAAAGTCGATTCTCTTTGGTGTGCATCACAATCTCCTCTCTCACACTGACCTCGGCTCTGCTGGATAGGACATACAGTGTTGTTTGAGACCTCATACGGCTTCGAACAGTCTGTCGGAGCATCCTATGCCTCAATGTCATCGTACTTATCCTCAAGGCAAGGGTTTCCTTACCTCCCCAGGCGTAAACGCCTAGGGTCAGCAACATCCCTCCTCCGCTGAGGAGTAAGTAGGTCCTTTAGTAGTTCTTGGGGTGGTCCCCTGGACTCATGATATGGCTGAGCAGCTGCCAGAGTAATCATCTCCGGTGAGACCCCAGGTGGTCTCATTATTATGTTCTGTCTTAGCTGAGAAAATTTCTCCTACATCACTTGTTGAGTTGCAGCTAAGGACTTCAAAGTTGCTGCCACCTCAGCCATCTCAGACTGGGGTGGTGATAGGATGGAAGTGGGACCTCCAACACCAAATTGGGGGAGGTGGTAACTCTAGTGCCATGGAAAATACTATAGATCTTGTAAATTAAAACACTAATGAGCTTGATACCTTTAAGGGTCTCTTTCAATGGTGAAATAGCTCCACGCGATGGGGGAGGGCTGGTGCACCACCAGAGTCTCCGATGAGTCCAAGCTTCAAGAAGGAAGAGATATAGCTTCTCAGACCAATAGACAGTGCCAGATGTTTCCCAAAAAATATTCATTGTTGACATCGACAACACTTGTACTATGCAATGAAAATATCGGAGTTTTAAAATGTCATGAAGTTTTGGCATTGCTTAAAACAATACATCCTCATCTCTCATCTCCTCTCTCAACTCAAGCCTCCATTTCTGAAACTTGAGAGGGGGGCTCCTTGAACCATTTGAGACACACCAACAACGAATTGAATATTAAACCATCAGTAGCAGCGACACCCAAAAAAATTCTCCTTGTATAATTTATTTTATTTTATTTTTATCTCTCTCCCCTAGAGGTAGAAGCAGTATGTGTTTTTATTGTATCTTACCATTTTGGTCCCAAAAATAGTTTTGGTTTCATATTTTTCAAAAAACTAAATTTATCAAAACAAAAAATAACGCAAAAATTTTGGTTGATCCAGGTTTCTAGATATAATAAAATTATTTAATAGATTATTGATTTTGGTTTATGGATATAATAAATCAATTTAACGAATTATCATAACGAATTTATTGTACCAGATATACCGTACCAAAATACCATATCGAGTACACCGTATCAAAGTTCCTGCATGTTATCGCACCAATATACCGACTTAAGAAACCTAAAATACCGACTTAAAAAACCAAAAGAATAAACATGCCCTCTATAAAATAATAATATAAAAATTTATCAAAACCCTTAATTTTTTAAACCTGTCTCGACCGTTCATTTACCTTAATATAAAAGATATCATAACCCAAACTAAACCCTAATAACTCATTATTTTCTTTCTTCTCAAAGATGCTAAGGCAGTGACTCCATCTACTCTCGGTATGCTTCTCCATCACTCATCGACCTCTGGTCATCCTCTTTACTCTCCAATATCCTTCCTCCCTATCACACCATACACCTGCACACAATTCACACACACACACACACACACACACACAAATCACACAGTACACGCTAAAAATTTAAAAAAAAGTTTTACATTTTAATTTAGAGTTAAAATGGGGAAAAAAGTAGAACCGAGCATTTTCATAAGTGTTACTGTTGATGAAGTAGTATTAGTATACTCGGTGAGCAACCCTACGTAACTCTTAGTTGGATATTTGGCTTATATTTTTTTCTTCTTTTGTATTGATTTATATATGGAAAATCGAGGCAAAACAGAAGAATAAAGATACGAGATTGATATAAATAATTTGAGAGTTGCATATTACTTCTAGTTTAGTTTTCATAGTGTCATTTTATTTGGCAATTGGAATAAAGTATTTTGGATGATTATAACTTCTAATTTGGAGTTTTATGTGTACGGATAAGGAGTTGACGCAATTAATTATGCCATTTAGTTTATGCTTCATGCTTATATTATATTCAACAAATGCATTTAACCCGATTATGTGAATTTAAAATTTTATACCGAAACTTATACCAAATTTATCGGAATCACAAGACATACCAGATTTACTGAATACATAAAACCGACTTGTAATTTTGGTATTTATCGTGAAAAAATAAAAAAGAACCAAAATTACCAAACCAAAAAGAATTGAAATTATCAAAAATACCAAAATACTGGTCGACTTGGTTTGGGTTTCTATTTTGGTGTATCGATCAGTATAAACAATTTTACCATCCAGATTATGATTTTAGTGATAAGTCGTTACCAACCAAACCACACTGATTCCACCCCTAGGTTTGATTATATCCTTTTAAATTCAAAATGCACTTCAAATTTCTATGTTCACAATAACTATTGGCTTTGTTTTTTTTTGTCATTTAATACAAAATTATCCATATTTTCACTAGAATATATTTAGAACTCAGTTTGTGGTTTTATTATAGCCTTATAATTTCTATGTTCACAACTATTGACCTTATATTTGGTGTTCATTTCAGACAAAAATTATCCCCCTTGTAACCAAAAATATATTTATTATAATAATTATATATATGAAGTACTTACCCGATCCTATGCCCATAGCTAATGATGAAGGTTTCATACATGCCTATATCCCGACCCTATGAGTATTTGATCAATTGTCTCTCAAGAGAGGGACATTGAGGCATGATATATCTAGTAAGATTGGTATGTGATTACATAGTAGTTTGAGGATGTAGTGATTTCTCTAGTTTGCATTGGACCTCCCCAAAGGATTGTCGATTTTGTGCTATGATTATGTATATCTTTGATCTAGAGATGGACATATTTATATGAGTATACTGGATTATGTTGTTAATGAAACTGTGATATGCTTGCTTTATAACATATCATGTAGTATATGGGTACTATGTATATGTATATTTAGTGAATCATTAGTAATTATGATACTGTGTTAAGTCATAAGATATTGATTATGAAGCTAAGTCTGGAGACTAACAATTACTTGTATAGTTGATAGCTGGGTAGATAGGATAGTTATGGCCTAGGTTATGTGAATATCGTATATCTTCATAGTTAAATTATTTATGGGTAAGACATATCAGGATATTGGGTAGTACCATAATTCTCCAATAGATGACTAAACATATATGGGTATTGTCTAGGATAGTAATTAGTTTGCATTGACGAATGTAATCTATTTATACATTAATTGGTATAGGTATACTATACTTTGATAATGGTATTAGTATAGTACTATCACTGATAATATTATATTGTAGTACGAATTTAGAGTTATGTAGGGTACATAGTTAGCCTTGTCACTTGGGTACTAATGTTATCATTTATGCCTTAGAGTAAGATGGAGACTTGTGGATAACATTAGCTTAGTTAGAGATGAGGTGAGATACATTGGAGGTGAGTTTTAGTGGGGATGAAATGCAATGCAAATGAATCTCATTTAATATTGCTCAATAGATTAAGACAATTCTTGCAAAATATCAGGTCTTACCTAATACATTTTTATAAAAAAAAATATTTTTTAACTATTTGACAGGAAAAGGAGCAAATATGAGTGGATCGATTGTAGGTTCAACATATACAGTTATTAAAGTTGGAAATTTAGATTTACATATTCTTGCATTACCTTTATAGTTAGATATTGAATATTCAGTTATTCATTTTATGGGCCTATGGTAGTTCCAGGTTTGATCTTTATCCATAGATTCAGGATTTATATTATCGAGATTTATATTATTCGGTTATCATGTTGCATTCAATTTTATTTTATTGTGTCATTTTATTGATGAGTGTTCATATTGTGAGCATACTAGTTATCCATTGATTCTTAGAAATATATAAATGGTTTGATATCCCATATTCACGATATATCTAGTTGGACACCTTATCCATAGGAAAAATGGGTCTTATATATTTATGAAAATATTGGTTTCGATGTGTTTTTGTCTTATTATTTGTTTCAATTTGTATACATAAAACTTCAAATAAGTTAATAGGGTGTAAAATAAGATAATGTATAATTTAAATTTAAAACTTTCTTTCATAATAAAAAATTATTTTAAAATTATAAAAACAAATAACAAGGTTTAGCGTCGAAAATTCCTGTAACACATGTGATAATGTAATTGTAGGGGCAAGTTTTATAATTAATCATGTTTAATTTTTTATTTTAGCGTATCCCGTTACACAAACATGGCACCTACATGACTTCTCGGGATTCAAAAACAATGTTGAAAACTTTTGAAAGATGGAAGAATTGTACCTCTCAACAACCTTGGAAGAAATTATGGTTTTGATAGGTAAAATGTTTATTTTATTATTTCAGGGATTTTGAATTTTTAAAGAGGTTATTTTTATAAAAAAAAGATTCAATTTTTAAAGAAAAATGTTTTGGAAAAAATCCGAACAAGCTGACCATCTCATTTGAACGAGATAGGAAGATCGTTTGAGTGAGGTCCGGTTATCTTCGAACGAAGCAATTTTGGGCATCCTCTGGAATCTCATTCTAATTCCCTGTTTGAACGTGAACAGGTATATTGTTCGAATGAGGTCCCATTTCGTTCAAATGACTGGACAAAATTATTTTTAATTAGATCTAATTGAAATATTTCATGCTTATCCTATTATAACCAACCTTCTTATAAATAGGATGCACGAGATTAGACTTCTTAATAACTCTTTTATCATTATAAAACACCTATTTTGAGTTCTCTTTGTGATTGAGCACCTCCATAACTATTCCAAACCACTTGGAATCATAAAGATCACTTTAACAAGTCAAGAGAAAGTTTCTAACATGAAAACCTTTGTGGAGAGAGATATCTACTGTTAAACTATAAAATTGAGATTTCATTGCTAAAGAAAACAAGGTTGATCGATGGATACCGAGGGTAGATCGCTACCTGTGGACGGCTTTGGATGTAGTCATATTTTATTGAAGATTTTGAAGACGCTGCGCATCTCACTTAAATTATGTAAGTTTTATAAGTCGATTGTCTATCAAATCATTCGATAGTGCTGAGTATATGGTTTTGCCTTTTTTAAGGATTTTTCCACATATTTGAGTAATTGTTTGCTTGCTTGGTTGATAATTGAAAATTGAACTTTACATCATATGCACATCTAATTTAATCAAAGATAAAATTTGGTAAAAATTGGATTTGTGTGTGGCAATTTATTAGACAAATCAATCCATTGAATCACTTACATTCTCAAATTGGTATTAGATCCTGTCACACTAATTTAATGTGTGATTCTTTTTACAAAATATTTTTTTGATATCAATTTTTTTTTCAAAAAATTTGTTGATCTTCAAAAATTTTTGATTTAATGGATGGTTTGTATAATAGGGTGCCTATTTTTTATGGTTCAAACTATGCTTACTGGAAAGCTAGAACGAGGTCCACTTTAAAATCCATAGATGAACATGTCTGGTTGGTTTGTTAAAGAGGGTGGACATCACCCACTGTGATAGTTGATAATGTCACAAGTCCAAAATATGTTTCTGCATGGACATAAGACGATTTTAAATGGAGAAATTTTAACTTTCACGGTCAGAGTTCCATATCTGGAGTCATCGCCCCTGACGAGTTTCGTCGCATTATGATGTGCACCACGTTCAAAAATCTTAGCATACCCTCCATCTCCCTCACGAGGGAACCAATGCTGTAAAATCTTCTTAGATGCAAAATCTCACCACACGATTTGAAATAATTACCATGCTTGAATCTAAATCTTTTGATAAGCTTTACGCACGTCTGTCTGATATAGTTAACTCAAGTTTCAATTTAGGTGAGAAAATCCCTGAGATGCGTGTAGTTAAGAAAATTTTGATATCTCTTTCGTCCCCCTTTATTCCTAAGGAATCGTACTAAATTCGTTAGGGATACTAGATACTCTTAGGTTAGAAAAAATTGTAGGAGACCTTCAAACATATGAGATATATATGTTTTCCAAAATTGTTAAACCTAAGGAAAATGGTATTTCTTTAAAAATTCAATCTAAAAGGAAAGAGGAAGTGTTGTTTGATTCCGAGTACATTTTTTACTTGGGTGATTTATCCCTGTTTGCAAAAAAATTTAAAAAGTTTCTCAAACTTAAAAAATAGAACTCTTCTAAAGAAAAGAAAAGTTTTGAGAAAAATTAAAATTATAAATCAGGTAAGAAAAATTTTGAAAAAGAAAGAAAATATTTCCAAAGAAAGACGAGGAGAGATGTTATGAGTGTGAGGAAAAGGGTCACAAAGCTCATGAGTGTCCAACTAGATTAAAGAGATAAGGCAAAGGAAAAGTTTCCTTAAATTCCACGATTAGCGATAGCGATTTTCAATTGATGAGTTCCAAGGATGAATCACCGCATGGACGTAACTTCACTGCGTTCATGGCTAGTCATGTTAGTACATTAAGTGCACCTAATGCAGATAAGGAAGCTACTAAACATGAACACCTCGACAGTGAATCTATTCATTTCGACGAGAGTGATGGAGAGGATGTTTTAGGAGAACGAGAGTGACCTTCAACCTTCCTATGTCGATCCTTACGCTGAGTCCTTTTAAAACAAAAAGACAAAACAAAGAGTTTTAGCCATAGAAAAGGAGTTAAGAGAGGCGAGAGGGAATGAGTTGGGAGAGATGTTCGTTTTAGTTAAGAGGAGAAATGGCGACTTTACTAACAAGGTGGCTAGTCTTACAAGAGATCTTCAAGCATCTGTAGAGACTCGTGAGAAATGTGAAGCACTTGTATCCTAACTCAAGAAAGATCTCAAACGTGCCTGGGAGGTCAAGGTTACCATAGAGGATACATTTAAGAAAGTAGGAAAGATGTTCCTCGATCCCTCTTTAGGTTTCGGTAAGAGGCGAGGAATCGGTTATAACGGTGCATCCACTTCCCATGCCGCACCGGAATTAGTTCCTAAATTTGTGGTTAATCCTTATGGGCCTGAACCTAAATCACAAAAAAGTGTTCAACATAAGAAAGCGAACCAAGTCTATGTGTGCATTTTTGTGATTTAGGTTGAGGCCCATAAGGATTAACCATAAATTTAGGAACTAGTTGTATACATACTTCCGTGCACCGCTAGTTCTACCACAAAAAAGTGTTAAACACATAGACAAGAAAGCGAAACAATTCTATGTGTGCATTTTTAACAAAAGTAGAGGTCACATTAGAGAGTTTTTCTATAAGTTAGGTAGAACTAGTTGTATACATACTTTCGCGCACCGCTCTAGCGAATTTACTAGTCTAAGAGAGCAAGTTGGTTTCGTAATCGCGACTTCACAAAGCTTAATGGAAGAATTTTAACAGATGTCTTTGTCGTTTAAGGATGCTTCTAACGCTCCGACTAGAGACAACAATGACAAGGGCAAACAAATAGTTACATCCACTTGGGTACCTAAGCAAGATATCAAAACCCTTGTTGTCCACGTTTCTCTCAAGGTTCAAAATACTTCCAAATGGTATTTTGATAGTGGATTCTCTACGCACATGACTAGTGATATTTCTTTTTTTACCCACCTTGAGGATCGTAGGGAGGATAAAGTCACTTTTAAAGATGGAATTAGATCTAGTATTTTAGGGTATGGATGTGTTGAGATAACCGATTCCCTAAACTAGACAATGTGTTGTACGCGAAAGGGTTGAAAGCGAACTTAATTAGCATAAGCCAACTGTGTGACACAAAATTTGTGATAAAGTTTGATCGGTTCGAATGTAACGTTTATGATCAATTCGATGAAATTTTACTGCAAGGTGTGAGGACCGAAGATAATGGCTATGGGATTATGCCCAGATCCTCCTTTGTGTGAAATAGTGTTTAGAATCAATGAGTAGGTCATGTGAACCTTAGAGATATTGAAAGATTAATGAAAAAGGACCTAGTGTGTTTTTTACCATCACTTGGGAAACCAACTTGCCCCGTTTGTGGACCTTGCCAACAAGGGAAACAAATTCGAAGACCCCATTGAAAGTTGAATACCATTATGACGTCCCATATTTTGGAGTTGATTCACATGGATCTTATATATCCTACTCGCTCAGAGAATTTAGGTGGTAAAAGATATATTATTGTAATGTTCAATGACTTTTCTAGATAATTTATCGTGGGATTCCTTAGATAAAATTCCAATACGATTGAGTTCCTACCAACCAAGATATGTGTCCTACAAAATAAACACGGTGTCACTATTAATTGGATGTGTAGTAACAACGACATTAAATTTAAAGAAGCTAAAGTGGATAGCTATTGTGATGGAATGGGCATCAAACATGAGTTTTTTTTATCATTCTTAATCCTCGATAAAATGGGATTATTAAGAGGAAGAACTGAATGATACAAGATATGGATAAATCCATGCTTCTTAGGAGAAACGTGCCTAAACATTTTAGGGCAGCGGAAGTGAGCACCTCATGCCATATGGTGAATAGGGTATATCTTCAACCACACACGCTACATACGCCTTATGAGTTGTGGACAGGGAAGAAGCCCAAAATGTATTTTGCTACATCTTGAGAGATAAAGACCACTTAGGAAAGCTTGACTCTTAGAGCGACGAGGGGATATATTTAGGTTATTCATCGATGAGAAGGGATTATAGGGTTATTAACCTTGCAATCTCTAAGGTTATAGAGTCAAAAAAATGTCATGATTAGGGATGACGAGTCATCAGTGCTTATTGAACCTAACCGCCAGTGTAAGGATGATGCACCCCATGCTGACGATCCCATCCTTCTTCATACTACCTTAGTGGACCCCACTCTTGATTTAGAGGATCCACCCACTTAGATTCGAAAGAGTCATAACCCTTCCACTATACTTGGTGATCCCACACTGGGTGTCAAAAATCATGCTCAACTCGAGTATGTGGTTAGCAATTTATGTTACACCTCCTTAGTCGAGCCTAAGAATTTGAAAGAAGGACACAAGAACGAGCATTGGATATCTGCTATGCAAGATGAGTTGCTTCAGTTTTATAAAAATGATTCTGGGAGTTAGTCCCAGGACTTAGTGAGACAAATGTGGTAGGTACCAAGTGGATTTATAAGAATAAGATGGATGATAATGGTATCATAGTTCGCAATAAGTCTAAGTTGGTCACTAAAGGTTGCACAAAGATCGAGGGTGTAGACTTTTATGAGACATTCACTCATGTTGCTAGGATGAGTTCATCCGCTTACTACTCGGCATAGAATGTCATCTGCACTACAATTTATATCAGATGGATGTTAAGAGTGCCTTTCAGATTCGCATTCTATTAAAGAAAGTTTATGTGGAACAACTAAAAGGGTTTGAAGACCCTAAGCAACCAAGACACGTCTATTATCTTAAGAAGGACTTGTGTGGTTTGAAGCAAGCACCACGTGCTTGGTACGAGAGACTCACTTCATATCTCTTAGCTCGTGGATTTAAAAGAGGGAGAGTGGATAAGACGATGTTTGTCAGGAGAGAGAGTGGTGCCATTTTAATTTCCTGAGTTTATGTAGACGACATAGTATTTGGATCCACATGCTCCCTTTATTCTCACACCTTTAAAGAGGAGATGAAGAGTGAGTTTGAGATGAGAATAGTAAGTGAGCTTACGTTCTTCCTAGGTCTCTAAGTTCATCATATTAAGGATGGGATATGAATATCTCAATCTAAATATTCAAGGGACCTAGTGATGAAGTTTGGTCTAGACTCCGCTTTGTATTCATACCCTATGAGTACATCGACAAAGCTCACTAAAGACACTTTAGGCATGAACGTAGAGCAAACCCTTTATTAGAGTATGATAGGTAGTCTCCTTTACTTGACCTTTAGTCGTCCCGATATTGCTTTTAGTGTTGGAGTATGTGCATGATACCAGGTATCCCCGAAAGAGTCACACTTACTCACACTTAAACGTATCATCAAATACGTGAGTGGAACTCTTTCCTATAGTATTTGGTATTCCTTTGATACCGATGATCGTTTGTCTGCCTATTCAAATGTCGATTGGGTTAGCACTGTTGATGGATGTAGGAGCACCTCGGGTATTTGTTTCCACTTTGGGAGTGCTCTTGTCTCTTGGTTGAGTAAGAAGCAAAACTCCATATCTTTGTCCACGGTGGAGTCTGAGTATATTGCCACCGCGAGTTGTTGCAAGAAAATATTATGAATGAAGCAAATGTTGGAAGATTATGGGATTTCATCGGGAATGATGACTATTTCTTATGATAATACGAGTGCAGTCTATATATATTATAATACGATCCAATATTCGTGCACAAAGCACATTAGGATACGCGAGCATTTTATACGTGACCTAGTTGAGGAGAAGGTAGTGCCTTGAGTTTTGTGAGCACCAAACATCAATTGGTACATATTTTCACAAAACCTTTAGATGCACTTCGATTTGAGGATCCAAAGAAATCTTTAGGTATTTTCATTGTTGATTGAGTTCGGGTACTTTATCTAGTGTAGGATGTTTATCAAGTTCTCATCTTATATTTCGATTGCTAGATTTTATTATCATTGTATATTTATATGTTTTGTTTTTGATATATTTTTTTTAAAAATCCAAAAAGAGTTTTATTTTTCTGGAAAAATACAAAAAAAAATCATTTGTTTAAGAAAAAGAAGAAAAGTGAAAAAGATTTTATTTTTAATAAAAAAATTTAAAAATACAAAAAGAGTTTTGTATTTTCCTTCATTGTGCATGGATGAACACATAAGATTTTCGGATCACCCCTACATTTCATCCGTACACGTGAATTTTTCGTAGTGTTTTGAGACATGACTTTATTTTGATAATATGTTTAATAATGCGTGGATATCATTACGTTGATCTTTGATGACTATTATCTACTTGTGTGATACCAAAATATACCACCCTACGTGGACCAGTCATAAGCCAGCACGTGTCATCCAATGTGGTAAAAGTCCAAGTCAGCCCAACCAATTGCCTATATTGATAACAAAGGGACAGTAGTACTACCGCTTGTATTACTAGCGAAGCAACAACTTTCATACAATTAATTCTCATTATGTATTGATGTAAATGGCTAACAAATAAAGGCATTCCATCATTTCACGCGACAACTACCAAAACCCCTCTTGGGCTATAAATACTTTGTCTCACCCTCATTATAAGGGACCGAAAAATAAATCAAGGCAGTCAATACATAGCAGTGGACGTAGGCTATTTCTGTGAGTCGAACCACTCTAAAATTTCTTGTGTCTTGTTTGTTTTACTTCATTTATCTGTGATCAAATAATTAGGCCTAGTCTAGTTTTTTGCATCAACGAATTGGTGTCGTCTGTGGGAACGTATTGCTAAACTTTTTCATAAATTCACCATCCATGGATGAAATACCTGAATCAAGTACCAGAAATGAGGGAATTGCGCCTAATCCCTCTGCTCTCCAAATAACAATGATCTATCAGGAATTTTAGCTAGTTTGGCTAAGGGCCAAGAGGCTATGTAGGAGACTATACGATAGGTGGCCCAAACTCTACAAACTGGAGTTCTTGTATAATTTAATCAAAGGAATATGCCACCACCGCCAACAAGGAGTGTTGGGCATAGCCGTTCCAGAACTTCTAGGGATCCTTCATACCTTCCTGGAGAAACTTCTTCAATTAGGATCACTAACTCCACTGATGGATAGTCCCTCATCCCAGAAAGATTGAGTGACTTAGAAAGGCTAAGTAGGGCCTCTCCTTTCGATCGTTCAGGATCCCAAGGAAATTCCTTACGGGTTGCGTCGAAAAATACTCGACGACCAAGCAATTTAAGGGAAGGTTCATCCCAATCCAGATTAAGCACCCGACGAAATAATAGATACAGTTAGAGGGAAGGTTCCCAAGAAGAAAGTTCAGCACGGTCTGTTGGTCGGCATACGAAAGCTACCACCCTTAGTGCTGGCAGTGATGCCTGAAAAGGATCCATTCAACGTTTGGAAGACAAATTGGGAGAAATGTCCTACGCCAAGAATCACCCTCCAAAGAAGTTTTATTAAGGGATCCCCCTTTATGCAAACCATCGTAGATTTCCCTACGTCGACCAAGTTTAAAGCTCGAGTGGTCACTCCCAAGTATGATGGGAAGACTGATCCAGTTCTACATATAGAAAAATACCAAGCAACTGCTAATATCTAAGTCGTTCCTGATGAGAAGAGATGCAAGGCATTTTCAGGAACAATCACTGGATCTGCTCAAATCTAGGACAATAGCCTTCCTCGGGGGCAGATTTCTTGCTTTCAATAACTCGTCGAGCTATTAATTGATAATTTTTGCTTTGGAGCAAAACCAGTGAAGCAAGTAGCTCACCTGATTAGTGTGAGACAGAAGGAGGGAGAAAGTACTAGGGATTACATCACTCATTTCAATAATAAGAAATTGGAAATCATTGATTACGAGGAGAAGACTGCAATTACTACCCTGATGAGTGGTTTTCTCCCTAACAAACTGTATTATACTTTGTCTAAAGATCCCCCGAAGACGATGACAGAATTGATGGCCAAGGAAGCAAAGATTATGAACGCCGAGGAAGCTATGGCTGCTAAAAAGAATTCAGATGCAAAGTCAAAAGTAAAAAGTAGAAGGGAAATCAGATAAGAAGGAGCACAAGAATCACAATAAGCGCAGGAGTTCAAAGGTAAAGGAAGGTCTAGATCAGCTCAGGAAATTCACTAATTACACTACCTTAACGGTGGATATGCATCATGTGTTGGAGGAAATCAAGCATAATAATGATTTGAGTTGGCCTGAAAAGTTAAGTTTGCCTGCTGATAAGAAGGATAGGTCCAAGTATTGTGAGTTTCATAAAGATCATGGTCATACTACCAACCGTTGTATTACCCTCCCGAATAAGATAAAAGTGCTCATTCGAAGAGGAAAGTTGGACAGATTTTTTGATCGGCAGGTCGGTGGAAGAACTGGAGGTAGAGGTTGGCAGAGTTCTAAATCACCAGTTAAGCCTAGAGAATATAAGAAAAGGAACTACGATGAAGATCCAGAAGATGATCCTGATCTACCCAAGAAGCCTAGACAACCGGAACGTGAGGTATTCACACTTAATTTTGGATCTTTTGATTGTCACATGATTACAGGTGGAGATGTCGGAGGAGGTGATCATACAACTGAAAGGAAAGCTTGCCTCAATAAGGCCCAAGCTTGTTCCTATATCCAGCAAATTAATCTTGCTGAGGAAGACCGGCCAAGAAAAGTTACTAAGGATAAGCTTGTAATTGGCTTTTCCAAGAACGATCTAACTGAAGTGTTGTACCCTCATGATGATCCTTTAGTGATCATAGTCAGGATGAAAGAAGTAATGGTGGCAAGAACATTAGTGGATAATGGAAGTTCGACAGCTATCATGTTTTATCCATATTTTGATAGTTTGGGACTAAATCTCAATCAACTGGAGCCCTCCCACAGGGCATTCATTGTCTTTTCTGGCAAGAAAGTATTTCCACTGGGGACAATCAAACTAGACGTGTCGATCGGGGCATGGGTGACGAGCAGGACAAAAAAATTAAGATTCTTTATCATGGATAAAAAATTTCATTCCGCCTATAATGTGATCATGGGAAGAGTTGGTCTGAAGAAATTCAAAGTTTACTATTCATCAATGCCTGAAGTTCCTGACCAATTTCAAAGTTGGAGTAGTGAAAGGAGATCAGAAAGTAGCCTAGGAGTGTTATTATTCATCTGCCGAGGAAGAAGATATGTTGGAGACAAAGAGGAAAACAACCATTTACCAAGTGGATATATCTGAGCCGAACTGCGAGTCTGAGGTTGAAACCTTAGATCCATGAGATGAATTTGAGCTTGTAAAAGGCCAAGTGATGGAGGCAACAGAAAGCGTTGTTCTGGACGATAATAAACAAAAATGAACAACTTAAATAGGAGAGTCATTGGAACCAGTTCTTAAATAGGATTTTGTGACTTTTTTTAGACAAAGAAAATAGGTGTTCGCTTGGAGTCAGGAAGATATGCCAGGCATAGACCCAAATTTCCTATGCCATGAGCTTAATGTTAATAAGGAGGTTAAACCTGTGAAGCTGCGAAGAAGGATCTTTAGCTCGGAGAGAATAAGTGGAGAAGCGTCAATAAGATTCTTTTATTGAAGATGTGAAGTACCCAGACTGGTTGGCCAACGTAGTTATGGTCAATAAGAAGAACAAAAATTAGAGGATGTGTGTGGATTTTACTGACTTGAACAAAGCGTGTCCAAAGGATCACTTTCCTTTGCCACGAATTGATTAATTGGTATACGCTACTTCAGGGCATGAGTTGCTGAGTTTCATGGATGTATATTCTGGTTATAGCCAGATTAAAATGAAGCCTGAAGATAGACAAACCACTTTTTTTATCACTCCCCAAGGAACTTATTCCTATAATTTTATTCCATTTGGTCTGAAAAATGCAGGTGCTACTTATCAGAGACTGGTGAACAAAGTATTTGAGGAACAGATAGGCAAGAACATATAAGTGTACATTGATGATATGCTCACTAAGAGCAAAAAATCTACTAATCATATTGCCGACCTTAACCAGACATTTGATCGGTTGAAGAAGCACCAAATGAAGTTAAACCCCACCAAATGCGTCTTTAGAGTGCATGAGGGAATATTCCTCGAGTATATAGTGAATAAAAGGGATATGGAAGCTAATCCAGATAAGATTAAATCTCTGATCGAAATACAGTCCCTAACCTGTAAAAAGGATGTTCAAAGGCTAACAGGATGTGTAGCAGCACACAACAGATTTGTATCCCGAGTAACGGATAAATGCTTGCCATTCTTTAAAGTGCTCAAAAAAACCTTTGAATGGAATGATGAATGTGAAAAGGCCTTCCTATGATTGAAAAAATACTTGGGAACACCACCACTACTCTCCCGACCGGTGTTGGGAGAAAAGTTGTATCTATATTTGGCAATTTCTGAGTCAACTTTTAGTTATGCCTTGATCAGGGAGGATAATGGAGTCTAAAAGCCAGTTTATTAAACTAGCAAAGATTTTCGAGGCGCATAAGTTAGATATCCCAGACTGGAGAAATTATCATTGGCCTTAATTGAGGCCAGTAGAAGAATGAACCCATATTTTTAAGCTCACACCATAGTGGTATACACTGACATGCCACTGAGGCAAGCTCTGCCTTAGCCAAAGAAATCTGGGAGATTAATGTATTGGGCAGTGGAGTTAGGAGAATATAACCTTATATATGAACCAAGGACTACTTTAAAAGGCCAAGTTGTGGCTGATTTTATTGCAAAATTCACTTACTTAGAGGTCCTCGAGCAGCAAGGGACTCTAGCTAAGTAACATTCAGGAGTCAGTAAACCTACAGAAGATAAGCCCGATCAACTCCAACCAAAGAAAACTCCAGAATAAGGTACAATTGATCAACCAAAATCCTCTGGTGGAGTACAAGAGATGAAAAAGAAATATGAGGACGTGAAGGATAAAATTTTCCATCATGGAATTCTAACAAACCAAGCGTTCGACAACGCTATTCCTATATGGAGCTTGTATGTTGATGGGTCATCATGCATAACTGGATGTGGGGCTGGAATCATTCTCAATACCCGAAACGAGCTAGACATAGAGTACACTCTAAGATTCTAATTTCAAGATTCTAATAATGAGGCAGAATATAAAGCTGTGATTGTTAGGTTAAGTCTAGCTAAATCACTGAACGCCGAGCAAGTTGTGGTGTATAGTGACTCACAGTTGGTGGTAAATTAGGTGTTGAACTTATATGCAACAAAAGGAGAACTGATGACCAAATATTTAGCCAAAACTTTGGAAATAATTGCCACTTTGCTAGCTGGTCAGATGGTCAGAATTCCATGATTAGAGAATACCTGAGTAGATGCACTTGATCGATTAGCTTCAGCAACCAAAATGGAGATACGAAGAACTATTCATATGCTAATAGGAGCATTGATAAAGATCTGATGGTCAACTTTATTACAGTTGATATTAGGCCATCTTGGATGGACCTCATAAGAGTATATATTGAAGATGGGATTCTTCCAGTTGATCTACTTGAACCTAAGAGGATGAAATATAAAGATACAAGATATGTGCTAGATGGTGGTGTGTTATATAGAAGATGATTAATCGCTGGTCTACAACGATGTGTGCATCCAGCTGAATCGAAGGATTTAATTGAAGAAGTCCATGAAGGGTCCTGTGGAGACCATGTAGCAGGAAGAACGTTGTTACAGAGAATCCATACACAAGGGTACTACTGGCCAACTATGCGAGAAGATTGTGCAGATTTTTCCAAGGAGTGTGATCATTCCAAAGGTTTTCCAGCATACGCAAGGCTCTACAAGCTCTCTTAACACCAATCACTTCACCCTGGCCCTTTGCTATATGGGGAATTGACTTGGTCGAGCCTTTACCGACCAATTGAGAAAGGTTTAAGTACTTAGTCATAAGTTGTTGATTACTTTACAAATGAGTGGAAGTTGGACCATTAATCAATATGTCTAATAAAAAGGTCTATCAGTTTATTTGGAAGAATATCATGTGCAGGTATGGCTTACCCTTTGCCTTAAGTTGGTTGGCATCAACAAATACCACCAACAAAGTTAGTCGGCTTCAACAAAGACCACTAATAAAGTTGTTCGATATTAATGAAAACCAACAACAAAGTTGATCGGTATCAACAAAGGCCACCAACAAAGTCGGTCGGCATCAATAAAAGCACCAAAAAAGTTGGTTGTCGAACATATAAAACCATGCAAGGCAAAATTCTAAGTCCCAGATGCTTAGTTAATGAAGACTCGAATGACAAATGTTCATCTAAACTGGGCTAAGAGATGGACAAATGTTCCACTCACGCCTGGGAACCAAGGTAACTAATGCAATTACCATAAAATTTAGGTACATTAGTAGAACCATGGTGAAGCATTGGTAATTGGTATAAAACTTAAGATAATCCTAAGAATATCAATAGAACCGATGAAAAACTAGAGATTAACTAAAAGTTAATCCATTTATAGTCAAAGACTAAGGAAACATCCATATATGCAAAGATTGACTAAAAGTTTATCCATTCAAAAAATAAGCCTTTCATTAAAATAAAATGATTACATATTATTGCTTAAATATGCAAAAACAAAATACAAAAGATTATTCTGCAGGATGTTTCCCTTCAGCCTTAGAGACAGGATCCATGCTAGTTGGAGGATCATACAAAGTAAAAGGAAAGTTGATGAAGTTAAAATCTTGAAGCATTTTGGTATTGCTTCTACTAGGACAGTCAAGTAGATGAGGAGGACAAACGATCTCTAATTCACCATGTAGCTCGTAATCTTCCAAGTACATGGAAATCAAGAATTGGGGAATACAGTGAACAGGAACCCAATTGACATCTAACTTGAATAGAAGATTATCAAGCTGCAGCAATCCCGGATCATACCAATCCCATATATAGTCATTTTGATCCACCTTCATCATAGTTAAAGCGTTCATCCAACCCAATTTATAGGATTCATTATGGGCTTGTTGAAGTCTATCATCAAAATGTCCCAAAGCTTCATTATACCCACCCATCCAAAATTCTCTTGGTTGTTTATGGAATTGAAAGGTTAATTTATCAAGTTGTGATTGCAACTTCTTTAGTACCCCATACTTAACCTCTAATTGGGAATATTGAGTGGATAGTTGTTCAGATAAGGTCTGTAACTTTTGGAACATCTCAGCAATAGCTCAGTCTTTTGCTTTTAACTGTGCATCTTGATTGGCAAGGGCTTGTTGGGTCCTAATTTCCTCTGTGGTTCCTCGGCCATGCCTATTTCTAGCTCGGGAGGAAGATGCAGATTTAATATTTTTCAAGGCCTCCAATTCATCTCTTAATTTTGCATTCTCAGCTTCTAAAAAGGAGTAACCTTCATTGGTAGACTTTAAAAGATTTATTTCATTCCTCAAATTATTATTCTCCTCTTTCGGGAGTTTGGCAACAGTCATAATTTCTTAAACTTCAAGCTTAAGTAAATCTTCCTTTTTATTATAAACCGAAACAAAATTATTAAAAACTCGACCTACATTTAAGCTTTGATATTTCTGCTCATAGCTCTGGTGTAACAGTGCGGTGGATTCTTTATACTATTCTTGAAATTCTTATATCATTTCATAATAGGCAACATTATTTGCTACCGCGCGATCAAGTAAGTACTTCAAATATTGGTAACCTTCCTTAACCTACTATGAGGCATCATCACCGAGCAACTGAGTGATTTCCTCTTCGGACAAGTTCGGGACCAGCTTCGAAAAAAGCATTATATATCAATAGCTCGATTTAATAGGAAGATAGTTGTTCCATCTTCGCAATAAACTAGCAAGAAGAAATAACCACCAATCAACAAATAAGGATGGAGAACAAGTATAATCAACAGGAGACAAAAAAGGAACAATAAAAGGTTCTTTTATTTATAACAAAAAGTTCAAGTACAATCAAAATAAAGAAAAAAGAAACAACAAAAGCCAAAGGTAAAATGCTGAACAACTTTACACCTTCTCCCCATCATTTTCAACCTTATGAACTAATCAAGTGACTCAATAGAATAAACCATGATGAAGAAAACAGAGAAGAAGATAGGAAAAATTCTTACAAAGATTTAAGGATTCAGCAAGAACTAAAGAACAAAAAAGAAAGAGATCGCATAAAAAAGTAAAAAGCACAACAGCAGAATCAGAAGTAAGAGGTAAAAGATGATCAAAGTTTTTACCGCCCTTTTTATAAGATGCATCGAAAACTAGGAAAAGTAATGATTAAAGCGAATAACGTTTAGGTTTATGGTGGATAACAAAGTAAAAGACGAAGATACCCCATAATTTCCATTCGCGCCCAAAAATCGACAATCAAGTGGATAAATTTCACAAGGTTGGAAGGTCTGCAGCCAAACTAAATAGCCCGAACTACTATTGAAGCATTATATTTCACACTTTTGCATCAACTCCAAGTATGAAACATTGGGGACTTCTGTTAATACCAAAATTTACCACCCTACATGGACCAGTCACAAGCCAACACGTGTCATCCAATGTGGCACAAGTCCAAGTTAGCCCGACCAACTGCCTGTATTGATAACAAAGCGACAGCAGTCCTACAGCCTGTATTGCTAACGAAGCGACAGCCTTCATACAATTAATTCTCATTATGTATTGTTGTAAATGCCTAACAAATAAAGGCATTCCATCCTTTCACATGACAACTATCAGGACCCCTCTTGGGCTATAAATACTTTGTATCCCCCTCATTGTAAGGGACCGAAAAAAAAATCAAGGAAGTCAATACATAACAATGGACGTAGGCTATTTCTTTTAGCCGAACCACTCTAAAATTTCTCGTGTCTTGTTTCTTTTACTTCATTTATATATGATCAATTAATTAGGCCTAGTCTAGTTTTTTACATCAATAACATGTTAGACTCCTTGTCTCCTTTATTGCACACGTGCACGATCTTTATGAACATTGTACTTACTTCTTATTTATTGAATACAATGTTCTCATATCAATTCTGCTTAATAAGGAACCAAATATAAAAAGAGATAAGTTGTACATATCAGCACCATTGCTCGGATTTCATTTATATTCTCTAAAATATTGTTATGTGTTAAACAATGGAAATGGGCTACGAAAGATCAAAATGTTCTTTGCATTAAAAGTCGTTATTTTCATTAAAAAGGCCTAGAAAGATTAGAGGCACATAAAAAATAGAATTACCACACTAATTGTGACACCCCGACTAATTAAATACCGGGTAGCTACTCCTTTATGAAATTAATACAGAATATCAAGTTGGTTCAGTCTTAGCATCATTGTCGAAAACATTTAATTTATTACTAGCCACCTAATATTTAAAAAGAGAGGTGTCAAATTTTACTAATTAAGTTAACAATTAACCAAGTAATTAAATCATCATCCAACCATCGCATAAACAAACTCATATGGATAACAAACGAAATGAACTAAACTGAGTCCGGAGTAAGCACTTCAATAATAATACCAGAGTAACATCAATTTCCCGATACAAAAGTATGAATAAATAAATAAACATCTGAAATAAAACTGAAAGTCTGAGAATGCTATCTCTAAATGGAAATGGCCGACACGCCCTAACAGATGAGTAACCCTGACACTACACCAAAAATAGGAATCCGGCACGGTTTAAAACTGTCAGATCAAATCTGACACGGTTTTGAACTGTGCCAGAATCAAGTGTTCCAAAATGGCCATTTTTTTCTGGCACGGTTCAAAAGTGTGCCAGATTTGGCCAAACAGGAACACTTCTGGCACACTTTTAAACCGTGCCAGAATTTGATATTTTTGGCACACTTTTGGCACAGTTTTTAACTGTGCCAGATTTAGCACAGCTTGAAAAAAATTTGGCACAGTTCAAAACCGTGCCAAAATTTGATACACTTTTGGCACGGTTTTGAACTGTGCCAAATTTTTTATAAAAAGAAAAAAAATATATTTGAAAGAAAAAAAATTCACAAATTGAAAATATTGCACGTTGTTGGTAAACTAATGTACATATAAACTTCAAAATATTACAAGTCTTTAATAGTTCACAGGCCAAAAAAAATTGGGCAGAATTTCCTCTATTTTTTGGACATTCCAAAACCTTCTAATACAAAACCTGCCTAACATAAAGCCCGCACGGACACAAAATATAACAATTAACTTACAAAAGCCCGCACGGCCATAAAAGTTAACAATAAAACTACAAAAGCCCGCACGGCCATAACACAAAAAAATATTATCATGAATAAACCCCTTGTTGTAAACCATTGAGTTCTCTGTGTTCCACGTGAATAAATGCCAATGATAAGATGTTATCCTGCAAAAAAAATAGGATTCAAAAAAGAGAAGATATTAGTAACCCAGTAATTTACAAAAAAAACTTACTCAAGCTAAAAAAATAACATATAGGAGTTGCAATTATTATTATATTCTAAAATTGAAAATCTTACGCAAGTTATGACTCCCTGATCAGTTCGTACGAGTTACATTGGTCCCGTGCGAGGTGTTCGTGCCTCTTACGGGGCCGTTTGGGGGCTGGTTTGGGTTTTCACCATCGAACGGCTTGTTTTCAAGCTTAATCTACGTATTTTGAAATTATCATCATATTCTCAAACCGGGAGACCCGGGACTACGCGGTCAGTTCGTACGAGTTACATTGGTCCCGTGCGAGGTGTTCGTGCCTCTAACGGGGCCGTATGGGGGCTGGTTTGGGTTTTCACCCTCGAATGGCTTGTTTTCAAGCCTAATCTATGTATTTTGAAATTATTGTCATATTCTCAAATCAAGAGGTCCGCGACTACACGATCAGTTCATACAAGTTACATTGGTCCAGTGCGAGGTGTCCGTGCCTCTTATAGGGCCATTTGAGGGCTGGTTTGGGTTTTCACCCTTCGAAGGCTTGTTTTCAAGCCAAATCTACATATTTTGAAATTATCAGCATATTCTCAAACCGGGAGGCCCGCGACTATGCGGCCAGTTCGTACAAGTTACATTGGTCCCGTGCGAGGTGTTCATGCCTTTTACGGGACCGTTTGGGGGCTGGTTTGGGTTTTTACCCTCGAGCGGCTTGTTTTCAAGCCTAATCTACGTATTTTGAAATTATCATCATATTCTCAAACCGGGAGACCCAAGACTACGTGATTAGTTTGTACGAGTTACATTGGTCCTGTGCGAGGTGTTCGTGCCTCTTACGGGGCCGTTTGGGGGTTGGTTTGGGTTTTCACCCTCGAACGGCTTGTTTTCAAGCCAAATCTATATATTTTGAAATTATTAGCATATTCTCAAATCGGGAGGCCCGCGAATACGCGGTCAGTTCGTACAAGTTACATTGTTTCCGTGCGAGGTATTCGTGCCTCTTACGGGGCCGTTTGTGGGTTGGTTTGGGTTTTCACCCTTCGAAGGCTTGTTTTCAAGATAAATCGGCATATTTTGAAATTATCAACATATTCTCAAATCGAGAGTCCCGTGACTACGCGGTCAGTTCATACAAGTTACATTGGTACCGTACGAGGTGTTCGTGCCTCTTACGAGGCCGTTTGGGGGTTGGTTTGGGTTTTCACCCTCAAACGGGTTATTTTCAAGCCTAATCTACATATTTTGAAATTATCGTCATTATCTCAAATCGGGAGGCCCGGGACTACGCGGTCAGTTCATACAAGTTATATTAGTCCCGTGCGAGGTATTCGTACCTCTTACGAGTCCGTTTGGGGGCTGGTTTGGGTTTTCATCCTTCAAATAATCCTAATCACTAGATAATGTATCTTCTGTATATTTTATTTCTTAGTGAGTGGGGGGGTAAAGAAAACGCCAATTCTAGCTTGATCCAAAAGGTATGACATGTTATCCAGGGTTAAAATTATATATATGGTCGAAGACATTAACAACAATGGCATCAAATATATCATGTCTTTGACATTGTCTAAAGAACAATCTCACCGCTATGTAGTACGAAAATTGTGGATACATGTATAAGTCCGCAACTATTGTACAAAGATATATAGAAGTTGTGTTTTGAATGTGCATGAAACTTCTAGATGAATATATAATTTAATGGCAAAGCAGTCAAAGAAAAGTTCACCTTCAGTATTGATAGGTAAGAATCAGAAAGGCTTATATACTTGCCAACCATCGTGACTCTCACCTATAAATAAATGGCATAAAATTTAGGACCACAATGATATTAAAGTTGATCATAAATTTTAAAAGAGTAATTCTAAGCTAACACGATTTCGAGGTATATTTTGACTGAAATAGTGATGTGGCATGAATGTAATGGACTGTCATAAATTTGTTAGTAATGAGGTCTTGCATATTGTCCAATGCATTCACAACGCATCACTGTGTCATCATCATCAAAGTGTGTCCCCAAAGGGCCAAAACTGTTTGTTCTTGAATTATACTTTAGAATGGCATGGAACCTCCTGCCTCATGTAACTTATCACATAGTTGGGTTTTAGCTATCCATTCTCCCAAAGCAGATTTGTGACCAACACCGCAAACATAATGATTATATTATTCTAAAAATTAAAATAGGTATTAATGGGTGCAACAAACAAACATAATAGAACAAACAAGAACTGAAGATATTAGACAAACCCTAGGTTCACTACGTACATAAACATACCTCATTATTATATTTGAAGTCCCATCATCCAGTAAGATGCGGATTTGGATGTTGGCAGAAGATGCTGCAGAGGCAGCTGCTGCTGCAGCAGCTTCCTTTGCTCTCCTTGATGAGCGTCCTTGATGAGCGTCCATTCCAATAAAACCAAGTCAGCAGCAAAATAAGACCTATGCGCATAAAATAAAATCAAGTCAGATGCAAAACTAATATGGCAGCCAAACAAAACTCCAAGAAGAAATATAGTTTAATATCAACATAAATTAAGTAGAAAAATTACCCATACCGAATAATCATAGCTGCAATTTGGAATAAAGTATCATGTAAATAAGTATAAAAGCGATTATTATTTGTTTCCTACGTTAAAAACCACAGATGTGATGTTGAATAGTGTGTTTTTCATTGACAATTTTATCACCACTTAGCAGATTTGATATGGGGGTAGCCTTTCCCCATTTCAAATCAGCCCCACTGTCATCTCTGTGAAACATGAGCGGACCAAAACTTATTCTTCAAACAAATAATACAATACATGTTTGATAGAACCAATAAAAGAAACTGATATAATGAAGCAAATAGGGTTGTAGAAGTAGCAGTTGGCGATTAACTACTGCTGTATTTCCTACAGACTTGTTGATCATTCGATTTTTCGTCAGATTTATCGTAGTAATGATTTATGCACATAGATCATTAAGAGAGAAAAATGGTAAAATAAACACTATACCTGTGTAAATATTGATCATAGAATAATCATTTTGTTCGAACTCTTATATATATATATATATATATATATATATATATGCAAACTAAAATTGTAGCTACTGTAAGAAAGTAGTACAACAGCTTCAGATTATCTCTCGTGGGCATGAAGTTGAGAAAATGATAATCTGCAATAAAATTAAGAATCCACTTAGGTTGTCCATTAAGCATGCTTGATCAACCTTCCCAAGCCATGCAAAGAGAGTCAATGAAAAATTTCGAAGATGCTGAGTGAAATTCTGCAAGTAAATGCATACAGTTACGGGAATCCATAATGTGTAGTGGTGGAATTTGTTGTATGTAACCTTGTCCATCTTGTAAATATATTCATACCACAAAAATCCAACAAATAAATAAATTGCAACAATGCTTTCAATACTACAAACAACTCATAACTGCCATACCATAAAAACACTCTTGATAATAGCATCCAGGTAGATGAAGCTTTGAATTTCTCGTTGATGAATCACAACCTAAAATACAAACATGAAGTTGCAACAAAGATTTAGTAAATCAATTTTAAAATTACTTCAAATTAAAAGATATTGAAGTAATTTTAATCTATAGAGGGGAGTATAGATTAAAATAGAATCAAATGTTATACGAGTGTAGGTGTATATAAATGAGGGACCATTTATTATTTTGAGAACCATTTATTGTTTAATAAAATAATTCTCTAAACTATTAAATATGGAATGAGAGATCCACCTCGACACCCCATAAGAATGCGAAAGGAGCTGGAGTTGGCCAAGTACAAGTAGTAGTCTACTGTATCAGTTGAAGTGCCTATGAAACTATAGCAAGCAAAGTGTACTTAAAATAATATCGCACTAATACCATTCTCTCTCCCTTAAGAGTCCGTACTTTGGTGGTCTACCATCATGCGTGACAAAGGTATGGCTCACTCTGGGTGAGATCCCCACTTGTCTTTTTTGAACTTAGTAGTATAGCCTCGTGCTTAGAGTATTCTTTATATACACAAAAATAGGGGCATCCAAAAACGGTCACGTCCCTTTTGGGACTATTCACCCCTTTCCCAACCAAGCATAGGTAGAACACCTTAGCAAACCATACAAAAAATATTACTCCATTAGTTCTAGCAGAATAAAGGTTAAAATTGACAAACGTCTATTTCTGAATAAAATAACTTTGCTAAACACTTAACAACCACTTTAATAACCTTTAATCTGAAATAAAGCAAAAATTAAATAATGTTAACGCATAAATTCGTATTTCAAAAAAATGAAAAACAAAAATTGGATCTCTTATTGCTATTACAGCCCTGAAATTAGATATAGCTTGCATCAGGGCTGCTATTGCGTCCCTTCTTGCCCTTCTATGCTGCTTGAAATCAGGGATGCTTATGACCAATAAATAAACTCAGTTGAATAGGAAAAAGGATGGTTTGGTACTCTAATACTCTAATGCTTTTTCAACCCTGAAATAATGATCACTATCAAGATTTGGAGCTTTATCAACTCATTTTATCTCATTACCAAAAAGGATGCTTTGGTAAAGCTCAAAATCTTGATCATTTTTATAGATTTCAAGTTACATTAATCAAGATTTCAAACTACATTTCCAGATTTCAAGTTACATTATCACTATGCTTTATAATGATCTTTGGAGCTTGAAATCTTAATAATGACCTATAAATGTAACTTGAAATCAAGGCAGCTAATGGCACTCTAACTGCATAATGAAATTCAACTATTGGTAGTTTGGACACTCTAATTCAGAAACTGTTTTATAAATTATCAAATTGTAAATTTATGTAATAAGTGAGTCAACTTATGATATGAAATAGTACAGAAATAAGTCTTCACATTTAAATAACTAACTGTAGGAAAATGACTTCTTAAGATTGAAAGATAAACCATAGGACGGTTCTAACTAGAGGCCTAGAAGAGTTGTAGATCAGTTTTTAGGGATAGAAACATTTTTACAATATGCCAACAATTCATAGAGCTCACATCACTAAGGAATACATGTTATCTAGTTCTAAAAACATCTAACTGATGGTATGGCACTCCCAATTCAAGGTTAACATAAAGAAAATTAGTTTATTTAGGGTTCACCATTCTCATTGCAGTACATTAAGATCTCTGCCAATAAAACACAAACTGGTTCCACATTATGCATTAATGAGAAATAATTAAAATTCCAATGATAATCCATGAAATCACCATAATAGAAGTAAAACTCAATCTTATAATTTACAACAGAACAGTAAAACAAATTGACTCAACCCACTCATACTTTGAGAGCATTGCATTAGTTTTTGAATCGAGAATTCTCCTAGAAGTTAAGATTTCACCTAATAAACCTTTTTGTCCAACAAATTAACTCAAATACTGTCCCATCTCAGACAAGCTCATCACTTGGTTTGATAAAACATTCGCCTCCATGCATACAAACTTATTAAACAAATTCAAGTGTTTCTTTGCACACAAAATTACTTTATTAAGAAGCTTTTCCTTCATAGTGAACTTCTTTAGAGGCCAGCCTTTTCTTGATAATGAACACAATGACCTATATCTAATAGAAACTTTAGATGGTTATATGCATGCGTGATAATGAACACAATGTCCTATATCCAAATAAAAAAGAATCTCTGAAATTGAAAAGAATACCAACCAACGTGATCTACCCTGTATCAGAAGAATTCATTGTCTTGTCCATATTAGTCTTATAGATCCACCTTAGGATAGACATTAAAGATCTTTCTCACACCCCTCCAATATCTAGCAAAGACCAACCCAAAGATAAAACCATATGCCATTTTTTAAATATTTCTTCAAAATAATGTATTGAAAAAGATATTGACGTGTGCATCTTTAGTCAAAAAGAAAGAAACTTCCCTCCCTGATTCACTCAAAGTTTTCTTTTCATTGTCATCCAAACTACCACTATAAGAAGTTGGAAATATTTTTACAGACAAAGAAATGACTGGAGAACTTGAGCTGGATGCACAGTCAGTAAGAAATAAAACTACAGATGAACTAACATCAAGCATTCCAACCTGAAAAAATGTTAATTTATAAATTATGATTTGGCTGCCTTGCAATCGACAACTTGACCTAAGACGAATAATACATTATTATTAAGAAAACCATAAAATCTCCCATGCATAGAAATGATTATCTCAAGTTGAAAATAAAATATTACCAGCTTTCAAATAAAGTAAGCACTAAGTGCTCGTTTAATTCGAGTTTTAGTGCTTTCCCGGAATCCCAAATATGTGAATTCACGTATATTGTCTCATTTTTTTTTATAATTGCGTATATTGTCTCATAAGAGTTTGAATCTCAAGATGTTGATTCATTTTCTAAACCCCAAACTTCATATGTGAATTTAGCAGCACTAAATGTCATAAAAAAAATAAGATCACATATTCCTTCATAATGTTCAATTGAAAATGATTAGAAATTTCATTAAGAAAAAAATTCAAAATAAGATATGGGTCATATTAAGATCTAGAAAGTGAGTTTTGTAAAATAAAAATGTTTTTTCCCGCATCTACTACTACTAATAATAGTAATAATAATAATAACGCCATGATCATATAGCATCTTAGTAAAAGTGCAATTTGAAACAAACATTAATATGGATATGGCCCGTTAATGAGTAAATTTGAAATTAACAATATAGTAAATTAGCCTTAATTTATCTTAAGCAGATAACATCATGATATCCAAAGTAGAAACGAACATTAACACAAGATCTTCAAAAAATATCTAGTAAGTGCTCCGAACGAATAAAACTTACAATGTTGAAAACTGCAGGTGCACCTGACCCTGCATAAATCATAATATAAAGCTTAAGAAAACAAATACTTAAAATCCCATGATGCTAAGTACATTCAATTCGTAAGTGGAATTTCATGAACACTACTAACCATGTATAAACTAATAAAATTCAAAGAGCACATGTATTAAGATGATATGTACATTCAATTTGTGAAAACCTAATAATACATTCAAAAAACACAATAAATATTTTAAAAGGGTATATATAAATCCCTAATAATGGATTTGAGAACGAAAAATGTTGATTCTCCAAGTATAGTGGCGTATTATGGTATGTATGGGATTTTTGGTTCAGATTCTCACAAAAAGTAGAGGTTAAGAATTGAAATCCCAAATTTCAAAAGAGATAAAACAAAGCATTAAAGGGAGGTTCGGAGAAGAAGAGTGAACCTTTGGTAGATTTTAGGGTATCCAACTGGTGGTAGTGACTGGTGAGGGAGAGCGCCGAGCGGGAAACAGAAGAGAATGAGAGAAAGAGGAGAGAGCGGGAGAGCAAAAGAGAAATAGTAGTATTTTTTTAGGTTATTTATATTTTAATTAGGTGTGCTCAATTTTGGCACACTTTTAAACTGTGCCAAATTTTGGCACTGTTTTAAAGTGTGCCAGATTGTCATTTAACCGTGCCAAAATATGACACAGTTTAAAACTGTGCCAGATTTTTAACATCAGGGTGTGCCAAATTACTGTTTTTAGTATAGTGTGAGTAGAATCAAGTGCAGAATGTGAAGGCATCTAATTCAAAGATCCTTTAACTTTCACAGCAGCTACAGCACGTCAATGTAATGGAACTCCTATGCTTGGCGTCCCTATGGCTGGGCACCTAAAAGTTTTTTACAAAAATAGATTTAGAAGAAAACAAGTCAGAGTCCGAGGTGAAAATAGTTGAAAAATATGTGTTTAATTGCATTAAATAGTAAATATTATATACATGTTAGTTACATACTCTCACATGAGTTTCTCACCTCTCAACTAACGTGCACCCTTAACGTAAACCCTTAACCCATCCTAGTTATGCCACTACCTAACTAGTCCGTACTAACCCCTGCTATCACATTCTAATATAAAGTGTCTACTCCTATTACGCAAACAAGTTATATTTATATCTCACATTCACATTCCTTAAATTTCTTATCACCAGTGTTATTTAAATTCTCATATTCGTAGCCCATTCAAAGATCTTAGTTATACACATCTACTAAGCAACAGTGAACCAATCACAAGTATATATATATATATCACTCTCAATACATATATGGTACCCCTAGGCTAAGTTGCGGCACACACATACTCTACTATCAAATCCATGTACATCACGTACGTAAGGATCACGAGTTTCGAATCACTCAGGAACCGTCTTAATACAAATCACACAAATTGTAGGCGAACATAGTACACATACCCATGGTTCACGCACATACCTACACTCGCATGGTCAGCTAACTTATCAACTCACAAATAAGTCATTCACAGTCCTATGTCCTTAAGGTACCAATCTAAATCCCCCCTGTAGGCACACAAAGATCAGATGGTCCTTTTTCGAAAGCTAACCTCTCGTGATAGCAAGTATGGTAGGTATGTCATACACATAAGAAATCCATACACTAGGTATTCACACAACCCA
This sequence comes from Sambucus nigra, assembly GCA_949130495.1. Classification (NCBI taxonomy): domain Eukaryota; kingdom Viridiplantae; phylum Streptophyta; class Magnoliopsida; order Dipsacales; family Adoxaceae; genus Sambucus; species Sambucus nigra. The sequence continues at coordinate 594,190,369 of OX422212.1, read as the reverse complement.
AGTAATCACATATCAATATAGGTATTCACACGTTCCATCTTATAAGTCCCAAACGAAGTAAGTTTATCCATAACATTCTACGTAATACATATATATATATATATATAGCTTGATAACTCTCTCGTTGTATCAATCTGAGTACCTACACTTATCCCTAAAGGTTACTAGGTCTACTATTAGTTTCTAATATTATCTCAGTAACTTAAAATCTCTCTGTTACTGTTTCTATACTCACATCATCATTCATTCCCATTATAGTCTTAATTCGAATGATTTCTAACCGTACCTCACTCGGTAGACCCTCGTAACTAATAACACTAAATTCCATACGCTAAACCATTTTTTCAGCATCAAATAAGACCCTACCGACCTTAACTAAGTCCCACAAAACTATATTAATCACCCTAAGAATTATTATAGGTTTGGCATTTGTATTAAACTTTAAAGGGGAAAAACTTTCAAAAATTAGGATGGGTCGATCGATCGAAGGCAAAGGGTCGATCGATCGAAACAGACGATCGATCGATCAAGTAAGTGTTTGCCTAGAAATTCTTTAAATAGTTACGGGTTCTCCAAATTTACACCCCAAATCCTTCCTTACAACGTCCCAAACTCCCAACCAAGTATACTACTCATTACGCCAACATGTTTCCACAATCCCTAATGTTTTGGAATCATTAAACCATCATGAATTAAGAGTTTCTTGGATCAAAAGTCATAAATATTCCCCTAAACCTAGTTCTTCAAAATTTCTCCAAGAACATCAAATTTCTCAAATATAATTCGTGAATTTGTACACATGGATTATGATTTCATTTCCTCTACATACCATAAGTTCATCTACATGCAAAACCTACCCATATTCAATGTTTAATTCTCCTAATTTATAAAATTCTCAATTTTCCAAGTCTAGTCTCCAATTCTAAACTACATAGATATTATATAATTGTTGAATCATAACAAGTTAAATCACTTTCCTGGGAATGAAGATTATGACCCTTTGAAGATGATAAAGCTTGGTTCTATTTCTCTTTCCGGTCACAAATTCGGCGATAGTGGAGGTGTGTGGTCGTTGTAACCTTAGAAACCCTTGGAACTTCTCCTCTCTATTCATGTTGTCCACTCTTTGGTTTTGACAGATAATGGCCCAAGTGGCCCTAAGGTTGACTAATAAATATCACCTAATTATCGTAAGTCACTATTCATTAAAAATTAAAATGACTAAAATACCCTCTCGGGTTGCCGGTTAGGCCTAAAAATGCTTCGGGACCCAAATTAAATGTGGTGGTTGACTCCTACCTTTAATACTTCTAGTGACACAACATTCCACTTATAAATGTGGTGGTTGACTCCTAACTTTAATACTTCGCTCCGATGTGCCAAGAAAAATTCTTACCCCAAATTTCACTTTCAGTTAGCCTCACTCCGATACCTGCCCAAGCCTTTGGATATTTTCCCTTTGTTGGCTAACATACGCCATTTTCGCATTTCTATAATTTCCACTGCTGGTTCTCTTCAATGTTTCGTCTGACTCTCTCCTAACCCAACCTTGCTGGGTGAGTCTAATTTGACCCCACTTTTTACTATATTGGTACCTGGAAGTCATATGTTGTGCCTTAGCCTTCGTTACCATCCTGGCCTTTCGTGCTTTAATAGGGGTGACCACAACTACGGTCATCATTCTTGAATACACCCAATAACCTCAACTGAGCTTTGCCTCCTGTTGTCCGCCCATCTGTCCTCCCCTGACATACTGTATTGTTCGGCACACGAACACACCCGAATGCAAATAAGATTCACTATCATATACATTATAGCACGAGAATGAAATCTCACCAAAGAAATCAATAATCCTAAACATAGGGATCTACATCAAAGAAAGCTACGCTGGAAGCATAATAATCCGCACATATCCTAAAGGACACTAGAACCTGATGCTCTAATACCACCTGTGACACCCCGAGTAATTAAATACCAGGTAGCTACTCCTTTATGAAATTAACACAGAATATCAAGTTGGTTCAGTCTTAGCATCACTGTCGAAAATATTAAATTTATTACTAGCCACCTAATGTTTAAAAAGAGAGATGTCAAATTTTACTAATTAAGTTAACAATTAACCAAGTAATTAAATCATCATCCAACCATCGCGTAAACAAACTCATATGAATAACCAACGAAATGAACTAAACTGAGTCCAGAGTAAACACTCCAATAATAATACCAGAGTAAAATAAATTCCCGATACAAAAGTCTAAATAAATAAACCAACATCTGAAATAAAACTGAAAGTCTGAGAATGCTATCTCTAAATGGAAATAAGCAATAAGCCCTAACAGATGAGTAACCCTGAGTATAATCAAGTGCATAATGTGAAGGAGTCTAATACCGAGATCCTGTAACTTCCACAACTATTACAGCACGTCAATGTAATGAAACTCCTATGCTTGGCGTCCTTGTGGCTCGGCACCTAAAAGTTTTTACAAAAATAGATTTGGAAGCAAACGGGTCAGAGCTCGAGGTGAAAACAGTTTAAAAATATAGCAAGTGTTTAATTGTATTAAACAGTAAATATTATATACATGTTAGTTGCGTACTCTCACATGAGTTTATCACCTCTCAACTAACGTGCACGCTTAACGTAAACCCTTAACCCATCCTAGTTATGCCACTACCCAACTATTCCGTACTAAACCCCCTTATCACATTCTAATATAAAGTGTCTACTCGTATTACGCAAACAAGTTATATTTATATCTCACATTCACATTCCTTAAATTACTTATCACAAGTGTTATTTAAATTCTCATATTCGTAGCCCATTCAAAGATCTTAGTTATACACATCTACTAAGCAACAGTGAACCAGTCACAAGTATATATATATATATATATATATATATATATGGCACCCCTAGGCTAAGCTGCGGCACACGCATACTCTACTATCAAATCCATGTACATCACGTATGTAAGGATCACGTGTTTCGAATCACTCAGGAACCGTCTTAATACAAATCACGCATATTAGAGGCGAACATAGTTCACATACCCATGGGTCACGCACATACCTACACTCCCATGGTCAGCTGACTTATCAACTCACAAATAAGTCATTCACAGTCCTATGTCCTTAAGGTACCAATCTAAATCCACCCCCCAGGCACACAAAGATCAGATGGTCCTTTTTCGAAAGATAACCTCTCGTGATAGCAAGTATGGTAGGTATGTCATACACATAAGAAATCCATACACTAGGCATTCACACAACCCAAGTAATCATATATCAATATAGGTATTCACACATTCCATCTTATAAGTCCCATACGTAGTAAGTTTATCCAAAACATTCTACGTAATATATATATATATATATATATATTTAGCTTGATAACTCTCTCGTTGTATCAATCTGAGTAGTTAAACCTATCCCAAAAGGTTACTAGGTCTACTATTAGTTTCTACTGTTATCTCAGTAACTTAAAGTCTCTCAGTTACTATTACCATCCTCACATCATCATTCATTCCCATTATAGTCTCAATTCGGACGATTTCTATCCGTACCTCACTCGGTAGACCCTCGTAAGTAATAAAATTAAATTTCATAAGGTAAACTATTTATTCGGTGTTGATACCAAAATTAATATGCTGATATGGACGAATAATACGAAGACACGTGTCAATCTACGTGGCACAAGAGCAACGAGGAAGTTCATTTCCCCGATCAACTCATGTTCTCTCCGAGCAACGAGGATACACCGAGGAACTTTAGCACTCCGAGGTACTCTAGCGCTCCGAGGAACTCCTGAGCAACGAGCAACTAAGGCGGTCCGAGCTGCATCTCGGCCGTAGCATTAATTGCCAGATAATCAACAGTTCAACTATTCATTGAATGTTTATCATCTTGACGCACACGCTGCATTAAATGTATTACCCTTTCATATGTATATCATTTAATGTATCAACCCTTTCATGTACAGCCTAAGGGCTATAAATACCTTGTTTCACCCTCATTCAAAGGGACCAGAATTTCTAGAGAGAACTTGTACTCGAGAATTCCCAAACACTCAGCAATAACATAACAGTGGATGTAGGCCATTCATATAAGGCTGAACCACTTTAAAAATCTTTGTCTCATTTTATTTATCTGTGATTGAATAATTAGAGCGATCTAATTTTTTACATCAACATTCGGCATCAAATAAGACCTTACTGACCTTAACTAAGTCCCACAATACTATATTAATCACCCTAAGAATCATTATTGGTTTTGGATTTATATTAAACTTTAAAGGGGAAAAACTTTCAAAAATTAGGAGGGGTCGATCGATCAAAAGCAAAGGGTCGATCGATCGAAACAGTCGATCGATCGACATTCTTGAGTCGATCAATTGATCAAGCAGGTGTTTGCCGATAAATTCTTTAAAGAGTTACGGGTTCTCCAAATTTACACCCCAAATCCTTCATTACAACGTCCCAAACTACCAACCAAGTATACTACTCATTACACCCACATGTTTCCACAATCCCTAACGTTTTAGAATCATTAAACCATCACGAATTAAGAGTTTCTTGGACAAAAGTCATAAATATTCCCCTAAACCTAGTTCTTCAAAATTTCTCCAAGAACATCAAATTTCTCAAATATAATTCATGAATTTGTACACATGGATTATGATTTCATTGCCTCTACATACCATAAGTTCATCTACATGCAAAACCTACCCATATTCAATGTTTAATTCTCCCAATTTATAAAATTCTCAATTTTCCAAGTCTAGTCTCCAATTCTAAACTACATAGATATTATATAATTGTTGAATCATAACAAGTTAAATCACTTTCCTGGGAATGAAGATTATGACCCTTTGAAGACGATAAAGCTTGGTTCTATTTCTCTTTCCGGTCACAAATTCGGCGATAGTGGAGGTGTGTGGTCGTTGTAGCCTTAGAAACCCTTGGAACTTCTCCTCTCTATTCATGTTGTCCACTCTTTGGTTTTGACAGATAATGGCCCAAGTGGCCCTAAGGTTGGCTGATAAATATCACCTAATTATCGTAAGTCACTATTCATTAAAAATTAAAATGACTAAAATACCCTCCCGAGTTGCCGATTAGGCCTAAAAATGCTCCGGGAACCAAACTAAACCTCCAGCTAGTGTTTTCTGACTATTTTGATCCTTTCGGACGCGTTAGCACACTAAAAATGACCATACGGATGATATAAATATAATTTACTTTTAAATTCAATCAAATTGATTCCTGACGTGACTGACACGCGCGTCCCAACTTAATTTCCGAATTGTCGTATTTATAACTCGTGACAATATTAATAAACTCAATAATCATATATTACCATATTCACTCAGTAATATTCAATATTATTATCATAATCAAATACCAACTCTCGTCTCACTAGTATTTAAATCTGGATTAATTTCCATTTAATTATCTCAAATTAATTTAATTAATCCCATAATTAAAAGTAATTTTATTTAATTAATCTCATAATTAAATGCCATAAAAATACGGGGTATTACACTAATTTTGTTTTAATTCATTAATTCTTCTCTACATATGAGGACTATGATTTCTTCAAAATAATTGAGAGTGGATTCTTATAAATGAGAGATTTTAAGGGAGTTAAAGACCAAGATCAATGGGTTTACACAGCGGACTTTCTTGAAAAACATTACAAAGTTTGGCATTATTGGTATGAGAATCATTTAAGTTTATGACATGTTGATTAAGTTGAGTCGATTTCATATAAGTTCACAATGTTTACACCTAAGTTAGACTTTGAGCTCTTTCGTTAGGAATGTCTCATGACTTCGTGCACACTTGTTATGGATGTTTATGTTGATTTACCTATGGAAAATGTTCACAAAATTACATTAAGCATTTACGATTCGGATATTTTAGTGTTATTCCATGATATGTTGTATTTTTATAGTTCATACTTTATATTTTAAAAAATGAAAATTTTCAAAAATAGTTGGTTGTAAAGATACCTTTTGAGATTATCATTACTTGTGCTTACTTGATTACTCTTATGATGATATTTTACTTCTTCATGTGATGCCTATATTTTATGACTATTTTCCACTCCTTTATCTATTGCAGATAAAAAAAAAGGGAGAACAAATTGAGGGGGAGTTTTTATTTTTCTGTAAAAACTCGTATGCGTCATAGTATTTTTATTTGTCTCATGTGTGTAGGAAGTTCCGTCGAGATGATGATCACTTGGACCCACACAAGATGAAGACAAAGCTAGCCAAAAGGAAGATCAATTCCATTTGAAAACTTGTATCCATTATATTTGAAGACTTGCACAAATATTACTTTTCATTTCATGATTTGGGAGGGTAGTTATTGGTTTAGTCTTTAGGTTTCAATTTGACTTCGATTTGTGTTTTGTACCGGAATAGCCAAAGGGGGAGATTTGTACGAGAAAGTTTTATCATTGTTCATGTTTTATTTTTTATTTTGGCATATCCATTTACACTAACACTGCACCTACATGACTTATCGAGATTACAAGATAAAGTTGAAGACTTTTGACAGATGGAATAGTCGTACGTCTCAACAACCTTGGAAAAAGTTATGGTTTTGATTGGTAAAATGTTTACTTTATTATTTCAGGGATTTTAGAATTTTTAAAGAGGTTATTTTTTCTAAAAAAATCTTAATTTCTTAAAGGAAAATGCTTTGGAAAAAAATAGCCTCTTAGAAAGAGCTGACCATCTTGTTCGAACCAGATTGGCAAATCGTTCGAACCAGATGCGGATATCTTCGAACAAAAATATTTTGGGCATCCTCTGGAATCTCATTCGAAGTCCCCTTTCGATACGTGTTTGAACGAGAATAATCATGTCGTTCGAATGATGTCCCATTTCATTTGAATGACTGGTTGAGAAACTATTTTTTGATTAGATCTAATATAAATCTTTCATGCTTATCCTATTATAACCAACCTTCTCATAAATAGGATGCATGGGATTAGACTTCTCAAGAACTTTTTTTATCATCATAAAACACCTCTTTTGAGTTCTCCTTGTGATCAAACACCTATATAACTATTCCAAACCCCTTGGAATCGTAAAGATCACTTTACTAAATGAAGAAGAAGGTTTTTAGCATAAAAACCTTTGTCAAGCGAAATCTTTACTGCTGAACTGTGGAATTGAGATTTCACTGCCGAAGAAGAAAAGACTAATCAGTGGATACAGAGGGTAAACCGCTTCCCCTATGGACGTCTCTAGATCGAGTCATATTCTATTGAAGGTTTGGAAGACTCTCAGCATCTCACTTAGGTTGTCTAAGTTTTTTAAGTCGATTGTCTGTCAAAGCATTCAATAGTGCTGAATATATGGTTTTGCCCTTCCTAGGGATTTTTTCACATCTTTGCGTAATTGTTTGCTTACTTGGTTGATAATTGAAAATTGAACTTTACATCATATGCACACCAAATTTAATCAAAGATGAAATTTGGTAAAAATTGGATTGGTGTGTGGTAATTTTTATACAAATTAATCCACTGAATCACTCACATTCTTAGTAATGATTTCATAAGAATGCAAATTAGTTAGTTTCGCTAACTAATTGTTGACCAACATTGATTGAAATAAATTAATTGCTGACCAACACTAGTGTCCGTTAGAAAATTAAAGGTATATTGAAATGGTGGGACCCACACATTGTAAACTAGTGGCATAAACAACATATTATATAAGAAGTTAGATGGCCAAATGGTGGTATCTCAAAGATAAGGGGTACATAAAAAAAGACAAGTCTTTTTCGAGGGTATCGATATGACACGTGAAAATCACTTTATGTCTTTTTCTTAAGGGTATCGACATGACACATGAAAACTAATTATGTTTTAGCATGTAGACTATTTTCCCTCTCTTTCTATATTGCTCTCCCTTTCTCTCTTTGTGTTTATTTTTTCTCTCTATTTCTCTTTAAAAACAGATTAGGTTTAGCCAAATTTGGTGGTTTATTCACCACTTTTGTTATAGGGAACAACAAAGACTATATCTTCACAAGAGAAATCCAATTATTATTGGTTAAACCGGACAAGCAATGCCTTGATGATATGTCTTGGATGTTGAAATCGTGTTCATACAAAGATATATGAATCTTTTTTTATTTTATCTCTAGAATAAATGAATAAATGTAAGAATATTAAAAACTTCCAATTTTTTTATCTTTTCCATTGTTAACTTTGTTTTTAATAAACTGCAAACACCTAATATCATAATTAAGCCAACCCAAAAGTTTAAGTCCAACTTATGTTATCACAATTTCGAAATTTCTATAAGGTCACCATATTTATTTAAACTATTATTATTATCTTTTATTATAGTGGTGAAGTCATAGCTAGCCGATGCTACTGTAAGTTCAACACTTATTCGGTCCCATCTAAAGTTTTACACCACACACATTCCCCTCTCTATAGCCAGCCGATCCGTATTATGTTAGCCCTGCACTTATTTACGAGGTTCCACGCACGACACATCGTAATAGCCAGCCAGCCCGTATTCTATCATCGCTGCACTTATTGATGATGCAACCACACACCCACACGGCATAATAACCAGTCAACCCGTATTCTGTCAGTCTTGCACTTATTAATGATGCCAATATATTTTAATATCCGTTTATTATCTTAGGCATTAATTCTCAATTTCTCAATTGCTCCTTATTTTAAATTAGCCCCGCCCTATTATAGAATAATTCTCAAATCTACCTCTAGTCCCATACCTATATGTCTCCAAAACACAACCATGGCCTACCATATGTTATAGGATGAATTTTTATCATTTATCTCTTCCTAGTCTTGTGACTAGGCTATCCAAATCAACGAACGACACCAAAATCATCCCAACCTCGGAATATCCCATCCATAAAAATCTACACTAACTAGTCCCATACCTAAAAAGTGTTAACTACAACTAAGTCATACCCACTAGTCCCATCCCTAACAAGTATTCCTAAAGAAGATACGGATGAATTTGGATGAAGAAGATTAGTAGGTGAAAGGTAAGTAATGAGTTAGGTGGGTTATTATGTGGTGGGTGGAATAGTATTGTTAGCTAACTATAAATAGAGTGGGTGAAAGAAGGAAGACTTTTATTACCAAGTGGAAAGATATTACAAATGGAGAAGATGGGGAAAGATGTCCTTACAAATGAGATGGACAGCCCGTTTTATAAGCGCCGGACGCCAAAATATAACTCAATACAGGAAAATAAAAGATAAGGAAAATTATTGAGCACGTTTCTTTTTTGTTAAAGAAACTTTAATAAAGTAATAAAATACAAAGATTCGCCTCTTTTTTTGCCGCCTTCTTTTTGTCTTTTCTTGGGCCACCTGTTGTGTGATGGATATTTTGTGCAGTCACTTGATGTGGTCCAGAAAATATGGGATTATCCTTTCATAGAATTTGTTACGTTGGCTTTACCTATTGAATCGAAGGACATGCTATCTGTTGGACTTAATTATGAGGATACAGTTGTGCTAACTCATACTCTTTAGTATTGGTCAATAAATCATAAGGAACATCGAGTTTATTTTTGTCCTTAAGATTTTTGAGAAATTCTTCTTCCTCCACTTTTCGCTCGAGTGAAGTAGTGTAATTTATTGGTAAATCTATGAAAAAAAGTCATTTCCCATCTGTCACCATGAATTTTATTTCCTTTTCTGAATAAAAGTACTTGGCCATGTTGGAAATATTGATCAGGTTTTTTTAGCAACATAATTCTGTACACATATATTCTAATGGTTGATCATCATAGTTGTTCTGGTCGATTTCATCCCATTCATATCCTTCAGTGGCTCTGAGGTGCCATATTTGGTATGGTTGGTAGAATTTTTATCTAATTCTCCACCCAATAATGCTTAAAATATGAAATGTTAAATACTTAGTATATTTATATTTATATACCACATGATTAATCATTGTTTTGATCATCATAGGTAATTTGGAAAATCTTTCTGGTAGAAAACTTGGGAAAATTCGCTTGTTTACTAATCCCCATTCAATTAATTCAATATCTCAATTGTCTTCTGTAAAAAAATACAATTTTGGCACATCATCATATAAATTCACACTATCAAAAAATTGGATTAAAAGACTTTTTATCTTTTCATCATGATCTTCAATTTTTTTTTAAAATTCCATTTGGAATAATGGCCTGGGAAGAGGTTGTTTTTCTTTTTCAAATAAGCAGATTCTTCGAATAATATTGAAAATTTTATCTGGAAAATCATTTTTTGATAGTTTTGCTACTACCAAAAATATATTGATTTTTTCAAGTGAAAAGTCCTCATTTTCATAATTCAATTGTTTTAAAACTTGAAGACTGGGGATTTTGAGTTGGTCTAGAATTGTTGTTCGTTCAACAATTTTGTCCCCTAAAAGGCTCAAGTTTTTTCTGAAATCCTTTCTCTTGTCTAGAAGATGAGATTTTCATGATTCGTTTAAGGAATCATATAATTTGTAAGGTTTCCTTGGATTATAAAAATCATTTACTTCAGATATAAGAGTGTTTTCTTTTGACAGAAGTTCTGAAAATTGATAGACTAAATTGGGAGGTGCTAACTACTTCATCCAGTTTCCCATGATTTAATAGCTTCTTGAATATTGTTATATTTTTTGTGTCACGACCTGGATATCCATTTATTTGGATTTGGCATTGAGACCAATTTTAGTAGATGCCTGGTTGACGTCCATTAAAAATAACATACACAAATATTGGTTTAGACTGGGTAGAAGATGATGCAGTATTCTGGAGTTTTGCCTTTTTAGCAATGGTTACCCATTCTCCTTGTATTTCTTCCCTTTTGTTAGGGTTTGTCATATTTTGCTTGTTAATCCACTTGTTTAGTGATCTTCTACGAAATTCCTACTCAAGTAATCTGTAAAAAAATTGTTAATTCCTTTCAAATACTTAACTTCGAAGGTACAAGCAGCAATTTGGTTATACCATTTAAGTCTCCTTCCTTCTAAAATATTTCTTTTATTTATAAGGAAGTCATTAACTGTCTGATTGTCTGTTCTGACAATAAAGTCTTCTAGTGCTAAGAAAATATAAAAAAAATTAATAGCAAGTTTCATTCCTAGTAATTCTTTTTAAAAAATAATATAATTTAATTCGTTAAGCTTAAATTTGCATTATATCCACATATTAATTCTTTTGTTTGGATATTTTTTGGTATAGGGGTTTTTCTACCATGGAGACCTAACATGTTGGAATTTGTTTCTTTCCAATATTGCGCGGGAATTTCTTTAAGAACACACCCCCATTAATTTATCTCCTTGTTGGGGAAAATATACTTTAAGATAATTTGTTATAATATCTTGTTTCATTGTTCTTACTGTCATGGAATATTTTTTATCCCATGTAAATATATCGCTCTTTTTGAGTTTTTCAAGAAGAGGTAATTCTTTGTGTGATAAACCTTTTATGAAATTTCTTCCATAACTTAAGATTCCCAAAAAAATATTAATTGTTTTTTGTCTAATATTTCTTCATCAAAATATCTAATTTTAGATATTATGTGATCTTGTAGTTGTAATCTATCATGGTTGAGGATTATGCTAAGAAAATTAATTTTTATTTTTATAATATCAATTTTCTTTAGTGATAAAATAATTCCATGTTTTTGAAATTTTTCACATAATATTTTCAGATGTTTTCTACGTTCTTCAATTGTTTTTGAGAAAAAATAAGAATATCATCTATATAGAAAACACAAAAATTCTTTAAGATCTTTAAAGATATTGTCCATCCATCGTTAAAATATTTGTGGAGCGGTGTTTAGTCCAAAGGGCATTATAGTCCATTGATAGTGTCATCGTGGGGTACTAAATGATGTTAATGGGTTTGATTCTTCAGTTAGTTTTAACTGCTAAAATCTTAATTTACAATTGAATTTACTAAAGATTTTTTTCCTTTAGTTTGATGATTAATACATTCTTTCTTGGGATAAAATAACCATTAAATTCTAGTTGTTCATTTAGTCTTTAATAATTTATAACCATCTTAGCTTTTTCTCTTGCAATTTCACTGTGTTTTCTTACCATTAAGGTAGAACTAGAATGATGACATTTTGTTTCTTCAATTAGATTTGTTTCTAGTAATTCTTTTAATTGATTATCAAATTCATACATATATTTTCAAGTATCTATCATGGGTTTGGCTCTTATAATGATATCGAGGTCTCTTAGTTTGAGATTACAATATCTTGGACTTTTATCCCATAATTTTAGCGGGTTTTCACTAAAATTATCTTTTAAAATAGTGTAAAGCCAATGTGTTTCTTCAAGGGCTTTAAGTATTGGAGTCATATCTCCCTTCTTTGTAGAGTGAATATATTTTTCACATTTATATTTATGGTTTTGAAGTAGAGAGATTTCCACTAATTTTTTATTTAGAGTAAAACTAATTGTTCCAGAATTAATATTCTTGCTAAATATTCTAAAATAAAATTATTTCCTAAAATGAAATCATCATGCATTTTAGGAAAGTATAAAAATTTTTAAATAATGAATCTCTTTTCATTAAACCAAATAGCTATTCTTTTGGCTTTTAGAGAAATATAATTTTTTGTTCCATTGATGCCTGTTATAGCAATTGAATTTTTTATTTTTATCCACTTTTCTAGTGGTAAAGCATGTTTACAAGAATAAATCATTGCTCCTGTATCTATAAGGGGGACTATATGGTTTATAGCCACTAGAATTAAAATATCATAGTACATAAGTATTTATTTTCTTTCCATGGCTTGGAAAAAAGATAATCTCTTCCCTTCCTATTTGGAAGTGATATATTTGACTAGATTTTATATTTTCTTCTTTTTGGTAACTTGTGGCAGGTCATATAGGTACATGTATATTTTTCATAGCAATTTTTTTGCTATTGTTAGATTATCCTTTTAAAAGTTTTTTTCCTTTTATTTTTTCCCAATCATTATCAGGAAAAAAAATTCCAGTCTGAATGTTTATTTTTAAAATAAACATTATTTTCAGAAACTTGAAGTTAAACATTATTTTGTTTTTTTCAGGTTCTTCTGTAATTTGTGTTAGTATCCAATGTTTTGATACTTGTAAATCTCTCCAATTTATCAATCTTGGTTGGATTGATAAATCAAATGGCCTGGGTTCAAATATTTCTATTATATTTCTATCCACAAAATGTGTGTTTGTTTGTAGTAGTGTAGTCAATTAATGAATTGTTTTCCAATGGATTGACATATTTATAGAAGTATATTTCATTCCTATTCCTTTGGTTTGAATTTTTATTTTGACAGAATCCTCAATATTAGGATCCTCAATTGAAATAAAGAAATTTGGTTTTATGTTAAACCAAATAACTCCATTAACTAAATTGGATTGTACTGTGGGCTGCATGATGTAGGTTTATTGGGATCTAAATTTAGATGGACAAATTGTAGAAAGGATAATGATTTGATTTGTGCTCGATTGGCTAGAGGATTGATAAATCATACCTAGCTAGAGAATTACTCTAAAACTTCCATTCACCGTCTTTATAAAACCCGTTCAGACCACAGTCCTCTTCTTCCGTCAATCCAAACTCATCTTGATGATTGCCCAAAGAGATTCATATTTCAAAAATTGTGGTGTTCTAGTCCAGCTCTTAAAGATATAATTAAAGACTCCTGGAATCAAGAAATGACAGGTCCTCCCTAAAACTGTTCTCTTCTAAGTTAAAGAGACTGAAATGTGCTCTTAAAGAATGGAATCAATCTTCTTTCAAAAATATTTTTCAAAATGTCAATGATTTAGAAGATAAAATTCTTGAGAAAGAATTTGCCTTTGAAGAAGATCCAAGTGAATCCAACAGATGTGCCCTCCAAGAAGCTCAAGCCAATGTGAAATTTGCAATGAAGAATGAAGAAACTTTCTAGCAACAAAAGTGTCACCTGAAGTGGCTAAAAGAAGGTGATGCAAATACCAAATTTTTTCATAGTATGGTAAAAGCTCAAAGAAGCAAATCTGTTATTCACATAATTCAATCTCATGATGATTCTATTCTAGAAAACAGACAAGATATTAGCAATGCTTTTGTTAATCACTTCCAAGCTTATTTAACCTCAAATTCTTTGATATATAACTCTCCTGAAATGGATGTTATTCTAAATTTTATCAATGAAGAGGATAATGTCATGCTTGAAGCTATTCCTATGGAAGAAGAGATTTTGCAGGCAGTGTCAGATATGAATGAGGAAAGATCTCCAGGGCCCGATGGATTTGGTGGTTTTTTCTATAAAAAAATTTGGACTATTATTAAACAGTATCTTATCAAGGCCATCCAATCTTATTTTGTTGTTTCTCTATCTTCCAGTGAGCTGGACTAGCACAACCATAACTCTCATTCCTAAAACCTCAAACCCTAGTAAATGCATCCAGTATAGACCAATAAGTCTATGCAATTTCTCTTCCAAAATCCTATCCCAAATCCTCAATACCAGACTTGCTTCTATCCTTCCCAAAATCATCTCTCCAAACCAAAGTGGTTTTACCAAAGGCAAGCAAATCATAGATAACATTATTCTGGCTCAGGAACTCACTCAGAATTTGGGCCAAAAATGCTTTGGTTCTAACATCATTATCAAGCTTGACATGGAGAAAGCTTATGATAGAGTGTCTTGGTTCTTTTTAACAAAAATTATGAGGAAATTTGGATTTGGAGAAGGTTTCATTGACTTGATTTGGAGATCTATTTCCAATATATGGTTCTCAATTCTCATTAATGGGCATCTTTCTGGTTTCTTCAAGTCTACTAGGGTTTAAGGCAAGGGGATCCTCTGTCCCCAAGCCTTTTTATTATCACTCATGAATTGCTAAGCAGGGGTCTAGATGCTCATATGCACTCAGGTAAAATCAAACCTTTCTCTCATTTTAATGGTGTTTCTCTTATATCTCATTTGAGTTTTGCAGATGATTTGATTATCTTTAATAATGGGGCAAAGAATTCCTTGAAAAATCTTTTCAAATTCTTCAAAGAATATGAAAAAGCTTCAGGACAGCAAATCAATTATTCCAAAAGCTCATTCACAACAGATGTTAAGATGGAAATCAATAGAAGAATCTCTATAGGCCAAGCTTCAGGCCTTAACCATAAAGCCTTACCCATACAGTATCTTGGTTGCTCAATTTCGAAAGGAAGATCAAGAATAAATCAATTCTCAGAGCTAATTGATTCTATTAGAAGAAAAATTCAAACTTGGCACTCAAAATTTCTGTCTCATGGAGGGAGATTGATTTTAATCAAGCATGTTCTTAGCTCCATTCCCATTTTCACTATAGCTACTCTTAACCCCCCTGCTGCGGTCATCAAAAGGATTCATAATTTATCCAATAAGTTCTTATGGGGAGGATCCAATGTTTCAACCCATTGTTGGATAAGTTGGGAAAAATGTTGTGGTCCTTATGAAGAGGGAGGCTTACAATGCAGAAGGTTAGAAGATATAGCTGCTGCTTATTCCATTAAGCTTTATTTCAAAATAAAGAAGAACTCGGGTCTATGGGCTAATTTCATGAATCAGAAATACAAATCCAATATATTCATCAGAACTAGATCCTCTCCATCTTTGAAAAGAATCAAGAAAATTAAAGACTCTACTGATCAATATCTCTCAACTGAAGAAAATCAGGTTTTCTGGACTAAGACTCCAAATGGAGATTGTTCTCTCAAATCAGCCTATGAAGTTTGCAGACCTCAAATTCCAGGCTCTATAAGTTAAATAAACATGTGGTATAAGCATTGTCCTATTAAAATCTCTTTTTTTTCTTGCAGATTATTAAATAAGGCAGTGCCTCTTGATTCAGAAATTCAGAAGATAGGCATTCGTCTAGCATTATCCTACAGATGTTGTGGCACAGAGATCGAATCCATCAACCACGCGTTTCTTCAAAGTCCTTTAGCTCGAGAGGTATGGGAATTTTTTGGACACAGACTTGGTATTAGACTTAATTTTTCTTGTCCAAAATCTAGGTTTATATCTTGGTGTCTCCAAATGAAGAAAATAGATCACCATATTTTCATTTTTTCCACCATTCCAATGCTTATCAACTGGGAGATCTAGAAAGTAAGAAACAATAAATTCTTCGAAAATGATTCCATGCTGAGTTCCTCTATCATTAACAGTGTCATTAAAGATATGAAAGACATGGCAGCCATTCAAATTTTTAAAGACAAATGTTATCAAGAGGACAGGTTCTACATTAAGTGGTTCAACCTCAATATTGTGCCAAAAAACCTACTTTTATTGTCACTAGCTAGATCAAACCACCTTTTTCTTGGGTAAAGCTAAATATAGACGGTGCAGTTTCCTCAGATTCTTCAGGTATCGAAGGAGTGTTATGGGACTATCAAGGAATGTTCATTGTAGGATTCAGTGAAGCTCTTCCTCATTACCCTGTTCTCCTTGTTGAAGTTTGTCTCTCATTTTCGGGTTAAAAATGTGTATAAACCTTGGTTATTCCAAAATAGAGATTGATTCTGACTCTCTGTCCCTAGTTGATATTATTCTCTACAAGAAAGAGGCTCCATGGTTTATTAAGGCTATAATTTCATCTATTCTCTCAGTTCTTTCTTCCATAGAATTCAAAATCAGACATATTTGGAGACAGTCCAATGGTGTGGCAGATAGCTTGGAAAATTAGCTCTCTCATTATCATCTCCTATAATTTTCAAGGACTTTCAAGATCTTCTATGGACAGCTCGAGGATTCATTCATCTGGAGAAGGTCGATATTCCATCTATTAGAACTGCTTTTTAGTTTATAGGAATTTGTCTTTTATTTCTATATGTCAGTTCTCTTTAATTATTGTAATATCTCTATCCTTAGTTTTTATCAATAAAGTGGGGGAATTCCCTCTTGTATGAAAAAAAATGTAAGTTATGTTGTTTCTCCATCAGTTGATCCAACTGTGGTGTTTCCATTAAATTTCTCAAATATTCTTGTTGAGAATATTTGAATTTTGATCATTTATATATACCTTCCTTGTTGATTTATTTTAACCAGTCGGGATAAAGTTTTAAAGATATTTCATCCCATGGGTTTAGGAGTTTATGAAAAAATTGATCTACCCAGTATTTATTATCTGGTGGATTGACTTTGAAATAATTTATTTATATAGTTCAACAAATTCTTCAAATTGTCATATGTTACATAATTCTAGTTTAGATAATATGTAGCGTTCATCTTCTTGGATTCTGGGTTCTCCAGTATATCCTATTATATTTTCTTTTATTAATCTGACAAAATCTTTTAATATTTCATCAAAAGTCTTGATATTTTATAGAAGTTCGACTTTTTGTTGTTTTCCTTCTTCATATTTTTTCCATTGTTATAACCATTATAACACAACTCCTTAAAGTGTTTCTGCTAAGTAGTTTAATTTTTTTTCTTTAGACCGTGTATTTTTATAGTTTGTGATGAGTATAGACATGGATTGTGCCCATTCATCAATAGTTTGTTCTTGATCTATAAAAGGTACATGCCTTAGATCAAGATAAATTCCATTTTGTGATACGTTATATTTATTTAGATCATCTCTTCTTGAGGAAAAAGGATTTGGTTCCTCTTCCTTTATTCCACTTCTAAAAGTATTACTTCCACTTGTAGAAGTATTGTCGACTTTAACAAAATCTTCTTTTTCTATTGCAGGGCTTTACATAAATTATTCGAAGTCTTCCAAGCTATGGAATTCTTTTAGTGGTTCTTCAACCTTTCGTTTTCCATCACTTATAGTATTTACTACATGTGGTGGATCATTTTCTTCTTCATCAGATGAATATTGGTTTATTTCATAGTGAAAATGTTGTAACAATTTTTCATGTTCCAAATATGTGGTTTGTATTTGTTCAATAAGTTTATTTCGTTGAGAAATATTTAATTTTGGGTCTTTATATAAATATCTCCAATTGTCTAATATTTTTCTGATGTTTATATATTCAATATAATTAAATTCTTCTGTTTGAAGAGTTTTAATTTCTTCTGTACCATAATATAATTTAGGGATTTCATTATCACCTGGATGATTCATTCCAGTTTGTTCTGGTTGATTATGATTATATATATTTGTTAACAGATTTTCAATATTTTGTTTTGTTTCCTCCTTTAAGTCTGGATTTGAGAGTGATCCTAGTTGGCTAATTTTTGCTCAACTTTGTTTAAGTTGAATTCAATACAGTCTAGTTTTCTTTCTACATAATTTTGGGTTATGATTTGATGTTTTTCGATTCGTTTAATCCATCCAAAAATCATATCTTTTACACTATTTAAGGTAGAACTAATTTTACTAATATCATTTTCTGATTTGTTATCAATATGTAAATCATGATTATACATAGATTCTTCCTTATCTAACCATGGGGCTAAACATTGTAAAGAAACGTCAACATTTTGTTCTTCCATTTTAGCTTTCATTGGTACCTAAGACCTCCTATTATTTTATTTCAGGTGCCTAAAACAAGATTCCTAAACGCCTGTTGCTAATCAAGTAGCTTTAACGGCAAACGAAAATATGGGCTTTGAAACAATAATAGGTATATGGGTTTTATGAAAAGTAAATAGAAGCTCAAAATATCAGTGTTTCATATTGTAGTAGCACACAATAATTATACAAGAACTAAATTAACACACATAAATAAATAAAGGGGGTTTTGGGGGAATGTCCTCATAATTCCCAAAGTTTATAAAAATAGGACACTCGGCATAATTTTATAAATTTAGTCCCTGCATGAAAAATATCATGAAAAATGGTGAAATATAGTGTCGCTAGCGCGGAACAAAAAAATGAACCCCTAACTCTAAAGGGACTACAAAAATAAATGCAATTGTACCACAAGGACTAGATTTATAAACTTGAAAAGAATTGTCCTTAAAATCCAAATATAAGAAGGAACATGACCTTTACCTTAATTATCTAATAAATAAATAGCATATATTTTTTTGTCAAAGAAATAAGATAACACGCGTACTAACCTAAGGCTCTAAATACCAATTACACAAGGATACTTACCTACCATCATAATATTCATCCATCCACCTTGTGTAATTAGTATCATAAAATACATGTTTTCTAAAATTTCTTAAGATGAAAAACAGTTTTCCACTCCTCCTTCCCATCTTAATGAACCATTGACAAATATATAAAGTAAAAAGTGACAATGAAAAATAGGTTTTTACAACTAAATGGGCCCTAAGTATCTTTCTCTGGATGGTAACAGTATAAGTGGAACCATGAGAGACCGTTTTCTTGATTCTACCCCTAAAGATACTCTACAGAAAGGGTCACAAAATTACGTGGGTAATCAATCAGCAAATGATTCCAAAAGTGGGGAAAATGGATTAAATTCTATCCAGATAACAATGATAACATCTGTAACAGTCGTTGCCGATGTTCTTCTGGCCCTTTTTGCCCTCTTATTTTACGTAAAAAAATGGAAAACAAATTAGAGGGTTGTTCAGGTTTCTGTGTCTCTTGATAGAACTGATAGAAAGGAAATTGTCGTTTTTAACGGCATAGAGGTACCGTTGACCATCAAGAAGGTGGTGCACGTGACGGGTATTTTAACTCAACTACATGCATTGGAAATGGTGGTTTTGGATCTTTACTGTCTTAGATAGCTATTTCAAAAGGTTGAGGTTGATAAATCACTGGCCAGTCGTTCAACATCTGCAAAAAAATTATGTTAAAGGATTCAAGTATAAGGCTCCCACGAAGATTGATCCCCGGAATTATTGATATAATTAACCTATTCCAAGGAGGTAAAAAACCACCAAAGGTGTTGGATGTAATTAGAGGAACAAAACAAAAGAGACCGTGATGGATATGAGGACGGAGCCACGACTCTCAGAAAGGTCTGCACAGCTGCAGATTTTGTTTGGTCAGAATCACCTCTTGAGATCCTTGGTTCGGTTACTTCTATATCCTTTGAGGATCCTTTATGTTTGCCAGTAAAGGACCATGGGTTGACAACAAAGGAGGTAAAAACTTTATGTGATGATTTCCTTGTTTTAGGGAAGCAAGACTTTAAGCATATTTTGAAGTGGCAAATGCATATAAGAAAGTCTTTATCCCCTTCACAAAAGGCTAGATCCACGGCAATAAATGTTGAACCAGGGAATAAGGATGATATTAAGGATGATGAGGGTGAAAAAATACTTAATGAATTGGAAGAATTGACTCAAGTAGAGAAAGAGATTGAGAGAATCCTATGCCAAGGATGGTTGCCTTTTTTAGGGAGGAGATAGGGATGACAAGATTCATTCTGATCAAGACTTGACAATGCTCAGGAAGAAAATCCTCTCGTGGTACCTTTTGATGAGGAAGCAGCAACTGAAAAGGAGATTGTAGCCAAGTGCTTTAGCCAAGATGTGAAAAGGGACGATGCAATGAGGATGAAATGCAAGTGGATGATATTAAATTAGCAGAATCACTCCCAATCCCAATCCCAAAAAGGCTAAGAAAAAGAAAGCAGCACAAAAGGTTCAACCTTCTAAAAAAAGAAGAGGATTTCGAGATAGTCCCCGCTCCAGCCACCGACTCGATCGACTCATCTTTGGATGATGACTCAGACGAGGACAACTTTGAGACAAAAGTCGAGATATTGGCTAACGCGAAGAAGATGCTGAAAAAATAAAGGGAACACGAGCGATGGTTTGTTCAAGTGATTTTCTGATGATTCTCTCTAAACCAAGCGAGCCAGGACCTCCATAAGAAAGGTCGCATTAACCACCACTTGCTAAAAATTAACACAAATTTATTTAAATAAACGCAATAAGAATTCACAAAATGCACCAAATAAAGATAAGTTATCCAAAACTCAAGTCATTAATTCCAAAAGTAAACCCTCATTAACAAATATGTAACTCTTGATCCTCACCAAATTATTCAAGAAAAATACCTTGATGTAACCAAATCCATCACACCATCAGCCTTTTGATAGTCCAGTGAGCATAATTTTAAGCCAAAATGCACAAATACCACATTTAAGTACTCAAAAGACCACGTGGAGTCTTATTGCATAATTGAGAATTGTTAATTTTTTGTGGCAAAGAAGTAATTTTAATACTCATTTCACCCAAAATTAGAGTCGATTCACAATTGTCAAACATTTTGACACCCACACATATATATACGGGAAACACGTATATTTAACCCTGAGATTGGTAGGAATTTTAAATTCCAAGCCAATAGTATTAATTTTAATACACTAAAATAAACTAGTTATTTCGTGATGGCCAAGTTCATAAAACAATTCAAAGTTATTTGTGATGATCATTTATGTAAGGTGACTTTAACGAATTGTCACATAAAATCTGGGGCCGGCCAAAAAACCATCACAGATAGTATTTATGACTACATATCTATTTCAGGTTGCTGAAACTTGTAATGCTACTGTGTTTTGAGTCATGGCTAAATGGGGAGATAATCATTTTAGTTTTGAGAAAAATATTATCCTGAGTATTATTATTAGATCTAATATGCGTGTCTATATTAATCCCTATAGGATCAAGGAAAATAAATGAGAACATATGTGCAATCTAATAGGCCATCTGAGGCTTGGAAATATAGCCATGCAGAAAAACTGGTGCTCGGGTATTGCATTTTTTAAGTATATTAAGTTGTTTGATATTTTACAATCCAAAATTGGAATATACAAAATCTTAACAAGAATGCAAAACTGCTAACCCCTCCGATTAAAAATGATCACGACCATAATTCTATTTCTTATTAGTTACTTCCCCGGAGATTTTAGAACCCCCTAATGGTAGTTGAGACCCTTCTTCACTAGCAAGGAAGGATTTTCCACACCAAGAACCTTCCCATACTGCCTTTCCATGATGGTCATCATGCATATAATGTCTTCTTCCATGTCATTCATAGAAGAACCAGTTAAGTTGTCAACCTTCTGAAAACCTATAAAAGTACCCTGTTTTGAACAATTTTCGGCCAAACTTATAGCCTTCACACTCATCTCAATCGCACTCGCAGCTAAAGTGCACTTAGCCACAAAATTATAAACATTATTTTTTTCGGTGAACGCACATCATTTCGCCGCCCAATAGGCGGCTATTAGTTTTAGGAGGTAGTTTGGAATGTAGATATATGTTTAGTTTAGAAAATTAGAATTGCTAGATATGGGCAACCAAGAATTTAGAGCGAGAGAATTGATTGGTAACTTATTTGAGGAGAATTGGGAATATAGAAAAAGAAAGAACGTTTTTATATTAGACTTGATGATAGATTACAACGCTTTGCTTGGATTGGGATGGTTTGGCCAAATGATTTCCCCACCTATTTATAGGCATCTCACCTCCTTAATGGATGGTGGATATTAAAATACATCAATGGTCTAGATTAATTCTTTAGTAGGTTCTCACCTCCTTTTGGGAACATCCCAGAAGCCTACATACTTTCTTACTATTCTAGAATATTCTATATATTACAAGTATGCTCTATCTTATCTTATATGGGTTAACTTATATTTAATAGTTGGCATTATCTAGAATATTATAGACTATTCTAGGAATTACTATCATATAAGATAAGCAACTTCCCCAAAGCTAACCATTTTTTCAGTAAATTGTGTCTGTTTCGTGATGGTGAAACCCCGTACGAAGGTGACGTGCTATAATACCATAAGTACCCTCATAAGAATATATTACGAGCGTTTGATACATTTGAATGGAAATTAGTTCCTTTTTTTTGTCTTTGGGTGAGAAATCACTCAAAATTGCATATGGTGGAAATGGGTCGTGTCGTGTCGATTTTGTTCCGGGTCCAATCGAGTTCGTGTCAAAATCACATCTTCCCAAACCTGACCCGTGAAGCCTTTCGTGTGTACCTTGTCGTGTCTTATTGAGGTCGTGTCGTGTTTGGAACGTGTTCAAGTCGTCTCTTAACGATTCGTGTCATGTATTTACACTAAATATGTATTATCCTTAAATAATATATATTTGGTATGTATATATTCTGTAGAATATCAACTTTTTCACATTTATTTCAATTTTTCAGCTTTTGTGTTTCATAGAATATGTAAAATTTTGATGAATTTCCAACTTGTATCGACTGGACACATGTTGAAAAATATTCATTTGCCCTGAAATTAATTTCCCCAGAATCAATTGTTCTGGAATCATATGCATTTTCCTACTTTTATATCAAATAGGGCCTTCAAGTAAATTACATTTCTAGTCCGTAAATTATCTCGTTAGTTTAAAATGGTCTCCAAACTTATATTTGAGTCAAGTTATATATGCACTATTACTAGGGCATTTCCCTTCAGCGATGCACTATGCCTACTACCTTGTGTCTCGAAAATATGCAAGGGGCGTCTCGAAAAAATTGGAAGGGGCGTCGCATCGGCACCCGAATGCCATGAAAAACACACAAGGGTTCCTGCAATAATTTTTACATGTGCGTGGGTAAAGAAACTAGTCCAGGATACTAGACTTAGGTTAACGACTTGTAACAGAGGGAATGTGATAGGGAAATGGATGGAGTTAATTGATACCATGATAGGGAGAAGTTAACATAATTTGTTTTTAAGAAACTAAATGGGTTGCTGAGAAGGCTAAAGAAATAAAAAAAAATACATGGTTTAAATTATATTATACACAAAAACATAGAAGTAGGAACAAAGTTGGAATAATAGTAGATTTAGAAATGCAAGGTTTGGAGATTACACTATTGGACTCAACTCTGTGTGTATTTGATACATTAAATCAGTAGATTACATGGGATTATATAGTGGCACAAAAGAGTATCTCAAGGATAAAAAAAAATTAAAATAAATACCTATACATATGCTAAGTACTTTGAGCCCTTTGAATGATATCTTCATTCGGACCTTTAGGTGATGA
Source organism: Sambucus nigra (assembly GCA_949130495.1). Classification (NCBI taxonomy): domain Eukaryota; kingdom Viridiplantae; phylum Streptophyta; class Magnoliopsida; order Dipsacales; family Adoxaceae; genus Sambucus; species Sambucus nigra. The sequence goes on along the minus strand of OX422212.1, from coordinate 594,166,460 downwards.
CTTGATTGGGTTGTTTCTTATTCGAGCACATGCTTTAACATTCCCCCTCAAGCGAAGTGTGGATTAAGCCTCAACACCAAGCTTGCTACATAGTGAGTGAAATACTAAGATAAGAAGTGGTTTTGTGAGCACATAAGCAACTTGAGATGAAAAGGGTACAAATTGAGTAATCGTACTTCCTTTGGCAACTTTTTCACGAATGAAGTGATAGTCAAGTTCCACATGCTTGGTATGTGCATGGAGAATAGGGTTAATGGTAAGATAGGTAACACTGATATTTTCACAGAAGAAAGTAGGTAGTTTAAAAAGATGAATCCAATATCATGAAGAAGGTAGGCGATCCATATAACTACAGTAGCAATAGAAGCAAGAGCTTTGTATTCAGCCTCATAATTAGAATTGGCCATAATAGGTTGTCTTTTAGAAGCCCAAGAAATGAAATTTTAGCCAAGATAGATGCAATAGATCTTCTTGTATTGGGCCATCCAACCTAATCTGCATCAGAGAAGCCATAGAGAGATTATGATGATTGAGCTTCGAGATAAAGACCATGAGAAGTAGTGCTACTGACATATCTAAGGACTCTTTCGAGACCTTGTAAATGAATAGGTTGGGGATCATGCATATATTGACAGATAGAGTTCACAAAAACGCTTGGGTGAGGTCTAGTTAGTGTGAGATATTGGAGTGCACTAATAAAAGATCGAAAATAGATAGGTAAGCAAGAGGGTAAGCTAATAAGGCGAGAGTTGGACTTGACCACTACAGAAGTAAGTGTAGGTTTATAGGAGGTTAGGCCAGCTTTAGCTAAGAGTTGAAGTGCATATTGTGTTTGGCTAAGGAATAATCCTTCAGTAGAGGTGTCTACTTTGATGCCCAAGAAATAAGTGAGTGGCCCCAAATCTTTGAGAGAAAAAGATGAAAATAGATTGAGAATAAGCCTCGAAATTAATGAAGAATTATTGTCTGTTACTATAATGTCATCAACATATACAAGCACTAAGATACTACTAGTGGATGTATGAATAATGATAAGTGATGGGTCTGCCCTACTACAGAAGAAGCCAAGTATACGTAGATGAGAGATCAATCTATCAAACCATGTCTTGGGAGCTTGTTTGAGTCCATAAATTTCCTAATGAAAAAGATACACATGATTGGGAAGATGGGGATTAACAAAACCTGGTGGTAGTGCCATGGTCAATTTTTCATCAAGTATACCATGTAAAAAGTCCTTTTTGACATTCAATTATCTAAGGGACCACTTGTGAGTAACAGCTAAGGAGAGTATAATTCTTATAATGGAATGCTTGATGACTAGACTAAAGGTATTAAAATAATCAAGGCCTTCAACTTGATTAAATCCCTTTACCATAAGTCTGCCTTTGTATCTATCCAAAGAGCCATCTTCAAGAGTTTTAGTGCGAAATACCCATTTGAAGCCAATAACATGCATGTTTTAGTGTTCTTGGAACTAAGATCCAAATGATGTTGAGAGTTAAGGCTTGTAGTTATTCTTTCATTACTTGAATCCAGTGAGATTAAGAGAGGGCATATTTTAAGTTTGTAGGTTCAGATAGTGGAGTTTGGATAGTGGAAATAAGGCTTATAGGATGAGTTTTAGCTTTGGACCTGGTGATCATAGGGGCTTTGAGTGAGTGAGTGTATGAGTACTTAAGGAATGACCAATAGGTAAGTGAAATACCTACTGGATTGGAATGAAATGAGGGTAAGTTTAAATGAGTAAAGGAGACATTTGATATTGAAATTGAGGTGTCATTTGGTGTAAAAATTGGTGTAGAAGTAGACACGTGACTAAGTGGCTAAAAAGAGGAAGGTACAAACTAAGTTTGATTATGGGTGATAAGGGAGGATATGCTAAGGTTATGTAAATATGAAGTATTTTGGAACTGTGTGGGTGTGAATTTAGAACAATGTAAAGGATAAATTCATGGGAAATTAAATTAGGTACACTAGTAGGAGTGGACAGGTGAGGAAAGTTGAGTTGGGTCTTTTGATAATTCGTGAGACTTTGCAATTGATTAGCAGGCTCTTTAAACGTTGCTAGGTATGTAGGATCAGCAGCATTGTCTGGAAAAGTATTGTACTTGACATAGGGGAAGTAATTTCTCATCAAAGATGACATGTATGCTGACAAAGGACTATCTTGTGTGAGGATTCAAGCATCTATACCCCTTGTGAAGTGAGCTATAACCAATAAGTATGCATATTATAGTTTTTGGTTGATTTTTTTATTTCTTCCTCACGAATAGGAATAGCATCTACACCCAAACACCTTGAGGGATGCATAATCAGATGATGCTTGTATAGTTTGAATAATGGTGAATCCATCCCTAGCACCTTTATTGGTGGTCTATTGATGAGAAAAGTAGCAGTGACAAAAGCTTCAACCCAAAGGTATAGTGGCAAATTGGCATGAAATAGCATTGTTAAACTAGTCTCCATAACATGTATGTGATTTCTTTCAGCAACTCCATTCTTCTCTGGAGTATGAGGGCGAGAGATGTATCTCAATGTGCCTTTGGGATCTAAATGATTAATTAATTCACTTTTCTTAAACTCTCCCCATCCATCACATTGAAATATCTTGATGTTAGATGAGAATTGAGTTTGAATCATGCTTTAAAATTTTAAATATGTGTCAAAGAAATATGATTTGAGTTTTAGAGGAAAGATCCAGGTTAATCTTATACAATCATCCATAAAGAGAACATAGTATTTCATATGCTGAATAAATAAAACTAGGCCAGTCCCCTACAAATCAAAATAAATTTTCTCAAAAAGACATTCACTTTTGGCATTACAAACTTGAAAAGATAATGTAAGGACATTTTTCACATGTCCGAAATGTTTCATTTATTTATGTCGTACGCCGCTACATTTGGCACGTCTCCTCACGATCTCACATGACGGCCTCTATCCGAATTCCGGGAATCAAGCGTGCATTATCTCCACTAATATGTCCCACATCTGCCTCAATGACTTCATGTTCCAAGATTTTAGGGACTTAATGCAAGTGGTACGCAAGGGAAGTCAAAACAGTGAAAAAAAGGCACAATAGGAGAGTTCAAGGGCATTTTCGTAATTTCACATCCATAGTTCGAAGGTCTGGTCAACTATAAAGTTGAAGAGCTCGCCGCAACGAAGATACTGGAAAAAACGGCACCTCAATCCGAGCTACGGTGAAGGAGTTATGACCTTTTGAAGATAGAGAAAATTCCTTAAAGAATGCTATTTTTTTTGTACGCTGGATAGAATTTTAGAGTTTTAAGAACGTGGGACTCTTCATATTTTTTCCTATAAATACCAACTTCGGGGGAGTTGTTTTGCAAGACTTTAGGAGACGAATTTGAGAGTCCAAATACATCTAGTCTTCATATTTTTGAGTCCCAAGACTCATGTTTTGATTCACACATCATTGCCAAACCTTTGTGAATCCTTTTGCAACCCAAGAACACAACTTTGGTTTGTTCAACCCTTGTGGAGGAGACCGTTCTTCTTCTTCATTGCAGCCCTACTGGAAAGGGATAATTCCAGCCGCGACTACAGAATCCGATACCCGAGGGTAATTCTTAGTCAACTTGTATTTTCATTGTAATCCGATTGTAAGCCGTTTTCTTACAAATTATAGTGAAAATAAATGGTTTTACCACTGAGGGGGATTTTTCCTTAATTGCATGTGTTTGAATGTTCTTGCGTAGATTATCTATTTATTCAATCACATACTGCTGCATGTTTAGGGTTTGTTTGTGTTAAAAGGGTTTTATATATGGTTTGATCATTTGAACGCGAGCACACACGTTTCTCAAATTGGTATCAGAGCGGGTTACGCTAATTTATCGCGTGATCTTGATTTTTCAAGGATTTATTTTTTTGATACAATTTGACTTCTCACGTCGTCAAATTGGTATCAGAGCAGGTTACGCTAATCTATCGCGTATTCCTTTTTTTCCGTAAAATTTTTCTAAGATATCAATTTTCTGAAAAAATTGATTTTTGAAAAAGTGCGTGTTCAAATGGAGAAGTCATATTATAAAATGCCTATTTTTGACGGGACAAATTATGCTTATTGGAAAGCCCGTATGAGGTCGTCTTTAAAAGTCATTGATGAACGTGTCTGGATTTTGGTTGAACGAGGGTGGACTCCTCCCACCGTGACTGTTGATAATGTGACCAACTTGAAACCTGACATTTCTTGGTCTGATGAAGAAATTAAATGGTCATCTTTTAATTCTAAGGGTCTAAGTGCTATTTCTGGGTCTGTCACACTTGATGAGTTCAAACGCATAATGACGTGTACCACGTCAAAAGAGGCATGGGATGTTTTACAACTCACCCATGAAGGAACTAATGCTGTGAAAGAGTCTAAGTTGCAAAACTTGACAACTCAATTTGAAACAATCACCATGCATGATTCTGAATGCTTTGATGAATTTTATGCTAGACTTTCTGACATTGTGAATACTAGTTTTAATCTTGGTGAACAAATTCCGAATGCTAGAGTTGTTAAAAAGATTCTTCGTTCTTTACCTAAGCGTTTTATCCCTAAAGTCACTGTGCTAAATTCTATGGGTAATTTAAATACGCTAAAATTGGAAGAACTTGTAGGAGATTTGCAAACTTATGAAATTGATATGTTCCCTAAAAATGTTAAATCTAAAGATAAGGGAATTGCTCTTAAAGCCCAAGAGAGAAGGAGTGAGGGGTCAGCTAGAAAGAGGGTAGAGTCATCTAGAAAGAGAGAGACAGACACGTCAGATTCTGAGTGCGATTTTGACTTAGATGATTTGGCTCTTTTCGCAAAAAATTTCAAGAGGATTCTCAAATTTAAGAAAATTGGCAATTTTAAAGATAAAAAGAAATTTGAGAAAAATAAGTTTGAAAAGAAAAATGAAAAAGTTTCCAAAAATCCTTCTCTGAAAGAAAGTGAGAGATGTTTTGAGTGTGATGGTAGGGGTCATAGAGCTTTTGAGTGTGCCAATCGTCTGAATAGAGAGAAAGGGAAAGTTGTCCTTAATGCTACCCTTAGTGACGACAGTGAGGTCGAGACGGTGGATTCTGGAGATGAGTCACCGCATGAGTGTAACTTCACCGCATCCATGGCCAGCCAAGTGAGCACTCCTAGTTCTCCTCACGACGATGAGGATGATGCTTCACAGGGACACCTCGACAGTGAGATCGATGTGAGTGAGGGGGAGGATGACACAAGTGAGAGCGAGAGTGATATACAACGCGCCTACGCTGAGTTATATTCTGAGTCTTTTAAAACTAAAAAGCGTAACAAAGCGTTAGTTCTTAAGATCACTTGCCTAGAGGAAGATTTAAGGAAAGCGATAGAAAGAGAGTTCTCCACCTGCACCGCCCTGAGAGAGAGAGAATCTACCTGTGTCGAGAATGAGAATTTTTGTAGAGAGAGAGAGAGTACTCTAGAGAAAGAGAGAGGGGACTTGATCAAGCAAGTGGCTAGTCTTACGAGTCAGCTCCATTCCTCCATGGAGACTCGGAAGAAACTTGAAGCCCTTGTTGCCCAGCTGACTCATGATCTTGAGAAAGCACGGGAAGTCAAGGTACAAATCGAGGACAGATATGGGAAGATGGGAAAGATGCTCCTCGGCCCCGCTTTAGGTTTTGGTGATCGTCAAGGAATTGGATATGATGGTGCCTCCACGTCCCAAATTGCACCTGGACCAGTTCCTGAGTTTACTACAACTCCTTATGATCACCGTAAAAAACCTCGAAGGAGAGTTCGACCAAGAAAAGCAAACCAAGGTCCGCCTTTGACTAAGCTCTTTTGTACTTATTGCAAAAGAAAAGGCCACCTTAGGGAAACTTGCTATAGCATGGGTCAGACACGACGTACTACTGCTCCACCACGACATACTGATGAGTTTTCTAGTCTGAGGGAGCGAGTTGAGTTCTTAGCTACCACGACTCAGAGTTTGATGAAAGAATTCCGACGGATGTCTTCGCCGTTAGTGAATGCTTCTTACATTCCAGCTAAAACCAACAAAGGCAAACAAAAGGTCATCTCTGCTTGGGTGCCTAAGAAAGATAAAAAGGCCTTTGTTGTTCATGTTGCTCTCAAAGCACATAATACCTCACAGTGGTATTTTAATAGTGGGTGCTCCAGACACATGACAGGTGATGCCTCACTTTTTACTACTCTTGAGGATTATCAAGATGGCAGAGTCACCTTTGGAGATGGGAGTAAGTCTAGCATTATAGGACGAGGTACTATCGAGTTACCTGGTTTTCCTAAGCTAGAAAATGTTTTGTACGTCAAAGGTTTGAAAGCAAACCTTCTCAGCATTAGCCAGCTGTGCGACACTAACTTTGCAGTAAAGTTTGACCGGGACGCGTGTAAAGTCTACAATCAAGCCGGTAAACTTTTGATGCAAGGGGTGAGGACCGAGGATAATTGCTATGGGACTGAGCCCACATCCTCACTTGTCTGCAGCAGCGCAACGATCACTCCTATGGATCTGTGGCACCAACGTCTAGGTCACGTGAACGTTAGAGATCTCAATCGTTTATCTAAAAAGGACCTAGTATGTGGCTTACCATCTCTTGGAAAGTCAACTTCGACCGTTTGTGGACCCTGTCAGTTGGGAAAACAAATTCGTAGTCCTCATAGGAAGTTACATTCCATTACCACCTCTCGTGTTCTGGAGTTGATTCACATGGATCTTATGGGTCCCACTCGTACTGAGAGTCTAGGTGGTAAGAGGTACATCCTCGTGATGGTAGATGATTTCTCCAGATACTCCATTGTAGGTTTTCTGAGAGAGAAATCTGATGCTGTAGATTTCTTAACGACCAAGTGCCGTGTCCTGCAAAATCAACACGGTGTCACTATTAACAGAATACGTAGTGACAACGGCACTGAATTCAAGGAAGCAAAGGTTGATTTGTACTGTGATAGCCTTGGGATCAAACATGAGTTTTCTGCTGTGAGAACTCCTCAGCAAAATGGGATTGTTGAGAGAAAGAATAGAACGATCCAAGAGATGGCTAGATCTATGCTTCTAGGTCGTAAAGTTTCTAGGAGATTTTGGGCAGAGGCAGTGTCTACTGCATGCCACACGGTGAATAGGGTCTATTTGCGTCCACACACACTACAGACACCTTATGAGTTGTGGACCGGCAAGAAGCCCAACCTGGTGTATTTCCGTGTTTTTGGGAGTAAATGCTACATCCTACGGGATAGAGAGCAATTAGGAAAGTTCGACTCCCGGAGCGACGAGGGAATATTTCTAGGATATTCATCGAATAGTAGAGCATACCGGGTATTTAACCTGAAGAGCTCTAGGGTTATGGAATCAATAAACGTTACCGTGCAAGATGACGAACCTTTAACGGTTATTGATCCTAACCTTCAGTGTGAGGATGAGGATTGTTCTGACGATGATTTACCTGTTCCTCTCTCACACTCTGTGGACCCTACTCCTGAGTTAGGGGACACACCTGCTTGGGTTCGCAAGAGTCATGACCCTTCTGCCATTGTTGGTGATCCCACTCTAGGGGTCAAGACTCGTGCTCAGCTAGAGAACGTTGTTAGCCATCTTTGCTACACGTCCAAAGTCGAGCCCAGGAACCATAAAGAAGCACTCAAGGATGAACACTAGATATCTGCTATGTAGGATGAGTTTCTTCAGTTTAAAAAGAATGATGTCTGGGAACTTGTCCCCCGACCTAGTGAGATTAATGTGATAGGTACCCGGTGGATTTTTAAGAACAAAATGGATGAAAATGGTACCATAATCCGAAATAAGGCTAGGTTGGTCGCTCAAGGCTACACACAGATAGAGGGTGTAGACTTTGGGGAGACATTTGCTCCTGTTGCGAGGCTTGAGTCCGTCCGTCTTCTGCTCGCCATCGCATGTCATCTACGCTTCAAGGTGTATCATATGGATGTCAAGAGTGCCTTTTTGAATGGCATTCTGCAGGAGGAGGTTTATGTGGAACAACCAAAAGGGTTTGAAGACCCTCAGCACCCTGAGCACGTCTACTATCTGAGGAAAGCCTTGTATGTTTTGAAACAAGCACCCCGTGCTTGGTACGAGAGGCTTACTTCTTATCTCTTAGCTCGTGGCTTCAAGAGAGGGGGAGTAGATATGACGTTGTTTGTCAGGAGAGATGACGGTGCTATTTTGGTTGCCCAGGTCTATGTGGACGACATAGTCTTTGGATCCACATGCTCCCAGCATGCTCACCACTTTGAGGAGGAGATGAAAAGTGAGTTTGAGATGATCATGGTTGGTGAGCTTACATTCTTCCTTGGTCTCCAGGTTCGTCAGCTAGAGGATGGAATGTTCATCTCCCAATCCAAGTATGCTAGAGACCTAGTGAAGAAATTTGGTTTAGACTCCGCTAAGCATGCACGTACACCTATGAGTACCACTACCAAGCTTAGTAAGGACACTTCAGGTAAGGACGTAGAGCAAACCTTATATCGGAGTATGATAGGTAGTCTCCTCTACTTGACTGCCAGTCGTCCCGACATCGCCTTTAGTGTTGGAGTCTGTGCGCGTTATCAGGCATCCCCAAAAGAGTCACATTTACTTGCTCTAAAACGTATTATTAAATACGTAAGTGGGACTCTCTCATACGGGATTTGGTATTCCTTTGATACCGATGACCGTCTGTCCGCCTACTCGGATGCCGATTGGGCTGGGGATGTAGATGGATGTAGGAGCACTTCTGGTGGGTGTTTCTATTTTGGTTCTGCTCTTGTCTCCTGGCTGAGCAAGAAGCAAAATTCCATCTCTTTGTCCACTGCGGAGGCTGAGTACATAGCCGCCGGGAGTTGTTGCACACAACTCTTGTGGATGAAGCAAATGTTGGAGGATTATGGGATATCACAGGACACCATGACCATTTCCTGTGATAACACGAGCGCGATACACATATCCCGCAATCCAGTTCAGCATTCGCGCACAAAACACATCAGGATACGTGAGCACTTTATTCGTCAGTTAGTTGAAGAGAAAGTCGTATCCCTGAGTTTTGTTCCTACCAACCGTCCGTTAGCCGATATTTTCACGAAACCTTTAGATGCCCTTAGATTTGAGAGTCTTAGGAAATCTTTAGGGATTTTCACAGTTGACTGAGGGGTTGGTCTATGTCTAGAATAGGATGCTTCTTCATGTTCATATCATATGCTTCCTATTGCTAGTCTGTTTTATATGTACCATTACTTTGTTGTACAGCTTTGTTTTATTCCTTTTGCTTTTTATATTTTTTTTGAAAAAAAAATACAAAAATATTTTCCTTTAAGAAAAATTTTGAGAAAAGCACAAAAAGATTTTATTTTATTTTTTCCAAATTTTTGAAAAAATCCAAAAAGATTTTTGTATTTTGCTTCTTTTATGGATGAGCATGTAAGATAGCCAAGTCACAACTTCATTCCATTTATCCATGTGACTGTTTGATAGAGATTTGAGAGGCTACATCATTTCATCCATGTGCTTTACATTGATTGGAGTCTTTGAGATGTAATTAGTGATATCTTCTTACATGTTTGACTCCTATATCCTTTATTGCACACATGCACGGCTATATTTGATTATTGCACTTGTCTATCTCATGTTGGCTTGCGTGTTTTCATCTCAATCATGTCTATACAATGTACAATATGCGATAAAACTTGACAAGATTGGAATGCATGTAAAAACCGTTTTGGTGAGACTGTGTGTTTTTGTATAACGGGGAGGGGCTGCGAAAGGTAATCATCTATCCTTTGCGCAAAAGCCACCGTTAAAAAGGACCTAAAAAATGGAGGAATTTTAATATCCGAGGTCCAAAGAGGTTAAAAGAGCCCGAAAAAATTTAAAGGCAATAAAAAGCAATTCATGCCAAATATGGGCCACTTAGGTTTCACCATCAATTCTCCAAAGTTTGAGAATTTAGAATGCCTCTATTCAATACAATATCTGAGGGAGTTTGGTTGGAGAATCTAAACGGGTTTGCACTTCCTTGAAAGTCCTGAAAAAGCATAAAATCATTTTGGACGTTATTGGTGTGAAAATCATTTTGAGCTTTGATTTGTTGATTTGATTGAGTCAATATCTTATACTGTCACTCTTTTACACCAAAGGAAGCATTTGAGTTCATTCGCTAGGAATATCCAATATTCATCGTGCACATATGTCATGTTTGTATGCATTGATTTTCCTATCGAATTTGATCACACCACTTCATTTACGCTATCATTGACTTGGTTGCTTTCTGTTTATTCATGGTGTGTTTTTATCCTAGTGACACCCCGCACTTGCTTATTTGATTTATTTCTCTAATTTGTCCATTTGGGGACATCATAAAAAGGGGGAGAAAGAATTATCATATTATGGGGGAGTTTGAATTCTGGGGGAGTTTTTGAGATGTTGCTTATATTTTTATCATATATTGATATTCATGTTATCTCATTTCAAACTCGATATGTCACGTGGTATTTGCTTTGTCTCATGTGTGTAGGTATGAAGATTGCAGATCTATATGTTGCACACCCTGATGAGAAAAGTTTTGAGATTCCTGAAGAATTAAAGAACAAACGATGAAGACTATTCATTTGTACCTTTTCCAGTTTTGGGTTCATGGGAGGGTAGATTTGTATAGGCAATTTCATATTTGATAATTCGGATTTTTTATGTATGTACCGGCATAGACATAGGGGGAGATTTGTAAGGACATTTTTCACATGTCCGAAATGTTTCATTTATTTATATCGTACGCTGCTACATTTGGCACGTCTCCTCACGATCTCACATGACGGCCTCTATCTGAATTCCGGGAATCAAGCATGCATTATCTCCACTAATATGTCCCACATCTGCCTCAATGACTTCACGTTCCAAGATTTTAGGGACTTAATGCAAGTGGTACGCAAGGGAAGTCAAAACAGTGAAAAAAAGGCACAATAGGAGAGTTCAAGGGCATTTTCGTAATTTCACATCCATAGTTCGGAGGTCTGGTCAACTAGAAAGTTGAAGATCTCGCCGCAACGAAGATACTGGAAAAAACGGCACCTCAATCCGAGCTACGGTGAAGGAGTTATGACCTTTTGAAGATAGAGAAAATTCCTTAAAGAATGCTGTTTTTTTTTGTACGCTGGATAGAATTTTAGAGTTTTAAGAACGTGGGACTCTTAATATTTTTTCCTATAAATACCAACTTCGGGGGAGTTGTTTTGCAAGACTTTAGGAGACGAATTTGAGAGTCCAAATACATCTAGTCTTCATATTTTTGAGTCCCAAGACTCATGTTTTGATTCACACATCATTGCCAAACCTTTGTGAATCCTTTTGCAACCCAAGAACACAACTTTGGTTTGTTCAACCCTTGTGGAGGAGACCGTTCTTCTTCTTCATTGCAGCCCTACTAGAAAGGGATAATTCCAGCCGCGACTACAGAATCCGATACCCGAGGGTAATTCTTAGTCAACTTGTATTTTCATTGTAATCCGATTGTAAGCCGTTTTCTTACAAATTATAGTGAAAATAAATGGTTTTGCCCCTGAGGGGGATTTTTCCTTAATTGCATGTGTTTGAATGTTCTTGCATAGACTATCTATTTATTCAATCACATACTGCTGCATGTTTAGGGTTTGTTTGTGTTAAAAGGGTTTTATATATGGTTTGATCATTTGAACGCGAGCACACACGTTTCTCAGATAATTTGTAACTTTTACCTAGCTGACAACTAGCACAAGGACTAAAAGTCTTATTCCAAAAACAAACATTCAAACTATTATTTTTATCTAAAACTTTTGAGGTCTTTGAGTTGGGATTCCCCAGTCTTTGAAGCCACATATCATCAGGAGCTTTGCAATCTTGAATGGCAAATTGAGCTCGAAATCCTTCATCAAAGCCATACAATCCTTTTCTTTTTCTTCCTTTAGCTAAAATCTGTTGTGTTGTCTTATTCTTTATAACAAAAGATTCTGTAAGGACATATTTTGTAAGTCATGTTTACAATTAAGTATGTCATATACTACTACAACTATTGAAGGGTATTCAAATCATTCAAGCATCAAGACAGGTCTGAATATCAAAGGTCTTCATCAAATAAGTCTCCGCAAGATTAATTTTGGTAAGGTTGTGTTTAAGTACCTTAGCATTTCACTAAGGATATTAGGATATTTTTCACAAAATATTTTCTAAGTGTTGGAGCAGAGTTTTAATATTTTTCGTCAAAAATAAATTTTTGGAGTTTTTGAGGCGGTGCATTTCCTGAGAAAAAGAAAAAGAAAATATTTAATATTAATCACGTTCGAACGACGGCCTATGTCTTTTAAACGACATGGATTGTCGTGCGATACATCAAATGACATCATGTATCGTTCGAACGACATGCCGCCTTAAAGTTTTTATAAATAGGACTCTTTAACTCTGTTTTTCATAAGAAGTCTTTCTCATTTTTCACTCTGAAAACACTGCAAATCGGTAGAACATTTTTGACTTCTTCCTTTTAGGGTTTAAACAACTTTGTTTTCAATTCACAATTCATCCCAATCTTATGTGAATTGTTTTGAAACCCAAAATACGATCTTGTTGATATTGCTCTTGTAGAGAGGGTAAATCTACATCATATGGTTGTGTGTCATTGAGGATCTCGTTGCGTGAAGATTCTTTGCTGAGGACTGCGTGTTCATGTGGTATAGCTATGTGTGAACCACTGCTGAGTTCTAGAGTGTGTGTCTATGTGGGTTAGGTGCGTGTTGATACATTGCCAATTTCATTATAACCATGTGATTGTTTCCTGAAATTGGTGTTCTCAATATTTTTTGTGATTGTTTTTTTTGCAAGCTTATTGCTTTATGATTTCACATCACTTAGATGCATGTGTTAAGGTTTATCTAAAATTTGGGTTTAATTAAAACTGGTTGGATTGACACACAATTCAAATTGGATTTATTTGAGAAGTCGCTTTCTTCCGCTGTAGCATTCTCAGATTCATTAGTAAATTCAATTGATCAAGGATGATCTTTTGTAAGTATACTCAATCAGATCAAGTTCTTGATGATTTTCGAAACCACGAGAATGTCTTTTAAGTGTAAAGAGAGCTTGATATGTTTATGTACAGTGTGTGTGATTTCAAGTTTTGATCCATTCCCTATTATAATCATATCATCACTCTTATAAGGTTTGAAATTTGTAGAGTACATGTGTTGTTGGTTATGTTTTCATTAGCTCCTAAGTTAAGGTAGAACTGGGTGTCATTGTGGCCTTTATTAATGGTGTCACTAAGGACTTGAGAGTGAATATCCATATCTTCTCCATTATAAGTGAAATCCCATCGATAGATTCAAGTCATGCATGAATGATTTTATTTGCCACAAATTTGACATGGAGTTCCTCCATTTTATTTTTCACACATATGGATATTGAGTTGTGTTTCACGTTTGTTACTCCACATTGCTGCTGGACAGGTTGATGAGGCCTTTGACCATAGTTATAATAACTTAGTTCAATGCCTCTTCCCCTAGAGTTAAAGTTATTATATCGTGTATAGTGATGATATCCACCATCGTACCCTCTATTTTAGATGCCTCTTCCTCTGTGAGAATTCCATTCATTCTAGTTGCCTCTTCTTCTTAAGCTTCTTCCTCTTCCATTGCCATTGTAGGGTGGTCTAAATGTTATGAAGGCCATAATTTGATCTAGCTCAATTATTTGACTTTTCCCTTCCCCTTTTCATCTTTCATCTCTAATTAGAAGCTTCTTAATAAGTTGATGACTTTATTCAATGTGGAATAAGGAGGTTTCCTTAGCATCACAGTTGTAAACATTTTATAATTTTCTCCCAAGCCTCTTACAGAACACACCACCTTTGGGTCTTCATCTACACCTTTGTTGATGGCTGTTAATCCATCACAGATGCCTTTGAACTCCTTTAGGTATTCATCCAAAGACTTGTTGACAATGGATATCTCATGTAAACTATCCTTTACTTATAATTATTTATCTTTCATTGCTTGGAGAAAGTTATTTTCTAAGCAATCCCACATTTCTTTGGATGTTTAGCCCCCTACAATCATTAACATACTCTCTTCAGTGACAGTTGCACCTAGCTAGTTTCTTACCAACACATTTTCTTTTTCGAATGATTCATGTTCTTTTGAATCCTTCTATTTGTCTCCAGTAGCCTTTGGTGGTTAATTTTGTAACTGTGGTAAGGCCTTGACTGATTTCATTTGTTGGAGAATGTTTGTTCTCCATACTAAGTAATTGTAAGGCTTGAGTTTGATCGTGCTAATAATGATGAGTTAATGGAGTGAGTTTACATATTTTGTTATCCCATTGGATGATGAGTCCATTGAACCAAAGAGCTTTAATAACATGTAGAAAATAAAGATTTAGAGATTTCATTATTGCACTCAACTCTATGTGTATTCGATACATTAAATCAGTAGGTTACATGGGATCATATAGTGTCACATGAGAGGATCTCAAGGATCAAAGAGAATTAAAATAAATCCCTAAACATATGCTATCTACTTTAAACCCTTTGAATGCTATCTTCATCTGGATCATTAGGTGATGACTTGACCGAGTTGTCTCTTATTTGAGCACATGCTTTAACAATAGATAAGAACTTTAAGGATGATACCGTAGCCATTATTAGGAAAGGTGATAAACTTATACTTGTAAAATTGGTATTAGATAAAAATATAATTAATATTGTTAGTGATTATGCACCCCAAGTAGGATTAGATGAGCACACTAAAGTATAACTACTTTTATAAGTTATTGGGTGTTCAAGCCTTTTTCTAAACATGTATTGACTAGTACAAAATCATATGTCATCGCAAAATCTAAGATAGACTCTCAACCATCGTTCCTATCTCCAAAACTATATCCTCCAAGAACTATATCATATCCTACATGGTCTTATCCTACATGTCCATTCAAATCCCCCTATAAAGATTTTCTCATCTATAAGTATTTCTTGAATTAGTTCATCCATTTAACCAATATATTTATTGAGGAGGTTAATGAAGAGGTATAGAGAGAAAAAGAAGGATCTTCATATGATTTTTATAGATTTAGAAAAGGCATATGATAGGATACATAGATATATAATATGATGGATTCTACATAAAAAGGAGGGACATAAATATATTGATGAGATCGAGGATATGTATGATGAGGCCATGACTACAGCAAGAATATTGACCAGAGAAAGCAGTGAACTTTCAATTGCTGTAAGTATATGCCAAAGTTCTGCACTAAGTCCTTATCTCTTTGCTCTTGGTATGGATGAGTTGACATGGCAACTACAAGATAAAGTGACGTGGTGTATGTTATTTACAGATGATATTATTTTAGTAGATAGGACTAATATGGGGATCAATGATAGATTGTAATTGTGGAGATAAACTCTAGAAGCAAGAGGATTTAAAATAAGCAGGATTGAAACATAATACGTGGAGTGCGATTTTAGTAGTAATAGGATGATAAACGGAGATGTGGTGAAATTGGAGGGTTAAGAGATACTTAGAAATGATCACTTTCATTATTTAGGCTCGGTCATCTAAAAATATGGAGGTATTAATGATGATGTTACTCATTGGATTATAGTAGATTGGCTCAAGTGGAGAAGTTCTACCGGCATGTTGTGTGATAGGCGTATACCTTTGAAGTTAAAAGGAAAATTTTATAAGATGACCATTAGACCCGCTAAGTTATATGAGGAATAGTGTAAGGAAACCAAGAAATTAAATGTGTAGAAAATGAGTGTGGCAGAGATGCGAATGCTAAGATGGATTAGTGGAAAAACTCGAAAGGATAAAATTAGTAATGAAAAAGAATCATGAAACGGTAAAATTAGCTCCTATAGAAGATAAATTGAGAGAAAATCAACTTTGATGGTTTAGAAACGTCAAGCGTAGACTAATGGAGGCTCCCGTAAGGAAGATGGATTTAGTTAGTATTAATGGTAATGCAAATGGTAGAGGTAGGCCTAAATTGACTTTGTGGGATATTATAAAAAAGGACATGATATCGCATGATTTAACCGAAGATATTGCACTAAATAGAATGGAATGGAGAAATAGGCATTCATGTAGCCGACTCCAATTAATTGGGAAAAGGGTTTTGTTGATTTGAGTAATCCCTAAACTACATCACTTATTTTAAAGAGGGGACTCTGTCCATCTGCCATGTTAAACTTTGATAGAATTATTATAAATACGTATTTTGCCCTCATTTAACACATGTATCATCCCCTCTCTCTCTTTCTCTCTCTATCTCTCTCTCACACACACTTCTTAGTTCTCATACGCACAGTAACAAGACAAAACCCAACTTCTCACTTCTCATACATACAGTAAAAAATAACAACTAACCTACGTTAACACTCCACAACCTTCTTCCATCACTTTCTCCAACATCCTTTCATAATCTCATATATTTATATAAACCTGAATATATATATATATATATATATATATATATATATATATATATATATATATATATGTGTGTGTGTGTGTGTGTGTGTGTGTGTGTGTGTGTGTGTGTGTGTGTGTGTGTGTGTGTGTGTGTGTGTCTATTCATAAAAACAATGTATGTGTGAGTGGTTTTGATTTTTTTTTAACATTTGGATGAAACAATTTTACAATTATTCTTGTATTTGCAACAATTTTATAAAGTTAAGTTTAAATTTTTTATAAATAAAATAAATTTTTAATAAGTAAAAATGGAAATTTTTACAAAACAATTTTTTTCACTTTTATTGTAAAAAATTATCTTTTATAAATAAAAAATATTTTTTTTAAAGATGTTTTTTTTTGTATATAAAATTTTTTATAAAATATTTCGTTATATTTTTTATAAATAAAAACACTTTATTAATTATGTCACACACACATTAAGCCAATAATTATCTCTAATGACATGTGTTAAATGTTAGTAACAATTAGGAAGAAAACAAAGCAAAAGCAATGCATCTCAAAAACAGCAAACATGAAATGTAGTAGGGAAGCAGTGGGAAAGAAAAAAGTGAGGGATGTGAAACCGTTTTAATAATATATATAATAAAAACTATATATGTATATATGTGGGGGAGGGAGTTAAATAATTTGTTTAACATCTTTATAAAATAATTTTATAATTATTCTTTTATTTGAAACAGTTTTATAAAGTTAAATTTATATTTTTTTATAAATAAAATACTTTTTTAATAAATAAAATATTGTTTTATAATTATATTTTCTCATAATTATTCTTTCAATAGCATTTACTCTGTTTGTTTTATGTTATACATACATACATACATATATATATATATATATATATATATGTGTGTGTGTGTGTGTGTGTGTGTGTGTGTGTGTGTGTGAGAGAGAGAGAGAGAGAGAGAGGTCAAATGTGTTTAAATTAGGGAAAAATAAGGGGAAAATGGGCATTTTATAATTTTTTTGTCAAACTCGAACGAATATTTAGACGGAATCCCCACTTTAACATGTGTTATATACCTTGAGGACTAACTTGAAGCAAACAAAAGATTAGGGACCATTTAAAAACTGGTGTGATAGCTTTTAGAATAAAGGCATAATTTACTCCAACTTTTATGAGTAGTATTTTGTGCTTGTGAGTTTACTTTGTTGAGTGATTATCATGGGTTGGACTACTTTTTTTTATGATTAATACCCCTTAGCTCTTTTCATTATTACTTATTGTACCCACGTGTACGACTATCAATGAATCGGATATGGACTTGAACCCGATTAAGATCC
Source organism: Sambucus nigra (assembly GCA_949130495.1). Taxonomy (NCBI): domain Eukaryota; kingdom Viridiplantae; phylum Streptophyta; class Magnoliopsida; order Dipsacales; family Adoxaceae; genus Sambucus; species Sambucus nigra. The sequence goes on along the minus strand of OX422212.1, from coordinate 594,148,702 downwards.
GATCCGTTTGCTCGAATCTGGATTATATTTTAAAACTCAATTACCCGGTTACATGATTATCCAATTATTTTATGGACCGGATATGGATCTAGTCTAGTTAATGACCCGATCCGATTAAATATAACATTTATATATTTATTAGTATATTTAAATCTATACAATATATAAGTATTATACGTATAAATATATACAGATCAAAGTAATATATGCTTTATTTATACGAATCATACACTATAATAAATTATGAAATATTTTAATCTACGATTCAAATACAAAGAATTGGGATAAAATAAAAATTAAAAATAAATGTCTATATAGGGCTAGATCCGGATCCGAACCCGATTTGACCCGACCTTATAAGGATCTGGATCTGGATCCAACAATTTAGATCCGATTAAGATTTGATTCGAATACTATTAAGTTCTTATTAAATGGATTCGGATCAACCTAGATCCAGTCCGGCCCCGACCCATTGACAGGCCTACCAACGTGCGTTGCACATCTTATAGAATTCGAGTATTTAATTGAAACTTTATAAGGAGGAAACATGACATTATAAGTATAAAGATCCATCTTTTATTGGTAAAGACGTTGAAATTACTATAAGCAAAATAAAATCATGTGCAGTTGAATAGAAATATAGCTTGAACATGATTTAAGTCCAAAACAGGTAGTAACCAAACTCAATAAGATTAAATTATTGTAGAAATGAAAAATCACATCACTAATCAGAAATAAAGTAACAGTAAAAGGATTATAAAAATAATATTCTAAACTGCGTAGTTTATATTTCCCTCGATTATTACTATAATGGAATAGATATTAATTTAATCAAATGACAGAATAAATTATGAACATAAATATAAATAATGTGAACCGAATAAACAATCAATCACTATCAGTAATCATCCGTAAATAAAAACTAATAAATAATGAATATCTATGACATGAATAAAATCCTATACAACTACGAAAAACACGCCCAAAAGGAAATACTGAAATGAAACTGGATCGTATCTAAATAGAAATGAATATAAGCGACTACAATTAATCTCACAGCATTTACATTTACTGCTCGCAATGGCATAAAAATTTAACCCTGTTGCTGCACACTTGCCATTTTGAAAACAAAAATAGATTTACTAGTGGATCAAAGCCCGAAAAATAGTTGAAAACATTTTACAAGTATTTATATTCTTTAAATCAAGACTTGCAGTGTATTACCTTCACAATTGATTTACCGGGAGGACTCACATGAGACGTATCCTTACCTCTCATCTATAGTGCATACCTAACGCATTCATTTTATTTTCTAATCACTACCCAGTCTAATTAGGACAACAACCACGATCATAACCCATCCCGCTAATAGTCACCATTAGTTATAAATAAATACTACCCTCATTAGGTATACTTTCACAGATAATAACATAGATGCACACGTGCTATAAATAGATACACACACAATATAATAGCATAGCTACACCCGTACTATAAATAGATACATACCCAATATCTTGCATACATATATATCACCCACTATATATGTATATACCGCATCCCCAAGGCCTGCACCTCGCGGATGCATAACTCGTGTGCTATCAGCTCCAGATATACCACATACCACAACAGGGCCATCGATTCGGAATCTCACCACTCAACCCAAACATAAACACAAACAACGGAGGTGGTCATAAACATACGCTCGAGGATCGCAACCATACCATATCTCACCCAATTGGTATCCAAATCAACACCTATCCTCGGACATGGATAGTGATTATGACCTCGGTAATCAATCCAACACTTATTGGTCAATGTCAGGATAAACTACCCACTACACACAACCTCCTAACGATAGAACTACCGAGTAGATATGTTCAAAATAAACAAGCTACAATCTTACACACACACACACTCATATATATATATATATATATATATATATATATATATATATATATATATATATATAAAGTATTGGTTTCGTATGAAAATGTCACACCGTACTAGTCTACCAAATCTCGAAGTTCGAACCGACTTCCTGATTATATATTTAAGTATTCACTCACTTGAATTCCGGTTCAACTCACCTGAACCCATCTAACCATTTGCCTAACACATGTACTAACCCCTGATAATATCCCCAATTATCCCAATCTAACTCCAGAAGCCCATACACCTATATATATATAAAGTATTGAGTTCGTATGAAAATTTCACACCGTATTAGTCTACGAAATCTCAAAGTTCGCACCATCTTCCCGATTATATATTTAAGTATTCACTCACTTGAATTTCGATTCAACTCACCTGAACCCATCTAACCGTTTGCCTAACACATGTACTAACCCCTGATAATATCCCAAGTTGTTCCAATCTACCCCGAAAACCCATACACCCATTTACCAAGCTCTAACGGGTCAAAAATGCGTGTAAATTTTTTTTGGGTAGGCTAAAGAACCAAATCAGTTTGCTTGGCAGACCAAATAGCTCCGCTATACCAAATCGATTTTCTCTCCCAGCAAATTAGTTTGGTTTGTTGGGCTTTCAATCCTCTTTTTGTACAGGGTTTGGCCTCTTAAACCTTCCAATGGAGGACCCAAACCTCCCAAAAACTTAAATTTACAAGGATTCTTAAACATCAATCAATTCTTCAAAATCAGAATTAATCAAACCTTGATATTTATTGATTTCTAACATCCTATCAATACTCTCATGTTCATAATCATAAACCTAGTTTAATACTATGAATTTCTCATCTTAATTATAGATCAATATCTATTATAAGAGGTTAAACACAACTTAAATATGTTCAATTAATTCCCAAAGTTTTCATCTTTTAAATCTCAAATTTGTTCCTAATTAATAATGAACGTAATTAACCACATAAATTAAAATCTAAAACAAGTAAACACTTGCCTTTTCGATTTAAATCCGAAGTCTCGACTAGATGATTGAATCCAAAGATGTTCTTTCTCTCTTTTTCTAGGTTCTCCCTTCTCTTTTATTTCTTTTTCGCTCCTCTTAATCTCTCCCTTAATCACAATTATGCAGAGGCAAAAGTGAGTATGCCATCCACCTCCCTAAACCTTAAATACTAATTAATCGCACCCTAATCCTATTTTAAATGTATCGCTAAGGTTAAAAAGATAGACATTCCCGCATATAGGCCCTACGATGTCTAAAAAATATTCTGAAGCCTATCTTTAACCCTTAGATACCTATTTTGGACTATTTTGACCCATTCCAAATTACATATGCACTCAAAAGACCATATGAGTCACCCAACTAAAAATATATCGTCATATCATATATCGAACTTGACACGTTCGTACAATACGCATCGCCCATAATTATATAAATTTGTCAATGTAACTTTCTATCGACATAATATAATAAATAATCGCTTTTCACCCATAAATGACAATATAACAATTCACATCTCAATTTACATATCACACGCATGTAATAATAACAATCATAAATATTAACCCTTATCTCTCTAGTTAATATTTATCGAAACCAATATAATTTCCCCAGTTAAATTAATAATGAAATGTACACGTGAAACTTAAACACTCATAAACGTACGGGGTATTACATTCTCCCCCTAATAATAGAATGTTGTCCTTTAAATTCGAATGTATCTTCCACAAAGAGCTCTGGATACTTTTTTCTCATGTCATCCTCGAGTTCCAATGTCGATTCGGTGATATTGTTGTGTCCTCATTGTCCACGCACTAACAATACCCCCTTTGACCCAAGCTTTCGATCATTACGTCCAAGAATGGCAAAAGTCTCTCCTCGTAAGAAATATCCGATTGTAAGTCTATCTCCTCTAGTGTTATATGTCGATAAGTCACGTCATCCCTGAAATACCACCTTAACGATCACATGTGAAATACATCGTGAATCCTTTGCTAGTGCCCCGTTAAGTCAAGATTAAACATAACCGACCCTACCCTCTCAATGATGGGAAAAGGACCACATACCTGATTCCAACTTTGCCTTCTTCCCAAACCACATCACTCTCTTTATGGGAGACACCCGCAATAACATGTGATCACCAATGTTAAACTCCAATAATCTACGGTTTGCATCGTATAACTCCTCTGACGATACTGAGATACCCGAATATGACTCCTTATCAACTCAATCTTTATTGATGTGTTCTGAATCATATTTTACCTGAAAAGCTTGTTATCCCTCACCTTAATACATATGAGGGCGAACGGCAAGGTCTCCTATATAAAACTTCAAAAGGTGTCATGCCAGTAGTAACCTTGAATGAATTGTTATATACAAACTCTTCCAATGGTAAGTTATGCTCCCAAATACCCTTAAAATCCAAAATACATATCCTCTAATGCATGATTTACCCTTTTCATTTGTTGATAGGTCTATGAGTGACATGTTGTGCTCAAACGCAACTATATCCCCATCTCATCCTGAAAACTTTGTCAGAATTGGGACACAAAGATCTTATTCCGATCTGAAATAATGTTGGGCGATAACCTTTGCAGTCTCACTATCTTTGCAATAAAAAGTCAAGCACACTACCCCATCGTTTAATCCACCCGAATAGGAAAGAAATGATTTACATTGGTAAACTAATACATAATACCCCAAATGAAATCATAACCCCTCTGCGACGTTCGTAATCTCGTGATGAAGTCCATTAATATAGTACTCCTTTTTCATATCATAATCTCCAATGGCTGCAAAACAATAGCTGGTCTCTGATGCTCAGCCTTCAGCATCTGATAAACGATTCACTTGGAAATAAAATATGTTGTGTTCACCTCTTCATATTGACCCAATAATTCTTCCTCCTCATATCCTGGTACATCTTATTTCCTCCTGGATAAATCGAGAATCGTGAACCATGTAATTCATCCATAATTACATGTCGTAAGTCCTCGTTGTAACACTCGACGCAATCGGGCAAGCGAGGTGGCTAGCCTCCCCCGCTAAACTAAGTCGGGCGTCACTCTATAAGTAATCATTCTTAGCATGTGACATATAAAATTTCATTCCATAAGATAATAATCAAATTGATCCAATAATAATTAATCATTCATACAATAATAAATCCATCACTATGTTAATCTCCAAATTAAATTCAACTCCAAATAAATATAACTCAATTAAAAATGATCCAACTGTAAATATCTTAATAAAATCGTAAAGAATTGTGGAACTGATTGTCCCACCAAATCCATAAATAAAGTCTCATAATAAATACGACGGAATGGAAAATAAATTTAAACTACTAAGGATCTAAAGTAAATAAGTCTCAAGTTGCACCTCCAAAATATCTCCAATTATTCCAATGAAACTACTCCAGCGCTATACCTTAAATGATCAAGGTAAAAACGAAGTGTCCGTGTAATACACTAATCGTTGTTATCGGCTTTCGAACGCAATTCAAAAAAACTTAAACTTTAACTACACTTTTATGGAATATAACGGCTAGTCTAGGCATCGAATCCACACGGAATGTTTGATAGAATTTAACTGATTTATTACTTCTAAAATAAAAGTGTAAAAGATGATGATGGTTGAAAAAGGGGAGAAGGTAAAAAATAATAATAATAAAGAAGTTAACTACACTAATTAGAACTAAACAAAGAATAAGAAACATGATTAGGATCACGTCCCCACCATGGGCTAAACAACGCGTATAAAGGATTTTGGTTCAAAATTATTTAACCGAGCATATCCAATTGATTATAAACATCAAACATGAAGAAATTTAATTCAACAATGAAAGATTGGACTTTCACTCGAATATGGTTACAAGTAGATTAATTTTGGAATAATACTATAAACACTAATGTTGCATGACAAAGAAAGTTAAATGCTTAATATTACAACTTTAATACACAAGGTTTCAATTAATTATATTTCTACCCAAAACCCTAGCTTTCAAAGTCGACACCCATTAATGGCAGAAATATGATCCTAACTCTTGAACCGGCTAGACATGGTGGTATTAACTATGCAAAAATCCATTAACAATTACATAAAAATAATGAAACAATAATAACAGTACTAGAATTTAAGGTTACCATGATTAAAGAACACAAACATGCCAGAAGAAATCAAAGCTTGAAGAAGAACTTAAAAAGTTATTGAATTGAAGGTGCAAAACTTATAAATTATTCTCCTAGATATTCCCCCTCATTTTGGAGCTTTACAATGAATGTAATCTCCCTTAAAATAACCCTAATGGCTAAATATATAGGTTAGAAGTCGTTTAGAAGAGTCCCCAAACTCTAAGACTCTTTTGGCTAAAGGATAAGGACAAAATAAAAATCCCGCTTATGGTAGTTTGTCACCCTTTTTAGGCGTGACTAATCTTTGTAACAGTTCTGGAGCGTGACTAAAGTCGAACCGATCCCCTTAAGCTGAACCGGTTCTTTTTTTCCAGTAGCTCAAATCTGTTCTACTATAGAACCAAACCAATTCATTTTTCTGATATCTCTTATTCTTCTCATCTCCAAATTCCCTTAATGTGTCGTGTCATGTTCACCCGTTATTATCCATTAAGACAATAATTAATTTTGAATCTTATATGGATTAATACATTAGCCTTCTATTAGTAGGTAGTTCTCTATTGTTATGGGAATAACATAATTTCTCGTATTATTTATTGCTTTAGCTTTTGTAATGGGGATGTTAATAAATTCCCATTTTTTCCGCTTTCTTTTAGTTATCTTGATTGGCTCTCAAGATTTCTTCTAGGGTTCAGAAAATAAGAGCTTATACATGCCACAAGAGAGGTTTTTTCTCTTTTATTTTTATTAACATTTGTGAGGGTACCGTCCTTCTTCCTTAAAAAAAATATAAATACATTAAACACGATAAGACAGATTTAAATAATACTTGAACATAAAGATAAGCCATAGATATAAGAGTAACCACTCTATTGGTAGATACATTATCTGAACTCTTCATTTTAAGAATAAAGGGTTAATATTAAATTATAAAATAAGTTTCAAGTAAGAGTATCAAAACAAAAGTGAAAATTGGAAGAACTCTATAATGTGAAGTAATTCTATAATTCCAGAGAATTCGTTATATTATTCATTATGTAAAACTATATTCGTATAAAATTTATAAAAAATGTAAAAATTAGTGTTGCATTTACAAACCTAACTTCACATTGTTCCATTGTCATGTCTAATTGAGAATATCAATTATCTATACTCAACATTAATAAAAACAACACGTTTGCACATGCAAAAATATTATTTTTATAGTAAAAAACATGTAGAGCCCATGCCATATTCTTGTTGGTGTTGAGGACGATCCCGATTATGTGTTACCTTCAAAACATAACAGTCCCTCTGTCCCAAATTATTTATCCTGCATTCCTTTTTGGGACGTGCCAAATTAATAGTCACTTTTCTTTTGAGATGTAATTAATTGATGATCTTAATCATTGATTGAGTGTTAAAAACATCATTTTCAAATAGCGACTATTAATTTGGGACAAAGGTAATATATTTTTCTCCAATTGAGGTTGGTTTAAAGTTGAACTATGTTTTAACCTTGCATGTCTTATCAACGGTTCAAACAGCATAAGTCAAGCAGTTGGAGTAGCCTTACCATGCACCATATCTAACATTTTGACTTGAAGGACAAATTTTATTTTTACTTTCGCCCTAGTGGCGAACCCACAATTTTTGGTCAAATGGTACAAAAATGTTTTATAAAGGTCAAGGGTTCGGGGGCGGGAGCCCTCGGGCTGATTTTTTAAGGGTATTTGAATTATTTTTGTAATTTTTAACCGTAAAATTTTAAGGTTAATATTCACGTCATAGTCTACAATACTTTTTCTTAACCTCGGATTAACTGGATGTGTTGCCGTTGATGGACTCTCACCTGGCTCGCATTCGCGTGTCTTTTTAAAATACTTGAACATAGTTGTCTTATATTTCAAATCATATTTAAACAATAAACTAAAAAAATTTAAACTTTTACACTTCAAACTAATTTAACAGTTATTATAATATATTATTTTAATCGTTTAAATATTAAAAATTGAACATATTAATTGTTGATGTAAAAAATTAGATTACTCTAATTATTTAATCACAGATAAATAAATAAGACAAAAGATTTTAAAGTGGTTCAGCCTTATATGAATGGCCTACGTCCATGTTATTGCTGAGTGTTTGAGAATTCTCGATTACCAGTGCTATCAAGAAATTCCTGTCCCTTTGAATGAGGGTGATACAAGGTATTTATAGCCCTTAGGCTGTACATGAAAGGGTGTTTCATTAAATGATATACATATGAAAGGGTAATTCAATTAATGTTCTTCAAACGTGCGCGTCAAGATGATAAGCATTCAATGAATAGTTGAACTGTTGATTATCTGGCAATTAATGTTGTGGTCGAGGTGCAGCTCGAACCGCCTTAGTTGCTCGTCGTCCAAAAGTTCCTCGGAGCATTGGAGTTCCTCGGAAGATAAGAGTTTCTCGGAGGGTTGGTGTTCCTCGGAGTGAGTATGTTGGTCGGGGAAACAATCTTCCTCGTTGCTATTGTGCCACATAGATTGACACGTGTCTTCTTATTATTCGTCCACATCAGCATACTAATTTTGGTGTCAACAGAAGCCCCCAATGTTTCATATTTCGAACTTTGAGGAGTATGGAACATTCTTTCTCGGTATATGGTGATATTAAATGACCTTCCTGTAATCATTTCTTTCGCCGTTTCCCAAGGCAAGGTATTTAAACTTCAGATGCAATCCCATCATCTTCTACCTTTTCAATTTCTGCTTTCGAGTTTTCTAAAGCTTTTCTCTCTCTTGTGCGTTCATTTCCTCCTTCGTTTGTTTGTCAATAGATCTCCTTTTTTCCTGTAAGATTTTCTTCCTTCTTCTTCATTTCTTTTTATTCACCATGGTTTATATTATCGAATCTCTTGAGAAGTTCCGCTCTGACTTCTCTATTCCTTCTTGGGTAACTTTGGAGGTTCTTTCTGAGCCTTCAAGTTATTTTGATTTGGCTGAGGGACACTAGTTCCCTAGCCTATTTATTGCTGAATGTGGGTTTTCTTTTCCACCAAATCCGTTGTGTTTAGAGTTCTGTCAATACTTCGATGTTGTCCCTGCAAAAATAGCCCGCAACACATGGAGAATAGTTAATGGGGTACATAGGTTAAATCAAACTCATGGAACTCGTATAGGAATTCCTGAGATTATGTACTGCTACAGATGGGCTGTTTTAGACAATGTTTTTTATTTAAAAACTAGGTTTTTGAATAGGGCCTTAGTAGTCAATCTCCCTGATGCAAATAGGGATTATTTTGAACATGGGGTAGTTATAAAAAATTGTCAACATGCCCCTTTGATTGGAGATGCGGTATATGAGGGTCCTAGATGCCCCCCATATGGCAATGGGATAGGTTACTTTCATCTTATTTTGTTTTTTGAAATTATGATTTCATTGTGTTTGACAAAATGTATGACTGATATTTCACTATGTTTTTATTTGTAGTTGACAGCAAGAGAAAAACTCCTAAAGAGTCAGAAGTTAATATAAAGCAATTGAAACATATCTGGAGTTTGCATCAGAGAGTTGCAGACGAGCACATCAGGTCTGCTTCATATTTGTTGCAGTACAGGAGCTACACATCATCCTTTACTGCTCGTCCCGTGGTCAGCATTAGTGACCCATTGCCAGCTTCCGAGGAATCTTCACCAGAATCTCATATTCCTCTAAGTCAGAAGATGGGCAAGAGAAGAGTTCCTGCTATCTTCGAGGAGACTTCCTCTGCCGGGGATGGAAAGAGGAACAAGGCTGAAGTCCCAAAGGGGACCAAGAAAATTGATGTTGTTCCTTCTGCTGCTGTTCAGAAGGCTGCCGAGAAGCCTCCAATGGCTCCGAGCAAGAAAAGTACTTCTGTGGAAGTGATCACTATTTCCCCCACCAAGGGTTCTTTGGCTGAAACTGTTGAAGTTCCATTGAGGAGATTGAAGAAATCCTCCTCGGTTAGTTTTTCTGAAGCCATTCCCCAGCTCCAAACTAGTGGAGCTGGTGTTCCAACCATCATTCCCCCGAGCTCTGCAATGAGCTCGGTAAAAACTTGGATTATTCCTAAAGTCCAAGACATCGAGGAAAACATGTCTAGGGATATGCTGACATCCCTGGCTACTCATCACATTGCTTCAGTAAGTTTCTTTTTATCTTGAATTTTTCCTTCTATCAATATATGTATCTCGGCATTAACTCATCACTACCTTCTTTTTTCAGCTGGTGAGTTGTTTTAACACCATTGTGAAGAAAGATGAAGCGCTCAAGGCTTCAAGCTCCTCGTCTGGAGTAGAGGATGCATTCCAGGGTTTGGCCCAATCTCTGAAGGAATCCCGTCAGAAGTATGACGAGGATAAAGGTGTATGGGAGAAGAAATTGGTTGCATCTGAAGCAGAAAAGGTGCAGTTGGGAAACAAAGTGAAGGATTTGGAGAGGGAGAACAAGAAATACTCCGAGAAGCTCACTACTTTCGGGGAGCTTGAAAATAAGCTGAAATCAGCTGAGGAAGAGCTGACACTTCTGCGCGAAGCAAATCGTCAGAAGGAGGAGTTGGAGGCCAAGCTGAAAGCCTCCGAGGACCTTTTATCCGAGAAGCTCTCCTCGGAGAAGATGAAGAGAAAAACAGCTGTGAAGAAATCCTTTCAAACTGGTTGGGATAAAGGATGGGATAGGGGGTAGAAGCAATGATGACCCAGGTGAATTATGGAAGTTTGAAATTCTTCCATGATGGTTGGGTTGCTGCCTTGCAGGAATTGAAGGTGAGCGAGGACTCCGAGCTATTTCAACAATATCTCCCTGGTCCTCCTCCAGTTATTGAAGACGAAGATGAAGATGAAGCTGCATCTGAAGAATCTTCAATGATTGTGGGTGATCAAATCCTTGCTCCTCAACCCAACCAGACATCTGCTGAGGAGATTTCTTCTTTGCCTGCTCCTCTTGAACAAATCCCAACTCCAGTCGATCAAATCAGTGTTCCCACCGAGCAACCAAGCTCCTCGTCCCAGCCTCCCGAGAAAGTCTTGGGAGATAAGGAAAAGGTGTGAAGTTGTTCGGTACTATCTTTCTATTTTTCTCCTTACTTGTACTTTGTATCTCAGATCTTTGTAACTTTTGCCTTATGATCTAATAAAATTTGAGTTCTTTCTTTCCATATGATTGTCTCTTCTTTATCTGCAATCTGTCTTGATCTTCTTTTTCTTTCTCTGTTAGTTTCTGGCCAGGATGGATCTTTTGTCTGCTAACGACACAAAGTTGATGCAGCAATGCCATGAGTATTATAAAGCTGGTCACACAGATCTCAGTACATCCAAAATTGCCGATATCCTTGGTCATGGTGCTTCAAAGCAAGCAATCGAAGCTTATCGGTACCTGAAGGACTTACTTGATAGAGCAGTGGCCAATAACGTCGCCTACTATGATATGATCGAGGAACTTCAATATACTCTAGAAGATCTCAAGGATTAGTACAGGGAGTCAAATGCCTTGTTACATGAGGGGTATGAAAAGAAATATCAACAGCTTTCTGCCGAGAAGGGCTATGACAAACTCATTGCTGGGTATGACGTCAAGGAGAGGACCCTAAAAGGTGAAGTTGAGGCCTGCAGACAGATCGCCGAGCTGCTGGAACAAGAGAACAACAATTTGCAGAAAGAGTTGGCACAGTATAAGTTTGTAGCTTCATCTTCCACTGCCTTGGTACCAGTCTCCGATGAAGGGTTCTCATTCTTAGAGGTTGAGAATGCCAAATTAAGGGAAGAATTAGATACTTTAAGAAGGTCTGGTATTTCTGCTACTGCTCGGGGACGAGGAAGAGGTTCTCATGGACGAGGAAGAGCTGCCCAGGATGTTAACGAGGAACGAAGTACTCCAGCTGCTCGGGGTCAATCAAGAACTCCTCGTAGTATTGAAGAAGCTCGTACTCTGTCAACATTGGAAACTCAAGCGTACCAGTTGAACGCAAAAGATCGGGCTTTGTCTGAAATGTCCAAGAAAATCCTGACTTTGGAAGATCAACTTACTGCGATGAAGTCTGCTTTGAATAATAAGGATGTTTTTGCCAGGAACCTTCATGAGCAGTTAGAAAGATTAACATTCCAATTCCATAAACAACCTCGCAAATTCTGGAATGCAGGCTATAATGAGGCCCTTTATCACTTGGATGCTCGCATTGAAAATGCCAATAATGAAGGTTATAAACAGGGATGGTTGAACGCCCTGGGTGTGCTGAAGCTCGAACAGGGGCATTACCTGTGGGATTATCATACTCCTAGGCTACTAGACTTGCTTGTACCACCCTATAAATTGGACATGGAATGGATCCTAGCTCATGCCATTCCTCAGAGCTTAATTTCAAAATATCTTGGTGACTATAATCTTCATTCTCAAATTGAAGTATCTCGTCCCGAGCATCCCCTGGATACTCCTTCAGTAATGAATGTCAGAATGTTGAAGGACTTGAATTTTATCAATTCTCCTCAGACATTAAATGATCCTCCTGCTGGCGAGGAACATGTATCGAAGGCTGAGGGGAAAAAACCAATAGAATAGGATTTTCAATGTAATAGTTAGCACACATATGTAACTTGTAATTTATTTTGAATTTTAATGAAAGACTTTCATTTTTTGTTTGCAAATTTGTATTGCTATTGTTTTGTACTTGTCTAACACTTTTATATTTGTGATTGCATAACAATACTTTGTGGTTCATCGACCAATCTAGTAATAAAAGATTACAAGTATCAAAAATGTTGCTCGATCACTTAATAACAAAGTAATGAGTATAAAAAATGTTTAAAATTTTTCCAACCAACCAAGGTTGTTAAATTGTGCTCGTCGACCAATTATAATTAGTGAGATTTTTTATCCCCGACTAACCATACTTGGCAAATTTTTTTTCATAAAATGTGTCTGACCAACCAAGGTCGATCATCTTATCCTCGTCGACCAAATACGGTTAGTGTATTTTTATCCCTGACCAACCATACTTGACTCAGTTTGGAATATTTTGTATTTTCTAGAATAGTTTTACCTTCCGACCAACATAAGTTGGCATATTTTATTTCTTAACCAGCCGAAATTGGCATTTTTAAGAATGTTGTTCTTGCCCTTTTACCAACCGGAGTTGGTCATGGGTTTGAACTATCATATCCACTAGTTATTTTACCAACCGGAGTTGATCACGCTAGTGTATGCCTCCTAACCAAAGGAGTATAGTTTGTTCTCGCTATTTTACCAACCGGAATTGATCACGCTCGAACTATCATATCCACTAGTTATTTTATCAACCGGAGTTGATCACGCTAGTGTATGCCTCCTAACCAAAGGAGTATAGTTTGTTCTTGCCCTTTTACCAACCGGAGTTAGTCGTGGGTCTGAACTATCTACTTCTTTTTGCTGTCGAGCAGCGTAGTGTACAACACTAGTATTCCCCGAAAAACTTTCAAACAAAGGAGAGAAAAATGGTGAAACATCATCGTTTTATTCATATTGATGGACCTGCTGTACATTTTACATCACTGATAATACTTGCGAAGGTGTTCAGCATTCCAAGCATTCTTGAATTCCTCTCCTTCTAGAGTTGCTATTCGGTAAGTTCCTGGTCGAACAACTTCTGTAACTCGGTAAGGTCCATGCCAATTTGCTTCCAATTTATTGTGCTTCTGATTGACCTTCTTTAGCACGTAATCTCCTTCCTTTAAATCGCATTTCTTCACCCTCTTGTTGTAGAACAAAGCTGTTCGTTGTTGATATGCAGCATTCCTAATGGCTGCTTCTTCTCTAACCTCCTCGAGCATATCCAAATCCAGTCTTCTCATCAAGTCACTGACTGGGGAATTGAAATTCAGCACTCTATGTGTCGAAAGACCCAACTCGGCAGGTATTACAGCCTCACTTCCAAACGCCAGCATATATGGTGATTCTCCAGTTGCTGCTCGGGGAGTTGTTCGGTAAGCCCACAATACTGATTGTAGCTCATTAATCCAGTTAGCTTTAGCCTCATTTAAGCTCTTCTTCAAACCATTTAATAATGTTCTGTTCGTCACTTTAGTCTGTCCATTGCTTTGAGGATGGCCTGGTGCTGAATGAACCTTCAAAATGTTTGACTGATGACAATAGGCGGCAAACTCCTCGTTATCGAATTGTGTTCCATGGTCTGTAATAAAGGCATGAGGGAGACCATATCGGCAGATGATGTTCTTCCAAACGAATTGGTACACCTTCTCGTACGTCATATCAATCAGAGGCTCAGCTTCTACCCATTTAGTAAAATAATCCACTGCGACGACGAGGTACTTGAATCTTCCTCGGGTCGTTGGCAGTGGTCCAACCAAATCAATTCCCCACATGGCAAATGGCCAAGGAGAAGTTATGGGTGTCAACAATGCTTGTGGAGTTCGTCGAATAGAGGAAAAACGTTGGCACTTGTCACACTTCTTGGCATATGCTATACAATCAGCCCTCATCGTCGGCCAGTAATATCCCTGCGTCATCACCCTTTGCAAAAGTGTTCGACCTGCTACATGGGCTCCATAGGACCCTTTATGGATCTCTTCAATCAATTCTTTCACCTCGGAGGGATGTCCACATCTTTGCAAACCAGCCATAATTCCTCGTCTATATAAAACACCATTAGTTAGTACATACCGAGCAGCTTTAAACTTTAATTTCTTGGCAGCGATCTTATCCTCCGGTAATTCTCCTTCCTTGACATATGCCCTGATGGGATCCATCCAAGATGGTCCTAAATCAAGGGAAATAACATTCATCGTCAGGCCTTCATCTATGCTTCGACTTTCTAACACCTCAATTGGTATTGTTCTTCGCAACTCGGTACGAGTAGCTGATACTAGTCGGGCCAATGCATCTGCTTGTGCATTCTCCATTCTTGGTATTCTGATTAACTGAATGGCATCAAATTCTGCCAACAACTCCATCGCCTTTGCATGATACTTGACCATTAGTTCTCCTTTAACTGCATACGTTCCCATTATCTGATTCACAATTAATTGAGAATCACTGAATTCCATCACTTGTTGTGCTTCCATAATCTTTGCTAAATTAAGACCTGTTATTAAGGCTTCATACTCAACCTCATTATTGGAAGCTTTGAATTGGAATCGTAAGGAATATTCCACGTCAATCTCGTCTGGGGTGTTCAAAACAATCCCTGCTCCACAACCTGTTGTACAAGATGACCCATCTACATACAATCTCCACGTAGGTAACTCGTCTTCAAAATTCTTATCTGACAACGTTCCTCGGTGAAATATTTGTTGTTTTGTTTCATCCTCCCTTGATATCTTTTGCTCCTCGTCGACCATCTCTTCTTGCCCTTTTACCAACCGTAGTTGGTTTGGGTTTGAATTTGATGATCTTTCTACATCCACAAGCCCTTTTACCAAACGGAGTTGGTCTGGACTCATGTCTGTTGACCCTGTAACATCCACAGGTTGGTAAGTGAGCAACTTTTGTTCCTCGGGGGTATAAGGATATGTAAACTCTGCTATAAAGTCTACTACTGCTTGCCCTTTTAAGGATGATCTGGGTTTATACACAATATCATATTCACCGAGCTCTATTGCCCAGTACATCAGTCTTCCTGACTTTTCTGGCTTATGAAGGGCTTGTCTTAATGGCATGTCAGTATACACGATGATGGTATGGGCCTGGAAATATGGCCTCATTCTTCTACTTGCTTCAATTAATGCCAATGCCAATTTTTCCAACTTTGGGTACTTGATCTCTGTACCTCGGAAAGCCTTACTTGTGTAATAAATTGGCTTTTGGACTCCATTCTCCAATCTGATCAATGCCGAGCTGACCGCATTTTCTGATACTGCCAGGTATAAGTACAACTTTTCTCCCATCACTGGTCTGGACAGCAATGGAGGTGTTCCCAGATATTTCTTCAAGTCTTGAAAGGCTTTTTCACATTCATCATTCCACTCAAAAGTTTTTCGAAGTGTTTTGAAGAATGGAAGGCACCTATTAGTTGCTCGAGATACAAATCTATTGAGCGTTGCAACTCGTCCTGTAAGACTCTGCACTTCTTTCTTCGTCGTTGGAGATCGCAACCCTAAAAGAGCTTTAATCTTTGCTGGATTTTCCTCAATGCCTCGCTGGTTGACGATGTACCCGAGGAACATTCCTTCTCGTACTCCAAAGGTGCACTTCGTTGGGTTGAGCTTCATCTGGTATTTATCCAGTTGATCAAAGGTCTGACCTAAGTCAACTAGATGATCAGCAGCTTTCTTGCTCTTTGTCAGCATATCGTCGACATAGACCTCCATATTGCAACTGATTTGTTCGGTAAAAACCTTGTTCATCAGCCGTTGGTATGTCGCTCCTGCATTTTTCAAACCAAAAGGCATAACATTATAACAATAAGTTCCCCTAGGGGTAATAAAAGAAGTGATTTCCCTGTCTTCAGGTTTCATTTTGATCTGGTTGTATCCAGAGTAAGCATCCATGAAACTGAGTAGCTCGTGCCCCGAGGTAGCATCCACTAGTTGGTCAATTCTGGGTAATGGGAAGTGATCCTTTGGGCAAGCCTTGTTGAGATCAGTGAAATCAACACACATTCTCCATTTATTGTTTTTCTTTTTTACCATCACCACATTTGCCAACCAGTCCGGATACTTCACATCTTCAATGAATTGGGCTTTCTGGAGCTTGTCGACCTCCTCTTGAATAGCTTGATTCTTCTCGGGGCTAAATACCCTTCTTCTCTGCTTTACAGGCTTGATCTCCTTATTCACATTGAGCTCATAACATAAGAAGTTTGGATCTATTCGTGGCATGTCTTCATGATTCCATGCAAAAGTTTTCTTTCTGTTTCTCAAGAAAGTTATCAATTCCTGTTTTATTGAAGCATCCAACGATGAACCTATCTGGGTTACTCGTTCAGGGTGTTCGTCGTCCAGAATAACATTTTCTGTAGATTCTACCACTTGTCCTTTTACAAGTTGGGATTCATCTCTTGGATCAAGTGTTTCGATTTCTGTACTTTCCTCCACCTGGTAAGTAGTAGTCTTTTTCCTTGATTCTTCAAGTTCCTCTTGCTCGGCAGACGAATAATAGCATTCTCGAGCTACTTTTTGATCACCTTTCACCACTCCTACTCCGAAATTTGTTGGGAATTTTAAACATTGATGTACTGTAGATGGGACTGCTTCGAACTTCTTCAAACCAACTCTTCCCATGATGATGTTGTAGGCTGACTGCACATTCTTATCCATCACAAAGAAGCGTATTCTTTCTGTTCGACAAGCAGGCCAAGTTCCAATGAATATATCCAACTTGATCGTCCCAAGTGGAAAAACTTTCTCGCCAGCAAAACCCAGAAGAGGTCTGTGATAAGGCTCCAATTGAGATAACTTCAAATTTAAACTGTCAAAGCATGAATAGTACATGATGTCTGCCGAACTGCCATTGTCTACCAGCACCCTTGAAATCACTACTTCTTTCATCCTCATTTTGATCACCAAAGGGTCGTCGTGAGGGTAAAGAACACCTGCCAGGTCATTTTTTGAAAAGCCAATAACCAGCTTCTCTTTGTTTACCTTCCTCGGACGATCCTCCTCAGCCAAATTTATTCGCTGAATATACGAGCAAGCGTGTGCCTCTCCGAGGTAAGCTTTTCTTTCTGCAGTAAGATCTCCTCCTCCTGCATCTCCTCCTGTAATAACATTACAATCAAATGACCCAAAACGTATGGAAAATACCTCTCGTTCTGGCTACCTTGGTTTCTTGGGAAGATCGGGGTCATCCTCGGCATCATCTTCGTGGTCTCTCTTCTTTTTCTCCTCTGCTCGACGAGGAGATCTAGACCTCTCTCTAGTTCGATCATTATTTCTTCTTTCACCTCCCCGATCAACATATTTCGCTAGCTTTCCTCTTCGGATGAGTGTTTCAATCTCGTTCTGAAGAGCTATGCAATTTTTAGTCATATGGCCATGATCTTTGTGGAACTCGCAATATTTGTCCCTGTTCCTCGCATCAGGATCTGACCTCAGTTTCTTCGGCCACTTTACTTCCTCACTATTCTTGATTTCTTCCAAGACATGATTAATACCCATTTTCAAGGGAGTATAATTATCGAATTTCTTCAGGACTTCCCATGATGACTTATTATTTCTGGAACGCTTGTCGCCACCATTGCCCTTATGCTCTTTATTTTTAGACTTGTCGACGTCCACCTTGGTGTCTTTATCTATATTCTTCTTTGCAGCCATAGCTTCCTCGACATTCATGATTTTGGCCGCTTTTGCCATCAACTCTGACATAGTTTTAGGTGGATCTTTCGCCAAGGTGTAATACAATTTATTAGGCAACAACCCACTCATCAAGGCGGTGATTGCTGTCTTCTCCTCGTAATCTAAAACTTCCAGCTTCTCGTTATTGAAACGAGTTATGTAATCTCTAGTACTCTCACCAGATTTTTGTTTAACACTTAGCAAGTGTGCTACTCGTTTTACTGGCTTTGCTCCAAAACATAAATTGCCGATGAACAACTCGGCCAACTGAAAGAAAGTTGAAATCTTACCCCGAGGAATATTGTTGTACCATATCTGGGCAGCTCCAGTAAAAGTTCCTGAGAACGCTCTACATCTCATCTCGTCGGGGACAGCATAGATATCGGCGGCAGCTTGATATTGCTCTATATGAAGAACATGAGATGTCTTTCCATCATATTTAGGGGTCACTACTGGTGCTTTAAACTTTGACGGTGTAGGAAAATTCACAATGGCCTGGACAAAAGGTGTCCCTTGAACAAAAGTTCATTGTAGGGGATTCTTCGCCCTAGCCATTTCTCCCAATATATCCTCCAATCGCTGAAGGGACCCTTTCCACGCTTCATTTCCTTCCTCGGGCCTATTGGTTCGAGCAATAGATCGTTCTGAAGTAGCCTCCTCAGATTTATCTTGATGAACAACTGGTCGTGATTGTGCTGATCCTTATCTTAGATCTGATGGTTGTCGAAAACTCCTCGACATGGTCTTAGGTGGACTCCTATTCCTCCTAGGGCCTAATCTACTGAAAGGAGACACCCTACTCAGTCTTTCTAAGGCGCTGGGTCTTTCTGGAGAGAGAGTGATACGTTGATCAGTATCTGTAGCCCTTGTTGACGAAGTTCTCCCAGGTTGATAAGAGAAATCATCAGACTCCTCATTACGATATGACTCAGTACGCCTGGATCGTGAAGAAAGTAAATAAGTTTGCCTCTGACCAATTCGTTGTCCTGAACGTGCAGGTGCACCGCCATGAAGGTTTTGTATGAGTTGCCTCATTGTGTCTTGCATGGCGGTTTGTCCTTGAGCCAGATTCGTCATAATTCCGGCCAGATCTGGAGGTGCAAAGGGATTTGGAGGATTTCCAGCATTTCTAGTGTTTCGATTGCTAGATTCTGGATTATCCACCATTGATGATGAATGATTTTTGGTGAAAAACGATAATAACAATCGATTCCCACAGACGGCGCCAATCTGTTGATGTAAAAAATTAGATTACTCTAATTATTTAATCACAGATAAATAAATAAGACAAAAGATTTTAAAGTGGTTCAGCCTTATATGAATGGCCTACGTCCACTGTTATGTTATTGCTGAGTGTTTGAGAATTCTCGATTACCAGTGCTATCAAGAAATTCCTGTCCCTTTGAATGAGGGTGATACAAGGTGTTTATAGCCCTTAGGCTGTACATGAAAGGGTGTTTCATTAAATGATATACATATGAAAGGGTAATTCATTTAATGTTCTTCAAACGTGCGCGTCAAGATGATAAGCATTCAATGAATAGTTGAACTGTTGATTATCTGGCAATTAATGTTGTGGTCGAGGTGCAGCTCGAACCGCCTTAGTTGCTCGTCGTCCAAAAGTTCCTCGGAGCATTGGAGTTCCTCGGAAGATAAGAGTTCCTCGGAGGGTTGGTGTTCCTCGGAGTGAGTATGTTGGTCGGGGAAACAATCTTCCTCGTTGCTATTGTGTCACATAGATTGACACGTGTCTTCTTATTATTCGTCCACATCAGCATACTAATTTTGGTGTCAACATTAATTTAAACTAATTTAATATTTTAATCATTCAAACATTTTATATTGAACTGAAAAATTAAACTAATCTAAACATTCATTAATCATTCAATTCTTATTCATTTAAATTATTAAATAAACATTTAGCATTTATTAATATAAATATTGAACTGAAAAAAAAAAGTTACCTGCGTTGATGCCAGAGGATAGAGGAGGAGGAATAATTTTATTTTGAAAAAATGTAAGACATGCAAATTCAACAAATGTTCCAAGCATTCAATGGATATCATTGGGGGTGCGACTCAGATGATAATTCAAATGCCAATTAAAAAAATCCCATGGGAGATTCCCATTCATTTGACACCTACCAAATGGGAGGTTGCAAAATTACTTTTTCGTTGCTTGATTAGGAAAATGATTGTCCATCTATAAGCAGTACTTTTTACATCAACAGTGCATAATGCCTTTTTGGCATTACACATGCCCTTACGGAGATGGTCTTACCTGTTGCTAGGGAAGCAAATCAAGTCGGTAAGGAATTAAGGTCAGATCTGGGCGAATTAATAGCGGGTGTGATAATTGTTGCGGATCAAATTTAAATAAGACTAGCCGTCTATCTATTATCTTAATCATAATTTTTAATTGTAGATCCCTAATTTAAATGAATAGGAAGGACAACGATCATTTCTCAATCTGTCTATATATATAAAAAAAAATGATAAATTTTAGTGATTGATATGCTACTCATCTAAAACAAATATAATGGTGTCATTCTCAATCATTACGGATTGAAATGGTGGATAATACTGAGAAAAACTTGTTAGAATTTACGGGTTTTTTTAAGTTGACAAAATCTGATTTTGGTCAACTTGTTAGAATTTATGGGTTTTTTTAAGTTGACAAAATCTGATTTTTGTCAACTTTGGGTCAATTTATTATGGGACACACATATCTTTCGAGACAACTCAAAGTGGTAACTCGTTTACCTCCGCAAGGAGTATAAAGTGGTATACTCGCATATGAAAAACCATAAATTATTGAATGAGAAATTACAGTTCAAAGTATTCACTCGGAACATGAAAAATGGTTGAAGTGTTTAAGTTAAAGCTTATCCCACATAGAAAGAATGTGTAAAATGGGTGTAGTATAATATAATCAAATTTGGCTTAAACGCTTGGTGCCCTTGGAGTATCTTAACTCTTTGAAGGAGGGAGGACTTACATGGGCGTGGTTTGGCTTCCAAGCACACGTTCGCGCCGCCGCCTGCCGGGCAGGGGTCGGGCTCGGGTTAACTTAACTAAAGTAAAAAGTTTTGAGGCCAAATTTTATTGGGCTTTTTTATTTTATTTCGGTTTTATTTTATTTTATTTTATTTTATTCCAGCCCAGTTTTATTTCGACCCAGTCCAGTTCGTTTTTTGTTTTTATTTTTCCTTTGACAGTTAAATTCGGTTACTCCCAACAGTTGACTCTTGGGATTTTCAACTGTTTATTAACACACACTTATTTTTGTATAAATAAATGGCTTAGTGTCTTTTTTAGAGGTTACGAAATTTCAGACAGTCAGTCCATAAATTCAGTGAGTACATATGAGAGTTCAAAACGGTTCGTTCAAATAAACTTACAAATTGGGGTGCTACTTTTGCAAGTGAAGAAGATTGTTGCATCCTGGGAGATGATTATCGCTGCGTCTAGGGGTGTTCGCGGTCCGGTCTGGTTCGATTTTGAAGTTTTTTTTGGACTGGACCGACTTTTTCGGTCCTCTGAAAAATGGACCAAGACCGGACCAATAATGTCGGTTAACCGACCCTATTAGATTCAATTTTTTTAGGGTCGGTTCAGTTTTTTTGTCGGTCCTAACATTGATTAAATATACTATTTAAAAGAAATATTGAACAAATTCAGTCTCAATCTCTCAATGCTTCCCACTTTATCAGAAAAGCCAAATTGTTTTAAACTAGAAATAGAAAAAATATTATAAATTTAAGACTGCTACTTAGAGAACATCTTCTATTTCTTATTTAAAAACATCCTATGATGCAGCCATTATTATTTTCAACTTATGTTACATCTTAAGATTAGTTGATCTTTACTGATAAAGAAAGGGATCACAAGATATCCAAAATTCCCTTTTATTGTCTGTTTGAATTATTTTGACAAAGACATGAATTTTAGAAGCATTTAACCCAAAAACATTTGGGTACAACAGTTACAACAAAGTGTTATAACGAATTGATAAGTAGAAAATTATAATCTAAGTATAAACCATGAACAGGAAAGAACTCACAAAGTTATTAAAGCACACACTTGCACCAATCAACTGTTCAGTTGTTCTAGAAAGGAGATGGGTGCACAATAAGGAGAGAGGAGCAGTAGTGGCATAGCAAGGAGAAGGGTTGAGACGGCAGTAGCAACGGGAAGGAGAAGGAGTGAGCGAAAAGGAAAGAGGGTGGGGGGCTATGGCCGTGAGTTTAGTGAGAGAGGGCGAGAGTGTTTTGGTTGTTGTTTTGTGATGTTGTGTGACTAGGGTTTAGAAAATTTAGTGCAGTAGACTAATTTAGCCTTCGTCTTTATATTTAACTACTAAAAAAAACACTAAATAAAATATAAAATGTACATATTTAACTAATGTCGGTCCGGGTCGGTCCGGGTCGGTCCGGGTCGGTCCAGACCCACCATGTTAACTCAAAACCCGAGGACCGGACCGACTCAGTGGATTTTAAAAAAATAGAAACCGATTAACAAAAAAACCCGACAAAAATAAGGCGGTTCAGCTCGGCTCGGCTCGATTCGGTCCATTAGTTCGGTCGGTTTTTTGAACACCCCTAGCTACGTCCGAAAAGCACTAATTCGGGGCAAAATTCATCTTTAAGGTCAGAGTGTTTAACACTTGCCTCAATTAAAAATCTGTTTTTGTTGCATATTAATTTTGTAATTACTAATTTCTTATTTCTGTAATATAATTACAAAATTATTTTAGATAACAATCTTAAGATGAATTTTTTATATATTTTAATCCATAATGGTTTTTTTGTGTTACTTAATTACAGAAATATTTTATTATACTTAGTGTGTTAAAAAATTATTTTCAGTATTACAAAATATTGTTTTTACATTCTGTAAAGGCTTTTTGTAAAAGAAATTTTTTTTTATTATATAGAAAATATAATTTATTTATTGCATGTATTTATGTTACTCGCGAAATTAGTTGCGACACCCCGCCCAATTAAATATAGGGTGATCAGTCATTTACCAAATTTTAAAACAGGATATACGATCGGTTCATTCTTAGCATCACTGTCGAAAACAATATAATCCATATTAATCACCTATAATATAATTAAGCTAAGTGTCAAAATATTTTCGTTTTTTAATAAAATCATTTAACCACAACATTCCAAAAGTAAATTATAAACCATTCACCATACATAGGAATAATAAGTACTGAACAAGAATTTAATACGAAATTAAATAAGACTGGGTAAAACCTCCAAGTTCAAGACTCCAAACCATAAAAGAAACTAAATACAATATCTCTGATAAAAGACTAGAAGCGGGGTGACACATGCCCTAAATAGGAAGTCTAAGAAAAACTGAATGAAAAGAATAGAATGCGTATACTGCAAGGACCTACATCTTCCACAATAGCTGCAGCACATCTACCAATCCAATCTTTAATTCGGGTACCCCTGGGGCTAAGCACCTGGTATAATATATATATAGCAAAAGAGAGAAAAGATGCAATAAATGGGTTAGGGCTCGAGGTTTAAAAAATGATTTAGCAAGTATTTAAAACATGTTCTTAAAACAAGTCTTATACGCATGTAAGTTATCGAATTCTCACATGAGCTTCTCACCTCTCATCTATTGTGCACGCCTAACGTACATCTAATTTTCTCCATAGTTATACCACCCAGTCTAACTAGTCTGAAGTCATTCTAATTGTATCTATACTCACGAGTAGTGTACCCGTATCGCCGTTACAATACATTTTCAAATTAGCCTATATCGAACAGTTAATTAATATGTTTTCTCGTTTTCATAATAAATTAATTATACTCTTAGGATTTATTTTATACATTAACATTTTTATCTCTACTAACTATACACAATAGAATGATTCACAAGTTTATGTATATATACATATAGTCACATCTTCCTTATATATATATATATATATATATATATATAAAATAAGTTACAATGGTGTTTTCATTGTTCATAAGTTGGAAACACATTTGACGGTTCAGATTGAAGCCACCAAGGTACGAAATGGAGGGCTGAGATGAATTTGCACCTGATACGTACCCTCGAGCCTCTCAATCTATTGTTTACCTCGAGACTCTCAATTCCACACCCACCTACCCCTGAAAGACCGAACTAAAAACAGGACGCCTATCAAGCCTCTCTCTCTCTTAATTCTCCTCAACCTCCCCTCACAAATCTCAGCAGATCTGTTGACGAAAATCTTGGTGGGTGGGATCAAGAACTCGATTTGGTTATATTTGTGTTTTTTTTTGTTTTATCTCCTCAGTTTGGACAGTGATAATATTTGTACCATTTTTTCAAGCATACAAATCTGTTGCCACTGTCGCCTGTGAAGTTCCCACCGAATTTCCACACCTCCCACCGAATTTGCCAAAGTAGTCCAATCTCCTATAACGTTAAACTGATCGGTTGTGATTCACAGTTGGGTCATTTATCCTTATTTTCTTTTCTTTTGTTCATATTTTGAAACGATTTGGATTTTTTTAGCGTTTGGGTCATTTATCCGGTCGCCTGTAACGTTAACGTTTTTTTCTTTTGTTTACAGGTTCAGATAACCAACCACAAAGATAACACTTTTGGGTCAATAACGTTTTCTTCAATAACCCGACTTACCATTATGTTTTTTTCTTTTTTTTCTGAAAGAGAGAGAACTATTGTGTTAAAAGACGTTTTAATTTGTTTTTACTGATTTAGGTGTGTTTTAATGGTTGTTTCGATGGAGCAGAGGTGACGGCTCAGATCACCGAAAATGGAGCACGGGTGATGGTAGTTTCAATGGATTGAGGTTTTAGGAGCTCAGGGTTTCGTAGAAAAATGGTTCACTCACTCATAAATCTAGAGAAACAAAATGGGTTGAGAGAAAGTTGGAACAGGGGGAGGTATTTTATTTTTATTGTGATTACGTATGTTTGTATTAATAAGGAAAATGAATATTTTTTTGCTTCTTTAATTTATGGGGCATACAATCTATATTTTTACAGGTATTGATTTATGAGTTTAATATGATATCTCAGGTAAAATGTTTGCAAGGTTAGCTGGATCACTATTTAGGTGGGTGCTCTTGGAACTTGCATACTGATTTTTGTGTTTGAAGTCTAAACCCTCCAGATTTTTGTGCAAAATTTCATAATGAACTGTTTAAACAATTGATAATCCATTTTTTAATCTCAACTATTGAGGTTGATTTGAGCATTAGGGTTTGGTCCAGGCGAAAATGGTTAGGTTTTTGGATGTTGGTGGTTATCATATTATTTTGGTTCTTTGAGCTGTAATAACCCACTGATCTGTTTTAGTCAAGGAGATTCACTTTGATTTTGTATAATAGTTTAGTCATGTATAAAAAATGGCATTTCTTTATATGAAGTATATCACATGAAAATAAAGTCCGGTATTATTGATTTCACTATTTATATGAATATCACTTGAAAATTTGTCTGATGTGGGTGTTGTGTTATAAGGTTGAACTACATTGGGGTGGTTGATTTGCAGTGAAAAATGCATTTGATGTGGGTGTTTTACTATGCATGCCTTTCTCTTTCTTTACCATTTAATGTTTTAGTTTGATTATTTTATGACAAGTTGTTTACCGTTTACCATTTGAATCATGAAAAATTAAAACATAATTAGGTTTTCATTTTTTGATTTGTACGGTTATCAATATTTTTGCGCCGAAGTCTCCATAAAAATGTTGAAGATGGCATTGAAGGAGCTAATGTGTAGTGTTTACTACAAAATAAATGTATTAAGATAGATAAAATATTTTAAATTTTCTTTTTAAGAAGTTGATATCAATACTCTGTATTATCACGATTTGGGGATGTTATTTTTTATCTAACCCATGTGACAAAACTGTAATTTAAAAAGAAATATATGTGATAAAACTATAATTTAAACCTATGTGTGTACTCAGCTTTATCTAAATGGAAGAGTATCTCACATGGAGAACGTTCATATACCTTTATGGTATACTCAATCTACTTATATTTTCAGACTATGTACTGCACCTATACTCAACCCATCATTAAGTACCTACACCTATTTTCTGACTTTTTATATATGCTTTCTTGGTTGGGTTTGAAAAGAAGCCACATCATAAAAGATCATTACAAAGTAAAATCTATTTTTTCTTTTCTTTTATACTATTTGAAATCTTATTTTATAGCATTTTTTATATATATTTTTATCTTTAGTTACCTTTTTTTTAGCAAATACTTTGGTGTACTGCGTTATTTTTTTTACCATACACATTCTTTTTCCCCCTTTAAAGTAGTAGTATATAAATTAAAAAGAAAAACTGGGCAAAAAAAAAGCTATATGACAATAGGGACAAGATATTGATTGGACAATTGAAAGGGTACTAAGAAAAATAAGTGTAGAGCCTTATGGAAGTACTGCTCGAGCGGTAGAAAATTAAAGTGAAGTTAAAAGGGGAAATTAGTACATAGCAGTTAGTCTCCCCTAGGCAAATTAGGTCAGCTATCATGATAGCTGTATTGTTTTTATGTCGCGACTTAAAAGCACTTAAAAATTAGGGCTATGACATGGGTAATGTTAGGATAAAACAATATATATATATATATATATATATATATATATATATAGTGAAATATATCGTACAAACATACATATATAGTTATGATTTTTACAAAATAATATAAAAAACATATCAAAGTTTTGTGGCTTGATTCGACAAAGAGGTAGGTGCCCTTTACTACCTATTGTCTTTTCTAATTGTAATCAGTTTGGAAATGACTTTTGAGCAGAAATGTTCTTTTGTTCTGCAACTATGTTTATGCTTTAGTTTTGGTTTTGTGGCAGACTATAACGTTCTGCTTGAGTTTTGGTTTTGTGGCAACTGTATTTTCGATGGCATTTGGTATGTTGGGTTATTCCTACTATGTTTTTATTTATTTTTTATGTGGTCTTAGGTAACATGTTATTTGGATCTAAAAATAATGGTAAGTCCTTCTTTTTTTTTTGAATATGTTATATTTATACATATAGTGAATATTCACTACATATTTATAAATATGACCTATTGAAATAAAAATCTTTTTTCATGAAAATCAATGGAGCAAAAAAAAATGTTAGGACCTATTAAACTACATACCTAATAAACATGTCTAATTGGTAAAAAAACCTTTATTTATTTTTTATTTTTTTAACAGGACAGATAACAATAAATAGAAAAAAATTTGTCCAATTGTTTTTAAAAACGTTTACACTTTTTTGTTGTAAACAAAAGTTTTATATTGTTTACACTTATTTGTGTTGTAAAAATCATTTCTGATGTAAATTGTTTACGGATTCAACACCTTGGAAAATATTTTATGTTGGTTGGTGTGTTTTTGGTACTCGGCGACGGCGTCGTGTGACAAGTCACTAATATTGGGGGTAAATTTAGACTAATTGAATGTTAGACTATTTGTTATTTGCTAACTAGGGTGGATAGTCCTATAAATAAATGATATTATGGCCATTCTTCTTTAAAATTACACATTGCTTTATTGGGGAATAAAAAATTTGCCGTTTTGCAGTTACGTATTTAAAAAAAATTACCATTTTGCGATTACGTACTTTGAAAATTGTCACTGTGCCTTTAAAATTACACATTGTTTACAATTTTTGTTGTAAAATAATCTTCGATTTAAATATTGTACATTTATTTTGACTACCTTTTTTTTGGAATTTTAACGTAAACGAGTATTGATGTCATGGATTTGGGTGGTTATTGATTATAGTGCCAACCAAATATGCTATGGTGGTTGTTTTAGACTATAACTATCTTTATTAGTTTATGTGTGTGGTCTATTGTAGTTGATATGTCTTCGTGAGTTTAGTTAAATCAATGTTGTTTATACAAGTTTTGGGAAGAACTATTAGTGTTGTTAGAACATTTTTTTCTTTAACGGGGTGGATAGTCCCATAATTATTTTGAAAATTATGTACATTGAAATTTTTTTACCATTTTACGATTACGTACTTTGGATAACTTAAATTATGTATGGCTTAACACTTTGTTTTGTTAGGGGAACGTAATTTTTTCTTTTCGCAATTACGTACTTTGGAATTTTTTATCGTTTTGCGATTACGTACATTTTGAAAATATTCGTCGTGCCTTCAGGCACGGGCATACCCTAGTATATATATATATATATTCTAATACTATGCCCCCGGGCTAAGACCCATTAGCGCAATTAACCATAATAATACTGCACCCCCGGATTATCATCCATTAGTGCACCTATAACAATAATCATGTACCCCTAGGTTATCACCCATTAGTACACTTATAATAATATTCTTGTACCTCCGGGTTATCACCCATTAGTACACTTAACAATGGAATCCCTGCACCCCCGAGTTATCACTCATTAGTGCACCTAACAATAAGATTCTTCCACCCCCGCGTTATCACACATTAGTGCTCTTAATAATAATATCACATAATAGGCATACACACATCCTATTCTAATTTATAGGTATTTCTCCAACCTACATATATACTTCTCATACGTATTTTAAATCTCAACATTACGCAGTATAAATATTTAGATTACTATCTCCCTTGTAATCTCCAAGGTACATTCTCTCTATACCGAAATAATTAAAGTATTAAGTCTCACATACTCTTTTCGAAATTCTGTTTTGTTTTAGTTTACTATCGGTCATTTTCTCTCACTCCAAGAAACCCGGTAAACCCAAATTTGGACTCGAAGAAAAATCTCAAAAATTCCCTATGTCGCTCGAACCAGATGGCATGTCGTTTGAACGACTGCAACGTGTCATTCAAGCGACTTCGCATGAGATGCCATCTCGCTCGAACGACTTCACGCGACTTCGTGCAAGATTGCACTGTTCGTCTTCCTGCCCAGATTCTCAGTATTTCTCACCATTTTAGAGCCTAAAAACCTCTAAAATTCAATTCCCAACACCTCATCATCAATACTCATAAACACATATCATATTATAAGTCATGCCTAACATCCTAGGATCCTTAATTCGCCATTAATCATCATAGTTATACAAAACCCCCAAATTAATTCACATGAACCCTAGTTTTCAGAATTTCAATTAAAGAACCTAATCAACTCAGATTCGTTCATCAATACATGATTCAATTTCGTAGTTTAACCTCTATATACATGAAGGAATATCAGCAACTAATTAACCCAACCTCGATTCATCATTTAAACTCAATTTTTCACCCAATTAACATGTAAATCAATGGTTAATTACACCTACTCTAACATGAGTATGATTATTGCTAAAGAAAGCAAGTAATAAACACTTGCCTTAAATCGAAGGTGTGAATTCTTTGGTGATGTTGGTATAGATGCATTCCTCTCTTCTCGATCTATGTGTTGGTGGTCACGGTTGTGCAAGGTGGTGCTAATTGAGCCTTCTCTCTTGGAAATTGGTTCTCCCTCACACCCTCTGTGGCCGTTCTTGATTTTTGTGTAAATGAACACTAATGGAACTCACGTAGATGATATAATTAATCTCTAATTTTTGTCCATTTAATTTTTCCCAAAAGTCCAAATTACAAAACTACCCCTACGGGGTGCCGGTTTGGCCTAAAATCTCCTGAAGTCCAAATAAAATACCTGGGTAGAATTTTCTGACTATCTCGACCCTCCCGGACTTAACGACGGACTCAAAATCACCATACGAGTTACATAAAAATAATTTATCTTTATATTCCATTCAATTAGTCCCGACACGACTCACACGCGTGTCAGACTTAAATTACCAAACTTCCGTATTATTCACTCTCGACAATTTATCAAAGTATATAGTTCCATATTACATATCACACGATAATATTAACTCAATAAGTATTAACCCTTGGCACGCTAGTTAATATTTATTTTTAAATCCGAATTAATTTAATAATTCAATTTTCACATTTTAATTTAATTAATCCCACGATAATAATTACTCTCATAATTATTTAAATCATCAAAAATATGGGGTATTACATACTTCCCCCCTAATAATGGAATTTCGTCCCGAAATTCGGAAAATAAGGCATACCTGGTACAAATAAATATGGATATTTCTCATGCATATCCGCCTCACGCTCCCAAGTAGACTCCTTCACATTGTAATGCTGCTACTGCACCCAAACAAGTGGAACTACCTTTGACCTCAGCCTCCTCTCACCATAATTTAGGATAGCCACCGGTCTCTCCTCATATGAACTGTCAGGATGTAACTCAATCTCCTCAATCGCGATGTGAGTGTGTGCCAACTCATCCCGAAGATACCGCCTCGGTAATGAAATGTGGACCACATCACGGATATGATGCAAGTGTTCCGTCAACCCAAGCCTATATGCCACTGGTCTGATCCTCGCGATAATAGGAAATGCTCCTACATATCTTGGAGCCAATTTCCCCTTTTTCCCAAATCTCATTACCCCCTTCATCGGAGATACTCTCAACAAAACCTGGTCCCCTATGGTGAACTCTCTGAAGGACCTTTTAGCATCGGCGTAGTTCTTCTGCCTATCCTGTGCTACTCGTATTCGACCTCGAATCATCTCGATTCTGCTCGATGTGTCCTGAATCACCTCTGGCCCGAGTAGTTTGTTATCTCCCAGTTCTAGCCAACAAGTCAAAGAACGACAAGGTCTATCGTAAAATGCCTCGAACGGGGCCATGCCAATCGTAAACTGGTAGGAGTTGTTATAAGCAAACTCCACCAGTGGAAAGTACTGCTCCCATCCTTCACCAAAATCAAGGACACACATGCGTAACATATCTTCAAGCATTTGATTAGTGCGCTCAGTCTGCCCATCGGTCTGCGGGTGATACGCCGTACTCAACCACATATTGATGCCCATAGCCTCTTGGAAGCTCTCCCAAAAATGAGATACAAACGTCTTGTCTCTATCCGATATGATATTAAAAGGCACACCATGCAGTCTCACTATCTCTATAATAAATAGCTGAGCATACTGTCCCATTGTGTAGTCTGTCCTGACGGGAAAAAAGTGGGCTACTTTCGTCAACCGATCCATAATAGCCCATATAGAATTGTGCCCCCTCTGCGAAGTGGGAAACCTGGAAATAAAATCCATGGAAATGCCTTCCCATTTCCACGTAGGAATCTCCAATGGCTGAAGCAACCCTGGTGGTCTCTGATGGTCCACTTTCACTAACTGGAAAGTGGTACACTTAGATACGAACTCTGCGATGTCCTTTTTCATTCCGCTCCACACATACTGCCGCCTCATATCCTGGTACATTCTATCCCCACCGGGATGTAACATAAATCGAGACCCATGCGACTCTGTCATCACTGAATGTCGAAGGTCCTCCTTCTCTGGGATAATGAGTCTCCCATTGAAGCGCAAATCGCCCTCGGAGCTTATCGAATACAACTTGGCTCCACCGGCTAAAAGCTGTCTAATCCTTTCCTGGCAAAAAGGATCTGTCGCCTATGCCTGAACCATCCTCGTCACTATTTGTGGTGTGACGGTCATAACTGACATGAAGGATCTGTCAACTGCATCCTGGTGCCCAAATTCCTTCCATTTCACTTTCCACACCTCGGTTGTCTTATCTATCGGCCTACGGCTCAACGCATCTGCAACTACATTAGCCTTCCCCGGGTGATAGTGCATCTCAAACTGGTAATCTTTTACAAACTCAAGCCACCTGCGTTGACGCATATTTAACTCTTTCTGCGTGAATAAGTATTGCAGTGACTTTTGGTCTGTAAATAAGCGAAGTTGTTCCCCCGATAAATAATGCCTCCAAATTCGAAGCGCAAACACGACTGCTGCCAGTTCTAAGTCGTGGGTGGGGTAATTCTTCTCGTAAGGCTTAAGCTTCCGAGAAGCAAAAGCTATAGCCTTATCCTCTTGCTGAAGTACTCCCCTAAGCCCCTGTAAGGAGGCGTCTGTATAAACCAGATACTAAACCCCTGCCCAGGGAAGTGCTAGTACCGGTGCTGAAGTCAGCTTATCCTTCAGCTCATCGAACGCCAACTAACATGCATCATACCAAACAAGCGGCACACCCTTACGAGTCAGATTCGTCATCAGACCCGCAATCTTCGAGCGAATAAACCGTTTGTAGTACCCGACTAATCCTAGAAAACTCTGTACCTCTGTCGGTGTCGTGGGCTGTCCCCACTCCCTCACCGCTGACACTTTGCTAGGATCCACAGATATCTCTCTCTCTAATACAATATGTCCCAAAAATTGTACCTCCCGCTGCCAAAATTCACACTTTTCATACTTGGCGTACAACTCATGCTCTCGTAAAGTCTGCAGAACCATATGTAAGTGCTCTGCATGCTCCTCCTTGGTGCGGGAATAAACCAGGATGTCATCTATGAAGACAATGATAAACTGGTCTAGGAACTCTCTGAATACTATGTTCATTAAGTCCATAAATACTGCTAGGGCGTTGGTTAACCCAAATGGCATAACCCTGAATTTATACGACCCATACCTCGTCAGAAAAGCAGTCTTAGCCACGTCCTGCTCCCTGATGCGTAACTGATGATACCCAAATCTTAAGTCTATCTTGGAGAAGTGGGTTGCTCCTCTCAGCTAGTCGAACAAGTCATCGATGCGAGGCAACGGATACTTATTTCGTATCGTGACTTTGTTAAGCTCTCGATAATCGATACAAAGTCATAGGGATCCATCCCTCTTCTTCACAAACATAAATGGGGCACCCCAAGGCGAGGTACTCCTATGGATGAAACCCTGTCCCAAAAACTGTTCTATCTGCTCCCGTAACTCCCTCAACTCCGTCGGAGCCATACGGTAAGGCACACGTGTTATCGAACGAGTGCCTGGTGTTAAGTCTATCACAAACTCGATCACCCTACTCGGAGGCAACCTCGGTGTATCTTGAAATACATCATCAAACTCGCAGACGATTGGAATTGAATCGAGTGGAACCACTACTATAGAGGTCTGATCCTCTATATAAAATAAGTGGGTGGACGACCCTCCCTCGGAACGAGGCATCGCCACTAAGAACATCTCCTGGCTCTGAATGGCGAACACAATACTCGTACTGAAGCAATAAATCATGGCCCTATACTCGACTAGCTAATCCATGCCAATAATGGCATCTTACTCAGACATATCTAACACTAGCATATCAGTCGGTAAAATCAAACTGCCAATCTCTATGCCTACTCCCCGACATATGAATAAAATCAGCGACCCACTACCCAACGGTGAGTCTACACATGTCATTGTACTCTCTGTCGTGCCAAACAACCGAGTGGCTCGTGCAAAGCTAGTGGCTATAAAAGAGTGTGATACCCCCGTGTCAAATAATATATGACCCAAAGTATAATAAATAGAAAACTTACCCTCCACTGCGGGTGGTGCGTGCGAAACTGCGGCCTGGTGGACGTTATAAACACGTCCATACTGTAATTTCCCCTGTTGCATCGGAACTGCGGGCAAAGCTGGAACTGGAGCTGGTGTTGGTAGGGAGGTGGGAAAAATAGGTCTCTGGGGTTCCTGGTGAGCACCCTACTGGCGAGGAACTCTGTTCTTATCGGGGCACTCATGTTTCTTATGGCCAGTTTTGCCACAAGTATAATATTTCCCGATGAAGTTTCCTCCCCTCTATCCCTGATAGCCTCAGCCCTGCTAGCCGTTACCACCCCTACCTTGGCCCTGCTGGCCCTACTGTCCTCCCTGTTGTTGGCCCTGCTGCTGGCCCTGTTGTTGGCCCTGGTGGCCCTGCTTCCAACCCCCATGACCATACCTGAAGCCTCCAGAATGAAACCTCTTAGTAGACTCCCCCTTCTAGGAAAGCTGCCTCTGACTCTGCTCAATTAGTGCCCCACTAGCACTACCTCCCCTGTCTTGCCCAATGGGTTGGGCTCTCCCCCTTGCTTACTTCCCTTAGCATGGAAGCGGTTGTCCTGACAATGCAACAAGGCTGCATTCAGAACATCTGTATATGAGTGTAGGAAAAGGTTACCCAAAAGATGCTAGCGTATCCTCCATGTCAGGCCATCCATGAACATCTGAATGCGCTTCTCCTCAGTAGGCACCTCATCCGGTACCATGTTTGTCAATCGTGTAAACTCCTCCTCGTATTTCATAACTGTTCTCCCTTCCTGGGTGAGGTCTCAATGTTTCCACCTCATCTCAGTCTTGACGGTGGAAAGAAAGTACTTGTGGTCGAACCTCACCTAGAAATCACTAATGGACATCAACTCTCGTTCCTCGGTAGTAGTAGTGGACTCCCACCACTGTAAGTCTGCCCCTCTCAGCTTAAAGGTAGCTAAAACTTGCCTCTAAACCTCAGTGCACTCATACATACGAAGGTGTCGTTGTATGTCCTTCTTCCACTGACTAGCAATAACCACATCAGAACTGCCCATGAACTCTGGGGACATGCCCTCTGAAAGCTCACTCTTTCCCATGCAGTGGGAAACGGATGCACTGGAACCGGTGCTACTTCCTGAACCTGGGGTGGGGCCTGCTGCACCACCGCTAAGGCTTCATTTATCGCTTGTACTACTATCGCGGTAACCTCTGCTGCATTCATTGTCCCCTGAGCCTGTGTTGTCGGCTGCTCTGGCTGGGCCTGTCTGTCTCTTGGTGCACATCGAGGAGGCATCTGAGACGAGAAAGAATTTTTATTAGTCCATAGTTATTACTAAATCTCAAATAGCTGAAGACGAAATCTCATAAATAAGATCACAACAGTCCTAAAGATAGGGCTTTATATCAAAGGACGCAAAGCTGAAAACATAGTAAGCCGTCCATATCCTAAAGGACTCTAGAACCTGATGCTCTGATACCACCTGCGACACCCCGCCCAATTAAATATAGGGTGATCATTCCTTTACCAAATTTTAAAATAGGATATACGGTTAGTTCATTCTTAGCATCACTGTCGAAAATAATATAATCCATATTAATCACCTATAATATAATTAAGCTAAGTGTCAAAATATTTTTCCTTTTTAATAAAATCATTTAACCACAACATTCCAAAAGTAAATTATAAACCATTCACCATACATAGGAATAATAAGTACTGAACAAGAATTTAATACAGAATTAAATAAGACTGGGTAAAACCTCCTAGTTCAAAACTCCAAACCATAAAAGAAACTAAATACAATATCTCTGATAAAAGACTGGAAGTGGACGAAACATGCCCTTAATAGGAAGTCTAAGAGAAACTGAATGAAAAGAACAGAATGCGTCTACTGCAAGGACCTATAGCTTCCACAATAGTTGCAGCACGTCTACCAATTTGTATCTTTAATTCGGGTACCCCTGCGGTTGAGCACCTGGTATAATATATATAGCAAAAGAGAGAAAAGATGCAATAAATGGGTCAGGGCCCGAGGTTTAAAAAATAATTTAGTAAGTATTTAAAACTGGTTATTAAAACAAGTCTTATACGCATGTTAGTTATCGAATTCTCACATGAGTTTCTCACCTCTCATCTATTGTGCACGCTTAACGTACATCTAATTTTCCCCCTAGTTATACCACCCACTCTAACTAGTCTGAAGTCATTCTAATCGTATCTATACTCACCAGTAGTGTACTCGTATCGCCTATACAATACGTTTTCAAATTAGCCTATATCGAACAGCTAATTAATATGTTTTCTCGTTTTCATAATAAATCAATTATACTCTTAGGATTTATTTTATACAATAACATTTTTATCTCTACTAACTATACACAGTAGAATGATTCACAAGTTTATGTATATATACATATAGTCACATCTTCCTTATATATATATTCTAATACTATGCCCCCCGGGCTATGACCCATTAGCGCAACTAACCATAATAATACTGCACCCCCGGATTATCATTCATTAGTGCACCTATAACAATAATTCTGTAAGCTCGGGTTATCACCCATTAGTACACTTATAATAATATTATTGTACCCCCGGGTTATCACCCATTAGTACACTTAACAATGGAATCCATGCACCCCGAGTTATCACTCATTAGTGCACCTAACAATAAGATTCTTCCACCCCCGAGTTATCACCCATTAGTGCTCTTAATAATAATATCACATAATAGGCATACACACATCCTATTTTAATTTATAGGTATTTCTCCAACCTACATATATACTTCTCATACGTATTTTAAATCTCAACATTACGCAGTATAAATATTTAGATTACTATCTCCCTCGTAATCTCCAAGGTACATTCTCTCTATACAGAAATAATTAAAGTATTAAGTCTCACATACTCTTTTCGAAATTCTGTTTTGTTTTAGTTTACTATCGGTCATTTTCTCTCACTCCAAGAAACCCGGTAAACCCAAATTTGGACTCGAAGAAAAATCTCAGAAATTCCCTCCATCGCTCGAACAAGATGGCATGTTGTTTGAACGACTGCCACGTGTCGTTCAAGCGACTTCGCGCAAGATTGCATTGTTCGTCCTCCTGCCCAGATTTTCAGTGTTTCTCACCATTTTAGAACCTAAAAACCTCTAAAATTCAATTCTCAACACCTATCATCAATACTCATAAACACACATCAGATTATAAGTCATGCCTAATATCCTAGGATCCTTAATTCGTTATTAATCATCATAGTTATACAAAACCCACAAATTAATTCACATGAACCCTAGTTTCCAGAATTTCAATTAAAGAACCTAATCAACTCAGATTCATTCATCAATACATGATTCAATTTCGTAGTTTAACCTCTACATACATGAAGGAATATCAGCAACTAATTAACCCAACCTCGATTCATCATTTAAACTCAAATTTTCACCCAATTAACATGTAAATCAATGGTTAATTACACCTACTCTAACATGAGTATTATTATTGCTAAAGAAAACAAATAATAAACACTTGACTTAAATCGAAGGTCTAAATTCTTTGGTGATGTTGGTATAGACGCATTCTTCTCTTCTCGATCTACGCGTTGGTGGTCACGGTTGTGCAAGGTGGTGCTAATTGAGCCTTCTCTCTTGGAAATTGGTTCTCCCTCACACCCTCTGTGGCCGTTCTTGATTTTTCTGTAACTTAAACCTAATGGAACCCCCGTAGATGATATAATTAATCTCTAATTTTCGCCCATTTAATTTTTTCCAAAAGTCCAAATTACAAAACTACCCCTACGGGGTGCCGGTTTGGCCTAAAACCTCCTGAAGTCCAAATAAAATACTCGGGTAGAGTTTTCTGACTATCTCGACCCTTCCGGACTCAACGGCGCACTCTAAATCACCATACGAGTTACATAAAAATAATTTGTCTTTATATTCCATTCAATTACTCCTAACACGACTCACACGCATATTAGACTTAAATTACCAAACTGTCGTATTATTCACTCTCGACAATTTATCAAAGTATATAGTTCCATATTACATATCACAAGGTAATATTAACTCAATAAGTATTAACCCTTGGCACGCTAGTTAATATTTATTTTTAAATTCGGATTAATTTAACAATTCAATTTTCACATTTTAATTCAATTAATCCCACGATAATAATTACTCTCATAATTATTTAAATCATCAAAAGTGTGGGGTGTTACATTAGTATATCATTACTTATTGTCTAGTGAATTGCCCTTGGAGTATCCCAACTCTTTGAAGGAGGGAGCACTTACATGGGCTAGGTGTGGCTTCCTACCACGCGTGCGTGTCACTGCCCGCCGGGCCAGGCTCGGGCTCGAGTTAACTTGACTAAAGTTTAAACTTTTTGGGCAAATTTTATTGGGATTTTTTATTTTATTTTGGGTTTATTTTATTTTATTTTATATCGGTCGAGTTTTATTCCGACCCAGTCCAGTCCGTTTTTTATTTTTAGTTTTCCTTTGACAGTTAAATTCTGTTACTCCCAAAGGTTAACTCTTGGGATTTCCAACCATTTATTAGCTGCCACTTATTTTTGTATAAATAAGTGGCCTAGGGTCTTTTTTAGAGGTTACGAAATTTCAGACAGTCAGTCCATAAATTCAGTGTGTTCATATGAGAGTTCAAAACGGTTGGTTCAAACAGATTTGCAAATTGGGGTGCTACTTTTGCAAGTGATGAAGATTGTTGAATCCTAGGAGATGATTGTCGCTGCGTCCGAGACGCACTAATTCGGGGCAAAATTCATCTTTAAGGTCAAAGTGTTTAACACTTGCCTCAATCAAAATTCTATTTTTGTTGCATAATAAATCTATAATTACTAATTTCTTATTTCTGTAATATTATTACAAAATCATTTTGGTTAACAATCTTAAGACGAATTTTTTCATATATTTTAATCCAGAATGGTTTTTGTGTTACTTAATTACATAAATATTTTTATTATACTTGGTGTGTTAAGAAATTATTTTCAGTATTACAAAATATTGTTTTTACATTCTGTAAAGGTTTTTTGTAAAAGAAATTTTTTTTGTTATGCAAAAAATATAATTTATTTATTGCATGAATTTCTATTACTCGAAAAAATAGTATATCATTACTTATTTTCTAGTGGATTGCCAATAAGTTAATTTTTGTTACATTCGTGACACTATATTAATATAATTTTTTACTCACATATCTTGTTATAAATATACATTTATTTTTGTTTAAAACAAAAATAGCTTCTACTTCTGCTTTGCCCATTGCGATAGTACCAACTAATGTTGGACATGGTGAAAATCCAAAAAGTTCAAAGGGACTGATTTCAAACGTTGGCAACAATAAATTTTATTTTATTTAACAACTTTGAACTTGGCAAAACTCCTTAACGAAGAGGAACCAACTTTGAAAGAAGGTGAAACTGACAGGCAAATAATTACCGTTGTGGATACATGGAAATATGCTGATTTTTTATGTAAAAAATATATCCTCGATAATCTGGAAAAACACATTATATAATGTGTACAGCCCTCTTAAAAATGCTAAAGAGGTGTGGGAGTCTTTGAATAAAAAATACAAAATAAAAGATAGCGTAATGAAGAAATCCGTTGTCGGTAGATTCTTGGATTTTAAAATGGTTGATTTAAAGACTGTCATTAGTCAAGTCTAAGAGCTCCAATTGATTTATCATAAAATCTTTTCTG
This sequence comes from Sambucus nigra, assembly GCA_949130495.1. Taxonomy (NCBI): domain Eukaryota; kingdom Viridiplantae; phylum Streptophyta; class Magnoliopsida; order Dipsacales; family Adoxaceae; genus Sambucus; species Sambucus nigra. The sequence continues at coordinate 594,109,301 of OX422212.1, read as the reverse complement.
AAAAAATAGAAATAAGTGAGTCTTTTCAAGTGGTTGCAAATACCTCGATCTTGGATCCATAGCCTTTTCCAGTTGGAGGTTGTTCAAATACCTCCTTCCCCCGAGGGTTCTCCCTGATTGCCTCGCGGGCTCTAAGAACGGCCTTTTCCTCAATAAAATAAAAGTAACGAATTACTTCGAAGTAGGTGCACTTGTTGTAAGAGACCATACAGTCCTTCACTACTGCCTCTAGTTTAGTCCTCAAATCTTTCTCCTCGCTAGAGACAGCCTCCTTGAAGAAGGTGTAAAACCCAGCAGCCTCTAACCCCAAAAGTTCACATACATCTTCTAAGGTGACAGTAAACTCACCCCAAGCGACCATAAAGGTTTGTGACATATGGCTCCAACGAGAAACCAACATTTGCAAAGCAGTATTGTTCTTGGCAAGAGTGAGGTAACCCAGCCAAAGAGAGAAAGAGAAGCCTATAAGGGCTAACTGAACGGAATATTTTGAATGGATGTACTCAGTCCAAGGGCCCAGCCCCTCGCTGGCACCCGAAGAAGCTTCTAATTCCACCTTTGAGTAAGGAAAATCACCAGGCTCAATTTAAAAGCGGGTAACAGTGGCAGTGGGGAGATAAGCGAAGTCTTCAGCATCCCCGCATTCCTCCATCAACAGGTTGGGATTTTCAGTCGGCACCAAATCACTGGGGAATCGTTCTTCCATTTCCCAAAAGTGGTTATTTTCTCCAAAATAAGGAGCGCGGAGGTATCGTGCCCATTGAGCTTGGCGCGCCTGAGTTGCAGGAGAAGCGCCCCTAACAGAGAGAGTTCTTTTCACTGGTTCCATGAGAGATAAGGAAAAGAAGAATGGAGAGTAACTGGAAAAGAGCAAGAAAGTTAAAGAACGCAAGGGTTTCTTTTCAACTCAGAAAGTGAGAACCCAAAGGTGAAGTTTGAATTAAGGATATATCCCCTTTTATAGGGGCAACATGAATCGCAAAAGATGGCAAAAAGTGAAATTTTGGAAAAGTGTAATGTGACACCCCGCCTAATTAAATACCGCCAGATCACTCCTTTATTAAATTAAAATCAAGGTGAGCAGTTGGTTCATTCTTAGCATCACTGTCGAAAAATACTTTTCCAATTTAAACACCCTAATTAATTAAGCTAAGTGTCAAAACCATTTAGACATTACTTTCCAAATTTTTATTTATTAAATCCAACATTTAAAACTTTGCATAATTCACAATTAAATAGTCACACCACAACTATCCGGGAACATACGATCCAAAAAATCAAACATTCAACTAATTGAATCCAACATTTAATACTTTAAATGAAAACATCCTGGCAATAATAAATCCCAAAGTGTAAGTATTGAAATAAACAAATCACAATATCCGATAGATAACTGAATAAGGGAAAAAGGAGACACGTGCCAAACTGAATAAATAGTGCTAGAAGTGGAATCAAGAAATGAGGTCGTCTAAGCAAGAGGCCTGTAACTCCCACCTAAGCTGCAGCGCGTTCCTTACAAAGGATCATATGCAAGACGCCCCTCTGGCTGGACACCTGTAATATATACATATATATACAAGAGAGAAAAGAAAATGGGAACGGGTCAGAGCCCGATTGAAAAAATGATTTAAAATTTGTTTAGCAAGTATTTAAAAATGTTTACAGGCCAATGCAACAACATATTAGTGCGACACTCCCTCGAGAAATTCTCACCTCTCTTCTAATGTGCACACCTATCGCACTAACCTTCCCAACGGTTTAACTCATCTTATCTTGGGTTACTCGTAAGATGTAAATTGAACAATTCAGTTGTTAAAGAAGTAAATTCCATTTAATACCAAAGCTCTCATTTTAACTTTATTTGTTAATAAAGTTTCCCAGTAATATACTATACTTTCAAAACACGTATTCCTCAATTGAAATCGTTATTCATTTATTACTTACCATAAACACAGTAGGAAATTCCCAAATTTCAGAATTTAATATATATATTAAATACTCATATAATATATGTATTCTAACAGCACCCCACATAAAAATTATGGTGCAGGCATACTCTGCTATCCAGTCCCCGTATCACTCGTACTAAGGGAAATACAAGTTCGGAATCTCTCTCGAACTGTATTAACACAAACACAACAATATTGAGGCGAAGCATAGAGTCCCGGTCTCTAAGAGGTCAGCACATGCCCCCACGTCTCTTAGGCCGTCTAGCTATCAATCCGATTAGCCTGTACCAAAGGATATCTATCTTCTAGGGTATGAGTCAATATCCCCCATAAAGGTCCCATCGAGATAAGACTGTCCCATCGCGGTAACCTCAGGGATAGCAAGTAGCGCGGGCATGGTTTTCACACGTATATAGTAAATGCATAAACACAGACATATAAATATACTACTATTACCACATCAAATTTTGGTACATTTCATAGTCCATAATTATGATATTTATCCTTATTTCTCGTTATTTAGTTATCACATATAACGGTTCGTTCCTTACTTTAATTTCTGGGTTTTTCCCAACTTATCAAGTGACACTCGTGAATTCCTATACTCCCAAGTGTAATTTCAGTAGGTACTCATTTATTTTTCCACGTAACTACCTTATGCGTCTCCCCCCTTTAATATATAGTTCGATCGTCCCTTATATGTAAACATCTCCAAAAATGTGAATCTCATTCTACATTAAAGGTTTCATATTTTTATTATGTCCTACTGGTCTCCTACACTTCCCAAAATATTTTAATAAGGATGTCCAAAGATTATTTCTCATATAAATTGAATTTAACTATTTAGAGGGGAAAAATAAGAGTCTGCCAGGAGGGGTCGATCGATCGATGGCAGGAGCTCGATCGATCGATGCGTCGATCGATCGACACTCCTGGTTCGATCAATCGATCAAACATGTATGGTGAATTCTGCAGATTAACAGTTACGGGTTCTATCATCCAACATCAACCAAATCCAAATTTTTAACACCCAAACTCCCAGAAATTCGTACTACAAACATTTTGAACCCAAATTAAACATCTTCTACGTAAGGCATGCAAATTTTCATCAATATCCATGGATTAATAGGCCAAAACTTATAAAAATCTCATAAACCCTAGAAATTTCTTTAACTTTGTTCTAATCAGTCTTTTTCCAGAATTTCTACTCCTAATCCATCATAAATCCGTGGTTAAACCTCTCCATATGAAGGGGAATTCCAGATTATCATTCATATCATTACTACATGCAATTTTCCTATCTCCAACATGGGTTTTCTTTTATGAAACTCCTCCTAATCAACCCTAGACTAACATGAGTGATGCATTAACAAAATTAATCAAGATAAATACTTGCCTGCAGATTTCAGGGTTCTGATTTGTGGACGAATTTGGTGTGGTTGTGTTCCCCGTCGCGCGATTTACGCGTTGGTGGTGGTGGCGGTGCAACCGGATGAATTTTTGGCCTTGGATTGCTTGGAAAGCTTTCTACCTTCCTCTCTAATGGCCGTTCTAAGGTTTTGAGTCTGCTAACCCTAAAAGACCATTCCAAATGGCTGATATATCCTAATAAATTTCGTGGGTTTAATTACTCAAAATTACAAAATGTCCAAAATGCCCTCCCGGGGTACTAATTAAGCCTAAAAACGCCTCGAGACCCAAACTAAACCCCCGGGTACACTTTTCTGACTATCTCGACCCTTCCGGACACTTTGACGCACTCGAAATGACCATACGGGTGACTTATAATTTATTCAATTTTATTAATCAATATTTACTCCCGACACGATACAGGCGCATCCCGACTTAAATTTCCAAAATTGTCATTTTATTCATTCGTGACATTTTAATAGTACCAATATTATATTACTTTACTCATTAGTAATATTCAACAAGTTTCCAATGATTACTAACTCTCGTCACGTTAGTAATTAAAAATAATTCATTTTTGAATTTATATTAAATTAATAACTCACATTAAATTTAATAAATCCCCAAATTTAGAAAGCATAAAAATACGGGTTATTACATACTTCCCCCCTAACAACGGAATTTCGTCCCGAAATTCAGAAAATAAGGCATACCTGGTAAGAATAAATCTGGATATCTCTCGCGCATATCTGCCTCGCGCTCCCAAGTGGATTCCTCCACATTATGATGCTCCCACTGGACCCGTACAAGTGGAACTACCTTCAACCTCAATCTCCTATCGCTATGGTCTTGGATAGCCATTGGTCTCTCCTCGTAAGAGCTGTCAGGCTGTAAGTCTATTTCATCTATCCCAATGTGGGTGTGGGCCATATCATCCCGAACGTATCGTCTCAATGACGAGATGTGGAATACATTGTGGATGCGATGTAAATGCTCCGGCAGTCCCAATCTGTATGCTACCGGCCCAATCCTCTCGATAATGGGAAATGGTCCCACGTACCTCGAGGCCAATTTCCCTTTCTTCCCGAACCTCATCACTCCTTTCATAGGAGATACACGTAGTAATACTTGGTCCCCCACATTAAACTCTCGGAAGAACCGTTTCGCATCGGCGTAGCTTTTCTGCCTGTCCTGGACTACTCGAATGCGACTCCTGATCATCTCAATCCTAGCGAAGGTTTCCTGAATCACCTCTAGTCCGAGCAACTTGTTATCCCCCACCTCTAGCCAACAAGTTGGGGAACGACAAGGCCTGCCATACAAAGCCTCGAATGGAGCCATGCCAATCGTGAACTGATAAAAGTTATTATAAGCGAACTTTACCAATGGAAGATGTGGCTCCCAACCTCCTCCAAAATCAAGAACACACATGCGTAGCATATCCTCCAACATCTTATTAGTACGCTCTTTCTGTCCATCTGTCTGTGGGTGATAAGCTGAACTCAACCTCAACTCTGTACCCATAGCCTCCGAAAAACTCTCCCAGAAATGCGACACAAAAATCTTGTCTCTATCTGACACAATATTTAGGGGCACCCCATGCAATCTGACAATCTCAGTAATGAAAAACTGAGAACATTGACCCGTGGTATAGTCTGTTCGCACCGGCAGAAAGTGAGCCACCTTGGTCAAACGATCCACAATCACCCAGATGGAGTCGTGGCCCCGCTGTGATGTAGGCAACCCTGTAATAAAATCCATGGAAATACTCTCCCACTTCCACGCGGGTATTTCCAATGGCTGAAGCAACCCTGACGGTCTCTGATGGTTCACCTTTACCAGCTGGCAGGTAGAACACTTGGATACGAACTCGGCAATATCCTTTTTCATCCCACTCCACCAGTATTGTCGCCTCATATCCTGGTACATCTTATCTCTCCCAGGATGTACTGCGAATCGAGACCCGTGGGACTGGGTCATCACTACATGACGTAAGTCTGCTCCTTCCGGAACCACTAACCTCCCATTAAACCTCAAACCCCCATCAGAACTAACAGAATAGGACTCAGCACCCTCGACTAAAAGTCATACAATCTGCTCCTGACAAAATGGGTCTGCGGTCTGTGCTTGTATCACCCTCATAACAATCTCGGGTGTCACTGTCATGACAGATATGAAGGAACGGGCTACTGCGTCCTGGTGACCCAACTCTTTCCACTTTGCTTTCCAGACGTCCGCTACATCGTCTATCGATCTACAGCTCAACGCATCAGCAACTATGTTGGCCTTCCCCAGATGGTACTGTATGTTGAACTGATAGTCCTTCACAAACTCTAACCACCTGCGCTGATGCATATTCAGTTCTCGCTGAGTGAACAGGTACTGCAGTGATTTGTGGTATGTGAATAAGCGGAATTTCTCTCCCAATAAATAGTGCCTCCAAATCCTCAATGCAAAAACAACCGCTGCCAACTCTAGGTCGTGAGTGGGGTAGTTCTTCTCGTGCGGCTTAAGCTTGCGGGAGGAAAAAGCTATAGCCTTCTCCTCTTGCTGAAGTACTCCCCCGAGTCCTCGTAAGGAAGCATCGGTGTAAACCAGGTACTCCACGCCTGGCTTAGATAAAGCAAGGACCGGTGCTGAAGTAAGCTTGTCTTTCAGCTCGTCGAAAGCCAATTGGCAAGAATCATCCCAAACATATGGAACCCCTTTGCGAGTCAGGTTCGTCAATGGCCCCGTTATTTTGGAGAACCCCCGAATGAATCTCCTGTAGTATCCCGCTAATCCCAAGAAACTACGCACTTTCGTCGGTGTCGTTGGCTGTCCACACTCCCTCACCGCTGACACTTTACTCGGGTCAACTGTTATCCCTTGTTCAGAAACAACATGCCCCAAGAACTGTACTTCACGTAACCAGAACCCGCACTTCTCGTACTTAGCATACAGCTGATGCTCTCGTAGAGTCTGAAGAACCTGCCTCAAGTGCTCGGCATGCTCCTCCTCGGAGTGTGAATATATCAGAATGCCATCTATGAAGATAATGACGAACTGATCCAAGAACTCTCTGAACACTCGGTTCATCAAGTCCATGAATACGGCTGGAGAATTTGTGAGTCCAAATGGCATCACTCTGAACTCATAGGACCCATACCTCGTCAAGAAAGCAGTCTTTGAAACATCCTGCTCCCTAATACGTAGCTGATGGTACCCTGACCTTAGATCTATCTTTGAAAATAAATTTTCTCCCCTCAGCTGGTCGAACAGATCATCGATTCGAGGCAACGGATACTTGTTTCGTATCGTGACCTTGTTCAGCTCCCAGTAGTCCACACATAGCCTCAGTGAACCATCTCTCTTTTTCACAAATAAAACTGGAGCTCCCCAAGGTGAGGTACTCCTTCGAATGAATCCCTGACCTAACAGTTGTTTTATCTGATCTCATAACTCTCACATCTCTGCCGGAGCCATACGGTATGGAGCGCGCGCTATAGGTCGAGTATCTGGTAATAAATCTATGACAAAGTCTATCTCGCGACTGGGGGGTAGGCCTGGTATCTCCTGAAATATATCGGAATACTCACATACAACTGGGATCGAGTCTAAGGGAATCACAACCTCCTTAGAGGTATCTTCCTCTGTGTAATATAAATAAGCGGTCGAGCCTCCCTCTGGGCGAGGCATCGCCATTACAAATATCTCTTGCCCCATAATGGAAAAGATAATACTCCCACCGAAATAATCTATCATGGCTCTGTAAGTTGCGAGCTAATCCATACCGATAATAACGTCGTGCTCATGCATATCTAAGACTAGCATGTCTGCTGGTAATACCAAGCTACCAATCTCTACCCCCACTCCTCGACATATAAATAAAATTAGTGATCCACTCCCCAGTGGTGAGTCTACACAGGTCACAGTGCTCTCTGTTATTGCTAATAACCCTAAGGCCTTCACAAAATCAGTAGCTATAAAACAGTACGTCGCCCCAGTATCAAACAACACCCGACCCATAGTACCATGAATAGAAAACATACCCTCAATCGCGGGTGGTGCCTGCGAAGCTGCTGCCTGGTGGACGTTATAGACACGTCCGTACTGTAACTGCCCCTGCTGCACTGGAGCGGCTGGAATGGCTGGTAGGGCTGGTACCTGAGCTGGTGCTGGAAGGGAGGCTGGAAAAAGTGGACTCTGTGGCTCATTACGGGCACCCTGCTGCTGTGGGGCCCTATCACCCTCTGGACAATCCTGGCGCTTATGGCCATTCTTGCCGCACACAAAACATCGGCCTCTGAAATTACCTCCCCTCTGACCCTGCTGACCACGGCCCTGTTGGCCATTACCGCCCCTCCACTGGCCCTGTTGGCCCTGATGGAAACGCTGTTGGCCCTGTCGGCCCTGCTGCTGGCGGTGTTGGCCTTGCTGGCCCTGATGACCCTGCCTATATCCCCCAAATCCTTGCCGGGAATCACCTGATCGGAACCGCTTGGCAGGGTCCCCCTAATGGGAACTCTGCTCGTGCTGATGAGTCTGTCCCTGAGATGTCGCTGCTCCACTAGCACCACTACCCCATGTCCTGCCCTGCTGGTCGGACTCCCCTGCTCGCTTGCTTCCCTGCATATGGAAGCGGTGATCCTGGCAGTGTAGTAAAGCAGCATTGAGTACATCTGTGAAGGTACTCAGAGACAGATTCCCTATAAGGTGCTGACGGATCCTCCAAGCTAACCCGTCCATAAACAACATTATCTTCTTACTCTCAGTGGGTGCCTCATCTGGCACTATAGTGAGAAGTCTCGTGAACTCCTCCTCATACTCAGCAACAGTAGAATTCTCCTGCTTCAAGTTCAGTAACTTTTGTAGCATCTCAGTTTGCACGGCGGGTGGAAAATATTTACGGTCAAATCGATCCCAGAATAACTGAATCGGAATAGTATCCCTCTCCTCCAAGGTGGTGGTGGACTCCCACCACTGAAAAGCGGCCCCCACTAGCTTAAATGAAGCCAACAACTGTTTCTGCACGTCCGTGCACTCATACATACGCAGATGCCGCTGGATATCTTTCCTCCATTGGCTGACGATGATGATATCTGAACTACCCGAGAACTCAGGGGGGTGCGCCTTCTGAAAGGCATCCCTAACCCGCTCCCATGTTGATGGAAGCTGTGCAGGTACTGGCGTCACTGCCTGAATCTGGGGTGGAGCCTGTTGTACTACCGCCAACGCGGCATTCACCGCCTGAGTAACAATAGCTGCTACCTCATTAGCATTCATCGTTCCCTAAGCCGGAGCTGCTAGTTGCTCGGCTTGGGCACGCTTATCCTTTGGTGCACGTCTCGGAGGCATCTGAAACTTGAAGAAATTTATTAGTCTACAGTTATTATCAAATCTTAAATAGCTGAAGACATAATCGTAAAAGTAAGAGTACAACAATCCTAACATAGAGCTCTATAACAAAAATGCTAAGCTGAAAGCGAAATAAGCCGTACAGATCCTAAGGACACTAGAACCTGATGCTCTGATACCACCTGTGACACCCCGCCTAATTAAATACCGGGTGATCACTCCTTTATTAAATTAAAATCAAGGTGAGCAGTTGGTTCATTCTTAGCATCACTGTCGAAAAATACTTTTCCAATTTAAACACCCTAATTAATTAAGCTAAGTGTCAAAACCATTTAGACATTACTTTCCAAATTTTTATTTATTAAACCCAACATTTAAAACTTTTAATAATTCATAATTAAATAGTCACACCACAACTATCCTGGAACATACGATCCAAATAATCAAACATTCAACTAATTGAATCCAACATTTAATACTTCAAATGAAAACATCCTGGCAATAATAAATCCCAAAGTGTAAATATTGAAATAAACAAATCACAATATCCGATAGATAACTGAATAAGGGAAAAGGGAGACACGTGCCCAACTGAATAAATAGTGCTAGAAGTGGAATCAAGAAATGAGGTCGTCTAAGCAAGAGGCTTGCAACTCCCACCTAAGCTGCAGCGCGTTCCTTCCAAAGGATCCTATGCAAGACGCCCCTGTGGCTGGGCACCTGTAATATATACATATATATACAAGAGAGAAAAGAAAATGGGAACGGGTCAGAGCCCGATTGTAAAAATGATTTAAAATTTGTTTAGCAAGTATTTAAAAATGTTTACAGGCCAATGCAACAACATATTAGTGCGACACTCCCTTGAGAAATTCTCACCTCTCTTCTAATGTGCACACCTATCGCACTAACCTTCCCAACGGTTTAACTCATCTTATCTTAGGTTACTCATAAGATATAAATTGAACAATTCAGCTGTTAAAGAAGTAAATTCCATTTAATACCAAAGCTCTCATTTTAACTTTATTTGTTAATAAAGATTCCCAGTAATATACTATACTTTCAAAACACGTATTCCTCAATTGAAATCGTTATTCATTTCTTACTTACCATAAACACAGTAGGAAATTCCCAAATTTCAGAATTTAATATATATATATATTAAATACTCATATAATATATGTATTCTAACAGCACCCCACATAAAAATTACGGTGCAGGCATACTCTGCTATCCAGTCCCCGTATCACTCGTACTAAGGGAAATACAAGTTCGGAATCTCTCTCGAACTGTATTAACACAAACACAACAATATTGAGGCGAAGCATAGAGTCCCGGTCTCTAAGAGGTCAGCACATGCCCCCACGTCTCTTAGGCCGTCTAGCTATCGATCTAATTAGCCTCTACCAAAGGATCTCTATCTTCTAGGGTACGAGTCAATATGCCCCATAAAGGTCCCATCAAGATAAGACTGTCCCAGCGCGGTAACCTCAGGGATAGCAAGTAGCGCGGGCATGGTTTTCACACGTATATAGTATATGCATAAACCCAGACATATAAATATACTACTATTACCACATCAAATTTTGTTACATCTCATAGTCCATAATTATGATATTTATCCTTATTTCTCGTTATTTAGTTATCACGTATAACGGTTCGTTCCTTACTTTAATTTGTGGGTTTTCCCAACTTATCAAGTGACACTCGTGAATTCCTATACTCCCAAGTGTAATTTCAGTAGGTACTCATTTATTTTTCCACATAACTACCTTACACGTCTTCCCCTTTAATATATAGTTCGATCGTCCCTTATACGTAAACATCTCCAAAAATGTGAATCTCATTCTACATTAAAGGTTTCATATTTTTATTATGTCCTACTGGTCTCCTACACTTCCCAAAATATTTTAATAAGGATGTCCAAAGATTATTTCTCTTATAAATTGAATTTAACTATTTAGAGGGGAAAAATAAGAGTCTGCCAGGAGGGGTCGATTGATCGATGGCAGGAGCTCGATCGATCGATGCGTCGATCGATCGACACTCCTGGTTCGATCGATCGATTAAACAGGTATGGTGAATTCTGCAGATTAACAATTACGGGTTCTATCATCCAACATCAACCAAATCCAGATTTTTAACACCCAAACTCCCAGAAATTCGTACTACAAACATTATGAACCCAAATTAAACATCTTCTACGTAAGGCATGCAAATTTTCATCAATATCCATGGATTAATAGGCCAAAACTTATAAAAATCTCATGAACCCTAGAAATTTCTTTAACTTTGTTCTAATCAGTCTTTTTCCAGAATTTCTACTCCTAATCCATCATAAATCCGTGGTTAAACCTCTGCATATGAAGGAGAATTCCAGATTATCATTCATATCATTACTACATGCAATTTTCCTATCTCCAACATGGGTTTTCTTCTATGAAACTCCTCCTAATCAACCCTAGACTAACATGAGTGATGCATTAACGAAATTAAGCAAGATAAATACTTGCCTGCAGATTTCAGGGTTCTGATTTGTGGACGAATTTGGTGTGGTTGTGTTCCTCGTCGCGCGATCTACGCGTTGGTGGTGGTGGCGATGCAACCGGATGAATTTTTGGCCTTGGATTGCTTGGAAAGCTTTCTACCTTCCTCTCTAATGGTCGTTCTAAGGTTTTGAGTCTGCTAACCCTAAAAGACCATTCCAAATGGCTGATATATCCTAATAAATTTCGTGGGTTTAATTACCCAAAATTACAAAATGTCCAAAATGCCCTCCCGGGGTACTAATTAAGCCCTAAAACGCCTCGAGACCCAAACTAAACCCCCGGGTATACTTTTCTAACTATCTCGACCCTTCCGGACACTTTGACGCACTCGAAATGACCATACGAGTGACTTATAATTTATTCACTTTTATTAATCAATATTTAGTCCCGACACGATACAGGCGCGTCCCGACTTAAATTTCCAAAATTATCATTTTATTCACTCGTGACATTTTAATAGTACCAATATTATATTACTTTACTCATTAGTAATATTCAACAAGTTTCCAATGATTACTAACTCTCGTCACGTTAGTATTTAAAAATAATTAATTTCCGGATTTATATTAAATTAATAACTCACATTAAATTTAATAAATCCCCAAATTTAGAAAGCATAAAAATACGGGGTATTACATGTAATAATGGCTCTCTGGAATAGTCTGGCTAGCATGGCTGTCAAATGCGTGTGGCCGTAGAAAACTAAGGGTTGTAATGATGACGCTTTTGGGGATGACGCGATGATTAGGTGCGTTGCTTACACGTGCGCGCCCTGGCACTACCACGTGTGATGAGCGGAAGTGCAAACGATAGTTACATTTAATATGACATGCTTGGAGTCTAATCTGCCTTGAGAAACGAAGAGCTTTGGGGGAAATTTGAATAAATTTCTTCATTTTCCCCAAGAGAGAAGATCAGTGATTTACGAAAAGGTTTCGTACAGATATTTCTTCATGCAATAAACAAATATCTCTATGAAGGGGCAAATGTAGGGGGTGTCCTCCCCAATGAGTGATAAATTTATCCAGGAAAATAGATCGTTTATAAAGAAGGATGTCCCAAAAACACACTTCGAAGATCCTCCATATAAGTGTTTCGCAGGACCCACCTCGAGGATCCTTCACAGCAAGTAGCTCACAGCGCCCTATCTCAAAGAGTCTCCAATGGAACTGGCTCGAAGGATCCAATTCGGAGAACAAAGTCACTTGGATGACAATAGTTTGTAATAAGAGATAGAATGGTGTAATATGTATTTTATCTTATGAATATACATGCTAAGTAAGGTTGTTCGGTACCCAAAAGGGACCATGCCTGGTAGGGCATGGGAGAGCTTTCATGCTCTATCAAGCAACCTCCTCTTGGGAACTTCGCAGGGACATGGTTTGGAGGATTGAGAACAAGGCAACACTAGAAATTATTACCAACCCTCATGGAACACTTAGACAAAACTTTACCCAGGACAAATGTTACTCGAGCCTACTCATTACTTACCTATTCGAGTGCACCTCCTCGAGTTATCCGATCTCCCTTAATTCTTTCCCCCTCGAGGTACCTTGGGTGACAGCCCGCCTGACTGATGTGACCAGATACCTAACAATAGTCACTGTTTGAACCACTTTCTGACGTCACGACGTTCAGGGACTCAAGAATGTAGCACTCAAGTGCCTTTATCCTTAGGATGGCAGGTCTAGCTCACCAAACCTGACCACCTAGCCATCTTAGAGTAAGCCTCAAGCTGACGAGTCATATCCCTTATTAATGCCCTCAATACTTTCAGCCAATAGAATGGTTTTTTACCAGAACTATCAGATCCCATGCATTTAATACACTGTACCAGAGGGATTGAGGGCATGATGACTCGATCAGTCCCTCCCCCGTATAAATAGACCAAACAAACAAATCAGAAGAGAGAGTATTTTGAGCCTAGAATTGCTGCCCAAATTTCCTTACACTTGAGAACCATTGCGAGAGCATTAACCCCCATACACACTTAATAAACTCATCATTGGGCATTTACTGAGCTTGAAGTTCCTGTCTTACCTTTATTGTGCCTAAAGTGCTTGTTCTTTCTCCCTCCGACCACACCACCTGCTGGTCCCATTCACTTATTGTGCTTGTCAAATGTTTCCTGTGTTAATATGCCCTTTAATGCAAGCCTGAACATTAAATATCTTTATCTTTGATCTACCTGTGACTGCTGTCTATATTGCTTACCTAACGGTGTTAGTCCCGATCTTGATAAGTGGTTACGTCTCATTTAATACTAACTGTATTTGAAGAACCCACATCTTACATCTGTATTTCGTGGATACATTTTAGATGGAAATTAGACATCTATTTATAGATGGAGAGAGGCACTAAATTTCAAAGGTCAATTAATCTCAACCGTTCATCAAGATAGAGATTTAATTAGAATTTTAACTCTTTTTTATATCCATTTCATTTTGGAATATGAAGCATTTTGTTCAAAAATAACATATTCTAATTAAAAATCGAAATACTAATGACCATATTTTGAAAAAAGGAATTAAAACTATTAAGTAACCCAAAGGTTAATTAATAATTTCCTTACAAGTGAGTCAATTTTAAAACTTAGTGAACTAAATTCCATGATATTCAAGCAAACGACCAATGATTATACTAAAAGTAATTTCCCTTTATTGTAATACCCCGTATTTTTAAATGAATTTTAAAATGGGTTATATTTTAATTTAATGGATTAATTAGATTTTATTATTAATTAATTCATTCGGGTTTTATCCAGGCGGAGGATATTAATATGGATGATTCTGAATATTACTTAAAGATATTTAGGTAATATATGAATGTGATGTCATTGAGATGACCGTATGATATAAATTCGGTAATTTATATTTTAGTCAGACGCGGTATGGGACGTGTCGGGACTAGTTTATTAAATTAAAAAGGGAAATTTATTTTCTATCGACCTAATAGTCATTTCGACTGCGTCGTTGCATCCGGAAGGTTTGAAATAGTCAGAAAAGTATATTTGGATGTTAATTTTGAGTCTCGGGTCATTTGGGAATGAATAGACAACCCGAAAGGGCATTTTGGTCATTTTTCTAGGGGGGATGAATAGTGATTTCGGATTTGGGATCATTATAAGAATAGGTAGATTAAGTGAATGGGAGTTATTCATCTCCTCTTCACAAATAAGAGCATCCATCTTCTTAGAGTGAGAGTAAGAGTGCTTGGGAAGGGAAAAGTCACTTGAGAAGGAGAAGAACAAGAACCAAGGTTCACCACCACCAACCACCACCGGAGTTTGACCGGAGAAGGGACAACCAACTGAGATAAACTACACCAAAGGATCAGACCTACATGAAAGGCAAGTGTTTAATAATAGCAATTTAAGTTTGTATATTGTCCATGTCAGAATAGTATGAAAAGAGAAGATTATTCATGTTTGGAAGAGATAATGGATCATTAAATGGATTTCTGGAAAACTGAAATGATATAGGAATTTAACTCATGTGTTAGGATATTAATAATCCACGAATTAGTCATGAATCTGTTGAAGAAATGATGGAAACCATTGATGTGTTCTTGAAGAGGTTATGTTAATAAATTTCTGGGAATAAGGAGATAAACATGCTTTTTAATCCAATCCTTTGATGATTCTAGGATGTTTAGAGTATTGGAAATCGTTCATATATGTTGATATATCATGTAGTAAAGTTTATAAGTCATTTGGGATGTTTAGATGAAGGTTTAAATGATCAAAAGTTGTTAAACCCGTAGTTGCAAAAAATGCAGAAAATCAGGCCTGGACCTGAGGGATCGATCGATCGACCCCTACCTTCGATCGATCGACCTCCCCTGATTAAGTAAAGTTGTTTCTTTTTAAATGTTGATTCTTATCCCTAAACTTTTATGGATCTTTGGTGATTATTATTTGAATATTTTGGGACTTGGAAAATAGCAGTAAACCCTTGTTAAGATTTGAATTAATTGGATTTAGATTCAAATGATTTAAATGATGTAAATTATATCAAATGGAATTTCGGTTTCTAGATTCGTTTGTTAATTTCCGAATGGTGATGTATGAGGATTTAAGATAGGACCGGTAGGGGTGATTTTATATAATACCTGGGTATCCTTAAGTTTACAAGAGAGTTTAATCCTAAGTGAAAAATACGTGTTTATAAGAGATTTGAAACTATCGGTTTTAACCGTAATTAAAAGGAGAATTAAATTCGTAGTAGTTCGGGAGAAATAATGTTATGGACCAGTAGGATATTAGTGACTTCTTACTGAATATATGTTGAGGAAAAACCTATTTGAATCTTATGGGATGGGAGCTTAGAACACATTTGATTGAAAGAGGGTATGAGGTTATCCCGATTGCATAGTTAAAGTTTTCGGGCCTCCTCGATCGACAAAGTTAAGTAGTAGTGTATTGGAGGGGTTCCTTGTTTGGATTTCGCTTTGCGAGATGCTCCGCGCATGAACCTTAACGACGTCGGTAGTGGAGAGATGTTATAGGATGCGAGGATAATCAAATTATGAAGTAAAGATATGTTATTTTAAAAGAGATATAATGCTACGTATGGGAAATATCTTAGGGTAGTGATAATTACCTTATTGATATTATATTATAGGTATGATAATACCTATTTGATTGATTTATGATTATGTGTACGACATACCTAGCTTACTTGCTATCGGTGGGAGATTTACGCGTGAGGGCAGTCATATCCTGATGAATCCATGGGATCTTTGATTTGTCGCTCGAGAACATAGGTCTATAAAGACTTATCGCGGAGTTGATAAGTCCGCTGACTATGGGTACGTAGGTATGTGCGTGACCCATGGATACGAGAACTATGTTCGCCTCCAATTTATTTGTTGTTGTTTTTGGTTCGTGGAATCTTACCGAACCTTTAGTCCCCTATTCGGCGACCTGCGATAATGGGACATGATAGCAGAGTAATGCATTGCACCGCAGCTATGACTCGGGGTGCCGTATTATATATGAATATATATATATATATATATATATATAATGGATTAAATGATTGAATGGATATATAAATTGTGGTTAAATCTATCTACGGTGATAATTGTAGATAACAGCGAATAGAGAAAGATAATGGAATTAAGTTAATGAATGTTTATGCTTATAGAATTGAAAGCTTAACTCATGTTAATGAGAAACGATTCATATTAATGAGTAATGATTCATGTTAATGAGAAACTAATCATATAAAGAAGAAATGTAAATGAATAATAATGTGACGTATGGTATGGGACATACGGGGATTATTATATGGGAATGGAATTTTATTATGGAGACTAGAAAGAGGAACCACTAAATAGGAGGTTAATAGGAAACGTTAAGTGTGCACTCTAGTTGAGAGGTGAGTATTGCAAGTGAGAGTTGGATCTAACATGTACATAATAAATGCTTTATTGCACTTGTTAAATACTTGCTGTTTTAAAAATACTCTACACATTCGGGCTCTGACCCGTTTCCTTGCATATTTTCTCTTCTATTGTATCTCTATATCAGGTGTCCAGCAACAGGGACGCCAACCTTAGTTGATTTTGACGAGCTATGGAGCTATGGAAGTTTTGCTTAGACGCTTATCATCTTTTTGATTCACAGTATTCTTATTTAGGGCATGTCGCCCAAAGGATTCAGTTATCTTTTCTATTGGGGTTAAATACTATTGTATTCGGAACGTTTTAACATTGTTGGGATTATTGTAAAGGATTTATATTATTTGGGAATGCTTATTCCAATTGCATTTAAATTATTTTGAGTTATTTATTGTGTTATCAGTGTTGTAGTATAAAATGTGTTGTGTTATTCTTAAACTAAAAATGGTTTTGTTGAAATTTAAATTTGGAAAGTTTTTAACACCAGCTTAATTGGGTATTGGGTGAGTTGTAAACGTTTTCGACAGTGATGCTAAGAATGAGCCAACTGTATATTCTATTTTAATTTGGTATGGGACTGGCCACCCGGTATTTAATTAGGCGGGGTGTTACTGGTGGTATCAGAGCATCAGGTTCTAGTGTCCTTTAGGATCTGTACGGCTTACTGTGTCTTCAGCTTAGCGTTCTTTGATGTAGAGCCCTATGAGTAGGATTATTGTTTTTCTATTTACGCCTACAAAGGTACGATGACTGCGGTTGAAGTTGCTGCAATTGTCGCTCTGGCAGTCAATGCTGCTGTAGCTGCTATTCAGCAGGCTCCCGCACCGGCACCGGTTGTGCCACCCGCGCAAGGGCAAGTGTTTCCTACTGCATGGGAACGAGCGAGGGATGCCTTTCAGAAAGCGCACCAACCTGAGTTTCAGGGAGGATCAGATGTTGTGACTACTAGCCAATGGAAGAAAGATATCCAACGGCACTTGAGAATGATCGAATGCACTGAGGTTCAACGTCAGATACTAGCCACATTCAAGCTAGTAGGGGCAGCTTTACAATGGTGGGAAGCTACTTGGTTTGAAACACGAAGAGAAAACTGTGGCGGAATATGAGGAAGAGTTTACGAGATTAACTAATTTGGTACCAACTGAAGTACCTACTGAGGAGAGGAGAGTCCTAATGTCCACTGATGGGTGGAACTATAAAATTCGACAACATTTATTGGGGAATCTTTCATTACGTACGTATGGCAGATGAGGGCCATTGGACAGATAGCGGAGATCGTACTTATGAGGTTATGATGTATGTTCGAGTATGATGACCACAGTCGAGGTCACCCCTATTATGGAAAAAAATTGAGGAGAGTCATCAGTAGAAGTTCTTGAAATGCGTGAATTGTGTATGTTCCCTAATGAAGGCAATATATTGAAAGGCTTGGGTATATAGTGGAATGTGATTAACTAGAACTGAAAATTTGGGGTCAAATTTTTCTTGACTCATCGGAGAAAGTTATAATATTGGGATTCAACAACCATCACCCGCAAATGAGGGTATGTTTCCTATCTAAGGAAGTATGAGGCGTATTGATTTTGTAGTGATTGATATTGTGAGGGCAAAAGGGTTGTTAAACATAGCCTATGGCATCATTATTTACGTAGTCTCACTGAGGGGTGTGGGACACCTTTATATGACATGTTATCACGTGGGTTTGATTTGTATCATGGGATTACTTACCTTGAGCATGTCCGAGTGTGATTTGACTATCGGCATGCATTGACTTGTGGTATATGAGAGCATATGTCTGCATCTTGTCTTTTATAAGAGAGTAGATGCGTAGACTCTATTTGAAATCGAGAAAAACCAAATTTTTGTTTTAAAATCGATAAACCTGATATTATTTTTTTTAAATCAAATTTTTTTTTATATATTATTGACTAAGGACCTTAGGAGTTTCGATGACCGACTACTTTAGGAAGTAGTGTATCGAGGTGGTTCCTTGTTTGGATTTCGCTTGCGAGACACCCCACGCACGAAACTAATAACCGTTGGGAGTCGAAATAAGTTAGGTCTTCAGTATATGAGTTTATAACCTTTGCGAAACTTTTAATATTGAAAGTGGCACGACAGGGTGTATGGGCGCCCTGGATGATTGTATGGCAGTAATTTTCATAATTGTAAAAGGTAAGTAGTTGGGACTTCAGAATTTATTTGTTCACTATGAGAGGATCTTTTTCCTAAAGTTTGTCACGAGGACGGTATAGGAAAGATTAGGTGGAGTCTAAATTTGATTGAGTTAAAATTATATGGTGAGGCTTGGCGTATAACATCGATAGGGACTTTGTTAATGTACTGTATGGGCGGTACATCTTGGATTTCTTGCGATGTGAGATTTATACACGGAGTTGACCTTATCGGTATGATTTATATTCCTGAATTTCGGGACGAAATTCTGTTATAAGGGGGGAAGTATGTAATACCCCGTATTTTTAAATGACTTTTAAAATGGGTTATATTTTAATTTAATGGATTAATTAGATTTTATTATTAATTAATTCATTCGGGTATTATCCAGACGGTGGATATTAATATGGATGATTCTGAATATTACTTAAAGATATTTAGGTAATATATGAATGTGATGTCATTGAGATGACCGTATGATATAAATTCGGTAATTTATATTTTAGTCAGACGCGGTATGGGACGTGTCGGGACTAGTTTATTAAATTAAAAAGGGAAATTTATTTTCTATCGACCTAATAGTCATTTCGACTGCGTCGTTGCGTCCGGAAGGTTCGAAATAGTCAGAAAAGTCTATTTGGATGTTAATTTTGAGTCTCGGGTCATTTGGGAATGAATAGACAACCCGAAAGGCATTTTGGTCATTTTTCTAGGGGGGATGAATAGTGATTTCGGATTTGGGATCATTATAAGAATAGGTAGATTAAGTGAATGGGAGTTATTCATCTCCTCTTCACAAATAAGAGCAGCCATCTTCTTAGAGTGAGAGTAAGAGTGCTTAGGAAGGGAAAAGTCACTTGGGAAGGAGAAGAACAAGAACCAAGGTTCACCACCACCAACCACCACCGGAGTTTGACCGGAGAAGGGACAACTAACTGAGATAAACTACACCAAAGGATCATACCTACACGAAAGGAAAGTGTTTAATAATAGCAATTTAAGTTTGTATATTGTCCATGTTAGAATAGTATGAAAAGAGAAGATTATTCATGTTTGGAAGAGATAATGGATCATTAAATGGATTTCTGGAAAACTGAAATGATATAGGAATTTAACTCATGTGTTAGGATATTAATAATCCACGAATTAGTCATGAATCTGTTGAAGAAATGATGGAAACCATTGATGTGTTCTTGAAGAGGTTATGTTAATAAATTTCTGGGAATAAGGAGATAAACATGCTTTTTAATCCAATCCTTTGATGATTCTAGGATGTTTAGAGTATTGGAAATCGTTCATATATGTTGATATATCATGTAGTAAAGTTTATAAGTCATTTGGGATGTTTAGATGAAGGTTTAAATGATCAAAAGTTGTTAAACCCGTAGTTGCAGAAAATGCAGAAAATCAGGCCTGGACCTGAGGGATCGATCGATCGACCCCTACCTTCGATCGATCGACCTCCCCTGATTAAGTAAAGTTGTTTCTTTTTAAATGTTGATTCTTATCCCAAAACTTTTATGGATCTTTGGTGATTATTATTTGAATATTTTGGGACTTGGAAAATAGCAGTAAACCCTTGTTAAGATTTGAATTAATTGGATTTAGATTCAAATGATTTAAATGATGTAAATTATATCAAATGGAATTTCGATTTCTAGATTCGTTTGTTAATTTACGAATGGTGATGTATGAGGATTTAAGATAGGACCAGTAGGGGTGATTTTATATAATACCTGGGTATCCTTAAGTTTACAAGAGGGTTTAATCCTAAGTGAAAAATACGTGTTTATAAGAGATTTGAAACTATCGGTTTTAACCGTAATTAAAAGGAGAATTAAATCCGTAGTAGTTCGGGAGAAATAATTTTATGGACCAGTAGGATATTAGTGACTTCTTACTGAATATATGTTGAGGAAAACCCTATTTGAATCTTATGGGATGGGAGCTTAGAACACATTTGATTGAAAGAGGGTATGAGGTTATCCCGATTGCATAGTTAAAGTTTTCGGACCTCCTCGATCGACAAAGTTAAGTAGTAGTGTATTGGAGGGGTTCCTTGTTTGGATTTCGCTTTGCGAGACGCTCCGCGCATGAACCTTAACGACGTCGGTAGTGGAGAGATGTTATAGGATGCGAGGATAATCAAATTATGAAGTAAAGATATGTTATTTTAAAAGAGATATAATGCTACGTATGGGAAATATCTTAGGGTAGTGATAATTACCTTATTGATATTATATTATAGGTATGATAATACCTATTTGATTGATTTATGATTATGTGTACGACATACCTAGCTTACTTGCTATCGGTGGGAGGTTTACGCGTGAGGGCAGTCATATCCTGATGAATCCATGGGATCTTTGATTTGTCGCTCGAGAACATAGGTCTATGAAAGACTTATCGGGGAGTTGATAAGTCCGTTGACTATGGGTACGTAGGTATGTGCGTGACCCATGGATACGAGAACTATGTTCGCCTCCAATTTGTTTGTTGTTGTTTTTGGTTCGTGGAATCTTACCGAACCTTTAGTCCCCTATTCGGCGACCTGCGATGATGGGACATGATAGCAGAGTAATGCATTGCACCGCAGCTATGACTCGGGGTGCCATATTATATATATATATATATATATATAATGGATTAAATGATTGAATGAATATATAAATTGTGGTTAAATCTATCTATGGTGATAAATGTAGATAACAGCGAATAGAGAAAGATAATGGAATTAAATTAATGAATGTTTATGCTTATAGAATTGAAAGCTTAACTCATGTTAATGAGAAACGATTCATATTAATGAGTAATGATTCATGTTAATGAGAAACTAATCATATAAAGAAGAAATGTAAATGAATAATAATGTGACGTATGGTATGGGACATACGGGGATTATTATATGAGAATGGAATTTTAATATGGAGACTAGAAAGAGGAACCATTAAATAGGAGGTTAATATGAAACGTTAAGTGTGGACTCTAGTTGAGAGGTGAGTATTGCAAGTGAGAGTTGGATCTAACATGTACATAATAAATGCTTTATTGCACTTGTTAAATACTTGTTGTTTTAAAAATACTCTACACATTCGGGCTCTTACCCGTTTCCTTGCATATTTTCTCTTCTATTGTATCTCTATATCAGGTGTCCAGCAACAGGGACGCCAACCTTAGTTGATTTTGACGAGCTATGGAGCTATGGAAGTTTTGCTTAGACGCTTATCATCTTTTTGATTCACAGTAGTCTTATTTAGGGCATGTCGCCCAAAGGATTCAGTTATCTTTTCTATCGGGGTTAAATACTATTGTATTCGGAACGTTTTAACATTGTTGGGATTATTGTAAAGGATTTATATTATTTGGGAATGTTTATTCCAATTGCATTTAAATTCTTTTGAGTTATTTATTGTGTTATCAGTGTTGTAGTATAAAATGTGTTGTGTTATTCTTAAACTAAAAATGGTTTTGTTGAAATTTAAATTTGAAAAGTTTTTAACACCAGCTTAATTGGGTATTGGGTGAGTTGTAAACGTTTTCGACAGTGATGCTAAGAATGAGCCAACTGTATATTCTATTTTAATTTGGTATGGGACTGGCCACCCGGTATTTAATTAGGCGGGGTGTTACATTTATAAACTGGACTTTTCAATATCAACTTTTAACTAGTTGAAAACTCGCGCGATGCGCGGCTCATACGGTATTATAAGAAATATTAACGAAGATAATGTAAATATGATGAACTGATAAAATGAAATTTTTGTTTACTTTTTTCGATCCGTTTAAGAGAAGTCCTAAGTATATACTTGTCTACATTCTCACCCCTCCAGCCTCTACTATCCTCAGCCCCAGCTATGTTTAAGATTTTTTATTGACATTTCTTAACTCGATTTTTTTTTTTAAATAACATAATATTTCCAAAATTGGAACATAATTATTATTTATTTCAAGATTGTCTAAAACGAAGTCGTGTCAAAGTTATCACGCATGGATTTTTTTTTAATAATATTTCAAATTAAAATAAATTTCGAAACAAAAGAATAAAATACATGTATTAATTACAAAAACAATTTAATTAATTACAAATACAATTATTACTTACAAAAGCGTTCCAAAAGTAATCTAGTTGAATCTCATCTTTAACAAAAAAATTACATTTAAATTTTTTTTTTTTAAATAAAAAGAGATTCTTCGTAATTTTATTTTTTGTAGAAAGACTCTTAGTATTCATTATAACGTGATTAATTACTTTATGGGCCAAACATATGCTAAAGGGCCACCAGCCAAAATGATGGCCTTTTCCAGACAAACTGTAATTTTGTAATTTTCTCAATTTTAACTGTATTAAGATACATCATTGTGTCCTTATGTTTCATTTAACTGTGCGTGAGATATGAGGTGAACTTGAGTTGAGCTTTTAGGGACCTTACGCCCATCAAATGATCATGTGGATCAGCCTAACATGAAGAAAGTAAAAGGAGAATATATACTGTTAATTTTGGTGGGACCGGGTCAATTGTATTTCATACCAAAGGAAAATTATAAAATTACTTTCAATTACTCGGAGTTCAAATTTATATACTATTTTATCAAAAAAAATAATTGACTTACTTATACGTGGGAACAAAATATTAAACTTGAAATAGGTAAAAATGATGTTTACCATCTTACTTTGGATGATTTGACAAAGTCTCTCAATATCCTTTTGTTTAAAAAAAATAAATAGCCAACGCAGATAGCTATTTATATGGTTTACAGATGAAGAGTAACAGTCGTATAATGGTCTTAATTTCAGTGAGAGAAAGGGACACAAAAAACGAAAAGTTAATTCCGTTTTATAATAGTAAATTGATTACTCAAGCGTCAGGTGAATGAGTAGAAGAGAGAAGGTCCATATTCTCCAAAGATTAGATATAACTTAAAGAGCGTGGGGAAGAGAAAGGGACCAAATAAAAATTTAGCAATGATAAAAGTCGGTTTCCACGTGGATATGTTAAATTAGAAGCAAAATTTATTGCAGCTTGTATACGTGGATAGGCTAGATGATGAGAAATGGTAAATGCATTTATAGCATTTTATACCAGCACTAGTTGTCAACCTGTAAAATGCACGGACGTGATATGTATGTACGCAAATGGAGTTGTTTATCAATAACAAAACCTAATAAAAAATATCTCGTGTAATGGATCACAATACATACCAAAACAGAGGAAATTTAAGGGAGCTAAAATACATACCAAAAAACTTAATACTAACTTATTTAATTCTGAAATATAGAACAAAGTAAATAATTCTAACCAACAAAATATGGATCATAATACATACCAAAACAGAGGAAATGTAAGGGAGCTAAAATACATACCAAAAAAAATAATACTAACTTATTTAACTCCTAAATATAGATAAAAGTAAATAATTCTACCCAACAAAATATCAATCTAAATTTATGCACCAGCTACGTTTACAATCTGGACAAAACCAACCAACAGAGCACAACAAATCCCATCTCAAACAACTCTAAACACAACAAACTCTAGCATAATCCAACATGGCAAAACTAATTGCTAAATTTTATAATGTTTCACTATGCTTCTTCTATCCATATCATTTCAGCAAAACTTCTGTACGTCATTATTTCAGTAGATGCAGTTAGTGTTCATTAGCACCTTAGATAACTTGAACCCATCTCCCATGCTGGAATTCTCCTTTTGCTCTTTGATTTGATCTTGAGTTGATCTTTGCTGATAAGAGCAATCCGGTATTCAATTTTATTCTCTCTTTCATGCGTCTCTTTGAACGAATTTATCGACTCCTCATATGGCTTCTCATTCTTGCATTTATGTTATTTTTTGGGGAGCGTAAACGTCAGACCTGTAGCATCAAAATTCAAACAGGCACCCGCTCAGTTTCTTGGCCACTGGCCTTCCCTATCCCAATCTTGTTAGATGAGAAACTTAAACAACGGTTGGGGTATACTGTCCACGTGGACACCCCTACATGACAGCAGAATTAAAAACTCTCTAAAACGCTGTAGAGTAGATAATGGATAGAGATTTAGGACGAGATATATTATTAGGTTATTTTTCACCAACGTAATTAATAAACAGTGAAGTCTTTATCGAGCAAGAGTTGAGATCTATAACTCCAGAACAAGAAAGTCTTGTCTTAAGTACTTCGGGTTCAAGTAAATGAACCATATTTTTTTATTTTAATGTCCAGGGTAAAGTCTTTTGTTGATGACTTCAACGTTGTAGACCTTTATAATCCATTATTCACCAAGTTGAAACACTTGAAAAGCAGGCAAATTACTTGTATCGAAAAACTTTATCAATATGAGATTTGATGTGTATAAAGAGATTGATAACATTACAAATTGAAATAATCAATAAAATACAAAACAGGTACAGGGCCTTGTGCTCCTGACAGACACAAAACTGAAGACAAAATAGAAAACCAACAACAATTAACCTAGTAGACTATGAAAAAGGCCCCGCTAAGTTATCCCCCCAAGCAAGCAAAAAAACTTAAAACGCCTAAAACACTAAAAACAAAATAAGAAAAAACAAATCTATTCAGTGGGGCTTTTACATAACCACCCACAGCACAAAAATTGATAGCTTCGAATCTGTTCTTATCATCTGCTCACAATGATAGCAATATGCCACGAACCATCTACGCGAAGTATCTTCAAACAAAGGAATGTGATCTATGAACAGAGATAGCTTAGTTTGCTTTGTGATGTGCTGAAGGGCTTGAGTATTCGGTTCCATTCTCGGAATTAGTTATCTCAGATGAAGCACTTGAGGACAAGTTGCTGTTATCATTGGCCCCACTTTGAAAGCTCTGTGCTACTTGTGATGGGTTTCTTTGCGAATCCGTACTCACAGGCGTTTGGCCCTGCTCGGCTAGTTTTCTCATAAGGTTCATGACAGTGGGAAGGAACTTGGTTGATAAGGAGAGAAGTCCAGGAAGCTGAAACAATGCACAATGAAAAATCAAATCTCTGACAAAGACGATGCACTAATGTCAGTTTTAAAGGTCAAGTGCAAAAAACTGTTAACTAGTTTTAGTACAGAACCCGCCTTTGTGACACTAACAAGTTCCCACAGGTCTTTGCAACAAAATTCACTTGTTTAGGGGGTTTGTATTAAAAATAACTTGCAGGCTTTTCTTGCAAAAAAGTCAAAGTTCAAGTTTTTTTTTTTTTTTTGGGCACTTTCCCCTTGTTTTTATGTTGTATTTGAAAGATTGCTACAAAGCACATGGTTTCGAATGATTTAACTGAGGATATTCCCGTTTAACAGAGACGAATATAAAAGAAGATTCATGTAGAATTGCTGCATGTTGCTACTCTAGACCATGAGATAGAAAAGCACTATAATATGTTTTTTTTACTAAAGCAGAATTTCGTGGTTTATAAAGCAGATTTGACCATATATTTTTTAATAACTCAATTTTCAATGCACTTGCTTCCAAACCCACAAAAGATAATGAAGGCATAGAAAATTGAAGTTTATTGACACTCACAGCGCCATTGCGAAATTCACCCGAGACATCTAGCTGCACCCACAGGGCTTTTGAAAGTAGAAAAGCAACAAATATAATGAATAGATACAAAGGATTTCTGTCACAAAAATCAGAAAAGTTAAGTACAGTACGGTAGTAAATAATGGGGAAATCTAAAACTTGCACATCCGCCAAAAAATGAAAAATAATGAAAAGGAAATAAATGCATATAAACATGGAGAATCTGTACCTCAAAAGTGTCATAAATTCATTAAATCCGAGGATCATCAAGGCAGCAATTGCCCATGGAGGTGGTAACCAGTTGTTACCGCGCCTGCTAGCTTCCTGAAAGTTTTTAAAAGAAGAGTACAATCAGTATCAATCTCGTCCTATCATAACCGTGTACCAGACAAATTTATTGCCTGTGATTTTTAGAAACCAGCCAAGAGTAACAAGATCTCAACATCAAAACCATGTTGACTATGTGTTGAATAACAAATATAAAAAAGGCATGGCCTCGATTTTCAGAAACGCGATATGCATAAAATCATACCTGAGCAGCAATCGCTTGTGTGACTGTATACTCTGTCTCTGTCTTAAATTGCCTCCACAAAGATTTGCACTGAACAGGAGTTATCAATGTTTTGGATGCTGGAACCTGGGTGGAACGAAATCAACAGCGCAAAATAATTAATCCCATTAGAGAGAGGCGGATAGGCTCTCATGTGATGCTCTCACTAACTATGAAAGATTAAAATGAGCGTGTGCATGCGCACCTGCGCGTGTGCGTATGTGTGTGGGAGTGTGAGAGGCTGGAATAGTTATCAATCAATTAAACAACTCAAACAGATTTAAACTTCTGCACTGTACCAAGTTCTGTTATAAAATCTAAACATCTAGGGTTACAAGATAAAAATCATTCAACCACACCAGCGAGTTGAAACAAAATTAAATATGGTTACTGTCAGTGCCGAAACACGTTTTAGACACGGATAGGCTCCGATGTGTATGGCATGTCAATATATATAAAGATTTGGGGCCAAATTTTTTTTTTGATGAGTAGGGGCCAAATATTATTATAGATTTGTTTATTTTAATTTTTGTGTTTCTCCCTATTTTTCACACCTAAAAAGTTGATAGTGGCGTGTTAAATTTTGGTGTCAAATTTCTACATGGCTAGTCCTCAATTTATGATATCCAAATGTTTGGCTTAGATTTTCTGAAAGTGACAATTAATATTCTTGGACAATGAAAAACAATTAGGATATTTTGATATAAGGTTATTTGGACTTGTTTTAATATTGTAGTAAGTGGCTGCCAAGGTCACCAAGCATTTTATACTAATTTCTGGATTTTTTATTCCTAATTTAATTGAAAAATATTAATTCAAATTGGATTATTATATAAATAATATTCAATGTATTGCTGATACAAATCACCTCTTCCCAAGTGCTTGAGGCTAGTGAGTCACTTGAACTGGTGCTTTTATTGGTTACAGCGCCAACTTTTGCTTCCCCCAAAGCAAGGGCAAGAGTATTCTCAATACTATCAGAATCATCATCCAAACGGATTGCAGCCATAACAGACAGCAGCTTTAAAGACTGAAAGAAATTAAAGAACCATTAAATAAATAGAATCAGAAGAGTTCCAAATGTAATACAGAATTTATGATTCCACTGAAGATTTTTCATGGAGTGTTCCATACTGAAGAACGGGCAGTTTTGGTGATAGCTCGAATGTCTTCCTTCCCAGTCCACACCCGTGGCATCGAATCAGAATCATGGCTAAATAATGTTGTGAACCTGTAAGTAAATTGTAGTCGATCCCCATGAGTAGATTAAGCGCATTAAACTCAATTAAGTGCATTAAACTCAATTACAAAAAGTAAATGGGGGCCAAAACCCAAATAATATTTTAGCGACACATCAGGGGGTATTTGCAATTTTTAATAGTTAAGAATTTATTTGCAGCACTAAAGGGTACTTGCATTTGGAGTGAGAGTTTAGGGATTTTCTTGCATTGCTCCAACTTTATATGCTCCAGTTTTTTTTTGGCTACTCATTGTCTATGTAATGTATGAGGACTGCTCGTCTTCTACACTTTATAGTTCTTTTGTTTTTATCAACGAATTGTGTTTCTTATTTAAAATTTAAAAAAAAAAAACTAAATGACGCAAGGCGTCCCTACCTGTCCTTCATACGAATCAGAACTCTCCCAGCCTCTTCTTTTGCCTTCCCTTCAACCACTCCTCTTGCGTAACTCTCCAACATTGAAAGCATGTTTTCCTTGGTATCCGAATCCATTTCAAAACCAGAAAGTGCAGAAGAAAATCCAGAGACAGCTACTTCTGTCTCGCGTAGAAGAAGTTTCCTTATTGATTGCCAGGTGTCATCACTTGCTCCATCTAAAAGAGCTTCCACTGGTGCTGATAATGCTACGTTCAATTTTGACTGCACATAAATTCTTGTCACTCATAATGTTCCTTGGTGTGATTCTTAAATAACATGAAACAACATTCTACTTTTACTACATCACCAATTATATGTGAGTTTATTTAATGATCTATTAATTAGCAGGTATATCCCATAATTCAATAACATGCGGATGATATAGCAAGTCATGACAAATAATTAAAAAATGGCATTTAGAAAATCGTTGTTGAAAATGACATTGATATAGAGGTCTGATTAACCGAATTTACACAATTTATTCATAATTGTTTTTCAAATTGATTTCAAATATACCCAAAGCCAAGAACTTGTTGACTCCCAGTGCCACAAATTACAAGTTATCATTACCTCATATGATGTAGTAAGTTCAGAGAGCTTTGCAGTACGAACTTCATCAACACGTGCATAAATATCACGTTGAAGCTTATCCCTCACTTTCGCCTGGTCCCAATTTGCTTGTTTGATGATTGCATCTGTAATGCTGGTGGATTAGAGTCCAAAATAGTAAAAAAGTGCAACGTTCATGTGCATTGTGCAGCTGATTAATAATTTAAAACCGTGAGCACATTTAGTTTTACTAAAACAAATTCTTGAAAACAACAAAAATTTCATGTGCAAATGTACATAGCAGTTAATGTGTTAGGGGAAAATGCGATAAAGTTGTGTAAATATGCTTCCTACATAGAAGAGGAATAAATGTAATTAATTTAATTATACGCTAACACCATGTTTTGAATATGTGCAACAGTTTATGTAATATTGCGTTATACATGTAGGTTTAAATGTAATTAACTTTTTTCTCTAACTAAAAGACCATGTTTTGTAATTTGTGCAACAATTCAGTTCGTTTTTTGATTCAATTTTCATTATCATAAAATTTTATCTTGTAGAAACGATAGGTGTAATGAAAATTGTATTTCTACAGAGAAATTATTAGAGAAGGTAAGAGAAAAAATAAACAGAGATGGCATTTTGTAGTTATATAATACCTGCACATCCTTCATCAAATATTTTCATGAAAGACTCGGTGCAATCACGTGCGGCCACCGCAAATCCTTGTCCCCCATTCAAAGCATTATCAAATGCTTCTTTAAATTTATCCAGTGTTCCAGACCGTACGTGTCCCAACATGGATTGATAGGACCGTTGGACGAGCTAATAAATAAGAAGAAATGAAATTATGAGAATTAATGCATAAGGAGTACGCTGTAATTTCCAATAGTGTTGAGTTGTGGAGAAATATTAAAAAATTTAAAATAAAAAATAAAAACTACTCGATGCTTAATGTGATTACTATTCTTACATTCGTCACCCTTCTAAAGAGATCGCTAATAAAACTACTGGCTACATATTTAATTAGTTCCATCATCTGTAAACGAGGAACAGCAGATAAAACCTAAATTTCACACAAGTGTCAAAAAGAAGCATTACTTGCAACAATTTCTTTTCCAACTGATCTCTCTTAGCAGATCTAACACCTTCTTCAAAATATGTAGCCTCAGCATCATACCTGAAAAGAAAATTTTGATAAATAACTTGACATTTGTGACAGATGTATCATCACAATTCTGTAAATAAAGCTGCGAGGTCAAATCGATGTGAAAATCATAGCAAAAGGTAAAGAAACCAATCCAAAATAAAGCATACAAACAAATGGCTCCTTGTACAGTGTGAGCTGTGACCACCATAACGTAGCTACCATAAGCCAAACTATATTAGGTTATGAAAGGACTCTTTCCCCTTCATTTCACCACTGAAATTAATGCTGTAAAAATTCACCTATGATATGTCATACTGGCAATGGCTTGAGCAGGGGCGGAGGCAGGTATGGGCTGGGGGGGGCCCAGCCCGCCCAGTTTAAAAAAAAAAAAAAAAAAACAGGGGATAAATTTCTATATTTGCAGTTCAGCCCACCTTATGTTTTACTTTAAAATATTAGGGGACAAATCTAAATATGAGAAGTTTGGTAAACAAACATGTTGAAACTCAAAACAAAACCACCGCCTCTTTTCAGATTTCAACCTAAAAATTAAAAACCCAATACCCTCTTCTTCTCTTCTCATCTCTCCCTTTTCTCTCAACAAACAACAAAGAAGATATCAACTCAAACTTAGGCTGCTGCTGCCCCTGTCTCCGACCACCACTGCTGCTGCCCCTGCCACCGTCGCCCCTGCCACCACCGCCGACCACCGCTGCTGCCCCTGTCTCCGCTCCGCCCCTTCTGTTCTGCCACCACCGCCAACAATTTACAACTTACAAGTATGTATATCCCTCTTTCTTCCTCTAAATAAAATCTCTACTCTAAATCTCTACTCTAATAAATCTATTGTTTTATAAATCTATTTTTTTTATTGTGTATGAAATTTCATTTGTCTTTCTTAATTCAAATGATAACAATAAATGTGCACTAGTTTAATTCAAATGATAACAATAAACATTTAATATAATTTTTTAATAAAGGAGGTTTGAATAAAAACCCTAAATAAAAATAATTAGGGTTCTTTGATGATTAATTATTTTTTGATTAGTAACTAATTTATATTTTTTTGACATTACTTTAGGTTCTAATGTCAAAAAAAACTTTGTTATCATTTTTCAAACGAAAAAATGATTCAGATGCTCCTATATTAACGGATGATACTCGTTCAAGCTCCCCCGAGCCACCTCAAAAAATTCAAAGGGTTGAACCTATTGAAGAAGACAACACTTTCACTCGAGATCCTAGATTGCGTCTACAAATTTGCCATCAACCGGTTGATGACCGGGATGAGATTCGAAAGAAATATCTAAAAATGGGACCTTATCAACCCATACTTCAAGTTCAAGAATATCCACCCACCCAAGACGGAAAACAAATTCGTCGCTTTCAAAGTAGTTGGTTTCAAAGACACCCTTGGCTTGAGTACTCTATTGCAAAAAATAGAGCATATTGTTTTTATTGTTTCTTGTTTGAAAGTAATCCATCTACTCGGTCAACATTTACCGTTGAAGGGTTCCAAAGTTGGAAAAGGGTTGGTGGCCCCAAATGTTGTTTTTTGAAACACATGGGTTGTATCCCTTCAGTCCATCTGAGTGCTGTCCAAGCAGCTGAAGATTTAATTAATCCCTGTCAGCATATTCAGAGGGTTTTGAATTCGCAATCCAAAGAAGTTGTTGAAAGGAATCGGTTGCGTCTTAAGACATCAATTGAATGTGCACGTTGGCTTGCATTTCAAGCATGTGCATTTAGAGCTCATGATGAAACTCCCGACGCACTAAATGCTGGAAATTTTATTGAATTGATAAAACACACGGCGAATCATGATGAGAAAGTTGCCGAGGTTGTCTTAAAAAAAGCTCCAGGAAATGCGAAGTATACCTCTCCAACGATTCAAAAAGAAATCTTGAATATTCTTGGTGATAATGTGAGAAGTAAGATCCGTAAAGAAATTGGTGATGGGAGTTATTGTATATTGGTTGATGAAGCACAAGATGTCTCAATTAAAGAACAAATGGCTATTGTCATAAGATTTGTTGATGAGGGAGGGGAGGTGCGTGAACGATTTTTTGGTATTGTGAGCGTAGAAGACACCACCGCTTTGACACTCAAAAAAGAAATTGTTGGGGTACTTTCTTGTTATGATCTTCATGTTGATAAAATGCGGGGTCAAGGGTATGATGGAGCTAGTAATATGCGAGGAGCTTGGAATGGATTGCAAGCACTCTTTCTTAAGGAGTGTCCATTTGCTTATTACGTGCATTGTTTCGCCCACCAATTACAACTTGCATTAGTTTCGGCATCGAGAGATGTGCAAGATATATGGTTGTTCTTCTCAAAGTTGAATGTTGTTGTGAATATTGTCGGTGCTTCTCCAAAACGTCAAAGTGAATTACAATCGAGACAAGTTGCTGAAATTGCAAGTAAGGTGGCACTTGGTGAACTTCAAACGGGAAGAGGTGTTAATCAAATGAAGACATTACATCGTGTGGGAGCCACTCTCTGGAGCTCTCACTTGAGTTTTGTTCGCAGTTTGATTGATTTGTTTGGCCCATCTTGTGAAATTGTTGAAAATCTTTGGTTAAATGGTACTAATCATCCTATACGCTCTGAGGCTAAAGGTGCTTATGATGCTATGACCTCATTTGATTTTGTATTTATTTTACATTTATTGAATGAGATCATGGGGGTCACTGATATACTTTGTCAAGCACTTCAGCAAAAGTCTCAAGACATTGTGAATGCTATGCAACTTGTTTCAACAACAAAAAAGCTTCTTCAAAAGTTAAGGGGAACTGGTTGGAATTCCTTCCTTGATAAAGTGCAGTCGTTTTGTGAAAGATATGACATTGAGATCCCAAATATGGACGCTTCTTATAAAGTGGGCACTCGGCGTTCTTGTCAACAACGCGATAATATAACAATTTATCATCATTACCAAGTCGATACTTTCAATGCTGCAATCGACTTTCAAATAATGGAGTTAAATTGTAGATTTTCCGAGGGGGCAATGGAAATTCTAACTCTTAGCTCTGCTTTGGATCCTCGTGATGCTTATAAGTCATTTAACATTGATGATATATGTAAGCTTGCAGAAATTTTTTATCCTCATGATTTTTCCAAAGATGATGTATCCACATTGAGGCTTCAGTTGCAACACTACGAGCTTGATATTCCAAATCATCCTAGTTTTCAAAATTTGTCCAGAATCTCTGAGTTGTGTAGAACATTAGCTGAAACAAGGAAAAGGGATATCTATTCATTGGTCGATAGATTGATTCGTCTTGTATTGACTCTTCCCGTATCCACAGCATCAACATAACGTGCCTTTCCAGCTATGAAACTTGTAAAAACAACTCTCCGTAACAAGATGGGTGATGATTACCTTGAAGATTGCATGATACTCACAATAGAAAGAGAGCTTGCTGAAGACATTGATTTGGATTTACTAATTGATGATTTTGATTCACGAAAGGATCGTAGGGTTCAACTTCATTAGCTCATATGATGTATTTTTTGTGTCACATGTGACTAAATATAGCGAAAAACGCTCTTTTGCCTATTTTGAATTTAGAATTTTGGTATACTATTGTCTAAAAGTTTTAATGTTTGCATTTTTTCGTTCAATTAATATTTAAGTTACTTCTTAGCCCGTCCTGATCTAAAATCCTGGCTCCGCCACTGGGCTTGAGATGCTAATTCCAGTGAAGCACAAGGAAAAATTTAGAAATATTTAAATAGCTTAATAAAAAAAAATGGGTCAAGTTTCAAATCTTTCATATGTTTCAGTGTTACCCTCAAAGTTTGGAATGCATTTCAAAATCACCCCTAACCTCATCTCAGTTAGAATAATTAACGGCCATAACACGTGGTTGTTAATTTGGAGCTCTCTCTTTCTCCCCTCCTCTCTCTTCGTTCCCTCTCTCTCTCTCTCTTTCCTTGGCGTTCTCTCGCTGCTCTCTATTGGTTTAACCAAACACTCCTTACTATAAATGGATTAAACCCCAATTGGGTTTATTGCTAATGTGGGGCTTCGTCTTCTGCATTCTTCCAGCGACCAATCGTCGACCTAGACCATCGGTGGGTGGTCGGTCGGCCAAGAACCAATTTCAAATGAAAATGTAGTCTCTCTCACGGATTGGATTTCTCTATCTCGGACGATTCGATCTCTCTCTCTTTCTGAAATTGGTTAATGGTGAATTGTGGAACTTCTTGGTTAATGGTGATTCTGGGTGGGTCGGTGGTAGTTGTTCTACTTGTTGGTGGTGTTTGGGTGTTTTGATATTTAAATTTTAAAGATGGTTGGTGATGGGGTGTCTCGGTGACCGCAGGGTCGGAGATGGTGGTGGGTTGTGGTGGTTTGATGGTGTTGGCGATTTTTGGCAGGCAAATCATGAGGGTTGGTGGGTTTAAGTTGTTACTGGTGAGTTCAACTAGGAAGAGGGGTGCTTAATTTTCCAGCCAGGTTCTCAACAGGGTTGGATGGGGAGGATTGGGATTGTCGGCGGTAACAGAGGGGAGAAAGAGAGCTCCGAGTTATCAGCCACGTGCGACTGCCTTTCATTTTTTTAACTGAGAAATGCTTTCCAAACTTAGATGGTAATATTGAAACATTTAAAAGGTAGGGGAAATTGAAATTTGACCCAAACTTTGGGGTTTTTTGTAATAAAACCTATTTAGATTTAAGGAACATACAAATTCAAATTTTTTACAATACTAAACGAAAATTGTTTAGACCAACATAATCGTAACAATAAGCCATAGTAATTTGTTCCGCTTCTCTTTTCTTTTCTTTCTCTTTATCGTTGTTCTATTCTTACTCGAAGAGGTACACATACAATGCATGTCCTTTATTGTGATATTATATCATGCACATATCACGTGTAATGACCCTAAAAAGCATACGAGACGGCGGCCATGTTAGAGGCCACGGCAATAATCAAGGCTCTAGAAAAGAAGGTCCACAGCCATGGAAGTAGATAGAAGGCCACGGCCTAAAGGATAAGGGCCGCGGCCTGTAGTGGCCTGGACTTGCTAAGGATCATCACGTGAAGTGATGACATGGTCTCATTAGGCAAGTTCTGGGAGGTTCTAGAAGCCTTTTTAAAAGGGAATTTGTAAAAAAGTGACGTCATAAGCCGAAACCCTAGGTTCCCTAGTAAATCCTATAAATAGCAACCCTTGGCACACTTCCCAAAGCTGCTAAAAACCCTATTTCCCACTTTAGAGAGAGAGCGTGAGATTTTGAGAGAGAGAGAGGACAGTGAACATTTACTATTCACCGAAGAAGTGCTTTAGAGGCGTTGAAAGGTCACTATTCGTCGGAGAAGCTTTTAGAGGCAACGGAGGACAACTGTTCATTAAGGTAAGGTAAGAGATCTATCCTCTACCTCCTCTTCCTTAATTAAATCCTTAGTTTCCATGTTTTCCATTGAATGAGATGAGCCTTGTCTGTTTTATGGGATAGGCCATAGAGTTTTATTATTCATGTGATTTTCAGGGTTTGGGAGGCCATGGCGGTCTACTACTCATGTAGCCTTTTTGGGTTTATAGGTCATGGAGGACTACTGTTCATTGAGGTTTTAGAGGCATGGGAGTGTTACTGTTCATTAGCGACTTAGATACCTGAGAATGTTACTGTTCATCTTAATTCATGTATTTAGTAGTTTTCTCTTAGGTTTATTGATTTGGAGACTTTAAGTTTGAGGATGGGAATTCTTGAGGATGTTTTTACTGAACTTATGAGGTTATTTTTAAGGTTTTACCTTTGATCTTTGAGGATTCAAGTTATGAGATAATTAGGGTTTAAATCAATATTTTAATAAAATACCCTTGTTGTTTGCTGACCAGGAGTTCTAACTCCTTCCTTGAGGCCGCGGACTTTTGGGGCATTATAATATTGTGCCCGAGTGAATTGAGGCAGGATTCGATGCCGAGGCCGCGGCATTATATGGCCAAGCCAAGGTGTCATTATTTATTTGAGGGCCTCCTTCTTAGTGCTTGAGATCAAGACGGTTATTTCTAGGGAGATTGAGCCTAGGACTAACTATGGCGCTTACACCGCGACAGAGCTCGGCCAAGGTGTGGAGTTAGTAGCAGACCGCGGATCCGCCATTATGGAATTGGGTAGGATGGGAGGTCACGGCCTGTAGCATGACCAGGTCAAAGATACCTAGAATAAGGTCGTGGAGTTTGAGATGTCCAAGTCCATACAATAAAAGGCCTCGGACTTTGAGGGCGAATCATGGGAGATTGAGCCTTGGGAGGAGTCGTGGGGTGGTGAACTAAGGGAGATTGAGCCTTAGGTCATCGGAGTATTCTAAGGGGTTGGAATTTGGAAAACTTATATTTTTTTCCTCTCTATTTGCTTGTATTGCATTCTCTTGTTATTGTACTATTATTTTTCCTATTAGTATATTTTCTATTTGCTAATACTAACATCTACATATAGGTTGAGGACTTTGATTTAACCCTTACTAAGATGTTTGAGCTCATCCCTTCAATATTCCTTGTTCACTCAAGATAGGAGCCTCGGAGGGTATAAAGACCGTGGAAGCTAGTAGAGGCAGCAAATGATAGTTAGAGAATTTTGAAGACTTTGTATAGATTTTGTTCTTAGTTGTAATAGAATGCATAGAAAGGCATGTAATGGAGACTTTATATATGTATGGAACTAGTATGTGATCAATGATTTCTAATTATTGTGTATTGTTATACAGTGATGCTATTCAATTTAGCAACTCTAATGATAGGGATGAGGCCTGTATATAGGCCGCGGCGTGTAAGTTTCCCTAATAACTAAGTTTAACATTTTTCCATGAGAGAATAAGTGACAATAACGGCCGTGGGGCGTTACATCACGCATGGAAGGAAAGAAACATATTAAGACTTTTTAAGAGAGATGAAACATGATGTGGAGGACTGGTCGTTCCTTCGCTTCACACGAACTTGGAAAACGTTGATGAAATTGGGCCTATGCCACCGATGTCGAAAGAGTAGACAAACTCTAATTACAAATCTAGCCACTTTTTTGTGAACAATCCTTAAGGCAGGCATGTAAATACTAGGCTGTTTAGTGTAAATAAATTGTATGGTTGGATATCTCATAGAAAGAGTTAACACTTAGATTTCTCTAGTAGTACATATTACCTCATAGTTTTTTCCTTCCATCCCTACATAAACCATATGTCACTACAATGGGACACATGTCACATCTTATTATCTTGAGAAGTAAGACAGAAATGAGAATGTCAACATAAGAATGAAAAAACTAAAAGACCTATTGGAAGAATCTCCTATCTCATAATCTTTGGCCCATGGTAGCTTTAAGTGAAGTGGACCACTTTAGATGTTTCTTCTTATGCATGCGTTAATAGTGATTCCATTGGAAAGTTTAAGAGTTCAGACAGCTCACAGCCAAAAGAATTCAGTGTGGAGTGTCCTCGTGCAATCCATGAGAAGCTCAAAAAAGAGTCGGATAAAAAAGGAGATAAAATTTGAGCTTCGGCTCAATTTCAAATTAGAGGGTAAGGTCTTATTTTCTGCTCAATCAGAGGTAACTATAATTTTAGTCACTTTTATCTAGGTTTTCCTAGATCCATAGTTTAAAGAAAGGTGTCAACAATCAAAGCAAGCCAAATTTAGATCCAATAACCGCTTTACAAAAATAGAATCATATATTCTGAAAAAATAACATGAGTTTTTTATTTGAAATATAAGACGAAAAAAACTGATCAATTACACAAGTATAAGAAGGAACATCTACCACACATAGAATCCTTATTAATTTAGACATTTATCAACCTCGTCTAGCGACACAATGAGACTCCAATTTAAAGATATTATGACCAAGCATTTCAGTATTTCACGAATCTAGACCATGATGTAGATGAAATTTTTTGCTTATCCATGTTGTGAACGTAAAAGAAAATAAAAGGAAAAGGAAATTTCCAAATTTGACCCCAAGATTGTGGGTGAATTTTATACCCAGGCCCATTCTTTCAAAATTTGCAATATTAACCCAAGGTACATTAAGTGGATTAAGCATCGTATGAGAAGGACGATAATCTATATATACGTGTGCAATCAGTATAGCACACCCGAATTGGGTTTAAAGGCTGTGGGAAGCCATTTAAAAAGGGGTATTCCTTGATAAGAGTAAAATTTAACTATTATGGAAAACACTTGTAGCGGAGTTTTCCTAGTCAAATACTGAGAGCGACTTGCGCGTAGATAGAATGATGATGGTAGTAATGTATAAAAAGTCCAGAAGTGCACATCGTGGAGAAACGTGCACGGGTCGGAACTTTCGATATACGCCAAGGAAAGAATAAGTATCACTTAATGTGAGACATTATAAGTGGGAGTCGATGTTGGGCGGGACATAGAGAGTAGTCTCCGCGTCCACCACTCATAGATAGAAATCGGTTGGAGCAAGAGGATCAGCCAGAGAATTTTGTAGCAAGCCGACGATTCCTATAATGGAAAAGGGCAGTCAATTTGGTAAATTTCTTTGATGGGTTGCCAACCTCAAGACAAGGTCACGAGTCCCTTCGAATGTGTGGAACAACTTGACCTAAAAGAAAGTAATTGTTACTCTTTTGGGTGATTTACACTATTAAACAGTATGCCCCGGTCCTTCTTTGAAAGGAAGGATCGCGCCGGTAAGTGGTCCTGTCCGATATTGTTCTGAACTAGGATGAGATCCCTGAACCTCACCTTTGATATGGGATTTCAAGAAGCAGTGGGGATAACGTTTCGTTTTGAGCAGGTTGTATCATCGATAGCCCGAGGAGTAGGCAAAAGTGATAAACGATTAGTGGAGCGGTATGAATGTCATTTTGGACTCATTGTGGTCATTTCATATCCGCAACAATTATAGATAGTAAGTGAAGCATATTACGGTAGTTGGGAGAAGATATTACCTAATGGTAATGTAGTGTGTAAACACTCGTACCTGTTTATTGTGGACAAGTTGCTTATTGAAGTTTTGTGTTGAAAAACATTAACTATTCTCCCTCTGATTGTTTAGAGGTGAGCGGATAATCAGAATTTTGGATTG
This sequence comes from Sambucus nigra, assembly GCA_949130495.1. Classification (NCBI taxonomy): domain Eukaryota; kingdom Viridiplantae; phylum Streptophyta; class Magnoliopsida; order Dipsacales; family Adoxaceae; genus Sambucus; species Sambucus nigra. The sequence continues at coordinate 594,069,984 of OX422212.1, read as the reverse complement.
GTCGAGTTAGAGTCTGATGACTATAGTGGAATTACCACAAACTGTTTTAGGTGGCTTTTGACTGTCGTAAGAGTTACGTCGCTGGAAATCGAGATTCGAAGAACTGACAAGAGTAGTCAGATGTTCATATGGTTTCTCTCAGGCTAGGAGCTTTATGTTTAGATAAATACAAGTAGTTAACACGTAGTGAGGTACGGCCTCCCAATAATATTGAGAAAATGGGGCCAATGATGTATAGGCTAGTCTTATTCGAATGTTGTTTGGTAGGAGCACAAGATGAGGTGCCGTTATTGAGGTGTGACGCTATAACTGATAAAGTGTCGACAGTGTTAAACAAGCTTGTTGTGAAGCGGAGGCTATAGTGATTGAGCCTTACTTTGAAGTTGGTTTTGAGTACTGGAGGAAACCTGTTTTTTACCAGGGTGTGCCTTACTTTTTCGAATTTCGGGACGAAATTCCGTTATCAGGGGGGAAGTATGTAATACCCCTTATTTTATGGCATTTAATTATGGGATTATTTAAATTTAATTGGGATAATTTAATTTTAATCCATATTTTAAATTGAATATTTAATAGCGTGCCGAGAGTTAGTAATTATTGGTAAGAATAATGTTGAATATTACTAGATGAGTAAGGTAACATATGAGATTGAATTTATTAGAAATTGTCGCGAGTGAATAATACGACAATTATAGAAATTAAGTCGGGACGCGCATGTGTCGTATCGGGACTAAATTAATGGAATAATAGTGAATTAATTATAAGTCGCCCGTATGGTCATTTAGAGTGTGCCAATGTGTCCGGAAGGGTCGAGATAGTCAGAAAAGTGTACCCGGGAGTTTAGTTTGGTTCTCGGGACGTTTTTAAGCCTAACCGGTATCCCGGGAGGGTATTTTGGTAATTACCCAATTTAGGCCTTAATCATGGGCGAAAATTGGAGTGTTATATCAGATGAGAGTTAGAGTCCTTGAGGGTTAGAAACCTTGGAGTTGCAGAGAAGCTAAGGAAGAGAGAAGAGAGAAGGCTTCCAAGGAGGAGAGCCACCAACCCTACACCACTCTCACCAACTCCACCACCAACGCGTAGATCGGAAGAAGGGGATCATTCCTATACCACTCTAATATGTCGGATCAGACCTTCGATTTCCAGGCAAGTATCGAACTTGTTGTTCTTTAGTTGGTAACACATCCATGCTAGTGTAGGAATTAATTCTCCCATGTCTTCTTGGAAATAAAATGTTGTTTGGGAGATTTTTATTGCAAATCTGGAGTAGAACCCATGTTAGGATAGATATCTGTCATATGTAATATAGTATCCACGAAATTGATGCCCAGTAGAGATAGAAATCGGGAAATTTAAATGAATTCTTGAAAAATTGGATGAACTAAGGTTAAATGATAATTTCTTGAATTAATCACCTTTGATGACGATTCTTGGTGAATTTGCGAATATTTTACGTTAAAAATCTACTATATTGATTTATATAACGTTCATGATGTTTGGTTGGGAATTTGGGACATGTTAATGGAGGTTTGAGGATTTATATTAGATGAAACCCGTAGGCTAAAATTGCAGAAAACTGGGCCAACGCCTGCTTGATCGATCTATCAACTCAAGAATGTCGATCGATCGATCGACCCCTCTTGGAAACTGAAACTTTTTTCCCTTTTAATGATTATTCAATCCCAATGTGTAAGGACCCTTAGACATAATTTAAATATCATAATGGGGCTTGAGAAGGACCAGTAGGGTATAAGTAGGATCCGGGTAAGACGAATTTATGTGAGATTTAACCGTGGGGTTTCGAGGATGTAAATTGAGTGAGAAATCGTGCGTACGTTAAAGTAGGTCTTGGAAGAATTTAAAAAGACTTAGACCAGTAGGGTAGTGAGTGTACACCTACTGATTTTATATTTATCTAGAGGATACCCTTCGAGAGTCGAGAAGTAGTTAAGGACTTGCAGTAATTGAGAAAATAAAAGAATGATTTAGTTATACGTAGAACTCGGGCGTTATGTGCCACGCATGGTTCGAATATATTATGGGTCGCGGGCGTACCTAGCTGAATAATGTGAATATATATATGAGTTCATGTACATATATAAAGTATGTGAATACCTGTGTGTAATCATACCCGCGCTACTTGCTATCACGAAGGTTTTCGCGTCGGGACAGTCTTATCTCGATGTGACCTTTGTGGGGGATATTGACTTGTGCCCTAGAACATAGCATCCTTGGTACAGGCTATCTGGGAATGATAGTCAGACGGTCCTAAGAGACGTGAGAGGTTATGTGCTGACCTCTTAGTGACTTGGAACTATACTTCGCCTCCAATATGTGTTTTGTGTAAATACAGTTCGAGTGTGATTCCGAACTAGTATTTCCCTTTTGTACGAGAGATACGAGGACTTGATAGCAGAGTATGCCAGCACCATAGATTTTATGTGGGGTGCCCGATTAGTATATATATTATATGAGTGATGAATATATATATATATATATATATATATATATATATATATATACCTGTGATTCATCTACTGTGCTCGTAAGATAAAATTGAATAATTGATATTAAACAAATTAAGTGTCTAGGAACTTAAAGCTATATTGTGATGTACATAGCCGACTTGGTGAATTCATAAGAAAAGTTATCATATAAATTATAGTTATGCGATCACATGAATTAGGATTTATAAGGGGAGATTGGGTTAAACTGGTGAATTGGGTTAGCTTCATCTAGTGAAATTCAGTAGCACGTTAGGCGTGCACATTAGTTGAGAGGTGAGAATTCTCAACTAAGTGTTGAGGCACTAACATGTATGTCATATTAACTGGTGAGCATTTTATATACTTGTTAAACTAATTTTAAGCTATTTTACACTCGGGCTCTGACCCGTTTCTTGTCATCTCTTCTTTCTCTTGTATATATATATGTATTACAGGTGCCCAGCCACAGGGGTGTCAGGCTTAGATCTTTGGACTGTTGACGTGCTGCAGCTAGTGTGGGAGTTGCAAGTCTTTACATTAGACGACTTCATCCTTGACATCTCAACTCTTCGCTTCGTCATTTTAGATGGGGCATGTGTCGCCCATTTCCAGTTTTTATCTAGTTCAGAGAAATTTGTACTCTTGATTTATTTCAGTATTCTGTTTTAGTTGGGATTGCTTTTGATTATTACATTGTCCTGCGACTTGGGATATTTTATTTGGATTGATTTATCTAGCATGCTTCTTTCATTTGGATGGTTTGGTTTTTAATATTATTCGTGCTCATAAAAAATGGCTTCGTATATTAAATCATAACAATAGGACTTAATCTCTAAAATGAGATGTTTTGACACTTGGCTTAATTGTTTGTTAGGCGATTAATTAAGAAAAATTATTTTTTGCCAGTGATGCTAAGAATGAACCAACCGAACACTTTGATTTAATTTAATAAAGGACTGATCACTCGGTATTTAATTAGGTGGAGTGTCACAGCTTCAGACTCGGTTCATTTAGTACTTAAACAAGCTTGAACCGAGCTTCAAACAAATCGAACACGATTTGTTCATGAACATCTCAGTTCGTTTACAGCCCTAGTCAAAACTATTTAAGTTGTCCAATAAATAATTTCCATGTGGCAAAAAAATACTAAAATACCTATTTCAGAAATAAAAATAACAAAAATAAATAAACTAATATTGATCAAATCCCTCTTGAAAAAAAAACTCCCCACCGACCCATCCTCCCCCTTCGTGCACACCCCCCCCCCCCCCCCTCCTTGTCACCGCCTCTCTCTCTCTCACCACCTCAAGCCCTATCCACTCTTCCCTCTCTAATGTCTATCTCTCTCTCACTTAGACACACACATCGGAAGAGAAATCACTAGACCAGAGAAATCACTGGAATTCGACGCAGGTTCACCCACTGTCTGGATCGAAGTTGATCCTCATCAGTCACCACTCAGCCCTGATCTCTCTTTCGCTCTCCGTATAATATGTATATGTATTGAGGACCTACACCAATTTCTCTCTCTCTCCATATATATATATATATATATATATGTGTGTGTGTGTGTGTGTGTGTGTGCACCTTCTATTTTGAATATTTGGTTTTTATTTTGCAAATTGGTTTGCAATTTCTCATTCTCAATTTGGATTTGAGATCCGATTTTTGTAAACTAATTTGGGATTTTTTTGGTTTGCACTTGTTATGCTGTTTTGGTAATGGAGGTAGTGAGTTCGGAGGAGGGGGAAGAAAATAGATGTTGTGTTGAAATATAGTAGCTTGGGAATTTGGCAGTAGAGGTGGGAGGTGGTGGTGTGGTTGTGTGGGAGTGGCGGAGTTTTTAGATGGCGGTGGCAGTAGAGTTGAGTTGAGTTGCAAAGCTTTGAAATTTGTATTTTTTTCATCAATTTTTTTAATTTATATTTTTTGTTTTTTAAGTTTATCAATTAATTTGGGGGGTTTCTACTTTATTATTTGATTTTAACCACACGTCAAGTGTTCATTGGTCAAAACAATACATCTTGTCCTCTGCTCCGTTAAGTCTCTTAACGGCAACTTGTTGGCAGGTTAAGATTGGATCACTTAATGTACCTTCGATTAATATTGAAACTTTAGAAAGAACGAGTTTTGATATTAAATTCACCCCAAACCATGGGTTTAAAATTTGCATTGAGAGAGAGAGAGAGAGGCCAGGCCTGATTGACCTCGAACCTTATTGTCTCACCCAAGTTAGCCCTTAGAAGTTTTAGGGTGGACCACTCTATATTTCAAAATTTATAAGATGCACGATATATATATATATACAACAAACGAAAATAACACGAAACTTGGTAGCTCAATGGTTACAGATGTATTTATGAACCTCAAGGTCATAAGTTCAAACCAAGATGTTAACATCTCACTAAGTCCCCTCATACCCTATTATTAAAATATAAATATAATAAAATTTTGTGTATATTGCTCAGAAATCCCCTCGAAGACATAATTGTGGACAATTACTCTCTTGTTTTAAAATTACACTTGTATCTCGTGTTGTTTCAAATTTATGTAGTCATGTTTTTGGGGTCCAAAAAATTAATATCCAACTCTTTATAAATTGTAGGCTGCCCAATTCCCTCAAGCCCAATAAAATTCACTTCTGTACCATTAAACTGAAAGGCAAATGAAACCTCACTAATGAGTCTCCAGCTACAGCCTCAACAAACAAGGGGTCAAAGCTGGACCCAACTCCAAATATGCCCAAATCAGCAGTATTCAAATGAAGTCCATAACAACCCCAATCATTTTTGTCATCAAAGAAAGTCCCAAAATGGGGGCTAGCCTCGAACAGACCTCCAGTTTTTACTCGGGCCACCAACAATTGGGTTTCTAAACCCCAAAACCATCCAAATGTCGGGATCTTGGGGTCAGGCAAAATGAAGAGAACCTCTTGTGATGCACGACAATACATGATATTATTTGTCGTGGAAACCCTAGCTTCCTTCACTTAGTATTTGAACACCATGCCCAAATTGATTTTTCCGACACCGACTCCAGGAACTTCCTCGACTCTTCTTCGCACTCCACCCAACACGGCAGAGCCGGCAACGACAACCTCCAATGATCCGATCTCTCCCTATTGGTCGCCGATGTACCTCAACATTAGGGGAAAAAACACCACTGACTTCGTCTCCTTCAAGCTCCTCATTTCTGCCATCGATTCTGGTTAGACCTTCACCGCCAATGGCTTCAACCAAATCCGAGCTTATCTTCTTCTCTTCTCCGATTGCGCTCAGATTTGGTCCCATTACCACGTTATGAACATAGGCTAAGGTCTCACACAGATACTAATTATGCAACATGGGTAACCTTAGTGGAGGCCACTTGACAGCGGCTTGATGCACAACGCCAGAGAAGGTGAGCTCTAAGCTAGACAAGCAGCGATGGTTGCCTCAACGCTTGAATCGGTGATGACGGAGAGAAAGGGGTGAAATGGGTTGTCCACTTCCTCCGACCATGCTTATTCTTCTGTTTTAGCCTCGGATTTTCTCTAGAATTGTCTTCATTTTCATCATCGTTGTTGTCTATGAAGCACGGACACATAATACGTGTTTCGACACACGATACGCGACACATGATTGGTCCAAAAACTAGGATACGACACGCTATGATACGTAATATATAATATATATTTAAATATATATATATATATATATATATATATATATATATATATATTAATGAAATAAAACAGATTTTTTTCATAAAATACATTATTAGAACCTTCTTAACATGACATTAAGAAAATGGACCATCCAAACAAAATTTAAACACATTTTGACATTAAGAATCATAAATAAAGCGGAATCACCATCACATGTCGGAGCGTGTCGCGTGTCCTACTTGAGTCAAAGTTGACTCGTGGCTTCCGGGAGAGTGTACGTGTTTCATAGTGTCCGACACGACACGTTGCCTTCTAAGAAGTTTTCGTGCTTCCTAGGTTGTTGTCCTCATTGTCGCCCTCCTCGAACGATGATGGATGGAGAAAAAACGCAGCAGGTCAAAGGTGGTGCCGTCGGTGGAGGTTGAAGCTCGAAAAAGTCTTGGACCAACTCATCAATTTAACAGGCTTCTTCGGAGCCTTGGGGCAGACAAAATTCCGCCATTGGAGCAATTCCTCGTTAGAGAATTGATCAATTTTAGGGGTTTCGATCGCAAACTCGGCTACTTTAGGAACAAATATCGACCAAGCCCGTCTCCCCGCCGATCAATTGTTTTGAGTTGAAGCCATAACTCGGACCTTGAGCTTCGCACACCAATTAGTATAAATACACACCAAGAGCGAACATCAATATAATTGCAGCGAAATATTTACACTCATTGAAAGAGAACAATCAAAATAACCTATGAAGCACGAACACTCTCAACGTGTCAGACACGGGACACACTCCCAACACGCTCTAAAGTGGGGGGACACGTTGAGGGGCACGCTGGGGTAGTTTTTGAGTATTTTAAAAAATTTACATGGGGTCAAATATTTAATAACTTAAAACATTAATTGTAAAATAAAAAATGAAAAAGAAGAAGCTATATTCATTCACAAAAAATCAATCCAGACACAAAAATTTCAAACAAACCCCAACTTTTGCAAACCATATTCATTATATTTCCAATTTTATTGAAATTTATCTATTTCTTGTTTAAATTTGTATTGTTATTGTATTTGATTTTATTGAATTTCAAGCTAAGTGTATTACATTTAAGTATTCTACTAAACAAATTATGTTTTATTTCACTAATATATATGTATTTAAAAAATATATATATTTAAAAAAAATACATATATATATATATATATATATATATATATATATATAGAGAGAGAGAGAGAGAGAGGATCACAAGTAGACCTAAAAAGAGGACTTTTTAATGGACCTTAACAAAAAACACCTAACAACCCATTAATTTTGATTCCTATAGTGTAATTGATCCGCGCCAGCAGCAACGGACACGCGTGTGACTCAAGACCCCCTATCCCCCCCACACACACACACGCACACACACCCCTCCCCTACCCCCACTATGGCAGACCACTAGTTAAAAAAAATTAAGTTGCTGGAATGTTTACTCACGGGTAGGGGGAGTTGTAAAAAAAATATTCGATCGAGGCTAGCGCGGACCAATTACAACATAGGAATTAAAATTAATGAGTTGTTAGGTGTTTTTTGTTAAGAACCATTAAAGAGTCCGCTTTTTAGATCCACTTGTGATTCTCTCCCTATATATACATATGTGTATATATTATGCGTATCCTAGCACGTCGTATCCTACATTTTGGAAAATCGCGTATTGCATATCCCAGTCGTGTCGTAAACCGTATCACGTGTCGAGTCCGTGCTACATAGAAAATAACTCTCCTAATAGTAAAGCTAAAATAAAATACAACTAAAATAACATTTTCCTCTTCATCCATCTTCTTGTGCCATGTGTCATGCATATACATCATGTTGTCTTCTTTACATTTGAGTGCGAAATGTTTGATGCAATCTTCCCTCAAGGCGATATTCCCCAAGATTTCTACGTGTGATTCATAGTCTTGTTTCCTCTTCGTTGTTGCCCTCATTGTCTTCTTCACGTTTGACAGCATCCAAGGTAGCCACCAACTTTCTTGTTTATGTAAGGCCTGGAATCCGGACAATTTCACTGCCGGTGCCTCTTTTACCATCCTTAAATCCCAATTTCTTGGAAGCAGCCTCTCCAAAAAATGGGTGTAATACATCAACCTCTCCCCGACCCTACTAAAGAGGGAGCCTTATGCACTGGGTACTTCTAAATCCCAATTTACAGCAGCTCAACACCACTTTCGTACCCTGCTTAACAGGCCATAATTGGAGGCATGTCTTCAGATACAAGTGTCATGCAGACCTAGATAATCTAAACTACGTCAGTGTTGTTGAAGTACTGCATTGCACATCATGCAGCATACACCTTCTACATTTAGCTTGCACCAACTCACTGCAAAATGATAAGTTTCTGAATGCTGATAAGATAGATTCAACCAGCTCTTTTTCCGTAAATCCTATAATTACTCTAATGGCTACCCTACCTATGCCGCACATTCAAAAATTATGTAAAGACCATTTATGCTCAGTGCACATCATGCAGCATACACCGTATTTATTAAAAACTTATTTTCATAAATATTTGAAAAAAATAGCAAATAAACCATAGAGTTTTCCGATTGTTTAAGTAACATGACAGATACATGTCTTTAACGCTTCAAAGTTCAAATAGCCCAAACCACCATGTCAAGCTATGATATCTTTGCAACCTAGTCTATATTGGCACTCCCTTGTTACAGTTCATTTGTCATCTTTTTTTTTTTTGGTGGAAATCTTTTGGTGCCAGTTCACACTCCGCATGATACTTGTAAAAGAGTTACTCTTAAACGAACAAAAATCTTAACCTCGTCTAACCAGTTCATACGATCACAAAGCTCACACTAGCACAAGGCTCAGCAATAATTAAAGTCAAACATATCTGCATTCAAATGATCAGCCTGGCATCAGCTAACTGTACTAGATTCTTAAAAATAGTGCCTACAAGAAAATCAAACTGCTGCTAAACCAATAGAATGTGTGTGATCGCGCACGCGTGTATTGCAACGTGGACATGTACTTACTCTGACAAACAAGTCTCAAGAATTGAACTAAGTTTCTTCCCAAAGCCTGGGACAGGACGAGATTGTACAGCCTCTTCTATTTCACACCAATCCTACAATAATCATATATTAAATTAGCTAGTTTCAATGTTTCATTGAAGCAAGCACTAATAATCATCATTGAAAACAATGTAGTACCTCATTTGCAACAAAAGAAGAATACTTTTCATTGGCAATTTCTTCACAACGCACGGTAGCCACCATGACCTACAGATATATCATAGTTCATTATCAAGACATACTTTGTAAAGTATCATATTATTAGCTTCCAAACAGTAGATTTTCAAGTACAAAAAAAATTGTAAATATTCAAATCATTACCTTATGGGCAGGCAGGTCGAGGTCCCTGTTCTCCTTAATGACTCTCCAGATCTCTTGTGAGCTAAACGAAAACCCTGAAGCGGGAACCACGCCTCGCCTATCTCCAGCAAGCCCACCAGGTGCTATCGAATGGAAGAATTGCTGCCTCAAACTAGCCACCTTCCAAAAACACAAATGAAGCATACAAAATTAGTACCTGAAATCTACTAACCAAAAGCTCTGTGCATTCATCAAAATTGACGTAAACTATACGTCAATGGCCAAAAATCAAAACAAATATGATTACGAGAGAGAGAGAGAGAATTTCTTATATTTCAAAAATGGAATCTATCCTCAAATGAGGAGTACAAGAGTAGTTATAGAGAGAGAATTACTTGCTAATCAAGTTAATTGTCTAAAAGACTAAAAAGGGTAACTATTAACAAGAATATACCCAATTAGTCCCAAACATGCTTGGAAACCAATTAAAAGGCTAAAAAGTAAATAAAAGAAACATAAAAGGAAAACTAAGAAGAACTATAAAAATGACAAATAAGCCCTAAAATAAAATAAAATAAATCCATTCCCATCATTCTCCCTGCCTTTAGACAATGCTCGTCCTCGAGATTGAAAGTTGGATATGCGTGTAAAGTCTTCAAAACATGCATCCAGGAAGACAAGTGACCAAAAAGGTCACCCCTGGGGTCAAAAGTTAGACTAGGGTTTGATGGGTCGAGCGGGGCAGAAAATTTCAGATTCTAGCTGGCGTCAGCAGTGAAGACAGGTTTGGAGTGACCGGGAGGCTCTTCGGGGTCGAAACGATGGGCGGACGACTCGGCAGAGCCCTGGGTAGGCCGGAAGGCCCAGTTGGGTCGAACACGTCAGGGCAAGGGTGATGGAGACTAGGGTTTGGGTCGGGTATAGTAGGGATCGGGTACAGACCAGTGGCGGACCAGGCTAGGGTTTTTTTGGAGTCAGTTTGGCAGGGGTTTGGGGCGGAATCGGGTCGGGTAACATTCGGCCGGAGGTGGGTACATTGGGGACGTTTTCGTAGGTGGAACAGTGAAGGTTCAGGTCGTTGGGGGCTGTTGAACTGTTTCCGTAGGCCCCTACTAGGGTTTTGTTGGCAGCTGGTGGCTTTTGGAAGTCAGACCTGTTCGTAAACCCTAAGAGGCCAGAATTCTGGTCCAAGGTTGGTCGTGTGTTATCCTGTACAGATTTTTCGTTGGCGATCTCCTTTCCGAGCCTTTGAGGGGTGGATTTCGGCGAAACATTTGTGGTGCTAAAGTTTTGAATCTAGGAGAATTGTTGCATTAGGGTTTCAAATCGCTGTGTTGCTTTCGTAACATCTCTTCCATTCTCCGATCGTTCCTTTCTTCCATTCTTTTTATATTCTATCTCAATGCTTGATTGATTTCTCTTAATTCTTGAATTCTCTCGTCTTGAAATTGATTCGTTTTCTTTGGGGCCATCAAAAAGTAGTGTACAATTTTGATTATCTAGACATCAATACATCAATTGGGGAACGAAACTTGGCTCTGATACCAATTTAACGTAAACTACAAGTCAATGGCCAAAAATCAAAACAAATATGATTTCTAGAGAGAGAAACAAAGAATTTCTTATATTTAAAAAATGGAAACTATCCTCAAATGAGGAGTGCAATAGTATTTATAGGAAGAGAATTACTTGCTAATCAAGTAATTGCCTAAAAGACTAAAAAGGACAATTATTAACAAAAATATATCCATTTAGTCCCAAACATGATTGGAGACCAATTAAAAGTTGAAAAGGAAATTAAAGAACTAACATAAAAGGAAAATTAAAACGAACTATAAAAATGACAAATAAACGCTAAAATAAAAAATTAAAAAATCCATTCCCATCAAAAACGAAGACAAGCCAGTATACGAGTGAATGAATCGTGCCATAAAATGCAATACACATGCGCGAATTTTGGTGCCCTGATCATAAAATGATTTCATTTGCATTTTAAAGATAAAAAATAAAAAAAAATAAGGGATTTGTAAAAGCTTAAACAAATCACCACTAGAATGAACAAGTTGATATGGTAACGTTCTAAATTTTTTTTATTATTTAAATCAGAAACAATGTCGAATATTATTGATTTAAATCATGTGCAGTACAAAGCAGAGTGGACCAGCAGCCCGTTGAATAAGCAAGCAAATAAAAAATAGATTCAACAGGTGCAAGAGAAATGAAAGGACCCAGCTACAAAGATGCAGACTCGACACTAAAACCAACTGGTAAAGAGGCAGCAAACAGTCTTCCTCCCAGCCAAGTTCTGCTTTTCTACAGCTCCAGCCTCTCCTTTTGGCCTACAGGATGCATATGGCCAACTTGTAAACCATGAAAGACAATGCAGTTCCTTTCAAATGTTCCGATGATGATTCACAAAGAGAAGCTACAAATTTAACTTTTTCCCATCATTCTTCTGGACAACTTTCTTTCCTCAAATCCATATACTAATAAGAAAATGCATCTCCAAAGTGCTTACTCTTGTAATCACTTATAACTTGTCACTGCTCCCACCACGTCAAGTTCCCAAATAATCTTGTCGCACGTAAATTAAAGATGTCACAGATTAGTAGAATATGATCAATGGCCTCGTCCTTTCTCTCACAAAGGATATGCCTGGAATGGGCAGAGCATGTCTTAAGCCTCTGTGTGTGTGCGACGCATCACGTCACAAGTGTTCACCTTTTTGTGAGCTTCCAACCATGCAAATACTTGGATTTCAAAGTACACCCCCTTTCAAAATACATTTCATAAGGGCCAAAAGAGCTCAAGTGTGGAGAAATTATAACAATATCAATATATGACTTCGATGGAAAAGACCTAGAAGAAATCCCCAACCATTCCCTTCTATCGGAGAAATTATTCATAAGATTTACTCCATTTATGACTCCTGGAAGATATGCGAGATTTCCCATTTTTTCCCAATCAATGAGATTTCTCCGATATTTAGTATCCCAAGAATAATCGAAGGGTGAATGACCCGAGACAAAAGGCAATGAATTACAAGAGACAAAAAAGTCAATAGACCCATGAAGAAGGGTGGATATATGGAAGATTCATAATTCAAATGTGATATTACATCCTCCCAAAACCTAATCTTTCTACCATGCGTCCATCAATACTTAAAGGCTCACTTGCTTAAGAAATGAATCTAAACCTCGACCTTTATAGATTGTGAACAGACTCTCTCTCCACCACTTAGGAAGCCCATCCATTACTCAAAATCCAAAAGAGAATTTTGTTCTCCATAATCATTTACTCGGAGCCATACTCCTTTTCATTAAATTTTCAATTATTAAACCACCCATACTCTTTGGTTTCATACAATTTGCCACTTAATATGGTGATCCTATTTCCCTTCATTCCTTTCTAAAAAAACAAATCATTTTATCCAATTTTTTAACAAAAACAAGAATTTTAGAAATATACCAAGAAATAAATTTGAAGACTACCTATGACCAAATGGATCAAGGTAATCTGCTGCTCCTTGACAAACACCCTTTTTTTCCATCCTTCCAATTTATTGGATTCCTTCTCCACAATAGGTGCCCACACGACATTTAACCTTGGATTACCACACAATGGCATTCCCAAATATTCAATGAGTGATGGGACAAGATCCATTTGTACAACCAACCACATTGCATAAAGTAATGAACTTTTCCTCATCAATATTAATCCCGAAAAAAAAATTAAAAATGGTATATTTAGTTTTAGAGCGGAAAGTCTTCCAGAAAAGGGGTGTATTATTTTAAATATAATTACATTTTTTTCTTTGTTTCTCTTCTAGATAAAGTCGAAAATTAAATATTAAAATGAGCTCGTCTTGCATGCTGTGAAGTATAGAGTATATACAAAAGAAAATAGATTTGAAACCGTTATCAGATATCAAATCGGCATATCTACTATACCTGCTCTTTAAATTGTTCTTCCTTCTCTTCATAACTTGAAAGAGCCACAACTTCAACCTAGCCATGTAATCAACAAAAAACAAATTCAACAAGTGCACTATTTCCCTTCTCATAAAAAAGAACAAGACAAAGCTAATCTTGAGCAAGAGGCGTCTTACATTAAAAAATTCACTCAGTGGAGTTTCCTTGTGGGCTTGTGGCTTAGGAACAGAATCCCATATCTAGAGCCACAAAAATATTAGCAAATCAATAATGTTAAGACTGTATATGTTAAAAACTCAGCACAACTCATACCTTCTGAATATCTTCCCTTAGGACAGGTTCCAAATTTTCAAGAGGAGTCTATAAACAAACAAAAAATAAACATATTCAACCTCTATTCAGCTATTGAAAAAAACTCATTCAGCTTAACAATCTTACCAATCCAACGGAACAATATATGCTGGATATAAACTATCCACACACTAGAAAGATGCATCCTGACGAGAGAGAAGATACGAAACTTACCCTTGTTTTATCACGTATGACAAACATCAAAGTTGTTTTACGCGGACTAAATAATCGCATCATGACCTGTAGAATGACCATCATAAAGTTGAGCACATTAAGGCACTTGCAATCTAAAAACAAAAGCTCGTATTATGGAGATACACAGGAGATACCTGGAATACAGTTTTCAGAAGGGGCTTATTTGCAGCCTGTTCACGGCCAATGTCATGACACCACCTACAATTTTGTAAACAAGTATTTACATAAAATATTAAGCTCCCCAAAATTATTTAAATTTGAAGAACTTCTATTCATCCATATCATATATCGTGTTTGTTCTAGAAAACCAAGCTTACATATTTATTAGTACGATATCTGATACTGCAAGGGCAAAAAGGGCACTCTGTTTTTCAAATGCCGTGTCGTCCTGAAAAGAAAACAGACTTATATTAAAAATTACTAAAGCTTAATGAAGAACATGAAGAAAATTACAATCCTCGCTTTATCTTCATAACTCCAATAGAGCAAAAATCGTTTAAGAATTGATAAATACTGGAATCTGTCGTGCTAATCCCATACTAAGAGGGCAACAAGATTCCCAGGGAGGATAAATTAGGATACGTCACGCAATAGTAGGTGTAGAGATCTCTCAAAGAGTCTAGGGATGAGGAAGAAAATACAAGACAAGCCTATGAGGGGGGAGATGAGAGCGAGCACAGATGAGTCTCAAGGCTAAAAACCAGCAGAGACTATAATACTTCTGACTAGATTCATAATTTCTACAGATGAAACACAATGAGAGCACCTTGAACCAGGACGAGGATGGTAGAAAAGGTTATGTGGTTTAATTCATGATTATCCCAACAACCAGACACCAAACTTAAGGAGCTTCTTGGAGTCTCACAAAACCCGTACGGACATCTATGCAGCGAGGTACACTAATCCTTCTGGGCAAGTGAGTTTTTGTAGTTCCGGATTAAATATACTCCTATGTTTATGTAAGTGGCCCAAGAGCCCTAGAATAACCCTTCATTTATTATTTGAAAATGGTTTTCAAACTAATAGAGTTGGGTCTAAGTAGTGGTTTGTGCATGTGTCGTATACTCTCTTGAATATGCAAAATGTTATTTTGAACTTTACTGAGGATATGCATAATATTCCAGTTGATAGGCAATATTCTCTCTTTTTCTTATCAGAAACAAAAAATAATAATAGCAAATAAAAATTTATAATTGATTCTCAGGTAAAAAGATACGGTAGGCAAAAATTGTCTTACAAATCTTAAAGTCTAAGTAAGTTCGACAGAAGCAAAAAAATCAATCCATCTGACTCCTAGAACTTAAAGTGAAATTCCAGAGACCTTTTGAGAGTAGTTCCATAGATGTTTGATCAACAGAACGAATTTTTAGTTCAATAGATGAAACTATGGCAGTTAAGATTTACAGTAATTCTTCGGCAGATCCAAGTTCAAGTTCAATAGATTGAACTTTGAGTGTTTTGAATTCTTCACTATGAATAAAGTTCTTTTTGCACTTTATATGAATACCTTTTCAAGAGACTTTTTATAGAGAGACTTTTGAATGACTTTTATGGGAAGCTTAGAAAGCGCCAAGCCATAGAAGACCCTAGTAGTTCACTCAGTCCTTCCTTCAAAATGTGATTTAAATCCAATCACAGCAAAGTACAGCTCGTTAATAGCAGCAATTGGAGAAGGAAAGAGGTGCTCGTTAATCTTCGTATCGGTGTGATACCATGCCTCTAGCGATCAAAGTTATGGAAGCCATGCCTAATACTCGGGAAGAAACGACTTGCGGAATTGAGTAAAGTTGGTAAACTTCGGAACTCTTGTAAGTTTATTTTTATCTTCGTATCGAATTTTAACAAGTGTACATGGTTTTAGCCCTATCCAGTGTATAGTAACTTCTTGTGTTTAATGCGTGATTGCTTTATGCTCTTGATTATTATTGTTTAATCGCAAAGAAATAGTGAAAGATTTTAAACGGTCAACTGAATTTAGACTTAAACTGATAAAAAAAAAAAAAAAAACTGAAAATACCAATCCGTCCCTCAATACTGACTTGAATACGAAAAATAAACAAGGTTGTCTGAAAAGGGGAACCTAACAAATATAAAAATGGGTAACGAGGCCATAATCTGACCAACATATAACAGTCTCAGGGTCTGCTCGAGCAAGTAGTAATCATACCTATCCAAACAAGGTATCTTGAGTAACTATGGTGGTGACCTGGTTCGCGCGACTATGTCTGGGGGCTTTCGACAACTTAACACAATGATAAAGTACGCATATATACATAAAAGACCATCACCAAGTGTTAGTACCTTTTTCCATAATATGCACAAAGTGACCTTTCGTCTTTTGAACACCCATTCACACAAAAGCATGTATGCATATTATCATGTATATTAGTAAACACAAAGAAATGCAAATGTAAAATGTAGGTGTGCTGATTGAATTCTCATGCAATGAATTCAATTCTAGGTATGGTATGGAGGGAAAAAAAAGCAATGTAGTGATTGCAAAAATTATATGCAAATATGTCATGACGAAGAATGTTTTGCAACTCACCTCCCCTCGTTCTCTTCCGTCAGTACCCTCTAAATCCATTACAATTGTGCAAGGTTCAATACCAGCACATCTTGCCATCCAAATACCTTTTGTGGTTTGAGACCTGATAGGAACTAATGCAATCAGATTCCTAAAATTTAGTGAATACAGAAGGGATATGCCAAAGTGATTTTTTAAGTACGTGCCTTCCCTTAAAAGCATCCATTTCCCTAAAGTTGGTACCAAACAAATGATTCAGTAGTGTGCTCTTTCCTGTCAAAGAAATCATCAAATCATTGAGTAGAACACAGGATCAACTAATGCAAAAAAATATTTTCCTGATAGCATACAGGTTTTATTTTTTAGTAAGCAGCAATGTATGTTATGTACAGAAGAAACAAATAAAATCTCATGAAGAGATGGGCCATAGCATTATGGACCAAACAGGGAGAGAGATATACACGAAGTAACAAAAACAAAGCCTACATGGGAAGAGTTGGGCAATAAAAGATCACTCTTCTAATACTTTAAACATGCAGTATTATTAAGAAAAGGTTGATAAACTATAATAATACGATCAATTTATCAAATGACATATAATAAATGAAAACAATAATATGACCATTACCCATTCAACCGTTAGCAATCAATACGCCGGGCTTATAAGTTTTTAATGAATGTACCACAATGCAACAATTATGCATCATATCTCTTTATCCATGAGATAAATTTTATACTTCCAACCTTTCCTAATCTGGAATGCAAGTTAGGAAGCAACTATACTTAACAAATATGACGAAGTCGAACTGGTACAGTATAATCGTGATTTAATTGAAGAGAGTAATTCATACCACTACTTTGTGGGCCCATGATGGAGACTACGGCATAAGAAAGTCCACATTCAGACAGCTTCACTTCCTTCATAAAATTTTCAAGTCCAGCAACGTTGAAGGTACCATCTCCTTCTATGAGGTGAGTGGAGCAACTTTCGGCGCCTTTTGTTGAAAGGGGGTAAAAATTTGTATTAGCAAAAACTATAAAACATGCTTGAGTAAACCCAGATTCTTTATAACGCGTAATAGTCAAATACATTATCACACAAAAGCATGCTCTCCTTTCAATCTAAATGTATCACTTTTTTCTCTTTTCTTTTTTCAAAAGCTGTTATTTTAAAAGCAGTTAATCGAACCTACTCTTCCTTCGGTGAAGGAAAATAGGATCCATTAAACAGATGAGTGAGGCTAAAGTGTTAGCCAATCACACGACAAAAGATATTCCACTAAATCCCAGTAACCATGTAGTTTGTGATATTTAGGGAAAATGAGGAGATCGAGTCGAACCCAATTTTTATTTTTTTACTTTTCCTTGGGGAGTTCAAAAGTGAAAGGGTAATACATCCACATGTTATGTCATATATCACTTTGGGAGCCGAAGTTTAACATATTATCAATTTGGGTGTCATTTTCAATCTCTGCGACACTTTTCATAAAAATACCTAAAGTGATAATTCGTTAAACTTTTGCACCCAAAATGATATACGGCATAACAATTGTGGGGCCAAATGACCCAAAAAGAAAGTCACCCCAACAAAGCATATGAGCGGATAAACTTCTTTTTGGGAGCACGTGTAAAGATCCATTTGTCGTTGATCCTAAGTATTTTTTATTTTTTTTTAGTTGTTGATCATGTTGTAACAAATACGGGACAAGTGTTATTCTCGGAGAAACACTTAAAGACAGTTATGGGCGGTTATGCGACTTAATACAATTTAAAAAATACATGTGATCCAGCTAAAATTATCAAAATAGGACTAAAGCCTAAAAAACTACTCCCTCTGTTCCAAATTAATAGTCCTACTGTCCTTTTTGGGTCGTCCTAAATTAATAGTCGCTTTCATTTTTTGGCCGTACTCTACGGACCAAATTTCAGGATAGTGAACAAGGCTTCATCTTGGCCATTGATCGAGTGAATCCCTAAAAACTATCATTTTAATATAGCGAGAATTAATATAATTTTTCATAATTCCTATATTTTTCTAACAATCAAAATGAACTCGAACTCATTATCACAAAACAACATAAAATAGCTCCAACCCAGTAAACTATATTTCCAATTTCCAATAACGAAATTTAACTTGATCAACACGAAATATAAAACTTCAAATTTTGATTGTCCCTTCACAAAATCCTAAAACAAACAATGTCAAATTGGACCAAACCAATTAATACACCCATAAAGTTTAAACATTTAATAACAAAACAGTTACAGATAAAACGTAATTGTGATATTAATAATACACATTTGAGTTACATGAATAACAGAATGGAACCCTAACAGGGGATGCTAATAAAAGCGGTATTATTTATTTAATCAGGTGGTTTTAACGTTGTGTTTGAAATGTAAAATGGGAAAAAAACATTAAATTAATATGATTTATAGATGATATGGATGAGAGCAACGGAAATTGAATGCGTACCCATGTGAGAGTTTATAAATTCTTTGGTTTGGTTTGGTACGAAGAAAACGGGAACAAAAATACGATACGATCTCAGATGGGTATAAACATCTCTACAACTCTTTAAAACTTGGGTTTGACTGTTCGACGGTAGAAAAATTATATAATACTAACTACTAGATTGCATGGAATAAATAAATAAATTTTATATATGTACATGCCAATTAGTGTAAGGTTATAAACGGATCGAATTCGGATCGGATCATGTAAATTCAAATTCATATCCGTTTATTTTAAACGGATTCGGATCCAATCCGTTTATTAATTGGATCGGATGAGGCAAATCCAAAATCATATTCGTTTATGTTAAACGGATTCGGATCAGATCCAATTATCCGTTTATGTTAAATTTGATTTGCAACATTTTTATTTTCAACTCTTATTTCATAAATTTATTTTGCAAATGTTCTAAAAAAGCAGATAATGAAATAAAGAACTATTATAATAGATATTTAAAATATATATTTAAAATATTATTAAATACAATATATATAAATTAAAAATATTATATATATATATATTTAAAATATTAATCGGATCGGATTATTAACGGATCAGAGTATATGAATCAAAATCCGTTCCATTTAATAAACGGATATTCGAGTAATCGGATAATCGGATTTTAGGCATGATCCATATCCGCTTAAATGGATCGGATTCGGATTCAGATAAAATCCGATCAATTGACAGGCCTAAATTAGTGTGAGTGTCTTTTATAGAAAAATGGAAAGTGCAAATTTTTCTTTGTCATGACTATCATTTTTGTGTGTTTAATAAGAGTATGAAAATTATTCATTTTTCAACTTTTGTCCAACATCAAAGATGAAAAATAAGGATTCGTTTGGTTTATGTTTGTGAAAACTATTTTTTGTGTTTAAAACTCAAAATCGATATATTATGCTTTGACGACACATTTTCTAAAATTTGTTTTTAAAATTAATTTTCAAAAATTTGTGCTTAAAATACCATTTTCAGAAAAAACGGGCTTGAGTTGTTTTCAAACCTATTTTCAGCTTTTCATTTTTATTTTTCATCATCAAGTACAAACTACCACCCACCCTAATCCACCACCACGTGCCCTAACCCAACACCACCAGGCCCAATAATGACCCGCCCTAACCCACCACTACCAACCATCACCACTCACCCCAACCACCACCATCAACCATCACTCCCACCACCACCAAGTGACCCAAACTACTACCACCCGCCCTAACCCACCACCACGACCACATGCTCCAAACCACAACCCTGCCTTAACCCACCACCACATGCCCCAACACATGTAATATATATATATATATATATATATATATATATATATATATATATGTGTGTGTGTGTGTGTGTGTGTGTGTATGTGTGTGTGTGTGTGTGTGTGTGTGTGTGTGTGTGAGAGAGAGAGAGAGAGAGGAGTAAATTTTTAAAATTAATTTTAAATCAAGTTAACCAAACGCTTATTAATATTTAAAATTTTCACAAAACTAGTTTATAAAACTATTCTCGGAAACAGTTTTAAAAATCAGTTTTCAGAATCATAAACCAAACGGGGGATAAGTGTAATACCCCGTATTTTTATGGCTTTTAATTATGAGGTTAATTAAATGGAATTACTTTTAATTATGGGATTTATTAAATTAATTTGGGATAATTAATTGGAATATTAATTCGGAATTAAATGCTAGCGGAACGAGAGTAGCATTTGGTATTATTATGTTGTGGAATATTACTGAGTGATTATGGTAATATGTGATCATCAATATTATTTAAAATTGTCGTGAATTGAAAATACGGCAGTTTCGATAATTAAGTTGAGACGCGCGTGTCAGTTGCGTCAGGAATGAATTTAATTAGATTATAAAGTAAAGTATAATTTTATCAACCGGATGGTCATTTTGAGTGCGTCAACGTGTCCAGAAGGGTCGAGATAGTCAGAAAACACTAGCCGGGGGTTTAGTTTGGGTCCCGGAGCATTTTTAGGCCAAACCGGCAACCCAGAAGGGTATTTTGATAATTTTAAAAATTGAGGAGTTAAGACCCACGAATTTTAGAGTTTAATTATATATTATTAGATAGGCCATTAAGGCCATTATCAGCCAAAAAGCAAGGGAGTGGGCTACGGGAGTTAGAGAGAAGTTACCAAAGGGTTCCAAACCAAAAACCACCCACCACCACCATTTTGAGAGATAATTATGACTGGAAAAGAAGAGAGAATCAACCTTGATCATCAACAACGAATAAGAAGACCAAATCTGAGGCAAGTGATTTGATATTTTTAAGTGCATTGAATATTTCTTCCATGTTTAGTGTAGGAACTATTTTGTCTTGAAAGTTTTGAGGAAAACTAATGAAATTGTTGTAGAAACTCTAAAGTTGGGTTAGGAATTGCATGTAGAATGTTTATGGACGAATTTGGTATTCGAAGACTTAACTTTGATGATTTAAAAACGGATTTATGATGAGTAATTAGGCATAATAAAATTCTCGGTTCATGTTCATAGGGTTTGGGGTAAATTTTGGGGATTAATGATAATTACATGTTGTTTAGGAGGATTTGACCCCAAAAATATATTAAGAAACGACCTAAGAGGATTTAGAGAAGTTTAAGAACATTAAGATGCTATTGGGATGATCTTAGGATGAGTTTAGAGAAGAGAAAAATTGAGAAAAACGAATTGAGAAATTTCCGGGCTCTAACTGTCATCTCGTTAGAAGACCTGCCCAGGTCGTTCGAACGACCTCGTTCGAACGAGACTTCTAACGAGATGACAGTACCCCTTCTAACGATTTGGTAGTTCTTTCGAAGCCATTCGTTCGAACGACCTCGTTCGAACGAGATTTCTAACGAGTTGACAGAATGGCCTTTTAGGCCTGATTTTATTTCAAACCTCCAGAAGACTTATATAATTGAGCGTAATCCTTCCCTTGTTGTTTTGTGGATATAGTTGTGAGAAGTATGTCAAGGATTAAAAGTTAGAGTATTGTAGTAAACCGGATGATATTTATGGGTTATGATATAAGTACCTAAAAGCTTCTACGTAAGGAGAGATGATAATTTTTAATGTATATAAATCGGGGGACTTGTAAACGTGTAACGTGAAATGACGGTATAGGAATGAGAAATATACCTATATTAATATTATGAGATATCGAAGATGTGTGAATGCTTGGTATATGTAGTTAGTTGTGTATAACATACCTACCATACTTGTTATCACGGGAGGTCGGCGTTCGATCAGGGTCATCTAGTCTTTGTGTGCCTACGGGGGGGATTTAGATTGGTACCTCGAGGTCATAGGTCAGAGAAGGACTTATTGAGAAGTTAATAAGTCTGCTGATCATGGGAACGTAGGTATGTGCGTGACCCATGTGATGTGAACTATGTTCGCCTCCATTATATGTGATTGTTGTATATTGAAAACGATTCCTGAGAGGTTCAAAATACGTGGTCCTTATGTACGTGATGTACCGGGATTGGATAGCACAGTATGTGTGCACCGCAACTTAGTCTCGGGGTTCCAGTATTGTATATTTATGATGAGAATAATATACTGCTAATTGAAATGAACTGTCATGAGTAAATGTAAGTGTGAATAATAGCAACATTTTTAGTAGAGTTAAAAATGGAAAACCTCTAGTGATTGGCATGACTAATATGGGAACTAAGAAGAAAAGTAAAACTCTCTGTTTATAATTAAGAGGTAGGGATTTAAATCGTGAATCTTATAGTAATGTTAACTAGTGTATTGGACTAGTTAGATATAGGAATATCTAAAATGGGTACGGGTACGGGTACGATAGGATTGCACAATTAATTGAGAGGTGAGGAACTCATGTGAGTGCACGCACTATCATGTACTTTATATTCACTGTTTAATTATATTAAACCACCTGTTGTATTTTAAACTGTTTTCACAATCGGGCTCTGACCCGTTTGCTTTCAAATCTATTTTTGTAAAAACCTTTTTAGGTGCCCAGCCACAAGGACAACAAGCATAGGAGTTCTATTCCCGCGACGTGTTGTAGCTGCTGTGGAAGTTACAGGACCTCAATAGTAGACGCCTCCACTTTATATCTTGACTCTATTTCAGATTCATTCATCTTTAGGGCATGTCGCCCCCTTCCTTTCAGAGACATCTTATTTACTCAGTTTTTATTTTATATTTTGGGTTGTAATTAAATTAATGATTCAGGCTTGTATTTGTTCATTTCAGTATTTGGATTGTTGTGAGGTGTATTTCTCCAGATTTAGTTTATTACATCGTTATTTATTTGCAACTGTGATGTGGTTGTGGTATCAGTATTTCATAATTTAAATGGATGTTATGTTAATCGGATTTAATTAAAATTGACAACTCACTTTTTAAATGTTAGGTGGCTAGTAATTATTAAAATGTTTTCGACAGTGATGCTATGAACTGAACCAACTTGGCATTTTGTATTAATTTGAATAAAGGAGTAGCTACCCGGTATTTAATTAGTCGGGGTGTCATAATAAGTTATTGTTGGAAAATTCAATCCCATTTTATAAGATTCATGTGTAATCAACTCCATGTTTTTTTAGTTGTTGGTCCTATTAGCGTAACAAAACTTTTGATATGGGAAAAACCCTAATAACACTATTTTTTTATTATTCTCGACTTATATTAGTTTACATTTATGGAAATATTAAGGGATTATGACAACATTGAGGGAAATACTCATATATTTACGAAAATTTATTAGTTTTTGTAAAATTGTGATTTTGAAAGATATATTATTTATAGAAATGAAGAGGTGCGCTTGCGTTCAAATTAAGAAATTATATAATTAAACTCAGTTTTATCCAATCAAATCCTAAACATGCATCTAAATGCGATTGAAGAAGATGTAAAACATGCAAGAACATTCAAACACACACATGTGAGGAAAAATCCCCCAAATGGGCAAAACCTTTTATTTTTCACTATAATTTGTAATATACAGTTACACGGATTAAAATGAAAAACAAGAGTGACACAAAAATACCCGCAGGCGTCGGTTCCAGTGTCGTCAGCTGAAATCTCCCTCAGGAACTTCAGATGTGCAGCAATGAAGAAGAAAGACAGCTTCTCCACAAAAGTTGAACAAACACAAGGTTGTGTTCTTGGGTTGCAAAGGATTCACAAAGATTTGACAAAGTTGTGTGAATCAAAACATGAGTCTTGGGACTCAAAAAGATGAAGACTAAAGTAATTAAGACTCTTAAATTCGTCTATGAAAGTCTTGAAAAATAAACCACCGAAATAGGTATATATAGGAAACTTGAGTCGGTGGAAAAATCTAAGCGGATCTGTTCGTGATTATCAAATCCGGATCGGTCCAATTTTGATGTCGGATCGGTCCGGTAATCGGATCGGTTCATTTTTAAAATCACTTCATCGGTTCGGCTTCGATCTGGGGTATACTGGTTTTGATGCAAATCGGATCGGTCTGGTGTCGGATCGGTTCATTTTCAAAATGACCGGATCAGTCCGGTTTACCAGAAAAACTTTACCAAGTTATGGTGTTGACGATGCTTTGATATTCGAATCCGTTGATGTAGATGCGATATTGAATTTCTTCAACGGTGTAACGGCGTACGACATACATATTGAGAATGGTAAAAAATGACCTTACAAATCTCTCCCTATGACTATGGAGGTATAAACATAAAAATATCCGAATTATCAAATATCAAATTGCCTATACAAATCTACCTTTCCATTAACCCAAAACTGGAACAAATGAATAATTCTTCATCGTTTGCTCTTCAAATCTTTAAAACTTCTCAAAGCTTTTCTCATCAGAGTGTGCAATATATGATCATCAATCTTTGTACCTACACACATGAGATAAAGCAAAATACCAAGTGACGTATCGAGTTTGAAATGAGATAAACATAAATATCAATTCATGAGAAAAACTCATAACTTCAAAACTCCCCCATAACATGATAATTCTTTCTCCCCCTTTTTATGATGTTACCAAATAGATAAATGAGAAGAATAAATCAAACAAGCAAAGCCGGGGTGATACAAGGAATAAATTTTTATTTTTTAATTTTTCAAAATTTTTCACACAAAATATATAAAAAAAAAATCACACCATGAACGAACACAAAACAACCAAGACGATGATAGCGTAAATGTAGGGGTGTGATCAAATTCAATAGGAAAATTAATGCATACAAACATTACATATGTGCACGATGAATATTGGATACTCCTAATGAATGAACTCAAATGCTTCCTTTGGTGTAAAAAAATGGTACGAGACATTGACTTAATCAAATCAACAAATCAAAGCTCAAAGAGATTTCCACACCAATAACGTCCAAAACGATTTCATGCTTTTTTTAGGACTTTTAAGGAAATGCAAACCCGGTTAAATTCTCTAACCAAACTCCCTCAGATTTATATTTTGAATAGAGGTAATCTAAATTCTCAAACTTTGAAAAATTGATGGTGAAACCTAATGGCCCATATTTGGCATGAACTGCTTTTTATTGCCTATAAATTTTGTCGGGCTCTTTTAACCTCTTTGGACCTCGGATAATAAAATTTTTCAATTTTTAGGTCCTTTTTAACGGTGGCTTAGTATTCACAAAGGCTAAATGAACCTTTCGCATCCCTTCCCCGTTGTTTATTTAAACACACAGTCTCACGATTTTCACATGAATTCCAATCTTGTCAAGTTTTATTGCGTATTGTACATTGTATAGACATAATTGAGATGGAAACACTCAAGCCAATATGTGATAGACAAGTACAATAATCAAGTAAAGCTGTGCATGTGTGCAATAAAGGAGATAGGAGTCAGACATGTAGAAAGATATCACTAATCACATCTCAAAGACTCTAAAATAATGTAAAGCACATGGATGAAATGATGTAGCGTCTCAAATCTCTATCAAACTGTCACATGGATATATGGAATGAAGTTGTGACTTGGCTATATTAAATGATCATCCATAAAATGTGCAAATAAAATACAAAAATCTTTTTGGAGTTTTAAAAAAAAATTATCAAAATAAAATCTTTTTGTGCTTTTCTAAAATATTTCTAAAAAAAATCTTTTTGGATTTTTAAAAGAAATGTAAAAACAAAAAGAATAAAACTACTAAAGATACAAGCTAGCAATAGGAATCAGATGATATGATAATAACAATGCATCCTATGCTAGACACGGACCAACCCCTCAGTCAACTGTGCAAATCCCCAAATACTTCCTAAGACTCTAAAATCTAAGGACATCTAAAGGTTTCGTGAAAATATCGGCTAACTGACGGTCGATGGGAACGAAACTCAGGGATACGACCTTTTCCTCAACTAACTGACGTATGAAGTGCTCGCGTAACCTGATGTGCTTTGTGCGCGAATGTTGGACGGGATTGCAGGATATGTGTATCGCGCTCGTGTTATCACAAGAAACGATCATGGTGTCCTGTGAAATCCCATAATCCTCCAATATTTTCTTCATCCACAAAAGTTGCGTGCAACAACTTTCGGCGGCGATGTACTCAGCCTCCGCAGTGGATAAAGAGATGGAGTTTTGCTTCTTGCTCAACCAAGAGACAAGAGTAGAACCAAAATAAAAACACCCACCAGAAGTGCTCCTACAACCATCTGCATACCCGGCCCAATCGGCATCCGAATAGGCAGACAAACGGTCATCGATATTAAAGGAATACCAAATACCGTATGAGAGAGTCCCATTCACGTATTTGATAATACATTTTAGAGCGAGTAAGTGTGACTCTTTTGGAGACGCCTGATATCGCGCACAGACTCCAACACTAAAGGCTATGTCGGGACGACTAGCTGTCAAGTAGAGAAGACTACCTATCATACTCCGATATAAGGTTTGCTCTACGTCCTTGCCTGAAGTGTCCTTACTAAGCTTGATAGAAGTACTCATAGGTGTGCGTGCATGCTTAGCGGAGTCTAAACCAAATTTCTTCATTAGGTCTCTAGCATACTTGGATTGAGAGATGAACATCCCATCCTCTAGTTGACGCACCTGGAGACCAAGGAAAAAAGTAAGCTCACCTACCATGCTCATCTCAAACTCATTTTTCATCTCCTCCTCAAAGTGGTGAGCATACTGGGAGCATATGGATCCAAAGACTATGTCATCCACATAGACCTGGGCAACCAAAATAACACAATCATCTCTCCTGATAAATAACGTCATATCAACTCCCCCTCTCTTGAAGCCACGTGTTAAGAGATAGGAAGTAAGCCTCTCGTATCAAGCACAGGGTGATTGCTTCAAACCATACAAGGCTTTCCTCAGATAGTAGACGTGATCTGGGTTCTTAGGGTCTTCAAACTTTGGTTGTTCCACATAAACCTCCTCCTGTAGAATACCATTCAGAAAGGCACTCTTGACATCCATCTGATATAACTTGAAGCGCAGATGACATGCGATGGCGAGTAGTAAGCGTACGGACTCAAGACTTACAACAGGAGAAAATGTCTCCCCAAAGTCTACACCCTATATCGGTGTGTAGCCTTGAGCGACCAACCTAGCCTTGTTTCTGATTATGGTACTATTTTCATCCATTTTATTCTTGAAAATCCGCCTGGTACCTATCACATTAGTCTCACTAGGTCGGGGGACAAGTTCCCAGACATTGTTCTTTTTAAACTGAAGTAACTCATCCTGCAGGGCAGATATCCAGTATTCATCCTTGAGTGTTTTTTTGTGATTTTTGGGCTCGACTTTTGACGTGTAGCAAAGATGGCTAACAATGTTCTCTAGCTGAGCACGAGTCTTAACCCCTAGAGTGGGATCGCCAACAATGACTGAAGGATCATGACTCTTATGAACCCAAGCAGGTGTGTCCCCTAGAACAAGAATAGGGTCCAAAGAGTTTGGGTGAAAGATAAATAAGTCACTTCCAGAGAAGTCCTCATCCTCACACTGAAGGTTAGGATCAATAACCGTCAAAGGTTCGTCATCTTGCATGGTGATGTTTATTGATTCCATAACCTTAGAGCTCTTCAGGTTAAAAACTCGGTATACTCTACTATTCGATGAATATCCTAGCAACATTCCCTCGTCTCTCCGGGAGTCAAACTTTCCTAATTGCTCTCTATCCCGTAGGATGTAGCATTTACTACCAAAAATACGAAAATGTGCAAGGTTAGGTTTCTTACCAGCCCACAATTCATAAGGCGTCTTAAGTGTGTGTAGACGTAGGTAAACCCTATTCACCGTGTGGCATGTAGTAGACACTGCCTCTGCCCAAAATCTCCTAAAAATCTTATGACCTAGAAGCATAGATCTAGCCATTTCCTGGATCTTTCTATTCTTTCTCTCAACAATCCCATTTTGCCGAGGAGTCCTCACAGCAGAAAACTCATGTTTGATCCCAAGGCTATCACAGTAAAGATCTATATTTGCTTCTTTGAATTCAGTGTCGTTGTCACGACGCATCCTATTAATAGTGACTCTGTGTTGGTTTTGCAGGACACGGTACTTGGTCGTTAAAAACTCTACAGCATCTGATTTCTCTCTCAGAAAACCTACAATCGAATATCTATAGAAATCATCCACCATCACGAGAATATACCTCTTACCACCCAGACTCTCAGTGCGAGTTGGGCCCATAAGATCCATGTGAATCAGCTCAAGAACACGGGAGGTGGTAATGGAATGCAACTTCCTATGAGGACTACGGATTTGCTTTCCCAACTAACATGGTCCACAAATCGTGAAAGTTGGATTTCCAAGAGATGGTAAGCCACGTACTAGGTCCTTTTTAGCTAAACAAGTCAAATCTCTAACGTTCACATGACCTAGACGTTGGTGCCACAGATCCATAGGAGTGATCGTGGCACTGTTGCAGACAAGTGAGGATATGGGCTCAGTCCCATAGTAATTATCCTCTGTCCTCACCCCTTGCACTAAAAGTTTACCCGCCTGATTATAGACCTTACAGGCGTCCCAATCAAACTTTACAGCAAAGTCATCGTCGCACAGCTGGCTAATGCTGAGAAGGTTTGCTTTCAAACCTTTGACGTATAAAACATTCTCTAGCTTAGGAAATCCTGGTAACTCTACTGTACCTCGTCCTACAATGCTAGACTTGCTCCCATATCCAAAGGTGACTCTACCATCCTTATAATCCTCAAGGTGGGTAAAAAATGAGACATCACCTGTCATGTGTCTGGAGCATCCACTATCAAAATACCACTGTGAGGTATTATGAGCTTTGAGAGCGACATGAACAACAAGGGACTTTTTATATTTCTTAGGTACCAAAGAAGAGGTAACCTTTTGTTTACCCTTGTTGATGTTGGTTTTAGCCGGGATGCTAGAAGCATTCGCTGACGACAAAGACATTCGTTGGAATTCTTCCATCAAACTCTGTGATGTGTCGGCAAAAAACTCAACATGCTCTCTCAGACTGGCAAGATCATTAGTATGATGTGGTGGAGCAGTAGTACGTCGTGTCTAACCCAAACTATAGCAAAACTCCCTGAGGTGACCATTTCTTTCGCAATATGTACAAAAGAACACAGTTTTAGACGGACCTTGATTTGCTTTTCTTGGTCTAACTCTCCTTCTTGGTTTTTGATGATGGCCATATGGAGTCGTAGTAAACTCAGGAATCGGTCCAGGTTTAATTTGGGACATGGAGGCACCATCAAAACCTATTCCCTGCCTATTACCAAAACCTAAAGCGGGACTTAGGAGCATCTTTCCCATCTTCCCAAATCTGTCATCGATTTGTACCTTGACTTCCCGTGCTCTCTCAAGGTCATGAGTAAGCTGGGCAACAATGGCTTTAAGTTTATTCTGAGTCTCCAGAGAGGAATGGAGCTCACTCGTAAGACTAGACACTTATTTAGTCAAGTCCCCTTTCTCTTTCTCAAAACAGCTCTCTCTCTCTCTCTAAACAAGCTCTCTTTCTTAACACAGGCAAACTCTCTCTCTCTCTCTCTCTCTCTCTCTCTCTCTCTCTCATGACGGTGCAGGTGGAGGACTCTCTCTCTTTCGCTTCTTCTAAATCTTCTTCTAACGCGGTGATCCTAAGAACTAACGCTTTGTTACGTTTTTTAGTTTTAAATGACTCATTATATAACTCGGCGTAGGCGCGTTGAAGATTACTCTCGCTCTCACTTGCATCATCCTCCCCCTCACTCACATCGTTCTCACTATCGAGGTGTCCCTGTGAAGAAGCATCCACATCGTTGTGAGGTTCACAAGAGGTACTCACATGACTAGCCATGAATGCGATGAAGTTACACTCATGCGGTGACTCATCTCCCGAGCCCACCGACTCGACCTCACTGTCGTCACTAAGGGTAGCATTAAGGACAACTTTTTCCTTTTCTCTGTTCAGACGTATAACACACTCAAAAGCTCTATGACCCCTACCTTCACACTCATAGCATCTCTCACTGTCTTTCTTAGGAGGGTCTTTAAAATCTTTCTCATTTTTCTTTTCAAACTTTTTTTTCTGAAGAAAAAAAATTATCTTTGAAATTTCCATTTTTCTTAAATTTGAGAATTTTCTTGAAGTTTTTAGCAAATAGAGCCAAATCATTTAAGTCAAAATCACACTCAGAGTCAGACGTTTCAATATCTCTCTTTCTAGACGACTCAATTCTCTTTCTTGTCGACACCTCACTTTTTCTCTCTTGGGCATTAAGAGCAATCCCCTTATCTTTAGGCTTGACAGATTTAGGAAACATATCAATCATATGTTTGCAAGTCTCCTACAAGTTCCTCCAATTTTAGCGTATTTAAATTACCCATAGAATTTAGCACAGTGACTTTAGGGATAAAACGCTTAGGCATTGATCTAAGGATCTTTTTAAAAACTCTACCATTAGGAATATGTTCACCAAGATTAAAGCTAGTATTAACAATATCAGATAGCCTAGCATAAAAATCATCAAAACATTCAGTTTCAAGCATGGTGATGGTCTCAAATTGAGTTGTTAAATTTTGCACTTTAGACTCTTTCATAACATTAGTTCCTTCATAGGTAATTTGCAAAACATCCCATGCCTCTTTTGACGTAGAGCACATCATGATACGTCGAAACTCGTCAGGAGTGACGGATCCGAAAATAGCACTTAAACCCTTAGAATTAAAAGATGACCATTTAAATTCTTCTTCAGTCCATGTAGTGACAGGTTTTAAATTGGTCACGTTTTCAACAGTAACGGAGGGAGGTGTCCACCATTTTTCAACTAAAATCCAGACACACTCATCTATTAAAGAAGACCTCATGCGGGCTTTCCAGTATGCATAGTTTATCCTGTCAAAAACTGACATTTTATTATATGATTTCTCCATTGAACACGCTCTTTTTCAAAAAATCATTTTTTTTCAAAAATTGATATCTTAGAAAAATTTTGCGAAAAATTAGGAATACGCGATAGATTAGCGTAACCCGCTCTGATACCAATTTGAAGAGGTGCGCTTGCATTCAAATTAAGAAGCTATATAATTAAACTCATTTTTATCCAATCAAATCCTAAACATGCATCTAGATGAGATTGAAGAAGATGTAAAACATGCAAGAACATTAAAACACACACATATGAGGAAAAATCTCCCAAAGGGGCAAAACCTTTTATTTTTCACTATAATTTGTAATATACAGTTACACGGATTACAATGAAAAATAAGAGTGACACAGAAATACCCGCAGGCGTCGGTTCCGGTGTCGTCGGCTGAAACCTCCCTCAGGAACTTCAGATGTGCAGCAATGAAGAAGAAAGACGGCTTCTCCAAAAAAGTTGAATAGACACAAGGTTGTGTTCTTGGGTTGCAAAGGATTCACAAAGATTTGTCAAAGTTGTGTGAATCAAAACATGAGTCTTGGGACTCAAAAAGATGAAGACTAAAGTAATTAGGACTCTTAAATTCGTCTATGAAAGTCTTGGAAAATACACCACCGAAATAGGTATATATAGGAAACTTGAGTCGGTGGAAAAATCTAAGTGGATCTGTTCGTGATTATCAAATCCGGATCGGTCCAATTTTGATTTCGGATCGGTCCGGTAATCGGATCGGTTCGTTTTTAAAATCACTTCATCGGTTCGGCTTCGATCCGGGGTATACTGGTTTTGATGCAAATCGGATCGGTCTGTTTTTTATGCCGAATCGGTTCAGTGTCGGATCGGTTCATTTTCAAAATGATCATATCAGTCCGGTTTACCTGAAAAACTTTACCAAGTTATGATGTTGACGACACTTTGATATTCGGATCCGTTGATGTAGATACGGTCTTGAATTTCTTCAACGGTGTAACGGCGTACGACATACATATTGACAATGGTAAAAAATGACCTTACAAGAAAGTAATTTAATTTCAGAACGTTAATATTAGTGTAATGTTAATTTGCTAATATTTTAGTGAAACGTTAATATTAATTTAATGTTAACATTTTAGGTTAATGTTACTATTAACAAAAACGTTAATATATTAGTTTAATGTTAATATTAATAATAACGTTGATATTATGTAATGAAATTGAAGATACAGACCATTGATGTGGCTGGGAAACCCTATATCTATTGAATCTGATAGCAGATCAGATGAAGTTAGACATCGAGAAGGTAAGGAACCAATTGGTCCATTGATAGCAAGGCTTTCATAGTTAAACCTTGGAGTTTATATGTAAATTTGGAGAGGGAGGGAATAATGGAATTACCTATTTGGGTCAAATTTCCTGGGTTATAGCTTCATTTATAGGTTGATTTAGTATTGACTAAGATATATAGTTTGATAGGGAATACCCTATTTAGAGACAAAATGACAATAAGGAGGGAAAGGTTGAGCTTTATAAGAGTTTGTGTAAAAATTAATATGTGGAATACCCTGCCAGATGCTATAACTATCTATGATCGTAATGGAGTGAAAATCAATCAAAATG
Organism: Sambucus nigra; assembly: GCA_949130495.1. Classification (NCBI taxonomy): domain Eukaryota; kingdom Viridiplantae; phylum Streptophyta; class Magnoliopsida; order Dipsacales; family Adoxaceae; genus Sambucus; species Sambucus nigra. The sequence continues at coordinate 594,037,071 of OX422212.1, read as the reverse complement.
TTGAATATGAATAGATTCCAGTTAGGTGTACTAGTTACAAAGTCTTTTGCTATAAGGATGAGGGATGAAAAGCTACAAAACAACCTACTCAAGTTTTGAGGAAAATTGATGAAACCCAAAAAAAAAGTGGGATAATGTTGAAACTGGGCCTAGCAATATACTCGTTGATGATTTGAATGATGATAAAAATGTTGATGGAAATGTTGGTAGAAGTAGCAATGCTCTACAGGTGGGTGGTGGAGCTATTGGTCCTATACCATTTATAATTGATGAGGAGATTCGTGAAATCAAATAAATTAATCAAGCCCAAATATGCAATAATCTAGATAAATGTGGAGTTATAATAGAGAACAATTTTGAAGTGCTACGATAAGGGGATGAAGGTAATGTAGGAACTTAACTAATTGAAGAAAGGAGGTAGATGAATTAAGTGAGTAAGGGAAGTTAGTAGTTATTCAGAACAACAATATGGCATGAACCAAAAAGAAAAACTTTTTTTGCAAATAAGCCTAAGAAATTAGGAGGGAAAGGTAATTACAAGACCATGACATGATTATGTTTATTATATAGAATATTAGGGGATGTAATACCCCCCCTAAAAAAAGAATGGTAAGTAAATATATTAGAGATAATAATATTAGTATCATTTACCTTGTTGAAATAAAAGTCGGGAGAAATAATATTAGCTCTGTTAAGGATGGGTGTCTTGTCAATTGGAATTTAGTCCATAATACTCATAATAATGGGCGTAGAAGAGTGTAGTTAGCTTAGGACCCTAATGTGTTTGATAGGGAAGGGTTAAATAGTATGAATCAAGCCTTAACTGCAAGGATCAAGTTCATAAATTATAATACTTTTAATTTTACTGGTGTTTGTGGGGAGAATACTAGAGTTCCTAGATCATTATTATGGAGATACGTGGAATCTATTGATCCTTACCATGATAATGAACCTTGGATTATTGGATGGGATTTTAATGTTTTTAGGTGAGGTGATGAAATAATTGATGGTAATGAGGTGGATTGGGAGGAACTTGAGATTTTAATGATTGTATTGAGAATATTTTGGTGGATGTTCTTCCTATTAGAGGTAATTGGGTCACTTGGAGTAATGGAAGGTGAGGAGAGGTTAACATACAAATTAGGATTTATGGAATTTTACATAATAAAGTTTGGTTGATTTTTTAATGGAGTGTGATGTTCAAGTTGAACTTCTTGGGATTTCTGATCATACTCCTTTGATGATTGATTTTCATATGGATAGGGAGAAAGTTAATAAGCCTTTTAAATTTTTTAATTTTTGGATAAAGCATAATTCCTTTAAGGATATTTTGAGGAAATGTTAAGAGGTCCACATTGAAGGGAATCACATGTTCTCTATTGTTAAAAGATTGAAGTTGCTTAAAAAGGAGTTTAGAAATCTAAGTAATGTGTGTTATACTTATATTTCTTTCAGGGTTAATGCAAAGAAAATTAAATTTGATATAATTCAGGAGAGTCTTATGGGGGTGTAATGAAGAGTTGATTAACGCCAAGAAAATATGCCAATTGGATTATTTAAAGTTGAGAAGTCTGGAAGAAGACTTTTTTTAGACAAAAAAATAAAATTAGTTGGTTAAAGCTTGGGGATAAAAATACATTTCTTTATAAAAAAAAAGAGTTAAGTGTCGTACAAGTAGAAATAAAATTCTTACCATTAAGGATGGAAAGGGTAATGTATGTTTTGGTCAAACTATTGTTCATGAGGAAGATATTAAGTTCTTTTAAAATTTACTTAAAGATGATAATGGTAGGAGGCATTCTACATGTGATAGGCTGATAGCCATAAGGCAGAGATGGTTGAATGAAGAACAAAAAGGGATACCATAAGATCCAGTTACTAGGGAAGAGATTAAAATTGATCTTTTCAATATTAATCATAATAAGACCCCGGGACCTGATGTTTACAATGATGATTTCTTTCAAAATAATTGGAAAGTAGTTATTAATGATCTCGTTGAAGCTATGTTATCCCTTTTAAATGAAGGAAGGATGGTTAAGGAATGGAATAATATCATTAGTAGTCTTATACCTAAAATTCATAATCATTAAGGATTTAAGGCCTATCTCATGTTGCAACACTACTTATAAGATAATTTCTAAAGTAATTATAATAAGGCTTGGTGGAATAATTCCAGAGTTGGTGAACAAGAGGCAATTTGTATTTGTTCAGGGAAAAAACATCACTAATAATGTATTACTAATGCAGGAAGTGGTTAAAGGTTACCATAGGAATGGTGGTACTCCTAGATGTGCTATGATTCACCTGATGAAAGCATGTGACTTTGTGACGTGGGGATTTATAATTAATGTGATGATTGCTATGGATTTTTCTTATAAATTTATCCAGCGGATAAAGGAGTGTGTGGTGATTACTAGTTTCTCAATGAGTGTTAATGGGGAAATCAATTGTATATTCGAGGGAACAAATGGTTTAAGGCAGGGGGATCCCTTATCCCTATATTTGTCTTTACTTATAATGGAAGTTTTCTCTTAGATTCTTGATGAGGAGACTAGTAGAGGCCTTTTTACTTTCCATCCTAATTGTGAGAGTTTAAACCTTTCTTATGTGATGTTTGCTGATGATTTGTTTATTATGGCTAAGGTTGATTAAAATTTTATGATGATGGTTGATAAAGTGTCGAAGGACCCGACATGTGAGATGTTTTTTACTAGTGTTGATGATGTGGAAAAGGTCATATTGGCTAGCCTAATGGGTATGAAAATTGGGTGCCTTCTAATTAAGTATCTGGGGGTGCCTCTTATATCCACCAGACTTAAGTCCCTAGACTGTAATATCCTAGTTGTGAAGATGATGTGTAAAATCAAGACATGGACTAATAGATGGCTTTCTTATGCAGGGAGAAACCAATTAGCCATTGCAGTGCTTAGAATTGTTAATATTTACTAGATTAACATTTTCATTTAGCCTAAAAAAGTCATTAAAGATATTGATCAAGTGTTAAGGAGATTCAATTGGTTTAGTGTGGATCTTAGAAAAGTAGGTACCAAAGTTTCTTGGGAATACATTTGTTATCCTATTAAAGAAGGAGAGTTGGGGATTAAAAACTTGGTTATATGGAATAAAGCTTGTATGATGAGTTATATGTGGGGTTTAACAAGGATAAAATACTCTCTATGGGTTAAATGGGTGCACAGTGTCATTATTAAACATGAAACATTGCGATCAGTCAAGTTAGCAGTTGATTCTTCTTAGACATGGAGGAAGTTATGGAGAATGAGAGGCCAAGCTAGAGATTTTATTAAGTATCACATTGGCAATGGAGATAAGATATACTTTTAGATTGACAATTGGCCTAAAAATTATCTTATTATTAATTAATATGGTAATAGAACTATATATGATGCTGATAGCCATGAGAAAGCTAAAGCTTCATATTTTATTAATGGTAATGGGTGGAATTTTTCTAGACTTATTGTTAGAGTGGAATGCTCTCATACCAATTTTTAAATGCAAAAATAAGCTTAGCAAGGATGGTTATAAACAAAAATTCTATTGTTGTATTTTTATCAATTTAAGTCCCAAACACACAAATCCAATTTTAAATAATTTTAATCTTTGATTAAATTAGGTGTACATGCAAATACGCGTTTTAAATATTTAATTTCAAGTACCAAACCAAACATGCAAACAAACACGGAAGATGAGGAAATATCCCTTTTCAGGGTAAAACCTATATTTCTGCACTTTAGAAAGTTTTACAAGATTATCGACTTACAAATTACTTAATACACCCACAATTATAACGTACAGTGTCTTCAAAACTTCTAAATAATACTACTCAGATTCAGAGTAGTCCACAGACGACAGTCCGCCCTCGGTATGCACCGATCAGCCTTCAACCTTCTTTACCGTGATCATTTGGGTCACAAAATCAGTCGTAGAGAATCCTCTCCTCAAATGTATCCAAGATACGAAATTTCTACAAAAAGATTCACAAAACTATTTTGGGATATAAAGTTGTGAATTAAAAGTGTTTTGTAGCACAAAACTTGAAAATTTTTGCAACAGATATGCACAAAATATTTTTTTAAAGTCTTACGAAATTTGGAGTCAAAACAGGTATTTATAGATCTAATACAAAATTTAAGGCGGAGAATTCGTTCGAACGAAAATAGAAGTTTTTCGAATGAGAAAGGTATTTCATTTAAATAGAAACACAGTTCGGTCGAATGAGACTCCAATCTTCTTTGAACTAGTTTCTAACGAGCTTTAAACGAATTCAAACAGTACACCTTCGTTAGTAATTTGTTCGATGAAAAATCTAACGAGGCTTCAAATGAAAAGCCAATTTTGTTCGAGCGAGGTAAAAAAAAATAGTTTTTAAATTAAAAAAAAATCCAACCTCAGTTTTTATAAAAAAAAATAACATCCCAAATAAACTCCTAATATAATTATACCTTCATATGATGTAGAGGAGCCTTCAATCTTGGATATGTTAGAGTTCGGTTTGATGTCTCTGAGCATGTCGGTTTGTAACGGGATATGCCAAATATGTCAAATTGCAAATAAAACAAATAAAAAGCCTAAGCTAAAATATTCACCCTTATAAATCTCCTTATTTGGCTATTCCAGTACAAAACTAATCAAAACCCAAATTACAAAAATTACCCATCCATAACAAAAATCCTAATACCCTTCCCAAACCCTAGAAATAGAACGACATTGATAAACGTTGTCTTTAATTTCTTGTTCTTATTGATATTCCCTTGTGCACTTTGTCTTCATGCGGTGCAAAATGTTCTTCATTTGGATACCTACACACATGAAACAAATAAAAATATCCTTAATGCATAGAGTTTGAAATAGAAAATAAAAACTCGCAATGCGTTCTCCTCCATAAATTAAACTCATCATCAAAGCTCCCCCTTAAATTGTTCTCCCCTTTTTTGTCTGAAATAGACAAAGGAGTAGAAACTAAGCATGAAATATAAAGCATCACAGAAGAAGTAAGATGTCATCACAAAGATATGTAAACAACGCACGTGTAATGAGAATCTCAAAGGCAAATCTTAACAAACTATTTTTAAAAAATTTCAATTTTTTAAAAGTGTAAAGGAGATTTTCTCCTTTCATAGTCCTTTTTCGTGTATTTTTTTCAATACAATACAACATTCTCACGGGCAAGGGTTCTTACATACACAAATTTTTCATCGTCACAAATCATATAGATGACAAAATTGATAGGAGAACATCTCACAAATCTCAAATATATATGTTAAGTTAACGTTCAAAAAACTCGTGTATGTGTATGTGGAGGCATATACAAAGTCAAATCCATTAAGCAAATCATGTTCGAAATAACTCCACGAAAATATGATTAAGAACAATCTAAGTATCTATAACCATAATCAAATGTCCTAGCCATATGAAATTTGCGGAGTGATTTGGATTCAAATACACCAATATACCATACCAAATGTATAAAACTAAAATACACAAAACCGAAAAAGGTTTTATATTTTTCAAAATAAATTATTAAAATAAAATCTTTTTATATTTTCCAATATGACTCAATAAAATAAAAATAAAAATAAAAAAGATATACATGTCACATACCACTAGCAAACATATATTATGAAGCACAATTAGAGTATGACAAATAAAATCATGCAAGCAATCACCCATAAGATATGGCATGTGAAGCATCATGTGCAAGCATATGAGAATCCAGCAGTCGAACATTTAACGCCTCTAAAAAATGATTTCCTAACCCAAATAGATGTATACTTAACGCAATGGGTTTTGGGAACCAAAGGGATACTAAACTTCAACTTCGTAGGACCTCTTCCAAGATCATAACAAAATGCCCTCAGGTGAACTTTTCCACCACAATGTGAACATGTGTAAATGTGAGGAATGTTACTTGTGGGTTGACCTCTTCTAATGTCCTTGGATGTGGTTTATCCTCTAAAATAAACAATGATTTTGGCTTTGACACGAGAAGCATTAGAAACATGAGATCCAGTAGCATCACTACCAAAACTACTAGAGTCTTTTAAATCATCCTTTAACTTAAAACATTTATAGTTAAGCAAAGAATTAGACTCTTCATGTTTTAGGGAGTCCTTCTTTATATTTTTAATTATTCATATAAGGTTATCTCTCTCTCCCCCTCGATACAAGCGAATTTATCCCTAAGAGTCTTCTTACGTGATCTCAAATCACTAATTAATTTATCACTATCCTCATTGGCACGTAAACACACTCTAGAAATTAATGAGTCCTCTAATTCTTTTTCTAAATATCGAACTCTTTTCTCACTCACTTTCTTAGACAATTATAAATTTTTAAAATCACGGTCCATGTCCACAAGCTTCTCATGAAAGAAATCTCTTTGAGTTTGAACAGTTTGCAAAAGTTCTAAAGCAACTTTAAAACGAGAATTTTCTTTTTCAAGAATTTTAATTCTTTTAGAAAACTTCAAATTCAAATGATTTAAGTCATCGCCACTAAATCGGACATCTTATCACTATCGGAATCCATTAAGAACAAAAAAATAGACCCAAGAGAGAAGGATAAATAAGGATCTACACGATAAATTAGTGCAATCCATTTTGACACCACTTGTTAAAATGGAATGCTGAGATACCACTTTTTAGAGTGGAATGCTTTGATACTAATTTGTAAATGCAGAAATAATCTTGGTAAGGATGGTTACAAATAAAAAGTCTATTTTCATATTTTATCAATTTAAGTCCCAAACACACAAATTCAATTTTAAACAAATATTAATATTTTAGTAAACTAGGTGTGCATGCAAATATGTGTTTTAAATATTTAATTGCAAGTTTCAAACCAAACATGCAAACAAACACGAAAGATGAGGGAAAATCCCTTTTAAGGGTAAAACCTATATTTCAACACTTTAGAAAGTTTTACAAGACTATCGACTTATAGACTACTCGATACACCCATAAGTATTACGTGCAATCTCTTCAAAACTTCTAAAGAATACTACTCAGATCTAGAGCACTTCGCGAGCGGCAATTCACCCTCGGTATCCACCAATCATCCTTTAGCCTTCTTCAGCCGTGATCACCTGGGTCACAAAATTAGCTATAGAGAATCCTCTCCACAAATGTATCCAAAATACGAAATTTTGAGGGTTTAAAAAAGATTCACAAAATTATTTGGGGATGTAAAATTATGAATCAAAAGTGTTTTTGTAACACAAAACTTGAAAACTTTTGAAACATATATGCATGAAATGTTTTGTCAAAAGTCTTATGAAATTTGGAGTCAAAATAGGTTTTTATTGACCTGACACAAAATTCGAGTTGGCGAATTCATTCAAACGAAAATAAAAGTTGTTCGAACGAGAAAGGAATTTTTTTTGAACGAATATACAATTCGTTCGAACGAGACTCCAATCATATTTGAACAACTTCTAACGAGCTTCAAACGAATTAAAACAGTACACCTTCGTTAGTTGTTCGTTGGAAGAAAAATATAATGAGGCTTCAAACGAAAATCCAATTTCGTTCGAATGAGATTTTGATCTCGTTTGAATGAGGTTAAAAAAAATTAAATTTTAAATTAAAAAAAATTAAGCCTTTTTTTTATATAAAAAATAATATCCCAAATAAAATTAAGAATAATTTTAAACTCCTAAAAGAATTATACCTTCATACGATGTCATGGAGTCTTCAATCTTGGAGATGTTAGAGTTCGATTCTACATCTTGGAGCATGTGAGTTTGTAACGGGATATGTCAAAGTGCAAATAAAAAGAAATAAAAAGCCAAAGCTAAAATATTTGCCCTTACACTTATCCCTAATGAATTGATTGATCTTACAAGAACCAGAATCACTCCTCAATATAATAACGAAGACTGGGTTAGTTGGGCGGTAGATAAGAATGGTATTTACAACTGCAGAGATACTTATGATAATCTTAGATAGAGGGAACCTATAGTGTCATGGGCTAAAATAGTTTGTTTCAGCAAAAGCATCCCTAAATGCGCATTTATCCTATATATTGCTTGTCATGATAAGTTATGGACCAAAGATAAGTTGAAGAGATAGTAGATAGTAAATGGTGACTTATGTGGACTATGTGGACTAGCTACTGCGAACAAAAATCATTTATTTTTTAAGTTTTCTATATCAAGTCAGATCTAGGGAAGGGTGTTGAATAATAATGAAATTAATGGGAGCATTAGGGCTTTTGAGGATGAAATGATGAGTTTAAACACTCGAAGCATAAGTTTTAGTAGTTTGATTCCAAAGCCTTATTTGTCTATTACTATTTATAGCATATAGAAGGCTATAAATAAGATTTTTTTTAAAATAGCCTTGTTAGTGGGGTCTTATTTTTAAAAACATTGAGAAAAAGGTCCAGGAATGTACATGCATGTGGAATAGAGTTAAGAACAATGGGTAAATTGAAAGTTTATGCAGGAAATAGGGGATTAATGAAAGAATACTTAGCGAAAGAGGATAGTTTTGTGTTATCAGTGCTTGAAGGGTTATATGCTGCCAAGATAATGATTCTTTGTTGGAGTTGCTTTCGTGCAAGATTGGATTTTGGATCTACTTTATTTGACCATCGTTTCTTATTCTTAGTCCATTATCCCCTTCCTTTTAAAGGCATGGGCCTGGTTTCCTTGCTTTGAAACCTCTTTGTCAGTTGTTCTGATCAGAGGCAGGGTTCCTTTTGCTTAGCTTGTTTTGGATTTTTTTAAGTTAGGGATGGTCATACATGATGGCTTTATTTAGGGTTGCTTCATTGTTGCTGTTGACTTTAAGTTACTTAGTTTCTTGATCTTAAATTTGTAGATCTTCATGCCTGAGTGTTTTGAAGGTCTGGCATGTTGAGTTTCCAGCCTTGGAATAAGCTCTTATTAAAGATCCTTGGGTTGTAAAGATGAATCTGCTCAGATGTTCTTCTCGATTTATCTTTAGTCTGGACAGTTGGATTTTTTTGGGTTATTGGTTTGCCCTCTCTTTTTGGTGTGGTTTTTCTCATTGTTAATGGATGGTTTGGTAGTTTTATCCCTTTTGAGAATGCTATTAAATGCGGTGTGATACCGATTAATGCCAATTCGAAAATTTCCATTTTTTTTTAATTGGAGTCAATTTTTAAACCAAATTAAGTGAACCCTAAAACATGTATCTACGTAGGTAAATCAAACCATCACAAATAAATTACTGACACACGTATTTCAGGAAAAAAAAACTTTTAGGTAAAGCCTTTTATTTTACTATGAAAAGTAAATCGCAACTTACATACAAAATGAAATCTGCAATGAATATCTGGAGACACTCACATAAACCTCAACCTAGAGTCAGTAATGGATTAACCGCAACGAACATCCGCAAGCACTTTCAATGACACGCAGTCGTCAGATGTAGATTTACCCTATCTACAAGAGGAACTTTACCAAAGTTGTATCTTGGGTTCCAAAATGATTCACTAAACTATTGTGGTTTTTTGAATTGAAAAACAAATGTTTAAACCCTAAAGAAGAAGACGAAATAAATATGCAATTTTTCAGTTTCATGTATGGAAAAAAACTTAGGTCTTCTTGAAGAAAAAGAACTCGTTTAATTAGCTATTTATAAAAAATCTGAGTTGGTGCTGTTGCTCGAACAAGATCAGCATGTCGCTCGAACGACATGTGATGTCGCTTGAAGAGACTTCGCGCGACATATCAAACGACTTTAGAAACTAAAACAGTAGCATGTGATGTGATAAAATACTTTAGGCGAGCTTCAAACGAGCCTTCGCACGACATAGCTTGTCGCTTGAAGCTGTCAATTGAATGACTTTGTCATATCGTTTGAACGACATTGACTTGCCATTTGAACGACATCAGCGAAAAATAAATTTAATAAAACTCCGCCTCAACACTTCAAAGAAAATTATTTTGACGAAAACAACGCCTCGGATGTTTAAAAACATTTTAGAAAAATTATCCCAACACTTTAAATAAACTATCAAGAGACTTAAACACAACCTTACCATAATCTATCTCGCAGAGGCTTGTCTGTTGAAGAATGTTAATATTCGGGTCCGTCTTGATGCATGATTGAACTTTTCTTCGACGGTTGTAGCGGTATATGAGATACTCTAATGTAAACAGGACTATGTAAAATATGTCCTTACAAATCTCCCCCTATGTATATGTCGGTACAAACTAAAAACATCTGAATTATTAAATCAATTGTTATATATAAATCTAATACCCTCCCATGAACCTAAAACTGAAAAGATACCAAAATTTTAAGTCTTTGAACTTTCTTCAAAATCTTTAACTTGAAATCTTCAAATCTCTAATATTTCTTTGTCATCACCAGGGTGTGCAAAATAATGATCTTCAATTTTGTACCTACACACATGAGATAAAAAATAAATACCTTCGTGACGTATCGAGTTTGAAATGAGATAAAAATAAATAAAAACTAAGATCAAATCTCAAATCTCCCTCTTAATTTAAACTCCCCCCATTAAATTATAATTCGTTATCCCCCTTTTTATTTGTCCGAAATAGACAAGGAAAAGAATAAACAAAATAAACATAGAGTGCCACGACAAGCAAAGCAAAACAACTACGGTCATCAAGGATAAACTTGAAAGATTCCCCCAAATATTTTTTATTTTTTCAAACGAAAATGCAAAATAATTTACGAAAATCACACACCATGAATTTACACTAAGATAACCAAACCGTGGAAACAGAATGATTGAGTGTGAACAAATTCGATAGGAAAATCAATGCAATCAAACATAACATATGTGCACGATGAATATGGATACTCCTAACGAATGAACTCAAAATCTTCCTTAGGTATCAAAATGTGAATTTATATGACATTGACTCAATCTAATCGACATATCGAAGTCTGAAATGATTTCCACACCTATAATGTCTAAAACTATGTAATGCTTTTTCAAGACTTTGTCAGTACGTGCAAACCCGTTGATTTATTTCCAACCAATCTCCCTCATAAATGATAAATCCTTTATTTTTCTAATGAGGTGATCTAAAACCTAATGGCCCCTTTTTGGCATTTTTATCTTTTTATTGTCTTAATTTTTTTTCTCTGGCTCTTTCCAAACGATGACTTTCACGACGTGATTATTATTCACATGCAGCCCTTTTTCGACTTCACTCATTTTATTGAGTCGCTTGATAAGTTTCGTTCTGATTTCTCTATTCCTTCATGGGTCGTTTTAGAGGAACTTTCTGAACCTTCAGATTATTTTCGTTTGGCTGAGGGACATTGGTTCCCCAGTCTCTTTATAGCTGAATGTGGCTTTTCTTTTCCTCCAAACCCCTTGTGTCTGGAATTCTGTCAATATTTTGACGTGGTTCCTGCAAAAATATCCCCCAATACTTGGAGAATAGTTAATGGAGTTCATAAGTTAAATTAGATTCATGGAACTCGTTTAGGAATTCTAGAAATTATGTTTTGCTACAGATGGGCTGTCAGCGACAGTACTTTTTACTTGAAAACTAGGTTTTTAAATAGGGCTTTAGTCGTCAATCTCCTAGATGCCAACTGGGACTACTTCGAGCATGGTGTTGTTATGAAAAATTGGCAACATGCTCCGCTAAGTGGAAATGATGTGTATCAGGGTCCTAGATGCCCTCCATATGGCAATGGGATAGGTTGTTTTTATTTTAATTTATTTTTGAAATTATGCTTTCTTTGTGTTTAATAAAATGTGTCACTGATATTTAATTTTGATTTTTTTACCGTTGACAGCAAGAGAAGGTCACCAAAAGAGACAGAAGTTAATTTAAAGCATCTGAAACTTATCTGGGGTTTGCATCAAATTGTTGCTGACGAACACATCAGATCAGCTTCATACTTGTTGCAGTACAAGAGTTACACCTCGTCTTTTACTGCTCGTCCAGTGATAAGTGATGTAAAACTAGTACCAGCTTCTGAAAGTTCTTCACCTGAGTCACATATTCCTCTGAGTGAAAGAATAAGAGAAGAAGAGCTCCTGCCCTCTTCGAGAAATCTGCCTCTGTTGCTGGAGAGGCAAAGAAAAGCAAGCAGGATGTCCCAGAAGGGACAAGACAACTTGATGCACCTCCTCCAGCTGTTACTGTGAAGGTTGCCGAGAAGCCCCCTATGGCTCCGAGCAAGGTTGCAGCTGTTTCCTCTCCATGCGAGGTTATAGTTATATCACCGACCAAGACGACATCCTTGGTCGAGAATGTTCCTTTTCCCACGAGGAAGCTAAAGAAGAGATTCTCGGTCAATTTGGCTGAATCCATCTCTCAGCCCCCCACTACTGGAAGTGGTGTTCCGACTTTTGTTGCTCCGAGCTCTACCATGAGCTCAGTGAAGTCTTGGATCATCCCCGAGATCCAAGGTATTGAAGAAAATCTTTCCCGGGATAGGGCTACCACTTTGGCAGCTCAGCATATTGCCTCAGTAAGTATTGCTAATCTAAACTTTCATTTTTCCATGTTATGTGCTAGCACTGACTTATAGCTATTTTCTTTTTCCAGTTGGTAACTTGTTTCAATACAATTCTGAAGAAGGATGAAGCCATCAAGGCGTCCATCTCCTCTGGTGGTGTAGAGGAGGCTTTTGTAGGTCTGACGCAGTCTTTAAAAGATTCTCCTCAGAAGTATGTCGATGATAAAGCTGCTTGGGAGAAACAACTTAATTCCACCGAGCAAGAGAGGGATCAATCTGTTGAAGTCTCCAAGGGGTTGGAGAAGAAATAAAAGACTTGGATGAGAAGAACAAAGAGCTCGAGGGGAAGCTCTAAAATGCTGGAGAGATTGAAAGTAAGCTTAAGTCTGCTGAGGAAGAGTTAAATAGGCTTCGTGAAGTAGGTCGTCAGAAGGAAAAAGTGGAGAATAAATTGAAGGCTGCTGAAGAGCTTCTGACTGAGAAGCTTTCCTCGGAGAAAGTGAAAAGAAAATTGGCTGTGAAAAAGTCCTTCAGTGCTGACTGGGACAAAGGTTGGAATAAGGGTTTGGCTGCCATGGTTTCACAAATGGAGTATGGCAGCCTCAAATACTTTAGGGATGGTTGGGTGGCTGCTCTGACAGAGATGAATGTCGATGAGAACTCCGACCTATTTCAGCGACATATTCCTGGCCCCCCTCCTACTCCCGGGGAAGAAGAAGAGGACAAAGCTGCCTCCGAGGAATCTTCTATGATGGTCGGGGATCAAGTACCTACTATTGAACTCCGCTATGAACAACCCCAACCAACTATTACTCCTATCGAGCAACTCCAGTTAACCAATATTTCAGCCGAGCAGCTTCCAGTACCCACCGAGCAACCTTCTGTGCCATCCGAGCAACCTTCCTCTTCATCCCAGCCTCCCGAGAAAGTTTTGGGAGACAAGGAGAAGGTGTAGAGTTGTTTGGACTTTTCTCTCTGTTTTATTTTCTTTGTCAAATGTAACTGTGAACAATGTACTTCTCTTTTATGATGCAATAACATTTGAAATTTTGATTGTTCATACTGTTGATTCTCTTCTTCTCGCTCCGTCTGCATTTTATTGATTCTTTCCATCTCTTTTCTTTACTAGTTTATGGCTAGAATGGAACTCTTGTCAGCTCATGATACAAAATTGTTGAGCAAATGCAATGAGTACTTCAAAGCTGGCCATACAAATATGACTGAAGCTCAAATTGTTGATATCCTCGGTCAAGATGCTTCAGAGCAAGCAGTTGAAGCCTACCCGTATTTAAAGTGTCTGCTCGACCGGGCAGTGGCTAATAATGTAGCGTATTATGAAATGATTGAAGACCTCCAGGGCACTCTTGAGGAGCTTCAACAACAATACAAGGAGTCTACATCCCTTTTGCACCACAGATGTGAGAAGAAGTATCAGCAACTAAGTGCTGATAAAGGATATGATAGATTGATTGCTGCCTATGATGTGAGGGAGAGAACTTTGAAGATCGAGGTTGAAGAGCACAGGAAGATAGCTAAGTTGCTGGAGCAGGAAAACAATAACCTGCGAGGAGAGATATCTCAGTTGAAGTCTGCAGTATCTTCCTCGAACGCCTTAGTCCCTGTCAACGACGAGGGTATTTGAGAGACGGATTGGAGACTTTGAAGAGAACTGGAGCCTCTACTTCGTCTCGCGGTCGAGCAAGAGGTTCTCGGGGATGAGCAAGAGCTGCTCAGCTTACTATTGAAGGCCAAAGAACTCAATCAGCTTTGGAGAATCAGTCCTTTCAGCTAATGGCGAAGAATCAAGCATTAGCAGAGATGTCCAAGAAAATTATGAATTTGGATGAGCAGCTCTCTACACAAAAGTCTACCTTGGAGAATAAAGAACTTTTCGTAAAAAATCTCCATGAGCAGCTGGAAAGGTTAACTTATCAATTCCACAAGCAACCTAGACAATTTTGGATGGTTGGCTATAATGAAAACCTCTATCACCTCGATGACCGGATTCAGCAGTCGAACAACGAGGGGTATAAGCAAGGATGGTTAAATGCCTTGGGTGTGCTACAATTGGAACAAGGTCACTATTTGTGGGATTACTATAATCCTAGGTTGCTTGACCTGCCAGTGCCACCATTCAAACTCGACATGAGCTGGATTCCTGCTCGGGAAATCCCTCAGTGTTTGATTTCCAAATATCTTGGCGACTACAGTCTCCATTCCAATGTTGAGATATCTCGCCCGGAGCATCTACTCGATTGGCCATCTGTGATGAACATCAGGATGCTCAAAGACCTTAATTTTATAAATTCCCCTTATGCTTTAGACGATCCTCCTGCTGGCGAGGAACCTGTTTCAAAAGCAGAGGGGAAGAAACCAATAGAATAGGAATCTTGATGTAATAATTAATATGTATTTCATTCTCGATGTATTTTTCTCTAGATTTAATGAAAGACTTCTAGTTTTACTTGTAATTTCGATTGTCTTGGAAATATTTTGTAAAACATTTCTTTTTATTTACTAATGAATGTGCACGTATATCTGTTAAAAAGATAGAAATATTTTGTGTTACTTTAAATTGCTGATCAACTAAAGTTGGTGAAATGTTTTTGTTAACTATCTTAAATTGATAATAATCATTTGTCGACCAACCAGAGTTGATGATATTTCATTTTTTGACCAACTATTTAAAATGCCATAACCAACTGTTTCCGGCCAACCGGAGTTGGTGTCTTTCGTTCTCGACCAACCTTCGTTGGTAATTTTTTTTATTCCCGACCAACTTATAGTTGGTGGATTTTCTTCCCAACCAACCAGAGTTGGTATTTCTGGGAAATTTTTGTTCCTAACCAACCGGAGTTGGTATTTCTGGGAAATTTTTATTCCCGACCAACTTATAGTTGGTGGATTTTCTTCCCAACCAACCGGAGTTGGTATTTCTGGGAAATTTTTATTCCCAACCAACCGGAGTTGGTATTTCTGGGAAATTTTTATTCCCGACCAACTTATAGTTGGTGGATTTTCTTCCTAACCAACCGGAGTTGGTATTTCTGGGAAATTTTTGTTCCCAACCAGCCGGAGTTGGTATTTCTGGGAAATTTGTATTCCCGACCAACTTATAGTTGGTGGATTTTCTTCCCAACCAAACGGAGTTGGTATTTCTGGGAAATTTTTATTCCCAACCAACCGGAGTTGGTATTTCTGGGAAATTTTTATTCCCGACCAACTTATAGTTGGTGGATTTTCTTCCCAACCAACCGGAGTTGGTATTTCTGGGAAATTTTTGTTCCCAACCAACCGGAGTTGGTATTTCTGGGAAATTTTTATTCCCAACCAACCGGAGTTGGTATTTCTGGGAAATTTTTATTCCCAACCAACCGAAGTTGGTATTTCTGGGAAATTTTTATTCCCGACCAACTTATAGTTGGTGGATTTTCTTCCCAACCAACCGGAGTTGGTATTTCTGGGAAATTTTTATTCCCAACAAACCGAAGTTGGTATTTTTGGGAAATTTTTATTCCCGACCAACTTATAGTTGGTGGATTTTCTTCCCAACCAATCGGAGTTGGTATTTCTGGGAAATTTTTGTTCCCAACCAACCGAAGTTAGTATTTGTGGGAAATTTTTATTCCCGACCAACTTATAGTTGGTGGATTTACTTCCCAACCAACCGGAGTTGGTATTTCTGGGCTTGATGCGTAGTGTGCAGCACTAGTACTCCGAAAAATTTTCAACAAAAAGAGAGAATTGGGCGAAATAACCAAAACTTTATTCATATCGAAGAAAACTGCATTACATAGAGATGAGACTACTGATAATATTTACGAAGATGCTCTGCATTTCATGCATTCTTAAACTCCTCCCCTTCTAAAGTTTCTATTCTATATGTCCCTGGTCGAACAACCTCTGTTATTCTGTAGGGCCCATGCCAGTTAGCTTCCAGTTTATTGTGTTTTTGAATTACTTTCTTAAGCACATAGTTCCCTTCTTTCAGGTCGCATTTCTTCACTCTCTTGTTGTAGAACAAAGCCGTTCGTTGCTGGTAAGAAGCATTCCTGATGGCTGCTTCTCCTCTAACTTCCTTGAGCATGTCCAAGTCTAACCTTCTCATCAAGTCGCTGACAGGGGAATTAAAGTTCAGCACTCGGTGTGTTGGGAGGCCCAATTCGACAGGTATAACAGCTTCACTTCCAAATGCCAGTATATATGGAGATTATCCTGTTGCTGCTCGGGGAGTAGTACGATAAGCCCACAGTACAGAGTGTAGCTCGTTGATCCAATTTGCCTTTGCATCATTTAATCTTTTCTTCAAGCCATTCAGCAGTGTCCTGTTCGTCACTTCAGTTTGCTCATTGCTTTGGGGATGGCCTGGTGCAGAGTGGGTTTTTAGTATGTTCGACTGATGACAATATGCAACAAACTCCTCATTATCAAATTGTGTTCCATGGTCGGTGATGAATGCATGGGGAAGACCATATCTAAAGATGATATTTTTCCAAATAAATTGGTACACTTTTTCGTACGTCATGTCGACAAGAGGCTCGGCTTCCACCCACTTAGTAAAGTAATCCACTGCAACGACGAGATATTTAAATCTTCCTCTGGTCATTGGAAGTGGCCCAACCAAGTCAATTCCCCACATGGCAAATGGCCAAGGGGAAGTAATGGGTGTCAACAATGCTTGGGGAGTTCTTCGGATAGTGGATAAGCGTTGACATTTGTCACAT
The DNA here is from genome assembly GCA_949130495.1 of Sambucus nigra. NCBI lineage: Eukaryota > Viridiplantae > Streptophyta > Magnoliopsida > Dipsacales > Adoxaceae > Sambucus > Sambucus nigra. The sequence continues at coordinate 594,019,904 of OX422212.1, read as the reverse complement.
TTTTTTGCATAGGCTACGCAATCAGCCCTCATTGTCGGCCAATAGTATCCCTACGTCATTATCCTTTGCAGAAGTGTTTGACCTGCTATATGGGCTCCACAAGACCCTTCATGGACTTCTTCAATCAAGTCTTTCACCTCGACGGGATGTACACATCTTTGCAAGCCAGTTATAATTCCTCGTCTATATAGAACACCATTGGTTAATACATAACGAGCAGCTTTAAACTTTAGTTTCTTGGCTGCTAGTTTATCAGTTGGCAAATACCCTTCTTCAATATATGTCCTAATAGGATCCATCCAATATGGTCCTAAATCAAGGGTAATAAAGTTCATCATAAGATCTTCATCTATGCTCCAACTAGCCAAGACTTCAATTGGGATTGTTCTTCGTATCTCGGTGCATGTGGATGATGCTAAACGAGCTAAGGCATCTGCTCTGGCATTCTCCAATCTTGGCATTCTAATTATCTGCACTGCCATTAGACTTGATAAAATTTCCATCGCTTTTACGTGATACCTGATCATTAATTCTCCTTTGGCAGCATATACTCCCAGTATTTGATTTACGATCAACTACGAGTCACTGAATACAATAACTTGCTCTGCCCCCATGGTTTTTGCCAGATTAAGGCCTGCAATCATAGCTTCATATTCAGCCTCATTATTAGAAGCTTTGAATTGGAAGCGCATAGCATATTCCATATCGATCTCATCCGGGTTGTTTAAAATAATCCCTGTCCCACAGCCTGTAGTGTAAGATGAGCCATCCATATATATGTTCCATATAGGTACCTCATCTTTAAGTTTTTGATTGGACAGAGTTCCTCGGTGAAACATTTGCTGCTTCCTTTTGTCCTCATCCAGCGCTTCTTGCTGCTCGTCGGCAAGCTTCTCTTGCTCGCCGACCAACTTCTTTTGTTCGTTGACCATCGTAAGTTGATCGGGGCTTAAATTCGATGATCCTATAACATCTACAGGTTGGTCGGTATCTGGCTTTTGCTCCTCGGAGGTATCAGGGTAGGTGAACTCTGCTATAAAATTTGCTACTGCCTGCCCTTTTAGTGCCGATCTAGGCTCATAAATTATATCATATTCACCGATTTGTATTGCCCAATACATCAATCTCCCTGATTTTTCTGGTTTATGAAGAGCTTGCCTCAATGGCATATCGGTATACACGACTATGGTATGAGCCTGGAAGTATGGTCTCATTCTTCTACTCGCTTCGATCAACGCCAATGCCAATTTTTCCATTCTTGGATATCTGATCTCTGCTCCTCGGAAGGCCTTACTATTGTAATAAATTGGTTTTTGCACTCCATCCTCCACTCTTATTAATGCCGAGCTAACTGCATTTTCTGAAATTGCCAGATATAAGTACAATCTTTCTCCCATCACTGGCCTGGATAATAGTGGAGGTGCTCCAAGATATTTCTTCAACTCTTGAAAGGCTTTCTCGCATTCTTCATTCCATTCAAACGTTTTTCGGAATGTTTTGAAGAATGGAAGGCATCTATCCGTTGTTCGTGATACAAATCTGTTAAGTGCTGTCACTCGCCCTGTGAGACTTTGTACTTCCTTCTTCGTCGTTGGAGATCGCAGCCCTAATAGAGCTTTAATCTTTTCATGGTTTGCATCAATACCTTGTTAATTGACAATATACCCGAGGAACATGCCTTCTCGTACTCTGATTATACACGTTGTGGGATTCAACTTCATTTGATATTTATCTAATTGATCAAAGGTCTGGCCTAAGTCAACTAGACGGTCAGCAACTCTCTTGCTCTTTGTCAGCATATCATCAATATAAACTTCCATATTGCAACTGATCTGCTCTGCAAACACCTTGTTCATCAGCCGCTGATATGTTGCGCCTGCATTTTTCAAACCAAAAGGCATAACATTATAACAATAAGTTCCCCTAGGGGTTATGAAAAAGGTACTCTCCCTGTCTTCAGGTTTCATTTTGATCTGGTTGTAACCAGAATAAGCATCCATGAAGCTCAGCAGCTCGTGTCCTGAGGTAGCATCCACTAATTGATCAATTCGGGGAAAGGGAAAATGATCCTTTGGGCATGCCTTGTTGAGGTCGGTGAAGTCTACACACATCCTCCATTTGTTATTCTTCTTTTTCACCATCACCACATTTGCTAACCAGTCTGGGTATTTCACATCTTTAATAAAACAAGCTTTCTGGAGCTTCTCGACCTCCTGTATAGCTTGATTCTTCTCGGGGCTGAACACTCTTCTTTCATTTCTACGATCAACATACTTTGCCAGTTTTCCTCGTCTAATGAGTGCTTCGATCTCATTCTGAAGAGCTATATAATTTTTGGTCGTGTGGCCATGATCTTTGTGGAACTCGTAATATTTGGCCTTATTCCTCTTGTTAGGGTCTAACTTCATTTTCTCTGGCCAGTTTAGCTCCTCGCTATTCTTGATTTCTTCTAAAATATGGTTGATGTCTACCTTCAAAGGAGTATAATTTTCAAATTTCTTTAATACCTCCCATGATGGCTTTGTTTTTGACTGCTTGTCACCACCATTATTCTTATGCTCTTTCTTTTTAGCCTTATCAACCTCCACCTTGGTCTCTTTGGTGTCCATGTTCTTCTTCGCAGCCATAGCCTCCTCGGCATTCATGATCTTGGCCGCTTTTGCCATCAGTTCTGACATGGTTTTGGGTGGATCTTTGGCTAAAGTATAGTAAAACTTGTTGGGCAACAACCCACTCATCAGAGCAGTAATCGATGTCTTTTCCTCATAATCAATAACTTCGAGTTTCTCGTTATTGAAACGAGTTATATAATCCCTGGTGCTCTCACCTGCTTTTTGTCTAACACTTAACAAGTGTGCTACTCGTTTAACCGGTTTTGCTCCAAAACAGAAGTTTCCAATGAAGAGCTCGGCCAGTTGAAAGAAAGTTGAAATCTTGCCCTGAGGAAGATTATTGTACCATATTTGAGCAGATCCAGTAAGAGTTCCCGAGAATGCCCTGCATCTCATCTCATCTGGCACAACATAGATGTCGGCAACAACTTGGTATTGCTCTATATGAAGGACAGGGTCGGTTTTTCCATCATATTTAGGAGTCACAACAGGTGCTTTGAACTTTGATAGTGTGGGAAAATCCACAATTGCCTGGACAAAGGGTGTCCTTTGGACAAAAGTTCTTTGTAGAGGATTCTTGGCCTTAGCCATTTCTCCTAATCTATCCTCCAACCGTTGAATAGAGCCTTTCCACGCATCATTTCCCTCATCGGGTCTGTTGGTTTGAGCAAATGATTGTGTTGAGTTCACCTCCTGGGATCTATCTTGTTAAGCAACTGGTTGTGATTGGGCAGAACCCTCTCTTAGATCAAATGGCCGTCGAAAGTTTCTCGACGTAGCCTTAGGAGGACTTTTATTCTTCCTAGGGCCCAATCGATCAAAAGGAGAGATCCTACTTAGTCTTTCCAATGCACTAATCCTTTCTGGAGAGAGAGTGATGTTTCGTTCAGTATCTGTGGCTCATACTGATGAAGTTCGACCCGGTTGGTAAAAAAAATCATCAGATTTCTCAGTGCGATATGAATCGCTTTGCCTAATGCGTGAAGAAAGAAAACGAGTATTTCTTTGAACACTTCGTTGTCCTGAATGGGTTGACGCTCCACCCTGGATAGTTTGCATGAGTTGTCGCATAGTTTCTTGCATGGCTGTCTGGCCTTGAGCCAAACTGGCCATAATTCCAGTTAGATCTTGGACATTTGGAGGAGCTGATGGATTTGGGGGGTTTCCAGCGTTTCGATTGCTGGATTCAGGATTGTCAGCCATTGATAATGAATTGTTTTTGGTGAAAAACGATAATTACAGTCATTTTCCCACAGACGGCGCCAATCTGTTGATGTAAAAAATTAGATTATCTCTAATTATTTAATCACAAATAAAATAATTAAGACAAAAGAATTTTTAAAGTGGTTCAGCCTTAAAAGAATGGCCCACGTCCACTGTTTTTGTTATTGCTGAGTGTTTGGAAATTCTCGATAACAAGGTTTTTACCAAGAAATTCCGAGTCCCCTTACATTGAGGATGATACAATGTATTTATATCCCTGAGGCTGTACATGTGAAAGGATAATATATAGATGTTCAATAAGCGTATACATCTGTATGATAATAATCAGCATTTAATGCGCATTTAATCCTCTTAATTGTCTGGTAATAAATGCTCTGATCGAGGTACAGCTCGAACTGCCTAAGCTGCTCGGACCGCCTAAGTATCTCAGTATTCATGAATTGCTCGGTGCAGTAAAGTTCCTCGGAGAGCACCTACTGCTCGGAGTATCTGAGTTGGTCGTGGAAATTGAGTTCCTCGAAGTCAAGGTGTTGTTCAGAAGTGTTTGTTATTGCCACGTAGATTGCCACATGTCTCCACTTAATTGAGCCATGTCAGCAAACTAAATTTGGTATCAACAGTAGTGCTGGGCCAGATGGATTTAATGGCCATTTCTTCCAAACTTTTTAGGAGATCATTAAATATTAAACTTTAGAAGCCATATGGCACTTTTTTTTCTAGAGGAGAATTATCAAAAAGCTGGACCAGCACCAATATTATCTTGATTCCCAAAACTAAACATGTTTATACCTGCTCAGACTACAAATCTATTAGCCTCTAAAACTTCTATTTTAAATTAATTACTAAAATTCCTGCCACCTGATTGTCTCTTGTCTTTCCTCTCATTATAAAATGATCTCAAGTAGGGTTTATTAAAGGCTGACAAATTACTAAAAATATCCTCTTAGCCTAAGAAATATTGAGTATGATAGGGAGAAAATCCCATGGATCAAATGTTGCTATTAAATTGGACTTGTCCAAAGCACATGATAGAGTATCATGGGTTTTCCTAATTAAAAATCTTAAAAATTTTGGATTTTCAGAAGTATGGATAAATAAAGTTTGGAGATGTCTATCAAATAACCGATTTGCTACTATTATGAATGGTCAGGTCTATGGATTCTTTAAATCATTCAGAGGGCTAAAATAAGGAGACTCCCTATCACCTGACTTGTTTGTCATTATGGCAGAAACTTTAAACAACGACATTCATAACCTATTTTTGAAAGGAATTATTAATACTTTTCCCATCCAAGGGGCTGCCCCCCCATTAGCAACCTGTGTTTTGCATATGACTCCATAGTATTTTGTAATAGTGGTACTAATAGTCTCAAAAATCTTTTGGCTTTCTTAAAGAGGTTTGAAACGGCTTATGGTAAAGTAATTAACTTTGAAAATTGCAGTTTTATTGTTCATGATTCAATATGTAGAAGGAGAATAAAATACATTGTTGATAAAACATCTTTGAAGAACAATAATCTCCTAATTAAATAACTTTGATGCCCTATTTTCTTTGGAAGAAATAAACACATATATTTTGAAGATCTAATCCAAAAAATCGTAACCATATTAGAGGGATGGCCAGCCCAATTCCTATCAATAGCAGGGAGGAGGACACTTATTAAATCAGTTCAATCTTCAATTCCTAATAATACTGTTGCAGACTTAAACCCCCCAAAAAGGATAGTAAACCAAATTCAAAGAATCTTTAGTAACTTCCTGTGGGGATCTTCTAAAGAGTTTGGTCCTAAACTGTATTAGATCAAATAGGAGAGGCTATATGTTCTAGTACAAGAGGGAGGTTTGGGATTTAAAAATATTGAAGACATTTACATTCAACATTAAACTATGGTGGTAACTGAAAGCCTCAAGTAGTTTATGGTCTAAATTCTTTCTTACCAAGTATAAGGATTGCAATAGAGAATGAGGATCATGCACACTAAAGAGAATCCAACCAATCAAGGAAGGTACATAGAAGCTAATCACAAACATTGATGGCTCCAAATACTGGACATGGACATATGAAGGTAATTTTTCAACTAAATATGCTTGGCACTTCATTAGAAGATCTAATCCATACTCTTTTCTATGCAAGAAAATTTAGAAGACTGATTTTTTGCCTAAAAATTTCATATTTTTATATAAATTTTTCCAAAATATTGTGCCTATTGAAGAAGATATTCAATTGAAAGGAGTTCAAATGACCTCTAAATATCACTGTGGCCATAATCACATTGAATCCTCCAATCACCTTTTTTCTTAAATGATCCTATAATAGCTACTGTGTGGATTCACTCTATTAACCTTCTTGTCCTTAAAAGTCTTCTTTAATTCTTTCAAACAAATGCTTATATCACGGTGGATCAGAAAACACAACAAGGACTTCATCCAATTCTTGCTTCTTATGATTCCTGGGATCATTATGTGGGAAATTTGGATTAATTAAAATCAAAGTCGTTATGATAGGACTTAAATGGAAAGCAATAGGATTATATGAAAGGTGGATCAAGTTATCAAAGAATGTTCCTTAAAATGTTGTTTTTCTTCCTAGGGGCAAGATCATGGATATATCATCCATTTATTCAACCTCAAAGTTTACACATTCCCTAAATCATCCATTCTCGTCAATTGGACCAAACCCAAGGTTAGTTCCTTAAAACTTAATACAGATGGAGCTGCCAAAAGAAATCTAGGAATCTCAGGATCAAAGGGTATCATTAGATATTATAGAGGTGATTTTATTCAGGCATTTCTGCTTTCGAAGGTAATATCTGTAATAATATAGTTGAATGTTTGACAATTCTAAGAGGGCTTAAAATGTGTGCTTCTTTAAACATCAATAACATAATTGTGGAATCTTATTCCAAATTTGTAATTGATATTCTCAATGGAAACATTCTTGAACCTCCTTGGAGCCTCATTGATGTTATTAAGGATATTAAAAACTCTAGTATTATAGCATCATATTGCCACTACTGGAGAGAAGCTAATTTTATTACTGATAGTCTTGACTCTTGCCAACCATGGAATTTAATCTCAATCATCCATTTATTTTTACTCAATTAAAGGAGCTCCCAAGATCAACAAGAGAATTCTTTAGTCTAGACAAGTAGTAATCCATCCATTAGACTTGTTAAATAACACGGGCTCTTTTTATAGTCATTTTCTTTGTTAAAATGGTTCTTGAGAAAACCATCAATATTTTTGTAAAAGCCACCTTAATAGGGCCCTTATACCTTATATTTATTATATATTAAGGGTTGCCCCCCATTAAAAAAACATAAATCCACTCCTAAAAAAGTTGATTTCAAATCGATATGCTGCCGAAATGAAAAGGTACAAGTGCAACATTACAAGTATGCTTATTCTGTGATACCCCGCACATTTTGACGTTGGAGGTGGCTAATACCCGCTACCAAACTACGTTGGGCATCAAAATTAAAATACCATTCTTAGTGTGTGACTGAAATATGAGACATTAAAAACTTTTTTCACAAGATATAACCGAATTTTAAATCCAACGAATATAAACATCCACACAATAAAATCCATCAACACGTTAACTCTAGAATAAAACTCAACGTTAAAAGATAAATTAATACTTAAATGAAAGCATCCAACTGAAATGAAATCGTAAACAACTATGGAACTGAATATCCCACCAAATCCACAAGTAACTATCTCATAAATAAAACGACGGAATGAAATAAATATAAACTTCCAAACCAACAAAATAAGATTCCAGTTGCACTCCATGAATCTCCAATCCAATCTATGAAGCTACTCCATGAACTATACTTGAAATATTATTCAACAAAATGGGTCAGAGGCTACCGCATGAATACAAACTACTACTCCCAATTAGGATCCGTGAATCCAGACATAAGCATCATACGAGATAAATATTATAATAGAGTATTTTAAACTAAACAATATGAGGACATGCGAGTAAAATAAAATGACACTAACTACCCACATAGCTAAGCCACCCCCATTATTCAAATTTAGTTATGTTATTTAACATGTAATTGTTTTGAAAACCATTAACTTAAATTAATATTAATGCAATTAGCCAATTATTATTAAAGTGACACCACTATATCCAACTGACATTTCTATTGATCCTACATATATTCGAGCATGCCTAAAATTCAACACATCACACCCATTCCCATCACTATAGCCAACTGACCCAAATTCGTTAGTGTAAGTCCTCCTTATTTAAAAAATAAACTTTTGCTTGAGCGGAATTAAGTTAAGGATGAATACAAACTAACTTTCTCTTTTTGAAAAAACTCTTTTTCAATTTTATCAAACCAAGTTGTGACACAAATTAACTTAACCAGATTTTATCTTGTTTAACCCTATGCATGAAACTAGTGATTAAAGCAAGTAAAATAAAATAAAGCAATACTCACAACGCCGATGTACAAGGAAAAACCCAATCGGGAAAATCATCGGACGACCCAGGCCAGACAATCATTATGACAATGGTTTTACAAAGTCAGATGATAGTCTTATACAATGACTCAATCCACCCACGAGACTTGATGCTCCTTTGATCTTCTAACAATCTTCACAGTGCCCATGTGGAAAGTAACCTTCTTCCATGATGCTCGTCCACAATAGTCGTCTCTACGAATGCCTCGGTATCCACCGATATGGCCTTGTATCGTCTATGATATTAAACATTAAAGTAACCTTCTTCGCTTATCCACCGCAAAACTAGCAATGTTCAGGTGTTGAATAAACCCAGCTTGGTGCAACAAATATCACATAAACATATAGTAATGATAGCTCAGATCTTTGTAAACTCTAAAGATGTGTTTAAGCTTTGAAACCTTAAAAAACAATTGCAGAATCACGTACTGTTTGAACACTATTTTCATTCTGCACACACTTCAAGAAACCTGGAACACACCTCTCTATATATAAATTTTGAGGCGATGGCAGATCTCGTTCGAGCGAGATACTGCGTCGTTTGAACGACAACAGCACCCGTTCGAACGATAACGTTTGTCGTCCCAGATTAGAGTTTTAATAATCTAACTTTGAAAATAGAGTTTTGATTAAAACCAACTCTTATCCAATTCTAGTCCGTCCATATCTGATTAAAACGAAGTGTAAATAGATAAAACATTTTAAAAATATTTTCTTAAAAACAACATCCTTATTTTTGTAAAATAAAATTTCGAGTTTCATTACCATTATGCATTCATACCTATGTGATCCCGAAATGCAATTAAACCTTGAAGATGAGAAATTTCACCAATTAAACTTCGACATGATTTATTCCTTATAGCTTTGTCATAACGCCTTCAATTAATCTTTGACATGTCATAGTTGGACAATAAAAATCTACCTATGACTCAAACGTGTTTTATTTCGAGAATAAGTCAAAAATACATTAAGACTCAATTGGAAATTTGGTCCTTACAAATATCCCCCTTTGACTATTCTGGGACAAAACCAACAGTGAAATGCCTAAGCTGGGACATCAAGCCATATGATGCCTAAATCCCATCCCATAAAACCCAAACATAAAATTACATCATCATTATAGGAAAAGACTCATAAATGATGGACCAGTAAGCATGAAACTGTCTCTAAATGTCTGAATATGATATAGACTTGAAATCTTGAATATCTTTAAGCAAACTGATGATGCTCAGAACACCACCACCAGATAAAGGGATGGTAGAGCTCAAACAGTAATAATAATGGCAGCAATGGAGTTATATATATGCACAAACATGTATAAAAAGAGGTGAGTATAAGAGGAATGAAGGCAATGATGTATAGTGGTTCAACCAATCAGGCCTACATCCACTGTGAATGTGTGATCCACTAAATATGGGCATTAAAGGCCTTGGATACAATGCACAATCTTTCTTTCTCTACTGTGTATACAAATAGAGTTTCAGCTAGGGTTATAATTATCGATCCTTTTACAAGGTTATAGATGACAAGTATATATAGGGCTTGGGGGGTGTAATGTACCCCCAAAGCATGCAATGAGAATGTGAATGATGATCTAACCAATACCCTATTGACACCTGGATGGGCCACTCGTAGGTAATGATGACATAATAAATGCTCTTCGGTGATACGACAGCATGAATGGCAACCTCATCCATCTACTGTCAATAACAACGAGGGGCATTTAGTTGTGAAAACATCATTAATTTGGTGGATAACCACCCTCGACTATGATGAGGGTGAATGGTAGGGACGACCCTCCATTCACTCTCAAGAAAGACAAGGGAGGACTTATAATTGAAAACATCATTAATTTGGTGGATAACCACCCTCGGCTATGATGAGGGTGAATGGTAAGGACGACCCTCCATTCACTATCAAGAAAGACGAGGGAGGACTTATAATTGAAAACATCATTAATTGGTGGATAACCACCCTCGGCTATGATGAGGGTGAATGGTAGGGACGACCCTCCATTCACTCTCAAGAAAGACGAAGGAGGACTTATATTGGAAAACACCATTAATTTGGTGGATAACCACCCTCGACTATGATGAGAGTGAATAGTAGGGATGACCCTCCATTCACTCTCAAGAAAGATGAGGGAGGACTTATAATTGAAAACATTATTTGGTGGATAACCACCCTAGGCTATGATGAGGGTGAATGGTACCATTCACTCTCAAGAAAGACGAGGGAGGACTTATATTGGAAAACACCATTAATTTGGTGGATAATAACCCTCGGCTATGATGAGGGTGAATGGTAGGGAGGACCCTCCATTCACTCTCAAGAAAAACGTGGGAGGACTTATAATTGAATATATCACATACCTACATATATGAAATAGACAAATACCAAGTAAAGTATGGAGGAACAAATGATATAAAACATAAGAAAAATAAAATCCAAATAATTTGTTATGTGAGTAAACATGATACCAATTTGTATAAAAGATGAAACCACTTTTGTGCAGTCATGATACCAATATGTGTAAACATCAAAACTCACAAACCCCCCACCCCCCTATATCACATACATCTATTCTCTCGCCCTTTTTGTCTCGAATAGACAATCCGGTGAAAAGATAAACAAATCTAGCAACCAATTTGAATAAATCAATGCATAATATGCTAAATAAACATGAAAGAATCAGCTAATAATGATCAAGCAATGTCAAACTATATTAATCAAAGCAGGTGTGATAAAACAAACTAAATGTAGTAAAATATCAAATCAATCAAAGTAAACTGCATAAATAGAAACCCGGTACCAAAATATAAATCAATATGCAGCAGGGTACTGAAACAGTAACCAACTAGAAAAAGTAAAAAATGGTCAAACAAGGCTGTCGTTCGAACGAGCCAGTGATGTCGCTTGAACGAGATGCGACATCGCTCGAACGAAAAAACATATTGTTTGAACGACATAAACAACTTTACATAGTTTCCCCATAAAATTAAACAGTGTTGCCCAATGAACAGATTTCCATAAAAAAAATGATTGGAAGGGGCTCAAAACTGTGAAATAGTAGCAAAACTAAAAGAACTCAAAACAAACAAATATGAGTAACATGCCAACATAGTATCGATATGCCTAAATATGAACATGGAGTGTATGTTAGTGAGCTAAAATAAATGAATCACAATTCCAACACATCAAAACGATCAAGAAGCTCTAATCAATAGCAATCTATCATCAAACTTTATCATAGCCATATGTGACAATTAGAGTGTGAGCTTAGAACTAAACAAATATCACGCACACTAATTCGAAATTTTGACAACTCTACAAACAATAGCGTCATGACACGATTTTTCAACTTTAGGATTCTTTGTGCAAACCCGTTTGAAAAATTTTAATCCATCCAAACTCCCTCAAATATATATCATATTTTTTTTCAATGAACTAAACTGATTTGGCCCATTTTTGGCATATGACTCTTTTTATTGCCTTATGACTTTTTTGGGGCACTTTTAAACGGTGACTTTCACGAGGAGTCAATTTTACACTCTCGCAACCCTTTCCCGTGAACACTCATCATTTTTCCAATTTAATCCTCACGATAAATAATTATTACATGCACGCCTCTCCATAAGTATACTTACGCATAGATGACAAAACTGAGATAAGAACGTCTCACCAAACTCAAATATGCAAGAGTAGTTAAAAATCCATATAAACTCGTGCATGTGTGCAATTATGGCATATACACAAAGTCGAATCAAAATGCATATCAACTTCGAAATAACCCACCCATAAAAACAACGGTTAAGATCATTCTAAGCATCGATAATAATGACCAAATGTCCTACCCACGTGGATAATGGAAGGAAGGGGGTTCAAGCACACCAATATACCACATCAAACATGTTAACTCATAACACACAAAAAAATGAAAATCTTTTTGCCCTTTTCAAAATATTTTGACTCAAATAAAAGCAAAATCTTTTTGTGTTTTTCTCAGATATTTTCAAAACCAAAAATCTTTTTTTATTTTTCAAGTAAGATGAAATAAATGAAAAATATAATACAAAGTGATAAACATGGTAACAAACTCAACCTTTAGATTTATCATGGGAAGAATCACGTGCAACCAAATGAGAACCATCAAGTTTTATTCCTAAAGCTACCAAATTCGACCTCCTAACCTAAGTAGGTGTGTAACGATGCATGGGGGTGGGGGGAATCGGGGCAACTTTATTCCTAAAATTTTGAGGAGCATTCTTAAGGTGATAGAAAATTTTTCTAAGGTGACCTTTCCTACCACAAAACGTGCAAGTGTAGCGATGGTATGGAAAGTGGCCTACATGTGGACCTTTTCTATCGTTCCTATGTGGCTCTCTCGCACATGCGGGGGGAATGGGAACAACACGATCATCAAAGCCAATACCACCCCTATCTCTCTTAATTTGGACGGTGCCTAGCATCCTATCCAGCTTCTCACTTCTAGCCTCTAAGTCAAACTTAACTCTAGACGAGTCTCTCAAACTGTCCTCCAATTCCGTAATCCTAGACTCAAGTAGACGCCTAGACTCCTCAAACTCTGGCAACTCCTTTTTCAAGGCCTCCATCAAACCTTTAAGGGTGTCTCTCTCTTTATCTACGTACTCTAACTTCTCCCTAAGCTTCTTCTTCCATTCCCTAAGATTCTCAATTTACGCATCATTATTTTCTACGGCACTCTCTTTCAACTTAGCTTGAAATTTCGAGTTTGCCTTTTTCACCTTCACTGTATCCTCAAACAACTCTCGAAATGCAACTTGCAACTCTCCTACTTCCATCTCCCTATCCTCGCTCTCATCACTCTCACCCTCTCAGGAAACACTCTCAACAGCCTCGAAAGTGTCATGCACATGAGTATCCTCGTGGGAAGATATATCGTTGTCGCTCACAAGACATGCCATAAACGTAAAAATAACATCCTTAGTTTTGTAAAATAAAATTTTGAGTTTCATTACCATTAAGCATTCATACATGTGTGATCTCAGAATGAAATTAAACCTTGAAGACGAGAAATTGCACCAATTAAACTTCAGCATGATTTATTCCTTCTAGCGTTGCCGCAATGTCTTCAATTAATCTTCGACATGTCATAGTCTCGTAGTAATCGAACAATAAAAATATACCTATAACTCAAACGTGTTTTGTTCCGAGAATAAGTCAAAATTACAGTAAGACTTAATTGAAATTTTGGTCCTCAAAGTTAGCCCCGCACATAGTAGCGATGTTCCACGCACGACATGCCACTATAGTCAAATAACCCAATTTAGTTAGCCCTGCACGTATTAGTGATGCCAATACACACCCAGGTCACTATATCCATCCAACCCAATAATCGTGAGTTCTGCACATATTGGCGACACAAAACAATGTCACTATAGCCAGGCAACCCAATTATTGTTAGTTCTGTGCATATTGGTGATGAAAACCCATTTTGAATACCCCTTTATTATCTTAGGTGTCAATTATTAATTTTTTATCAAGTATCCCCACCCATAATTCGGGTATCACAGCCTACAATAACCCTCAGTCTCATCTCTAGATATCAACAAACTATAAGTATTACCTTAGTCTATCCCCTAGGAAGAATACCTACGAAAAATCATCACCTAGTATCGCATCTAGGCTAATGGAGTAATGTAACGGCGTACTACGTAGTCCCACCCAGGTAGGCCTGTCAATGGGTCGGCTCTGAACCCAGACTCGACTCAGAACCGATCTGTAATAGGGTCTCAGCATATTTTTTTAGACCCGAGATCTGAAGACCCGAAGACCCATTTATTAAACCAGTAGGGTTTGGATCTTATACAAGACCCGAATCCGAAGACCCGACCCGGATTGTACAATATTATTTTTTAAATATATATACATATACTATAAATTTATATATATTTATAAATATATCTTATCAATATAACATGTAAGTAATATTTATAAAAATATATATTTATCTATATAATAAATATAAATGATATATGTTTTATTTATACTAATAATATTCTATAATACATTACAAAATATTTTAATTTAAGATTAAAAAATAAAGAAGGGGAATAATATAAAATAAATGTATATATTTGCCAGACCCGGACCCGAACCTGACCCCGAAGACCCGAACGGATCCGGGCCTGAATCCAATATTGTAGACCCGATGAAGACCCGGATCCGGACCCGGATCCGGATCCGAACCCGATGAAGACCCGATTACACGGATCTGAATCTCCCTAAATCGGACCCGACTCCGACCCATTGATAGGCCTACACCTACCCAATCGTACAAGAATACATTCACTAATCCCATACCTGGAAAGTGCCAACACCAACAAAGTCTACCTACTAGTCCCATACCTAGCAAGTAACCTATAAAAAATGGGTTAAAGTAAAATTACACTCTAAAAATATTAACATTCTTGGGATATTAAAATATTAATACGAATAACATCCACATAATTTACATGTTTAATTTCACATCATAATACTCCAATTAATCCTATGATTTCAATTGCATCCAAATCACGTCCATTTAATCAAGTAATTAATCAAGTCCTACCCAATAGTCACACAAGTTGTCAAATTCTACTATTTCAGTACAAGTGATATTTTGTCAATTAACACATAATTACATTTTAACATGCATATTAACAACGTTACTCAACAATAATTTCCGTTCCACACATACACATAAAATCATGATTTATAAGTCAAAATATTATTTCAAGTTCATACTTTAATTCCAACATGCGATTCGTCCCACAAATCTGCTATAACCTAAACCACTAATCTAGGCATGCGATTGTTTCAGATCTTAAATCATGTTTTTAGATTTTATAAAAATAACCCCAAATTTACTTTCACTTTCTATAATTAATCTTCCTAATTAATTTTAAGAAAACTTAATTATATAAGTTTTAGAAAATGTTTAAACATATAACACCTAAGGGTAATAATAGAATTATTCATGCTTGATAAGAAGTCACTTTGAAATTATGATTATACGATTGTGATCCTCTCGCAAAAATAGCATACGCTCATTTTGGTTGATCTTGAGAAAACTTGATTTTGATCTTAAAAACTTGAGTTGAAACAAGTTTTTAATGGGGTTTAGGTTTTATAGAAGAGATAAAAGAATTTTTAGAAGGCTTTCATTTTTTGAGATGAGTTAAAAGTGTTAGAAAAAATCTAAACCCGAGTCTTTTTAATATAGAAAAACAAAAGAGTCTGAAACCAACAAAAACTACTAAAAATAAGTAAATTTGCCAAATCTACCTTATACCGAATCTATTCCCCCTAGAGCTGAATCTATTCCCCCCCCCGGGTGAATCTGTTCCCCCTCTGTTCATTTGACGAAGAAGAAAATTTGAAAAAAAATCGATTTTGTTCCCGATTAAAACCTTATTTATTATATATCAAAACCTATATTTTTAAATATGAAAAATAAAAAATTCCAATTTTTTTGTTTCCAATTTCCAATTAATAATAATATATATATATTATGGAACCAAATCACGGGGCTTACATATTCTCACTCTTTTATTTTGAAGTCTTGATACAAAAAGGGTGGTTTTGTGATGACACACCGCCCAAGTTCCTCTTATATGCATCTCCTTCTTCTTTTATGCATGATTTTTCTCTAAAGGTCATGTCCAAACTACGTTGACTTTGATTCCGCCTACGGTGGATACATAGGCGTATCGAAGAAAATCAATCTGTAAAACTCAAGTCAAATCTTGTACATATTCATGTATTTTCACGTTTAGTCTCATAAAATATCTAAAAAACCAAGTAAAAGTCTTAAAATCATTTACTACTTTCATATATATTAGTGGATCAATAAATCCAGGGGTTTAATATACTATTTTGTTCTTAATGCTGGAAGTTTAGTCATTATTTCATCATCAATGTGACTTTATGAGTGAATCCATCATATCCAAGTTCTTTCATGAATATAAATCATTTACAGCTTTTGATCTATTCTTGTTTCACTCTAAAAACACCTTGAAGGATGAAAAAAAAATTATATCTCTTACATCGAGCTTCTATAACAGGTAAAATCCATTTTATCTTAACACGAACTATGGGACTTTGAATTATTTCATGCGAGTGTGTAGGCTGACTCAAAATGTCATCCGAGTGAACAAGTCTGATTTTGTAAATATGTATCCCTTGTATATATTATCTACACATACATCCCACATTGCAGTGCACAATATATTTAAATATTAACTATTTACATTTAATTATTTATTTTTACACTATAACATGCTCATATAATATTTTATATCTACATTTGAGATGGAAAGGACATAGATGGTTCCTAACACAGTCCCGATATGTAACCCAGTTATTATCGTCTGAAATTGGTTTATGAAATAACTGTCTTAGCTGGGGAAATCCCAATAATAAACAATAACTAATAAAAAGTTTCTGATACAAGGTTGCTTAATTAGAAGAGATAGATAATGAGGCGAGAGACAAAGAAAGAAGATAGGGATTTACATGGTTCTTCCCAATACGATGCATACGTCTATAGGTGCAATGATGGCGTGTTTTTTATTACTAGGCAATTGCCAGGATACAACCTCTGGTTGGTTCTCCCTCTCTCGAGTTTTCCTACAATAGTTAATGGAATAATTTTGGACCCCTCATCTCGTGGGATTTAGTGCTATTTATAGTTTGTTATTAGAGAGATAATATTAAAGGACATGTGGAGTGCCTTTATAGGTCAGGAAGTTACACATTTTACATTTAGAGGGATAGATAGTGATGCGTTTGTTACAACACGATAGATGTGGGATACTGAGTAACTTCCTTACGTGCACATATAGGATAAATGTGACTATTGATATTCATCCACATGTTCTAGCCGACGTGAGGTTGGTATTAACGGGAAACCCCCCAAGACTTTATGCATGATTGAAACTTATAGCAGCTTCTCTGAATTGATGACATTTAGGAGTGGTTGCTAAGTGAAATGCATGGATAAAGTGTTAACTAGTGGTCGGCTTAAATGGGTTTGTTCATCTCGATTTCTCCTCGACCCGTGCGAAGCAAATTAACATTAGTGAATTTTGAATGTACTAGACATGTGTCAGATGATTGGAAATGATGTTTGGGGTAATCATCACACATGCTTGGGGTGATGCGCATGCAGTGAACCTATACCGTATGTTGTCTTTTCAGTGATAATATCATTTATGACACATGCGCCAACCCAAAGTAGTGAAAGGGTTAAGATCTTCACCGTTTGAACTCCACTTCACTTTAAACCTTCTGAGTATCGTTCCAGAGAGAGCAAGACCACTTCTTCAATTATCGGTTTCTATCATCTCTATAGTCATTCTCCATATTTCTTGTGCAATTCTCGTTATCTACTTTTAACTATTTTTTTGTTCGAATGTACGTGAACATTTGACCTTTCAAGCTTTTAGGGTTTTCACCCTCCTTTTTAGGGCTTTTTGTGATTAGCATTTGTTAAATCTTTTGTTGGCTTTGGGTTATTTATTTTTTAATTGGCAGTTTGTACATCTAGATGGCCATTGAGTTGGTTGGCCTAGGGATCCACCATTTTTTAGGGTTTCTTTTAGCACGAATACCCTTTTTCTGTATCTGGGTAGCCCTGAAATTCTATCAATCTTCCAAAAAAAGGTTATGTATAATATTGATGAGCTATCCTCCTCATGTCCAAGGATTTTTTGAAATTTTGGCAAAATTTGAGCCTACCCGCCCTGGTATTACCGCTAGGAGGTTTCCATAACCCCTGAAATTTATTCGCACACAGGACGAGCCAAGGCATCGAAATTATACTCCTAAAGTAGTGTCATCTAGTGGATCTGCTTTATTACCAGAGGAATCACCATTTGTGGGTCCTAATTTTGATGATCAAGGAGTACGTAATTTGTTTCCACACTGAATAGGTGTTGAAAATTTAGAAAATATAGAATTTATATCAACAATAAACTTGGATTCCTCCCCTGAGGTGGTTAAATTAGATATATCGGATGATGTTATGCCTGATATTATAGGGCTAGTCCCTTCTATTTCCCATATAGGAGAGCCTATTGAGGAAGGGACAAATGGTGAGGGTGATGATTTGGGTGATTCTTAGGATTTTTATGACCCTTCCATTACTGATGCGAGGTGGTATGCTAGTGATATCCTTGAAAATAATTGGTTCACCTTAGGAAAAAATACAGCATCCCTCTTAGTATCAAGACTAGGTTGCCCACCAGTGAGGAAAGGGTATACGATAACTTCAATTCATATAAGATATGCCTTCCTCTTTTGGTTCTTCAAGTGGGACTTCCTCTACCTCTGCACCCCATCATTAGATCCATTCTTAGCAGGTATGGCATGACACTGACTTAGGTTCCCCCCAAACGCTTATAGGACTATCCTGGGGGCTATGATGTTTTGGAAGGCCCAAACCAGGCTTGATCTTACTGAGGACATTTTTAAGTAAATTCACAGCTTAAAGGAAATGCCAAGGCCCTCGAATATTATTATTTTTCCCCTAGAAGGTCCAATTTAAGGATGGTTAAGGTTTTTCAAACCAGTTACCACAGTTAGAAAAACTAATTTGTGTTTGCAAAGGGTGAGTAGGAGTGTAAGGGACATGAGAATGATAGATCGTGTAGGGTCCCCCGCGAGTGGAATAGGCCAAAATGAATAGGTAAACTTTTATATTGTTGCATACCTTGCTCCACCTTTAATATTTATATTATGATATTTTCTTGTTATTTATTTCAGTGAAGAGGACCCCAAGGTTTCCTACTGCTGTCTAGAACCTGATGGCAGCCTATTGCATGAAGAAGCTCACAAAATTTGAGGATCTGTTCTCTGTTGAGAAGTTCATTGATACCTAATATCATACTCCTCCCGGCATAATCCCCCCTACTGAAGTAGTTGTTCCTTTAGAGGAAGGCGTGTTGTTTAAGACCAACCCAGGGGTAGAGGATGATTTTGAGGTTGAGGTCGAGGTTGAATCTAGTACATATAGCAATGTCTTCCCTTTTTTGTTCATTCATGACACCTTTCCTCAGATTATCGATTATTTAATTCGCCTAGTTCCCTCTCCTACTGCCTCGGATCAACTTTCAGAGTTCAAGTTTAGGATGGCAGCATGAAATATTAATCGTAAGATGATGAATATTTCTCGCTAAAAAAGGATAGATGCGGAGAGAAGGAAGGTAGAGGCTAAAAAAAATATATGAGGAAAAAAGGCAGGCCAAGCAGAATGTTTGAAAGAAGGCCGAGGAGACTGTTGTCCCTTTGGCTAAGTCTAAAGGCAAGACCTTTATGTAACCTATTGCACCTGTTGTGGGGCACAAGTGACCCCTTGAATTATCTGTCAGTCAAAATTATCCTAAGGCTCTACACATGGATGAATCTAGGCCTCTGCATCGATTGGTACGTGACCAAGGATCTGCACCTCGTTATGGTGAGGTTAAGGATTTTAAGTTTGACCTTGTGCATAGGATTTCCTACGAGGAATTGAGGGCCGACCCAAATTCTATCTTCCACTATGCCAATAATGACATTGATTTTACTGGAACATCATGGCCATAGTAAGGACTTCGAATTCTTGAGGGGTTATGATTCTGATTCCTTATGGAAATTTATTCAACATAGGTTGTCCATGGGTTTCGCTAATACGATTTTATTTCTTTTGGTTTGATATTCCCAATTATTGATTTGCCTTCTTTTATTGGCATAAACTGTTGCATCGTCAACTATTTTGAGAAATAAGGATGTAGTTAATAATTATACCTATAAGGAGATGAGTGAGGAGAATCGAAAGTTAAAGAGTGATTTGAAGCTGACCTTAAAAAGGCATGCGACGAGCTTCAAGAGAGGGATGATCAGTTGGCGGAGAAGATTATTTCTCTTAGCAAGGCCGAGGAGGAAAATATCAAGTTCAAAGATAAAGTTACTATCGATGATGTCAAGCTTAAGAGCATGGAAGAGGATATGAAGAAGGGAAATAAAGATCTAGCTGCATCCAATGCGTCACTAAAGAAGATTAATCAGACGAACACTAGGCTTACTCAGGAGCTTACTCAAGCTAGGGATGCTTTGGCCACTGCTGAGGAGATGGTTGTGGCCAAATATAAGTCTTTAGTCGACTACAACATTGATTATGTGGGATTTTTCCTTTATAGGTGTGAAGAGCTGAGAAAAGGGTGATGACTCATTACTCGAACATTACAGAGGTTATCAGTAAGTGGAAAATGGACGATGATGAAGCCACAACTCTAGCTATCGAGAAGATGAAAATTAACAAACCCGTCGCCAAAGACTTTGAAGTTGTCGCTCAATAGGTTATCTCTGAAGTGAATCCTCCCGCTGATGGTGTTGGCTCTAGTGTTATTCCAGTTGCTCCAGATGTTTAAATACCTTTGGCTTCTAATGAAGACGCTCTTGTGGAACATACCATCTTTTATTTGTGAAGCTTTTAGTTATCTAGGCTTCTAATTTCTTTTTTAATACTATATAATGAATTGATGAATTTCTTTTTTTATGCAAAACAAACTCATGGTAATGACATAACCTATTATGTTTAAAGTTTTTAGCAACATGCTATCTTATTAACTGCTTTGATGTTTGTAATAGGCCTGTTAATAGTTTAATCTTACAATCATGTGGTCGGTTTTTAGCTAACTTGATCTGCCTAATCAGTTACCTATTTTTGGACAAACCTGAGTTGCCCTGACCTAGTTTTTACTAGTGTTTTTGCCAGCTTACTAGTCTTATTAGCGAAGTTCATCATTCTGACTATGTGTCAACACTGATTACCTGAGTCAACCAAAGTTTATTAGGAGTTATCACTATGTTGGATTATGGTCGGATCTTATCGTCCATAATGCATGAATTCCTTTTACTTGACAAGATTACTTCTTGTTCACGATTTGTCTTAGAATGAGATCATACACGAAGATTGACTTCTTGTTCATGACTTGTTTGTTCAACGAAGTCATGCATGAAGTTCATATTATGTTAATCCCTCTTGTTCGTAATCTGTTTTGCGACAAGATTGTACCGGAGGTTCAGTCCTCTTATTCCCAATATATCCTACGACGTGATTGTACATGAGGCTTAGTGTTAGTGGTATGTATTGATATATACATATCCCATGCTCGTAAAATAAAAAATTAAAGGATTAATGGAGGAATCACAATGAACTTTTATTTATAACAAACAGAAATTACATACTGCATAACATCTTTGCTATTACATCACTAATATTACTTTCTTAAGTGCTCTGCATTCCACAGATTTTTGAATTTGTTCTCCTTCCAGAGTCTCAATCTTATAAGTTCCCAGCCTAACAACGCTGGAAATATGATAGGAGCCATGCCAATTGGGTTCTAGATTGTTTTCTTTCTGGATAAACCTTTTTTAGAACATAGTCTTCCTTCTTCAGATTGCTCATCTTTACTCTTATATTATAAAATTGGGTGGTTATTTGCTGGTAAGCAACTATTATTAATGTGGTATTTTCCCTTATTTCCTTTATTAGATGAACATCCAACCTCATTAGGTCACTTCGCGATGAGTTGAAATTAACGACTCGATGGTAAGAAGGCCGATCTCGGTTGGAACCACTACTTCTATGCCAAAGGATAACATATAGGAAGTATCACCTGTCGTAGACACTTTGCAGCTCGTTAATCCAGTTTTCATTCATGTTGTTTAATACTTTCTTCATTCAATCCAACAGAGATTTGTTAATGACCTCAGTTTGTCCATTGCATGTAGCTTCTGTATCTTAGAGCATGTGCAGTAATCCTCAAATTCTTGGTTATCAAATTGAGTACCATGGCCAGTGATAAAGGCGTAAGGGATCCCATATCGACATATAATATTCTTCGAGAAGAACTAAAAGTCTCTCTCATATTGAATTTCCACAAGGGGCTCAATGTCCACCCACTATATGAAGTAGTTTACGACAACTACAAAACATATGAACCTCCCTCTTGTTGACGATCAGATCTATGCCCCAAAATTGCGAAGGCCAAGGTGATGTTATTGATGTGAGCGAGTTTCCTGGAGTCTGGTGAATTTTGGCGTACTTATGGCACTTATCACATGTCTGGAACAATCTGTGAAATCCACTTTTATGATGGGCTAATAATAGCCCTGTTTAGTCACCTGCTTTACTAGTGACCTTCTTGCCAAATGTTCACTGCAACACCTTCGTGTACTTCATTAATCAGATTATTTACTTCAGTCGTATGGACACATCACAGCAATGAGACGGTAAACCCTTTTTTGTACAAAATTCCTCCTTTCTGTACATAGTTAGTTACCTTGTAATTGAGCTTCCTTAACTCTTTGTGGTCTGATAGCACAACTTTGGTGTCGATATACGCCCGTATCAAATCCATCCATGACGGACCAATATTTATTTCCATAATGTTAATTGTATCCTCATCAGTGCTACAATGCATAAGAATTTCTACTAGGATGGTTCTCTACAATTCTGTTCTGGTAGCTGATGCTAAATGGGAAAGTGCATCTACTCGAGCACTTTCTATCTTGGGCATCCTGAGTATCTTGACTCGTAAAAAATTGGTCCTCATTATTTTATTTGGCTAGTTATTTGATCATGGATTATTCTCTGGCCTCGTACACCTCGAATAATTGATTGGCTACCCACTGAGAATTGTTGTGTGCCAAAATCTGCTCGGCACTCAGTGACGAAGCTAACCCAAAACCTACCATGAGTGACTAATATTCATATTCATTAATGGAGGCCTAAAATTAAAATCGAAGGGAATATTATATATTTATCTCGTCCAATGTGTTGATTATCAGTCCTGCTCTATTCCCCGTGATGAAGGATGAGCCATCTACAAACAGTTTCCATACAAAAAAGTCTTTTTCGAATTTTGCCTCAATTAATTCTTTATGTTTGAGTAACTTTTGTAAGGACATAATTTTATAAATGTCCGGGGTAGATTCTAGGAAATTTCTGTTTTCTCCTAGATCACAGTTCATATGTCTAATACCGCTACATTCGGCATGTCAACGCGATCATCCTCGACGGCCTTTATCCGAATTCAATGCATCCACTTTCTTCACGTGCACCATGCTACATGCAACGTGTTACTCAGCTCATTCCCACTACTCCACTACGCTCTATCAGTAATTTGTTTTGTTGGAGCTTTAAATATTTTCATAAATATTTGGGAAATGTTTTTGAAAATTATTTTTGAAGTTTGGTTTTATTTTTTATCAAAAGCAAAATTTTTCTAAGTGTAGAAACGAATTGCCTCGATCGACGAGATCTCTCAAACGACTTTGAAAGTCGTTCGCGCGAGATAGGCGTGTCGCACGATATCGTTCGAACGACTTCTGTCCTTCGTTCGAGCGACATGGCTATCTCGTTCGAATGAGCCACCGCCTCGATTTTTGTATAAATATCTGATCTCCTTCTACACGTTTTTCAAGTCTTTCTGCAATCTCAAAATTCTGCGAAAACAGCCCAGAATAAGACTTCACTTTTTAAGGTTTTCTAAATCTTTTTGATTCACAAAACCATTCTCATATATGTGTGTGAATCTTTAAACCTTCAAGAGGATCATTTACTCATCTGGAGTAATTTGTGAGGAAGCCGCTCTCTTCTTCACTGCTGCCTTACTGGAAAGGGATAGTTCCAACCGCCGACAACAGAACCGACACCCGAGGGTATTTCTGTGTCATATATTTTCATTGTAATCCGTGTAAGCCGTACTCTTACAAAATTATTGTGAAAATAAAAGGTTTTGCCCCTTTGGGGGATTTTTCCTCATATATGTGTTCTTGCATGTTTCATCATCGTATTTAATCACATATAGATGCATGTTTAGGACTTGAGTGGTAAAAACTGTGTTTAATTAAATAACTTCCTTATTTGAACGCAAGCGCACTCTTCTCAAATTGGTATCAGAGCCAGTTACACAAATTTACCGTGTAATTTTCCGCAAATTTTTTCTAAGATATCAATTTTCTAAAAAATTGACTTTTGAAAACGAGTGTGTTCATAATGGAGAAGTTATATAATAAAATGCCAGTTTTTGACGGGACAAACTATGCACATTGGAAAGCCCGCATGAGATCTGCATTAAAATCCATTGATGAACGTGTCTGGATTTTGGTTGAAAGAGGGTGGACACCTCCCTTCGTGACTGTTGATAATGTGATCAATTTAAAACCTGTCACTTCTTGGACTGAAGAAGAATTTAAATGGTCATCATTCAATTTTAAGGGTCTAAGTGCTATTTCTGGGTCTGTCACACCTGATGAGTTCAAACGCATAATGACGTGCACCACGTCAAAAGAGGCTTGGGATGTTTTACAACTCACCCATGAAGGAACTAATGTTGTGAAAGAGTCTAAATTGCAAAATTTGACAACTCAATTTGAAACCATCACCATGCATGAGACTGAATGTTTTGATGATTTTTATGCTAGGCTTTCTGACATTGTTAATACCAGCTTTAATCTTGGTGAACATATTCCTAATGCTAGAGTTGTCAAAAAGATTCTTCGTTCTTTGCCTAAGCGTTTTATCCCTAAAGTCACTGTGCTAAATTCTATGGGTAATTTAAATACGCTAAAATTGGAAGAACTTGTAGGAGACTTGCAAACATATGAAATTGATATGTTCCCTAAAACTGCTAGGTCTAAAGATAAGGAAATTGCACTTAATGCCCAAGAGAGAAAGAGTGAGGGGTGGTCTAGAAAGAGGGTAGAGTCAACTAGAAAAAGAGAGACAGATTCTTCTGATTCTGAGTGTGATTTTTATTTAGATGATTTGTCTCTTTTTGCAAAAAAAATCAAGAGGATTCTCAAATTTAAGAAAAATGGTAATTTTAAAAATAAAAAGAATTTTGAGAAAAATAAGTTTGAAAATAAAAATGAAAAAGATTTTAAAGATCCTCATAAGAAAGAAAGTGAGAGATGCTTTGAGTACGACGGGAGGGGTCATAGAGCTTTTGAGTGTACTACTAGGCTGAACAGAGAAAAGGGCAAAGCTGTCCTTAATGCTACCCTTAGTGACGACAGTGAGGTCGAGTCGATGGATTCTGGAGTCGAGTAATTATATGAGTGTAACTTCACCGCATTCATGGCTAGTCATGTGAGCACATCTATTTCTCCCCACGACGATGAGGATGATGCATCACAGGGACACCTCGATAGTGAGAGCGATCTGTGTGAGGGGGAGGATGACACAAGTGAGAGCGAGAGTGATATTCAACGCGCCTACGCTGAGTTATATTCTGAGTCATTTAAAACTAAAAAGCGTAACAAAGCGTTAGTTCTTAAGATCACCGTCTTAGAGGAAGATTTAAGAAAAGCGATAGAGAGAGAGTCCTCCACCTGCACTACCCTGAGAGAGAGAGAGTCTGCCTGTGTTGAGAAAGAAAGTCTGTTTAGAGAGAGAGAGAGTTATTTTGAGAAAGAGAGAGGGGACTTGGCTAAACAAGTGGCTAGTCTTACGAGTGAGCTTCATTCCTCCATGGAGACTCGAAAGAAACTTGAAGCCCTTATTGCCCAACTTACTCATGATCTGGAGAGAGCACGGGAAGTCATGGTACAAATCGAGGACAGATCTGGGAAAATGGTAAAGATGCTCCTCGGCCCCGCTTTAAGTTTTGGTGATAGGCAGGGAATAGGTTATGATGGTGCCTCCACGTCCCAAATTGCACCCAGACCAGTTCCTGAGTTTACTACGACTCCTTATGGCCATCGTCAAAAACCTCGAAGGAGAGTTAGATCAAGAAAATCAAACCAAGGTTCGCCTTTGACCATGTTCTTTTATACTTATTGCAAAAGAAAAGGCCACCTCAGGGAGTTTTGCTATAATATGGGTCGGACACGACGTACTACTGCTCCACCTCAGCATACTGATGATTTTACTAGTTCGAGAGAGAGAGTTGAGTTGTTAGCTGCCACGTCTCAGTGTTTGATGGAGGAATTCCGACGGATGTCTTTGCCGTTAGTGAATGCTTCTCACATTCCAGCTAAAACCAACAACAACAAAGGCAAGCAAAAGGTCACCATTCTTGGGTACCTAAGAAAGGTAAAAAGGCCTTTGTTGTTCATGTCTCTCTCAAAGCACATAATACTTCACAGTGGTATTTTGACAGTGGGTGCTCCAGACATATGACAGGTGATGCCTCATTTTTTACATCTTTTGAGGATTATCTGGATGGCAGAGTCACCTTTGGAGATGGGAGCAAGTCTAGCATTATAGGATGTGATACTGTCGAGTTACCTGGATTTCCTAAGTTAGAAAATGTTTTGTACGTCAAAGGTTTGAAAGAAAACCCTCTCGGCATTAGCCAGCTGTGCGACGCTGACTTTGCCATAAAGTTTGACCGGGACGCTTGTAAGGTCTATAATCAAGCCGGTAAACTTTTAGTGCAAGGGGTGAGGACCGAGGATAATTGTTATGGGATTGTGCCTACTTCCTCACTTGTCTGCAACAACGCCACGATCACTCCTATGGATCTGTGGCACCAACGTCTAGGTCACGTAAATATTAGAGCTCTAACTCGCTTAGATAAAAAGGACCTAGTACGTGGCTTACCATCTCTTGGAAGGCTAACTTTGACGGTTTGTGGACCCTGTCAGTTTGGAAAACAAATTCGTAGTCCCCATAGGAAGTTACATTCCATTACCACCTCTCGTGTTCTTGAGCTTATACACATGGATCTTATGGGTCCCACTCGTACCGAGAGTCTGGGTGGTAAGAGGTATATCCTCGTGATGGTGGATGATTTCTCCAGATATTCCATCGTAGGTATTCTGAGAGAGAAATCCGATGCTGTAGAGTTTTTAACAACCAAGTGCTGTGTCCTGCAAAATCAATACGGAGTCACTATTTACAGGATACGTAGTGACAACGACACTGAATTTAAGGAAGCAAAGGTAGATTCTTATTGTGATAGCCTTGGGATCAAACATGAGTTTTCTGCTGTGAAGACTCCTCAGCAAAATGGGATTGTTGAGAGAAAGAATAGAACGATCCAGGAGATGGGTAGATCTATGCTTCTAGGTCATAAAGTTTCTAGGAGATTTTGGGCGGAGGTAGTGTCTACTGCATGCCACACAGTGAATAGGGTTTATCTGCGTCCACACACACTTCAGACTCCTTATGAGTTGTGGACTGGAATGAAGCCCAACCTTGCGTATTTTCGTGTTTTTGGGAGTAAATGCTATATCCTACGGGATAGAGAGCAATTAGGAAAGCTTGACTCCCGAAGCGACGAGGGAATACTGCTGGGATATTCATCGAATAGTAGAGCGTACCGGGTTTTCAACCTGAAGAGCTCTAAGGTTATGGAGTCAATACACGTCACCGTGCAAGATGACGAACCTTCGGCATTTATTGACTCTAAACTTCAGTGTGAGGATGAGGATATTTCTAGCAGTGATTTACTTGTACCTCACCCACACTCTGTGGACCATACTCCTGTGTTAGGGGACACACCTGCTTGGGTTCGCAAGAGTCATGACCCTTCTGCCATTGTTGGTGATCCCACTCTAGGGGGCAAGACTCGTGCTCAGCTAGAGAACGTTGTCAGCCATTTTTGCTACACGTCCAAAGTCGAGCCCAAGAATTATAAAGAAGCACTCAAGGATGAACGCTGGATATCTGCTATGCAGGATGAGTTGCTTCAGTTTAAAAAGAATAATATCTGGGAACATGTCCCCCGACCTAGTGAGAAAAATGTGATAGGTACCAGATGGATCTTTAAGAATAAAATGGATGAAAATGGAACCATAATCAGAAATAAGGCTAGGTTGGTCGCTCAAGGCTACACACAAATAGAAGGTGTAGACTTTGGGGAGACATTTACTCCTGTTGCGAGGCTTGAGTCCGTCTGTCTACTACTCGCCATCGCATGTCATCTGCGTTTCAAGTTATATCAGATGGATGTCAAGAGTGCCTTTCTGAATGGCATTCTACATGAGGAGGTTTGCGTGGAACAACCAAAAGGGTTTGAAGACCCTCAGCACCCGGAGCACATCCACTATCTGAGGAAAGCCTTATATGGTTTAAAGCAAGCATCCCGTGCTTGGTACGAGAGGCTTACTTCCTATCTCTTAGCCCGTGGCTTCAAGAGAGGGGGAGTTGATATTACGTTATTCGTCAGGAGAGATGACGGTGCAATTTTGGTTGCCCAGGTCTATGTGGACGACATAGTCTTTGGATCCACGTCCTCTCAACATGCCTATCACTTTGAAGAGGAGATGAAAAGTGAGTTTGAGATGAGCATGGTTGGTGGGCTTACTTTCTTCCTTGGTTTCCAGGTTCGTCAGCTAGAGGATGGGATGTTCATCTCCCAATCCAAGTATGCTAGAGACCTAGTGAAGAAATTTGGGTTAGACTCCTCTAAGCATGCACGTACACCTATGAGTACCACTACCAAGCTTAGTAAGGACACTTCAGGCAAGGACGTAGAGCAAACCTTATATCGGAGTATGATAGGTAGTCTTCTCTACTTGACTGCCAGTCGTCCCGACATAGCCTTTAGTGATGGAGTCTATGCGCGATATCTGGCGTCCCCGAAAGTGTCACATTTACTTGCTCTAAAACATATTATTAAATACGTGAGTGGGACTCTCTCATACGGTATTTGGTATTCCTTTGATACTGATGACCGTTTGGCCGCCTATTCAGATGCCGATTGGGTTGGGGATGTAGATGGTTGTAGGAGCACTTCTGGCGGGTGTTTCTGCTCTTGTCTCCTGGCTGAGCAAGAAGAAAAATTCCATCTCTTTGTCCACTACGGAGGCTGAGTACATAGCCGCTGGGAGTTATTGCACGCAACTCTTGTGGATGAAGCAAATGCTGGAGGATTATGGGATTTCACACGACACCATGACCATTTCCCGTGATAACACGAGCGCGATACACATATCCCGTAATCCAGTCCAGCATTCGCGCACAAAGCACATCAGGATACGTGAGCACTTTATACGACCGTTAGTTGAGGAGAAAGTCGTATCCCTGAGTTTTGTTCCTACCGACCGTCAGTTTGCCGATATTTTCACGAAACCTTTAGATGCCCTTAGATTTGAGAGTCTTAGGAAGTCTTTGGGAATTTGCACAGTTGACTGAGGGGTTCGTCTATGTCTAGGATAGGATGCTTTTTCATGTTCATATCATATTCTTCCTATCGCTAGTTTGTTTTATATGTACTTTTGCTTTGTTGTATAGTTATTTATTTATTCTTTTGAAAAATCCAAAAAAGATTTTTTTATATATAAAAATTTTAGAAAAGTCTAAAAAGATTTTTGTATTTTTTATGCACCTTTTATGGATGAACATTTAAGATAGCCAAGTCACAATTTCATTCCATCTTTTCATGTGAATGTTTGATAGAGATTTGAGATGCTACATCATTTCATACATGTGCTTTACACTGCTTGGAGTCTTTGAGATGTGATTCATGATATCTTATCTACATGTTTGACTCCTATCTCCTTTATTGCACACATGCACAGCTTTATTTGATTATTGTACTTGTCTATCACATGTTGGCTTAAGTGTTCTCATCTCAATTCTGTCTATACAACTAACAATATGCGCTAAAACTTGATAAGATTGGAATGCATGTAAAAAACCATTTTTGTGAGACTGAATGTTTGTTTAAGAACGGGGAGGGGCTGTGAAATGTAATTATCTATTCTTTGCGCAAAAGCCACCGTTCAAAAGGACCTAAAAAATGGAGGAATTTTATTATCCGAGGTCCAAAGAGGTTAAAAGAGCCCCGAAAAAATGTAAAGGCAATAAAAAGCAATACATGCCAAATATGGGCCATTAGGTTTCACCATCAATTCTACAAAGTTTGAGAATTTAGAAAGCCTCTATTCAAAATTAAAATCTGAGGGAGTTTGGTTGGAGAATATAAACGGGTTTGCACTTCCTTGAAAGTCTTGAAAAAGCATGAAATAGTTTTGGGCGTTATTGGTGTGGAAATCACTTTGAGCTTTGATTTGTTGATTTGATTGAGTCAATATCTCATATTACCACCTTTTTACACCAAAGTAAGACTTTGAGTTCATTCGTTAGGAGTATCCTATATTCATCGTGCACATATGTCATGTTTGTATGCATTGATTTTCCTATCGAATTTGATCACACCCCTTCATTTTCGCTATCATTGACTTGGTTGTTTTTGTGTTCTTTCATGGTGTGATTCTTTATTGTATACTATGTATGAAAAATACAAAAATAGCAATTTATTCTCGTGTGTTATTCTCCATATGCATTCATTTCTGCTTCTGATATTTGTCTATTTGGGGACATCATAAAAAGGGGGAGAAGAATTATGGGGGAGAATTGTTTTGGTGTTTGGTTGCTCTACGAATGATTTGCTTAAGCTTAATTGATCATTAATTTTTGCATATCATTATATTTCAATCTGTTGCTTGTCATGGGTATTTGCTTTATCTCACGTGTGTAGTTACATCATTGCTCATTATTTATTTACACATCCTGATGAGAAAATCTTTTGAAGGTACCGGAGAGCTGAAGTTTTGAAAGACATGTCATTTAGTATTCTCAGTTTGAGGGTTTAATGGGGATATTATCTTGTATGTCATTTGATTGCATAATTCGGATTTTTATGTATGTACCGGCATAGACATAGGGGGAGATTTGTAAGGACATAGTTTTAATCATCAATTGTTGCATATCATTATATTTCAATATGTTGCTTGTCACAAGTATTTGCTTTATCTCATGTGTGTAGGTACATCATTGCTCATTATTTGATTACACACCCTGATGAGAAAAGCTTTGGAAGGTACCGGAGAGCTGAAGTTTTGAAAGACATGTCATTTAGTATTCTCAGTTTGAGGGTTTAATGGGGATATTATCTTGTATGTCATTTTATTGCATAATTCGGATTTTTATGTATGTACCGGCATAGACATAGGGGGAGATTTGTAAGGACATAATTTTATAAATGTCCGGGGTAGATTCTAGGAAATTTCTTTTCTCCTAGATCACAGTTCATATGTCTGATACCGCTACATTCGGCACGTCAACACGATCATCCTCGATGGCGTTTATCCGAATTCAATGCATCCACTTTCTTCACGTGCATCATGCTACATGCAACGTGCTGCTCAGCTCATTCCCACTACTCCACTACGCTCTATCAGTAATATGTTTTGTTGGAGCTTTAAATATTTGCATAAATATTTGGGAAATGTTTTTGAAAATTATTTTTGAAGTCTGGTTTTATTTTTTATCAAAAGCAAAATTTTTCTAAGTGTAGAAGCGAATTGCCTCAATCGACGAGATCGCTCAAACGACTTTGAAAGTCATTCGTGCGAGATAGGCGTGTCGCGCGATATCGTTCGAACGACTTCTGTCCTTCGTTCGAGCAACATGGCTATCTCGTTCGAACGATCCACCGCCTCAATTTTTGTATAAATATCAGATCTCCTTCTACACGTTTTTCAAGTCTTTCTACAATCTCAAAATTTTGCGAAAACAGCCCAGAATAAGACTTCACTTTTTAAGGTTTTCTAAACCTTTTTGATTCACAAAACCATTCCCATATATGTGTGTGAATCTTTAAACCTTCAAGATGATCATTTACTCATCTGGAGTAATTTGTGAGGAAACCGCTCTCTTCTTCACTGCTGCCCTACTAGAAAGGGATAATTCCAGCCGCTGACAATAGAACCGACACCCGAGGGTATTTTTATGTCATATATTTTCATTGTAATCCGTGTAAGCCGTACTCTTACAAAATTATTGTGAAAATAAAAGGTTTTGCCCCTTTGGGGGATTTTTTCTCATATATGTGGTCTTGCATGTTTCATCATCGTATTTAATCACATATAGATGCATGTGTTAGGACTTGAGTCGTAAAAATTGTGTTTAATTAAATAAATTTCTTATTTGAATGCAAGCGCACTCTTCTCAACTTATTTACCTGCTCCTAGTCGTGAGCAAGCTCTTCTTGTCTGATTGATCATCCTGTAACATCTCCATTCTGATTTGGTATTGGAACAGTTGAGCTCTCTTTTGAAGGAGTTTGCTCGTTTGGCTTGATAAGTGAGCTCTATTTCAAAGAAGTCTGCTTG
Organism: Sambucus nigra; assembly: GCA_949130495.1. Taxonomy (NCBI): domain Eukaryota; kingdom Viridiplantae; phylum Streptophyta; class Magnoliopsida; order Dipsacales; family Adoxaceae; genus Sambucus; species Sambucus nigra. The sequence continues at coordinate 593,987,451 of OX422212.1, read as the reverse complement.
GTTTCATCTACGACTGAGCTATCTTCTATAGAAGTCTGCTTTGCCATGAGTGCCGAGATCTCTCCTAGAGGTGTCCTCTCATCTGGCTTCTCTTCGTATGTTAATTCTGTAATGAAGTCTACCATAACTTGGCCTTTGATACTCGTTCTGGTTTTATTTTGAATATCATACTCTTTAAGCTCTAAAGTTCATGTTATCAATCCGTTTGATTTCTTAGGCTTATGAAGGACTTATCGCAGAGGGAGGTCGGTATAGACAACAATTGTATAGGCTTAAAAGTAAGGCCTCATTCTCCTAGAAGTCTCGATCAGTGCAACAACTAATTTCTCTAACCTGGGATACCAGATATCTTCTCCACGATATGCTATACTGCTATAGTAAATAGGCCTCTGTACTCCTTCCCATCGTACCTGAGTCGAACTGACTACAGATTCTGATACGGCTAAATAGAGATAAATTTTTTACCCAAAAATTGGTCTAGACAATAAAGGTGCAGACCCTAAGTACCACTTTAACTCCAGGAATGCGTTTTACCATTCGTAATTCCACTCAAAAGTTTTTCCTAACATTTTAAAGGATGGAAGACATTTATCAATGGCTCTAGAGACGAACCTGTTAAGTTTTGCCACACACCCCATTAGTCTTTGCACTTCCTTCTTATTATGCAATGCATATTGAGCAGTGCCTGGATTTTTTTGAGATCAGCCTCAGCATAACGACTGGTGATTTGAATTTCACAGGCATCGGGTAGCACACTATCGCTAGGAAAAAGAGGCACCCTTCACAAAGTCTCTATGTAGGGGGTATTGGATATAAATATTTATCCTAAACCGTCATCCACTCTCTAGATGGATCCCTTCCAGGGATAATCTTATTACTCGACCTTCACTACAACGGACTTGATTGTTCGGCCTCGACTTTCAGACGAGCTCTCTTCCTGGGAAGTCTGCTTGGCTTGGGTAGATCTTATTATGCTTGTTATATATTTAGCCGCGCATTCTGATCCCCTGGTAACTGACCGAGCTGATTCTTCGTGATGCGAATTGGGCCCTTCGAGAGCTATTACTTATTGGGCCCTCATTTTATGTGTGCCCACGTGATCAAAAGTAGACCCCCTACTCAGTCGTTCTAGCACACTTAGCCTTTTCTCAAAAAAGGATTGTTCACATCATACCTCGTTGATCTAAGGGGGGGGTAACTCTGGGATGGTATGACATGTCCTCTCATGATCCAGAAAGCCTGGATGCACTCCTTCCATCTCGTGACTCTAGATTCAACCTCCTCGAGTTTTCTAGGGCTTGCACCCTGTAAGCGTGCCTTCTATCTCTATAGAGGGCTAGAGGTAAAATGTATCCTCTCCCCTGTGAGGTTTCTTTTCTAGACGGAGTGACAGGCTCCACCTCGAACCTATTCTTTCTATCCTTGAGCATATGAGTCAACTGCTTAATGCTTTCTTACATTTCCGCCTGGGCCTTTACTAGGCTTATCAAAATTCCTTGTATATCTCCCATCTCCACCAGTGTGGAGGGTGGAAGTGCTTTTATCGCGCGACTACTTTCTGGGTTATTATCCATTTCCCAAAATTTTCAAGTGTATGGTTGGAGAAAGTGGAAAATATTTTAGGTTAAGGATGGTAAGTGTAATTCCCCGACGCGAATTTATGGGTTACTCATGGGTCAAACTGATCTGGCACGAACGTTAGATGTGAAGTGCAATGAGACAACATAAATAATCTTGATAGTATAGTTTTATTTAATTAACTTTTCACTTGTTTAGCATGCAATTGCGATTCATAACAAGCTACGTGTGGGATCCATGGCAAGCGTCCCCAGAGTCCGAGCATTCGAAGCTATTAATGTAAAATAACAAGGATACTTACCTGTACAACGCTATCATGAAGAAACTGCACATAACCTACCATAATAAAGAAGGGGGAATGAGCGGAATGCCCAGTGAGAAATACAACAATGCAATATGGAATCGAACGACAACGAAGAGACTCTAACATGTTATACCTACGTGCACATGCAATCACCACACACACACACACACATACATTAATGTGTGAAACCGATTTTATTCCAAAAATGTTACTTGTTCTAATTAAATCACATTAATCCTATGAAGAGACCCTTTTTGCTCAACTTACTAATTTTCTCGATTTAACGCACTCGGTTAAATACTTAAACAAAATACCACTTATTTATAGAGAATACTTCTTGTACCGAAATCATTCATTTACTCACACCAAATTTACCCAGTATTTTCCTTGAAAAGAGCCCTTCAACACACACACTCGCCATATTATAAAATACTTATTTTCTGTTAAAAGACTTTCATAAAAATATACTTGTGTTAATTATGGGTTAAAACCTCCTTAGGTTGCTTAATTGCTCACTTCATTTTATTATTCCTTTCACTTTACATGGACTTAAGCCAATTGCTCATATTACTTGTCCACATTATCTTTTCAACCGGAACATTTGCCAATTTTATTTCATGTTAGGTTATATTTTCTTATATTCACAGCACAACCCATTTCTTTACCATGTTCTATTATCTTTTTCTCGGAATCCTCCAAATAACCGCGTACTTTAACAAATTTCACATCGCATGCTACGCTACCATATGCTATGGCCAGTGTTTTGAGTCTTTTACCCTAGGACTCTGAACCATTCTTAATTCTTTTATGGCCTCATCCGAGTGCATGTTAATGTGTTTTAACATTTTTTAAATGTCCACATTATTCCACTTTTCTTGGCCGAAGCCAAACCCCAAGGATTTCACCCCCTTTGTGTTACACTTTGAAAATCACCATTTCTTGTCTTTTACACACTTACATTGATTTTACCCCTCAAATCACTTTCATTTAGGACCATTTGTGTAACACCTTTTCAAATATTTTAATTTCATAAAAATGTTCCACTTTATGTAAAATGACCATTCTAAACTTGTCCTTTCCTCAATTTTCACGAGTGTAGATTTTCCAAAATGTTATTAAGTCATATACACGTACTTCTTAAATATTTTTACTCATTAACACTCATTTAACTCTTCGAAATTAACACACTTTTCAAGTTGGAAATCTCTTTATTTCATTACTTTTTTTACTAAGGAACCCATTTGACATTTTGAAGACTACTTTACAATAAAATACCATTTTTCATATGTAGTCTCCACTTATCATATTTTCTCACTTATTCACACACTTTAAAGGCTGAAATTTTGATTTTTAGATTCATGTTAAATTCCTTCAAAACTTTTATTAAACTTATCTATATGCTCATTAACAAATTACAACAAGTTCACATACATAGGAAGAGGGATTTTAAGTCCAAAAATCCCATTAGATGGGTTTAACACATGGTTTATTCTAGAAATTTTATGATATTTGCTAAACAAGCTTTTCAAGATAAAAAAACATTTTTGTTTCTTAAAAACTTGAGTAAATGTCTATCTTTAGAAAAATTCCAATTTTTTACAAGGAAACTTTGAGACATTTGTTCATAAAATATCTTTAACAAGATAAATATTATTTTAAATATTTTATTCCATAAAACGTTTAAATGCCAAATTTTCTTGAAATATATCATTTTACTCAAAAATCTTTTACACAAATCCATAAGAAATTATCCTCTCAAATCATATATGCATTCTACTCTTACAAACTATAACTAGAAGACCAGCACCATGGGAAAAAGTTTTTAAGCTAAAAAGTAGAGTTTTCCACCTCAACTCAAAGAAGCTCCAATAATGGTAGGATGAATGCAAAAGAAGATGGAAACCTCCCACCTCCTAAGGTGGCCTTAAAGATGTTGCATGGCTTCACTAAGTTTGCTCCTTGAAAGCTCCAAGGAAACCCCCTTTGAACTCCATAATTTCGTCCTCTTATTCGTCAAAAATCCCCAACAACATCTCCATGAAATACCATATTGCTCAAATGTGTGGCGTATGTAGGATTTATAAGCTTGAATATGGTGGGAAAAGGGTTAAACTATGGTGGTTTTGGGTGGAGGGATGGTGGTGCTAGGGTGGTGTGTGGTGGAAATGGAGCTCCAAGAGCTAGAGAGAGGCAAAATTTGTTTGGGTTGCTCAAATGAGCCAAAACCCACTTTAAATACCCCCCAAACACTAGGGGTTAAATCCAAAAATTCCCCTAAACTCAATACTTATATCCATTGGTCCAATCCACATTTTGATCTAAGTCGCTGAGAGCTTTGTAGCTCATCCAATTCGACAATCCACGTCGCGACAACACATTAAAATGTGCAAATTTTTTTTAATTTTCATCCGGTCATTCGAATGACTTTGGACCTTGTTCGAATGAGATCCCCTTCTGTTCAAACGAGGGCTCAAATGAGAGGTAGCTTCTTGTTTAAACGAGTTGTTCGTTCAAATGAGGGGTTAAACACCAACTTGTCCAAATAGGAAGCTACCCCTTATTTGAATAACAATATTCCTTAGAAATATGGAAATCGTTCGGGTCCTTGTCATCAGAAGTTTCGAATGACAAGCCTTTCTTCATTCGAACAATGCGGCCAATCGTTCGAATGACAATTATAATTCCAATTAATAATTTCATCCATACCAATCCAGTTTAATCCCACCAGGGCCACTACATTATCCAATTTTGTCCGAAGATCCATCCTACCAAGTCTAAAGTTTAAATGGGCCACACCAAGTTACCAAATCACACGGGTACGATCAAAATCACGAAGGCAGGTGTTACATTCTTACCTCCTTAGGGAATTTCATCGTCAAAATTTTTAGTCCATAGTTTCCTCAAATTCCTAAGGTTATCAATCCTTGCTCTAAGTCACAGGGATCCTTCAAGGTCGAGTTATCGAAATCCTAAACCACTATGAAATCATCACATTTTTTTCACAAGAGCAGTCACCAAAAATCTCCACACGGGGTAGGTGTTAATGCTTATCGTTAGGCTCGTCATCAAATCTCATAAAAATCCTTGAATCTCTATTTCCCGATGATCATACTCAATCAAGTCAAGGCTTTCTTGCTAACACCCAAGGCATACTGCTCTACAGGATCAACACTCCCTAGTGATAGACACTCACCCAAGAGCAAAATGATATGCAACTAACTCCAAATCTACCATCATAAATTATTTCAATTCTTAGGACTACATATTCCGAGTCTCCTCAAAATCTCGGGTAATCCTCACTACATAAACTCACTTAAACTTTATATTAACCTCGCATCGCTAGCCACTCACTCCGAAGAGCGACAAACTAATCAGACCACAAATCGTGCGTTCGGCTAATACCTACCACAAGATCCCTTAATGAACCTAAGATTACTCTAGGCATCCAATTATGGAAAACTTATCCGAGTATTATACCAATCCACACATTGTGCTATGTTTCCTTAGGTGTTAACACCTTACGATATCCTCACTCATAATCATGCTACTTACAACTAGAGTTGCTAATCGCCACACTGGTTAACTCATCACCCAGTCCTTATAACTACAGCCACTAATCTCCACACTGATTAACTTGATAATTTTAGGAAAATAAAGACTATGAGCAAAACATGCGGCAGGATGCGCAACCACGCGTACACAAAACTTTGTAGAATAAGGAGATATTTCCCACAAGAGAGAACTCAGTTGTCGAGATGCAATGACTATAGTAGGTCCATCCGTACTCATATCGAACTAAATCTCTTTGTAACTAAAATAATAATATGAAACAATTCTAGGCTACCACAACTGAGGGAACACAATCCTTGGGTACCTGGACCAAAATAACATAACGATGCGAAATGGACGAATAACTGTTTTGAGAGAATCCCATTTGTGTACAATGGACTATGGTTTATGAAGGGCGAATCTATACCATACGCTTCGAAGCTTTTGACTCATCCCAGACGTTCTCATCAGATCATAGCCTATCCATACAACTTGGCTTGGGTCACCAACCATGACAATCGGATCATGAACTATTCACCTCCACGAGATGAAAGTAACATACGATCTTATCATCCTTTGGTAAGTCGGTGTTGGGCTTCCCTCTTTAAGAGTGGTACATACCCTTTTATCCTTAAGAAGTAGGAATCGCTCTAGTCGACGAATGCCGAACACCTTTGCCAATGTCGATCGTATCTTTCTTTCTGGTTGATGTGACTTTGTGACCAACCTAACACACATACTTTACATTTTACTTCATCGCACAGTGATTGTATCCCACCATCTACTAAGTCAATGCCCAATTATGGAAACACTCACCTCGTAATAGCCATCATTGGTACAAGGTCATCGTTGCGTTTATCTCTAAATTCTACCCAACTGAATCTATGCAATAGCCACGCCGATTGCCATTAGCTCTATAAGACTAATGAGTACTACACAGGTCTACACCTCCTAATTAGTATAGGTCTGGCTAAAATTGATTTGTGAACTAATTGTCTTATCTAGGGAAATCTCAATAATAAATAATTGCAAATAAAAAGACTGTGCAATAAAGTTGCTTAATTAGGAGAGAGAGAATTAGGTAAGAGACAAAGAAAAAAGACAAGAATTTACGTGGTTTGTCCAAATACGACGCCTACGTTCACAGGTGCAGTGATGGTCTATTTTTTATAACTAGGCAGTTGCCATAAAAGTTGAGGATATAAGCTTTTGATGGGTCTCCCTCTCTAATGTTTTCCTATAGCAGTTAACAGAATAATTCTGGATCCCTTATCTCGTGGGATTTAGTGATATTTATAGTTAGTTATCAAAGAGAGAATATTAAGGGACATGTGGAGTGCCTTCATAGGTCAGGCAATTACACTTTTTACATATAGCGGGAAAGATAATGTTAAGTTTGTTACAGCACGATGGATGTGTGATAGTGAGTAACTCTGTCACATGCACAAATAGGATAAACGTGACTGCTAATATTCCTCCACATGTGCTAGCTGGCATGTGGTTAGTATTTACGGGATTAATTAACGTTGTCACCTAAATCCATCTTAATAGCAACGCGATGTTTAACAAAAGGATGAGGCCAAGCACTATAATAACTGAGTTGACATCAATGTCATTAGACAACCAAAATGTATATACGAGGCCGACCTCTCTATTTTCCTTTAATGATGATACGTGTCATCTATTGAGAGGTTCACGTGGCATTCTATATTTATGGTATAACATTATTCTTTGAACCTTTGACTCTCTATTTAAAAAAAGTGGGAATCCTTCAGCAATGATCCCCCGAGAACCACCATATTCAGTAGTTAAGAGAATCTCTCCACAAGAGTAACTCAGATATAGAACTATTTAGGGTTTTAAATGGATTCACATATATAATTGGGAGTGAATATTGTGAATCAAAAGGTGTTTTTGACCTAAAGAAAGTGGAAAAATTTGCAACAGGTTTTCATAAATCGTTTTTGCAAAAGTCTTGTTTGAAATCTGAATGAAATAGGTATTTATAAGCCGGCACAAAATTCTAGGCGATGACATTCGTTCGAATGAAAACTAGGATCGTTCGAATGAGAAAAGCAACTCATTAAAACGACAACAAGATCGCTTGAACAAAATAACTAATCTCGTTTAAACAAGCTTCAAAAGAGCTTTGGACGATGCAAAACAGTACGCCCTTGTTCGATGTTCGATTGAAGTAAACTTCAAATGACACTTCAAACGAAAATTCACTTTCATTTGAACGAGATTCCCATCTTGTTTAAATGAGATGCGCAAACTTTTATTTTTTTTGAAATCCAGAAAAATGCCTCGATTGTTTAAGATAAAAATCTCCCAATTATAAACGTAAATAAATTCAAAAACCTAAATTATTATATACCTTTATATTGAACTTTTGATCTTCGGAACAACTCAAATCAAACGGTAGTGAGATATGACAAAAACTATGCTAGCCTAAGCTATGAGCAAATTATGCTCGTACAAATCTCCCCCCTTTGGCTATTCCGGTATAAACATAAAACCAAAATTCAAATTACAAATAAAATCCCCTAAGACAAATACAATATCCTAATACCCTCCCAAACCCTAAAATGGATAGGTACAAGAATAATAACTCTTCAAAATAAAGTCTTCAAATCTCCACTTTTTCATTGTCTTCTCTTAGGCCTTTGTATTCATCTAGGGTAATCCGAATATGTTCTTCCAAAAGTACCTACACACATGAAACTAAGCAAATACCCCGCGATGCATCGAGCTTGACATATATAAAATCAAATGCATAAAACATTCTCTCCTATAAATCAAACTCCCCCGTAATTTTTTCTCCCTTTTTTTTATCCAAAATAGACAAGGAGTAGAAACTAATTATGAAAATAGGTAACATCACCAAAAAGACTAAGATATCATCACAAAAACATATATGAATGGCAAACATGCAATAATAATCTCAAAGGCTCCCCAGAATATTTTTCAAAATTTGAAAATTATCAAGTGAAAAAAAAATTACAAATACAACACACCATAGAGAAACACAAAAATAACTTAATCATGGAAACATAATGTAGAGGTGTAAACATATTCTCTAGGTTAATCAACGTAGTTAAACATAACATATGTGCAAGAAGGAATGAGGCGCCACTAACACAAGATCTCAAAGTCTAACTTATGTGTAAAAATGGTGAACTCAAGTGAAACTGATCAAGATCGTGATATTCACACCAATTAAGACCATGAGGGATTTTCACACCAATAGCGCCCAAAACTATGTAATGATTTACGAGATTTTTATAGGACCTACAAACCCATTGATCTTCACATTAACTCCCTAAAAACTCACATATTGAATTTTTTCTCTCAAAACTTTTTGAAGAAATTAATGCTCATATGTTGCGAAGCATCAATATTCTTTTAAATTGGCTTGGCACTTCTGTTTTTATGTTCCTTTAATCTTTTAGGCTCTTTTCTTTTTGTAAATGGTGGCTATTCACGCAAAGTCAACATGTCTTTCGCAGCCCAATTCCGTTGCTTTAAAAATATACCAAATTTATCTGATAAATAATTTTTTGTATGTTTTTCAATACGGGCAATGGTTTTTACATGCATTACTTTTATTATCTCGTTTTTCATATTTGGTTAATTTTAAAAGCAGGATTGAGATAAAAAATACTACAATTGACACGTGAAAGGTAAGTGCAATACTCAAGCAAATTCGTGGTCGTGTGCATTAAAGGTGGCAAAGAGTCAAATATGTAGCAAGTAGTCATCATATCACAACTTAATGACTCCATGCATTATAAAGCACATAAATGAAATGATGTCACATATCAAAATACTTCAAAATAGTCACGTGGATATGGAATGAATGGGTGAATCGGATATCTTTAATGTTCATCCACATATGGTGTTTAAAAAAATACAAAACTCTTTTTGGATTTTTCAAAAAAATTATCAAAAAAATCTTTTTATCTTTTTCTTAAAAAAGGAAATCAAAAATCTTTTTGTATTTTTCAAAAAATTTCAAGAAAAACAAAAATCTTTTTGGATTTTTCAAAAAAAAATATCAAAATGGAAAGATATAAATAGAATGATAATACAATGGTAGTACAATCTAGTAATAGGAACAAATATGAATAAGCATGAAAATCATCCTATACTAGTCAACGGTGCAAATATATAAAGACTTCGTAAGATCCTCACATCGAAGTGCATCTAAAGGTTTCATGAAAATATTGGCTTATTGACGATTGGTGCACACAAAGCTAAAAAACACAACCTTCTCCTCAACTAGGTCTCGAATAAAGTTCTCTCGTATCCTACTGTTCTTTGTGCAGTAATGCTGGTCTGGATTGAATGATATGTATATGACACTCGTATTATCAAAAGAAATAGTCATCATGCCCTATGAAATTCCATAATCCTCTAATATTTGCTTCATCCATAAGAGTTACATGCAACAACTCCCAACGACGATATACTCAACTTTCGGAAGAGGACAAAGATATGGAGTTTTATTTCTTCCTTATCAACGAAACAAGAGCACTCTCAAAGTATAAACACCCACCCGAAGTGCTCCTACACCCATCCACATCCCCGACCCAATCATCATCCGAATAGGTGGATAAACGGTAATCGGTATCAAAGGAATTCCAAATATCGTATGATAGAGTCTTACTCATGCGTTTAATAATACGTTTAAGAGCGTGCAAGTGTGACTCTTTCGGGGATGCCTCGTATCGTGCACAAACTCCAACACTAAAGGCAATATCAGGTCGACTAGTGGTAAGGTAAACAAGACTACCTATCATGTCAGGGTATAAAGTCTACTCTACGTAGTTGCATAAAATGTCTTTGCTAATCTTTATCGATGAACTTATAGGGGTATGATCATGCTTAACAGAGTCTATACCGAATTTCTTCACAAGGTCTCTTGCATATTTGGATTGAGATATGCATATCCCATCCTCAAGCCGATAAACCTGGAGACCAAGAAAGAATGTAAGCTTACCTACTATGCTCATCTTAAACTCACTCTTCATCTCATTCTCAAAAGTGTGATCATGGCAGGAGCACGTGGATCTAAAGACTATGTCTTCCACATAGATCTCAGCAACCACTACACCAAAAATGCCAACTTATCACGATAAAAAACCTTGATAAGTTTGGGGGTGATAAGGGCATTTGTCACAAACTTATCACGGTTAAAGACCGTGATAAGTTATTAGATTTGTCACAAACTTCGACCATGACAATCTTATCAGGAACTTTGACCGTGATAAGTTCGTGACAAATCTAACAACTCGACACGATCTTTGACCGTGACAAGTTTGTGATAAATAAAAAATTATCACGGACTTCGACCGTGATAAGTTTCCTTTCTCACGGATTTGTCACGGTTAAAGTTCGTGATAAATCTGGGCAGATTTAAAAAAAAATTGCTGGTCAGTATAGCCACTGCCACTGCCCGGTAGTATATTTGTACCTGTTATAGCAAATTTTAACCTGTCCAAACAATATATATACCAAGCAACATTCGATATTCAATAACCAATACAAATAAATATAAATATCCATAACAAAAACCAAACCAACATTTGAATATCCATAACCAAATAAAAAAAATACAAATAATATCTAATATCCAAATAAAATAAATAAAAATAATGTTATAGAGTAGAGTCTACATGAGATTGGTGGAGGAAGGAAGGCCACACAATATATGAATTGAGACACCCATCAATTCATCGAACGTCATATTGTTCTTCCAACCATAAAGGTGCATTCTCCTTTTTGGTCAAAACATGCTTGACGAGAACCTTTGCCTCAAAGTCTTACATGACACATCCATGAACCACCATACCCGGGAGGGTTCCCGGGTCCCTCAACCCCCTCACTATCGGTGTGCCACTAAATATGCCTATTAAAAACATGCTCGACCAACCTATTATTGACATAGGCCGTTCGACGGGTGTCAAGCTGGAAAATGGATCATATAAGGGCGACGAGTATGTGCGTATCGGTGATGTAAAAATGGCTTCCTTGTTTACCTCCTTCCCCTTCCCCTTCCCCTTATCAGAGGTGCCCTTATCGGAGGTGGACCCCCACTGAAGCTCCATGAAAGCGTACATATCTAGGACCATTGCCTCCAACCTTAATATATTATCATCATGGGTGTCCACCTTACAAGCCAACCGGGTGTTGCTCGTAGCTATCCTCGACTTCCCCACCTGAGAGCTCACCCCCTAGTCCTCCCCTTGTGATCCGCCCCAAGAACTTGACTAAGTGCGTCCATAGACAACGATACTTTATCGGCATCAGACTGCTTGTCATGCACCTCCTTAAGCTTTGCCTGAAACGATAAAAAGTACACAATTAGTTAATTAAGTAAACAAAAAATTGTAACGTAATTGAAAATTTTAATAATTATAACTTACAATCGTGGCTGCCACGTTCGGGGATACCTCCTTATCCTTGGCCTTTTTCGTCTGGATTGCCACATATGCATCGAGTCAATGTGGCCTATCCTAGGGCCACTCCCCGCTTCCTGAAATAAAATAATGCAGAATTAGTAAGTAATGCAAAGTAATACTAAATTAGAATAACATATGACTAAAATTAAAGAAAAATAAAAACTTACCATCCTGTGCTCCACCTCTGTGTAAGACGTCCACCCAGAGTAGTGCATGTACACCTTTTCCACCCGGTTTATCGGGACAAAAGAAAGATCTTGTTGTTTCTTCAACAATTTATGATCTCTAGTGGATCTGTCAGTAGGATTCGAACCCAGATGAAGTTCTCACCATCTGTAAGAGAAAAAAGAACGAACGGATCTTATAGGATTCCCAAGAAATTCTTAGATTTCTTCCGAAAGCAGATGATTAATCATATGTTGCTCACGTTCCGTGAATAGTCTGGACATTGAGGAATACCCAAAAAGGCATTTCGGGAATCGGTTTGATTCTATCTCTGTTTGTCGGTCCTCAATCTCATTGTTGTAAAACTGTTGCCACTGTGCCAAAGAGATCAGCTCCTTCGATGGGATGATGCCGCGCGCTCTCATAATGGACTCATGGGTCTGCCCAAAGTATCGTGCCCGCATATTTTTCTTCCACGTCTTATATTGATATCTCAAATGTTCCAACGTGGAGTCGCAGACATGAGGGGGCATGCCAAATCGATCCTGTCAAACAAATACAAACCAAAAGGAAAGTAAGTGTTAGTTATATTTAAATTATAAAATAGAAATAGAAATAGAATAGAAATATATATATATACACACACACGCGCTCGCGTGCACTACTTGTACTGTCCCCCAGATGGCGATCTTGAGCTAATTTGGCAGCTTCTTCCAATCAGTGTACCCTGGGCCGATGATCGCCTTCAGGAACTCCAGGGATCTATCCAGTAATGTTGTCTTGTTCTCGATGATGGCCCCCAATTTGCCCCATTTTGGGGGCCTAGTGTTCAAGGAGTCCTCGTCGCTTTCGCTACCACGATGCCCCGTTGAAGACATTTTTTGCAAAAAATGTTGTTTTTAGTACAAACATGTATATGAGAAAATGATCAAATTCAAATGAATTAGAATATTGTTCGAGTTAACGAAATCTAAATATTTAATTCAAATCCGATAATAACAAAGCACTAGAAGAATACAAGTTAACGACATTATAAATCTAAATATTGATTCAATACCGGGTCATGTCACGGAGTTTGAATGAATGCTTAATTTAATTAAATTCCAAATTAACATATTTACTAACCAAAAAACTAATTTTAATTCAAATTCGATAATAACAAAGCACTAGAAGAATACAAGTTAACGACATTATAAGTCTAAATATTGATTCAATATCGGGTCATATCACGGAGTTTGAATTAATGCTTAATTTAATTAAATTCCAAATTAACATATTCACTAACCAAAAAATCAATTTTGATTCAAATCCGATAATAACAAAGCACTAGAAGAATACAAGTTAACGACATTATAAATCTAAATATTGATTCAATATCGGGTCATGTCATGGAGTTTGAATTAATGCCTAATTTAATTAAATTTTAAATTAACATATGCACTAACCAAAAAATAAAAAATTACGGTAATAACATATTCACTAGTAGAATACACCCACTGATTATTACAAGTTGTAAACTGATTAAGTACAAATGAATTAATAGCATTAAACTTTCGTTCGATAATAATAAAGTACTAGAATAATACACCTACTGGTCATTACAAATAATTGGAATACTTACTACAAATCTAAAAATTGTTTCAAATTCGGATTATCATAAAAAAATGGATTGATATTTGGTAGGAGCAGCCAAGTCATCCACACTAATGTTTAGACGCTTTGGCGCATGTAGGACGATTGATCATGACTCGTTATTGATATACTTCGAGTAAAACACTTTCTTGACCTTTTGAAAAGCACAAACAAATGTATCATCACTCAGGTGTTCGTTGCTCTTCAACTTGGACAAGTCAACCATGATTAAATTGGTACCAGGATCAACTTTACAAGCATTTTTATCCTCAAATCTTACCTAACCACAATAAAACACAACCTCTTTGAAGCTTATATAGTCCAATTCAAATATATTTGGAATAACACCATAGTAAGTCATTTCAACTTCATCGAGATTTTTATCTTTGAAGCTCGCTCAAAAATAAGTAAGAGCCTTGTATGAAATGCCCGAGATCTATACATTTGTATTTTCCCCGTACACCCTTGCACAGAATACATAACCGTTCAATCGATACTTTTTGTACTCTTGTGCCTTGAACAAGGGTCCAGTGGCTAGGCAAACAAGTCTTGATGTCGCATCACCCGCCTTTAAGAGCTGAGAATATAGACAAATTAATTAGGTTGGTTGTAAAGCCTTCTTGTAATGTGACATTTAGTAAGAGAGATTTTCATTATAATTACCTCGTGTGACAACCACAACCTAAATTCGCTGTCTGATTGTGCCATTATTTTTAGTCTTTTATTGTTCCCACACGCTTCATATTTCTACATTGATCGTGATGAACGTATTACAAAATTGATCATGTATAAAAATTAAAATAATGTAAAAGTTAAAATAATGTAAACTTACTTTTTCCATTCTTCGACATCTTCATGTGTGCCAAATAGATAACGAGCTACTTGTTCATGTTGTAAACTCATTACTTTCACTCATTTTCCCATCATATGACCATCCTCATTGATGAACTCATCACTGTCATCCACACTGCTCAGGTCAGGCATATATTCCCGAGTGTATATTGATGACTCCACGGTGATGTATTCCTCTGCAATTGATCCTTCAATGTATTGTCTATTCTTGACATAATCTTTGAAATTAATCTTTCAAACGGATACATCCATCGATATCCAACGGGGTCGCAAAGAAGTGCCTCGTCGTTTTGGTGTACCAACAAGTGAACACTTATGTCAAAGAATGAAGGGGGAAAGTATTTCTCCAACACAAAAATCGCTTCAGTCACCGCTAATTTTACCGCCACTATCTGATCTAGATTGATTACCTTCTCACATAAAAGTGAGAAGAAAATACTAATTTGCATAATAGCCCTCCGCAAATCCTTATACTTGGAGAAATAATGCTTAAACAATAGAGGAACCAATTACATGATCACATGCCAATCGTTGGACTTACACTTATGTAAATCACGGGTAATATAATTCACAATCCTTTGCAAGTTGAATGAAAAATTTAATGGAACCTTCAAATTATATATTGTGTCTAAAAGAACATTCCTTTCCTCACTCGTAAAAGTAAATTCACCAAGGGGAATTATTGTCCTTACCCTACTATCTTCTTTCAACCATAGTTGTGGCTTAAGTTTTAACAATTTAAGTTCTTTTCGTGCTCTTTCTCCATCCTTCGATTGACCCCCCCAAGGCATGTGCCCACAATATGTAAAATGATGCTCTTTTCTACGTGCATCACATCTAATACATGGCACATCGAGTTATTCTTCCAATAAGGCAAGTTAAATAAAATTGACCTCCTAGACCATGCCTTTTTTATCTCAATTTCATTTCCAGTTGGGGTCTTATTAGGCTTGAAATTCTTAAATTTAGGATTCTTACCTAGCATATTATGACCACAATTATAAGATTTACTTTCAATTTTTGAACCTGAAAGTTTTCTCGGAGGTAGCCTACGTTCAACCCTGCTGGAAAAAAAATTGGAACCTTTCTCAGATATAAAACTGTGAGAGGGGAAAAAAACCCTCCTATGGCAATGGTATACATTTTTTGAGTTAGATGGGAGATGAAGGATTCAGTATCCTCTTGACAAATAGGACACCCCAAATAACCATGTACTACATAACCGGATAATGTCCCATAAGCTGGAAAATCATGAATTCTCCACATCAACATAGCTTTCATCATAAACTCTTTTTTTTAAAAAGAATCAAATGCTTACACACCCTCTTTCCACAACTCATTTAATTATTCTACTAAAGGAGCCACATAGACATCGATGTCCTCACTTGGTTCCTTTGGCCCAGATATCAACAAAGGCAACATAAAAAATTCAGGTCTCATACACTGTGATGGATGTAGGTTGAGTGGGTCTAGGATCATTGGCCATACACTCTGATTAGCGCTTATTGTCAAATGAACATTACGCTATTCTCGAGCAAAATCGGGATAATCAAAACTCATCCTCTTTCAAGATATAGAATTAATAGGATGACGCATGAGATTATCCCCTACTTCTACCCTAGCATACTAAGTCATTATCTCCATTATCCATAGTACGATAAAAAACTGCTTTAATCTATGCCCAACGGGAAAATATTTTAACACTTTTTGAGGCACTTTTGAGATTGTGCCTTCCTTGCTAGTAGATTGGACATATCTAGGTTCATCGCATACCGGACATCGATCGAGATTTTCATACTCCTTTCAGTATAATATGCAATCATACACCCAAGCATGAATTGATTTATATTTCATTCCCAAACCTTTCAAATTGTTCTTCATAGTAGGATAACTATTTATAAGCATATTCTTCTTGGGTATCAAGCCCTTCACCCAATTAAAAATTCCTGTCATGCTATTGTCAAACAAACCATATTGGGTCTTCAAACTATGCAAATGAGCCATGACATGTAAAGCTAGTTGATCTTTCTCACGATCAGAGTACAACGGCTAGGTCGCCTTAAATTTTAAACTTTAGTAGTCATTGTCAAGGTTTATCCCGATATCTTCATGACAACCTGAACCTTGTACATCATCAGTTTATTTTCTTCCACTTCATGGACTCCATGCGTGTCATAAACTAAATCCTCTAACATATTATGATATAATATTTCCTCCTTCTCTTGTACATCTATCCTACTTGTTAAAGGTTGTTGTGAAGGTTGCTCGGGGATAAAAGGAACTTTTAATTCCCCATAAAAAATCCAAAATTTATAACTATCTTGCATACCCCATCTTAACAAATGTAGTTCAACTATTTTCCACTCAAACACCTTACCATTCTCACACTTAGCAGACGGACACGGGAACTCTTCATTATTATGACATCTCTTTGCCTATTTCACAAATTCATTAGCACCTCTGCGAAACACATCCCCTAATCTATATGTCTCACCCATCCACTCTTTGTATTTACAATATCCCATCACAACTACTATAACCAATCACCTATTATGGGGAAGAAGCGTATATTCATGGATTGGTATAAACAAAGTGTGAACATTTAGTTCCCATTAAATAGTTTACTATAAGATTGACAATTTATCTTTCGGTGTTATGTTATAAAAGCAATATAATTCCTATTTCCTCCATCTACTATAAAGGGTGAGTGATCATATCCCATTCAAGACCGCATGTTTCTATAATATACTTAACAACTCATGAACATTGTACCAATTTGAGGAAAATTCAGTAGCATATCACCATAGTTCTCCAAGTACACGACATAGATTCGCAAGTGTAAGTGTTATTTCAATTTATCAATTGAAATAACACTTAACATCTCATCATCTAGTATGTGCCCAGAGAACATTAAAATACGACAACAAAACTTCACCCAAAAGTAACAAGTTCAAGCCACTAAGAATATTATTATACAGAAACTATGCAGCCCCAAATTGTGCAAACGGGACAATTCGAGAGATCTCATTACAGGGGTAATGACTCTCGAATGGGTCTAAGGGCTATTGAATGCGTACACATAATAACTAGAAGTCTAGTATCTACGCGCACTACAAGTAATTTAAATTAGTTATAAATGTCACATAATCGTTATGTCATGCATTCAAATGAGAATACATGGAGGCATGCACCCCCCAAAGCAAGTTTTATATAAGAAGTTGACTTAATGTAAATTTAGACATCCATGCCTATATTATAGTAACATAAACCGCAATAGATAGCCAATGGCTATCTATTGCGGTTCCCTTTATTACCTTTTACCCTCGTTACTTTTTATATAACACTTGCTTTACGGGCTATATGCATGCATGTATTCTCATGTGAATGCGTGATTACTTATTACTTGTTATATAAAATTTAAAGTATTTTTCATTTAATTATGTCTTATTTATATTCGATTTTTACATAGTTATGTTTCATTTCACATCACAACCCAAAATGCTAGAAATGCCTAAGGCCAACCAACTTAATGGCCATCTAAGTGTTCAAATCCACCAGTGAGTAACAATTCAAGAATTCAAAACAACAATGCAAATAATAATGCCTTTTATTAGAAATTCCTAGGGCTAACCAACTCAATGGCCATCTAAATGTTCAAATCCACCAGTCAACAACAATTCAAGAATCTCAAACAATTAAACAATTTATATATATATATATATATATATATATATATAGAGAGAGAGAGAGAGAGAGAGAGAGAGAGAGAGATGGTCGTCACTGCTGCAATTAGAGAGAGAAACTAAATTAATACCAATTTCAATTTATTCTTAAAATCAAATACACACTATACCAAAAACCAAATATTAAATACCGATTTCAATTTATAATACTAATTTCAATTTATAATACCAATTTCAATTTCAAATTCAATTTTAATTTTAATTTGAAATACCGATTCTAATTTATAATACCAATTTCAATTACATTAGTGGTGAAATACAAATTTTAATTTGAAATACCAATCCCAATTTATAATACCCAAAATACACACACAATTTCGATTTCAATACACACAATTTAAAAGAAAAATCAATACACACACACATACATAGTGATCCCCATATACATACTGACCTATATACAGACATACACCCACAGACACCCTCCACACGCCCCACCACACGCATACACACACACACAAACCCATATACATAGACATACACACATATACACACTGCTCATATACACACACTGACGCACGCACGCACAAACACACATAAAGGAAATAAAGAGAGAGGGTGAGAGAGAGAGAGAGATAAACGTACCTGATGAGATTAGAGAGTGAGAGAGAGAATTGTAGGAGGTTTAGAGAGAGATAAATTAAGGAGGGAAGAAAACAAGGAAAAAAAAAGTGACTAGGGTCTTTTATTTTTAATGTTGTCACATACCTGTCACGGTCTATGACCGTGACAAGTTTATAAGGTTGTCACCGTCTTTGACTGTGACAAGTGTGTGATAAACATTAAAAACATGCTTGTCACGGTCAAAGACCGTGACAAGGGGGATTGGGTCAAGTGTGACATTTTAGGCTTTTTAGTGTAGTGAACCAAAATAGCACCACTCTCTATCCTCACAAATAACTTCTTATCTGCTCCCCTCTTTTGAAGATACGAGCTAAGAGATATGAAGTAATCCTATCGTACCAAGCATGGGGTGCTTGCTTCAAACCATATATGACTTTCCTAAGATAATAGACACATTTAGGGTGCTTAGGGTCTTCAAATCCTTTCAGTTGTTCCACGTAAACCTCCTCCTGTAGGATGCCATTCAAAAAATCACTATTTACATCCATCTGATATAAATTGTAGTGCAGATGACATGTTATGGTGAGTAGTAAGCGAACAGACTCAAGCCTAGCAATTGGAGCGAATGTCTCCTCAGAGTCTACACCCTCGATCTGTGTGTAGCCTTGAGCGATCAACCTAGCCTTATTGTGAACTATGGCACCATTTTCATCCACTTTATTCTTGAAAATACCCTTGGTACCTATCACGTTAGTATGGCTAGGTCCGGGGACTGACTACTAAACATCATTATTTCTAAATTAAAGCAACTCTTCTTGCATGGTTGATATTTAATGCTCATCCTTGAGTGCTTCTTTCACGTTCTTGGGCTCGACTAGTGATGCGTAGCATGAACAACTAATAACATTTTTAAGTTGAGCACGAGTCTTGACACCTAGTGTAGGATCACTAAGTATAGAGAAAGGTTCATGACTCTTTTGATTCCAAGATAGTGTCTTCCCCAAAGCAGGAATAGGGTCCACCATGGTAGCACGAGGAAGAATGGGATCGTCACCAGGGGGTGCCTCATCCTTACACTGCGAGCTAGGAGCAATAAACGTCGGTGGATCGTCATCTCTAATCGTGATGTTTATTGACTCTATAACCTCAGAGATAGCTAGATTATAAACCCAATAAGCCATACTAGTTGATGAATATCCTAAAAATATCCCCTCATCTCTATGGGAGTCAAAATTTCCTAAGGTATCTCTATCTCGCAAGATGTATCATGTACTCCGAAAGATACGAAAATATGATAGGCTGGGCTTCTTCCCTGTCCACAACTCATAAGGCGTGTGACGTGTGTGTAGACGAAGATATACCCTATTTACTGTATGGCATGCAGTGCTCATCACCTCTGCCCAAAAATGTCTAGGCATGTTTCTCCCAAGAAGCATGGATCTATCAATATCTTATATCATCTAGTTTTTCCTCTCAATAATACCATTTTACTGAGGAGTACGAACGATTGATCGAAAACTCATGTTTTATGCCCACTTCATCGCAATAGTCATCCACTTTCACTTCTTTAAATTTAGTGTCGTTGTCACCACGTATTCAATTAATAGTGACACCGTGTTGATTTTGTAGGACACGAAACTTGGTTGTAAGGAACTCAATCGCATCATAATTTTCTCGAAGGAATCTTATAATAAAGTATCTAGAAAAGTCATCGACCATCATGAGAATCTATCTCTTACCATATAAGCTCTTCGAGCGAGTAGGACCCATAAGATCCATGTGAATCATCTCCAAAACACGGGAGGTGGTAATGGTATTCAACTTTCGATGAGGACTTCGAATTTATTTACCTTCTTGGAAAGCTCCACAAATCAAGGAAGTTAGTTTCCCAAGTGATGGTAAGCCACGAACCGGTACTTTTTCACTAATCTCTCAAGTTCTCTAAAGTTCACGTGACCTAGTCGTTGATGCCAAAGGTCTATAGTGGAGATCGTGGAACTGTTTCACACAAAAGAGGACTTAGCCACAATCCCATAACAATTATCTTCTGTCCTCACACCTTGTATTAAAAGTTTACCGAATTGATCATAAACATTGCATTCGTACTCGTCAAAATTTACCTCAAATTTTGCATCGCATAGTTAGCTTATGCAAATTAAGTTCGCTTTTAATCCCTCTACTTACAACACATCATCTAGCTTAGGAAATTCGTGTGTCTTAATACTTCCACGTCCTAAAATTCTAGATCTACTCCTATCTCCAAAGGTGACTTTACCTTCCTTGCGATCCTCAAGGTGGGTAAAAAATGAGACATCACATGTCATGTGCCTAGAACACCCACTATCAAAATAGCATTGGGAAGTATTTTGAGACTTGAGAGCAACATGAACAACAAGGTCTTTCTCATCATGCTTAGGTACCCAAGTGGCGGTAACCTTTTGTTTGCCCTTATTATTATTGACTCTAGTCAAAATATTGGAAGTGTTCTCAAATGACAAAGACATTCGTTGAAATTATTTCATTAAACTATGGGAAGTCACGATTAGATATTCAACTTGCTCCCTAAGACTAACAAAGTTGCTAAAGTGGTGTATGGGAATATGTGTACGACTAGTCCTACCTAATTTATAACAAAACTCTCTAAAGTGACCTCTCCTTTTGTAAAAGGTGCAAAAATAGATAGGTTTAGGTCTACCTTAGTTTGTTTTTCTAGGTTGAACTCATCTAGGTGGGTTAGGCTGCCTAGGTGGATTCGGTTGAGGGCTATTAGAGTCCATCACAAACTCAGGAACCAGATCGGGTGCAATATGGTAAGTGGATGCACCGTCGTAGCCTATTACTTGCCTCTAATCATTTCCTAAAATGGGGATGAGGAGCATCTTACCAACCTTCTTTAATGTATCCTTGATAGTTACCTTGACCTACCGAGCACGTTCAAGATCTTTCTCGAGTTGGGATACAAGGGCTTCAAGTTTTTCACAAGTCTCCACAGATGCTTAGAAATCTTTTGTAAGATTATCCACCTTGTTGGTCAAGTTTCCGTTCTCTCTCTTAACTAAACAAACTCTCTCTCTCAAAGCTTCTCTCACCGAGGACTCACTCTCTTTTGCCTCTAGCAACTGTTTCATTAGCGCTAAAACTCTCATCGCTAAAACTTTATTTTATTTCTTTATTTTGAAGGACTCGGTGTAAAGTTCGACGTAGGCATGTTGAAGGTCACTCTCACTCTCACTTAAGGCATTCTTTCCCTCACTTTTCTTATAATAACTAGACTCACTATCGAGGTTTTCATGTTTAGTATCTTCCTCATCTTCGTGAGGTGCACTCGATGTACTAACATGACTAATCATGAATGCGGTGAAGTTACATCTATGAATGATTCTTCTCCGAACTCACTAACTCGACCTCGCTACCACTCAGTGTGATGCTTAAGGTAGATTTGCCTTTCCACTGATGTTTCGACCTAGTTGGACTCTTGTGAGCTTTGCAACCCTTTCCCTCACACTCGTAATATCTCTCCCCATCTTTCTTTGGGAAATCTTACTTTTATTTTTCAAAACTTTTCTTATCTTTGAAAGCATTTTGCCTTTTAAGTTTGAGAAATTTCTTGAAATTTTTAGCAGAAATGAGCAAATCATCTAAATCATAGTCATACTTCGAATCGGATGACGCTTCCTCTCTCTTTTTTCAACACTTCCTCTCTCTTCGTAAATTGGGATTCAAGTGCTACCCCCTTATCCTTAGGCTTAACTATTTTGGGGAACATATCTATCTCTTATATCTCTATATATCCTACGAGTTCTTCTAACCTAAGAGTGTTTACGATCCCCAACAAATTGAGAACCATAATTTTCAGAATAAAGCGGGCGGGAAGGGGTCTCAATATTTTCCTAATTTTATGCGTCTCGAGTATTTTTTCACCCAAGTTGAAACTTGAGTTAACTATGTCAGAAAAGTCATGCATAAAACTTGTTGAATGATTCAGATTCAAGCATAGTTATTATTTCAAATTGTGTGGTGTGATGAGATTTCGTAGCTTAAAAGCTGTCACAACATTGGTATGCTCATAAGTGAGATGCAGGGTATCCCAAGCTTCTTTAGATGTGGTGCACGTCATAATGCGACATAACTCGTCAGGGGTGATACTCTCGATGACTCCCGAGATGGCACTCAAACCGCGGGATTTGAAATTGCTAACTTAAATTCGTCCTTTGTCCACTGTGAGATAGGTTTAGAGTTAACGACATTATCAACTGTGACAGTGGGAGAATTCCATCCTCTTTCACAGACTATCCAAACACACTCATCTATAGCCTTTAAAGCGGACTTCATCCAAGTCTTCCAGTATGCATAATTTGTACCATCAAAGATGGGTATTCTATTATACAAATTCTACATTAAAATTAAAATTTTCAAAGATCAACAATTTTAATAAAATTGATATCAAGAGAAAAATATTTTGCCGAAAAGATCACACGGTAAATTTGTGCAACATGATCTTATACCAATTTGAGAGTGTGCTTGCGATCTTAATGTATTATTTATATAATTTAATGTCCAGCACACACAAGTCCAAATTTTATCTTTTTAAACTAAGATAGGAATCTAGATGATAAAAATAAAGCATGAAACAAGATAAGGAAACATGAAGAAAAAAAACCTTACGGGTAAAACCTTTTTCAATTAGCACTATAGAATTTTTACAAGACACAACGTACAAAACCTATACAAAATACTGCTCAGTCCGATCAGCTTTGGTCTTCCTTCAGTAGTGATCCCCCCAAGAATTACAATGGTCAGCAGTGAAGAGAATCTCTCCACAAGAGTAACTCAGATATAGAACTATCTACGGTTTTAAGTTGATTCACATATATAGTTGGGAGTGAATATTGTGTATCAAAAGGTGTTTTGACCTAAAGAAAGTGGGAACCTTTGCAACATGTTTTCAAGAATTGTTTTCATAAAAGTCTCTTTTAAAGTTTGAACGAAATAGTTATTTATAAGTTGGCAAAAATTCAAGGTGACGACAGTCGTTCGAATGAAAACTAGGCTCGTTCGAACGAGAAAGCAACTCGTTAGAATGACAACAAGGTCGGTAGAACGAAATAACTAATCTCGTTTGAACAAGCTTCGAATGATGCAAAATAGTACTCCCTCGTTCGATGTTTGATTGAAGTAAACTTCAAACGAAAATCCATTCTCGTTTGAACGACATGCGCGAACCTTTTTTAATTTAAAAAAAAATAAAAAATGCCTTGATTTTGTTTTAAATAAAAACCTCCCAATTATAAACGTAAATAGATTCAAAACTCTAAATTATTTTATACCTTTGTATTGCGGAGACCATCTTGAATTTAAAGATCGTGGAACTTTGGATCTTCGGAACGACTCAAATCAAACGGTAGCCGGAAATGCCAAAAACTATGTTAGCCTAAGTTAAAAGCAAATTATGCTCTTGCAATCACAAGTGAAAATGGCTCTCAACTAATGATAAATACTTTCCAAAAGACACACACTAGTTCACTTCATAATATATGCCTATCATTGCATAACCCATTACCCTGGGAGACCTAACGACGGGACTTCGGTTTAACCAACGTGGGTCTTGAGTGATAACTTCCACTTCTCTTGGCATCGTACTCTCGATGTATATAGAGTGGTATGTTCTCGGTGAAAATTACTCACGTACCTCGAGTATATCAAGTCATCTCTTCCATTTACTATCCCATGAGGTATATCGATTCAGGAGACTCGATTCATGTACATTCAGGTATATCAAAATGACCCTCTCACACATACACTTGAGGTATATCATGAGGGGTCATAGTCAAATAAGGGAGCCATTAGCCTCATGAAAAACCTTGCATAACCTCATGTAATATAATCTTAGGACACAACCAGGAATAAAATAAGGTAAAAGATTCGCCAAATGCTGACTATCTCAAGAGGGTCTTGTACCCACCAGGAAAGTTTCCTAAAATAATATGGGACTCTAAGATTCGAAAAAAATCCTCGCACTCTTCACAACTCCTGACAGGGGCTGCAAGCTTAGTGAGGGATACTGTGGGAAATGGATCATCACTCGAGCTTACTCAAATAAAATAACCATAATTGTTTAAACTTGTGTGTGTTGTTCTTAGGATAAGGCTTAGGCACAAATTTTAATTCCACAACTTTTATAAAACATTACGTTACTATTTTGGATGAGGGACGAAAGTTGCATCTCTAGAACTCCCACATCTCATAGTATTGACAACATATAAAATGAAGGAGTATCATCAGTTGATAGTATAGCTAGCATCACTGCCCTCCGGAGATAAATGTCAACTCTGGGTGAGGAAAATTTTCCTGACCCATTTATCTATATAATCGAATGGAGAATAGCAATGGACATAGATCAAACCCAAATCCTACCAATATAGTACCCCCACCAATAATGGTTTAAGATATCAATGACCCTTTGGATACAACAACCTAAATCACAGTTGTAGCTAGAGCGATTGAGGCTCCAATGGATCTTAGACGCCTCAGAATGGAAT
The DNA here is from genome assembly GCA_949130495.1 of Sambucus nigra. Lineage (NCBI taxonomy): Eukaryota > Viridiplantae > Streptophyta > Magnoliopsida > Dipsacales > Adoxaceae > Sambucus > Sambucus nigra. The sequence continues at coordinate 593,962,061 of OX422212.1, read as the reverse complement.
TCTGAACAAGCTAACAAAATTTTTAACAGCTCCGACCTCCTGGTGACTTCTCAGATATGAAGTGCTTGTCCTTCTACCCCATTGTTGACAAATTCAAAATTTTTGAAATTGAGAAGTTTATAGGAATATGTCCATCGACGGTTCACCTCAAATTATATGTCCGAGTCATGCAAACCCTAGGGTCTTTAGAGGAAGTTATAATACATATGTTCAAAAAATATTTATTTGCAGGAGTACTCGAATAATTCTTCTCCATAGAAAATTGAAGGACCACAATATGGAGTGATATTTCTAGAGAGTTTATAAAAAAGTACAAGTACACTATCAAACTAGAAATTACTCGTCGAGATCTAGAGATGATGAGGCAGGAAATCAACAAGCACCTGGGAACCTTTATTGATAGTTGGAGAAATAAAATCACTCAAATGATACCGACCTTCATAAGAGGAACAAGTGACCACTGTAAGTGAAATTTAATCCAGATGTATCGGGATCAACTGAAGATGAAATATTTACCCTACTTCAAAGCTTTGATGGATGTTGTAGCCTAATTAGAGAACAATCTCATAGATTGACCTCCTAAGGTCGAGAGTGACAATAAAAGTAATGTTTCTCCTTACCGAACTGGAGAACCAAATTGTTAAGCACAACTATAATCTATGTTATTCAGGCACCGACACCCGTACCCACACCCTAAAATACTTAAAGAGTCTAATGGACACTCCATCCTCTGTACGCTATCATAGGTACAATATACCAAGATATTAATAAGAAGGGGCTTTAAAAGCCCCAAGATCCCAAACCCTTAACAGAAGGCTTCAAAATCCCAAGCCCCTAATAGAAGGCTCATAGTATGGTGCTCATTTCCTCCAACCTCGAAAAGCTCATAGAGATAGTCGAAACCCTGAATTTTGCAAATGGCAAATCATTCGCCACTACTGAGCTGCCCAAGAAAAGGCCATGTCACAATACAGCCCTAAACATTACAATGAATATTCAAGGATAAAGGATCCTCATGGAGCTCGTTAATAATGAATCTTCCCTGAATATTTGTCTACTGAGAATGGACAAATGCCCGGGGATTAAGCATGAGTACCTTAAACCTACCAGTCAGGATGAGTGGGCCTATGATAACACTCAAAGGGAAGTAATGGGTTTTATAAAACTCAGTCTCAAGATTGACCCACTAGATAACCTTACTGAGTTTTAGGTAATTGACATACCCATTTATTTCAATTTACTTCTGGCATGAACGTGTGTTGAAGGTGTTGCATCTTTACTACATCAGAAACTAAAACTTTTATGTGGAAAAAAATCTAATCACTATATTAAAATATTTTAACATTATAAAAGGGAACGGCCCAACACCCCTATCTTAGAATTCCAACATGAAAGCGGATATATCTACATCAGTGGTTTTCATCTAGGACCGCCTGTGTAGGTCATTTCAGCTAACACTAATGAATAAATCTCACCATCATACTCTGAATATGCCTGATGTAATGTCACTCACATAATGCAGAGAATGAGATTCCTACCGAGAATGGGACTTTGGAAAAATCAACAAGGGATCAACGCACTCATTAAGATACTTCAATAGTTTAACGGTGAAGGACTAGGGTATAAGAGAAAGAGTGATGATCTCATCTACAAAGCATTAAAGGTTATAGGGAGGAATTTAATAAACCAGGGCCTGTGCTTGTACCCTGTCACTCTAGCCTCAATGGATATTTTGTCAAGGATGGAGAAAAATTTCCCTTCTATGGCTTTCTCGAACCATGGATATATGCTAACTCCATAAAATAAATTCCATGGTGGGATATTTTCTTTGAGGACCGATCCACATGGATTAAAGAATACATGCATGAAATAGTCGGCACGATCGAGAAACTGGATAAGTCCTCTATAGAGTGACATCCTCTTGAATATTTAAAAAACACTGAAATGTTTCGAGAGGTAATGATGGAGGATGAGAAGAATTGGAATTCATGCCACCTACCGATGACTGGGAATCCTTTTGAAAATGAGATCACATAAATGTTCTATGAGGAACCTCTAGTTACTTTCTATAGCCTCCTATTTGAGGAGAAGGCTCTTAAGGAAAACTACGTTGATTTACTCGACCATATCAACCCTTTAATCGAAGAAATAAATTTGAACTTTGAGTATCCTTATGTGCAAAATATTGAGGGTGATGAATGTGCTTATCAAAACAATGAATTTAATTTACATAATGAAGAATTAGAAAACCACTTAAGAGAGCTTAATTATAAATAGACTAATCACGCACAACCTGTTGACGAAATGGCAACAGTTAATTTAGGGTCTTCGGGTGACATAAAAGAAATTAAAATAGGTTATTCTTTCGATTATATATAAAATTCCTAACTCCTCCTACTTCTTAAATAATACATCAATGTCTTTGTCTGTACCTACGCTAATATGTAAGATGTAGGGAATAGACCTTAAAATTGTTATCCAACACATATCCACATAGACAGACTCCAAGCTAGTCAAGCGAAAACTCCGAAAGCTCATACCAAAATGGTCCCTAAAGGACAAAGAAGAGGTGATAAAATAGTTTAGCGTATGCTTTTTAAGGATAGTCGATTACCCCACGTGGATGGCTAACATCGTACATGTCCCAAAAATAGGAGGGAAGAGAATGATGTGCATTGACAATAAATACTTGAATAAAGACAGTGCTAAGCATGGGTATCCACTGCCGAATATAGATATGATCATTGACAACACCACTGGCCATGCCCTGAAACCCTTTATTGATGGCTTCATTAATTACAACCAAATCATGATGCATCCGGATGATCAAGATAAAATGACTTTCACTACCCCTTGGGAGACTTTTTGTTACATAGTAATATCGTTCAGGCTCAAGAATACTGGTGCAACTTACCAATGAGGGGATACAATCTTGATGCATGATTGAATTCATAAAAAAGTTGAAGTATATGTAGATGACATGATAGTTAAGTCCAAAACATGAGAAGGGAATGTTCCAACACTAAGAAAGTTCTTTTAGAGACTTAAAATATATCAAATGCGCCAAAATCTTAAATAATGTGTCTTTAGAGTTACTAAAGGGAAACTGGTAGGATTCCTCATCAGCGAAAGGGGGATTGAGGTAGACCTATCCAAAGTCTAATCCATTCTGCAAATGCCACCCTTGCACACTGAGAATGAGGATAGAACTTCTTAGCAAGGATCTAATATATCATTAAGTTCATCTCTCAGATAAGCTCCACATGTGGGCTAATTTTTAAACTGCTCCACAAATATTCTATCAATATATGGCACTCTGTATACCAAGAATCTTTTGACAAAATCAAGCAAGATTTGATTAACCCTCTTGTCTTGTCTCCACATCTACCTCAACATCCTCTTCTCTTGTACCTCATAATCATCGACACCAAAACGGGAGCAGTTGGCTCAATATGTCCAAGTGTCTTAGAAAGTGCACTTCATATACTATTCCAGTAAAAAGCTCAATGTCTATGAAAAATTGTACATGGCCTTAAAGTAATTTTATTTGTCCCTAGTGCGGGTGACACAAAAGATGAGACACTATAATTGGTTTTGAAATCAAGTTGATTTCCTGAATGGATACCTTGAAATACTTACTCGAAAAAACTGCAATAATAAGCAGAATGACCAAATGGTTATTCATGCTTACCGAATTTAACATCACAAGGCAACTAAAGACCAAGCTAATATAGATTAGTTGGCCAAATCCCCTTTGGAAGAACAAAGTGAGACCATGGAAGACTTCCTGGATGAAGATGTCTTTTTAATCGAAAGTCGCGATGAATACCGATGGCAGCTGTAATTCGATGGAACAATACTTAAGAAAGGATTTGGCATTAGAAAGTTGTTAATTTTGCCATATGGAAGGCACTAACCTATAACCATCAAGATAAAATTTAATTATACCAACAAAATTATTGAATATAAAGTTTGCAGCGTGGGGATGCAGATAGCCCACAACAAAAGAATACGGAGAATCGATGTATATGAAGACTTTGCCCTAATTATTTTCCAAATCCTAGGGACTTGGAAAATCAAGGAGGAAAATCTATTGCCCTATCATGAATTATCTTGAGGAAACCACTTCCTAATTCGATGATGTTTAATTATTTTATCTCCCATGGGCTCAGAACAGTCGCTTTGGGATCTTTGGTGGAATCCCATACGATATGGGTAAAGTTAAAGTGGACATATGAAAACAACAACCTAGGTTCATTTACGAAATTTGCATGATCGAGGCCACGGATAAAAGACTATGTTACTAAGATATAAATGATCTTCATCAAAAGGGAAATTATCCTTCTGAATCAGTTAAGAAAGACAACATAATACTCCGAAAATGGGATGCTCAATTCATCATGTGAAATAAACATCTATATAAAAGACATCTTGATGACACCTATTTATAATGTCTCAATGAAAGTGAAGCAGAAAATGTGACGGAATAGATACACCGAGGAGAGTGTGGACCTTACATGAATGGAAAAATGATAACAAAGAATATTATTTACCAATGGTATTATTAGAGTACCATTTAGCATGACTGTGATAAATATGTCCAAAGGTATCCTAAATGCCAATGATTCACAAATTTATAGCATTTACATCTGAGGGAATTATATAACATTACTTCACCTTGGGGAATCAACATCATTAGAGAGATAACTCTAAACGAATCTAATGGTCATGAGTTAATCCTGGTAGTTATAGAATACTTAACTAAGTGGGTCGAAGAAGAATCATACGTTGTATCGAACCCCCAAAAAATGGCCTAATTTATACGAAAGAATATCATTTGCAGGTATGGTGTACCTTTTGATTTGATCTCCAATAATGGAATAAACTTTGAGGCAAACGTCATGGAAATCGTTGAAGAATACCAAATTCAAAGACACAAGTCATCTCCATACCACCCATAGACCAACAATGCCGTAGAGTCGACAAATTAAAACATAAAAGTGATATTAATCAAGATGATCAAAGGATGCCGAGATTGGGCTAATCGAATTCCATATGCACTGTGGGGATATCGAACTATTATCATAATATCTACTAGATCCACACCATTCTCGCTTGTATATAGGATGAAATAAATGTTTCTAATCGAGACGAAAGTCCCCTCACTAAGGGTATTGTTAGAATCCTAAATCTCTTAGGCTAATTGGGTGAGAGAAAATATGAATAACTAGTATTGTTGGACTAACAATGGATGCTGGCACGCTATCACATATAAGGTTACCATAGACATATTGTCGAGGAGTTTAATAGGAAATTTAAGGACATAGGAGTCAACGAATGGGACCTAGTGCTAAAAAGAGGTCATAGAACCCATATGGGATCCTCGAGGCAAGTTTCGTCCCAACTAAGAGGGGGCCATATGTGGAGAAGAAGATCTTTTCAAGATGCAAAACTCTCTTAGTTGATCCCGATGGAACATAATTATCCAAACAGGCTAATTTAGATCGTCTCAATAAGTAATACATATAAAAAGAGAGGTGTCAAGCAACTAACATAAACTACGTTGACTGATCCTCCATAAATCAAAGAAAATTCATCAAAACCATCTCTAAGCTGATTTTAACACGTAACGGAGGTACATAGGAAACCTTTAGGGGTTTGGTCAACTAAACACCACCACACCGGGGGTAAAGCCTTCCTAATTTATCTCATTTTTTAAATTCCTAAAAACGATTGTACAATCATTACGATGAAAGAGAAAGGTTTGAGGCTCACAAGGGGACTAATTTTTCATTAAAGTAAATACTTTCATTGCAAAACATACATTCCTCATCACCAGAAAAATAAAAAGTTACATAAAAATACTTAAAGGGGTTTGCTACCCACATTGTCAAAAGATTCAGAGCCTTCTTCCACAGAGATACTCATTTTTCATTAATCACTACTATCACATGTACGTATGTGGTGCCCATGATAAGAAAATGTTGAAATACCATAACCAAAGCTAAAGCACCTCTTCATACTCCCCTATACCTCCTCTCCAGGATGTTGTACAAAAAGAAGGCAATGACCACCATAAGATTAATCCCTCCCTTAGTAAGAAATTTATGGGCAGTGAGATGGTCTACTTTCAATAACATGAGAAGGGATAAGATTACCCCTTAGCTCAGATACGACTCTACTATGAGTTGGTCTATACCATACCTGCTAAGAAATAATAATCCTCAAAGTTAGATTAAACCTCCTCTAATGCAAAGCGAAAAATGCTATCCTCAGGGTACCAGAAATGAGAAATAACCTCCAAAAACACCCAATAAACTGTGATATTTCTTCAAGACAATAGGGGAACTAGATCGTAACGATCCAGGACTAAGAGATACCAATAATCAAACCTTGATATGAAAGATTCCACTTCGTGATTAAGAATGGTTTAGTAATCAGAATGAGGTTGAGTCATCTTAAGATACTAGGAGAAGAAAATAATGTTGTATCTATACTAAAGAAGAGCATAAGCTTCCAGGCTAAAACACTACCTCCATTATAGGAATAAAAGGTTTATTAGTTGGTCGTCTTGAATAGTCCCTTAGATCGATCGGTCCTCAGCTCAAATATAGAATATTCAAAGTGCCCCTCCAGGCTTGAATATCCAAAATCTATTTGAAAATGTGTTACGAGAAGGAATATTGGGTATGGAATGTTGGTAATAAGATCTTTACCTGTTTTAAACCTTAGCCTATCTACTCCATGCGTGTATCATAATTAGCATAATAATAATTCGAAAACTAAAAAATAAATAGAATTTCTCAAAATGAAAACATGTTTTCATTCTTTACATACATAATTGTTTAGGATAAAAGACAACTCATTCTAATCCTTAATACAAACAAAGGCATAAAAACAAGAAAAAATAAACTGACAACGATCATCAAATCCTACAAAGGAAGAGTATCCATCATCCTCAACGACGTCACTGGATTCGTATGAAGTAGCCTGCGTCGGAGCACCTTTGCGGATCATTAGACCTCCCTGGGGAACTATGGTAAATTAGAATCTTGATACCTTGGGCGTACCCTCCGTGAGGACATAGGAACTTCCACTATAGGATCACCTCAATGCGACACCCTGTATAATTAATATCGAGTGACTACTCCTTTATTAAATTAATACAGAATATCAAGTTGGTTCAGTCTTAGCATCAATGTAGAAAAACATTTAATTAGTTACTAGCCACCTAATATTTAAAAAGAAAATTACAATTTTTTCAATTAAATTAACTTACAACTAACTAATGAATAACCAACCATTCAACATTCACATAAAAAATCACATAGAAATAATTAATAAAAATAAATAACAAAGTCTGGAGTAAAACTCCAACTATAGTCTCAATGTCAAATAATCCCAATAAAGAAATTCAACATGTGAAATAAATAAAAGTCTGAAACTGCCATCACTGAATAAGAATGGGCAGCATGCCCTAACTGATATGAATGACTCTGAAAGAAGCAAAGATAGATGTGGAGGCGTCTAATACCGAGATCCCGTAACTTCCACAACAGCTATATCACGTCAAAAGAATGGAACTCCTATGCTTGGCGTCCTTGTGGATGAGCACCTAAAAGGTTTTTATAAAACAAAATAGATTTGGAAGCAAACGGGTCAGAGCCCGATGTGAAAAATAAAGTTTAAAATAACAAATGTTTAAATTGCATTAAATAGTAAATATCATAGACATGTTAGTCACATGCTGTCACTTGAAATTCTCACCCCTCAACTATTGTGCACACCTAACGCATATTTACTACCCATACTAACTACACTACCAACTTATTTTATCGGTACCAAATCTTTGTCTATAGGGATTTCTATATTGAGTCACCCGTATTATTCAAGTACTATGAAATTTCATTACCATTATTTATCAATCATTTTCAAGTAACTTAATACTCATTATGAATTTCCACAAGTTTACATTATTCTATAGGTCTCATCCTAACTCATCTACTAAACAACAGAGTAGAATAATCTCAAGTATATATTTATATCACTCTCAATACATATATACACATATGGCACCCCTAGGCTAAGTTGCGGTGCATATATACTCTGCTATAGAATCTCGGTACATCACGTACGTAAGGATCACGAGTTTTGAATATCTAAGGAGCCGTATTAATACAAATCACAGATATTGGAGGTGAACATAGTTCACATACCCATGGGTCATGCACATACATACGCTCCCATGGTCACAGTCTTTTGTTCTTTAGGTACCAAATCTAAATCCCATCCAAGGCACATAAGACAAGATTGTCCTCTTCCTACAACCTCCCGTGATAACAAGTATAGTAGGTATATCATACACATAATAATCCATATAGTAGGTAAGCAGACAACCTAAGTAATCGTCATTTTAATGTAGGTATACTCATATCCTATATTACAAGTCTCATACGTAGTATAGTTTCATCCCGATTATTATACGCAACATGTTTAACGTGATAATTCTCGTCGGATAATTTCGAGTACTTAAACCTACCCCAAAAGGTTACTAAGTCTCCCACGTGTCTCTAAGGTTATTTCAGTAATTTAAAGTCCCCCTACAAATGTCTCTAACCTAAAGTTATTTTTTATCCAAATTAAATTCAAGTTCCCATAATTTCCAACCATAACTCACTCGCCAGACATTCGTAAGTTTATCATTAAATCGCAAACCAAACTAATATTTTTCTGGCCTCAAATAAACCCCTACTGAGCTTCCCTAAGTCCCAATATGTTCAAATAGACCACACCAATAATTCTTAAAAGTCGAGATTGGTTAAACTTTAAAAGGAAATTTTATCACAAATACAGGGGGAGTCGATCGATCGAAGGAAAGGGTCGATCGAGCGAACCAGTCGATCGATCGATCCATCAGATATTGGCCTACGATTTCTGCATATTTTTGCCGACGGGTTTCATAAATTTTAACCCTCAAATCCTCTATTGTAACATCCCAAACTCCCAAATATTTATACCAAACGTTATACCAACATAAACACATAACTTATAACATCTTAGAATCATCAAATCATTATTGGTTGTCATTTCCTTGGATCAAATCATGTATATTTTATAAAAAGCTTATTTCTTCTATTTCTTTAAATAACATCATATAACTCAACATAAAATCGTAATTCTCTACACATGGATCATAATTTCGTGGCTATTATTTTTCCAGAAGTTAGTCTTCATGCAAAAACCTACCAAGATTAAGATTTAAATCTCCAAATCCATTAATTCATCATTTTTCAAGGTTTTTCTCTAATTATAAACTATCATGGATAATATATACACTGAATTATTGCAAGTTAAATCACTTACCTAAAAATGGAAGTTCTGATCCTTTGGAGAAGATGATATAGGAGAGATCCTCTATTCTCGATCTATACGATGGTGGTGCAAAAGCCTGAGGAAGGTGGTTCTCCTTTGGGAACTTCCTCCACTTCTTCTCTAATGGCCTCACCCAAGTAGACTTTTCTAACTATCTCGTCCCTCCCGGACACATTGGTGCACTTTAAATGACTATAAGGATGACATAAAAATAAACTACTTTATAATCCATTGAATTGGTCCCGACACGACTGACACGCGCATCCCAACTTAATTTCTAAATCTGTCGTTTTTTCCACACGTAACAATTTTAATAAGTTCATAATCATATATTACTATACTTACTCAGTAATATTCAATATAATTATCATAATCAAATACTAACTCTCATCTAGCTAGTATTTAAATCCAGATTAATTACTAATTAATTTTCCATATTTAATTCAATTAATCCTATAATTAAAATCAGTGAAAATACGGGGTATTACATACTTCCCCCCTAATAATGAAATTTCGTCCCAAAATTCGGAAACAAAGTTATACCTGGTAAAATAACTCTGGATATTTATCGCGCATCTCATCCTCGCGCTCCTAGGTAGACTCCTCGGCATTATGATGCCGCCACTGAACACGTACTAGCGGTACTAGCTTCGATCTCAATTTCCTCTCGCTACGGTCTAGGATAGTAATCGGCCCCTCCTTGTAGGGACTATCAGGCTACAGATCAATCTCCTCCAAAGCAATATGAGTATGGTCTAACTCATCCCGAAGATATCTCCTCAGTGAAAAAATATGGAACACGTCATGAATCCTATGCAAGTACTACGATAACCCAAGTCTATAAGCAACCGGCCCAATCCGCTCGATGATAGAAAATGGCCCCACATATCTCGACGTTAACTTCCCTTTCTTACCAAAAATGCATTATCCCCTTCATAGGAGATACTCTCAGCAACACATGGTCTCCCAAATTGAACTCCCAGAAAAACCTCTTGGCATCGGTGTAGCTCTTCAGTCGATCCTGAGCAATCCGAATACAGCTCCGAATCATCACTATCCTGGATGAAGAATCCTGGATCACCTACGGCCTAAGTAGATTATTGTCCCCCATATCTAACCAACACGCTGGAGAACGACAAGGTCTACCGTATAACGCCTCGAATGGAGCCATGCCAATCGTAACTCTGGGAGATACTTCTCCCATCCCCCGCTAAACTCTAGGATGCACATTCGCAACATATCCTTTAACAACTAATTTATTCCCTCAGTCTGCCCATCAGTCTGCTAGTGATAGGACGAACTCAATCGTAACTCTGTACCCATAGCCTCCTGTAAGCTCTCCCAAAATCTGGACACAAAAATCTTGTCCCGGTGGGACACAATATCAAAGGGCACCCCGTGAAATCTCACTACCTCCGCAAAGAAGATCTGAGTATACTACCCTATAGTATAATCGGTCAAAACTGGTAGAAAAGTGAGCTACCTTGGTCAAATGATCCACAATCACCCATATCGAATCGTGACCTCGTTGAGATGTAGGCAACCCTGTGATGAAATCCATGGAAATGGTCTCCCATTTTCACATAGGGATCTCTAACCGCTATAGGAGCCCCGACGGTCTCTGGTGGTCCACTTTTACCAGCAGACAAGTGACATATTTCAAAATAAAATTGGCGATATCCTTCTTCATTCCACTCCACCAGTACTGTCACCTGATCTCCTTGTACATCTCATCCCCACCGGGATGTACCACAAAACGTGAACCGTGCGACTCTACCATCACCTCGTGTCACAAGTCCTACCCCTCAGGAAAAATCAGCCTCCCATTGAATCTCAAACCTTCATCCGAACCAATGGTGTAATACTCACCCCCTGTGCTATAAGTTGTACTATCCGATCCTGGCAGAATGGATCCGTTGCCTGAGCCTGTACCACCCTCGTAATAATTTGAGGCATAACTGTCATAACAGACATAAATGATCGGGCCACAGCATCTTAGTGTACCAACGCCTTCCATTTTGCTTTCCACACCTCGGCCACCTCACTAACTGGTCTATGGTTCAATGCGCCTGCTACCATGTTTGCCTTCCCTAGGTGGTAATGGATATCAAACTGATAATCCTTCACAAATTTAAGCCACCTGCGCTGACGCATATTCAACTCCTTCTAGTTGAAGAGGTACTGTAGAGACTTTTGATCTCTGAATAAGCCAAATTTCTCCACTAAGAGATAATATCTCCATATTTGAAGTGCAAACACGACTGTCGCTAACTCCAAGTCGCGGGTGGGGTAATTCCTGTCATGAGGCTTAATCTTTCGGGAAGCTTAAGTTATAGCCTGATATTCTTACTTAAGCATACCCCCAAGTCCCTGTAGGGACACATCAGTGTAGACTAAATACTCCACTCCCGGCCTGGGCAGTGCTAGAACAAGTGCCGAAGTTAACTTATCCTTAAGCTCATCAAAGGCTAACTGACAGGCATCATCCCAGATGAATGGCACCCCTTTGAGAGTCAGGTGTGTCAATGGACCCACTATCTTCAAGAAGCCCTGAATAAACCTCTTGTAGTATCTTGTTAGGACCAAGAAACTACGTATCTCTGTCGATGTCGTGGGCTGTCCCCACTCCCTCACCACTAACACTTTTCTCGAATCTACGAATATACCCTTGTCTGATACTATGTGCCCCAAAAATGGGACTTCCTTCAGCCAAAACCCACACTTCTCATATTTGGCATACAACTCGTGCTGACGCAGTGCCTGCAACACCTATCAACATGCTCGGTATGCTCTTCCTCAGTCTGAGAAAATATCAAAATGTCATCTATGAAGATAATGACAAACTGATCAAGGAACTCTCTGAACACCTTATTCATCAAGTCCATGAATACGGCTGATGAGTTGGTCAGCCTAAATGGGATAATCCTGAACTCGTAGGATCCATATCTCATCAAGACTGCAGTCTTTGACACGTCATGCGCCTTAATATGCAACTGATGGTATCCCGACCTCAAGTCTGTCTTCGAGAAGAAGGCAACTCCTCAAACTGATCGAATAAGTCATCGTTTCGAGGCAACGGATACTTATTTCGTACCGTAACTTTATTCAGCTCTCGATAATTAACACATAATTGCAGATATCCATCCATTTTCTTCACAAATAGCACATGAGCACCCTAAGCTGAGGTACTCCTTCGAATGAACCCTTGTCGCAACAGCTGTTGAATCTGATCCCGTAACTCCCTCATCTCTATCGGAGCCATACGGTAAGGCACGCGGGCTATCGATCAAGTGACCTATAAAAAATTCTATCTTTCCACTAGGTGGCAATCCCGGTATATCCTGGAATACATCAGCGAACTCCCGAACAACATGAATCAAACAAGTGGAATTACCACCTCCTTAGAGGTCTCCTCCTCTATGTAATACAAATGAGTGGATGATCCTCCCTTAGGACGAGGCATCGCCATCAGGAACATCTCCTAACCCGATATAGCATATATAATACTCCTACTAAAATAATCGATCATAGCCCTATACGCAACGAGCCAATCCATACTGATAATCGCATCATACTTGGTCATATATAATACAAGCATGTCTTCAGGTAATATAAATCTCCTAATATCTATACCTACCCCCGACATATAAAGAAAATCAATGTCCCATTCCCCAATGGTGAGTCAACACACGTAACAGTACTCTCCACTGTATCTAATAACCCCCCGGTGCGTGCTAAACTAGTGGAAATAAAAGAGTGTGAAGCCCCCGTATCGAACAAAATATGCCCCAAAGTCCCCTGAATAGCAAACGTACCCTTAATCACGGGTGGAGCCTGCAGCCTGATGAATGCTTTAAACATGCACATATTGTAACTGCCCCTGCTGAACTGGGACCACGGGTATAGCTTGCAAAGCTGGCATCTGTGGTGGTGCTGGGAGGGTGGTGGGAAATATCGATCTCTGAGGCTCTTGTCGAGCAAGTAGGAGGTTGAGGGTCCTGCCCCTCTCAGGACAATCATGACATTTTTGGCCAGTCTCGCAACATATGAAACACTTTCCCTTAAAGTTTCCCCTATCTATCCCTGCTTCCCTCGGCCTTGTTGTCCCTAATGGCACTGCTATACCTGTTGGCCCTGATGACCCTGCTGGCCATGCCTATAACCTCCCTGAACGTGTCGAAAACCTCCTGATCTGAAATGCTTAGAATCCCCCTATTGGGAACTCTGATCACCCTGCCTCTGCTGGCCCTGAGCTAGATGTGCCCGCACTGGCACCACTACCTCGTGTCCTGCCCTGCTGGCTGGACTCCCCTACTCGCTTGCTCCCTATCAGATGGAGGCGGTGGTCCTAGAATTGAAGTAATGCTGCATTAAACACATCAATATAGGTCTGCAATGAGAGGTTACCTAGAAGATGCTGTCGAATCCTCCAGGTAAGGCCATCCATGAACATTTATATTTTCTTCTCCTCAGTAGGTACCTCTGCTGGTACCCGATTAAACAACCTGGTAAACTATTCCTCATACTCAATTATGGTCTTCCCCTCCTGGGTGTGGTTTAGTAATTTTTGCCTTATCACAGTCTGAATGTCGAAAGAGAAATATTTGCGGTCGAACTGCACCCATAAATCCTGAATAGTTACGACATCTCTCTCCTCAGTAGTGGTGATAGACTCCAACCACTATAGCGCTTCTCCAACTGGATTAAACGTAAATAGTATCTACCTATGTACATCCGTTCATTCATACATCTTCAAGAGCCTCTGGATGTCCTTATTTCATTGGCTCATCACTATAACATCGGAGCTACCTACAAACTCAGAAGGATGTGCCTTCTGAAAGGCATCTCTCAAACGTTCCCAAGCTGTTAGGAATGCATGAGCATGAACTTGGGACACCACTACTTCTAAAGGTTCATTTACCGCCTTTGCTACTATAGCGACAACTTCAGCGGCGTTCATATCACCCTGAACTGGTGCTGACTGAGGCTCGAGTTGGGCACCCCTAGGACCTCGTTGTGCACATCGAGGAGGCATGTCAAATGAGGTTGAAGCTTTATAAGTCTATAGTTCATATCATAAAATGGCTGAAGACGTAAAATGCGCAATTGAATAATACAACAATCCTAAAATATAGGGCTTTATATCAAAGAATGCTACACTGAAAGAATTACAAGCCGTACAGAACCTAAAGACTCTAGAACCTGATGCTTTGAGACCATATGTGACACCCCGTCTAATTAAATACTGGGGTAGTTACTCCTTTATTAAATTAATACAGAATATTAAGTTGGTTCAGTCTTAGCATCACTGTCGAAAAACATTTAATTAGTTACTAGCCACCTAATATTTAAAAAGTGAGATTCCAGATTTTATTATATAAATTAATTTACAACTAAGTAATGAATAACCAACCATTCAACATTCACATAAACAATCACATAGGAATAATTAATAGAAAGAAACAATAGAGTCTGGAGTAACACTCCAAATATAGTCTCAATGTCAAGTAATCCCAATACAAGAGTTTGAATAAATAGATCCAACATCTGAAATAAATGAAAGTCTCAAACTTCCATCTCTGAATAAGAATGGGCAACATGCCCTAACTGATATGAATGACACAAAAGGAAGCAAAGATAGATATGGAGGCATCTAATACCGAGGTCCTTTAACTTCTACATCAACTACAACACGTCAACAAAATGGAACTTCGATGTTTGGCGTCCCTGTGGCTGGTCACCTAAAAGGTTTTTACAAAACAAAATAGATTTGGAAGCAAACGGGTCAGAGCCCAATGTGAAAAATATATTTGAAAATAGCAAGTGTTTAAATTGCATTAAACAGTAAATATCATATACATGTTAGTTACGTGCTCTCACTTGAGATTCTCACCCCTCAACTATTGTGCACGCCTAACGCATATTTATTACCCATACTAGCTACGCTACCCACCTATTTTGTCGGTACTAATTCTTTATCTATAGGGATTTCTATATTGAGCCACCCGTATTACTCAAGTACCATGAAATTTTATTACCATTATTTGTTAATCATTTTCAAGTAATTTAATACTCATTATGAATTTCCATAAGTTTACATTATTCTATAGGTGTCATCCTAACTCTTCTACCAAGAAACAGAGTAGAATAATCTCAAGTATATATTTATATCACTCTGAGTACATATATACACATATGGAACCCCTAGGCTAAGCTACGGTGCATGCATACTCTGCTATCGAATCCCGATACATCACGTATGTAAGTATTACGAGTTCGAGTATTAATAAAAATCATACATATTAGAGGCGAACATAGTTCACATACCCATGGGTCACACACATACCTATGCTCCCATGGTCATCTGACTTATCAACTCACAAATAACTCTTCATAGTCCTATGTTCTTGAGGTACCCAATCTAAATCCTGCCGAAGGTGGACAGGACAAGATTGTCCTCTTCCTACAACCTCCCGTGATAGAAAGTATGGTAGGTATGTCGTACATATAATAATCCATATTCTAGGTAATCACACAACCTAAGTAATCATCATTTCAATATAGGTATAATCTTTTCCAATATTACAAGTCTCATACATAGTATAGTTTCATCCCGATTATTATACGTAACATCTTTAGCGCGATAATTCGTGTCGTATAAATCCGAGTACTTAAACACATCCCAAAAGGTTACTAAGTCTCCCACGTGTCTCTAAGGTTGTTTCAGTAATTTAAAGTCCCTTTACTACTGTCTCTAACCTAAAGTTATTGTTTATCCTAATTAAATTCAAGTTCCCATAACTTCCAACCGTAACTCACTCGCTGGACACTCGTAAGTTTATCATTATCCCAAACCAAACAAATATTTATCGGGCCTTAAATACACCCCTACTGACCTTCCCTAAGTCCCAATATGTTCAAATAGACCACACCAATAATTTTTAAAAGTCAGGATTGGTTAAAATTTAAAGGAAATTTTATCACAAATACAGGGGGAGTCAATCGATGGAAGAAAATGGTTGATTGATCGAACCAGTCGATCGATCGATATTCTTGAGTCTATCGATCGATCCATCAGATATTGGCCTACGATTTCTGCATATTTTTGCCTACGGGTTTCATAAATTTTAACCCTCAAATCCTCTATTATAACGTTCCAAACTCCCAAATATTTATACCAAACGTTATACCAACAAAAACAGATAACTTCTAACGTCTTAGAGTCATCAAATCATTATGGGTTTTCATTTCCTTGGATCAAATCATGTATATTTCATAAAACCCCTATTTCTTCTATTTCCTTAAAGAACATCATATAACTCAACATAAAATCGTAATTCTCTACACATGGATCATGATTTCACGACTGCTATTTTTCAAGAAGTTAGTCTACAAGCAAAAGCCTACAAAGATTAAGATTTAAATCTCAAAATCCATTAATTCATCACTTTTCAAGTTTTTTCTCCAATTATAAACTATCATGGATAATATATACATTGAATTATTGCAAGTTAAATCATTTACTTGGAAAAGGAAGTTCTGATCCTTTGGAGAAGATGATATAGGAGCGATCCTCTCTTCTCGATCTATCCGATGGTGGTGACGGTGGTGCAAAAGCCTGAGGATGGTGGTTCTCCTTTGGGAACTTCCTCCACTTTTTCTCTAGTTGCCTTCTACGAGTTTTGGTGGTGAAAACGCTAAGGGATCTTACCTAGCAGTTGATAAAGCTTTCTAAATTTCGTGGATTTAATTACCAAAAAATTTAAAATGTCCAAAATAGCCTCCCAAAATGCCGGTTTGGCTTAAAACTGCCCCGAGTCCTAAACTTAACCCCCGGGTAGACTTTTCTAACTATCTCGACCCTTTCGGACACATTGTCACACTAAAAATGACCATAAGGATGACATAAAAATAAACTAATTTATAATCCATTAAATTGGTCCCGACACGACTAACACGCGCATCCCAACTTAATTTCCAAAACTGTCATGTTTTCCATACGTGACAATTTTAATAAGTTTATAATCATATATTACTATACTTGCTCAGTAATATTCAACATAATTATCATACTCAAATATTAACTCTCGTCTAGCTAGTATTTAAATCCAGATTAATTACCAAATAATTTTCCATCTTTAATTCAATTAATCCGATAATTAAAATCAGTAAAAATACGGGGTATTACATACTTCCCCCCTAATAATGAAACTTCGTACCGAAATTCAGAAACAAAGGTATACCTGGTAAAATAACTCTGGATATTTGTCGCGCATCTCATCCTCGAGCTCCCAGGTAGACTGCTCGACATTATGATACTATCACTGAACATGTACTAGCCGTACTACCTTCGATCTCAATTTCCTCTCGCTACGGTCTATGATTGCAATCGACCCCTCCTCGTAGGAACTATTGGGCTACATATCGTTCTCCTCCAAAGCAATGTGACTATGGGCCAACTCATCCCGAAGATATCTCCTCAGCGAAGAAATGTGGAACACGTCATGAATCCTATGCAAGTACTACGATAACCCAAGTCTATAAGCAATTGGTCCAATCCGCTTGATGATAGGAAATGGCCCCACATATCTCGTCGCCAACTTCCCTTTCTTACCAAAAACACATTATCCCCTTCATAGTATATACTTTCATCAACACTTGGTCTCCCACATTGAACTCCCGGAAAAACTTCTTGGCATCGGCGTAGCTCTTATGTCGATCCTGAGCAATCCGAATATGGATCCGAATCATCTTTATCGTGGACGAAGTATCGTGGATCACCTCCGGCCCAAGTAGATTATTGTCCCCCACCTCTAACCAACACGCTGGAGAATGACAAGGTCTATCGTATAATGCCTCGAATGGAGCCATGCCAATCGTAAATTGGTAGGAGTTATTATAGGCAAACTCTACTAGTTGGAGATACTGCTCCCATCCCCCGCCAAAATCTAGGATGCACATTCTCAACAATCCTCTAACATCTAATTTTTTCCCTTAGTCTGCCCATCAGTCGGCTAGTGATAGGCCGAACTCAATCGTAACTCTGTACCCATAGCCTTCTGGAAGCTCTCCCAAAATCTGGACACAAAAATCTTGTCCCGGTCGGACAAAATATCAAAAGGCACCTCGTGAAGTCTCACTACCTCCGCAATAAAGATCTGAGCATACTGCCCCGTAGTATAATCAGTCCAAATTGGTAAAAAAGTGAGCTACCTTGGTCAAATGATCCACAATCATCCATATCGAATCGTGACCTCACTGAGATGTAGGCAACCCTATGATGAAATCCATGGAAATGGTCTCCTATTTCCACATAGGGATCTCTAACCATTGTAGGAGCCCCGACTGTCTCTGGTGGTCCACTTTTACCAGCTAATAAGTGAAACATTTCAAAACAAACTCGCTGATATCCTTATTCATTCCAGTCCACCAGTACTGTCGCCTCATCTCCTTGTACATCTCATCCCCACCGGGATGTACCGCAAAATGTGAACCGTGCGACTCTATCATCACCTCGTATCGCAAGTCCTACCCCTCAGGAACAATCAGTCTCCCATTGAATCTCAAACCTTCATCTAAACCAATGGTGTAATACTCACCCCCTGTGATATAAGTTGTACTATCCGATCCTGGCAGAACGGATTCGTTGCCTGAGCCTGTACCACCCTCGTAATAATCTGAGGCGTAATTGTCATAACAGACAGGAATGATTGGGCCACTGCATCTTGGTGTACTAACACCTTCCATTTAACTCTCCACACCTCGTCCACCTCACTGATTGGTCTACGGCTCAAAGCGCCTTCTACCACGTTTGCCTTCCCCCAGGTGGTAATGGATATCGAACTGATAATCCTTCACAAATTTGAGTCAGCTGCGCTGATGCATATTCAACTCCTTCTAGTTGAAGAGGTACTGTAGTGACTTGTGATATCTGAATAAGCCAAATTTCTCCCCCAAGAGATAATATCTCCATATTTTAAGTGCAAACACGACGTCCACTAACTCCAAGTCGTGGGTGGGGTAATTCCTCTCATGAGGCTTAGGCTTTCGGGAAGCATAAGTTATAGCCTGATATTCCTACTGAAGCAGACCCCCAAGTCCCTATAAGGACGCATCAGTGTAGACTAAATACTCCACTTCCGGCCTGGGCAGTGCTAGAACAGTTGCCTAAGTTAACTTGTCCTTAAGCTCATCAAAGGCTAACTGACAGACATCATCCCAGATGAATGGCACCCCTTTGAGAGTCAGGTGTGTCAATGGACCCACTATCTTCGAGAATCCCCGAATAAACCTCCTATAGTATCCTGCTAGGACCAAGAAACTATGTATCTCTGTCGGTGTCGTGGGATGACCCCACTCCCTCACCGCTGACACTTTGCCCGGATCTATGAATATACCCTTGTCTGATACTATGTGCCCCAAAAATTAGACTTCCTTCAGCTAAAACCCACACTTGTCATATTTCGCACACAACTCGTGTTGGCGCAGTGTCTGCAACACCTGTCATAAATGCTCGACATGCTCTTCTTTAGTCTGAGAAAATATCAAAATGTCATCTATGAAGACAATGACAAACTGATCAAGGAACTCTCTGAACACCCTATTCATCAAGTCCATGAATACGGCTGATGTGTTGGTCAGCCTAAATGGGATAATCCTGAACTCGTAGGATCCATGTCTCATCAAGACTGCGGTCTTTGACATGTCCTATGCCTTAATATGCAATTAATGGTATCCCGACCTCAATTTTGTCTTTGAAAAGAAGGCAACTCCTCCCAACTGATTGAATAAGTCATCGATTCGGGGCAACGGATACTTATTCCGTATCGTGACTTTATTCAGCTCTCGATAATCAACACACAATTGCAGATATCCATCCTTTTTCTTTACAAATAGCACAGGAGAACCCCAAAGTGAGATACTCCTTCGAATGAACCCCTATCCCAACAGATGCTAAATCGGATCTCGTAACTCCCTCATATCTATCGGAGCCATACGATAAGGCACACGGGTTATCGACCGAGTGACCTATAACAAAGTCTATCTCTCTACTAGGTGGCAATCCTGATATATTCTGGAATACATCAGTGAACTCCCGTACAACAGGAATCAAACAAGTGGAATTACCACCTCTTAAGAGGTCTCCTCCTCTATGTAATACAAATGAGTGGATGATCCTCCCTTAGGACGAAGCATCGCCATCAGGAACATCTCCTAACTCGGTATAGCATATATAATACTCCTACTAAAATAATAGATCATAGCCCTATACATAACGAGCCAATCCATACTGATAATCGCATCATACTCGGTCATATATAATACAAGTATGTCTGTAGGTAATATAAATCTCCTAATATCTATACCTACCCCTCTACATACAAAGAAAATCAATGTCCCATTCCCCAATGGCGAGTCAACACACGTAACAGTACTCTACACTGTATCTAACAACCCCAAAGTGCATGCAAAACTAGTGGAAATAAAAGAGTGTGAAGCCCCTATGTCGAACAAAATATGACCCAAAGTCCCCAGAGTAGCAAACATACCCTCAATCGCAAGTGGAGCCTGTGAGACTACAGCCTGATGAATGTTGTAAACATGCCCATACTGTAACTGCCCTGCTAAACTGGGACCATGAGTATAGCTTGCAAATCTGGCATCTGTAGTGGTGCTGGGAGGGCAGTGGGAAATATCAATCACTCAGGCTCCTGTCAAGCAAGCAGGCGGTTGAGGGCCCTACCCCTCTCAGGATAATCATGACGTTTGTGGCCAGTCTTGCAACATATAAAACACTTTCCCTTAAAGTTTCCCCCTATATATCCCTGCTGCCCTCGGCCTTGTTGTCCCTAATGGCACTACTATCCCTGTTGGCCCTGATGACCCTGCTGGCCATGCCTATAACCTCCCTGAATGTGTCGAAAACCTCCCGATCTGAAACACTAAGAATCCCCCTACTGGGAACTCTAATCACCTTGCCTCTGTGGACCTGAGCTGGATTTGCCCACACTGGAACCACTACCTCATGTCCTGCCCTACTGGCTAGATTCCCCTACTCACTTGCTCCCTGTCAAATGGATGCGGTGGTCCTAGAACTGAAGTAGTGTTGCATTAAGCACATCAGTATATGTCTGCAATGAGAGGTTACCCAGAAGATGCGGTTGAATCCTCTAGGTAAGGCCATCTATGAATATTTGTATTTTCTTCTCCTCAGTAGGTACCTTTGTAAGTACCAGACTAACCAGCCTGGTAAAATCTTCCTCGTACTCAACTATGGTCTTCCCCTTCAAGGTGTGGTTTTGTAATTTTCACCTTGTCCCAATCTGAACGGCGAAAGGGAAATATTTGCGGTCAAACTGCACCCATAAATCCTCTCTCCTCCGTAGTGGTAATAGACTCCCACCATTACAATGCTACTCATATTAACTTAAACGTAGCTAGTATCCGCCTCTGTACTTCCGTGCATTTATACATCCTCAAGTGCCTCTGGATGTCCTTCTTCCATTGGCTCGCCACTATAACATCGGAGCTACCTGCAAACTCCAGAGTACATACCTTCTGAAAGGCATCTCTGAAACATTCCCAAGCAGATGGGAATGCATAAGCCTGAAATTGGGCCACCACCGATGCCAGAGGTGGTGCCTGCTGCACTACTGCTAAAGGTGTATTTACCTCCTTTGCTACTATAACGACAACTTCAGTGGCGTTCATAGAACCCTGAACTAGTGCTGATTCAGGCTCGGGTTAGGCACCCCTGGTAACTCGCTGTGCACGTCAAGGAGGCATATAAAATGAGGGAAAAGCTTTATAAGTCTACAGTTAATATCATAAAATGGCTGAAGACGTAAAATGCGCAATTGAAGAATACAACAGTCCTAAAATATAGGGCTCTATATCAAAGAACGCTACATTGAAAGAATAACAAGCCATACAAATCCTAAAGACTTTAGAACCTGATGCTCTGATACCATATGTGACACTCCGTCTGATTAAATACTGGATAGCTACTCCTTTATTAAATTAATACAGAATATCAAGTTGGTTCAGTCTTAGCATCACTGTCGAAAAACATTTAATTAGTTACGAGCCACCTAATATTTAAAAAGTGAGATGCCAGATTTTATTAATTAAATTAACCTACAACTAAGTAATGAATAACCAACCATTCAACATTCACATAAACAATAATATAGTAATAATTAATAGAAAGAAATAACAGAGTCTGGAGTAACACTCCAAATATAGTCTCAATGTCAAATAATCCCAATACAAGAGTATGAATAAATAAATCCAACATCTGAAATAAATAAAAGTCTGAAGCTGCCATCTCTGAATAAGAATGGGCAACATGCCCTAACTGATATGAAAGACCCTGAAGGAAGCAAAGATTGATGTGGAGGCGTCTAATACCGAGGTCCTGTAACTTCCACAGCAACTACAACACGTCAACGAGTATGGAACTCCTATGCTTGGTGTCCCTGTGGATGGACACCTAAAAGGTTTTTACAAAACAAAATAGATTTAGAAGAAAATGGGTCAGAGCCCAATGTGAAAAATATTGTTTAAAACAGTAAGTGTTTAAGTTACATTAAACAGTAAATATCATATACATGTTAGTCATGTGCTCTCACTTGAGATTCTCACCCCTCAACTATTGTGCACGCTTAATGCATATTTATTACCCATACTAGTTATGATACCCACCTATTTTATCGGTACTTAATCTTTGTCTATAGGGATTTTTATATTGAGACACCCGTATTACTCAAGTACCAATGAATTTCATTACCATTATTTATTAATCATTTTCAATTAACTTAATACTCATTATGAATTTCCACAAGTTTACATTATTCTATAGGTCTCATCCTAACTCCTCTACCAAGAAATAGAGTAGAATAATCTCAAGTATATATTTATATCACTCTGAGTACATATATACACATATGGAACCCCTAGGCTAAACTACGGTGCATGCATACTCTACTATCAAATCCCGATACATCACGTACATAAGGACCACGAGTTCCGAATATCTCAGGAATCGTATTAATACAAATCATACATATTGGAGGAAAACATAGTTCACATACCCATGGGTCATGCACATACCTACGCTCCCATGGTCAGCTGACTTATCAACTCACAAATAACTCTTCACAGTCCTATGTTCTTGAGGTACCAAACCTAAATCCCACCGAAGGCACACAAGACAAGATTGTCCTCTTCCTATAACCTCCCGTGATAGAAAGTATGGTAGGTATGTCATATACATAATAATCCGTATACTAGGTAATCACACAACCTAAGTAATCATCATTTCAATATAGGTATACTCCTGTCCAATATTACAAGTCTCATACATAGTATAGTTTCATCCGTATTATTATGCATAACATGTTTAGCGCGACAATTCGCGTCGTATAAATCAGAGTACTTAGACATATCCCAAAAGGTTACTAATTAGTCTCCCACGTGTCTCTAAGGTTATTTCAGTAATTTAAAGTCCCTCTAGTACTGTCTCTAACCTAAAGTTATTATTTATCCGAATTAAATTCAAGTTCCCATAATTTCCAACCGTAACCCACTCGCCGGACACTCGTAAGTTTATCATTAAATCCCAAACCAAACTAATATTTTTCGGGCCTCAAATAAACCCCTACTGACCTTCCCTAAGTCCCAATATGTTCAAATAGACCACACAAATAATTCTTAAAAGTCAGAATTGGTTAAACTATGAAAGGAAATTTTAGCACAAATACAGGGGGAGTCGATCGGTTGACATTCTTGAGTCGATCGATCGATCCATCAGATATTGACCTACGATTTTTGCAATTTTTGCCTACGGGTTTCATAAATTTTGACCCTCAAATCCTCTATTATAACATCCCAAACTCCCAAATATTTATACCAAACGTTATACTAACATAAACACATAACGTTTAACGTCTTAAAATCATCAAATCATTAGGTAGAAGGATGCAACCCTATCTGGGCTAAGAAGTCCTACTGATGAACAAACCTCTCTCCTAGGTAGAAGGATGCAACCCTATCGTTACAAAGCAGCAACTAAGAGATAGTTTGTGTGGCGGTCCTATCTGTATCCCAATGTCTTCAGGACATAGCCTAAGAGAATAAAGTGGCCTGCAATCCATACAAGGCTAGTGAAGAAATGAAAGAAAATCCCAAAGTTTGAAAAAGGATAGAAAAAAGATATAAGCCCTCTCTACGGTCAGGATAGTTTGTATCTTGATTAAGCATGAAAAGTAGCGTCGCGTAAAAATTCTAATCGTTGAATTCGTTTCACCGCGTTAATACAAAAACCTAAATTATGACTGCACTTACAATACAAGTATAGCGGTAAGTCGGGTATCGAGAATCCACAGAGACGAGTTGCTGGAATTTAATTGATTTAATACTTCTAAATTAAAGTGAAAAAGATACTGCTAACAAAAAAAAAATATAATAAAGAGAACAGATTAATATAGGCGAGTGTAAATTAAACTATGGTTAACAAAGCAAATAAAAACTATAGGTTGTATCGAATATCCCTCACCCCGAGTTAATTAGTATAAAATGGTTACATGGGTTCACGAGTTATTAAGATTGTGTCTCGTTTTGTTAATTAATTAAATCAAGGGTTGTCGCACCCCTATATTCGCATAAAATCCTACTAATATTTTGGCATCAATAAATACCCCGAAAATTATGCACACAAGGTCGTAAATACGAGGAGTACATGATATGCCCCGTTAAATCTCCTAGGCGTAATAACTAGGACAACCCACTCGAAATAAATCCATGAGAACCCATCACCAAAGCAAAGCAATCCGTCAACCCTAGGTGAGTTCAATCCGACACAACCTAGACTAAATTATCCGCTACACATAATTAATGACATAAATGAAATCAACTTATTAATTAAAGCAACAACAACTTATTAAATTAACACTACAAATTAAACTAGGCTTGAAAATAAATGGAGAGCATGAAAAACTAGGGAACAAAGCACAAAAGAAAGAGAGAAGACAATAAATAGTATCCACTTACATTAATGGGCGTCAAATCACCAAGAAAATGGAGGAAATGGGGTGTCTCCACAAAATCCCCAAAATAGCTTCTCAAACCCTAACCTAAAAACTAAGTAAAATGAAGACCCTTACAAAAATAAACATAGTGTTCTATTTATAGCAACTGGGAAAAAGAAAATTAAGAAAAAGAAATAAGAAAAGAAATAAGGATAAGTCTCCTAATTAAGTAAAGAAAGAAAAAGAAAGAGAAAAAGAAAAAGAAAATGAAAAAGAAAAAGAAAAAGAAAAAAGGGAAAAGGGGAAACAGGTAAGTCGGCAAAAAACAGACCACCGGTCGATCGGGGTCCCAAGGCCGGTCGACTGAAAAAATGGGGGAGGCACACTAGAAAAATCCCACGACATAACTCGAATCATCGGTCGATCGACGGGTAAAAAACGATCGACCAGGCATGGCAGCAGTCCCCCACGAAATTCTGCAGCAACACCAAGACCCACAAATATGTGCGTTTCCAAGCTTTAATGGACGAGATCCATTACGGGTGAAATCTGAGACCTCCATGCCAGCAACCAAAAAACAAGACCCACTCCCATGTCCAAAAACCTCCATTAATGGCCAAAGCAATAAAACCCAAGTTCCAAAAATGGCCAAAGAGACCCATATGTGCGTGTGGACCAAAATCGAGCTCTAATTTTGGACAAAAGTCCTCAATTTGGGACGAACCCAAAACTCGAGCAAAACCCGAGCCTAGGGACAAAATGTCCATCTCTGAATTGAGTTTGCTGCAAAAAACGAGTTAGGGACATATAGGGAATTTATGAAATTGTTAATGAAAGAGAAAAGGGACATGGTGGGTATTAATGAAATTGTTATTTTTCTTATAATTCTTTTCCGATTAAAGGTCTGTGTTTCCTTCATTCGAACTCCGATTTGAGCACCGTTCATGGCCATGCAAATCTTGGACTGAGGGCTACAACTTTCGTGAATACTTCCGGAAAAAATCCTGAAGTATGAAATTACGAAAATGCCCATGAACGTACGAATCGCGATGAAACTTTATTGGAACGCGCTCAAACTTCATACTAAGCACTTTAATACCTGTAAAAGCTCAATTATACCTCAGATAATATGTTAGCATATAAAACGGAGGTTGTCTGATTAACGAGCATAATTATAGACATTAAAGTACCAGAGGGGGCTACAATGCCTAAGTTCGAGGGTAATGAGGGCTATGATTTGGAACGAATCATATCTCTCCATGAGTACACGCATGGAACCCCCTCTGGTTTTCTAGCATCCATCTCATCTGATGAAGCCAATAATCCTTCTCAAACACCCTAAAAGAATCCCAATGAAGTCTGAACACTTCAAAAATTCATAAATGCACAAGACAAAATGAAAATGTATGTTACAAGATAAAAAATACAAATATATGGAAAAAGATGAAAATGAATAAAAAAAATGTAGCTCTTAAATCACCACATAGTCGGCATGACTCTTAGTCACCCGTTGAGACATGACGCTCATGGAAGCAAAGAGTAGCTCCAAAGTAGAACTACATCAGTCGTACTGATAGATGCAACTAAAATAACTGAGAGGAAAAAGGAGACCCTCATGAATTGCCTCATAATGGGAGGAGCAGATGGTGTGGCCATAAATGAAAATTAAAAACACCCAGGTGAAGTGATAAATCCGAGTCTCGTCCATGACCAAACGCCTCTAGTTCGTCCTCGTGTGGGAATAAAAATAATTGAGTGCTAATATCGAGCCAGAATGAATATCGGGAACGAATTCAATAGACACTAACGATAACCAAATGTGGCGAGGGATCATCATTGGAAATGGACCGAATGGCAGACCGATCAAGACATGCAAATCTAATGGGTTAAATCTCATCTTTTGCCAATATCAGAATCATGATCGTAGCGTGAACCTTCATAAGGGAGTCCAAGAAAGTGTCGAATCCCAGACCCCGTACAATCTTTCGCATGGCCTCGGGAAAGAACTCGGGGTCTATAAATCCACCACGTGTTTAGGGGAACCCTTAAGTATGAGACGGGGACACTACCCTCTTAATGATGATGATGTGGAAAAGTTCAGAAAAATAATAATAAATAAGTAAAAATAAATGATTCTGAAATACAATTTTAATGCTCGAATAATAACTTAGCATAAATAAGATAACTACAGAAAAATAAGCATGTACCTGACCCTTGCGTACAACGATAAAAAAATGAGATTCAGTCTCCCAAAGAAGAATATCCCGATCCCCAAGCTGACCTACGTTATGGCGTATGCATATATCCCTAACCATTGGTTCCATATATACATATATACACATCGGCCCAGTCGTCGGGCTCTCTAGCCTTCGAGTGAGGCTTACCATTAGGGAGATCATCCAATAAGCTATCCAATATCTCTCCGACCTATCTCTCAGCCATCGCTAAGAACCCAGAAAGAAGAACTAAAAAAACTGAAAAAAAAACTTTAAAAAATAGAGATAAATCAGAAACTATAAAAAGAGTGAAAGAGATAAGAATGAAGTAAACGAAGAAAATTTGCATTTAAATAGAGGGCCAGGTGTTTTACCAATCAGTCAGGCATGCATTTAACTTATCAGTTAAGCGCGCGCTTGCCCGATCGGTCACGCGTATCCAATGCTTGACTGATTGATCCTTCTATTTGATTTTAGTTAACCCCCCAAAATTAAATCAAAATTCATTGAATCCAAACCAACTCTCCCCCTCTTGAACCTCACTATCTAAAATTAACTTCGTGTTTCGTAAAAACAACACGTCTGATGCATATGTCTAAAGTTAACTTGATGTTTTGTAAAAACCACACGTCTCATGTGTACATCTAAAGTTAACTTGGTGCTTTGTAAAAACACCATGTCTCATGTGTACATCTAAAGTTAACTTGGTGTTTTATAAAAACACCACATCTCATGTGTACGTTTAAAGTTAACTTGGTGTTTTATAAAAACACCAAGTCTCATGCGGACGTCCAAAGTTAGCTTGGTATTTCGTAAAAACACCATGTCTCATGCGGAGGACAAAAGTTAAAATGGTGTTTCGTAAAAACACCGCATCTCAATATTGTGTTTCGTAAAAAATAAGGGCTAATACAAATGTTACCAGTGGTGTTTCGTGAAACACTACATCTCATGCAGATGTTATCGAGGTGTGTCATCAAACACCATGTCTCATATGGATGTCTAAAGTTAATTCGGTGTTTCATAAAAACATAACGTCTCATACGGACATCTGAAGTTAACATGGTGTTTTCTAAAAACACCACATCTCAGGCGAACGATAAAAGTTAACATGGTGTTTCGTAAAACACCACGTCTCATGCAAACATTACCGATGGTGTTTTGTGAAAAACGATGTCTCACGTGGACAATACCGAGGTGTGTCATAAAGTGTCTCATGAAAACGTTAACAGTTAACTTGTTGTTTTGTAAAATCACCACCGTCTCATGCAGACATTAAAAGTTAACTTGGTGTTTTATAAAAGCACTATCGTCTCATTCGGACATCTAAAGTTAACTTGGTGTTTCATAAAAGAACCATCGTTTTATGTGGACATTTAAAATTAATTGGTGTTTCGTCAAAACACCATGTCTCATGCAACCGTTAAAATTTAACTTCATGTGTCGTAAGCACCACCGTCTCATGCGGATGACAAAAGTTAACATGGTGTTTTGTAAAAAAAAACACCAAGTCTCATGAAAACGTTATTGAGGTGTGTTGTAAATCATCGTATCTCATGTTTATGTCTAAAGTTAACTTGGTGTTTCATCAAAACAACACGTCTTGTGCGGATGTCAAAAGTTAACTTAGTTTGTCGTAATCACCAATGTCTCGTACGGATGTCAAAGTTAACACGGTGTTTTGTAAAAACATCACGTCTCATACCGTAGAGCCCCAATTTTAGGGGTCAATGCGTAAAAATTGTTTATACTTTGATCCCATTTAATAAAATAAAATTTTCAATAAAATCTTGCTTCTACATTTTTATCGTAAAATTTATTTAATTTAATTAATAAAATTATGTCCATCTTTGTGAAATTTATACGAACATTTAAATGAAAGACTTTTTCCAATTTCACAGAGTAAATAATAATTAAAGAAAGTCCCTGTCATCTTGTCTTATTACAGACCAAATTTAAAGCACTTCTAAATAGTTCCAAATAACATAATCAAAAGTTTCATTTAAATTATACATTTTAAGTAAATAGTAAATAGAGTTCTACTGGAGCTTAAATCCTTCCTTGCCTATCACGATTTCCTTGCCCTTATCTTTCACTGAAGTACCTGGAGGGTTTTTCCAAATGATGGGGTATGAGTGTGCGCCCAGTAGGGGAAATACTAACAGAGTAATATGTACAAAGAATATCTATGCATACAAATTATATTTTAGGAATTATGAAAGCATCCTTCAATTGATTAAGTGTTCTCACGCAAAATGGATCGTGACCATGTCGTTGATGTTTTGACAATATAACCCAGCCGATGAGCCCACTCATACTTAATCTTAATTTTAATACCACTTGTATCCCGTTAGTTAAACCATTAACATAATTTTCAAATATTTCAAGCTATTTCATGAACTTGACTTTACATTAATGAACATCGTGCTTAAAATAATATTTTCAGTTGATTAATTGGGGTACCAATTCATGAGTTATATACAACCTTTCACTGACTACCACCATACCACAATATGTTCCTGATTAAAGGTCTGGGGTCGAAGAAATAAGCCGCACCCTAGGGCTCAAGGTCCTTCTTAAATTTCACAGTTACCTATGAGTGTCTTTTACTTATTACATCATTGTGACCTTTTTTCCTTTCTTTTCTTTTAAAACTTTTTTTTCTTTTCTTTTCCCTTTACGAGTCCCAACACACTTTATTTCCAAGTTTCACACTTTACCAAATGTTTGTTTTTCATTTTACTCAAATGTGTTGTTTTAATTTAGACTCGGTATTTCTTTCTTTAAAAAACAACTTTAATTACTATTTCTTGCAAAACGTAACCTTTAAGTTCAAATACCCATTTACATACTTTATTGTACTTTTCACCATTCACACACACGTGTAAACTTGCGCTTTATACACTTTGCCAAAAATGCTTATTTTCACTTTTACTTTACAAAATTTTAGTTTTTAACACATAAAATACAAGTCTTTCAACTAAAGTCCGTTAGTTTGGAAAATTTACTCATGTCCAACTATTTTATAAAATGACACATTTGTATTATAGCCTTACTTTTGTCATTTTAAGACTTATTTTTTCAACATTATTATTTGATACTCAAATGCTTATTTAAATCTATTTTAAACATAATAAACCCATTTCACATAATGACATATGATTTTGTTCATGAATGAAGGGATTCACACCAATAAAGCCTATATATGCATCCCTATTTCTTCTTCAAGTTCAACCTAACATTTGACATGAAATAACTAGTTTAAGCTGATTGTCATGAGGAATGACTTCTTTAAACATTCTGAAATTTTAACTTAATTTCAACTACATCCTTTAACCATTTTTATCACATATTTATTAACATATATTCATATATAGTGATAATAAACATAATTAGCCATGTAAATAATACATATACACATATAACTATCATGTTTGATTTCAAACTTGAAAATAGTGTATAACCGCTACCTCTTGAAGAATTCTACCAAATGATAGAGAATGTGTGATTCTAAGAACCCCCAAGAGATGCCTCCTCAATCTCCATAAATAAACTCCAAATAAAAGCTCAAAATGTCTTCAAATACCCACTGAAATATTTCTAAATAATTAGACCAAAGTGTTCCTCACAACTCCAATTAAATAAACTCCAAACACACCTCAAAAATATAATATAAGTGCTCCACCAAAATATTAGTTGAAAGTTACAAAAATA
Source organism: Sambucus nigra (assembly GCA_949130495.1). Classification (NCBI taxonomy): domain Eukaryota; kingdom Viridiplantae; phylum Streptophyta; class Magnoliopsida; order Dipsacales; family Adoxaceae; genus Sambucus; species Sambucus nigra. The sequence goes on along the minus strand of OX422212.1, from coordinate 593,930,731 downwards.
TTGGACTGATACTATGGTGTGAAATGGTGTAATCACACAATCAAAATAGTGTAAAATGGTGGTTTTAGGGCCTTGACAAAAGGTAGTTTGTGGTTGTTTATTTTAAAATTTAAGGTGAAAAGAGGGTATGGTTTTTTTCATATGTTTTCTTTGACGGGAGTAGGTTTCACAATTTGACGATAGATATTCGACATGTTTTGAATGAAGAAGGTTTCCCCTGTAGAAATCCTATAGCCGAAACACACACACACACACACACACACAAGCATGACATACATATGAAATCACACCTACATGTGTCTAATTCGACCAAGACCAAATTGAGGATTCCATCCTATATATACACATATATGTGTATAAAATAATAGGCCCACATGCTTAGGAATAAATATTTAGTTCCACTCTCTCTTGATATCCCTCACAAAACGCATGTGCCTATAGGTGTTCATATTTGGATAAGTAATTCCATGTTGTTCTTCCAACATTTAGTTCCACTCTCTCTTGATATCCCTCACAAAACACATGTGCCTATAGGTATGAATATTTGGATAAGTAATTCCAAATTGGTCTTCCAAATTACAATCCTCCATTAATAAATTCACACACATGCCAAGTGATGTATGGCATACTCACGTAAACAAATCCCAAGAGGCATAATAAATTATAAGACTCCCATTAGTATATGCATCCACGCCTATATATATAAATGAAAGTCAAAAAGTATATATGTATACACCCTTAACAGAAAATGGGTTGACTTAAATACTAAAGGAAAATATAATATTTTTTCGCAAAAACAAAATCTTGTCTCAATATTATTTTTGTACCAAATTATAATTTTACCAAAGTGAGGTTCCTATCCCATATATAAAAAAAAAAAACATATTTGTGACACTTCTTATATGATATTGACACAATAAGAGTAGTTCACGCATTTTTGTTTCATCGTTCAAGGTTAAACACAGACTTTTGCCACATATTATCCTTTTTCACGTGTGCACGTTATTTATAAACTAAGACAAACCCAGACAAGACATGTAATTTCATATTTGATATTTTCAACCTCCGTATAGTAAGGATTAATTTTAATTTGTAAACGTTAATTCCAGCCACCGCGTACTCAATTTCAATTCCCTAAGGAGTAACCTAATGAGAAGGCTGGATCTTGACCTCGTAGAGGAAGTAAGAGAAAACACAGTATTGAGAAAATGCAGCGTTGAGAGTTATTGCTTATCAGTAGAGAACTGTTTGTTTCTACAATCACTGAGTAAGGTCGAGTAGCCTAAAAGAAGGTGATTATGTTTTGAAAAAGGTCATCCAGAAAGGGAACAAACTGGAGCCCAACTGGCACGGTTCTTATCGCGTTTCCAGTGTTATGAGGCCAGGAACCTATCTCATTGAGACTCTTGAAGGCGAACTGTTCAAAAATCCTTGGAATGCTGAGCATCTGAGGAAATATTATCAATGATGTAAATGACAAGAATTATCCCCTTCTCGTTATCATGTATTTCTTATTTTCAATGAATAAAAGTTTAGTTTCCCTTTATTCTTGTCATTTTTTATTTTTGAGGGCATGAGATGTGTACATATACATATCAACACTTAACATTAAAATCAAATCATGTATAGTCTCGATACAAGAGATCGTTAACACGAGTTTATAATATCAACCTCCTGCATGACTACGTTGAATAAACAAGTCACAAACAGAAATCCTGTATGACTTCATTGAACAAACAAGTCACGAATAGAAAATCAAACTTCATGTACGATTTCGTCATACGACAGATCGCGAACAAGAAGTATTACTAGCAAAGCGAATGGATTCCTTGCTTTATGGGCGACAAATATTCGAATATACTAATGCAAGGATGACCACCTTTAAAACTTTGGAACTGACTAAGGTAACTAGTGATTGCCACATGATTTTCCTAGAAAATTAACAAACACTGGTAGAACCTAAGTTTGAACACAATCAAGATCTTCCTATAATCAGAATCAGTAAAATTAGCAGTGGACTAACCACACCGCATAAGAGATCATTCATATTAAAGCAGATAACAAAGTTAAACCATCATCTATATCATTCATGAAGCACGACCTTACCAAAGAACGAATACAAAGCAAAAAGTTATGTTTTACATTTAAAAATTATATCCAAAACCCCAAAACAACCAAACATAAAAAAATCTTTACAAAAAGATCAAGTAGCAGAAGTCTCATTATTGATGCCCAAAGGACCATGCAGATCAGAAGGAGCAGGTATATTCTCACCACCAGGTTCATCAATGGCCATCAACTATTCACCCACTAAGGTTGTGGCCACGTCATCATCACCCTACAAGGTGCTCACCACCTTAACAATGTCAGGATAATGGGTCATTACTCTTTTCTTCAATTATTCACACCCATTCTTGAAGAAAAAAATGCATTCCAGATTATAATCGCCCGAGGATTTATACTTGGCCACCCCAGTTTCTTCAGCAGTAGCTAAAGCCTCTTGAGCCTTTTGGAGATCCTGGGATAACTGAAATTAGTCTGGGTAGACTCCTCTAAAGCCTCATTTGTGATTGATAGAGCATCTTCCAGGCTCTTTAACTTTGCACCATCGATGGTTGCTTTGACTAAAAGCTTGATATTTTCCTCCTCGACCGAGCTAAGGGACAGTGTCCTGGACATCAGTTGGTCATTATGTTCTTGTAGATCCTCACCGACTTTCTTAACGTCCTCAGCCACCTGCTCAAGCGCAACCATAAACTTCATGTTCTTCTCAGACAGTTCCCCATAAGCATAATTATTGTCCACGACCTTCTATCATAATACGATGGAAGCACCAGCACTCCACCAAATGTAGGCCCATTTTTTTCAAAGTGTGCTTTAAGGTGACAAAATAATTTTTTATTTCAAATTATTTTTTTCCAAATTTAACACGCACCAAGTTTGTGAACCAATTTTACTTAAGTCCAATTTTATCTTGTTTAATCCTAAACATTCATTTAGGTGATTAAAGCAAGTAAAATAAAGTAAAGTTCACAAAACCAACACCGAATGTATGAGAAAACCACTAAGGTAAAAACCTTGGACGACCCAAGCCTGATAATCACTATGATACGATTTTACAAAGAAAGGCAGATAGACTTACACAACGACTCGATCCCCACAAGCCTTGGCACTCTTCTTCTCTTTAACTGCTCCTTTACAGTGCCCATGTAGAAATCCTTCCACAATACTCATCCACAGCACACGTGTCCACGAGTGCCTCGGTGTCCACCGATGCAGCTTTGGCAACCGCTAATAATTTAGAACACGACCTTCTTCGTTTTTTCACCATAAAACTCCAACGAAATAAACTTGTTCAAAGTGATGAACAAACTCCAAATGGTGCAAACAAGATCTCTATATCATATATATATATATATATATATATATATATATATATATGAAAGCTCGAATCTTGAAAACTATAAGGATGGTTTTAGCTTTGGAATCCTTAGAAAACTTGTGCAGAAAAATGAAATTGTTCTAAACTGTATTTTGGTTCTGCAAACCTCGAAATTTTGAGAGAAACATGCCTTAAATAAAAAAGTTAAGTCGGCAGCTCGTTCTAACGATATCCCTATGTCGTTTAAACGACTTGGACATGTTGTTTGAACGACTTGTCCATGTCATTTGAGCGATAGTGAGATGCCGTTTGAATGACTATTTATGTCGTTTGAGTCCCTAAACACAAGGAGAGAATTCATACGACTCTAAACAATATTTATCACATAATAAACGAAGATAAAACCTTTTAAAATCATTTTTGACATTTTATAAATATTTATAAACAAAATATCATCCTTAAAACATTTTTCGAGTCCTATAAACATTATGCGTTCATACATGAGAGAATCTCGGAATGCAACTTGATATGGAGACGTGAAACGTGCACCAATAAACTTGGCATTATATATCTTTAAAGCTTAGCCGCTACGTCTTCAACACAAACACCTCATAGACTATGTGGGTATCGTGACAAGATAAAATCTATCTATGACTCAAACAAGTTTTGTTTTGGAAATAAGTCAATTACATACAAATTAACTCAATTGAAAATTTTGTCCTTACAAATCTCCCCCTTTGACTATTCTCGGATAAAACCTAAACAGTGAAGTACCTAAGTCGGGCTGTCAAGCCTTATGAAACCTAAATACCATCCCATAGAACCTAAAATAAAAAATTACAGGACAAAGACTAGTATATGTAGGTCCGACAAGCATGAGCTGTTTGAATGTGATGTAGTTTCAAAATCTCTAATCGCTGAAGAATACCCACACATAAAACAGACAAATATCCAGTGAAGTATGGAGGAACAAATGATATAAAAAAACAAAATGTAAAATAAATCATTTGTTAAACATGTGAGCAAATTATGATACCAATTTGTGCAAGACAACATGATACAAAAATATAAACATACATATGATAAAAAAATATGATACCATTTTGCAAAAGGAATATATGTGCTCATCAAACAAAACTCCACCTACATCACATACCATCTCTCCCCCTTTTGTCTCGAATAGATAATAGGTGAAAAAGATAAAAAAAGCAATCATCATATCTAGAATGCAATAATCACATGAAGAATATCTGGATAAATAAGGAAATCTGGCTAATAATAATCATAAAGTACCCAAACGTAACTAGCAAACAGTCACATAGAATGAATCATCATTCTAAGCAAATATATGAGTAAATAAGACCTGTGTAGTGTAAGAATCAAAGCATGAATTAAGTACTACCTTTTGAATGTAAACTGTCAAAATGTACCAAAATAGTATGATATCAGCACATTTATAAAGTAGGTACCGAAACAGATACAAGGCTCAAAATCCAGACAGGGTCGTTCGAATGACTGTGCCATTTGGTTTGAACGACATAGGCATGTTGTTTGAATGACATAGGCATATCATTTGAAAGAGGAAAAAATGACCTAAAACAGTAAGGTGTCGTTCGAAGCATTTATCTAACGACCCTAAAAACGATAATACCTGACATAATTACCGCCATGAAACTCGTGTCGTTTGAACCGAACTTCGAACAACTTGGACATGTAGTTCGAACGATGTCTAGAAGTCGTTTAAACGACAATAAAAATTTATGTATTCCATCTCTAAAAATGACAAAGTCTTGCCCAATAAACAAATTAGCTCAAAATAGGTATTGGAAATTCGAAACAGAAGCAAAACAGACTAAAAAAAAATAAGTACTAGTTTCATGCTAACATGGTATCAATGTTCTCAAATGTGAATATGGAATGAATGGGCGTGAACTACAACAAATGAATCATAAATTGAACACATTGAAACTATCAAGAAGCTCTAATTGAAAACTAAGTATCATCAAACTTAGTTTTATCCATATGTGACAATTAATATAGTGAGCTAAATGAACTAAACAAACAACATGCACACAAATCCAAAATTTTGACGATCCAACAAACAATAGCGTGATGACACGATTTTTCAACATAAGGATTCGTGGAGAAAACCCGTTGTTATATTTCCATCCAAACACCCTCATATATTCACATTTTATTTTCTAGCTCTTTTGAGGTTTATATTTTTCTCAACTAAGAGAAATCCTATTGACCCTATTTTTAGCATATGTTTCTTTTTATTACCTTAATTTTTCTCGGGCTCTTTTAATAGGTGGCTTTCATGACGAGATTATTATTCTCTCGCAACCCTTTCCCATGAACACTCATCATTTTTTTTAATATAAGAAAATTAAATTCTCTTGACAAACGGTTCTTACATGCACAACACCTCTTAATTCTTATTAGGTATAGATGATAAAATTGAGAGAAGAACGTCTCACCAAACTCAAATATGCATGATAAGTCAAACATTCATATAAACTCGTGCATGTGTGCAATGACATACGTACAAAGTCGAATCCAAATGGATATCAACTTCGAAACAATCCCATTTAAATAATGGTTAAGATAATTCTACGCATTAACAATTATGACCAAATGTCCAAGCCACATGGATAAATGAAATGATGGAGGTATAAGCACATCAATATGCCACGTCAAATATGAAAACTCATGATATAAAAAAAACGAAAATCTTTTTGTGTTTTTCAGAAAAATATTTTTGACTCAAAAATAAAATCTTTTTGAATTTTCATAAATATATGAAACCAAAAATCTTTTTGTATTTTTAAATAAATGAAAAAATATAATACAAAGAGATACACATGTCATAAAACTAGCAAAGTATATACCATGAAGCAAAGACTAGCGTATGACAAACATGAACATGCAAGCAATCATCCATAAGAAGTAGCATGTGAAGCATCATGTACTAGCATGTGAGAATCAACCAACCTAATATTTGTCATCTCCAAAATAGATTTTCTAACCCAAACAGGTGTATACCTAACTAAACTAATTTTGTGAACCGACATGACACTACACTTAAATTGCCTAGGGTCTTTTCTAAGATCATAGCAAAAACGCTTAAGGTGGCATTTCTTACCACAATGCGAACATGTTAAAACACGACAAGGAACATGACCTTTAAGGTGACCTTTTCTAATACCCTCGATTGTGGTTGATTCTCTAAAACAAACTATGGTTTTGGCTTTAATATTCGAAGCACTAGTATAAGATAAGCCATTACAATCACTACTTGAATCGCATAAATCATTTTTCAACTTCAAAATTTTGGACTCAAGCAAAAAGTTAGACTCCTGAAATTTTTGGGACTCCTTCTTTAAATTTTCAGTTATCCCTAGAAGGTTATTTCGCTCCCTTAAATGTGAGCAAACTTATCCCTAAGAGTCTTCTCACGTGACTTAAATTCATTAATCAAAATATTTTCTTCAAAAGCACAAACCCTAGAATTTTTAAAGTCCTCTAACTCTTTTTCAAAAACAAGGACTCTATTCTCACTCTCTTCCTTGGCCAATATCAAAGAATTATAGTTATCATACAAAGCCAAAAATTTCTCACAAATGATATCTCTTTGAGTTTGAAACGAATGAAAATATTCAATCATATATTTAAAACGAGAATTTTCTTCTTCGAGAATTTTAATTCGTTTTGCAAACTTCAAATTCAAAAGATTTAATTTGTCAAAACTTTGAAAATCCATCGAGAGAAAAACAATCCAAGAGTGGAAAAATCAATAATCACCGAACAAGCACAAAATAAGGATCTACACAATAAAGAAGTGTTTCTAGCTCTGAAACCAATTTGTAGGCCCCTTTTTTGGAAAGTGTGCTTTAAGGTGACAAAATATTTTTTTTTCTTTCAATTTTTTTTTCTTCCAAATCTATCACGTACCAAGTTTGTGAACCAATATTAGTCAAATCCATTTTTATCTTGCTTAATCCTAAACATGCATCTAGGTGATTAAAGCAAGTAAAATAAAGTAAAGTTCACAAAGCAACATCGGATGTACGAGAAAATCACTAAGGGAAAAAATCTCGGACGACCCAAGCTAGACAATCACTATGATACAATTTTATAAAGGAATACAAGCAGACTTTCACAATGACTTGATACCCATAATCCTTGATGCTCTTTTTCTTTTTAACTGCTCCTCCGCAATGTCCATGTAGAAATCATTCCATGATACTCGTTCACAACACACGCATCCACGAGTGCCTCGATGTTTACCGATGCAGCTTTGGCAACTGTTTATGATTCGGAACACGACCTTTACCATTTTTCATCGTAACACTCCAATGAAACAAACTTGTTCAAAGTGATTAACAAACTCCAGATCGTGAAAACAAGATCTCTATAACATATATGTATGAAAGCTCGGATCTTAAAAACTATAAGGATGTTTTTAGCTTTGAAATCCTTAGAAAACTTGTTCAGAAAAAAGAAACTGCTCTAAACTGTATTTTGGTTTTGCACACCTCAAAATTCTAAGAGAAACTCGCCCTAAATAAAAAAGTTAAGTTAGTATCTCGTTCTAATGATATCCCTATGCCGTTTGAATGATTTGGCCTTGTTGTTTGAATGACTTTTCCGTGTCGTTTGAACGACTTTTTATGTCATTTGAAGTCTATAAACACAAGGAGAGAATTCATACAACTCTAAAGAATACTTATCTCAGAATAAACGAAGATAAAACCTTTTAAAATCATTTTTGACATTTTAAAAACATTTATAACCAATATATCATCCTTAAAACAATTTTCAAGTCCCATAAACATTATGCATTCATACGTGAGAGTATCTCGGAATGAAATTTGATATGGATACGTGAAACGCGCACCAATAAATATTGCATGATATATCTTTGAAGCTTGACATCTACGTCTTCAACACAAATACGTCATCGACTATGTGGGTATCATGCAAAGATAAAATCTATCTATGAAGGAAATAAGTTTTGTTCCGAAAATAAGTCAATTACATACAAATTAACTCAATTGAAAATTTTGTCCTTACAAATCTCCCCCTTGATTATTCTGGTACAAAACACAAACAATGAAGTGCCTGAGCCGGGTTGTCAAGCCTTATGACACCTAAATACCATCCCATAAAACCCAAAATAAAAAATTACAGGACAAGGACTAGTATATGCAGGTTCGATAAGCATGAGTTGTTTGAATGTGATGTAGTTGCAAAATCTCTAATCGCTGAAGAATACCTATATATGAAATAGACAAAGACCCAGTGAAGTGTGGAGCAAAAAATGATATTAAAAATACCAAAATGTAAAAAAAACATTTGTTAAACATGTAAGAAAATTATGATATCAATTTGTGCAAGACAACATGATACCAGAATATATACATACATATGATCAAAAACATGATACCATTTTGCAAAAGTAGCATATGTTCTCATCAACAAAACTTCCCCTACATCACATACCATCTCTCCCCCTTTTTGTCTCGAATAGACAATAAGTGAAAAATATAAACAAACAATCATCATATCTAAAATGAAATAATCACATGAAGCATATCTAGATAAACAAGGAAATCCAACTAATAATAATCACAAAGTACCAAATTTTAGCTAACAAACAGTCACATAAAATGAACAATCATTATAAGCAAAGATGTGACTAAACAAGACCTATGTAGTGTAAGAATCAAAGCATGAATTAAGTACTATCGACTGCATGTAAACTGTCCAAATGAACCTAAATATACCAAAATAGTATGATATCAACATATTTATGAAGCAAGTACTGAAACAGAGAAAAGGCATAAAATCCAGACAGGGTCGTTCGAATGACTATGCCATGTTGTTTGAATGATATAGGCATGTCATTTGAACGAGGTAAAAAATGACCTAAAATAGTAAGGTGTCGTTGTAAGCAACTATCTAACGACCCTAAAAACGACCTATCTAATGATGATACCTGACATAATTATTGCCCCGAAACTCGCGTTGCTTGAACCAGACTTCGAACGACTTGGACATGTTGTTCGAACGATGGCCAAAAATCGTTTGAACAACTTCAAAAATTTATGTATTCCATCTCTAAAAATGGCAAAGTTTTGCCTAGTGAAAAAAATTATCTCAAAACAGGTACTGGAAATATGACATAGAAGCAAAACAGACTCAAAATAAAAAAAGTATGTGTTTCATGCTAACATAGTATCAATGTGCTCAAACATAGATATGGAATGAATGGGCACGGACTACAACAAATGAATCACAACTTGAACACATCGAAATGATTAAGAAGCTCTAATTGATAGCGAAATATAATCAAACTTAGTTTTAGCCATATATGATAATTAATATAATGAGCTAAATGAACTAAACAAACAATATGCGCACAAATTCGAAATTTTGACGATTCAACAAACAATAACATCATGACACGATTTTTTAACATTAGGATTTGTGGTGCAAACCTGTTGTTATATTTCCATCCAAACACCCTCATATATTCACATTTTCTTTCTCTAGCTCTTTTGAGGTTTCTATGTTTCTCAACTTAGAGAAATCTTATTGACCCTATTTTTGGCCAGTATATCCCGGACCACAAGCAAACCGATGAAGCCTGAAATAAAAGAACCGATCCTGAAATAAAAGAACCGATCCGCCTCAACCGAACCGATCCGCCTGTAATAAAAGAACCGATCCGATCAACCAGACCGATCCGCCTCAGACCCGGACCGGTCCGCCTGGAATAAACTTAAACAGATCGTGTTCAGATTTTTATGGCTCAAGACTTCTTATTTAATCCCACTACGGGAAGTGGTTTTCTAAGACTGATACACACGATTTTCAAAGTACATAATACTCTAAGTCTTCACCTATTGAGCCCTAGACTCTAGGTTTTTGATTCACACAAATTTATAAACATTTGTTAATCACTTTGCAACCCAGGAACGCAGTTTTGCTGTTCACACCCTTGTGGAGAAGACCGTTCTTCTTCTTCATTGCAGCCCTACTGGAAAGGGATAGTTCCAGCCACCGACTACAGAATCCGACACCTGAGGGTAATTCTTAGTCACTTGTATTTTCATTGTAATTCGAAATTGTACATCTACAATATTATAATGAAAATAAATGGTTTTGCCCCTTGGGGGATTTTTCCTCACAAGCATGTGTTTGAATGTTCTTGCTTAGATTATCATCTTATTCAATCACATAATGTTGCATGTTTAGGGTCTGTTTGGGTTAAAGGGTGTTTAATATATAATTTGCTCAATTGAACGCAAGCACATACGTTCTCAAATTGGTATCAGAGCAGGTTACGCTAATCTATCGTGTATTCCTATTTTCCGTAAAAAATTTCTAAGATATCAATTTTCTAAAAAAAATTGATTTTTAAAAAAAGTGCGTATTCAAATGGATAAGTTATATAATAAAATGCCTGTTTTTGACGGGACAAATTATGCTTATTAGAAAGCCCGAATGAGGTCGGCTTTAAAAGCCATAGATGAAAGAGTTTGGATTTTAGTTGAAAGAGGGTGGACTCCTCCCTCCGTGACTGTTGATAATGTGATCAACTTGAAACCTGTCACTTCTTGGACTGATGAAGAATTTAAATGGTCATCTTTTAATTCTAAGGGTCTAAGTGTTATTCCTGGGTCTGTCACACCTGATTAGTTCAAACGCATAATGACGTGCACCACGTCAAAAGAGGCATTGGATGTTTTACAACTCACCCATGAAGGAACTAATGCTGTGAAAGAATCTAAGTTGCAAAATTTGACAACTCAATTTGAAACCATCACCATGCATGAATCTGAATGCTTTGATGAATTTTATGCTAGACTTTCTGACATTGTGAATACTAGCTTTAATCTTGGTGAACATATTCCTAATGCTAGAGTTGTTAAAAAGATTCTTCGTTCTTTACCTAAGCGTTTTATCCCTAAAGTCACTGTGCTAAATTCTATGGGTAATTTAAATACGCTAAAATTGGAAGAACTTGTAGGAGATTTGCAAACTTATGAAATTGATATGTTCCCTAAAACTGCTAAATATAAAGATAAGGGAATTGCACTTAATGCCCAAGAGAGAAGGAGTGAGGGGTCGGCTAGAAAAAGGGTAGAGTCGTCTAGAAAGAAAGAGACTGACACGTCAGATTCTGAGTGTGATTTTGACCTAGATGATTTGGCTCTTTTTGCAAAAAATTTCAAGAGGATTCTCAAATTTAAGAAAAATGGCAATTTGAAAGATAAAAAGAAATTTGAGAAAAATAAGTTTGAAAAGAAAAATGAAAAAGACTCCAAAAATCCTCCTAAGAAAGAAAGTGAGAGATGCTTTGAGTGCGATGGTAGGGGTCATAGAGCCTTTGCGTGTACCACTCGTCTGAATAGAGAGAAAGGGAAAGCTGTCCTTAATACTACTCTTAGTGACGACAGTGAGGTCGAGACGGTGGATTCAGGAGATGAGTCACCGCATGAGTGTAACTTCACCGCATTCATGGCCAGTCAAGTGAGCACTCCTAGTTCTCTTCACGACGATGAAGATGATGCATCACAGGGACACCTCGACAGTGAGATCGACGTGAGTGAGGGGGAGGATGACTCAAGTGAGAGCGAGAGTGATATTCAACGCGCCTATGCTGAGTTATATTCTGAGTCTTTTAAAACTAAAAAACGTAACAAAGCGCTAGTTCTTAAGATCACCGGCTTAGAGGATGATTTAAGAAAGGCGAGAGAAAGAGAGTCCTCCACCTTCACCGCCCTGAGAGAGAGAGAATCTGCATGTGTCGAGAAAGAGATTCTGTTTAGAGAGAGTGAGTGTTTTAGAGAAAGAGAGAGGGGACTTGACTAAACAAGTGGCTAGTCTTACGAGTCAGCTCCATTCCTCCGTGGAGACTTGGAAGAAACTTGAAGCCCTTGTTGCCCAGCTGACTCATGATCTTGAGAAAGCACGGGAAGTCAAGGTACAAATCGAGGACAGATTTGGGAAGGTGGGAAAGATGCTCCTCGGCCCCGCTTTAGGTTTTGGTGATCGGCAAGGAATTGGATATGATGGTGCCTCCACGTCCCAAATTGCACCTGGACCAGTTCCTGAGTTTACTACAACTCTTTATGGTCACCATAAAAAACCTCAAAGGAGAGTTCGACCAAGAAAAGCAAACCAAGGTCCGCCTTTGACTGTGTTCTTTTGTACTTATTGCAAAAGAAAAGGCCACCTTAGGGAGTCTTACTATAGCATGGGTCGGACACGACGTACTACTGCTCCACCACGTCATACTGATGAGTTTTCTAGTCTGAGAGAGCGAGTTGAGTTCTTAGCTACCACGACCCAGAGTTTAATGGAAGAATTCTGACGGATGTCTTTGCCGTTAGTGAATGCTTCTCACATTCCATGTAAAACCAACAACAACAAAGGCAAACAAAAGGTCATCTCTGCTTGGGTACCTAAGAAAGATAAAAAGGCCTTCGTTGTTCATGTTGCTCTCAAAGCACACAATACCTCACAGTGGTATTTTGATAGTGGGTGCTCCAGACATATGACAGGTGATGCCTCATTTTTTACGACTCTTGAGGATTATCAGGATGGCAGAGTCACCTTTGGAGATGGGAGCAAGTCTAGCATTATAGGACGTGGTACTATCGAGTTACCTGGATTTCCTAAGCTAGAAAATGTTTTGTACGTCAAAGGTTTGAAAGCAAACCTTCTCAGCATTAGCCAGCTATGCGACACTGACTTTGCAGTAAAGTTTGATCGGGATGCGTGTAAAGTCTACAATCAATCCGGTAAACTTTTGATGCAAGGGGTGAGGACCGAGGATAATTGCTATGGGACTGAGCCCACGTCCTCACTTGTCTGCAACAGCGCCACGATCACTCCTATGGATCTGTGGCATCAACGTCTAAGTCACGTGAACGTTAGAGATCTCAATCGCTTAGCTAAAAAGGACCTAGTACGTGGCTTACCATCTCTTGGAAAGTCAACTTCGACCGTTTATGGACCCTGTCAGTTGGGAAAACAAATTCGTAGTCCTCATAGGAAGTTGCACTCCATTACCACCTCTCGTGTTCTTGAGTTGATTCACATGGATCTTATGGGTCCCACTCGTACTGAGAGTCTAGGTGGTAAGAGGTACATCCTCGTGATGGTAGATGATTTCTCCAGGTACTCCATTGTAGGTCTTCTGAGAGAGAAATCTGATGCTGTAGAATTTTTAACGACCAAGTGCCGTGTACTGCAAAATCAACACGGTGTCACTATTAATAGGATGCGTAGTGATAATGGCACTGAATTCACAGAAGCAAAGGTAGACCTTTAGTGTGATAGACTCGGGATCAAACATGAGTTTTCTGCTGTGAGAACTCCTCAGCAAAATGGGATTGTTGAGAGAAAGAATAGAACGATCCAAGAGATGGCTAGATCTATGCTTCTAGGTCGTAAAGTTTCTAGGAGATTTTGGGCAGAGGCAGTGTCTACTGCATGCCACACGGTGAATAGGGTTTATTTGCGTCCACACACACTACAGACTCCTTATGAGTTGTGGACTGGCAAGAAGCCCAACCTGGCATATTTTCGTGTTTTTGGGAGTAAATGCTACATCCTACGGGATAGAGAGAAATTAGGAAAGTTCGACTCCCGGAGTGACGAGGGAATATTTTTAGGATATTCATCGAATAGCAGAGCGTACCGGGTGTTTAACCTGAAGATCTGTAAGGTTATGGAATCAATAAACGTCACCGTGCAAGATGACGAACCTCCGACGGTTATTGATCCTAACCTTCAGTGTGAGGATGAGAATTGTTCTGACAGTGATTTACCTGTTCCTCTCTCACACTCTGTGGACCCTACTCCTGCGCTAGAGGACACACCTGCTTGGGTCGCAAGAGTCATGACCCTTCTGCCATTGTTGGTGATCCCACTCTAGGGGTCAAGACTCGTGCTTAGTTAGAGAATGTTGTTAGCCATCTTTGTTACACGTCCAAAGTCGAGCCCAAGAATCATAAAGAAGCACTCAAGGATAAACACTGGATATCTGCTATGCAGCATGAGTTGCTTCAGTTTAAAAAGAATAATGTCTGGGAACTTGTCTCCCGGCCTAGTGAGACTAATGTGATACGTACCCGGTGGATTTTCAAGAATAAAATGAATGAAAATGGTACCATAATCATAAATAAGGCTAGGTTGGTCGCTCAAGGCTACACAGAGATAGAGGGTGTAGAGTTTGGGGAGACATTTGCTCCTGTTGCGAGGCTTTAGTCCATTCGTATTCTGCTCGCCATCGCATGTCATCTGCGCTTTATGGTATATCAGATGGATGTCAAGAGTGCCTTTCTGAATGGCATTCTACAGGAGGAGGTTTATGTGGAACAACCAAAAGGGTTTGAAGACCCTCAGCACCCGGAGCACGCCTACTATATGAGGAAAGCCTTGTATGGTTTGAAGCAAGCACCCCGTGCTTGGTACGAGAGGCTTACTTCCTATCTCTTAGCTCGTGGCTTCAAGAGAGGGGGAGTAGATATGACGTTGTTCGTCAGGAGAGATGACGGTGCTATTTTGGTTGCCCAGGTCTCTGTGGACGACATAGTCTTTGGATCCACATGCTCCCAGCATGCTCACCACTTTGAGGAGGAGATGAAAAGTGAGTTTGGGATGAGCATGGTTGGTGAGCTTACATTCTTCCTTGGTCTCCAGGTTCGTCAGCTAGAGGATGGGATGTTCATCTCCCAATCCAAGTATGTTAGAGACCTAGTGAAGAAATTTGGTTTAGACTCCGCTAAGCATGCACGTACACCTATGAGTACCACTACAAAGCTTAGTAAGGACACTTCAGGCAAGGACGTAGAGTAAACCTTATATCGGAGTATGATAGGTAGTCTTCTCTACTTGACTGCCAGTCGTCCCGACATCGCCTTTAGTGTTGGAGTCTGTGCGCGATATCAGGCGTCCCCGAAAGAGTCACATTTACTTGCTCTAAAACGTATTATTAAATACATAAGTGAGACTCTCTCATACGATATTTGGTATTCCTTTGATACCGATGAACGTTTGTCCGCCTATTTGGATGCCGATTGGGCCGGGGATGTAGATGGTTGTAGAAGCACTTCTGGTGGGTGTTTCTATTTTGGTTCTGCTCTTATCTCCTGGTTGAGCAAGAAACAAAATTCCATCTCTTTGTCCACTGCAGAGGCTGAGTACATAGCCGCCGGGAGTTGTTGCACACAACTCTTGTGGATGAAGCAAATGTTGGAGGATTATGGGATTTCACAAGACACCATGATCATTTCTTGTGATAACACGAGCGCGATACACATATCCCGTAATCCCGTCCAGCATTCGCGCACACAACACATCAGGATACATGAGCACTTTATTCGACAGTTAGTTGAGGAGAACACTGTATCCCTGAGTTTTGTTCCCACCGACCGTCAGTTAGCCGACATTTTCACGAAACCTTTAGATGCCCTTAGATTTGATAGTATTAGGAAGTCTTTGGGGATTTGCACAGTTGACTGAGGGGTTGGTCTATGTCTAGAATAGGATGCTTCTTCATGTTCATATCATATGCTTCATATTACTAGTCTGTTTTATATGTACCATTGCTTAGTTGTACAGCTTTTATTAATTCTTTTTGCTTTTTATATTTCCTTTGAAAAATACTAAAAGATTTTCTTTTATTTTTTAAGAAAAGCACAAAAAGATTTTATTTTGATAAAATTTTTGAAAAAGACCAAAAAGATTTTTGTATTTTTAAGCACCTTTTATGGATGAGCATTTAAGATAGCCAAGTCACAACTTCATTCCATTTATCCATGTGACTGTTTGATAGAGATTTGAGACGCTACATCATTTCATCCATGTGCTTTACTTAGTATGGAGTCTTCGAGATAAAATTAGCGATATCTTCCTACATGTTTGACTCCTATATCCTTTATTGCACACATGCACGGCTATATTTGATTATTGCACTTGTCTATCTCATATTGGCTTGAGTGTTTCCATCTCAATTCTGTCTATACAATGTACAATATGCAATAAAACTTGACAAGATTGGAATGCATGTAACAACCGTTTTGGTGAGACTGTGTGTTTTTGTATAACGGGGAGGGGCTGCGAAAGGTAATTATCTATCCTTTGCGCAAAATCCATCGTTAAAAAGGACCTAAAAATGGAGGAATTTTAATATCCGAGGTCCAAAGAGGTTAAAAGAGCCCGAAAAAATTTAAAAGCAATAAAAAGCACTTCATGCCAAATATGGGCCACTTAGGTTTCACCATCATTTATCCAAAGTTTGAGAATTTAGAATGCCTCTATTCAAAAATTATATCTGAGGGAGTTTGGTGGGAGAATCTTTAAACGGGTTTGTACTTCCTTGAAAATCCTGAAAAAGCATAAAATCGTTTTGGACGTTATTGGTGTGAAAATCACTTTGAGCTTTGATTTGTTGATTTGATTGAGTCAATATCTTATATTGTCATTATTTTACACCAAAGGAAGCATTTGAGTTCATTCGCTAGGAGTATCCAATATTCATCGTGCACATATGTCATGTTTGTATGCATTGATTCTCCTATCGAATTTGATCACACCACTTCATTTATGCTATCATCGTTCTGGTTGCTTTGTGTTCATTCATGGTGTGATTTTATCCTAGTGACACCCCGCACTTGCTTATTTGATTTATTTCTCTTATTTGTCTATTTGGGGACATCATAAAAAGGGGGAGAATGAATTATCTTATTATGGAGGAGATTTGAAAGTTTGAGTTTGCTCATAAATTGGTATATATGTTTATCTCATTTCAAACTCGATATGTCACTTGGTATTTTGCTTTGTCTCATGTGTGTAGGTATTACATGGATTATCATTGGATTGCACACCCTGATGAGAAAAGTGTTGAGATTCCTGAAGAATTGAAGAGTAAACGATGTAGTCTTATTCAATTATATCTTTCCAGTTTTGGGTTCATGGAAGGGTAGATTTGTATAGGCATTTTTAGTTGTTTGATAAGTCGGATGTTTTGTTTTTATGTATGTACTGGCATAGACATAGGGGGAGATTTGTAAACAAATTTGTCCATTAACAATTTATTATGTCGCACGCCGTTACATCGTTGAAGAAATTCTAGATTCATACATTCATCAACGGATCCGAATATCAAAAGAAGAAGAGGAATCAAAGTCTGACAGACCGGATTGGTCCGCCTGCAATAAAAGAACCGATCCGGTTAACCGGATCGGTCCGCATCAGACCCGGACCGATCCGACTGCTGAAGGCCAGTATACCTCGGACCGCAAGCAAATCGATGAAGCCTGAAATAAAAGAACCGATCCGCCTCAACCGGACCGATCCGCCTAAAATAAAAGAACCGATTCGCCTCAATCGGACAGATCCGCCTGTAATAAAAGAACCGATCCGGTCAACCGGACCGATCTGCCTCAGACCCGGACCGGTCCGCCTGGGATAAACTTAAACAGATCGTGTTCAGATTTTTATGGCTCAAGACTTCTTATTTAATCCCACTACGGGAAGTGGTTTTCTAAGACTGATACACACGATTTTCAGAGTACAGAATACTCTAAGTCTTCACCTATTGAGCCCTAGACTCTAGGTTTTTGATTCACACAAATTTCTAAACATTTGTGAATCACTTTGCAACCCAGGAACGCAGTTTTGCTGTTCACACCCTTGTGGAGAAGACCGTTCTTCTTCTTCATTGCAGCCCTACTGGAAAGGGATAGTTCCAGCCGCCGACTACAGAATCCGACACCTGAGGGTAATTCTTAGTCACTTGTATTTTCATTGTAATTCGAAATTGTACAGCTACAATATTGTAATGAAAATAAATGGTTTTGCCCCTTTGGGGGATTTTTCCTCACAAGCATGTGTTTGAATGTTCTTGCTTAGATTATCATCTTATTCAATCACATATTGTTGCATGTTTAGGGTCTGTTTGGGTTAAAAGGTGTTTAGTATATAATTTTCTCAGTTGAACGCAAGCACATACGTTCTCAGAAACTCATGACACAAAAAAATCGAAAATCTTTTTGTGTTTTCAAAAAAGTATTTTTGACTCAAAGAATTTTCATAAATATATGAGACCAAAAATATTTTTTTATTTTTCGAATAAAGCTCAAATAAAGGAAAAATATAATACAAAGAGATACACATGTTGCAAATATATGTATCATGAAGCAGAGACTAGTGTATGAAAAATATGAACATGCAAGCAATCATCCATAAGTAATAACATGTGAAGCATCATGTGCTAGCATGTGAGAATGAACTAACCTAGCATTTAGCATCTCCAAAATAGATTTCCTAAACCAAACAAGTGTATACCTACCTAAATAGGTTTTGTGAATCGACAGGACACTACACTTAAATTGCCTAGGGTCTTTTCTAAGATCATAGCAAAAACGCCTAAGGTGACCTTTTCTTCCACAATGTGAACATATGAAACCACGACAAGAAACAGGACCTTTAGGGTGACCTTTTCTAATACCCTAGAATGTGGTTGATGCTCTAAAATAAACTATGGTTTTGGCTTTAATATTCGAAGCTCTAGTATAAGATAATCCCTAACCATCACTACTTGAATCGCGTAAATCATTTTTGAACTTTAAAATTTTGGACTCAATCATAAAGTTAGACTCCTCAAATTTTAGGAACTCATTCTTTAAATTTTTAATTACCCTAGAAGGTTATCTCGCTCCCTCTCAATGTGAGCAAACTTATCCCCAAGAGTCTTCTCACGTGCCTTAAATTCATTAATCAAAACATTTTCTTCAACAGCAGAAACCTTAGAATTTTTACAGTCCTTTAACTCTTTTTCTAAAGTAAGGACTCTATCATCACTCTCTTCCTTGGCCAATTTAAAGAATTATAGTTATCATACAAAGCCACAAACTTCTCACGAATGATATCTCTTTGTGTTTGAAATATTTACAAACATTCAATCATATGTTTAAAACGAGAATTTTCTTCTTCAAGAGTTTAAATTCATTTTGCAAACTTCAAATTCAAAAGATTTAATTCGTCAAAACTTTGAGAATCCACCGAGAGAAAAACAAACCAAGAGTGAAAAACAAATAATCACCAAGCAAGCACAAAGGAAGGATCTACACAATAAAGAAGTGTTTCTAGCTCTGATACCAATCAGTGGGCCGTTTTTTTTCAAAGTGTGCTTTAAGGTGACTTTCTTTCAAAAAACTTTTTTCATATTTAACATGCACCAAGTTTGTGAACCAATTTCACTTAAGTACAATTTTATCCTGTTTAATCCTAAACATGCACCTAGGTAATTAAAGCAAGTAAAATAAATTAAAGTTCACAAAGCAACGTGTAATAACCCGCGTAATTTTGGGGTATTTTCAAAATATTGAGGAAAATGAAATTTTTGGTAAAATTATTTTTATTGCTCAAATATGTTGGATTTTATTTTTAAAGATGAGAATTTCAAACGGTTTCGTAATTGGAATTAAAATGGAGTTTTAATTGAATTTTTATTATATAGAAGAGTCATCAAAACATAAAACTCTCTTAGAGTCCTCAAAACATAAAGCTCTCTAGCAAAAACAATATTTAAACATATTGAACGGTCCGATCGAGCTGAAATGTTTTCGACAGCTTCCTCTCGTCTTCAGCTGATTCTCTGTAAAATTTCATCCAATTCCAACGGTACGATCGCCCGGAATAAATTTTTTAGTGTTTGTATCTGATTATAACTCTTTTCTTAATCAAACTCTTAATCCTTTATATATCAACTAATTCGTGGATGGACTTTTCAAATAACTTTTTCTCAAACTTTTCAACCAGAAGACCTCTCCAAAATTACTCCCTTTCATCTACAAACCATAACCCCAAACTTATTCAAGATTTCAACCTTAGATTAGAAGGCTTATTTGGTATTTTCTCGAGTTTGGGCTAGAACAAGATTTGATTATTTTCGCGAGAGGAACGTGATGGTGTGATTAGATTTTGAGGCTGAAATTATGTGATGATTTTAAGGTATGGGGTTTCACACAATATGCTCCTTAATCTCGCGAGTATCATTCTCGTTATTTTCTTGTGATTGTTTACTCATATTTGAATTGCTAAATTCATTGGAATCTGGAAATATTTATTGGAATCTAATTTTGATTCATGTGGTATTATATTTGGTGTTGAGCATGTTGTCAAGAGATTTTAATATGACATTGAAGTTGGGCACCCACTAATATTCCTTTCTCCGGATATGCTAGAAAAATGCATAGGCGCGGTACGGTGGTGAGGCTTGGTGACCCGATTAATGTGTTGTTGAGAAATTATATTGATATAATTGCTATTGAGATTTGATTTTGATTTGAATATTCGTATTCGTATTGTTACGTTTTATTCACCGCTAATATTTGTTGAGCATCTTTCTTGTCGTATTGTGTACTTCCACATATTTTCTTTTAGTGGCAGGTCAGCGCGGATTTTGTGCGCTTTGGATTTGATTGGGAGAATGGATTTTAGTGTGGATTATTTTCGGAAGAACTTTCGAGAATACATTTGAGAAGATTGTATTTATTTTTGTTATATAGAGCAATTTATTTCGAGTTAGATGTTTTATTTATTCGAGAAACTTGGTTGTATTTGTATTTGAAGAGATTGAGATTAGTGGTTTCTCTTTTGTTGTTGTGGGAATTAGATGCTCTATACCTTGTGAATTGTGGATTTGAATTTAGTTTATCGTTGAGTAGCGCTCCGTTCGCTCGCCCCGGGCGGACGGGGTGTTACAGAATGCTCGATGTACGAGAAAACCACTAAGGTAAAAAATCTCAGACGGCCCAAGCCAGATAATCACTATGATACAATTTTACAAAGGAAGACAAGAAAACTTACACAACGACTCAATCCGCATAAGCCTTGGTGATCTTTTTCTCTTTAACCACTCCTCTACAGTGCCCATGTAGAAATCCTTATACAATACTCGTCCACAGCACACGCGTCCATGATTGCATCGGTGCCTACTAATGAAGCTTTGGCAACCGTCTACAATTCGGAACATGGCCTTTACGATTTCTTCATCGCAAAACTACAATGAAACAAACTTTTTCAAAGTGATGAACAAACTCCAGATAGTGCAAACAAGATTTATATTACATATATTTATAAAAACTCGGATCTTGAAAACTATAAGGATGGTTTTAGCTTTGAAATCCTTAGAAAACTTGTGTAGAAAAATGAAACCATTCTAAACGGTATTTTGCTTTTGCACACCTCAAAATTCTGAGAGAAACATGCCTTAAATAAAAAAGTTAACTTAGCATCTCGTTCTAATGATATCCCTATGCCATTTGAACGACTTCGCCTTGTCATTTGAACGATAATGAGAGTCGTTTGAACGTCTGTTTGTGTCGTTTGAAGTCCCTAAACACAAGAAGAGAATTCATACGACTCTAAACAATACTTATCTCAGAATAAATGAAGATAAAACCTTTTAAAATCATTTTTGACATTTAAGAACATTTATAAATAAAATATCATCCTTAAAACATTTTTTGAGTCCCATAAATATTATGTGTTCATACCTGAGAGTATCTCAGAATGCAATGTGATATGAAGACGTGAAATGTGCACAATAAACTTGGCATGATATATCTTTGAAGCTTGGCCGCTATGTCTTTAACACAAACACGTCATAGACTATGTGGGTATCATGACAAGATAAAACCTATCACTCAAATAAGTTTTGTTCCTGAAATAAGTCAATTACATACAAATTAACTCAATTAGAAATTTTATCCTTGCACCAACATACACGAATATGTCAAGTAATGAACGATTCAAGAACATAAAATGGAAAGACAGTAAAAAGTCTTACCACAGAGAGTTTATGATGAATTAGTCACAACAACGAGTCAGGATTATATCCCCTCAAGAACTCAAAATCCTTATTGTATCTATGGAATCCCAGGTGATCGGTAGCGTTATTGGCATGGTGGAATATGAACTCATGATAACCTCTCAACTCATCGAAAGATATCTCGTGTGAAGGATCAAACTTAAACTCCTCCACTTCCCCATAACGGGGGTAGGACCCTGTCCTATCACCAACATATGAAAGGGCCTGACTTTTGTGGTCCTTGACACCTTTGGAGCTTTCTGGATAACTGGTCGACCAAAGGATGCTTGTCACCCATTGTTGGTGCTTGAGAGTATATGGGGATTTCCTATTTGACTTAGCTAGAGAGGCAACTGCCTCTGCGGTCCTCTTTCAAGAATTTTGCTCAACCTGAATCTATTTTTCAGACCTTTTTTTCTCAGCCTCAGCTTTCCTCTTCTCAGCATTTGACCTATTTTTCTCCACTTCCATCTTTTTATTGTGAGCCAACTCCATCATTTTGTGATCAATATGTAAGGAGCCATTCCAAATATTGACTCAAATGGGTGCTCGAAGGTAGCCAGATATAGAGCTGGATGAGTAAAAATGTTCGCAAGCTGAGAAAAAATAGATAAGTACATGCCGAGAATAAAGGACATTGGTACCTGTATCAAGATCAGCCTTAGCCTCATCCTCAAAATTATCCGCTGCTCCTATATTAGTTTCATACAAATAACACTCTTTCAAAGGAACCTCAACTTCTTTGGGAGGAACTCCGCCAAGCAGGGTGTGATACCCAGCGGAAATAAATTTTTCTATAGAAAATAAATCCTTGAATATTATAGGATTCTTCACGCAATACGAGTCAATCAAGTCAATCACAACAACAGGCCATCTTGGGGCCTTCTTCACTGAAAAGGGAAAATAAAGGTGTCAGCATCAGAAAATAACAATTACAGACGATAAGATTACATAACTTCCCAAAAGTTTACTTAATCTGTTTGGCCCCGTCCATTCTCAGGGAATCCTATAAGATCTATCTTGCTCATGATTCCTAAATTCCCAATCACCCTTGGAAAACATGTACTAAACCTTCCAACTGTGGTTAATGATGTGAATTTCATTCACTATCTTCAAATGGGACGTCTTAGGCGAAAAATAATAATAATAACCAAGGGCTTTGGCATTGTCCTTTAACCTATAAATATATCTAAAATATCACCTATAAGACCGAATCTAGTCCTAGTTTTCTAGAATATCGTTGTCTTTAGGAAAGTCCTATATACATTCGAAGGAAGTTGGGTTAATTTGACACAATATCCGCTAAGTATGGACTTAATAATGGGGTGGATAGGTAATCTAAGTCCCACTGGAAGAGCCCGTAGAGGGAGAAAAATCTCATCCGCATTTGAATTGTCATATACTCTATCTTCAGGGGTGGCAATTCTGGTATGGATGCAAATGGGGATACTATATTTTTCACTAAGGAAGTCCAGCTCATCTTCGATAATATCACTAGCATACCACTTCGCATCAGTGGTGGAAGGATCATAATAATCAGAGGAGTCAACAATATCCTGATCCTTATTATATGTTCCCTCATCAAGGGGTTGATTTATAGGAGAGGTGGAGGGGAATGGTCGCATACTCTCAGGCCTGACATCATCGTCTCTATCAGAACTCCCCTCCTCAGATAAAAACTCTAAGTTTATGATAGACATTGATTCCTTGTTCTCTAAATTTATACCCTCTTAGGGAATAACTAAGCTACCTACGCCTTGATCTTTTAAGTTAGGGGAAACAGAAGGAGGTTCAGTAAGGAATCGATTTGAATCACTACATGAGGCAATTTTTTGGGTGCCTTAGTTCCTCCTCAGATCGGATCACTTTCAGAGGATGTGGAAACCTCCTTGTAGTAATACCCAAACAAGGGGGATCTAACTCGGCTAATATCTCAAATAGATGTTGAACGTCAGGTGAGAAGCTCGTTAAGGAAATAACCAAGATTTTAGCATAAAAAAATGGAATAAGGGGGCTAAACAGGGGAAGAAAAATGATGAAAACAATAAGAAACCCTAAAAATGTTTAATTCCTAAGCCAACTAACTCAATGACTATTTACAAGTTCAAATCTCCAACACGATACTCAACAAATAGAACCCAATAGCAATTTCAATGGATACAACCTATAAAAATCCACGAAATAGAGACGACAGTAGAAAATCCTTAGAAAATGAAGGGACACGTAACTGCTATACTACAAAAGGAAGACAAAAATGATAATTGAGAACCATACTAGGGAGGAATAAGATGGAGAAGACCATGGAGATATTGAGCTACGGGGGAACAACATACATGCATAAATAGGGTTGGGGCTGTGTTCCTCTATTTACCGATGTGGATTTCTTACGATACCCGACTTACCGCTGTGCTTGCCTCGCAAGTGTAGTAGTAGCTTAGGTTTTTTCATGTAGAGCGGGAGACAAAATCAACAACAGTGTCCCTACACGAACACTCGGTTCTCCTCGCATAAAAAATGGCGATGTTATCGGGGAGTGTGTTTTAGATTGTTATTGTTTTATTATTTCGTAATATTTCTTTCATTTATATTTGTATTCATTATTTTCCCCTTTCTTTTTGACTTGTGCTAGATTGTTTCGAGAAATTGAAATTTTGGCGCTTGTTGCTTTGTTGAATAGCTTATTTGGAAATGTCTCGTTATTACGCTTCAGATAACCTTAATTTTTATGAGAATAGTTTTCCAAGTTATACTCCCAAAACAATGAGAGAATGCCTACAAATTCTTGAAGATGAGCGCATTGAGCGTGAAATTCAAGAGTATGTAAGTGATCCCTCATCGCCTTGTGAGGATAATTTGGAATGCGGGGAATTCATTAGCTATGAGAAACCCGCACAAGAAGATGTAATGTCTTCTTGTTCGTTTGATTATGAGTTAATGATTAAGGAAATGAATAACCAATCCGAAAGTTCTCAAGCTTGGTTTTTGTAAAATGATTCCAAGCTCGATGAGATTATTTCTTTACAAAAGCAGAGTCGAGGTTGAAACTTGCGTTTCACTTCCACCCCTTTTTGTTGAAGAAATCATTGAGAGTGAGCCAAGCTTTAGCACTTTTAATTTTTAAACTCTTATTAATTCTTCCGATTGTATTGAGGTTGTTGGTCCTTCCTCTCCTTTACTCCTTACTATTCCCGAACAATTAAATTTATTACAAGAATCGGTTGAAAGTCTTGAGGACTTTGACCCGATTCTTGAACGAGAATGTTATTTTGAGATGATTCATCTCATGGGTTATTCACTTTCACTAGCCCCACCTCCCCTTCCAATTGAAGAACCTTGGGGATGTGATTTCCATTTTCCCGAGATCAATGTGGTCTTGTCCTCCGTTTTATCTAAATCCCCCATCGTCCGCCCAAAATTGATAATTGGTGATGGTTCATTTCTTACACCTTACACATGCTTTCCGTTTTTCAAACGAAATTATTATTTTTCGGGAGGCATGTTCACTTTGGAGGGTCCACCATTTATCTTTCAAAGTCAAATCCCTTTTTGGGTGGACCCTCAACTATTTAGACTTCTAGTGTGTAGTCTAAATAGTAAGTTATAAATAGTTAGCTTTTCATTTTTTTTCTTTCCTTTTTATTTAGTTTAGTGTAATTAGTTAACTTTTTGTTATTTTTTTTCTATGCTCGGTACTAACTTGTTTTGTAGATTTGTTTGGACTTGTGCTTATGGAGATCGCTCTAATTTTGGGTAATATCGTTGTTTTCCTCTCTTTGTGTTGTGTTCTTAATGCGCATTGAGGACAATGCAACATTTAAGTTAGGGGGTGTAGGATATTCTATCCATTTCATGCGTAGTCCATTGATTTCCTTACTTGTTAGTTACTTAGTATGCCTTTTTGTGAAAAATTAAAAATTTTCAAAAATATTTTTTTCTTTTTTCTCCTTTGTTGGGTATTTTGCCTTTGTTTCCAATGATAAATTTCAATAATTGCCTGATCCAATAGACAACTCAACGATGCATGTTCTCGATTTTAGAAGTTATTAGACTTTAGTCCTCAAATCATTGATATTGTGAATAATTTCATGAATTAAACTTTATCCCATGAGCACATGCGCTTTTCTTGTTATATTGATTTGGTTTAAGATTTTTATAGCTCGGTAATCTTTTGTTTCATTGTATATACTTACACCGAGTAAGCTTTGTGCCTTTCGTCGTTTGTGAGTGTATACACTATTCTTTCCTTTTTGAAAACGTTGAATTCGTCGGTAGTCTCACTATTCTTTCATTTGATCGTAAATTAATTGAGTTCATATATGAAATGTATTACTTGAGCATGATTTTCAAAGTTTGTTTTGACTCGAGAATTGCGTAAACTTTAGGAAATGATCATAGGCAATCTTTGTTATATCACCCATATTAGCTTTAACCTCACCTTATTTTTCCCTAGTCAACCCTTTTGAGCCTAAATATAGCCTTTCGTTTCATCACCCAAAATCCCATAACCAACTCCAAATTGGAGTTATACACCATACATATTACCTTACATACCTTTGTTTGGAATGATACTTGGGATTGAATGATGTTATTTTAGTGTGGTTGCAATTTAAGCATATGAAAAGAGTGAAAAAAGAAGAAAGAGTAGTGAAAAATAAAAATAAAAAAGCAAAAAGCAAAAATAAAAGAAAAGAAAACATGAGAAAAAGAAGAAAAGATAAAGTTTGTATATATGTTGTGTATGTATAGTCAATAATCCTTGTTACTCTCCCATTGCACATTTAATGCTTGTTTTGGAACTTGTTTTCCAATTTTGTAATTGCCTAAATTTTCCCCATTATTCCAAGTTTTCATTACGAACACTTTGAATCCGTATATACATTCCTTTCATTTCGTACCCTAGCCTAGCCTACCTTATAACCCTATTAAGTCCTATGTGATCTTAGGGTGAATTTAATTTAAAAGTCATAATAGTTTTGATAATTTGTAAAAATGAATTTCGCCTCTTTTAATGAGCGGTATCTTTCATTGAGATTACACATTTTTTATTTCCTATATAGCGTTCTTCATATGTGACATGTGGGCGACCTAGTTTCCATTTACATTTACTCTTCATGCCCGCATGTCCCGTGTATTACCTCCCATTCTGAGTGATTTCATTTGTTGAGTGTAATGCCCGTGAGGATTGAATGTATGCTTACTTTAATGTTTATTCGGTTTATTTAAGTTTTTACCAAATCATACTATGCATGTTCTCTCCCCCCTCCCACTTTTAAAGTTTCAATTCTATGAGGTGCATTCTATAATGTTAATGATTTCAGACTTTTGTTTGAATCCGTTCAATGTGCTAATAATGCGCATGAAATCTTGTTCGCCATTTTTGGGCTTGTCGCATGTTGGTTTGGTCATATTTTGAGTAAACTATATGATATTTGTAGGTTTCATCCCTGAAAATCCTCACGAGACGACACTCGTCCACTAGGGTAACCTAGGGGTTTAACGGCTTATTGCATATGCTAAATGCAATCGTTCGCCCACGAAAGTGGCCTTATACTTTCTTATCCCATTTTTGTACTTGTATACTGTTTGTGATTTTCTTGTAGTTCTTGTTGTTTCCTATTTCATTGCTAGGGACTAGCAATGTGTAAGTTAGGGGGTGTAATACGACGCAAATATTGCATATTTCACCTGTTAACCTACGCGTTATTAGCCCCCTCGGGAATCTTAATCCCTATACTTATGCTCGTTAACCAGAAAACCTAAGATTTCTATATATACATGTTTTTCAGGGGTTAATTGAGCTTTTGTAGGTGTTTCGATGCTTAGTATGAAGTTTGGACGCTTTCCGGAAAACTTTCGTCGACTATTGTAGCTTCGGGAGCATTTTAGTAATTCCAGTATTCGGGTTTGAATCCCGAGCTCTTCACGGAAGTTTAAGCCCTATGATTTCTCTTCGCGTGGACACCGACGGTGCCTAAATCCAAGTTGTATCGAAGGAGTTATGGCATTTTTGGATGATTTTTACTTCAAATTCACACTCAAGGTCACATTCAAGGGCATTTTAGTCATTTCATATTTTTTTTGGCCTAATGTCTTCTTAGATGTTGTATCCCTCTGAGTTATCTTCGCGTAGCCTCCGACCGTGCCTAATTATGAGCTATAACGAAGAAATGGCGGCATTTTTCATAAAACAGGACAAAGCTGCAGAAATGCAGACCTCTAGAGGCGAATCGATTCGTTTTGCACCAGAATACCAGATACGAATTTCCCCTGTTTTCGAATCGATTCGGCCCTGCAGATTTTTATTTTTCATCCCTTTTATTTACAAGTTTTCCATGGTATATTTTGTATATAACTCATTTTCTCTCATTTGAGAGAGTTATAATTCATTTTAGCTTAGTTTAGCTTAGGGTTTGGGGATTTGAGAGCTCTTCTTCTTCCTCTCTTGGTTTGACACCTTTTAGGGTTTGTAATTGGTACTTTCATCTTCCCTCTCCATTAATATAAGTTATATTTCCTTTATTCTTGCTTTGTAGTTAATTTACATGCTTTATTAATTAGTTTACTTGCTTTAATTCTAGCTTTCCTAGTTTAATTAGTATAAATTAGTTTATTCATGTTGTGCCCTTAGATAAATAGGGTCGGGGTTGTGTTCCGCCATTTACGGGTTTGGACCTCGAAAGTTAGGGTTTCGTATAAAATTGCATTTAATTGAAACCTCGCGTATTAAAGTTGGATGGTTATGCGTTTAACTTTATTTGTCACGCAACTTTAGTGTTTATAGCGACAATCCGAATTTAATCCATGTGTGACCATTTTCCATTAAATGTTTAATCTCGCAACTTTGGATTGAATTCCTTATTGTGTGATGTTTATGCTTAATTGAAAATGCTTGATTAAATGCTTTTGAGCCTTAACTCTAATTAGTAGTTATTTCGGTCCGTGTGGTAGGATGCGATCCCGATCCTCGCTTTACTTTTGTGGAGCATAACGTATTCTTTTCTTTGTCCACCATTCCCGACTATCAGCTTTTACACTTTTATTCTTGAAGTTTTAAAGTAATTAACATCTAAAATTCAATCACTCCCTGTGGATTTCTTACGATACCCGACTTACTGTTGTGCTTGCCTCGCAAGTGTAGTAGTAGCTTAGGTTTTTTCATGTAGAGCGGGAGCCGAAATCAACGACAGTGTCCCTACACGAACACTCGGTTCCCCTCGCATCATTACTGTTAAACCCCTGTCTAAGGCAAAAATTCCCTAAACTAATTTTAGACGATAACACCCACAAAAGAACATTATCATGAATACCCACATAATACCCACTAATCGTGTCAAAACATGCAACACAATGTGGTAATTTAAAATTTTGATTACTTCGCAAATTCATCAATAGATATTTCTCAAACTGATTCACACAATTAAATATCTTTTTCTCAAATTTATTCATGTATGCTATTCTCCGAACGTGAAACAATATCTCCAATTCGAAAAAAATAAAACATTATTCATTTTTGAGGCCTTATACTTAAGTCATTTGATTTGCATAATCATGAACATCCACCAGTAAAAATTACTAACTGTTTGGGTTATGAGAATAAACCTTTCTCAATCCTATGTCCAGAAATGCAATTTATACATATGACCATATATACTTTCCTGGTTCAAGGTTTAGCATAAATTGTGCACTGCCAAACAAGTCTTTTCTAATTTCTCATTAGGAGTCATAAATATACTCAAGGATCCACAACATTACAGTTATTTCCAATTTCTCAAAATTTCTTTACTTTATATATCTACACCGATTAGTCTCATCGACTTTTGGGAGACTCTTATCACCAAAGTGTTATACAGTTAAATCTACTAAGTCCTCAAATTTCCCTAAATTTAAACTTAGGCGAATAATTGCCTATGTTATGATGGCATACGACCATGTTAATACTACGTGCTGATATCACCCATGATAGTTTCTTGTGTTAGGGAATCAAATAGTCATCAAGGCCTAATAATTGCTTACCAAACTCTAAGTATGAATTTACATGATCACTATTTATCCCAATTTAGAACTCATGATTACTCGTTTGCCCTACTAAGACAACAACTCAAAGTTTAGTGCAAATACTAACTCGTCATAAATTAAACACTCTAAGCCTTAAGAGCAACTAATTATAGTCTCACCGACCTAGACGTTGCATGTCATTAAGCCCAAGTCAACCAATAAACCACATGTAATGAAAACGTGCTATCCTATACGCACTTTAAGAATCATAATGCTTTTATAACTCATCATCATGGACTATAAAGAAGACTTTAATTTATATATATTAACGAACCATTCCACAATTAACACCGGACTAACGATGCCTTTACTGCTATAGACAATAAAGTGGTAATCATTATTTACAATTGCAACACAATCCAGTGTATTGTTTAAACATGTGATATGAAGAATTTGTACCTTAATCTTAATTCACTATGAGACCACGAACGTATATCGTCACATTATTTTGATGTTGAAATCCTTTACTTACGATCGCGGTGTTTTCCCAATCAGACCGATCCGAAATGAGCTATAGAGTTAAAGACGAGTCTCCAATTATTTTAAATCAAACACTGGAGTATATTGAAAAAGAGGAAAAAAATAGGAACTAGAAAATATGTGAATATATCCCTAAAAATTGATATCGGATCCCAAAAAATAAGAAATTTTCTTCAAGGTAAAAAGCTACTACTGGCATTGATGAGTCATATTTTGAAGATGAAATGCCCCCACTAGAGGACGTGTCAAATTTATATAAAACTATATCAGCTCAATTAAAGGATTCATTGTGGGTAGAAGAGAATGGTACCACTCCTAGAGTTAATTTATATGTTGAGATCCCAAAATTTGACTTACGAATAGGTGCTAAATCGGTCAAAGATTGAGATTTTATTGAAGATTCGATCAGGGAAAAATGTGGAAAAATTAAATATCAAATGTTCAACTCTCAAGTCAGTAACTCCTTTGATATTTTAGGTAGCTTTGAAGACTTAACAATGCTAAATCAGTATGTGGTTGATGGCACTAAAATAAAAGGAGGAACAAAAATTCATAAGTATATTATTTTTTGTATTTAACCGATGTAGAAAAATCGTCTCTTAAATATAATTTAAGGTCGTCTGCTTCTCGTTCAAGATATCATAAATTTTCATAATTTGATTAGTTTTTCTTCAGTTTTTTTAAGAGCCAGTAGGAGAGGATTTTTTTCCCTATTTGTTTATAAATAAATATATTTTCTTTCCCTAAAAAAAACGGACTGAGATCCTCAACCTAGACCATTATCTTAAGTCGAACAATGACATGACATGCTTCAGAAGAAAGTGGATGTTATCGTCAATCACTATGATGCTTGCCTTCTTAGAGGTCATACCTACTCATTTATATTTAATGATTATCTTACTCTATATAATATAAAGAACACTAACACTAGCTCCCATGATTATTTCATGTCTTAACTCTCTAACCCCAAGAGTTCATACTTGAACTTATAATCATTATCCCAAGATACCACTAATACTTGATCATTGAGTACCATTGTTTAACCTTACTGTATTGGGATACACTTAAAAAATTTAGGATACTATTTCCATAAGGTTATTATAATTGTTCTTATGCCAGGACAACTTGCCAACTTGCACTACTAACCTTTTCTCTTTAGGAAATCAATAAACCTAGACATCACCATACTATGTTTTCTCCAAACATCTCTACTAGCATCAATCATTATATTAATCAACCCAACCTATCTCAAAGTCTATCCAAGGGGTGAATTTATACCCAAGGCCCTATTTAC
This sequence comes from Sambucus nigra, assembly GCA_949130495.1. NCBI lineage: Eukaryota > Viridiplantae > Streptophyta > Magnoliopsida > Dipsacales > Adoxaceae > Sambucus > Sambucus nigra. The sequence continues at coordinate 593,898,622 of OX422212.1, read as the reverse complement.
TTAACGTATACATTGAAACAACACTTGAGCCTTATTCGTGTTGTTATATTAACATGACCACAACTAGTCTATCAGTAGTAGATTCTAATGCGTGTGTAACATATCTTGTTAATTTATTTCCCACTAATCCAAGGCACAACTGGCAACGTGAAACTATTATACGGTGTTTCCAACTCTACCCGTTAATGACTATTTTTTAAAAACCCTTTCCTTAAGTCTTGACACAATTTTCTTTCACCAAGTCGTTAGTACAAATCATTGTTTCATCCAAATATTCCCAATTTTTTTCATAGGGTAATGCATACTGTGCCTTTGCATATTGAGATCTTTACAATAGGATATACTTGATACTAAATTAAGCTCCTCATTACACTTTGATCAAGAACTAACTTCTTATTTTTAAAAGTACAAAACACCAACGATCTATTTTTAAACTCAAATTAAATTTCTTTGTCATTAAACACCATTAAGTGACTTATCATACATCTCTTATAAAACTCAGTCATTCTACCTAAGAACAACACCAATATTGTCGACACTTCTTACGATTAAAAGGATTGCCTTCATGCCTCGACATGCCCCGCGGGTCATAATAACTAGAGACAACTTACATTCTTGTTCTTATATCTTATACATAACCTTATTCCAAGCAATAAAGATTTATACACCACCATATAGTTGTTTAACTGTTAAAATTTATGTTTAAACTAACACACCTCACTTGTTGGGTCCCTAAATTTGCATTTTTATCTCCGAAGGTCCACCTGAATCATTCTATTATGTCACATATCCTAGATACTGACAACTTTCAACACTATTATTAATCTTATACATAACTATTGGTGGCACGACATTATATAATTATAACCTGTTATTACATAACGTGAGTAACTCCATTATGTTGATGCCTCACTCGTGCACATAAACGATTGTAAAATCCCAAATTCACTTTACGAATTATCTTTCAAACTCAAATTTGAACATCAAAGGATTAAATCCCATTCTAATAAACAAAGATTATCCTTAAACTCAGTGTAACCAAAATGAACTAGTACCTTAGTGTATATCGAATGAAAATAACCACTATTAAAATAAAAACGAAATGTAAGTGTACTCTTTAACACATGCGTAACCTACGCTCTGATACCGAGTTATGAAGTCCCAATTTCGGGGGTCAATGTAGAAAACATGTTTATACTTTGATTCCATTTAATAAAATCACCATTTTCAATAAAATCTTGTTTTCACATTTTTGTCGTAAAATTCATTTAATTTAATTAATGAAATGATGTCCATCTTTATGAAATTTATACGAACATTTAAATAAAAGAGTTTTGACAATTTTATAGAGTAAATAACAATTAAAGAAGATCCACATCATCATGTCTTATTACAAACAAAATTTAAAGTACTTTCAAATAGTTCCAAATGACGTAATCAAAAGTTTCGTTTAAATTACACATTTAATGTAAATAGTAAACAAAGCTCTACTGATGCGTAAGTCCCACCTCTAACGGTTTCCTTGCCTTTATCTTTTCCTGAAGTACCTGGAGGGTTTTTGGCATATGGTGGGGGTATGAGAGTGCACCCAGTAGGAGAAATACTAGTAGAGTAATACATACAAAAAATATATATACGTATAAAGTATATTTTAGCAATTCTGAAATCACCCTTTATTTGATTAAGTGTTCTCATGCAAAATGAGTTGTGGCCATGCATTTGATGTTTTGAGTATGTAACCCGGGCAGTGAGTCCACTCACACGTAATCTTTATTTTGATACTACTCGTATCCCATTATTTGATCCATTGACGTAATTTCACATCTTTCAAGTTGTTTCATAAACTTGCCTTTACATTAATGAGCACCCTGCTCAAAATCATCTATTCACTTGATTAATCAAGTTACCAACCCATGAGTGTTATATGGTCTTTCAACGACTGTCACCATGCTGTAATATGCTCGTGATTAGTGGCATGGGATCTAAGCATTAATCCACACCCTAGGTGCTCCTAGCCCTTCTTAAATTTCTCGATTACCTCCAAGTGTCTTTTACTTGTTACATCATTGCAACTCTTTTTCCTTACTTCCTTTCTTATTTACCTCTAAACCTTTTTCTTTATTTCCTCTTTTTACTGACCGATGAGGCTAAATACCCGGGATGGACGAGTTCCAACATACTTTATTTCTAAGTTTCACACTTTATCAAATGTCCATTTTTCATTTTACTCAAAACTGATGCTTTAATTTAGACTCAATATTTATTTACTTGAAAATAAACATTAATATTTTTTTAATATGAGTTTTTAATATATAAAATCTAACTCTTTTAACTAGAGTGCTTTAGTTTGTAAAATTTACTCATAAGTCCAATTATTTGATAAAATGACACATTTGTATTAACGCCTTACTTTTGTTATTTAAGACTTATTTTCCAACATTATTACTTCATATTTAAAGGCTTGTTTAGATATATTTTTAACATAATAAACACATTTCACATAATCACATACGATTTTGTTCACGAATGAAGGAATTTACACCAACAAGGGCTATATATGCATCCTAATATTTTTTCTTTAAGTCCAACTTCACATTTGATATGAAATAACTAGTTTAAAAATTATTTTCATAAGGAATAACTTTTCTTAAAACATTCTAAAATTTTAACTTAAGTCCATCTTCATCCTTTAACCATTTTTATCACATATTTCTTAACATGTATTCATATACATTGATGATAAGTATAATTAGCCATGTAAATCATACATATATACATATAACTATCATGATTGATTTCAAACTTGAAAATAGTGTGAACGCATATCTCTTGAAGAATTCTACCAAATAATATAGAAAGCGTGCTCCTAAGAACCTCCAAGAGATGCCTCGCTAAGCTCCAAAACTAAAATTCAAATAGAAGCTCAAAATGTCTTCAGATACCCACTGAAATATCTCTATATAATTAGACCAAAGTAAAACTCAAAACTCCACTTAAATATACTCCAAGCACACCTAAAAAAATATAATATAGGTGCGCCACCAAAATATTAGTCGAAACTCATAAAAATATTGGACTGATTCTATGGTGTAGAATGGTGTAATCACACACTCACAATGGTGTAAAATGGTGGTTTTAAGGCCTTGGCAAAAGGTAGTTTGTGGGTTGTTTAGTTTGTAAAAATAAAAGGAAGAGAGACTATGGTTTTTTTGTACGTTTTCCTTGACAGCAATAGGTTTCACAATTTGACGATGGAGACTGGACATCTTTCGAATGAAGAAGGCTTCCTCTCCCTATATATATTCTATAGTTGAAACACACACACACACACACACACACACACACACACACACACACATATATATATATATATATATACACACTTAATTTATGAGATAAAGGAGCAACCCACTTCACCCCCCCTTTTGTGGTATCATGTTGGCATAGACACAAATATTCCCTAAAATCCTATACACATCACACACTAACGTGTGTGTATATATACACACACACACAACAAGCATGACATACACAAGAAATCATACCTACAAGTGTTTAATTAGGCCAAGACCAAATTGAGGGTGGCATCCTATATATCCACATATATGTGTATAAAATAATAGGCCCACATGCTTAGGAATAAACATCTAGTTACAATCTCTCCTAGTTCCACTCTCTCCTGATATCCCTCACAAAAGGCATGTGCCTACATGTATGCATTTTTGGATATGTAATTCCAATGTGGTCTTCCAACTTATAATCCCTCATTGAAAAATTCACATGTAGGCTATGGGGTGTAAGGCATACTCGTGTAAACAAATCCTACGTGGCTTCATAAATTATAAGACTGCCACTAATATATAAACACACGCCCATATATAAATATAAGCCAAAAAAATAGATGTATACACCCTTAAAAAATAATGGTTCGACTTATATACTAAAAGAAAATATACTATTTTTTTGCAAAAATGATTTCCTGTCTCAATATTATTTTTGTACCCAATTATTATTTTATCAAAGTGAGGTTCGTATCCCATATATAAAAATAACTCCAAAAACATGTTTGTGACACTTATTATCTGTTATTGACACAATACGAGTAGTTCGTACATTTTTACTTCATTGTTTAAGGTTAAAAATCGTCTTTGCCACTTATTATCCCTTTTTATGTGAGTGCGTTATATATACACCAAAACAAGCTCGAAGAAGACATGCAATTTTGTATTTGATATTTTCAACCTCCGTATTGTATATATAAATTTTACAGGAAACTTTTGCATAAAATATAAATTGTTCTTTTTGGCCCTTATACGACTTATGTAGTGCAACATGTGTAACTAATTTTACGTCGAATTTCTGCGTGATCCTGTGATTAATTGTTACTTTATTTATTAAAAAATCAGGGTATTACACACTCTGATGGCACAAATTAACTTGGTGTTTCGTAAAAATGCCACTGTCTCATGTGAACGTCTAAAGTTAATTTTGTGTTTAGTAAAATCATCACCGTCTCATACGGAGGTCTAAAGTTAACTTAATGTTTTGTCAACACACCACATCTCATTCAGACGTCAAAAGTTAACTTGGTGTGTCGTAAGCACCACCGCCTCCTGCGGACGTAAAAAATTAACATGGTATGTATTAAAAACATTGTGTCTCATACGGATGACAAAAATACCATGGTGTTTTGTAAAACACCATGTCTAATGTAGATATTACCGATGGTGTTTCTTAAAAAACTGCATCTTATGCAAACGTTACTGAGGTGTCGTTAAATATCGCCGTCTCATGCGAACATTAAAAGATGTCGTGGTGTGTCATAAGCACCACCCCCTCATGCGTGTGCCCCCCGCTTATTAAAATAAAGGGTGACCAACCCTCTACTAAAATAAAACATGAATCTCATTTGGTTTATTCTTATCATCACTGTCGAAAACCAATTAGTTACTAATCACCTATTATTTAGTTAAGCCGTGTGTCAATTTTAATCTTTATTAAAGTGACATAATACAACATAACTAAAATCACGACTCATTCAAATAATTAAGCAAATCCGCAATCATATAACTAGTCTGAAAAGGAAATTTATTACATGCCAAAATTTACTGAATAAACCATCGGTATAACATCCATACAATAATCTCCGTAATGAAATAAAATAAAATGAAATAAACTGTCTAACATAGGAAACATGCCCGAATAGTAAAGAGACTAATCTTGTCTAGAATTTCCAAAAATAAAAAAGTGTCTAAAGCAAAAGCCTGCAACACTCCACAGCTGCTGCAGCTCCAGTACCATGGAAAAATCCTCATGCTTGGTGTCCTTGAGACTGGACACCTAAAAGTTTTTATTTTGAAAGTAATTAAAATGCATAATAATTATGGATAGTTTATTCCATATTTAAATTGGTGTCGCACTCCTGTGAGATAACACTCGCCACTCTACTATAATGCACACCTAACGTATGCATTTTAACCCCTAGTTATGCTACCCGCCTAACTAGTTTTCCAATATCTCTAAGTCCATACGTACCCCGTTCATGCATATTTTATCAAATTAGTTTTCATCTAAAATTAATAATTATAATTCTCAATTATAATCTATTAATTTATTTTCTAACAACTTTCACTAGTTACTACATAGTAATCCACATTTATTGTCTTAAACTCGTATATATTTTTTTGCACATATATACATGTATTTTCTATAACACAACAACAAGCACACATATGTTTCATACAACTTCCATCCCCCAGAGTAATAGCTCATTGGGTACGGGTCTCAAAAATGCTATCATGCACCAGAGCATACACACATTATCCTAGGCTATCGAGTAGGAATCTCACATCGAACTCGATAAATCGTTAACGTGTTGGAGGCAGTCATAGTCATTCGACATTGAGTCATATGCATTTCAAAATTACCTCACTTTGAATTCCAACATCACAAGGGCACATGTATGGCACTATGACCTGGGGTCGATACTAAGACTGCTGATATGCGTCAGGGAAAATTACTCACATCGCACAACCTCTGATGATAGCACTAGAGTGGTATGTTCATACAATTATATCATACACATAGGTATATATATATATATATATATATATATATATATATATATATATATATATATATATACTTGTGTGTATATGTGTGTATCAAATCATCTGAATCGGTTCGGCTTGAGGGTGAACTGGTTCGCACATGCAAACAACAGCAGTTTGCCCCCAAGTTCGATTTTCAGCAAGTTTTAACCCAAATTCACAAATCCCAATATGTAATTCCACCATGAAATTCAATTTCCAGAAATTCTAAGCATGGATTAGATTCATTTTAAATATAAATCTCTCTACATATGATCATTTCATGGGTTTTAGAAGAAATCTCTACATATGATAAAAGTCTCCCTTTCTCATGACAATTCATAAATTTCAATATTCAAAATTCATAATCTATCAATCAATATGGAATTCGATTCCCAGATTTCAATCCTAAGTAATCATACATATATTTTTCTAAAATCATTTGTCAAAAACCCAATTATATATGAATCCGACCCGAAAATCAATTTCCAATCATAATATAAATTGAAAGATATACATAATCATTTAACAAGATAATTACTTGCCTCAATATTCGTAGTGTCTGAATTTGATTGAAGATTTCTTTGATGATGCTTATAATCCTAGAATTCCTTCCCAACTTCTTCAAATTTGATTCTCCCTTTAATTCCTTTAGATTTCCTCTTGAAACTCTTGAGTTTTTCTCCTTTTTTCTCTTCACTTTCTCTCAACCTTAGGTGTGACTCAAAGAATCCTTTGGATATTATGAAATGGTTGTTCATCTAACCCAACCCCTTCATTATATAAGATAAATCCCAAAATTAGCTTTTCAAATTATTTTAAAATGGTCAAAATACCCCTATACGAGTCACGACTAGCCTAAAAAAGTCCCCGGAACCCAATCACTACCCCCGAGTACTTAATTTTAACTATTTTGATTTATTATGGATCAACCGTGCACTCAAAATCATCATTTGAATTACTAATTATAAATTTCTCATCTCAACCTAATATCACCCACACATGTGACCCGGTTGAGTTACCATCAAATTCTGTCACATTCACTCACTCACAACGTAAATACCATTTGACATTAATGTATTTACTTTATGACACTAGTAAATATTAAGTCACATAAATATTAATCCATTTTGCACTAATTAATATTTATTTCAAAGTTATATTATTTTCCAATTTATTTTAAAATACGTGCACACGTGTAATTTAAATGCCAAATTATAAATACTCAAAATTACGGGGTGTTATAATGTGTAAGTTACTGTGGTGTGTCGTAAGTACCACCCTCTCATGTAGACGTTAAAAATACCCCAGGAATCATGAAGGCGATCGGGCAAGCACCACAATTTTCATAATAATCTCAAGGGAAGCTTCATTAAAATGAACTCTTTAAGGTAGTGTAATCTCAAGATTCCCATCCAAAAATAACGATTCCCTTGAAGTTGTAGAATGGGTGTCTTTCTTTACAACAGTCTTCGCCTAAGAGTGAGCTCTACTATTAAAGGGCTCTACATACACCCCATTCTGCTCCAGAAATATGGCATAACTTTTCATGACTTTTCCAATGCTTAATAAAGCCCAAACCTCAAGGTAATCTAAATATACCTCATTAAAAGGCCCAAAGGCCTTACGAGGCCCAAAAATAAATCGTCCGAACAACCCTAAACCGAACTATAATAAAACCAAAATCAAGGAAAACACGTGTTTGCTCGATTGGTCCTTGAGTACAATACACATGGTCGATCGATCCTATCAAAGGACTAATCAGTCCTGCACACACGCAATTTTCCTATAAAAAGGGGAACTTACTTATCATTTCACCAAGCATTAACTTTTCATTTTAATGTTGTTCTCGTCCCCAGAAGTGTTTTCCTTCCAAAAAAGCCCTAACACTTTTTTTTTTATCTTTAAACCCCCTTCTAATCTTTTACCTAAAGTTATAACCCAAAGCCCTGACTTCGCTCTTCTCACTCAAACCCAAAAGAGGCCAAAAGACTTATTTTGTCTCTCCCATCTTCTATTTTCTTTTAAAGATACTTTACTTTAAAGTAACCTTAGATCCACTCAAAAATGGTTGATAACAAGTTGGAACGTTGTCGAAACTAAAAGGTAGACATGCAACATTACATGTACGCTTCTTTTCACTATTTTATTTCGAAGTCTTCACATAAACAACACCACCCAAAATTTCTCTTCTCTCCATATCTTTCTTTTTTGGCATGACATTTCTCTTAAGGTCATGTGCAAACTACGTTGACTTTAATTCCGCCTACAGTGGAAACGTAGGCAGATTGGAGATGCTCGATCTCTAAAACTCAAGTCAGATCTTGTATATATTAATCCATTTTCACCTTTATTCTCATAAAATGTCTAAAAAACAAACAAAAGTCTCAAAACCTTGTAATAATTTCATACATGTTAGAAGCTCAATCTCTAAAACTCAAGTATGATCGTGTATATATTAATCCATTTTAAACTTTATTCTCATAAAATGTCTAAAAAATAAACAAAACTCTTAAAATCATGTAATAATTTCATATAGATCAGAGGATCACTAGATCCCGAGGATTCACCTATTAGTTTGTTCTTTTTGTTGGAATTTTAGCCATTATTTCATCATCCAGTTGACTTTATGAGTCAATTCATCTTATCAAAGTTCTTTCATGAACATAAATCATGTATCTATTCAAATCTAGTTTTATTTCACTCTAAAAACATCTTGAAGGATCAAATAAAGTCTAGATTTCTTACATCGAGTCTCTATAAGGGCTAAATTCCCTCTTATTTTAACACGAAATATGTGGAATTTAAATCATTTCGTATGAGTAAGTAGGCTCCATCGGATTGTCGTTCGAGTGAACAAGTCCGACTTTGTACATATTTATCCCTTGTCTATATTACACACATATTCCACACTGCAGTGCATATTATATTAATATACTAACTATTTTCATTTTATTATTTCACTTTATACTATAACATGCTAATATAACATTTTATATCTACATTTGAGACCGAAAGGGCGGAGCGGGTGCTTAACATCTAATTTGTAATACAATACCCAAACCTTTGACTCTTTCGATAAACACGTAGATCACTTGCCTCCACTAGGTCTCTACGAAGGCCTACTCCTTATTTTTATTTGTTTTGTGTAAAATAGACTGACGATCCATTCCTTTAAAAAAAAGAACGACATAATGACCACGTGTCACCGTCAATGACCAATGTCTCCATATTTTGTCCCAAAAGGACGCAGAAGCATGTGCATAGCGGCAAGGGTGAGGTGCACCACCTCAGGTTTGGTTTCTCACAAATCTCTTGAACTTATTTTAATTCATGAAACCTATAATGATGATATCTAGTAAGAGCTCTAACATAAGAGAGGGAGAAAGAGAAACGTGTCAAATCAAGTGGATTTCAAGTGCAAGATAACAACATGTATAAGTAATATCACACTACCTATATAATGGGAATAAAAATGAAATCAAAACCTAAACAAGTTAGATATACCCAACTTATGTTATGTATGAACCCTTTGATGCAACCCACAGTTGAAAATTATTACAACCCAACCAAACTAAAAAAAATTGAGTTTTCATAAGTTTATACCGATTAAGATCTAAAATAAACGCTCAAGGCCCCAAAAAATTAAATACTAGATAATAATGTGTTAACCCATTGATCTTCGACTTATATCACCCTTAAATTGTGCTTTTTAATTTTGCATCATCTTTTATTTTGAAGGTTTGTGCTTGTATTGATATTTGAATTTTATATCTCTCAATTTTTAAAATATTTTTGTTTTAAGTCTTTTGCCAATGGTAGTCATCACTCTCTTTAGGCAACTCTTACCATTGTTTTTCTTATATTTGTTAAATCAGCTCACAGGAAGTGATTCTTACACGCATTTTAATACCCCTTTTTTATAGTAATTGATTAATTGTTAAATTGATTATTTAATTGTGATAATTATTATGTAACATGTGGTATGTCACTTGATCGAGGCAAAAACCGAGCGTCCGTGTAATACGCTAATCGTTATTATCTGCTTTCGATCACAATACAAAAAATCTAAACTTTAACTATACTCTTATGGAGTATAGCGGCTAATCTGGGTATCGAATCCACATGAAATGTTTGATAGATTTTAATTGATTTATTACTTCTAAAATAAAAGTGTAAAAGATGATGATGGGGTGAGAAAGGAAAAAGGGGGGAAATAAAAAAATTAATTAAAACTTAAGTAAAGAATAAGAAAACGGGATTAGGATCACATCCCCACCATGGGCTAAACAACGCGTATAAAGGATTTTGGTTCGAAAACAATTAACCGATCATAAATAATTAATCATAAACATCACGAATGAAGAGACTAAACCCAAAAATGCGAGATAAAACTTTCAATCGACAATGGCAACAAGTGCATTAGTTTCGGAATATCGCTATAAAAACTAATGTTGCATGACAAATAAAGTTAAACGCCTAATATTCCAACTTTAATACACGGGGTTTAAATTAATTGTATTTCTACCCAAAACCTAACTTTCAAAACTCAACACCCATCAATGGAAAAAATATGATCCCAACCCTTGAACTAGTTACTAAACATGATGGTGTTAAAAATGCAAGAATCCATTAAAAAGCATGCCAAAATAAGGAAAGAATAATAAAAGTGATGGAATTTAAGGTTACCAAGGTTGAAGAACACAAATATGCAAGAAGAAATCAAAGCATGAAGAAAAACCAGAAAAGCTCTTGAATTAAAGGTGCAAAACTTGTTAATTCTTCTCCTAAATGTTTCTCCTTGTTTAGGAGGTTTTACATCAATGAAATCTTTGTTAAAAGAACCCTAATGATGAAATATATAGGTTGGAAGTCATTTAGAAGAGTCCTAAAACTTTAAAACTCTTATGGCTAAAAAATAAGGCCAAAATAAAAATTCCACTCTATCAATTTGTCACGCTTTTATAGTGTGACTAATTTTATCGCGGATATGGAGCATGACTAAATGGAAAAATGGTTTGGAGGTACACCCGAATCGGTTCGGGGTGCGGTTTGATTTTTCGTGCTGCCTTGATTTGCTTCTTCTCTTTTGCTTTGGATTTCTTTCTCAACTTTAAACGCACATAACTTATTTACCGTAAATCAGATTGGGGTGCTGTTTTTTCCAGTATTCTTGTAACTTCAAGCTATTCAACTTTCCAGTTGGCCCCACCTCCGGACTAAGGCTGAAAAATTACGAAAATGACCTTGAACTCTCCTTTTCTTGATTTCTTTCACTATTTTGAGTTCTCTCCTCCATCTACTTTCACGGAATACTTGTAAAACACAAGAGAAATATATAAAATAAGAAATACTCACCGAAAAGGATTAGTAGCATAAATATGAGATAAATCCAGTATATTTACACCGCATAAGACCATAAAAGAACCAAAGTTAAGGGGATAAATATGAACAATTTATGCCTAATCATCACTCATTATATTTTTATGTGTTATGAGACTTATTTATGTGTCCATTTATGTGTTATGCGATTTAACACTCTTTTGAAAGTTGGCATCATACACAGTAATTCATTATCTTAATATTGAAAGTGACTTAGTATTAAGGGTGACTATGTAATAGTCAATGACTAGGTGTCGAGTTTTTCCTTGTTTGTATTATCTCCTCGGTATCGGGTTCCACCGATTGTGAAGTAGTTTCTTATACTATCGAGTCGCATGATATTAATTAGTAATTTAATTTTAATTAGTTTGGCTCGTACCGACGTATGATTTAAATTAATGAGATAATTAATTTAATAGAATTCACCGTGTTTCATATTGATACTTGAGACATTTATAATGTCCATTTTAACTTAAAATAATGAGATTTAAGTATACTAGGTTAGTATATGGCTTGGGTAAAGTTTCAGGCCAATTGGAGTGCTATTTGGGCTCATTGGGTTTGAGGCTTATATTGGACCTAAGCTTAATTTCATGAAAATATTTTTTAATAGGCTATTAGACAAACCTGATTTCACACATTAAACATTAAAAGAAGGTGCGAGGGTTGAAAGAGGATTTGGAGATTTTTTGGACTTTGATTCGTCAATCACTCTATAGGAAAATTTATATTAATTAAAAATCCAATTGGTATTATGTCATTATAGTAGTAGTTCATTGAATTCTGAATTAATATGTTTAAAATCTTAGTTTAATCATCTAAAACCAAATTTTAAAATTAATATAATTGTGAAACTAAATCTTAATCTCAATTTAGTGAACTAAGATAGTTTGATGAGAAATCCTACGATTTGATCATGAGGTTTAGTTTAAATTGATATATTTGGAATCATGATAATGAATTTAATAAAATCCCCTTGTTTAATTTGAGAATTGAATCAAATCTGAATTTAATTTGTTGGAAACATGAACTCAGGGTTCTTAACTCTTAATATGGGATTTATACATCAATCCATGTTATTATCATTTAAATCTAGTAGATACCCCTCCCCCCAACCCTCCTGCCTCCCCCGCCCCACACACACACACGCGCGCGCATACACCACACACACACACACATATGCACATTTACACACATATATACACAAACGCACATATACATACACATACATAAATGGGGGAGAAATAGAGAGAAAACATACCAAAGTTGTAGAGAGAGAGAGAGAGAGAGTAGCCTCTAGAGAGAGAGAGAGAGAAATGGAGGGAACAAATTCGGTGGGAAAAAAAAGAAGGAGGAGGATTTTTTTACTGACAAAATTGTCACGGACGTGTCTGTGACACCCCGACTAATTAAATACCGGGTAGCTACTCCTTTATTAAATTAATACAAAATGCCAAGTTGGCTCAGTTCATAGCATCACTGTCTCAAACATTTTAACAATTACTAGCCACCTATTATTTAAAAAGTGAGTTGTCCATTTTAATTAAATCCGGTTAACATGCAATAAATGAATCATGAAAAGTTAACATAACCAACACAACATAGTCACAATAGAATAACCATCCAATAATAATGAGTCTGGAGGAAAACTCCTCACAATAATCCGAATACCGAAATAAATAAATGCAAAGTCTGCATCACTAAAATTAATTACAACCCAAAGTCTGAAATAACTGAATAAGTAAGATGTCTCTAAAAGGAATGGGAGACATGCCCAACAAATGATAAAAACTGATAATGGAGTCAAGATCGAAAATGGAGGCGTCTACTGTCAAGGTCCTGTTACTTCCACAACAGCTACAGCACATCACCTGAATAGAACTCCTATGCATGGTGTCCTTGTGGCTGGGCACCTAAAAGGTTTTTACAAAAATAGATTTGAAAGTAAACGGGTCAGAGCCCGATTGTGAAAATAATTTAAAAATTTACAAGTGTTTAATATCATTAAACAATGAATATAAAGTACATGATAGTGTGTGCACTCACATGAGTTCCTCACCTCTCAATTAATTGTTCACTCCTATCGTACCCGTACCCATTCTAGTTATTTCCATATCTAACTAGTCCGTTACAAAATCTAACATTGCTATACGATATCCAATTTAAATTCCCAACATCTTCTATTTCAGAGTGTTATGCCTTGCTACACAGTTTCCCATATTAGTATTACTAATTACTAGAGATCTTTCATTTTCACTTTACAAACCGTTGCTATTATTTATACTCACAATTATTCAAGACAATTCATTTCAATTAACATTATATTGTTATCATCATAAATATACAATACTGGCACCCCGAGGCTAAGCTGCGGTGCACACATACTCTGCTATCCAATCCCGGTACATCACGTACATACGGACCACGTATTCCGAATCTCTCAGGAATCGTTTCATTAAACAACAATCATAAAAAATGGAGGCGAACATAGTTCACATCACATGGGTCACGCACATACCTACGCTCCCATGATCAGCAGACTTATTAACTTCTCAATAAGTCCTTCTCTGACCTATGTCCTCGAGGTACCAATCTAAATCCCCCCGTAGGCACACAAAGATTAGATGGCCCTGATCGAACGCCTACCTCCCATGATAGCAAGTACGGTAGGTATATTATACACAGATAACTACATATACTAAGCATTCGCACATCTTAGATATCACCATATTTTATTAGTGGTATACTTCTCATTCTTGTACCAACATTTAGTATTATACAACTCACAAGTCCCCGGTTTATATGTATTTAAGTTATTAACTCTTCTTACGTCATGATTAGTTATACACTTCCCAATCCACAAATGTCATCCAGTTTATTACAAGATTCTAAGTTTTACTCTTCAATGTACCCCAATCTCCCAACTATACCCACTAGTTAATAAAGGAAGGTTACCTCAACATTTAAAGAAGTCTACGGGATACTAGAAATAAATTCAGGCCAAAAAGGCCATTCTGTCAACTCGTTAAAAATCTCGTTCGAACGAAATGGTTTCGAACGAACTACCAACTCGTTAGAAGGGATATTGTCATCTCGTTAGAAGTTCGTTCGAACGAGGTCGTTCGAACGACCTGGGCAGGTCTTTTAACGAGATGGCAGTTTCAGCCCAGAAATTCCCAAATCCATTTTTCTCAATTCTTCTCTTCTCTAAATCCACCCTAAGTCCATCCAATTTATGTTTTAACGTATATAAACCATTTCTAATCACCCTAGATCATCTCTTAACGTATTTTTGGGGTCAAATCTTACAAATCATCATGGAATTAATGTAAATCTCCAAATATTCTTCAAACCCTATGAACATGAACCCATAATTTTTATTATGCCCAATTACTCATCAAAAATCCGTTTTTAAATCATCATATACAACTCTTCGAATATTAAATCAGTCCATTATCATTCTACATGCAAATCCTAACCCAAATTCAAAGTTTCTCCAATAATTTCATTGGTTTTCTTCAAAACTTTCAAGATAAGAAAAATTCCTACACTAAACATGGAAGAAATATTCAATGCGTTAAAAATATCAAATCACTTGCCTTAGATTGTTCTTCAGAATTGATGTTGGTGAATGAAGGTTGCTTCTCTCCTTTCTCTACAGATTGTCTCCCAAGGTTGAAGATGGTGGTTAGAGGTTTCTTTTTGGAACTCTTCAAACTCTCCTATAACTCCCGTAGCCCTCTAACTCACTTAATGCAGATAATGGGCTTAGTGGTTCCTAAATAATATATAATTAACTCCTAAAATTCGTAGGTTTTAATTCCCATATTTTTAAAATTTCCAAAATACCCCTCTAGGTTGCCGGTATAGCCCAAAAATGCCCCGGGACCTAAACTAAACCCCCGGCTAGTGTTTTCTGACTATTTCGACCATTCCGGACACGTTGGCGCACTCAAAATGACCATTCGGTTGATAAAAATAAAATTCACTTTTTAATTCAAATAATTACACTTCTGACGCGACTGACACGCGCGTTCCAACTAAATTTCTCAAATTGTCGTATTGCTATCTCGTGACAATTTAAATATTTTTAATATTCATATATTACCATATGTACGCATCATAATCAAATACCAACTCACATCTCTCTAGTATTTATATCCGAATTAATTTCCACTCAATTCTCATTTAATTTAATTAATCCCATAATAAAAAAAATTATTAAATATATGAGGTATTACAGTGTCACGGTCATTGACCCTGACAAGTCTTTGTCACGAACTTGTCACGGTCAATGACTGTGATAAAAAAATGCGTGTTTTTGTGACACAATCATTGACCGTGACAAGCCTGGCCGCTAAAAAGGTGATAATTTTACCATTTTGGTGTAGTGTAAGTTAGTATCACAATATTAAAACCTATATCTAATGGAGGATGGATTTAGGATCGATTAGAGGCTCTAAAGTTAAGTTTTGGGGTTTTTAATGTTTGTTATGGGATTTGGAGAATATGGGTTTTGCATTAATCTCGTTATAATGATATTTGGTATCTCGTTAGACTGACTTGGGAGATCATTATAACGAGATTTCGTATATTCTTAAAAACTTTCTCACAACAAAAATCATTTTTTTTATAAATAACTCAAAATGTTTATATATTTTTCATTTATAAAAAACGCAGATATAATAAAAATCTATGTAGGATACTAATAAGCATATACATAAATCCCGATATACCTAAACTTAATCTTAAGGAGTAAACCCGTGGTGCTCTTACGACCTTTCCGCATCTTTGACCCAATTGACTTTGGAGTATGCATAAATCGAGGCGTTGGTATCACAAGAATACCAAATTCCATGCTAAGTAATCCCACTCATATATTTAATAATCCGTTTCATTCCCAACAAGTGACTCTCTTTGGATTAGCATGAAACCTCGTACAAACAAATAATAATAAAGTCAATATCGAGATGACTCACAATATGACACAACAAACTCCCATTCATACTACGATAGAGTGTTTGGTCAACACCCTTTCCTTTCATGTATATACTAAGCTTAGCGGTAACACAAATAAGTGTTCTCACATGCCTAATGAAGTTTAACACAAACTTTTTCACCAAGTCTCTAGCATACTTGGATTGAGATTCAAAGATACCATCCTTCAATTGAGGAATATGTAAACCTATGAAAAAGGTGATATTTCCTACCATACTCGTATCAAACTTGTTCCTCATCACCTCTATAAACACATGAGTATGGTTTTCTCATGTGGACTCAAATACCATGTCATCAACATAAACTTGAGCAACTAATATGTTCTTCTTCTATCTCTTAACAAACAAACTCATATCTACTCCCCCTCTCTTGAAGCGACACTTGATAAGATAAGAAGTGAGCCTCCCATGCCAAGCGTTAGGAGTTTGTTTCAACCCACACAAGTCTTTCCTTAATCGATAGATATGTTCGAAACATTTAGTTTTTTCAAAACAATATAGTTGCTTGACATAGACTTATTCGTTCAATATTCCATTGAGAATAATGCATTTCACATACATTTCATAAAGCTTGAAATGTAAGTGACATGACACAACTAAAAGAAGATGAATAGATTCTAATCGGGCAACATGCAAAAAAGTATCGTCAAAATCCACACCTTCTACTTGTGTGTAGCCTTGAGCTACAAGTGTAGCTTTATTTCTTGTGATTACACTATTCTCTTCCATCTTATTTTTATATACCCATTTGGTGCCTATCATATCGGTGTTGCTAGGATAGGGACAAGTTCCCAAACATGATGTTTCTCGAATTGAAGCAACTCCTATTACATTTTAATTATCCAATATTCATCTACAAGTGGTTCCTTCATATTCTTGGATTCAATTTGGGAGATATTGCAAAAGTAACTACGCTCACTCGTGACTTTATAATGTACCATGACACATTTCCTAGGATTTCCAATAATGTTGGAGGCATCATGATTATTCTGAACCCTAAATGGTGAATTTTCCTCCCTAATTAAATTCTAATCCACTTCCCTTTGATCTCTTTTAGGAGTAATAAGCTCATTACTAGAATGTTCATTACTCTCGTGGATTTGTTCATATTCATCATCAAACAAGGAGGGAGAGTCATCCTTTACCATCACATTGTATGATTCCATGACCTTAGAAATTTTAAGGTTTTACAGCTTATAATATCTCTTATTTGATGAATATCCCCAAAATACCCCTTCATATATTCGAGAATTAAACTTGTCTATAGGACTGTAAACAGATATTCGAAAATCCGCATCTGTCCGATATCCAAATTCGAATTTGCGAATATTAATCCAAAAAAATGGAAACGGATACGAATATGGATACTCTATAAAAATATCCGAGAAAACGAATACGGATACGGATAGTACTATTATCCGACACGAAAAATATGCATTCGATGCGGAGTAACCATTTTACCAGATATCCGTTTTACCGGATATCAGTATCCGTCAAACATATGTTTAAAATATTACTAATAATATCAGTACTAATAAAATAATATTAAAAAAAAGCCTTAATCGTTTATTACCTAAAACAAAACAAACACATACTCTACTCAAAACAAAACCCGTAATCATTTATTCCCTAAAATAAAACAAACACATACTCTACTCAAAACAAAAATATCCTAAAGTTATTATTTTATTAGGTATATTATAAAATGCCATGTACTATTATTTTATTGGGTATATTATCATGGAGTTACACTAAAGTTACAATACAGCCTATTACACACAAGATACACCCACTAAAGAACATATATTCCTCTCAAAACAAAAAAAACCCTAATTTCATTTAATTTCTCTTTCGTACAAAACAAGAGAAAAGAAACCGTCATTTCATGAGAATAGCAATAAATTCAATCGCAAGGGCATATAAGGATTTTAGAGTGAACACCCACGCTCGAGAAACCACTATCGTCCAACCCATTTATAAGTCCACTAGTATTGAATTTTACGCAACTTAATAAGTACACATACACGTCTTACATATATGACGACGCTTCTCCCACATGGTCAGTACCTTGCATTATGCTCTCATATCGTTGTCCATACTAACAATAGACTCTCCAGTCCAGGAAATAAATATATGGCCTCTAAGGCCTCAGTATCCACCGATACGTGATTATTTGACCATCGACACGTGAAATTTATCATGAACCCTTTAGAGATGGTCAAATAAACCAAGGCGATGTTGTAACTCCCCGACCCAGATTCGGGTCATCTACTAACCTGAACTGGCATCAAGATGTTAGGCGATTTAAAACCATTTTAAGTGGGTGGGAGTTACACTTAACACTATAACCCAAAAAATCATTATTAAATAGCAATTTCCATCCATTTATTATTTATGAAAAGTGTGTCCACTTGGATGTTAATCGAGGTGTGAAATGAGCGTCCGTGTAATACGCTAGTCGTTGTTATCGGCTTTAAAACTCAATACAAAAAACCTAAACTTGTAACTACACTCTTAAGGAGTATAGTGGTGAGTCTGGTTATCGAATCCACAGGGACTTAGGACGTGTGAACGTGACGATAAAGGTAAGGTAGTTTAATCCTAAAGTTGATGTTAAAAGAAAAGAAAAGAAAAAGATGATTGATTTTTGGATTTTATCTATGAATTAACTAAATTCAATTAAATTAACCTACACATGCAAAATTAACTAACTAATAAGGAATTAATATGAATGAAGAAATGGGTTGAGAATACACTCCCCTAAGCCCTAGTGTGTATGTCAGTACAAAATTAGTCATAAATTAGATAATTGATCAGACCCAGTCTTTAGTACTCCAAAGCATTACATATATGAGGTTCAAGCCCATATCATACATAATAAAAGAATGTGTAAAGCAGTGTCGCAATAGTTCACGCGCGTTGCATCCTTAAGCACCCCGGTTACCTAGGACAAACGAGGTCAAAAGGTCTACAATGGTTGTGACACTATACAACACGATATAATCACTTATTTAATTTAGAGGACAAGTTTTATATCTATGCATACCACATCGGGTTGGGTTCATGCATCCCCACCCTTAAAAACTTAGCTTAATATAATTAAAATAAAAGAAAACTTAAAACTGAAAGTGCAAGAATTCATAACTAAATCTAGAAAATTAAGAACATGACTTGAATTGGGATTGAAAAACTAGAGAACAACAATTAATTAAACTAACTATGAAAGCAATAAAGATAATAAACTAAAATTACTTGTAATGGATGAAAGATGAATCTTGAATAGATCTCTGAGTCTTGAATAGTATCCAAACTTCAAAACTAGGGTTCTTGGATACAAGAATCCTTTAAAAACTAACTACAAAGAAACCCTAACTACTAGCCTCCTACAACGTGAAGCAAAAAAAAAAACCTTCTTCCTACTAGGGCTTGACCTTTTATACATCTCAAAAATAAATCTTCCCATGCCTCTCCACGTTTTACAACTAATAAAAAGTAATTATACAAGAAATTTCAAGTGTTAAAACTCTTCAGCTTTCAGAATTAATTTCAGCTTTTGACTTTCTGTCTCCAACTTTAAATGGGCATAACTTCTTCACCGTAGCTCGGATTGGGGTGCCGTTTTTTCAATATTCTTGTACTTTAGATCTATTCAAATTTCTAGATTTCCCCACCACCGAAAAATATATATGTAAAATTACAAAGATGCCCTTGAACTCCCAATTTCTTGCTTTCTTTCACTGTTTTGCATTCTCTTTCGCACTAATTTGCATGAAATACCTATAAAACACATAAGAT
The DNA here is from genome assembly GCA_949130495.1 of Sambucus nigra. Lineage (NCBI taxonomy): Eukaryota > Viridiplantae > Streptophyta > Magnoliopsida > Dipsacales > Adoxaceae > Sambucus > Sambucus nigra. The sequence continues at coordinate 593,878,359 of OX422212.1, read as the reverse complement.
ATACAAAAAATATAAAATAATCACCAAAAAGGGTTAGTTTAATAAATATAAGACAAATCCAAGCTATTTACAATGCACGGGATCATAAAAATACCGAAATTAAGGGGACAAATGTGAAGAATTCATGCCTAATCAAATCCCTCTAACTTAGAACTTTGCGCGTCCCGAGCAATGTAAGAGAAATGAGTTGACTTTTGAAATTCCTTTTATTAAAATAAAATTCCACTTTCGCAGGCAAGCGATTGCATTGAGCATATGCAACAAGCCTTTAAACCCCTAGGTTACCTTAATAGGACGAGTTTTGTCTCGTGAGGGTTTGTAGTGAATACACCCACAAAATTCTTTATTGACCCAAATAAATATCAAAATACTTAAAAATTATACAATTTAAACTTTTCAAAAAATTATCACCATAAATTCATATTCAAATTTCTCAAACCATAGTGTGTGTGTGCAAAGCCAGAAATTAAACCTCAAATTTCCACCGATTGAGCATTACGTTACTTTTCGAAAATTCGTTTTGATTCAAATTCTTAGGATGCACTCACAAACGAATCACTCGGATTGTGGTTTTTTTCTCTCTATATGCATGATATAAAGAGTAAATATAATGGACACAAATTCACGCATACAAAATTAAAAAGAAGGAAATATATGGTGAAAATATCTCATCATCGGAATACAATTATTAGGAAACGGGAAACATCATCCCTTAATCACACCATTTTAATCTATTTTATTATCTTTTAATGTCTTATCTCTCCATGCAGTAATTAATTTCGCCATTCGGACTCGGTTAGGACTTTTCGGGTTAAAAAGTGTAAAGTGTAAAAATGGGAATGAACGGAATGTTCGTAATTGGAAAATGGCCTTGTGACGTCCATTAGTGCTTTTTCGGGAATTTGCCCATTTTTCTCTTTCTTTTTCTATTTTCATATCTTTCTATTTTTTTTTCTTGCTATTTTTCTTTTCTTGCCGCATTTTTTTTTTACTTTTCGGACTTAAATTCTTACTTTTACAATTTTTCACAATTCCGAGCCAATTGGGTTTTTTGGGTTATCAAACGAAAAGAAAATATTTTATCAGGCTCAAATTGGGTTGCAAAGGGATAATTTTTTTCACAACTTTATTATGGCTAATATTTTTGGGTTAAACAAAAGAGGGTCTATTTCATTGTCCAAATTGTTAATCACATTACCATATGCATATTGAGATTAATTAAGTTTAGAGACATATTTAGCACGAATTTCGAGACAACATTTCACACATTTCCCATAACCGATCAAAATAAATGATTGAGATCATCAACGACTTATTAAAACGCTGAAAAGGACTTTGAGTTAATCATAAACTCGGATTGATTTAAAAACTCATTAAAAATTGAAAGGCTCGAAATCTCACCGGGTTTTATTGATCTCCACACTTATTCATTAAGTCGTCAATTTTCTTTCAATTTCTATCTTCGGTCAATTTTGGCTTAGTGCATTTTGATTGTTAACAATTTGAGACTTTAAATAGAATAAAGGTGACATTTTTGAAAAATTTAAATTCCAATTTTTATTTATTTTGAAGAAAAATATTTTTGGCTTTTTTAATAAAATTTCAATTTTTTTTAAAATTTTTGAAATTTTCTAAAAAAACACACTTTGAAAGAACATGTGATCGAATCAATGAATCTAAACATTAAACGGGAAGAATATCCTACACCCCTAAGTTAAATGTTGCATTATCCTCAATGCGAATCAAGAACATAACATAAAGAGAGGAAAAGAAAGATATTACCCAAATGGAGCGATCCCCAATGAGTGAGAGTCCATTGAATCTACAAAACATGTTAGAACCAAGCATAACAAAAAGAATAACAAAAACTTTAACTAATTACTCTAAACTATAAAAAAAAGAAAAGGAAAAAGAAAAAGCTAATTATGTACAACCTACGATTTGAACTTCTAATAAGATATACACTAGAAGTCGAAAAATTTGAGGATCCACCCAAAATACAATTTGACTTTGAGGGGTAATCAGTGTACCCTCACTAGAAAGCATGCCGCTCGAAAAATAAGAATTCCATTTGAACAACAGAAGGCATGTGTAAGGCGAAAAAAGGACCATCACTAATTACTATTTTTAAAGGGATGATGGGTCAAAAATACAATTGGGATCCAAGGAAAATAGAATTCCCTCCCAAAGATTTTTCAAGTAGTATGGGAAGAGGGGAACACAAAAAGGAAGAATCTATCTTGAAAACCAATTCAAGCAAAGATTCTCATTGGTAGAAGTTTTAACTGTTTCAAAAGTTACAACCAACTCATGGATTCAAAATTCAATTCATCTCCCAATTTTTTTCCAGTTAGAACGGGAGGTAGTGCACATGTAAGTAAATAACCTATAAGATGAAGCATCTCAAATAAACATTCTCGTTCAAGAATCGGGTCAACATCCTCAAGACTTTCATCCGACTCTTGTGATAACTCTAATTGTTCGATAACAGTGAATGAGAATGGTGAGGACATAAATTCTAGCTCCAGTGATTCTTCATTGGATTCCTCATTTGGTTGAAAACATTCTTTAGCTTCAAAAATATCGAAAGAAAAATCCTCGTTGGGTTCAAATAATGCATCTAAATCTTGCTCCCAATAACGATTTTTTTCTCGATATTCTTTTTCAAGTCTTTCTTCTTCAAGCCTTTCATTTTGATAAATTTGGATTGCCTTAGCACTGGGCTTGTATTTATGAGACTCAATGTTCATAAATCGTAAGTTCATTCTCCTCCACACTATTAGCATAACAATTAAAGCCACCAAAAGTGTTAAAGTAAGACATTTCAAATTGGGCAATTCAAAAACGTGAAATACAATTATCTTTAAGGTTAAATTCGGGATTAACCAACCTAACCTAAAATCTACCTAATTCCCCGGCAACGGTGCCATTTTGATCGAGGTGTGAAACGAGCGTCCGTGTAATACACTAGTCATTGTTATCGGCTTCCAACCTCAATACAAAAAACCTAAACTTGTAACTACACTCTTAAGGAGTATAGTGGCGAGTCTGGGTATCGAATCCACAGGGAGTTAGGACGTGTGAACGTGACGACAAAGGTAAGGTAGTTTAATCCTAAAGTTGATGTTAAAAGAAAAGAAAAGAAAAAGATGATTGATTTTTGGATTTTATATATGAATTAACTAAATTCAATTAAATTAACCTACACATGCAAAATTAACTAACTAAGAAGGAATTAATATGAATGAATAAATGGGTTAAGAATACACTCCCCTAAATCCTAGTGTGTATGCCAGTACAAAATTAGTCATAAATTAGATAATTGATCAGACCCAGTCTTTAGTACTCCAAAGCATTACATATATGAGGTTCAAGCCCGCATCATACATAATCAAAGAATGTGTAAAGCAGTGTGACAATAGTTCACGCGCGTTGCATCCTTAAGCACCCCGGTTACCTGGGGCAAATGAGGTCAAAAGGTCTACAATGGTTGTGAAACTATACAACACGATCTAATCACTTATTTAATTTAGAGGACAAATTTTATATCTATGCATAACACATCAGGTTGGGTTTATGCATCCCTGCCCTTAAAAACTTAGCTTAACATGATTAGAATATAAGAAAACTTAAAACTGAAACTGCAAGAATTCATAACTAAATCTAGAAAATTGAGAACATGACTTGAATTGGGATTGGAAAACTAGAGAACAACAATTAATTAAACTAACTATGAAAGCAGTAAAAACAATAAATTAAAATTACTTGTAATGGATGAATGATGAATCTTTAATATATATTTGAATCTTAAATAGTAGCCAAACTTCAAAACTAGGGTTCTTGGATACAAGAATCCTTTAAAAACTAACTACAAAGAAACCCTAACTACTAGCCTCCTACAACGTGAAGTAAAAAAACATCCCCTTATTCCTACTAGGATTTGCCCTTTATAAATCTTAAAAATGACTCTTCCCATGCCTCTACACATTTTACAATTAATAAAAAAGAATTATACAAGAAATTTCAAGAGTTGAAACTCTTCAGCTTCCAGAATTAATTTCAACTTTTGTCTTTCTGTCTCCAACTTTAAATGGGCATAACTTCTTCACCGTATCTCGGATTGGGGTGCCGTGTTTTCCAATGTTCTTGTAATTTAGAGCCCTTAAACTTTCTAGCGTTTCCCACCACCGGAATATATATGTAAAATTACGAAAATGCCCTCGAACTCCCCATTTCTTGCTTTCTTTCACTATTTTGCATTCTCTTTCGCACTAATTTGTATGAAATACCTATAAAACATATAAGAGATACACAAAATACAAAATACTTGCCAAAAAGGGTTAGTAGCATAAATATAAGACAAATTCAAGCAATTTACAATGAACGGGATCATAAAAATACCAAAATTAAGGGGATAAATATGAAGAATTTATGCCTAATCTCATGTTAATTAATGTCCAATTAATTTATTTAAGAAAATATTTTAGAGAGATGACTGAATAATGAGAATCATTAATTTTAAATAAATATTACAACTCTATTTCATTGTTTCCAAATGTCCAATGAATATAAGCACACCATATTATCAAATTGGGTTACCACATTGTGGTATGGCCGGATAGTAAAAATTTTAATTGTCGACTCTATTACATACCCTTTCCTCATCTGTATCCTTACCCGATGTACCTGGGGGAGTGGAGGGGGGAATAGGTAAATGAGCAAAATCCCAGTAGGGGGAATAATAATAGAGTATACTACATACAAAAATATAGATATACATATACAATGCATTTTAATTATGAAATTATTTTATTTACTTTAATCTTGCAAATGGTATCTATGACACATGGCAATGTAAACACTTGTCTATATACCAACACCCGCTTATTTCCCATTTTAACCGACTCCTACTCGAGTCCCATGATTTACCACGTCTTAATTTATTAAAGACCTCATTATTCGAGTAGTTCTCAGATAATTAAATTGGAGTGCAATTATAATTATTTAGAGAAATTAATTATAATTAAATGGGAAAGAAAATATATTACGTTAATAATATGGGATTTTCATTTTTCTTTTGGACGCCAATTTAATTATTGGTCTTGGGTCCCTATTATAGTCCATTACCCAAGTAGTAGGCCCAAACTCTTTGGAAACTCTAATTGGACCAAACCCACTTTATGTGCATATATATATGTGGGCTAAGATGGGGTTTTAAGCAACATAACACATCATAAAGGTTAAAGAGAAAGAGAGAGAAATGAAAATGCTATTCAAGTTTTTATGAAGGGGTGACGAGAGAGAGTGGTTTCTCACACAAATCATCAAGTTTTTATCTTCGGAAGTGACCACCCACTAATCTTACTTTTTTTTTGGGGGGGGGGGGGGGGGGGGGAGGGGATGGAATCATATACTAGAAGGATTTAAGGCGTTCATGGAATCTTTCAAGTTTTTGGAGGGCAAATAAAGCCAACTTCTTCATCTTCTATAAATCATATTTCTCCTGATTCGGATCACCTATAAGATCTGCGAAGGTATCATGATTAAAAAAACCAGGTTTATGATTTAAACATAGTTTTTATCTTTCTTTCTAATGCATGATCAATAAAAGATATCCGCGCATCGAAGTTTTTTATTATATCAATCCACAAAAATATTAACGGATAAATATAATATCCAATTTTACACATAGATGGATTTGTGATTATATACGTATGTTTATATTCATGCACCCACGCTCATCTCCTTCGTCTTCTTTTTCATTCCTCTACTGTTGGATAAATTCCAATATTTATTGATGTTTTATTTTTTTAGTTGTTAATATTTTATTATATTATTGGTGTTTTATTTAAAACATAGTTTGGGTTTTATTTTAGAAGGTATAAACATGAGCAAATGGGTGTGAAAGATATGGGAGTGCTCAAAATCCCATATTGTCCCACATTGAAAGAATACTACAAAAAGTAGTGGTATATACTCTAAAGGACAACTAAGATTCTTAGTTGACAAGTCAAATAAGAGACTATGATCCTACGCATCGCGGTGGTGCTTAAGCACCACCAATCACGACACGCGTAAGCGCGAAAGGGCGATTGGGTGACTTAGGGTGCATTGCGCGCTTTGACGCGCACTTGGCACTTCGCACGTGCGCATCGTCGCTTGGAGCGTGGGAGCCTAAAGTTTTGACGAGTTAAAACAGATCAACGGTTGTGATTGAACAATCCGATCAAAGGGTTTAAAATACGAAACGACTTGATCTAAACCGTTAGATGAACTCGTAGCGTTTCGTGTAGGGGATGTCCATTCGCTTACGATGGGATGCCTAATCTGAACCGTTAGATCGCAGTTGTTCCAAACAGGTACGATCCAACGGTTGCTGAGTCACTACATGAAGAGTTGTGACTGTTGAAGAACAATCACATAAATGGCTATAAAAAGAGTTCTAGGCCTCTGTTTTGGACACCGAAAATTGCTAATTTCTCCCCTCTTTCCCCTCTATATTTTGGCATTATCAAGTTACAAATTCAGAGGGTTCTCGATTTGATCAAACAGTACATAGTTTGAATCAAACAACTATATTCATACACTGCATTGTATCCTGAAGGCAGATTTTATAAAATCCATAGTGTACTCGCGGTTCTGTCTCAACCGGATTGGGGGAAATTTTGCCTAAAAGAAAGCATTCCAAGAACGTTCCTTGCAGAAATTAATTAATATATTTCGTTCTTTCCATAACAAAAATCCAACAGTTTTAGGCAAAAATTATTCTTACTACTCCACTCAAATGGAAGGAAATGTGGCACAATCTATCCAAGTCATGACTCAAGACTTAATTCGACTCGACCGTTTTGATGGCGGAAATTTCACCCGTTGGCAAGAGAAAGTTATGTTCTTCCTCACATCACTAAAACTTGCATACATTGTAGATGATAACCTTGAACAAATTCCCGAGCCCACACCCGAAGACACCGAAGAAATAAAGCAAAAATGTGTGAAGAAGAAAGAAGACGAATTTATGTGTCGAGGACACATCCTCAATGCTTTGTCTCAAACTGTTTATAGCGCTCATCGAATAATTCCGACGGCAAAGGAATTATGGAAGGATTTGGAGACCAAGTATTAAAACGAGGAAGCGAGCAACCGTAAGTTTCTAATTTTAAACTATATGAATTTTAGAATGAGTAATGATAAATCTATCCTTGCACAAGCCCATGAACTCCAATAAATTGTTGGTGACCTTAAAGCCGCTGGTATTAATCTTCAAGATGAATTTCAAGTAGGGGTGATTGTTTCAAAACTTCCATCCTCTTGGAATGGCTTTAAGAAGAAAATTAATCATGATGAAAAGACTTATACTGTGGAATCCCTTCTTCGTCACCTTCGTATTGAAGATGATACTCGTATTCGAGAAAAGAAGGATGGACAAGGTGAGGGTCATTCAAAAGCTAATATGGTTGAGGAACAAAAATCCAAGATTACCAAAGACTCAAAATTTAAAGCAAAGAATGATTCAAAATTCAAGAACCAAGGTGCAAATAAGAAAAAGAAGGGAAAATGTTTCTTCTGTGACAAACTGGGCCATTATTCTTGAGAATGTCGTCTTAAAAAGAAGGCATTTAAGGAAAAACAAGGGTCGAAGGAAACTAACAATGTTGAAGATCTTCTTGCTACTGTATGCGAAGCAAATTCAATTGATAATAAAAGTGGATGGTGGCTGGATACCGGTGCAACGGTCCACATATGCAAAGATCGCTCTTCATTCAAAACATATCAAGAAATTAATGGAAAAGAAGTGAAGATGGCAAATAATCTTCGCACCAATGTAGTTGGAAAAGGCACAGTGGAATTGAAGCTAACTTCTGGAAAGACACTTACTCTAATTGATGTACTTCATGTACCTGATATGTGTAAAAATCTTGTGTTTGGGGACCTTCTCAATAAGAGAGGTTTCAAACTAGTGTATGAGTGTGATAAGTTTGTCTTGTCTAAGAATGGACAATTTATTGGCAAAGGGTACTCTCGTAACGGCATTATCAAAATTAATGTAATTAATGATATTAGTTCTGCTTATATGGTTGAGTCTATTTCTTTATGGCATAGTAGATTAGGTCATGTGAATTATAGAAGTATAAAAAATATGACTAATTTTGGCTTAATCTCGGATTGTAAATTTGATAACCTTTCTAAATGTGAAAATTATGCTCAATCGAAGATAACTAGAAAGTCATTCAAATCTGCTGAGAGGACATCCGAAATGCTTGATCTTATTCATAGTGATGTATGTGATATGAAGAGTAATATGACTCGTGGTGGAAATAAATATTTCTTAACTTTCATTGATGATTACTCTAAGTATGTATATACATATTTACTTAAAAGTAAAGATGAAGTTTTCGAGAAATTTCTAATTTTTAAAGCAGAAGTTGAAACTCAACAAAATCGAAAAATTAAAGTCCTACGATCCGATAGGGGTGGTAAATATTACCCGAGTGAGTCTATACAATTTTGTAATACTCATGGGATAATCCATCAAGTTACGGCGCCATATACGCCACAACAAAATGGAACGGCGGAAAGGAAAAATAGGACTTTAGTTGAAATGATAAATTCAATGTTAATCAGTTCTGGTTTACCTTTGTCGATGTGGGGAGAAACGGTTTTATCCGCATGTTATATTTTAAATAGAGTTCCATTGAAAAACAAGGATATTACACCATATGAATTATGGTTTAATCGTAAGCCTAATCTTAGACGTCTTAAAGTTTGAGGATGTCTTGCTTATGTAAGAAAACCCGAACCTAAAAGACCTAAACTAGGAAATAGGACTTACAAATGTGTTTTTATTGGATACTCTAGTAACAGTACGACCTATAGATTTTTAAACCTTGAAACTCAAGAAATCATTGAGTCGGTAGATGTGCAATTCTTTGAACATCTAACAAAGTTTAATACTTTGAATCAAGGTTTAGAAAATAATAATCCGACTGTTGACTCCTCAACTTTAGAAGAAAATTCACAACCTATATCTTCTTTGAAAATAACGAATGACGTTGAACTACGAAGGAGTAAAAGACAAAGAACTGAAAAACATTTGGGCCTGACTTTGTTATTTATTTAGTTGAAGGGGATTTAAATGAGACTAACAACAAAACTAAATTTGTTCTTAATGTAGAAGATGAACCGACTACATTTCATGAAGCGGTAACATCTAGGGATGCTGTCTTTTGGAAAGAAGAAATAAATGATGAAATGAACTCAATTTTGTCAAATCAAACTTGGGTTATTTTCGATGTTCCCCCCGAGGCTAAACCTATTGGGTGCAAATGGATATTTAAAAAAAAAAAAATCCGGATGGTTCTATAAATAAATTTAAGGCAAGACTAGTTACTAAAGGCTATAAGCAAAAATATGGAATTAATTACTTTGATAAATATGCTCATGTTGCTCGAATCACTTCCATTAGGATATTGATATCTCTTGCTTCTATTCACAATTTAGTTATTCATCAAATGGATGTTAAAACTGCATTTGTAAATAGTAATTTGGAAGAAGAGATTTACATGGAACAACCCGAAGGGTTTGTTTTGCCTGGCCAAGAAAAGAAAGTGTATAAATTGGTTAAATCTCTTTATGGCCTTAAACAAACTCCTATGTAATGGCATGAGAAGTTTAATAATATTGTTATATCCCATGGATATAAAGTTAATGATGTCGACAAATGTATATATAGTAAATTTGAAAATGGTGTTGGTGTTATTATTTGCTTATATGTGGATGATATGTTAATATTTGGGTCTAATCTCAAATATGTTGAAGAAACCAAAAGGTTTCTTTCATCAAAATTTGATATGAAAGATCTTGGAGAAGCTGATGTGATTTTAGGAATCAAAATTGTGAGAAAGGATAATTCTTTAGCGTTATCTCAATCTCATTATATAAAAAAAGTTCTTAAAAGATATAATCATTTTGAACTTAAGCCAGCTGCTACACCAGTGGATACTAGCATCAAATTAATGAAAAATACTGGGCATGCTATGGACCAACTTAAATATGCTAGTATTATTGGGAGTCTAATATATGCCATGCATTGCACTAGACCAGACATTGCTTTTGCAGTGAGTGTATTGTGTAGATTTACAGGTAATCCAGGACAAGAGCACTGGAATGCAATTTCTAGGGTGCTTAGATACCTGAAGAGGACTTTGAATTATGGCTTACATTATGTAGAATATCCATCTGTTTTAGAAGGATATAGTGACTCAAGTTGGAATAACCTTGAATCAAAATCCAAGTCAACTACTGGTTGGATTTTTACGCTAGGAGGAGCAGCTATCTCTTGGAGATCCAAGAAACAAACATGTGTATCAGATTCAACAATGCAATCTGAATTTATAGCCCCAGCAGATGCATGTAAAGAAGCATAATGGCTTAGAAATGTGTTGTATGATATTCCTTTATAGAAAAAGCCATCACCTTCTATTATGATAAGTTGTGATAACCAAGCCATAATTTATAAAGTTTCGAACAAAACTTACAACGAAAAATCTAGACACATTAGTCTAAGGCATCAAATTATAAGAAAATTACTCAAGGAAGGAGTAGTTACAGTCGACTATATTAAAATGAACAAGAATTTAGCAGATCCTCTGACTAAAGGTCTTGTTAGGGAGATGGTATATATCACCTCAAAAGGAATGGGACTAAGGTCTATTAAATAACACAACTATATTTAATGGGAACCCAACTCATATCTTGAAAATATATATAGAGTTCAATGTTGTACAAACAAGTTAAATTATAGTTATGGAACACTAGGAATTTTATACAAGAAGTTCCATTCCTATGTGCCTAGCGTTGGTTTTCTGCATGTTAGAGGATGAAGGTTACTTCTTAATAAATCATATAAGTGTGACTCGCAGAATCACTAAAGTTGATTTACCTATACGAGTATCGAAAGTGTGGCTTCTTTCTATGGAATCAAGATCGATCCTAAAGCGCTCGTGAAATCGGGATTAGCACAAGGCCATAAAAGTGCATGCTAGAAGAACACTTATAAACTCAGAAATCGGTATGTGTGATAGTTCCGGCTAGTCTCAAAAGGTCCTTGGTTCAAGATACGTTCACCACAACACCTTGATGAAGCTTTGAATTATTTTCACTATATGGAAGTTCACGTCCGAAAGACACTTCTCATTTATTTACTAGATTTTAGCGATAGTGCCAAAAGTTATTTATTGTCTCTTTGTTTTGCTCTTTTGTGTATATTGAAATTGGCGGGGGAATGTTGGATAAATTCCAATATTTATTGATGTTTTATTTTTTTAGTTGTTAATATTTTATTATATTATTGGTGTTTTATTTTAAACATAGTTTGGGTTTTATTTTAGAAGGTAGAAACATGAGCAAATGGGTGTGAAAGATATGAGAGTGCTCAAAATCCCATATTGTCCCACATTGGAAGAATACTACAAAAAGTAGTGGTATATCAACTAAAGGACAACTAAGTTTCTTAGTTAACAAGTCAAATAAGAGGCTATGATCCTACGCATCGAGGTGGTGCTTAAGCACCACCAATCACGACACGCGTAAGCACGTAAGCGTGGCGCGCAAAAGGGCGATTGGACGACTTAGGGCGCATTGCGCGCTTTGACGCGCACTTGGCACTTCGCACGTGTGCATCGTCGCTTGGAGCGTGGGAGCCTAAAGTTTTGACGAGGTAAAACAGATCAACGGTTGTGATTAAACGATCCGATCAAAGGGTTTAAAATCTGAAATGACTTGATCTAAACCGTTAGATGAACTCAAAACGTTTCGTGTAGGGGATGTCCATTCGCTTACAATGGGATGCCTAATCTGAACCATTAGATCGCAGCTGTTCCAAACAGGCACGATCCAACAATTGCTGAGTCACTACATGAAGAGCTGTGACTGTTGAAGAACAGTCACATAAACGGCTATAAAAAGAGTTCCAGGCCTCTGTTTTGGACACCGAAAATTGCTAGTTTCTCCTCTCTCCGTCCTCTATATTTTGGCATTATCAAGTTACAAATTCAGAGTGTTCTAAGTTTGATCAAACAGTACATAGTTTGAATCAAACAACTGTTCATACACTGCATTGTATCCTGAAGGCAGATTCTATAAAACCCATAGTGTACTCGCGGTTCTGTCTCAACCGGATTGGGAGAAATTTTTCCTAAAAGAAAGCGTTCCAAGAACGTGCCTTGTAGAAATTAATTAATATATTTCGTACTTTCCATAACAAAAATCCAACATCTACTTCTTCCTAGTGCTTTTTCTTCTTACAATTAAAATATAAGATATTTACATTCTCTCTGTCTCATTGTCTTTCTCTCTCTCTCCTCCTATCTTTCGTGAATAAACAAGTGTCTTGGGTGAGTATATTTGTCTTACTTAGGTTTATATTTATATGGGGTAAAAGAGTGAAGTTGTATGGAGGATAATGGTGGAGATGGAGGTTATTCCAAAGGAGTTGCTGCACTAAAGGTAGGAATAGATAAATAAGAGAGAAATGAAGGGAGAAACGGAGCTTCACAAGTTAACAACAACATCATTTTTCAACTTTTAAATGCTTTCCAAACATTGAGGGTAAAATTAAAACATTTAAAAATTAGGAGACGAATTAAAATTTAGAGTAAATAACCCCATAGGTTCCTTACTTTTCAACTTATTTTAATTTCATCCCTATCTTTTTGTTTCAATTTCATCCTCAGCCTTTCATTTTGTCTTTATGTTGTCCCTGTCCTTTTTTTTGTTTCAATTTAGTCCTCAACCTTTCATTTTGTCTTAATTTAGTCCTTCTGTTAATTATTTTGAATACAATTGACTATTTTACCCCGATTTATTGAAAACTAATAAAATGGATGTTATAAATATTGAAAAACAAACTATTTTATTATTATTTGAGGATAAACAAATATTTTCTTTATCCGAGAATAATAAGAAAAAACTTTTTTAATTTTTATTTTATCTCAGTTGTTTTTAATTTTGTAAAAAAAACTAGAATAATAATTTTCATAATCAACATAGTTTTTATTTATAAAAAACACTTATTTTAATTTTAATTAAAAATATTTAATTTGATTTCTTAGTCAAACTTTTTGGGCCAAATTTGATTTGGCTTTTTTTTATTTAATTTCAATTTTATTTTATTTTGACCAATTTTATTCTAGCCCAATCCAGTCTGTTTTTTGTTTTTATTTTATTTTTCATTTCACAGTTAAATTCGATTATTGCCAACAGTTGACTCTTCGAATTTACAACCATTTTTAACTGCCACTTATTTTTGTATAAATAAGTGGCCTGAGGTCTCATCTAAAGGTTACGAAATTCAGACAGTTCAGTCCATAAATTCAGTGTGTTTATATGAGAGTTCTCAATAGTTAGTTCAAACAGACTTGCAAATTAGGGTGCTACTTTTGCTAGTAAATATTGTTCTATCCTGGGAGACGATTACCACTGCGTCCAAGAAGCACTAATTCGGGAAAAAATTCATCTTAACCTCATAATGGTTTAATTTCAATTTTTTTTTGTTACTTAATTACATAAATATTTTATAATACTTGGTGTGTTAAGAAATTATTCTTAGAATTACAAAATATTGTTTTTACATTCTGTAAAGGTTTTTTTGTAAAAGAATTTTTTTTCTTTTACACAGAAAATATAATTTATTTATTGCATGTATTTCTGTTACTCAGAAAATTAGTTTATCATTACTTAATTTCTAGTGAATTTCCAATAAGTTAATTTTCCTTAAATTCGTGACACTATATTAGTATAATTTTTCACTCACATATCCTGTAATAAACATATATTTATTTTTGTTTAAAACAGAAATGGCAGCTACTTCTGCTTTGCCCGTTGTGGTACTATTAACTAATGTTACACATGGTGGAAAAACCCGATAAGTTCAAAGGGACTGATTTCAAACGTTGGCAACAACAAATGTTATTTTATTTAACAACTTTAAACTTGGCAAAATTCCTTAATGAAGAGGAACCAACTTTGAAAGAAGGTGAAACTGACAGACAAATAATTGTCGCTGTGGATGCATGGAAACATGCTGATTTTCTATGTAAAAATTATATCCTCAACAATCTGGAAACCACATTATATAATGTTTACAACCCTCTTAAAAATTCTAAAGAGGTATGGGAGTCTTTGAATAAAAAATACAAAACAGAAGATGTCGGAATGAAGAAATTCGTTGCCGGTAGATTCTTGAATTTTAAAATGATTGATTCAAAGACTTTCATTAGTCAAGTCCAAGAGCTCCAATTGATTTATCATAAAATCTTTTCTGAAAAATAGAAATAAGTGAGTCTTTTCAAGTGGTTGCTATGATTGAAAAATAACAACCATCTTAGAAAGATTTCAAAAATTATTTGAAACATAAACATAAAGAAATGGTGTTTGAGGACTTAATTGTGAGGTTAAAGATTGAAGAGGATAATCGGGTGTCATAAAAGAAAACTAGAAATCCTATGGAATCCAAAGCGCATGTAGTGGAAGAAGGGCAAAATAGAAAGAATAAGAAAAGGAAGCGTGTGAACCAAGACAGGCCAAACAAAGGATCTAAAAGTGAAAACTTTAAAAAGTTTGATGGAAAATGTTTTGTGTGTGACAAGCCGGGACATCGTGCTAAAGATTTCCGTTATCAAAAAAATCAAGGAAATAAGAAACATAAGCAAGCCCAAGCCAATTTCACTGAAATTGAGAACATTTCTAAAAATATTAATGATTTAAGCCTCTCGGTCGTGGTTTCTGAAGTCAACATGGTGGGAAACACTAGGGAATGGTGGGTGGACACTGGGGCCACTCGTCACATATGTTCTGAAATGAATATGTTTACTTCCTACCAACACTCTGAGTACGAGGAGAAACTTTTTATGGGAAATTCTTCTACTTCAAAGTCGAAGGAAAAGGGAAAGTTATACTCAAAATGACTTCGGGAAAGAAACTTACTCTCAACGACGTGCTTCATGTCCCTGATATTCGAAAGAACTTTGTTTCAAGATCACTGCTTAGCAAGAAGGGATTTAAACTTATATTTGAATCTGATAAATTTGTACGCACTAAGAGTGGCATGCATGTGGGTAAAGGATATTTGAGCGATGGGCTCTTCAAATTCAATGTAATGACTATAATGCCTATTAATAATAATAAGAATGTATCTTCTGCTTATTTACTTGAGTCTTGTAATATTTGGCATGGTAGATTAGGTCATGATTATGATACTATTCGTAGATTAATTAATTTCGACTTAATACAAAAATTTAGTATTGAATCAAGTCACAAGTGGGAAACGTGTGTGGAATCAAAGTTAACTAAAACTACTTTTAAAAATGTTGAAAGAAGTTCAAACCCTCCTGAGTTAATTCATAGTAATATATGTGATTTAAAATTTGTATAAACAACAGGTGGGAAAAAGTATTTTATTACTTTTATTGATGATTGCTATGTATATTTGCTTAGAAGCAAGGATGAGGCGGTAAATATTTTTTAACATTATAAAAATAAAGTTGAGAATCAACTTAGTAAAAAGATTAAAGTAATTAGGAGTGATACAGAAGGTGATAGGATTCCCCTTTTGAACAATTTTGTTCAAAATATGAAATTATTCATCAAACTACCGCTCCTTACTCACCTCAATCTAACGGGATTGCGAAACAAAAAAATCGAACTCTAAAAGAAATGATGAATGCTATGTTGATAAGTTCAGGTTTACCTCAGAACTTGTGGGGGGGGGATTTGCTTTCTGCAAACTACCTTCTTAAGAAAATGCCTCATAAGAAATCACAAAAGATACCATATGAATTGTGGAAAGGTCGAACACCTTCCTATAAATACCTCAAAGTGTGGGGGTGTCTAGCAAAGGTAGTGGTTCCTGGTCCTAAAAGTATTAAGATAAAACCCAAAACTGCTGATTGGATATTTATTGGATATGCGATTATTAGTAGTGTATGTCGACTTCTTGTACATAAATTTGAGATTCCTGATATACACGCAAATACTATAATTGAATCTAGGAATGTATATTTATTTGAAGAAATATTTCTTAATAAAAATATAGTGGTTGATTCAAGTTCTTATAAAAGAAATTATGATATTGAATCTTGTAGTCATCAAAATAATATGGAAAATGAATATATTGATAAAGATGATGACCTTGAACCTAGACGCAGCAAAAGGACAAAGACTTCAAAATATTTTCGTCAAAATTTTCTAACATATATGTTAGAAAGTGAGCCTAGAAACTTCGCAGAAATGATGTCAACTCCCAAAGTCCATTTTTGGAAAGAGGCTATCAATGGTGAAATTGAATCCCTCGTGCAAAATAATACGTGGGAACTGGTTGACCTTCCACTAGGATGTAAACCTCTTGGGTGCAAGTGGATATTCAAGAAGAAATTAAAAGTCGATGGATCAATTGATAAATATAAAGCTAGACTTGTAGCTAATGGACATAGATAAAAAGAAGGAATGGATTACTTTGACACTTACTCACATGTTACGAGAATAATATCCATTCGAATGTTAATAGCCATTGCCGCATTATATAATCTTGAAATACATCAAATGGATATAAAAATTGCCTTCTTAAATGGAGAGCTAAATGAAGAGATGTACATGGAACAACTAGAAGGGCTTAAAGTTCCAGGTAAAGAAAATAAAGTCTGTAAACTTGTCAAATCCCTTTACGGATTAAAACAAGCACCTAAATAATGGCATGAGAAATTTGGCAATATAATCATGTCAAAAGGATTAAAAATAAACAAGTGTGATAAATGTGTATACATTAAAAACACTACAAGTGGCTATGTCATTGTTTGTCTCTATGTAGAAGATATGCTTATTATTGGAAATAATAAGGATATTATTAAATCTACTAAGAAAATATTGTCCAGTAAATTTGATATGAAAGATATGGGTATTACTGATGTTATATTAGGAATTAAAATTTCTAAAACATCGGAAGGACTTGTTTAGTCTCAATCTCATTATATTGAGAAAATACTTGATAAGTTCGATAAAGATACTGATATAATTGCTAAAATACCTATTGACCCAAATATTCATTTATATAAAAATACTATAAATGGTATATCTCAATTAGAATATTCTCGTATCACAGGTAGTTTAATGTATGTCATGAATTGCACTCGTCCAGCTATTGCTTACTCAGTTAGTAAATAGAGTCGATATACAAGTAATCCAGGTGAAGACCATTAAAAAGCCATAATAAGAGTTCTTAGATATCTAAGATATACTCTTAATAATGGATTGTACTATACGACATATCCAGTTGTACTTGAGGGATGCAGTAATGTTAATTGGATATCTGATTCAAAGGATTCTAAATCCACAAATGGTTATGTATTTACACTTGGAAGTGCAACGGAGTCTTGGAAATCCTCCATATAGACTTGCATTGCTAGGTCAACAATGGAGTCTGAATTCATTGCTTTAGATAAAAATGGTGAAGAAGCAGAATGTCTTCGAAATTTTTTAGAGGATATTTCAATGTGGCCAAAACCCGTGCCTGCAATTTGTATATATTGTGATAGTCAATCGGCAATTGGCAGAATAGAGAGTCATATGTATAATGGTAAGTCTCGACATATACATCGAAGACATAATACTGTTAAACAACTTCTTTCTAATGGAATAATTTCCATTGATTATATTAAGTTTAAAGACAATATAGAGGATCCGTTAACCAAAGGGTTAAATAGAGAGCAAGTGTATAATTTATTGAGGGGAATGGGACTAAAGCCTACAGAATAAAGAGTTATCTTGATGGAAAACCTACCTAGCTGGCTGGAGATCCTAATATCTAGGTTCAAAGGGACAATCGAATCTTGACTGACTCTTTGAAAAGAGCACTGATGAGTTTCAAACTCATACCTATTCCTATGATAAAAAAGAGTGTTGCCTACAAAGTATATAAGGATAAGCCTAACTTTTAATGACTCCTATACTTTGGAAATTCAATTGGGGTATAGTAAGATAATCTTAATGGGAAGTCACCTATGTGAGTGTGAAGGGGCTGCTTCCATGAGACTTTGAAAGGCTAAAATTCTCTAAAGCACTCATGAAACCGAGAATTGTTCACGACCAAAATGAATACATCCGAAAGAACCAACTTTTTTTGAAAAATTACTATGTGAAGTCTATTGACTTGATTTACATAAAACACTGAACAGTTCACGAGATCGCGTTTACTGATCATTTAGTAAATCCAATAGTCTCTCACTATGGAAGATTCAAAGCCAAAAACTATCTCTCCCGATACCGATTTTTTTTATAGAACTCTCTTAGTGTCTGTGTAGTCATTTATGTTGATCTAACCAATTTTCATTCATGTGGGGGGTTGTTAGAATTTATGGGTTTTCTTAAGTTGAAAAAATCATATTTTGATCAACTTTGGGGTCAATTTATTATGGGACCCACACGTCTTTTGAGACAGCTCAAAATGGTAACTCGCAAGGAGTATAACGTGGTATACTAATATACGAAAAACATAAATTATTGAATGATAAATAGTAGCTCAAAGTACTCACTTGGAACATGGAAAATGATTGAAGTGTTTAAGTTAAAGCTTGTCCCACATAGGAAGAATGTGTAAAATGGGTGTAGTATAATATAATCCAATTTGGCTTAAAGGCTTGGTGCCCTCGAGGTATCCAACTCTTTGAAGAAGTGATGACCTAGATGGGCTTGGTTTGGCTTCCAAGCACACACGCACGCGCGTGCCACCTCCCACCCGTCCTGGCTCGGTCTCAAGCTCGTGGGCTTTTAACTTGGCTAGAGTATAAACTTTTGGGGGCAAATTCTATTGGGCTTTTTTTATTTAATTTCGGGTTTATTTTATTTTATTTCGTCCTAGTTTTATTCCGACCCAGTCCAGTCCGTTTTTTGTTTTTATTTTATTATCCATTTAAAAGTTAAATTCGGTTATTCCCAACAGTTGACTGTTGGGATTTCCAACCGTTTTTAACTGCCACTTATTTTTGTATTAATAAGTGGCTTGGGATCTCATCTAAAGGTTACGAAATTCAGACAGTTCAGCCCATAAATTTAGTGTGTTCAAATGAGAGTTCTCAACAGTTGGTTCAAACAGATTTGCAATTTGAGATGCTACTTTTGCAAGTGAAAATTGTTGTATCCTTAGAGACGATTGCCACTGCGTTCGAGATGCACTAATTCAGATGAAACTCGTCTTAAGGTCAGAATGGTTTAATTCCAGAATGTTTTTTTGTGTTACTTAATTACATAAATATTTTATAATACTTGGTGTGTTAAGAAATTATTCTCAGTATTACAAATTATTGTTTTTACATTCTGTAAAGGTTTTTTGTAAAAGAAAAAATTTTCTGTTATACAGAAAATATAATTTATTTATTGCATGTATTTCTGTTACTCAGAAAATTAGTATATTGTTACTTAATTTCTAGTGAATTGCCAATAAGTTAATTTTCGTTACATTCGTGACACTATATTAGTATAATTTTTCACTCACATATCCTTTTATAAACATACATTTATTTCTGTTTGAAATAGAAATGGCATCTACTTCTGTTTTGCCCGTTGCGGTAGTACCAACTAGGAGTGGCCATAGGCCCGAGGCCCGCCAAGCCCGCCCAACAAAAAAATAGGGCTTGGGTAAGGTACATAGGCCCGCAAAGCGGGCTTGGCAAAATTTTATAGGCCCGATTTTCTTTCGGGCGGGCTTGGGCATGAGTTCTTAAGCCCGATGAGGCCCGGCCCGGCCCGAGGCCCGAAATATATATATATGTGTGTGTGTGGGGGTGGGGGGGTGGGGGACTTCTATAAATATAAAAACGTATACCAAGTCTTTTCATGTAAAGTGAGAAACTTTATATATGGATTTTGTAATATATGGAGTTTAAAACAGATTTTTAATTAAAAAAATTGGTCTTTAAATAAAAAAATAGGTATTTTAATTTTTAAATTTTTTTTTTTAATTAACATAATAGGGCCCGATCGGGCGGGCCTGGGTAAAGAGCTTTCAAATCTGGGCGGGCTTGGGATTACATAATAAGGCCCGATCTAGGCCCGAGCGGGCTTGGGATAACACTTAATTTTTCAAGCCCGGCCCGAGCCCGACCGGGCCTGCCCAGGCCCGGCCCACGGCCACCCCTAGTACCAACTAATGTTGGACATGGTGGAAAAACTCGATAAGTTCAAAGGGACTGATTTCAAACATTGGCAACAACAAATGTTATTTTATTTAACAACTTTGAACTTGGAAAAATTCCTTAATGAAGAGGAACCAACTTTGAAAGAAGGTGAAACTGACAAGCAAATAATTACCGTTATGGATGCATGGAAACATGTTGATTTTCTATGTAAAAATTATATCCTCAACAATCTGGAAAACACATTATATAATGAGTACAACCCTCTTAAAAATGCTAAAGAGGTGTGGGAGTCTTTGAATAAAAAATAGAAAACAGAAGATGTCGGAATGAAGAAATTCGTTGTCGGTAGATTCTTGAATTTTAAAATGGTTGATTCAAAGACTGTCATTAGTCAAGTCCAAGAGCTCCAATTGCTTTGTCATGAAATCTTTTCTAAAAAATGGAAATAAGTGAGTATTTTCAAGTGGCTTGCTATGATTGAAAAATAACCACCATCTTAGAAAGATTTCAAAAATTATTTAAAACATAAACATAAAGAAATGGGGCTTGAGGACTTGATTGTAAGGTTGAGGATTGAAGAGGATAATCGGGTGTCAAAAAAGAAAACTAGAAATCCTATGGAATCCAAAGCGCATGTAGTGGAAGAATGGCAAAGTAGTAAGAACAAGAAAAGGAAATGTGTGAACTAAGGCGGGCCAAACCAAGGGCATAAAAGTGGAAACTTTAAAAAGTTTGATGGAATATTGTTTTGTGTGTGACAAGCCGGGACATCGTGCTAAAGATCATCGTAATAAAAAAAATCAAGGAAATAAGAAACATAAGCAAGCACAAGCCAATGTCACTGAAGTTGAGAACATTTTTGAAAATATTAATGATTTGAGCCTCTCGGTCGTGGTTTCTGAAGTCAACATGGTGGAAAATATTAGAAAATGATGGGTGGACACTAGGGCCATTCGTCGCATATGTTCTGAAAAGATTATGTTTACTTCCTACCAACACTCTGATCACGAGGAGAAATTTTTCATGGGATATTATTCTACTTCAAAGGTTTAAGGAAAAGGGAAAGTTATACTCAAAATGACTTCGGGAAAGGAACTTACTCTCAATGACGTGCTTCATATCCCTGATATTCGAAAGAACTTGGTTTCAAGATCACTGCTTAGCAAGAAGGGATTTAAACTTATATTTGAATCTGATAAATTTGTACGCACTAAGAGTGGCATGTATGTTGGTAAAGGATATTTGAGCGATGGGCTCTTCAAACTCAATGTAATGACTCTAATGCCTATTAATAATAACAAGAACGTATCTTCTGCTTATTTACTTGAGTCTTGTAATGTTTGGCATGGTAGATTAGGTCATGTTAATTATGATACTATTCGTAGATTAATTAATTTAGACTTAATACAAAAATTTAGTATTGAATCAAGTCACAAGTGGGAAACATGTGTGGAATCAAAGTTAACTTAAACTACTTTTAAAAATGTTGAAAGAAGTACAAACCCTCTTGAGTTAATTCACAGTGATATATGTGATTTAAAATTTGTACAAACAAGAGGTGGGGAAAAGTATTTTATTATTTTTTATTAATGATTGCACAAGATATTGCTATGTATATTTTCTTAAAAGCAAGGATGAGGCGGTAAATATTTTTTAACATTATAAATATGAAGTTGAGAATCAACTTATCAAAAAGATTAAAGTAGTTAGGAGTGATAGAGGAGGTGGATATGATTCCCCTCTTGAACAATTTTGTTCAAAATATGATATTATTCATCAAACTACCGCTCCTTACTCACCTCAATCTAACGGGATTGCGGAATGAAAAAATTTAACACTAAAAGAAATGATGAATGCTATGTTAATAAGTTCGGGTTTACCTCAGAACTTGTGGGGGGAAGCTTTGCTTTCTGTAAACTACCTTCATAATCAATTGCCTCATTAAAAATCACAAAAGACACCATATGAATTGTGGAAAGGTCGAACACCTTCCTACAAATGGCTATAAGTGTGGAGGTGTCTAGAAAAAGGTAGTGGTTCCTGATCCTAAAAGGATTAATATAGGACCTAAAACTGTTGATTGCATATTTATTTGATATGCGATTATTAGTAGTGCATATCGATTTCTTGTACATAAATTTGAGATTCCTGATATTCACTTAAATACTATAATTGAATCTGGGAATGTATATTTCTTTGAAGATGTATTTCCTAATAAAAATAAAGTGGTTGATTCAAGTTCTTATAAAAAAATTATGATATTGCATCTAGTAGTCATCAAAACAATATAGAAAATGAATATATTGAGAAAGATGATGAGCTCGAACCTAGACACAGCAAAATGACAAAGACTTCAAAATCTTTTGGTTCATATTTTCTAACATATATGTTAGAAAGTGAGCCTAGAAACTTCGCAGAAGCGATGTCAACTCTAGAAGCCCCTTTTTGGAAAGAGGCTTTCAATAGTGAAATTAAATCCATCATGCAAAATCATATGTGGGAACTGGTTGACCTTCCACCAGGATGTAAACCTCTTGGATACAAGTGGATATTCAAGAGGAAATTAAAAGTCGATGGATCAATTGAAAAATACAAAGCTAGACATGTAGCTAAAGGCTATAGACAAAAGGAAGGACTCTTTGACACTTACTCACCTGTTATGGGTATAACATCCATTCGAATGTTAATCGCCATGCATAATTATATAATCTTGAAATATATCAAATGGATGTACAAATTACCTTCTTAAATGGAGAGCTAAATGAAGAGATATACATGGAACAACCAGAAGGGTTTAAAGTTCTAGGAAAAGAAAAGAAAGTGTGTAAACTTGTCAAATCCCCTTACGGATTAAAACAAGCACCTAAACAATGGCATGGGAAATTTGACAAAGTAATGATGTCAAATGGATTTAAAATAAATGAGTGTGATAAATGTGTATACATTAAAAACACTACAAGTGGCTATGACGTTGTTTGTCTTTATGTAGAAGATATGCTTATTATTGGAAATAATAAGGATATTATTAAATCTACTAAGAAAATATTGTTCAGTAAATTTGATATGAAAGATATGGGTATTGCTGATGTTATATTAGGAATTAAAATTATTAAAACATCGGAAGGACTTGTTTTGTCTCAATCTCATTATATTGAGAAGATACTTGATAAGTTCGATAAAGGTAGTGATAGCATTGCTAAAATACTTATTGACCCAAATCTTCATTTATATAAAAATACTGTAAATGGTATATCTCAATTAGAATATTCTCGTATCATAGGTAGTTTAATGTATGTCATGAATTGCATTCGTCAAAATATTGCTTGCTCAGTTAGTAAATAGAGTCGATATACAAGTAATCTAGGTAAAGACTATTGGAAAGCCATAATAGGAGTTCTTAGAAATCTATGATATACTCTTAATAATGGATTGCACTACACGATATATCCAGCTGTACTTGAAGGATACAGTAATGCTAATTGGATAACTGATTCAAAGGATTCTAAATCCACAAATGGTTATGTATTAACACTTGAAAGTGCAGCGAAGTCTTGGAAATCCTCCAACAGACTGGCATTACTAGGTTAAGAATGAAATCTGAATTCATTGATTTAGATAAAGATGGAGAAGAAGCAAAATGGCTTCGAATTTTTTTAGAGGATATTCCAATGTGGCCAAAACCTGTGCCTGCAATTTGCATACATTGTGATAGTCAATCGACAATTGGTAGAGCACAGAGTCATATGTATAATGGTAAGTCTTGACATATACGTCGAAGACATAATACTATTAAATAACTTCTCTACAATGGAATAGTTTTCATTGATTATATTAAGTCTAAAGACAATATTGCGGATCCGTTAACCAAAGGGTTAAATAGAGAGCAAGTGTATAATTTATCGAGGGGAATGGGACTAATGCCAACCAAATAAAGAGTTGTCTTGATGGTAACCCTACCTAGCTGACTGGAGATCCCAAGATCTAGGTTCAAAGGGACAATCGAATCTTGACTGACTCTTTGAAAAGAGCACTGATGAGTTTCAAACTCATACCTATACTTTGAAAATTCAAGTGGGGTATAGTAGGATACTCTTAATGATAAGTCACCTATATGAGTGTGAAGGGGTCGCTTCCATGAGAATTCAAAAGGCTGAAATTTTCTGAAGCACTCATGCAACCAGGAATTATTCAGGGCCAAAATGAACACAACCGAAATAACCAACTTTGTTTGAAAAATTACTGTGTGAAGTCTATTGACTTGATTTATATAAAACACTGAACAGTTCAAGACATCGCGTTCACTGATCAGTTAGTAAATTCGACAGTCTCTCACTAGGGAAGATTCGAAGCCAAAAGCTATCTCTCCCGATACAAGAATTTTTTATAGAACTCTCTTAGTGTCTAAATAACCGTTTATGTTGATCCAACCAATTTTCATTCATGTGGGGGATTGTTAGAATTTATGGGTTTTCTTAAGTTTATAAAATCATATTTTGGTCAACTTTCGGTTCAATTTATTATGGGACCCACACGTCTTTCGAGACAACTAAAAGTGGTAACTCGTTTACCTCCGCAAGGAGTATAACGTGATATAATCACATACGAAAAATAATAAATTATTGAATGAGAAATTGTATCTCAAAGTACTCACTTGGAACATGAAAAGTGGTTGAAGTGTTTCAGTTAAAGCTTGTCGCACATAATGTGTAAAATGGGTGTAGTATAATATATCCCAATTTGGCTTAAAGGCTTGGTGCCCTTGGGATATCCCAACTCTTTGAAGGAGGAAGGACTTACATGGGGTTGGTTTGGCTTCCAAGCCCACACGCGTGCGTGCACCGCGGTCGCCGCTCCCCCGGCCCCGCTCGGGGTCGTGGGCCTTTAACTTCGCTAGAGTATAAACTTTTTTCGCCAAATTCTATTAGGCCTTTTTATTTAATTTTGGGTTTATTTTATTTTATTTTGGCCCAATTTTATTTCGGCCCAATCTAGTCCGTTTATTTTATTTTTCATTTGATAGTTAAATTCGGTTATTCCCAATAATTGACTGTTGGGATTACCATCCGTTTTTAATTGCCACTTATTTTTGTATAAATAAGTGGCCTGGGGTCTCATCTAAAGGTTACGAAATTCAAACAGTGCACTCCATAAATTCAGTGTGTTCATATGAGAATTCTCAACAGTTGGTTCAAACAGACTTGCGAATTGGGATGCTACTTTTGCAAGTGAAGATTATTGTATCCTTGGAGACGATTGCCACTGCGTTCGAGAAACACTAATTCGGGGGAAAATTTGTTTTAAGGTCAGAGTGTTTAACACTTGCCTCAATCTAATTTTTTGTGTCAGTGCATTAAGTTCTGTAATTTTTATGTAAATATTATGTAATTACAAATTTCGTAATATTTATAATACTATAAAAATTCATTCTGGATAACAATTAGTTAGCTGGATCGGACCCACATTAATTAATTGATGTGGGTCCACGCCAACATCATTAATCAATTGTGAATCTAAGACATCAAATTAAAAATATTTTTTATTATTATTCTCGGATAAAAAAATATTTTTTTATCCCTAAATAATAATAAAATAGTTTATTTTTCAATATTTATAGCATCCATTTTATTAGTTTTCAATAAAGAGGGGTAAAATAATCAATTGTATGCAAAATAATTAACAGATGGATAAATTGAGACAAAATGAAAGGTTAAGGACTAAATTGAAACAAAAAAAAGATATGGACGAAATTGAAACAAAATGAAAGGTTGAGGATGAAAGTGAAATAAAAAAAAGGATAGGGATAAAATTGAAACAAGTTAAAAGGTAAGGGAGTTATGGAATAATTTACTCTAAAGGTCCGTTTGGTTACCCTTATTTGCCATGGCAAATGACAAATAAGTTAGCAAATGGGGTATTTGCCAACAATTTGGTGTGTTTGATTGCATAATTTGTCGTGACATTGTTTGTGAGTGTACAACACCCATTATGCATAAGGTGTTGACAAACTTTGCTTACCTAATTGAGTGAGAAATACTTGCCAACAAATTTGTTAACTTCTTAAACGGTTTTAATGTTTTAAAAAATAATTTAAAAACTGTTATGATTATTTAAAAATAATTTAAAATCTTTTTTCTTTTTTTACAAAAAAACAAAAAAAAACGGTTTTCTTATTTTACAACAAAAAAACCTTGTTTTTCTACCAAAAAAAACGTTTTTTTATTTTACAAAAAAAAAAAAAAAAAACTGTTTTTGTTTTTTACAAAAAAAATGTTTTCTTATTAAAAAAACTGTTTTTACTTAAAAAATAAACTGTTTTCTTATTTTACAAAAAAAAACTGTTTTCTCATTTTACAACATAAAAAACTGTTTTTCTACAAAAAGAAAACTGTTTTCTTATTTTCCAAAGAAACAAACTGTTTTTTTTTTTATTTTACAAAAAAACTTGTTTTTTATTAAAAAAAACTGATTTTTTCTTATTAAAATATTTTACTTAAAAAACTTTTTTTACCTCGTTTGGTGTTTGATACCCTAATGTAAGAAAAATAATATTTACCTAAGCAAAATTTATCATGTCAACTCTTTTGTCCAATTCAAACCTAACGCATCCTAAAATTTAAATCCAAACTTTAAACGACCATTTAAATTTTGAGAGACAAATCAAAATTAACCCGAAAACATGAGGGTTGATTCACAAAAACCCAAACAAAAGCAACTTTGTATATATATATATATATATATATATAGGGAGAGGTTCACAAGTGGACCAAAAGAATGGACTTTTTAATGGACTTAACAAAAAAGACTAATAAGTCTCGGTTATTGGGTGCCGCTGGCGCGGACCCGTTACACCAAGGAATTAAAATTAGTGGGTTATTAGTCTTTTTTGTTAAGTCCATTAAAAAGTCCATTCTTTTGGTCCACTTGTGATCCTTCTCCTGTATATATATATATATATATATATATATATATATATATATATATATATATATATATATATATACATAAACAAGTTTCTCTGAATTCTCTCACTCTGCATCTTGAGAAAAGAAAGATGGGTGGAAGCTCAACTACAATTTTGTCTCTCCTGTTTTTTCTGCTGATCTCAACTGCACATTCCTTTTATCTCCCAGGTGTAGCCCCCCGTGATTTCCAAAGGGTAATAATAATATCTCCTTTCATTTTCTTTCTCCAATTCATCAACTTTGTTGTTATCTCATCGCTACGGATTTGGATCTAGGGTTTTAATTTTGATACACTATTGCGTTTACTTGTTTCAATTTAGATTGAGTTCGGATCCAGTGTTTCAGATAAACTCAAGATGCAATTGTTTATGTTAGTGATGGGATCAATTTTGATGACTTGTGTAAATATATACATTTTGAAAAAAATTGAGCTGCAAGTTGTTTATTTGTTACACCAGGATCTTATATGTTAGAAGAGACCATTGGAGCAGATTGTGTATTATTTTGGTGTAAAATTCACTTTACTGTACATAATAGTTGGTGATGTTCTAATGATCGTTATCGCCGCAATTTTTAGCGTGCGTACCGACGGTTGTTTATTTGCTAGGGTGACTAGTTCTCACTACATAGACATGTCTACTTGTATAATGTGCATCAAATGGGTTTGGAAATAAATAGTGTTTGATAAAATGCGTGCATTTTGATGCTCTGGTCTATCGTTGATTTTACTTTAATTTATAGAGTTTGTGTGAAGCTTGTGGCGAGATCTTAAAATGTGCAATGTGGGAAGTTTCCTTCCCGTTGCTTTTCAAATTGGTTAGGACACAACTTTAAGTTCATCTTCTATTCAGATGTAAATGTACATCTAAGGATTTACTTCCTAATGAATTTGAATCTAATGCAATTGAAACTGTGAATTGTCATTCCTATGTGTCTTAATTGGAGAATCAGTATTCTTTACCAATTCATGGTGACATATATTTTTCACCGACTGGCTAGATAATTACATTATTTGAAAAACCTTTACATAAATAGTCACCTTCAAAATGTCATCTCTTTTTCTTGCACATCATCTTTATAATCATTAATTGCAGTTGCATGGAAGATCTATTTTTTGCCTAATTAGTTATGATTCCTATGTGGTTCCTCCCCCCCACCTTCCCCCCAGTTCATTGCACTATAGATGCTCTAAAGGGCTCGTTGGGTTTGCGTTTCTAGATGGGCATTGATAACTTTTCCGTTGGGTAGGGTTCGCATTTTAACGCGGTGACCCATCCTAGACAAAATAAGTTTATTCTTAGTTGTGGGTTTGTCCTATATTAATGCCCCATTTTAGGTTTTAAATGGGAAGGGGGAAGAAGAGAGATGTGAGCTTTATGGGCAAAGGGGTGAGACATTTTACCCACCATGGGCATGTTGTAAGGCGTTGAATGGTGCATATATGTTCACATGTAATGGAGGCTTAGTTGCTTTCTTTGTTCAGTAGGATTAGTGAACAAAATTGGTTCATATGGGTGGCTTCCATTGTATTTATAAGGAGATTTTTATCTAAAGTATTTGGGAAGACATTGGGTGGAGTTTGTTATATTCAACTTGCATTATCTCTTCACTTTTCTTTATCTCGTAGATCCGTGATTGCTTGATGCTTTCTTTTGTTAATGTAAAATGTCTTGTGCCTTGATTAGGTGGTAAAAAATCCACATTTTTGGCAACTGAGTAACATATATGGTATGGGATGCCTTTGATGGCGGGGCTTTCGTAGGCTTACCATCCTTGGTTTGTTTAACCTTGATCCACAATGGTCTGGGCTTTTGCAGATGTTATGTCTTGATCTCGGAATAAAGTTGCGTATGTATCTGATAACTACGATAGGAATGCAGAACTTTTCTATTGAATTCAGATTCTTTGAGTCAACTGCTTGCTTTACTCGATAATTAATCTGTTTTCTAGGTTAAGAAGATGTGAGTTTGCGTCATATATTCCCCTCCTACCTCTTACCTCTTACCTCTTGTTTTTTCTTTTTCCTTAACTGGGATTGTGCAGATCCTCTTATAACTTTGTTCTGTGTTTAAGTTATTTTTTCTCTTGTGGGTGTATTTCCTATGAACAGGGTGATCCACTTCAAGTTAAAGTCAACAAGCTATCATCTACAAAGACACAACTTCCATATGACTACTATTACTTGAAATACTGTAAGCCCACCAAAATTATGAACAATGCAGAAAATTTGGGAGAGGTCCTTAGAGGTGACCGCATAGAGAATTCTGTCTATACTGTGAGCATCTGTTGTTCCCTTTACTGCTGTGTTTTGGTTAATGAAACGTTACATCCTTGCATGCAATCATTTACTTGTCCATGCTGCTACCATGTTTATGTGGACCTATGTTTTTGAACTCCATCCCAGTTTCTTATGAGGGAGGAGCAGCCATGCAAAGCAATTTGCCGAATGAAGCTGGATGCTAAATCTGCAAAGAACTTTAAGGAAAAAATTGATGATGAATACCGAGTTAACATGTAAGTGCTGAAAAAATTGCCTCTTTGCTATCCTTGTGTTTTTGAATTATTTTTGTGGATTTAGTGGTCTCGTCTTGTCTGATGTCTGTGTTGGCATGTAATCATAATTTTGGAGTGAGTTTTGAACACGATTGTCTCTTTCCCTTGAGAACAAAGTAAATTTTGTTATACAAGAAATGACTTTTATTGGTTTTCTGCTTAATTATGAATATGATATGGAAATGCAGGATACTGGACAACCTTCCAGTTGCTGTTCTTAGACAAAGGAGGGATGGTAGTCAGTCGACAACTTATGAACATGGTTTCCGTGTTGGGTTCAAAGGAAATTATGCAGGGGTAAGTTTGATAGGAAAATTGTTCAAATAATTCTGAATGCCAGAAAAGTATATATTTTTATGCATTAATTTACTTCGGCAGAGCAAAGAAGAGAAGTATTTTATCAATAACCACTTGAGCTTTAGAGTCATGTATCACAAGGACCCTGAAACTGATTCTGCTCGAATTGTTGGATTTGAAGTTACTCCAAACAGGTCCATCCTTTCCATTTGCAATTCATGTGTGGTCCTTTTTTGTATTTCTTATTAGTGGTATGTTATGTATATGGTTTATGTGATAATTCATTTAAGTTTTGATAGTTGTAATTCTGTCAGAAAATAAAATAAAGAATGAAAATGATTCGTCTTATATTGTGGACGTTTGAGGGTTTTTTTGCTTTGCGTTATATTGAGGGTCAGCTTGAGGAAAATTCTACGCAGACTAAATCATCTTATTCCAGCAATTTTTGTGTGAATTATTAAATGCTCATATGTTATGAGAAAAGATATTGATGGATTCTTTTTTTTTGCAATAATAGCCACATTATATTATCCTTAATCTTGAAAGCTCCCTTCTTATATGAGGCAATCTTGTAATGTTATCAACTAGTTTTTTTCCTCATTTTTAGAAACGCTGTTCACATTATAGTTATTGCTTTGACTGATTTGTTCTTTAAATTATTGCTCTCTTGTTACTCATCTCTTATGAACAGTATCAATCATGAGTACAAGGACTGGGATGAGAAAAACCCCCAGTTGACAACATGCAACCAGAACACAAAAAATATAATTCAAGGTAGTACTGTTCCACAGGAAGTTGATGCAAAGAAGGAGATTGTATTTACATATGACGTATCTTTCAAGGTATCTCTTACAAAACCCATAGACATTCTATCCTCATTTAACAAAATATCTATAATGATTATGTCCTTATATTTATTTACCTTCCATTTTCTTTTCAGGAAAGTAATATAAAATGGGCATCACGTTGGGACACCTACCTCCTCATGAACGACGATCAGATTCATTGGTTTTCCATCATAAACTCTCTGATGATTGTCCTCTTCCTTTCTGGTATGGTGGCCATGATCATGATGAGAACTCTTTACCGAGACATTGCAAACTACAATCAATTGGAAACCCAAGATGAAGCTCAAGAAGAAACAGGATGGAAACTTGTTCATGGAGATGTTTTTAGGGCACCCATAAACTCCGGAATGCTCTGTGTTTATGTTGGGACCGGTGTTCAAATATTCGCAATGACCCTCGTTACAATGATATTCGCATTACTAGGATTCTTATCACCGTCCAACCGAGGTGGGCTTATGACCGCTATGGTCCTCCTGTGGGTCTTTATGGGCTTATTCGCTGGTTATTCCACTGCACGTTTGTACAAAATGTTCAAAGGCACCGAGTGGAAGCGAAACACCTTGAAAACCGCTTTTATGTTTCCTGGTATCCTGTTTGCCATCTTCTTTGTGCTGAATGCCCTAATCTGGGGGGAAAAATCTTCAGGGGCAGTACCTTTTGGGACCATGTTTGCTCTTTTCTGCTTATGGTTTGGCATATCGGTACCCTTAGTGTTTGTGGGTAGTTATTTGGGTTTCAAAAAACCAGCCATGGAAGACCCAGTGAAGACAAACAAGATACCTAGGCAAATACCAGAACAGGCATGGTACATGCAACCTGTCTTCTCTATTCTAATCGGAGGCATTCTCCCATTTGGGGCAGTTTTCATTGAACTATTCTTCATCTTGACATCAATTTGGTTGAACCAATTCTATTACATATTCGGCTTCCTCTTCATAGTTTTTGTAATTCTTATAATCACGTGTGCCGAGATAACAATCGTGCTATGCTACTTCCAGTTGTGTAGTGAAGACTACAACTGGTGGTGGAGGGCTTACTTGACCGCTGGCTCATCTGCTTTTTACCTTTTCCTCTACTCGATTTTCTACTTTTTCACCAAGTTGGAAATTACGAAGCTGGTTTCGGGCATATTGTACTTCGGGTATATGTCAATCGCGTCATATGGTTTCTTTGTGTTGACGGGGACTATTGGTTTCTACGCTTGCTTGTGGTTTGTTCGCAAAATCTACTCATCTGTGAAGATTGATTAGTGTAAAAATAAAGAAGAAAAGCTCAGCAGTTGGTTATATTAGCGAGGGCAGATTATTATTGAGACACATATGGAAGTAGCAAAGAGGCATATCAACTTTTGCAGGATGAGAGCTGCAAGTATGAAAATTTTCCAGCTTTGCAAAAGAACTTTTGCATTTTGCTTGTGCTAGCAATAGTGTTTTTTTGGCTTGTATGTTCGCTATCTTTTCCCCTTCTCTGATCAGTGTTATCTTTATAAAATGTACTTTTTAGTAGTGATTTTTAAGGTGGCGGTAGATTTAGCAGAGATCTTACTCGTCTTTGAATTGTTGTGATCATTTTGAAAACACCACAATTATGGGTTTTGGAGATCCCCTATTTCATAACAGTGAAAATTCTCATACATTAGTTAAGCTTAATTTCTCTTGTAGATCTAAATTTCTCTTTGTGCGCTTCAGAGACTCAATTTTATTTTCTTCATCTGAAGCTTGAAATATTTGTTCATGCTGATTTTAAATTTGTCTCAATGCTTTAAATATTTGTTTCTTACCAACCATGACTTTCCCAAGTCAAATATTACGAACTAATCCTCAATTGTCCATCTCTAGGAAATTGCGTC